>JAEQBH010000118.1:0-1305019 GCA_016808115.1 Tetrastigma voinierianum
GAAATGCGGCATTGCTCACAATTCCATTGGCGGAATCATTTTCAATATAGTACACCGATTGTGCGTGGGTTTAACTCATTTGGGTAGTGAAAGGGCAAAAATATTCTACATCATAGGCGTTGATTTTAAAGTTTATAATCTGCCATCGCGGTTGTCAATATGAAAGACACATCTATGTTTCTAATTGTAGCTTTTGGTCTTTAAAAATCGACGTATTCAGATCGTGTTTTTGTGGTGATAACGTAACCAGGTTAAAGATTGTGGGATAATTTAAGTTTTGGCATATGACATTCCGACAGGCACCGACCAGATGTTGTGACTTGGTTATGGTGACTGGAGTGGCAGTGGGATGATGGAGGCGCAGCTGTTTGATGGTTGAAAAACATAAGTGTATGGATTTTCAGAGTGCTTTCAAAGGTGGAAACCCGATCTTGGTTTGACACCATGTGGTTTTACCTGGGACCATATGTTTGAAGGAATAGATGCTTTTACAATGCTCGGTGAGTAGGCCACGACACCTCATATATTGAGTGGAAAGCGAATTTTACACCTATTGCTAACCTTGGATTGAAAAAAGTGACTATGAAATTAGACCTCGATGTGTGATCCGATATGTAAAGCTCACGGATGGAAGAATAGGAGCATCTTTTGGGATTTGCCATACTGGAGCACGCTACTCATTCGACATAACTTAGATGTCATGCACATTGAGAAAAATGTCTTTGGGAAGGTGTTTAACACAGTTATGAATGTGCCAGGTAAAACTAAAGACACCTCTAAGTCTAAATATGAATTGATTGAGTGCATCGACGCCACAGGTTGGAGCGGAGGAATGACTAAGTACCCTAAAGCTTGCTGCACTTGATAAGATCGGAAAACAAGTGTTGTGGCCAGATAGATTTAAAAATCCCTAAGATACCCAGATGGATATGCATCAAATTTGGCTCGATGTGTGGACATGCAAAAGCTTAAGTTGTTTGGGATGAAGAGCCATGATTGTCATGTTTTCATGTAGAGGTTGTTGCCAGTTGCTTTCCGTGAATTGTTGCCACATAATGTGTGGAAGACACTAACAAAGTTGAGCATGCTTTTCAAGGATCTGACTTCTACAAATATAAAAAATGATGACATGGCTCGACTAGAGGAAGAGATCCCGAGTTAATGTAGCTTGGTGCATATTCCCTCTAGCGTCTTTGACTCGATGGAGCATTTGCGATACCTTGGCTCGTAGGCGCGACTTCACAGGCGGTGCAATATCGATGGATGTATCCTTTCGAGAGGTAATTCTTTGTTACTATGATTACTTACTTTTCATTTATGCAGATGACCAATCGAGACATATAATGTAGGTACCTTCGTAAGCTAAAAAATAATGTGAAAAATAAGGCACGTGTTGAAGGTTCAATGTGCAATGCCTATTTAGTTGAAGAAGCTTCATTATTTTGTTCATACTATTTTGAGGAGCATGTACACACAAGGCATAGAGAGGGTGCCGTGACAATCTTTGCTCAGGAAGAATTGGGAGGAAAATGATGAGACATTGTTTGTTTTCAAATATCCTAGACGAGCATTTGGATAGGCCACATCGAGGCAACTATCATTGGAGGAGTTTCATACTGCACACGCCTATATATTGTTGAATTGCTCAGAAGTGGACCCATGTAATAAGTAAGTATTCCTTGTTGATTAGATAATGTGTGTAACTAATCAACTTTTGCATTTTTTTTATGTAGTTATCTATAATATGACTAATACCAATTATTTAAGTTTATAAAGTTTATCTTGATGAGTTATGCAAAAGTCGAAATTGGACATAACTGATATCGAAATAGATATCTGCAGAATTCTAGCCTCTTGGTTCAATACATATGTAAGTAATGGTAGTATGCCACTTAAAAATTACTCTTTCGTATATATATATACCCATACTTATACTAACCAAATCACTTTAATTTATATAGGTGAACAATCCTTCAAATAATATCATGAACACACAACTCGAGGATCTTGCTAAGCGACCTTTGGGGTATAAGAACATATCTAGGGTATTTGTAAATGGATATAAATTCCACTCGATGGGACATGGAACCGGAAGAGCCTGATGAGCAGTGGCGAAATGCACGCCAGAGATTAGCTATAGTGATCATCATAAGGAATGGCCCACTATGAGTCGACTTCGGGGTTAGAATATCTTTGGTAGCTAGTCAAGCGAATGGTATTATTCAAAGTATAGATAGTTTGATCCAACACTGAATATTGGGACAAGGGTTCATCCTATATATAACATTGTAGAGGTAAACCACCGATGTAGATTTAACAAGTATGAACCTTTTGTTTTGGCTCAACAAGCGACTTAGGTGTATTATTGTCCATATCCTAACTTGAGCGCGATGATGATTGGTGAGTTTGTTAATAAAATAAGAAGTGCGAAATTTGTTATGGAAATTCTCAAATCCTCCCAGAATGTTCTTCACACTGAAGCCTAACCATTCCAAGAGGATGATATGCAATTTCATGCAATAGAGGTTGCCTCTGATGAACCAATGTCCTTAGTCAATCTAATGAATGATAATACAAATTGATTTGGGTAGGCTGAAATGGAGGATGAATCGAATTTGAATATGAGTTGGAATCGATTCCGGAAGGCAGGATGATAATGATAATGACTAGTGGGTGATTTTGTCATGAACAATTATTCTATATGTTTTATTTATTTGTTTCATAGCATATGTACCCAACTTGTGTTTATATATTCTCGCAAACATGTGAGGTGGGGATCAATGAAGGGGTCGCGGTGGGGATGGGGCGGACGTCACGGGTACACTATCCCATGTAGAGGGTCTGGCTGATGCCACTCACTGAGAGATTACATGTATTGTCCCATCGATATCCCTACGGAATCATCTTGGTTTACATTGACCAAATCGACCTGGCTGAACACTTATGCTTACTACACAGGTTAAGGTGCACCATCTACCATGTCTCACGACTATGACCTCAACATCTAGTAGGACTGGGTTGATTTAATGGAGAATGGGAGGTAAGTGAACATATTATATTAAATATTTTAGTTATTGTTTTCTTAATTTTTTTTTATGTGTAGGTGATGTTGCATGCTTTTAGGTTTGTCGAGTCTTACCAATGCGTGTCTCGCATCACCTCAATTTTCAAGGAGTTGGTTGACATTAAAGGGTATAAATGGAGCACCATCACAAAAGAGATAAAATACTTTTATTGGGAAGAGTTCAAGGTATAACTCATTCACTTATAGCCTTTATGTATAAAGAATGTGTACATGTGAGTGGATATGAAGTGTTGTGTTGTTGGATTGAGATATTTGTTGGATTAGTTGATGTTGAATTAAGTGTCTTATTATATGCCGTAACCCAATATGTTTGTTTATTAGGTTAGATTGTTTCCAGTACAAAGGAAACTCTGCCGAAATTTACTTAAAATGTCATTATTAAATTTATTTTAACATTTATTTGTTACTTATATGAGTAATTATTACCTTTCTTTATAGAAATATTTCTCATGGGATACCGAGATGGAGGTAGCATCAAAAGCGACTTGGGAGGGGTGCTTGCTAGAATCTAGGTATCTGAGATAATTAGAATAAGTGGAGGAAACATGGGAGAGCCAGGTGCATGTTATGAAGTCCATCAGGCTAGGTGGAATTAAGCATGGGATATTAGAGATTGGGCTCAATTAGAGCAGATGTCTCTGAGGCCCTTCGAACGAGAAGCCTAGACATGCCGCAGGGACCTTCAAGACACCTTTGAGGGTTCCATTTTATTCTCGAGCATGTTGGGAGGATTGTAGTACTAAAAAATCTTGCTTTAATTTTTATTTTGATTCGTAGATCAGAACAAATGCCCTTTCTAAATTTTCACTAATATTTCTATATGGGAGAGAAAGAGAGGCCCAGGAAGAAGCCATCCCTTATCCGGATCCATGGCGGCTGCCGGCTTCTAGATACTCATCGTAGGTTGGCAAGGAAGGCTGTAATGGAATAAATAATTAAATATATTTATATTACTACGTTTTTTTATTATATATTCATATATTGTTTGAATATCTATTCCAATTTTGTAGGAAGCTGTGCGCTAAGAAATGCAACGGATGGTACAAATAGATGAAGGTTCAGGAGAGAACACTGCATCTATCGATGAAGATGCAACATACTTACGAGTTGTGGCAGCTGATAAAAAACGCCAGCGACTCATATAAGGATTAGGTGACTGATCTTTAGCATACTTGAGTGGCCCATCTTACCCATTCCAACGCATGCTCATCCCGGGGAATCATCTTAGGCTGCGTGAGCGCTTTCAGGGCCAGTTGACGGGAGGTGCGAGGAGAGTGGATACTAAAGGTTAAAGTCTTTGCGGGAATCAACGGTGAGTTAAGACTCTAACGAGGCTTTAGCTCAATCGACATAGGTCTCCTCATCAGCTATAGCTCCACATGTGGATGACCCTACCACAGATGATCCCTCCATCAGTGATATGTGAACATTCCTATTGTTGAACTTTTTTGGTCTATTTTGTATAGCTATCTAGAACATGGGATTTAGTACACATTATTTTGGTTTATGTTATTCGATGGACGTTATTTTTTGCGGTAATAGGATCTTATAATTTTTATTTCATTTTAATTTTTTTATTATTTGTCTTAAGGTTCTAATAATTTAATAATTAATTAAATTAAATTAATTACTACAATTATTCATTATAAGATTTAACCTATACCTTAAGTTTTGAATTCTTGAATGATATTTACTTGTTCGCTACTAACTCGAGTAGCTAATAACTACACTATATACTACAAAATTAATCGTTAAATAGCTATTACTTATTAAACTCTTAACATAGTAGCTAAATAACTACTCTGCTTAACTACTAAATTTTTTTAAGCATAGATACTACTATTTAGCTACTAACTTAGTAGCTAAATAGCTACTTTTTTTAGCTACCACAAAAAATAGTTACTAAATAGCTATTACAATTTTGCTACTAATATAGTAGCTAAATAACTACACTTAATGCTTCTTCCACTTTACAGTGGCTAAATAGCTACTTCTATATAGCTTCTACCTTCAGTATTTATATGGCTATAATATAGCTACTAACTAGTTCATTCACTAAATAGCTACTACGTTATGTAGTAGTTATATGTTGTTTTAGTAAACTATTGCATTCCTACTACTTTTTTCATTTTAGCTACTATTATTTTTAGTAGTTAATTAGCTACAACATCCTATAGTAGCTAAAGCAGTAGCTAATAGCTACTAGTAGTAGCTAAAATTAGCTTAGCTACAAGGAATTTTGCTACTATGTCCTGTAGTAGCTATTATTTAATAGCTGAATTTTAACTACTAAAATAAATGAGTTTGCTCACTACTTTTTGTAGTAGCTAAAATCAATTTCTAGTAGTTGATTAAATCTTGCTAGAATTGGATCTTCGATCCTTTTATAAGGGTATTCCTAGTGACACGAGAACAAAGCCCTAAAATCTGGATCTAATTCTCTTAAGGTGAGATTTAATCACTTTGAATGTTAAATAACCTAGTTAAAGAGACCTAAGGAATTAGAAAAGTCTAGTACTAGATGGATTTCATTAGGAGACATTAAGTACAATGGCCGGATTGCATAGGCATTAACAATGACGTCCCGGGCTTAGACAATGACCAATAGAGTGTCTTTGGAAAAATGTCGTTGAAAAGTATTGTATTAGAGACCTAAAAGGATGTAACTGTGAATAGGAAGCTAATACGAGAAAACGCAAGGGGGAACACGAGAGTGAGATCCTTGTACTAATTCCTAGGATCAATTCGAGTCATAAATCAACCAATCCAGGCTTTAAAAAGACAAGACATGAAACACCATAGATGGTAATCAACCTTAATCCTCTACAAGTCGTTTTTCTAGTATCTTAGTTGCATGTTCAGATTCTCATAGGACATTAGTTGTTTTTGTTTAGTTTTATTTTAGATTAGTTTGGTAATTTCAAAATCAAATCATTTAGAAGCTTAAATAGTGAATTAATCAAGTAGTCGGGGTACTCAATCCCCCTTGAAAACCTATAATCCTCGTGGAAACGATAATTGGTTCATAATTGAAAACCACTTTTATTACTTGAGGCCAATGCACTTGCAAGTTTAGGTTGTTTTAATTTTATAATTTTTTTGAAAACCATCAAGCTTTTGACGTAAGATGAAAAATGGCCTAACGACGACTCTTATTTCTGTTTTGTTACCATGCCTGCGGGAATATAGAAAAGTGATCCAGGAGTGGTAGACTCCCAGGTGTGTAAAGCAAAAGGGAAATCAGGAAAAGGGGGATCTCGATCCTCAGATGAATCTCCGTGAGTGCGAATCAAAGTTCAAGTACCTGAACCCATAAGTGGTCACATAATGAGATTTGAGAGGAAAGAAACCAGAAACGATTGAGAGAAGAAACACACCTTCTT
The DNA here is from genome assembly GCA_016808115.1 of Tetrastigma voinierianum. NCBI lineage: Eukaryota > Viridiplantae > Streptophyta > Magnoliopsida > Vitales > Vitaceae > Tetrastigma > Tetrastigma voinierianum. Next base: position 6,469 of record JAEQBH010000118.1, read on the forward strand.
CCATAAACATCTGCTCTGGGCTTCCTCAGTAGGTGCAAAGCCCGCGCTATGACCCAGTAACGTCGCTACAGCGAAAGATCCTCTCGAACGTAGAAAGCGGATCCTCGTCATGAGGCATCTTGTGCTCCCCTCAGCCATCCTCGTGAAATGCTAAATGTAGATAAAGCCTTGAAAAATCCACGAAGTCGGCCTTAAGAGAGAAGACCCCGAAAAAATACTAAGGAAAATGAGGACATAATAAAGTACATAAAACACTGATAATTGAAACTACAAGCCACAAAGGCTAAGGCAGTTCTCAAGATTTTCCAAGTCAAAGTTCATCTTTACACTGCAAATGGATGAAGAGCAGGGAGTCACAGCCGCGTACACAATTCCAAGCGTAGAAGAGCGACCCAGAAGAATTCAATAACAAAGCGGGAATACGCTCCAACAGAAAACTTCTTTGATAACTTGAGCAGAAAATCCCCTCAAATGAACTTGGGAGATATTTAAATCCAGAGGAAGACATTGGAGTTGTGGAAGGACATTCAAAAACAAAATTAAATGTACTGGTCGTATGGAGAAGCACGCCAAACTAAAGGAATTCGAATCGGGGGATTTCCACTTTGTGTAAAGCGAGATCATGGAGTTGTCAATGCAATGATGATGGCTTTGGTGGCCTTACAAAAGCCAAGGTTCTATTCAATCATTCAAATGTAATGGCTTGATGACCTTAGGAGCTAGTGGAATGGAGTGATTATGCCTCATGTGTGAGTCATGTGGACGGCTCGAACTCAGTAGAGACCCGCTTGACACGCGGCCCACTAAGATTGGGTATCAAACCCATCTCTATTGCCTCGGGCATCAAAGCGGATGGGGTCAAGCACTCCCTCGATTAGTCAAATTGCATGGCGTATGAGAATACTTGCATTTCTCAACCACTCCGATGTGATTGTACCATAATTCCCATATGTAACATAGTTCAAACTATAATTGTATCCTCATAATTGTCTCCACCTCATAAGTTCCTATAAAGCCCATGGAAGCTTCTTAGATCAGGAGGGATGATAAAAAAATTGCCCCAGAGGAAATAATAGAAATTTATTTTTTTAAAAGTAACTATCCTTTCCAGGCAATTGTCTCTGTTACTACCAACACAGTTTTACATTCCTTAACTCTAAGTTGGATTCATGACCCTGGGCCCTTTTGTCACATACCCACCATCTCATGGTATATATATATATATATATATATATATAGTATAGATAGGATCAGGGAATGAATTTAACTCCTCCCAATTCAATGGAATCAGCAGCTTCACTTTGTTTCAACTGCTGCTCTCCCTGTAAAGCCATTGTCGTCGAAGTTCCGGGGAGGGGATGATGGCGAGAAGAGGAGAGAGTGGTCTGTTAGAGTTTCTGCATCAAGAAGATCTGACCACCAAAATCATGGGGGTCATCGGCTGGTGGATGAAAATTTGATCGTTCTCAGGAAGAGAATTCACGAGATGAAGATGTTGGAAGGTGCTAGGCCACCAGGGGATTGGATAGTGGGAGAAACAATTTACACTGGTTACGATGCGTTTATATGTGATGCAATGGGATTGTTGCAGTCCCAGTTGATGAATACCAGACCCAGCTTGGTTCTGGGAATGACAGCCATTATCATGCTCAGCGTTCCAACCTCTACTGCGTTTGTCTTCTCCCATTTTGTGGAGATCATCAAGTGGGTCTTTGCTGGGATTCATCCCAATTAGTGTGTATACAGAGCCAGAATTTAGATCATTTGATCTTGTTTTTTTACCCTCTTCTGCGATCTGGATCTGAATTTTTTTATCCATTAACTCGTTGAATATTAAATTCTTTAACGACACTTCTTTTCCTAATTTCTTGTAATTAATTTCATAGTTTCATATATGAATCACAGATGCTGGCTTTTAAGCGTTCTTGTTTGAAAATTTCTGACTCCATTAATTGTCGGATCAGCCATGAATTTTTAGATCTCTCCGCAAACATCAGATGTTTGAGGTGAATCAGTAACTATCATTGAATCCTACCATTTGCATAATACAAATCTTGTATATCAGCAACCTTGGATGACAGTAAAGCTGTGGATTTTTGCCCTTTCGACGACATATCACAACAGAAAATAAAAAAGAAATAAAAAAGGATTTACAATAATAGATACATTTTTGAAGTTGTTAACCAACTAATATAGTATCATTTCAAAAATATATTTGAATTCTAAGTGTTTTACTTATAAAAGACAGTTTAGATTTAAAAGTGACTCTATATATATATATATAAAGCCGCCCAAATTTTGGTTTTGATGCAAGGTCAGCTAGATATTTGAATGCGTGGTATATATTAGTAGAAAGTCTTGACAATGATGTTGATGACACACTTCAGGGAGAGAAGAAAAACTTGGTTGCTGCAACTTGTATCAACTAGAAACGGAATGGAACTTAATAATTAATTAACAATCATTTTGTCAACACATTACCATAGTAAACAATTCATACAGAGATGGTTCATGGCTGTAATGGTAGGGCACTTTAGTATACATTATTCTAGAACCTTTTAAGTAGGCTGCCATTCGGAATTACCGAAATTCTTTCTTAGATTGTTTGGCTTATTTAGTGAATTAATGATAATAAACCAAATTCCAGTTACAAAGCTCATCTTCCGGATCAAGACAGTTTGAGCATGAGTCTAAAAGTATGAATAGGTCCCTCCATACTGTAATAATCAAAGGAGAGTAGATATAGTATGATGTACAAAAACCATGGCATATAAATATATAACGACATCAAAGATCTTTTTTCCATCCACAGACATCAGATGAAAGTGCCGAAAAGTCCATAAATAGAACTGAAAGCTGTCAAGCTCACTGCATCTCTATACATTCCTCTGCATCTGCATGCGCCATATGACCTAGCAATATCAAAACACGTGATGTGAAACATATTACAGTCAGAGAAATATATATTCATACAGAACTGGGTAAACAGAAAAAGCAGTTGGTTTAAACCTCTAAAATACGTCTGTATTCGGTTTTTAAAAACCATTTTTTAACCTTAAAAAAATAAGGAAAATACGAAAAACACGTTTGGTGTTCATTTATTTATTTTATATTTTTGGTTAAAGAAAACACGAAAAACATTAAAAAATAATAATAATAATAACGCACACAAGCATTCAGATAGCAAAAATTAAATTCAAAGAATACAAAAACGATGTTAACCATATTTTCAAAATCAAACAGGATCCAAAAAGCCCATGGATACAGATGATAGAGTGGTGTGGGATACAAGGGAGGGAGCTCCCTTCAGTCCAAGACGTGACAGCCATAACCGAACGAAGCTCCTGCATCGTTGGATCAAAAAACCATCAACTTTTCCCAAGCGTGTGTGATGAGTTCTTGAAGCAACGAGTCAGCAGCTACGTATCAGCCTTGAACCCGTCTCGGACTGGACTAAAGAGAGCTCCTTCCTTCCACCAAAACCCTTACCCTGCTCCACTTATGAAAAATAAACCTAAACGTATATCATCAGTTCTCCCAAAGTGAAAGGAGAGAATGAGGAGGACACGATCTGCATGTAGCACGACAGGGAAGCAACATCAATTCTATATCTACGGAACTCATACTAAAAGGCCAGAGTTCACTGTCAAGTGAGTCCGCCCATTTAGAAAGAATGGTGGTGGAGAACGATGGAAAGTAGTAAAATTTTTGAGAGTAAGGAGGAGACTGGGGACTATATATAATAAAATGAGAGGACTGGAGACAGGCAAATCTCACAAGGAGTACCAGTTATGATTTAAAGTATTCCATCATTTCTTGTTGAATTCTCATACTTTATCATACTCCCTCCTCTCCTCTCAATTAAGACAAGTCCCTAAATTTCGTACTATTATTCCCTCAAAAATTAAAAAAGAACAATTTTTTTTCGTACCCCTAAAACTCTCAATCATCCAGCTGGACGGCTGTAATGATCGTAGGGAAGTTTAGGCTACAGTAGAGCTCCCAGCTGCATGCCCTCCCTCTGTACTATCTCGCCTTGTGATCGTCAGTAGCTTGCCGGCTTTTCGAAAGAACCAAACTTAAAAGAAACCCATTTGGGATTAGCCAATCAAACATTGAAACGACCCTTGCTTTGGAAAGGACAATGCTCTGCCAGGTGTTATGAAAAGGAGATGCCTCATTTGTTTCAATTTCAAGCAGGAGGTTTTTGTTTGGGGAAAAGTAATAACTAATATTATGAAATTGATTATTATTATACTTAAGTTAAAAGAATTTATTTAGGTGGTTTAATTACCAGAAAATATAAAAATAATAATTATGAATCAAATTAAAAATTATTTATTGACAAAATATGATAATATATTCGTTATTATGATAATATATTTACGATAATATGTATTCTTCACAATTAGTCAAAGTATTATTATAAATAATGAATGTACTAATTATATTGATAACCTAAAACCCTACTTTTTTGTCTTTTTGTTTGAGTTCCTGCCAATTACCTGATGATATTTTTGAAACTGTTATAGATTGCTTTCATAGTTTCATCTCCCTAACCCTATCTTCCTAGGCCCTAGCCATGATTCCAAGACTTTATTTTTCCCTTATCTAATGAATGCCAGCTTTTGAATGTTTTCCAAATAAAACTACTTTAAGTATTTGGACATAAATAAGCTATTTTAAGACAAATATATTTATATAGATTAAAAATTAAAATAATATTTAAATTTGTATGTCTCAATAATATCATTAGTCATTGATTATAACATTAAAAAAATTTAAGTTAATACCATAAATAATTACTGTAGCATTGGAAATTAGTTTAGATATTATTTTTATTTATAATCTAACTTAATATTTTTTTTTTAAATAATCTAAAAATATATCCAAGACTCAAAATATTCCAAATAAAATATCGTTATTTTGCAAGACAACACAAAGTAAAAAAATTGAAAGCTTATTGGGAGGGAGAAGGTAGGTTTACTTTCCAGCTATGAAAGGATTGATGTGGTGGGAATTGTCAAGTAGTAGTAGTCGTAGTAGTAGTAGTGGGGTGTAAGTAGTAGTACCCATGCCATAATGAAAGATGAGAGAGAGTTGCAGGGTGAGTGGGCTTTGCAAACAGTGAGAAAGCAGATGAAAGGTGAGAGAGGGGCGAATCATAACCGGGTGGCACCGTCTTGTCATTTCAATTTTGCTTGCAGACTGCTGTAATTTTTGTTTCTTCTTGTTTGAATAGCAGGTGTGTGTGATTCAAATGTCTATAAATAGTACTCCCCATTATTTCACATCACTGCGATGGTTGATTCAATGCGTTTTACTATTTTCAAATAACCCTTTCCCCTCTGGTAATCTCATACTTTCCTTTTCTACTTCCAATCGAGACTTACACTAGAGTTTTGGATGAATATATTTTATTTAAAAAAATTATTAAAAAAATTTAAAAATCAAAATAATATTCAAATTATTACGTCTTTTAAGTCTTAACCACATTGAAATACATATTAGCAATGTGATCACTGATTATTTCATTTTCTTTTAAAAAATTAGGGTTTTTTCTTTTTCTCTCCACATTTACTCTTTCTTTTTTTCCCTCCTCCTCCACTCTTCTTTTCCTCCTATTTGACGATTGGTTTTTCTATCAGGGACTGGTTTTGTTATGTAGTTTGAGATTCATTCTACGAGCTTTCCTATTTTGAGTTTCATTACACTGTATTATCTTCCATAACAAATAATTTATTTCAGTTGATCGATTGTGATGTTTTGATTTATGCACTTCATTATTATCAGTAATTTTACTTTCTTTCTAATTTCAATCTTTTATGAGAGTGGTAGTGGATTAAGGTATATATGAAAATTTAGCAGGTTTCATTAAAATAGAACACACCCACTAAATGAACATGTATTTATTTAGGAAAACTACTTTATTATTGTCAAATCTTTGAAGTTGTTCTGTACTATTTGTTCTTCCCTTACCTAAATTGCTTATGGGTGAAATATGTGATTTGAGACATGATTTTTTTCTGATTTGGTTTGGTATATGGTGAAAATTTTCAAATTGTTTGGTTTCTTTCAAATTTCTTAGAAAATTAGGATATCTTAGTATTTAATAATTGGTTAAGATGCTACCTCTACCTGAAAGCCAATTATTTTTCCCTTACATATTATAAATCATGTATTTCTCATTCTTCTTACCCTTTTTGCCTTTATCCCCAAATCGGTAGCTTGATAGATATTTTTCCCGAGGGTAGGAAAAATATGTATCAAACTACCGATTTTGAAAAGGCATAGAAGGTATAAACAAAAAAATTATCTTTATCATGATCCTTGAAGCTAAAGCGAAGCTCATCTCGACCAAATATGTTTTTTATACATATTTTCGTATAACTTAGTATAGACACAATGGCTTTATTTGGTTCATGGTTTTTGCTATTGACATTCCACTTTGTGTGTTTGTTTGTAAGATAACTGGTAATGACATTATCTTATGAGAATGACATTTATTATTGGAGTAAATAATGACTCTACTATTCCCGTCATATGTTTTTATAATGGAAAATTTGAAAGGACTGAAATATAAGTGAAATATGTTGGGAACAAAGCTGTTATTGTGCCTTTAGATGTATCGATTGATTGCTGATCAGTTGTTAGCTATGATGTACTCAATGACAAGTATTGATAAAGAAATGTTTAAATTAGTCATCACTTGTAAGTATCTATTGAAAAACGGAAATAAGTTTCAACCTTGTCCAATATGAGATGACAATAGCGTGTATTGAATGTTAAAATTAGTTGACACAACTAAAATTGAGGAAATTAAATTGTATGTTCAGCTAGTGCGTACTAAGCCACAAGTGATTTAATCAGCTAGTACTTACACAAATTTATTACTTTGAGGAAATTTTAATGTTGAAGAATTTATGGGTGTGGGCCTAGTAACGCTCTAGTTGCTGTAATTGATAGATGTGAAGTAAACGAAGGTGATCAAGATTGTGAAGATGAAGATGGTGATGATGAAAGTGATGGAGATGGAGATGCTCAAGTTGATGGACATGTTAAGGTATGTCGTAACTATATATTAACCATCTTATGAAGAATGAGCAAATGAGATATCTCTTTTATGCATGTAATCAGGATTGTGATGTCTTAAATGCTTGAAACAGGGACCCAGGAAGGAGGGAGCGTAGTGTGCCGTACTGTCCCATCACCTCGATTTGAAAGTGTAGAAACTTTGGTAATGTTGTTTCAAGTGGTACGGACTCCATTGGGTGAACTATAATATTGCAAACTCAAGTGGAGAATTTGTTGTTAGCAAGGTTTTTACTTCAAAAGTTGCTTTGCAAGATGTTGTTAAGTTGTACTCTATTAAAGCACACCAACAGTATATGGTTGTTGTATCTTCAAAAAAATTATTGATGTTAAGATGTAAGAAAACCAAGAAGTATCAATATACATGGAAGTTTCGTGCTATGGTTGTGAAAGATACATCTTTCTTTGCAATCAATAAGTATAAAGGTCCATATACTTGTGTTAATGCTTGATTGAATCGGGATCATCAACAATTAGACTCCAACTTGGTTGATGATTGTATCAAGGCAATGATTAAGACCAAGGAAGTAAAAATCGGTTTTTCGGTAGATTTTCGCGATTCTCGGTTTTAATGGTTGAGTGGAAATGATTTTGGGAAGGAAAATCGAAGAAATCGGAGGAAAATCGATTCGATAAAACCACTAAAATTTCGATTTTTTTCCCGACTCCAAAATATGAAAAAATGTTTAAAGGGTTTCAACCCACCCAAAATGCCTCGGAATTAGCACCCTAACCAATACCAAGCCATTGATTACACTTATTATATATAATGCAAACATTTTTTATATTATCTTATTATTTATTTGTTCATAATCCCTTTATAATATTTTATTTTATTTTTATTTTACATTATAACTTATAATATTTTTAAATCAAATATTAATTTGAAAAGGAAAAGAAATAAAATAATATCATTTAAAATTTAAAATTATAATATATAATATTTTGAATCTCCTCATTATCTACATAATATTTATATAATAATAACAAAACAAATAAATAATATTTCTTTAACATAATAATATTGAATAATATATTAAATATAAATATATTAAATTTAATAATTACTAATCCATTTGATTTAATCTACCTTAATTAAGATAAGAATCATTTCTCATAATCTATATAATTAAAATATGAAAATTTTAATAACCGATATTTTTGTGTAAAATATCCACCGATATTTTACCGAGCATTCGATATTTAAAATCCAATTACCGATATATCCGTGTTTCTTACCGACATTTTGATCCTGATTAAGACACATTTCACTTTGTCAAGAGTCGCTTATTCAAGCCGCATTAACGCCTAAAATACCCTGCACTTTATAATAAAATTATTATATATTTCGATATAAATCAAGCTAACTTCTGGGTATTTTTCCGAATCGGGAGTAAATGATTAAATGAAAATGTTAAATGTGAAATAAATATGTGAGCATATAATTAAATATTATATGCTAAATGAGAATTGATTGGACCTGAGAATTAACCTAAGTGTAAAGGGCAATTTTGGAAAAATTGTAAAATGAGAACCTAAGGGTCAATTGTAAATAAGTTTATATGTTTAAGTGTAAATATGAGAGTTGAGGTGCAAATAAAATAAAATATGAGCTATAAAGCAATTTGGGAGAAACTTAAGTCAAAAGAAAGCATTTTTGTACAACAATGCCTTACAAGAATAGTTTCATTTCTAAAGCACCAAAACATTTGAGAAACAAATGAATGACAAGTGTAAGGCCAAACATGGCCTTACACTTAAATAAGGTTAAAGACCAAATTATGGTCTAAGGGTGCTCATTTGAGCAAATCCTTTGGAGAAGGAGAGAGGAGAAAAGGGAGAAGAAAGCTAGGGCAAGAGAAGGATCAAGTTTTGGTTAGGTCTCTTTCCATTTTCTTGCTTCTTTGTGATCAAGCAACTTAGAAGTGGAGATTTGAAGAGGCTAAGGTAATAAAACAAAACCATAACTTCATCTTCTATGATTTTGATTTTGGGGAATAGCCCTAACTTAAGAAAAATAGGTTTTTATTGATTTTAAACCACTTTCGAGTTGTTTCAAAGTGGTTTTGGACTAGAAGCCGATTTGGGAAGGCTAATAAGAGAAATGGGTGAGAAATGGAGAAATATGTCATTTTCTAGGTAGAACTTGTGAGTGGTACCGGTACCAAAAGTTGGTACCGGTACCCATTGTGCAAAGGAGAAGTGGTACCGGTACCAATCAAAGTGGTACCGGTACCGATGCTTCCGACAACCTTGATTTTTGTACCCTTGTATCGTTAAGTCCCATATTCATTCACCGACTGTTTAAAGACCCTAATAAATGATTAATGGGGGTTCAAATAAGAATGGCACTGCTTAAACGTGACCAGATTCTCACCACCGGCGCGAAGCTCTCGAGTATTCGCGAAAGTGGGAATAGTGCTAGTTTAATAAATGTGATGTGTGTGATTTAAGTTAGGCCGGTGATGATCACCTAACCTAGGACCGAGATAGACGACAAGGCAAAAAGAAAGAGATAAATTGGTTTGTTCTATCTTCCCTATTCTTTGCTTTCAAGATTTGAAATGTTTGTTCTAAATATAAGAAAACATATTGATTTGTTTTAATTGATTTGAGGCAATTGATTTTGAAATGTTTGCATATGAAAATTGCATGAGTATTGAAAATGAACTTTTTATACAAATGTACATATTGTACTATATTTTGCTATAAAAGATTTGAACGCCCTTAATATAATGTTAACCGTTTAATTCGCATTAATGATAGATTGATATACCAATAAGAGTCAAATTAGCAGTACTGCAAATAAATGTATTGATGTGTCACTTCCGATCACGTACCCGGGACGATTTAGTGTTCACTTAATTGATTTTTAACAACTACCAACAACCCAATCTGACCGAACTGTTATACTCCGCTTGCTCCCCAAGAGACCGTGTCGGTAATTCCGATATCCTCGTGATAATTTGAAAACATAGGTTAAATTAAGTATGGCAGAATCGAATTGATTTGAGATTGCTTCCATATATTGAATTGAAAAGCATGATTGTAGATTGAAATGAAAAGAGCATTGTGAAATGCATGATTTGGTTATAAATGATTTATTGCATATGAAAGTGTATATTTGGGATGATCAATGAACCATAAATGTTTGTATATGAAATAAGTATATGTATTGTATTGACATTCATAATCCAAAAAGATTTGAAAGTTTTGTTTAGTAAGACTGTATGATTTGACTTAAACTGAAATAGAAGAATGAAATTGTATAGAACCACTAAGCATGAAAATGCTTAGCGTATTGTTTTACCAATGTATAGGTACCGAGTGAACAAGGACGAAATGCAAGATTGAGTAGCGACCATAAAAAAAGAATTTAGTATGCTCCGACATATGCATTCACTCCATTGTTTTTGAACATTGATATTTTGTAAAAACAATTTGAACTCTTAACATCTATTTTTTAAATCATTTTGAAAAGGCATGGAATACTTTCATTATAAATGTATTTTGTTAAATGTAAATGTTTATGGGTCTACCGAATTAAAATCGCTTCCGCACATATTTGAAAGTGTTTATACGAAATGGAATGTCGGTCAAACATTATTTTGTTTTCAGATATGTTTTGCAATGAATCCTAGCTAGCAAACTAACTCGGCCTGATCCGCCAATCAGGCCTGGGCTCGAATGGGGTGTGACACAAGCAACCATTATGGAGAAATTTGGATATAAAATATCATACAAGAAGGTATTGGTTGGAAAACATAAAGCACTTACAATCTTATTTGGGGACTTTCATAAGTCATATGCAAAACTACCACGTTTCTTCATGGCATTGGAACACGCAAATCCTGGATGTGTTGTAACTTGGAAAACATTTGACAGTCATATGCATAACACCTAGGTATTTCAACGCGTTTTCTGGGGGTTTCATCCATCTATTGAAAGATTCAATCATTGTCGTCCCATCTTGAGTATTGATGATACACATTTGTATAGGAAGTATAAAGGCACGTTAATGATTGCTATGGGTTGTGATAGAAATAATCAGTTATTTCCATTAACATTTGCTATTATAGAATGAGAGAATATTGATAGCTAGGGATGATTCTTAGCATGCATTAGAAACAAGGTAACTCAACAAATACAACTTTGTGTTATATTTGACAGACATCCAAGCATTATAGCAGTAATGATTGATGCTCATCTTGGTTGGATTGAACCATATGCATATTATAGGATTTGCATGCGTCATTTTCAAGAAACTTTATGAATCAATTCAAAGATAAAACCTTAAAGAATTTAGTGTGCAGGGCAGTTTTAGCAATTGAAGTTGGAAAATTCGATAAACATATGGACACAATTGGGAGAATTAATTTAGAAACACAATGATGGTTGGAAAACATCCCTTTTGAGAAATGGACATTTTTACATGATGGAGGTCGAAGATATGGGATAATGACTACAAACATGTCTGAGGTTTTCAATAGTGTTCTTAAAGGAGCTTGAAGATTACCCGTAATTGCATTGGTTCAATTGACATTTTTTAGGCTAAATAGTTACTTTGTTGCAAGAAGGGAACAAGATTGTAATAGATTGGGATCAGATCAACAATATACTCCATATGTTGATGCTAAGATTAAGGCACATGTGGTTAAAGCTGGATCATTTGAGATTGTTCTTTTGTACCACAAACTACCGATGATTTCATGTCAAGTCAAAGTGAGAGTAATGAACACACGCCTCAACTTACATAACCATAAATGCAATCTCATTGTAAGACACTTATATGCGGATTTCCATAAATATATCAGAAGCAAGATAGTCGGCTTTACTGCAGATTTTCGCTTCTCATTTGTTCAAGGCTATTATAGTACTCAATCGTACTATGATACATGGGTAACCTTGTTCCATCCTATCTTCGATGAATATGAATGACCTCCTTATGATGGTCCAACCATTATACTTTATGAGTCAATGAAACGCACATCACGTGGACGTCCTAAATCAACCCTGTCAGAGCACGAAACGACGTTAGAGACGGAAGACTACTATCACATGTGAGTTCTATAAACAACCTAGTCACAATCGCTGATCTTGTCAAAATAGGAATCAAGTTGATTGAAACATGTATGTTTTGTTACATACTTGCCTTAATAATTAAAAATTTGTATCTATATACTAGTGCTTCTCATTTGTTAATCATTATTGATTGTTATATGTTACATATGTGGTAATCGTGAGTCTTATGATGTAGATCTCGTTAGATAGATCCGTCTGGTTTACAGACGTACATCATCTCATCATGGACACTACTCAGTATGCATTTTTCATATATGCATTTTTCATACTATAAATATTGTTGATCACTGTAACGTAAGGGTAGGAATTTATTTAATACATTCAGAAGCTACCATACTACATGTCGATACTAGATGTCAAGTTCATGCAGAGTGGCAGGCTGATCCTCATATTCGCCCGTATGTGATTCAATCCGGATTTTATGGTTTGTACCGCATCGAACACGCTCACGCCGATCACCTGCTGACAGTCTGGCCTTGAGAGACGGCGCCCCAAGACACACACATTTCATTTACCAGTCGGGGGAGATGACAATCACATTGGCAAGATGTCACACCATCTCCCAGCTCCATTCAATGACCACCACTGTCTGCACATGACCCGATGTCGTCGTGCCAGGTCGCAGTTTCAGTGTGATCCCACCGCCGATCGGTGCCGCAGAGGATCTACCCGCCCTAATTGGCTGGTTGTCTCGCAGGTTATCGACCTCCACCCATGCATCGCAAATGAGGTGACATTAGAGCATAGTGCACATGGTTTCATCCTAAAGATCGTTAGGGTTCTTTCTCATTTTGCGTACAAGAAGGTCCGCATGTCCACCCCTGTCTCCCATTACTACGAGACTAAGCAGCTCTACTTATAGTCAAGTAGTGCGCCTAGCACACTTTATACTGAGTTATACGAAATAGCTACTAGCTAAAATACAGAGATTTTCTGGCCAGGCTATTAATATTACGTATAAGGTTAATATTTACAAACCATACACATATAAAAGCTCAATTACTAAGATATAATATCGAATGATTTTTTTTATCCAAATTAGTTCCTATAGAATACACATAAGTCACCCCATTGGCTACCAAGATACTCCATTCCTCAATTAATTTTTTCACATGATGATGACAATTACAGCCTGATGGAGACTAGCTTGAGGGTATGCTTGATGAATTACTAACTCGATTGAGGTTTAAAGCCGAAATGCCGAGCTGCGGAGTCGTGACTCTAACATCCATTAGTGGCTCGTTAGAGAGTACTCATCATGGGTGCATAACCCATCTGGTGTGCTCACCTTATATCGAGGCCGCCTGGATGCACGCATCATTACTTTACCATATTAATATATATTATTTAAATATATTCAATAATAATGATAATTTCAATTATATCACATTAAGGTAAATTGTATGGTGTTATTGAGTCATACACTCCAGAGTCGGTTGTCCATCTGGCATTTGATATATGTTTTGTCAGATTAGGAGATTTGTGGATCGTGTCACCCGCTTATCCTTGAGAATGTAGAGTGATACTGCCCAGCAAGTCTTGAGTCGCTAGCCGTCATCGGGATACCTCCGCGCTTCGTTAGAGCAAGAGTTACATTCTAAGTTGACCACGAGGACACCATAAGTACCATTGGGAGACATATCATGCACCATGTCGCCTTATGGCCTACACTTGTAGAGAGGATTGTCACATCACCTCTTATAGTTGGTATTATGAACTTCCATAATCCATATATGGAGTGGTATCGATGTATTACACAACGTTTGATCACACCACCACTCCATAGGGATCAAATGAGGTACCATAATATAGATTTTAACATCCCACTTGTTGGGAAGTAAGAGTCCTTAAATTCTAAATTATTTCCAATATTGTATGCATAGAGCAAACATTTACTTTTTTTTGGTTTGTTTTTTCAGATACCTGGGATGGTAGAGATAGCTACTATATCTCATGGGGCTTCCGCAGGCTTGTTGTACGACATTCATCATATTGCTAAATTAGTTTTATGCCTAATTGGAGAGGATCATTGCATCCCTGCACAAGATGAAGAGACATCTATGTCACATGGACCATCCATCTACGTCATCCACCGCGCGGATGAGGTCAGGGATTCGAGGGAGAGGGAGAGGGGATGTGTGGTGGTGAGGGTCATCGCTGACCGGTCGAAAGCCAGGAGCAAGGTGGTCGCCAACTGGATGGTCGTGTTTCTACAATAATGTCACTTATGATGTCATGTTCCGACCACGCCTAAGGCGATTTAAGGACGCCAAAACATCGGGACTTACTTGCTTTTTTCGCATATCAGTGACCAAAGTCTTATAACTGTATCAAATATCATATATCAAAATAAAAAAAAAATAAACTATCACCGTAGTGGTGTTTACAATGCCCGCGTACATACACTTTCAGTCCTATTAATCGGGATATAGCGGCCGCCGCGACTAATCGCAGAGAGTAATCGGCACTTATACGCGGTCTCATGTACAGAGGTGTCGGTCATTCCATATCCTGCCTTAAAAAGTGTTTACAATTATAGCGCATAATAATCATATATAATCTTATTTTTATTCGTACGTAATACCAGGCATTCTAATTTCAGATTACGTGTTCCCATTTACATATCATTTTCATGTTCATGATCATGTGTTTTTACTGCTTAATAAGCTCATATCATATTCATGTTTCTATTTAACACATTTATACATATCGTATTTCCTATATTTTCATGTTTCATGCCTGCATATGGCACTTCATATACTATATGTACCCCGAGTTTACTTCCATGCTTGCATTTAAATTACAAAATTCAAATTACGCCTACAAAATAATCTTTCTAAACACGCAGAAAAACGATCAGTGATATTTCTATTGCTACATACGCACTTCCATGCCACCCGAGTCATGCTACCCCCTGAGACTTCCATACCACACGAATTTTCCACACCACTTACCCTCCCATACTTTCATACCACCCACGTATTCCACACCACCCCTAAAGACTTCTCCTCTGCATGTCATTCTACCATTATCACCTACATCTCCAACCTTAGAGGCCACATTACCATATACGACATCACCTACATCATTGCCTCCCATTGATAAGACCATGATTGACCTTGTTTCAAACTTGGGTGCATGCCCGACCTCACGCTCCAAGTACACGCCGAGTCGTTCTGTCATAAGCTCCCTTGGCTCCTTCAAATTTTCATCGTATCTATCTACTGTACATGCCCCGCGTATCATCTAAATTGCCAGATTCTGGTGCTGGTCCATAGAAAAAAAAAAAAAAGACAGTTCCCATCATGTGGACTCATTGATGTATACTTATATTTGTATATATTGTTATTTGTATTACATTATATATTCATATGATTTTTGTTTATATATTTAAATGATCAATCAGTTGTATCAAGTTGCTATTTCGATGCAATTAGGATGAAAGTTGATTAATTTGGATGAAATGTTTGTAACATAGTGATGTATATTGGTTGTTATTTTGATGCAATTAAGTTGGTTTAGATGAAATGTTTGTAATGCAGGTGATGTGTATTTGCTATCATTTCGATGCAATTAGGTTGATTTTGATGAAAGTTGGTTAACTTAGATGAATTGTTTGTAATGCAGATGATGTGAATTGGTTGTATTTTTAAATAGATGTATTAGGTTGTAATTTAGGTAATTATTTGTAACTTAAAGTTCTCATTCTAACAAAAATAGCAATACCGCAATCACTGATTGTGACATTAACTTAAAAAAAAAATTATAATGCCGCAATCAATGACTGTGATATTACTGATGTATATGCCGATGTAGTTATGATGCATTAGTTTAGACATTATTTTGATTTTTGACTTATTTTAGTAATTTTTTTTAAAATTAAAGTACATTTGTCCAAAACTCCTTATACTACTTAAGTAGTTTTGTTTTTTTACTTAATGTCGAATAGAACTTTTTTCGAATTATCGAATACATTTAATAACATTAAGATAAGCTGCTTGCTTTTTAACATCATGTAATGAAAGAGGGATCGCCAATGGTGATCGATGATTCCCATCCACTCGCTCTAGTGGCACAGTTTAATTTAATTTTAATCGGTTTTTAATTCAAGTGGTTTATTTTTCAACCAGACGCTCCAGCATGTTATTGACTTCAGAACCTGAGAAAATTAGAAATTCAAAACAGCAAAATGTTAATAAAAATAATAAATTGTCATAAAGTCTTCGTGGCTTCTAAAATTCCTAGATTCTGATGACGAAACAGATCAATATAATTGTCTTCATAAATCTATTTAATTTTAAAAGTTTCGTTTAATTTCAGATAAAAGGAATTTTTTCATTTTCAGATTAAGTCATTACGACCTGTACTAGATTTTTAATAAAATTTCAAAGTTTAAAAATGGTTCATGTTTTGCTCATTTAAAATTAAACAAATGAAAATAAATAAATTGTTTCGGAAGAAAACTGAAGCTACTTAAAATAATGTGAACCATATATCCAAAATAATAATAATAAGCTCTCTACCGATTATATTTTAAAAAATAATTTTTACATGGTTTTTATACTTTAATATAAATAATAATTATTATTATAATGTTTTTTAATAAATAATTTATAAAAATTCATAATATTTTTATTTTTATGAAAAATATTAATTTTAATATAATAAAATAAGAAAGCAAATATAAAAAAATTAAAATTAAAAAATAAAAACAAAAATAAAATGTAAATGGGGCGAGTGTGGGAATTTTCCCATCTCCGCCTCGTCCTATTTAATTTTTTTAAATACATGCTTAAATCAAAATAAACGAGCCGAGTCAGATGCACGCCTGCCCAAACCCTCCCATCACATCCCTGCATCGTATATCGCTGAACCTTCTCTTGTTTGGCAACGATCGAAATTTTTTTCTTATTTTTAAAATGATTTTTTCTCGACTGTAAAAGCCAAATATTTTCATCTTTTCACTTTAGAACTTTTTAAAAAAATTTCAACAATGTTCTCGCGAAAAATTTAAAAAATTGTAACACTTAACCGCTCGAAAAACTTATTTTTAGCTTCATATTAAATCAACACGATATCTCAGATCTTTAGTGATTCGAAATATTTCACGAAGAGGTAATGAAGATAGAACTTAGACTATAAATATCTCTGTCATCGACTAAAACCAAATGAATGTCCCATTTTTTTATTTTTTTATTTTATTTTCTACATGTACTTTTTTCCATCGACCCTCTATTCTCCCGCTCATATAAGATATAATTTAACTCCATTTTCTCGTAACAATAGGTGAGCTTTATTGTCACACCGCCTCATCGATTCCCCGGAAAAGTTTTACGCGACATAAAAGCGATAAATGCATTTCGAATCATTTTAAAATCGTTAAACCTTTCAATTCATGAGATAATATTTCGATAGGGAAACCGGCCAACACAATAACAACCGAATAACAAGAGCAAAAAGAAGGCGTAATTAAATTCCCTTACTGCAAGAACTTACGAGGGAGGACTAATAAAAATATATATCGCAAAAAACAAATCAATGGCACAAGAGACACACTATTTAACGCGAAACCCCTTAAAGTAAGGTAAAACCACGGGTCAGTCTGGGACCAAAGAAATAAATTTCCACTACGATCAATGTATACAAGCAGCTTCCAATAAGTGCACCAAAATGCTATGTACCTAACAATCTGTAATCAAACACCACGCTCCAATGCAAAATAAGCAATAAAAAAGAAAAGATCTCAAAACGTATCATAAACCGCGAAGCACTTATCTCCTGCTCAGATATCGTGATGACGATCCAACCGCAGCAGAATGAAGTATCACGTTTTCCGAACCTGCCGTCCAAAAATCAGCCCGATCCAACGGTGAACGAATCTGCAGTTGTAATCTGAAAACAGTCTTTGGTGGATGCGAAAAATCACAAAGCTTTTCTTTCAAGATATTTTGATCTCAGTCTAACTTGAACTTCCCACACCAATATTTAATATAGTTTAGCTCAGTTACTGATTATAATATTCAACCGCATCAGAACTCTCCAACCTACAAAGAGATTGATCTGAACATGTCTCAAAGCCTTCAAAGTCCCTCCACGCTTTCTTACCATCATATCGCACCATTATCATCGTATGAATTTTAGCCAAACTCTAACAACTTAGCATCCAAAGCATCCCGTATCCAATG
Organism: Tetrastigma voinierianum; assembly: GCA_016808115.1. NCBI lineage: Eukaryota > Viridiplantae > Streptophyta > Magnoliopsida > Vitales > Vitaceae > Tetrastigma > Tetrastigma voinierianum. The sequence continues at coordinate 24,828 of JAEQBH010000118.1, forward strand.
ATACCATGTCAACGTGCCAGACTCGAATGAAAGCGTGAGTTCTTACCAAGATAAATAGCACTCTGACTATCCACAAATAGTAGATATTTATCTTGAACAACACCAAGCTCCTGCAAGAATTTCTTCACCCATAGCAACTCCTTGCATGCTTCTAATAGCACAAATTCTCGCCTCGTAGTGCATAAAGCTACACACCTCGTAACCCTGGACAAAGCAAGTCACGCCTCCTCGTAAATTTGACCATATAACCCGGCTTCGACTTCCGAAATCAACGCTCCAGCCATATCCGAGTCGAGTATCCCACCATAGTAGGCTTATCATCACTCAAAAACAAAAGCATCACATTGGTCAGCATTCTCAAGATACCTCAAAATCCATTTACAAGATTCCAATGCTCTCTACCCGGTTGATTAAAATCTACTCGACCACTAACAAAGATGTGCTATATCCGGTCTTGTGCACACCATTGCATTACATCAAACTTCCACCAGAGCATACAACCCGCGTGATATATAATTTCTCATCTTCATTCGATGGACTTTGCTTAACTCACTTAAATGAGTAAAGAAGAGGGAGTGCTTACCACTCGCTCTTTCCACGTGGAATCTCTCGCAACACTCTTTTTAATGTAGTTCTTATGATGCCTACAACTTTTTCTCCTTTCTGTCATTTAATGATTCTATACCAAGAATCATGAAGTGCCTCCCATGTCCTTCATAGCAAAATGACTTTCCCACCGCTTCCTTAACTCACAATCATGGAAACATTTTTCCCAACAATAAGCATGTCATCAACATATAATACCAGGATAATGAAGTCATCATTAAAACTTTTCGACAAAGACACAATGGTCGGCGGTCTTCATGTAGCCTTGCTCACACATAATAGACTCAAACTTTCGTACCACCGCCCTGAGCTCCTTCAAAACCATATAGGCTCTTTCTAAGCCTACACACATAGTCTTTCCCCTTTCAACATGAAACCCATCAGGCTGTTTCATATAGATCTCTTCTTCCAAATCACCATGAAGAAAGCCGCTACATCCATTTGCTCTACCTCCAAACTGCCAGCAGCTGTACCCAAACTCAACACAGCTCTAATGGATGACATTTTACCACGTGAGAGAAATCCCATTAAAATCAACACCCTTCCTTCGACTAAAGCCCTTCACCACTAACTGCTTTATACCCTGGAGACATAGTGTTACTTTCTGTTTCAATCTCTATAGATCCACCTCAAGTATCTCACAGCCCTCTACCTTAGTAAATCTCACTAAATCAAAGTGATTAGCATGTAAGGATTTCATCTCATCCTTCATCGTATCCAGCCACTTTTCTTTCTCTTCACTGCTTACATTCGTGAAAAGACTCGCGTTTCATCATCCGTTGTAATCACATACTCAGATCGTATAATACTCCTAGAAGGTTGTCTCTCCCTTTCGCTGACCTCCCGAGTTGAACTTGAGGTGGTCTCTGAGCATCACTCAGATTTTCATCTTCGCGGATATGTCATGCTCCTCTTCATCATCATCAGGAACATCTACTTCATATGCAAGTTGCTGATCACCAACATCATTCTGAGCATCCGTATTTAGATTCTGAATAGGCGGTTGAATAGGTTCAAAATCAGCCACGCCATCAAGTTCTCCTCAGCTGCAGACTCTCCATCTTATCAATGTCTTCTACGGTTCGATCTTCCATGAATTTCACATCAATGTGCTTTTAACAAAGCTTCTTCTCAATAAGATCATGTAACCCGTAACCAAATTCATCTCCTCACCATAGCCAATGAATATGCATTGCCTTGACTTTGCATCCAACTTGGATCTTTCATCCTTTCGAACTCGCACAAAACTCAAGTGGTACCAAAAACCCTGTCGATCATACTACATTCTCGCTAAACCAAATTTGCTCACCTCACTATTCAGCAAGCAAATACAGGATTAAGATTGACCACGTGCACTGTACAAAGGCCTCACCCTGTATATGCTTGGGTAACTTAGTCAGAGAGCATACACCTCACTTTCAATCAATGTCCTGTCCATCCTCTCTGCAAACCATTCAGCTGAGGAGTTTTAGGAGGAGTCTTCTCATGTGCAATGCCATGCTGCTTACAGTAGATATCAAAAGGTCCACAATACTCACCACCATTGTCAGTACGGATGCATTTCCTCAAATTTTACAGTCTCGACCGCCTCAACTGAGGCATGAAACTCTTTGAACTTTTCCAACACTTGGTCTTTTGACTTCAAAGCATAGACCCAAAGTTTTCTGGAATAATCATCAATAAATGTAACAAAATAAAGTGCACCACTAAAGGATTTCACCTTCAAAGGGCCAAACATCTGAATGCACCAATCCGCAAGCCGATTTTCGAGGGAGGATGCTTCGGCGATACTCCGTTTGCTTACCAATCATGCAATGAGAACATTTCTCCAAATCTACATTCTTCAAACCCGAAGCATGTGTCCTTCTTTGCTGTGACACCCAACCCTTCTCACTGATATGACTAAGTCTTCGGTGCCACAAAGAAGCCTCTATATCCATAGCATTCACACTGTCACTAGCAACCAAAGCCATTCAATACAACTGAACTTTTCTCGCCTTTTGCCACAAATCCAAGTTACCTGCGGAGTTTCCACTTTCTTAACTAAAGTGGTTATCATAACCAAAGATCATCAAGTACCCGCACAGATCAAATTAAAGCTGACATCCTGGAGCACATGTTCACTCTCTAGTAGCAATCAGATTCCCATGTTGGTTTGCAAACAGACATCACCAACCCCAATAACCTTGGACACGCCATCATTACCCATCTTCAAAACTCCAAAATCACCTGGAGTGTAAGATGAAGAACTCCTTCCCGGGTGTAACATGCAAGCAGCACCACTATCAATTAACCACATGCTCTCATCGATACAAAATTAAGTGAATTTAGTGGTCATGGAGAATAACAAGATCATCATCGGGTAGCGTGAGTCACACAATCACGATCATCATGATCCTTCTCTTCTCGCTACCCCTTTGTCTTTACTCTTCCATAGAAAACAAATTCCTTTCGATGTGCCCTATTTCGTGACAATAATGGCACTCAATATTCTCACGAGATCCGACTCGCTTCCCGCTTCGTCCCCTACCACCTTTCAACCCTTTGGCTTTCTCCCTTCAAGAATAAAGACTCGACGAAGTATAAATACCTCGCGCCTTCCTTCTCATCTCTTCATTAAGAGCACCTAGCCTTTGCCAATTATATAACAAATGCCATTGGGGCAAAGACTAATCATGGAAACTCGAATGTCTCCCACGAATCGTGCAGTTATTAATGTAAATAAATTCCAACACATCATCATCAAACTTGATACCTGCAACTGACAATTGATCACAACGCCCTTGAAATTCACTCAAGTGCTCAGTAAATGGAGTTCCATCCTTGTACTTCAATTCAACAAAATTCTTCAACAAGTACAATTTGTTGCTCCTCGACGAAGCATACAAGGACTCAAGTGTTCGGCTAATAGGCTTCGTGACGTGTCTCATGAGCAATAAGATTATAAATAGTTCATCTACAAAGTAACTGATAAACCGCATACGCGCCACGCTTCAAAACCCCACTCTTCATCGATACGGACTCCGTTCAGGCGCCAAAGACATGAATATATATTCTTCACAAATAAAGAAGTCCTTTCATCTTACCCTTCCAATAGTGATAGTTTGCTCCATTCAAAGATACCATTTTCATACGTGCTCCATCTTTCAAGCAAGTAGAAAACAACCACTAACAACTTGTCTGATACCACTCTGATAGGGGAAAACCGGCCAACACAATAACAAACTCGAATAATGTGAGCAAAAGGTAGCGCAATTAAATCTCTTTACTTGCAAGAACTTATGAGGAGGACCAATAAAAATATATCGCAAAACAAATCAATGGCACACAAGAGACACAACACTTCCAAGTTTAACGTAAAACCCCTTAAAGTATGGCAAAAACTACTGGTCATCTGCACTGTTAAATGTACTCCACCTGGCGATCAATAGAGCAGACAAGAGTAGCTTCAATAAGTGCACTAAAAAATGTGCTATAGCTGAATAATCTAGAATCAAACACCAACAAGCCCCAATGCAAAATAAGAAGAAAAAGAAAGACCCAAAAGCGTATCATAAACTCGCGGGCACGTCTCCCCGCTCAGATATCAGACACGATCCAACCGCATAAATGAAGTATCACGTTTTCCGAACTCCGCTTGTCCAAAAAATCGCCCCGGATCCAACGCTTAAACGACCGCAAATGTGAATTCAAAAGCTTCGTGGATGCGCGAAAATCACAAAGCTTTTCTTTCCTCTTCTCTTTGGCTGCATATATTTCGCCAAATGAAAGTACAATTCCTCTCAGCCCTAATCCGACCCTCTCCACTTAAATGTCGGTACAAGTGCAAGCCCTCACAACGCTTCGCTTTTACTCCACATAGAAGGGAGCCTAAACCCAACATATTTAGCCACGCCATCTCAACGCTTCAAAATATGTAACATGCGTAGCAAAATGCTATCGTATTCGACTTCAATTAAGACAATTTTATATATTTAAAATTAAAATATTCAGCCGTAAAAAAATTATAATATTTACATTATGGGATACGAACCATTACAAACCCTCACAAATCCAATATGGGGTTTATTTAGTCTATTTATGGTGTTTACCAGTTTGATTGAGTTAAGATGGATCATAAGAGCAGTAAAAGTCTACCATATAATATAATTATATTTACAAAACTTGAACTTGATATTATTGGTTAAATTAGAAGATACCTCAACAATTTCACTTACATGTTTAATAATGATCGTGGTTCTTGATTTATTAAACTTTCTCATTACTAACTATTCATTCCACTCTATATTAAATTTAAAAGTTCGAAATTTATAATGCTTTAAAAATTGGAACGGATCTAATCTATCCCAATTAGTCGACCTTGAACCGTAACAAACCTAGCTTGGGCCAGCGTTAAAACCGTTTTCTTAAAGTTTCACACATGAAAATTCATTTATAATTATTTTTAATAATATATTAATTATCTATTATAAATATCATCGGTTCAACTACTTCGCTCAATCATCGATTTAAACTAAAATAACCGCGAACCGATAATTTTTCGATTCAAATTCATCAATTCAATTTTAAAAGAATAAAATTTATTTGGGGCTCAGGCTTCACGCGACTTAGCCTGCTAAAAACTAGACATGACCTAGATGCATATTACTATGGAAGAATTGGCCCACTGAACTGATCTAGACGTTTGAAATTTCAATAGAAACTGATTTTTTTTGTTTTTCTCTCAAACTTTTTTTTTACTTCATTTTATTAAGTAATGAGAGGTGCTTTTATTTATTTATTTATTTATTTATCATTCTTAGTCTAAAATCACTCATATACACCTCTTTTTATTGTTTTCTTTCTCAATAAAATAGTTATTTCACATAAATATAGGTTTTCATTTGTTTTTTCTTGATTTATTCACCATCTCGTATGACGTCGACGTTTGTCATTACTCCGTCGCGCACGACGCTTATATATCGTCGTGGTGCAAAGGTTTATTTATACGCATGACGATTTAAGCAGTAAAGTGAGCACCGACAACAAAGAAAAGTCAAATCACGATCCTCAATACGCTATAAACCTGAGCAGGTTATTATAATCACAAATTGCATTTCAAACGCAGACGCTTAACTATCAAACTGATATGATTCGTTTCATTTATTACGCGATTAACCAAAATGCTGCTTTTATTCCCTCTACGATTTTTAAATTCCATTTCGATTTATATTGCTACTATTAATATATTACTAATTCGATCAATAAAATTATTTTTGGCAAGTAAAAGAAACTTTCACTTAGTTATTTCTCGGAATCCTCGAGTGAAAACTGAAAACTGAAAACTATGAGGATGGAGCAATATTAATAAATAAAAAATGAACTAAAATACCCTGCAGTTGTATCCCTACTCCCTAGGTGGTCTGAGTGGCCCAAAGAAAATGGGCCACATGGACAGCACTTAGTCTGAGTTGCAAATATTGGTCTTGGGCTCGCTGGGGCCCATCGCACCATATAAAGAAATTTAAGATACGTTCAGGATCTGTTCTCAAATGCCTTGTCTGTGCGTTTATTGGTGCAAACAACTTAACATCGATGAACCCGGTGAAGGCCCCCTAGGCCCATTGTCAACAAGCCAGATTTTCTATTGAACCCTTTTTCGATCGTAAGGAGAGAAAAATAAATCAAAGACTCGTTATGTTGCTCTAAGTTTTATTTCGCTCACTAAGTAGAAGCCTGCTCATATACGTAGTTAATCTTATATCGTTAGATTCAATTTCATTTTTCGGCATTTGCCTTTCACACATGTAATCGAATCTAACAATATAAAACTCAAATCCTTTAAAAATAAAATTAAATATCTCGACGTGAATGTTCATTTTCTTATACGCTAATTTGAAACTAAGTAGTCGAACACTTCTTTCCTTTCTTTTTGTTTTTAAGGGCTAAACACTTTAGATTATATATATGGTAATAAATTATTTTTATTGGGATTCGAACCTGGATCCCACCCCTCTCTATGTCTTACCTATTTATACGTGAACACTATTATATGCGTTAGGCATGATAGTTTATAAGATTGAAGTTAAAACAAAATTTAGAACGTTTTAATAAAAAGATTTAGTAATGTAATTCTAACCTACATGTACCTGAATAACAGTACCATAGACATCAAAATTTTAGTGAAATTAATTATCAGTCTTAAAAAAATAGACTATTTGACAGTAATTTGAAGTTGGTAAGTAATATGGGGTGAATTTCATAAGGCTAAAAAATTTAGTTTTGCAAATAAAATCAAAATTTCAATAAAATAATTAAATAAATATTTTAATTTTTAAATTAAATATAAATATTCTTATTAAAAATTGAAAATAATTAAAACATAAAAAGAATGATGTTCGAGGGATAGTTGACTAAAAATTGATATTTAGCAAATTATATTTAAAATTCAGCCTAATATTCATCAAAATTTTGAAAATTAATACAGATAATATTGATATTCAAAAATGTCCTAAGTTGAATTTGAAATTCAATTTAAAATTTTGATTTCACTTATATTTATTCTATTATTAAATGTATAAAGGAAAAAAAAAGCAAGGAAAACTTATATGATAATTTACAATAACTTTATGGAAATTTTAAGATTTTGTTTAAAATGTATATTTAAAAAGGTTTTAAAAGAATTTTATATGTGAAATAAAAATTTATTTGCAATCTGAAATTTTCTTAATTAATTGTAACTTTTTACAATTGAAAATACGTTTTAAAATACAATGACATAATTTAGTGGATAAACTGCTAGATTATTTATTAATCTAACATAAACTTGTTAAACATTATAATCGTTATTCTATTGTTTCTTTATATCATCAATGGTAGAGTTAACTTTTGTAATTATATGTTCTCTACTTTTCTTAGGAGGAGATTTTGACCTAAATATTCACATACATGTATACATGCTTATGTATAGAGAAAAGCACAATTTGTAACATATAAACAAGGTCCCAAGCGTACTTGAATCAATCGCAATTGCCATGATGGTAGACTATAATAAATAATGAAGAAGATGGTTGTTGATCTTCTATGAGAATGATTATGGATACGGTGTCCTCTGAAATGGGAAGAGATGCATATCTTCAACGTAAAACATATGGGATATATATAACCCATGGTGCCAACCACCTCTATGGACCATAACCCAAATTTATCCATTTATTTACAAGAATGCTAGCGTTTCATCAATTGGGATAAAATTGATTCGGTATTTACACATTCGGGTCCATATTCACCACTTGATATTTCTAGAGCCTCAACTAGATCATATAATGGATCACTCAATTTGACTCACTTTCATGAATAGTGATTTCATGTGCTACTATATTTACATATGAGTCCAAATATAGAAAAATACTAACAATCTCCCACTTGGGCTACATATGTTACTAGATGGAGCACATGATAGAATAATATGGATCGAGTGCTCAAAATCTATGCCATTCATAAAACAAAAATATCTCTTTATACAGTCTAATCCACCAATCAAACTAGTATAGGATTATAGCAGCCTTTGTTACTACAATTGTAACAAGCCTAATCAATAATCACATTACTAATATAATTAATGACATAAATCAAATATGGATGTGTAGCATAAAAATTACATGTAATGTGATCCAAACATACCTATTTCCAACCGGTCCTCTTTATGACTCAAAAAATCCTTATAATCACATTTACGAGCTTTATGTACTAAATATCTAGAGTAAATCATGATTTATGAATTTCAAAGTTTTCAATGGCAAGCATATATATAATCTTGAAACCTTACTATGCACAATATCCATAATATCATAGTTTCTATATGTGTCAATCAACAAATAATAAACATAAGCTCCCACTAAATGGGTGCATCATCCAAAAGTAGAACCCCCATGTGACCAACCTGTTCATGAAACACCTTAAGTAGCAAGCCCTTGGTGAGTGGATCAACTATCATATAATTAGTGCTAATATGCTTAATTGACACTTGACTACTTTGAACTCTTTCCTTCATTGCTAGGAACTTGATATTAATGTGTTTAGACTTCGACGAACTATGGTTGTTCTTGGAATACAATTCGACGACTTTATTATCACAATTCATACTCAATGGTCTATCAATGTCATCAAAAATATGTAGCTTGGTGATAAAGTTCCACAACCTGTATCCCATGGTTGGATGCTTCATAACAAACTATAAACTCTATTTCTATGGTGGAAGTAGCTATAAGTGTCTACTTGACACTTTTCCAATAAATAGCTCCTCTATTTAGAAGGAAGACATAGCCTGAAGTGGATCTCTTGTTATCCAAGCACCCAACAAAGTCGGAGTTTGAGTATCTAAGGACTTCCAAGTGATCAGATCTCTGATATGTGAGTATAAAGTCTTTCGGTCTTTGTAAATATTGCATAACCCATTTTGTTGCTTTCCAATGATTCAATCCAGGGTTACTCAGATATTTGCCTAACATGAGAATCCTTACAGTAGAGACAAAAGAGATTTTTTGCATCTCCTTTATCTCAAGTTCAACTTTAATGCAATCGTTAAAGCCAAATCACCTTGCCATAAACAGTATCTAGGTGCACAATTTTGCATACTCATACCTTTACACATTTTAAATATAGGCCTCTTTGTGAGAGCCCAAGTATGCTCTCAATGATCAACATGGATCTGGATACCCACCACAAAAGATGCGTCACCAAGATCCTTCATTTCAAAATGACTAGATAGAAACTTCTTGGTTTCATGTAATAAAGCCTTATCACTACTTGACAATAGTATATCATCTACATAAACTACAAGAATGATGAACTTTCTCCTACTCAAACTCTTTTGAGATATATGTATCAATGACAAGTTCTTCTGAAGCCAAAAGAAGTAATCACTCGATCAAATTTTTGGTACCATTGATGGAATGCCTGCTTTTGACTATAAATGGATTTCTTTAACTTACATACTAGGTGTTTTAAAATTCTCCGGATGCACCATGTATATCGTCTCATTTATGTCTCCATTGAGAAATGTCGTCTTTACGTACATTTGGTGTAGCTCAAAATCATAATGAGCAAGAAGTGCCATGATTACCCTAAAGGAGTCTTTTGTTGAAACAGGTGAAGAAGTCTCCTTGTAATCACGCTTCCTTTCGATCAAGCCTGTAACCAGTGAGCTGTATACCTTTCAACATTGCCTCTCAAATCCCGTTTAGTTTTGAAAACCCATTTGCAACCAATCGATTTCAATCTAGCAAGCAATTCTACAAGGTCCCAAACGCCATTGTTCTCCATGGACTTCAACTCTTCCTTCATAGCTTCGATCCACTTGTCTGAGTTAAGCCATTGTTTAACTTGATTGAAAGATATAGGATCACGTTCCATTCTTATATCAAATTCATGCTCTTGGGGGTAAACAACATAATCCTCTAAAATTGTTGATCTCATATCTCTAGTGGATCTCCTTAATGGCACTTCAATTTGAGGTGGCTGAGGTACTTTATCAATTACATGAGATGGTACCTCAATATGAGTGGATGGTCCCTCCATATGTGTTGGAGGTAGCACATGAATGTCTTGGTTTACTAGTACATCTGGATTTGAAACTTTGATAGTGTTGGGAATGTTTTCCCTTTCATTATTAGTTGCAATAGTAGTAACTATGGTAGGAAGGTCAATAATTTTCTCTTCAAAGACTATATCCCTCACATTAATGCTCCCATAGTCCTCAATAAATTTAGCATTGCTTGTCTCAAAAAGGACCTATTTTAGGGGTCATAGAACTTGAAACCCCTAGACCTTTTAGAGTAGCTCATAAAAAAGCAACTGACAATTCTTGAGTTTAGTTTCCTCTCATTAGGCCTATATGACCTAGCTTCAATCGGATATCCCCAGACGTGTAAATGCCTAATACTAGGTATTTTAACCATCCATATAATGACTCTGGTAAGGGGTCATTGCCACTGCCTTACTAGGTACACTGTTCAATAAGTAAATTGCAATCTTTAATCCTTCACCCTATAATGACTCTGGTAAGGAAGTAAAACTCATCACACTTCTTACCATGTCCTTTGGGGTTCAGTTTCGTTGCTTAGCTACACCATTCTGGTGTGGTTTACCAGGCATGGTATACTGAGGAACTATCCCACACTTGGTCAGGTATTTAGCAAAAGGCCCAAGACGTTGTTCCCCTGAACCGTCAAATCTCCACAGTCCTCACTACTGCTGTCATACCTCATTGCCTTAATTTTATTGCCTAGTTGATTTTCAACTTCGGCTTTGAAAAGTTTGAACATATCCAAGGATTGCGACTTCTTATGAATATGGTACAAATATCCATAACGTGACTAATTGTCTATGAAACTAACAAAGTATGCTTGACCATTCCATGAAGCGTTCGGAAATGGTCCACAAATATCTATGTGTATTAGTTCCAAGACATCTTTAGATCTATTTGCATCCTTTTTCCTCTTGTTAGTGGTTTTCCCTTTAATACATTCTATGATGACATCAACATTGATTGTGACGTTAACCTTTGTAGGCATTGTTTAGATACGTGCCCTGAGCGCCTATGTCACAACATAGATGAATTCTCATTAGTTAGTTTTCATTTTACACCAATACTACTTACATGCATTATTTCATTATCATTGGAAGTCATGATATTTAATTTGTATGGATTATCATTTAAGGAACCAGTACCAATTAAACATGAATTTTGAAAAATACTAAACATTCCATTTCCAAATGAACAATTATAACCAGATTTGTCCAAACATGAAATAAAAACCATATTCCGTTGAAAATATGATACAACATAAGTATTTTCCAAATCCAAAAATACATTAGTTCCTAAATAAAGCATGAATACACCAATAGCTTCCACCTTAGCCTTTTTTCCATTTCTAATACAGATGTATCTATCACCATCAATTGACAGTCGGTTCTTAAGATAACCCTGCAACACTTATGTGAGTAGTGGCACTAGTATCTATCCACCAAGTGTTATTAGGCACAATAGATAAATTAAATTTTGAACTGATGAAGTTGAGAGGCATACCTTTCTTAACACGCTACCTAGCGTACTAGGGGCACTCCTTCTTCATGTGCCCGGTCTTTTTGCATAAGAAACAAGTGAACTCCGGATGTTGTTTCTTTGGCAAACAAGGTCTTTAGTTTCCTTACCCTTGCCTTTATTGTTGGCCATCTTTCTCTTCTTGCTCAGATTCTAGGAGGTAAATGCCAAATGAGCACTCTCAAATGTCTCATGCCTTAGTCTCTCATCTTCTTGCACACATTGAGCAATAAGCTCATTCAAAGTCCACTTCTCCTTTTGAGTTTATAACTTATCTTCAATGGAGTGAACTGTGCAGGGAGAGATATCTATTAGCCCAAGGGTACCTCTAGTTGAGGTTTTGATGATAACAAACAAAGGTTATTGATTGCTAATGGTTAAAGATGAGTTGTGTAACGTCCCAAAAATAGCCTTTTCGTTTTATTATTTTACTTTATAACATTTTCTCGCTATTATAAATTTTATTTTATTTATTCGATATTTATTGGTTTTAAGTGATAAAATAGAGGTTTTTAAAGTGAGAATTGCATAGTGGATTAGTGCACCCCAAATTAAACCTTAGTAGTTTTAGTAATGCTGTTCAATGTATATTGGAATGTGAAAAAGGTATTTTGCAATTCCTCACTATGCCTTTGCTTTGATATAAAGTGATTAGTCTTGTGTCATGGTAGATTTATGTTAAGTTGTTGTGGAATTGAATAAAGTTGGGGGACTTAAGCAAGAACCTATGTGCAAATTAGGGTCTTATAAGTGAAATGAGAAAAGTTGATCACATGGGAAGACACATGGAACTTTAGAAGAATGGATTCCAAATTGGCTTGGGGAGCCTTGAAATCCCGCTTTGAGCTGTGGGAATGCAGAGATCCAAGTTTTGGCTCTCTTCTCATTTTGTGCTCTAGATACAAATTAAGAGAAGGAAGAAAGGAAGAAGAAAAGGTGAAAGGAAAGAAGAAGGAAGAGGAGAAAGCTAGGGTTTGAAGCTTTAAGAGATTTAAGGTATGGAAACTAGCCCTAACTTCCTCTTTGATTGTGTTTGGGTTTGGTAAAACCTTACTTTTGTATATATATATGTTTGAGTTAGAGTTTAAGAAGCCTTTTTGCTTTGATTATGATTGCTTTTAAGGAATTTTTGTATAAAGGAAATGTTGAGGTTTTAGGGGAGATGCTATCAAAAATTTTCAAAACCCATGTTTTTGTTTTGTCCATAACTTGACCATTACTCATCCAAATTGAGTGATTTAAATTTTTAAGTAAACTAGACTTCTAGGAAAACAAATCTCCTTGAAATAAGTGTATTCAAATTTGGACCTCACAACTTAAATTCACAAAGTGGAAGCCTGCTTTTTGGGCACACTACTCTCAGTTTGGCACAATGGTGTTTTGGGATAGTTTTGGTATTTAGGCCATAGTTGAGCTCTCACCATCAAAATTGAGTGATTCAAATTTCTAGGTAAACTAGAATTTCAGAAAACACATATCTTTTTAAATAAGTGTATTCAATGGACCCATTGGACCCGTAAATTGGCCAAAAGTGAGGCTCATTTGCGCAAATTCTAGTTCGCCTTTAGCACGCTGAGTTTTTGGAACAGTTTTGGTATTTAGGCTATAAGTTGAGTTTCACTCATCCAAATTGAGTAATTAAAATTTATGGGTAAACTAGACTTCTAGAAAAACAAATCTCCTTGAAATAAGTGTATTCAAATTTATACCCTATCGGGACTCAGAATTCACAAAGTGAGGCTTTGTTTCGCAACATCGGGTTCTAGTTTGGCATGCGCTTTCGTGTTTTGGGAGCAAGCTTTGTATTTATGTCACAAGTTGAGTTTCACTCATCTAAATTGAGTGATTCTAATTTTTAGATAAACTAGACTGCTAGGAGAACAAATTTTCTTGAAATAAGTGTATTCAAATTCGGGACCCCCATCAGACCCAAAATCTGTCATTTTGAGCTTTGGTCACAAGAAATTTTGCTATATTTTGAAAATAGAGTAGTCCCGTTGTTTAGAACATATCTCGAAGCCTAAGTCTTAGAATTTGATGATTCTAGCTTTTGAATAAAATAGATTTATGAGAGAAACAATGACTCGAAGGAAGTTGGGTAAAATATGACTCATTTGTTCTTAAAATTTTACAAGTGAAGGTGTACTGGTAGAAATCAACCAGAACCAAAAACACTAGCATGCAATTGACCGATATTTTCTCCTGGTTGTGATGGATCAGTGGGTCATGTGATGAGGAAACCCGAGTAAGATCGAGATTCCAAGGATTGGAGTCAAGGAGCCACAAATTTTTTGGTTTGTTATTCATTTCTTTTCTTATTGCAGCTTGTGGCTGGATTTGTTAAAATTGGAAATGATTTACATGGAAAGCCGCATGTGTGTTGCTTTAACCATAAAAACAAATTTATCTTATGATTCGGGAAATTGATTGCAAATTGATTTCCTAAGTGAAAACCGCATGAGCGCTAAAATGTGTTTATTAGGATATATATATGTATATAAATATTGTAATTTACTATGACTCGAGTGCATTAATGTCCGTAAGAGAATGCTTTATCTATATTCTCGGAATTAAGGATAGATTGGTATACCAATAATTATCAATGTAACAAAGGTCGCAAACAAATGATTGAGCAGAGCATACGATCCGTAGCTCGGTTATCAATATTGGTAGTGTACACAAATGTTCGTAAATAATCAATCGCAGCCAAAATGGCATCAGATTGCGGTTATTAAATGTTTTATACCGGCCTACACCACCCGAATCGCGGACGCAATTCCTTCGATTCATGCACTAAAGTCATGGTTAAATTCATTTAAGGGCAAACTTATAAGTAAATGTGTGAAATGCATAATTTGAGTTTTGAATAAAATCAATATATATATTGTTATTGTGTCATAATTGAAATGTCAAAATGTTGTTTTTGAAAATATACATATTTTGTGTTTGATTGAAATGAAGATGGAAATGCATATAACCACTAAGCATGAAAATGCTTAGCGCGTTGTTTAATCACGCGTAGGCACTAAGTGAATAGGGGCAAGATCAAAGACCGTAGAGCCCAGAGTCATCGTCGAATCGTGCAAAGTATAAGTAAAGGCTCCTTCTCATGCATACATTTCATTTAAAAAAAAAAAATAATCATGTAATTGTTTTGCATTACAAACAAAGATGTATAAATCTTTATGAGAAAAGTATATTTTGACTTACGTTAAGGCATGAACTACAATGTTTTGTAAATGAATTAAAAAGGGCAAGAAATGCCATTTTGTATAAATATAGGAATTGAGCAAATGATGGGCTCTCTACCATGATTGATGTATATTTTTATATACATAATGTGTATTAGTAATGTGATCATATTTTCATACATACATAAATATGATTTAAATATATATTAAATATCTCATCGAAAATAAGTATATGAAATGTGTTTTACAGATAAATGGATTTAGTGGTCCGTGTCCTTGGGTCCGGTCCAGTTGTCGGGTAGGGTCGGGTTTGGGGGCATGACAAGTTGAGTGATAGGTTAAAGTTAATCAAACATCAAATGAAGATAGTACAAGCTAAAGATGACAATGATGTAGTGATGAGTATCTTAAATACTCATTTTATTCCTATGCTTTAGTTAGTTTTTCTAGTGTTTTTATGTTAAATAAGTACCCTAATGCTCTAAAAGTTCACACTTATGATCAGGTCATCCATTTGGTGAATTCAGTAAAATTGTGGAAAATCACATGTGAAGCAGCAGAGAGGCTACTGAATTTTGATGTTTTCAGACATCATATGAGCTCCTATTGCACTAATCCACATATGGATGGATTCTACACTTCAAGATCTTTCCAGGGATACCAAGAACAATAAAATGGAGTTCTAACAGTTATTATGTTCCAAAACTCAAGAAAGTCAAGAAACATTGCAGCACCTTCAGCAGGAGAGCTACTGTATTTTGACGCTTTAAGAAATCATATGAACTCATATTGCATCAAGCCATATGGCGGATGGATTCTAAACTCTCGTTGTCTTTTTAATCCGCATCAAGAACACCCAAATCGGAGTTTGTAATATTAAAAGCCATACTACGGTCGTGGAGCGAAAATAGGATTGTAGTTAACGTCGCGACGTTGAGAACCAACGTCGCGACGTTGAAGAAACAGAGCATCCCGACGTCGCGACATTGCTGCAAGACTTCGCGACGTTCAAGGTTGGTTTTGGGTAGATTGTTAGCCCATTTTGAGCCCATAATGAAGGGTTTTAAAGCTTAAACCGTAGGGATCGAAAAGGAGGAGGATTTGTGATGCCTTGAGCCAAGGAGAAGCCCTCTCTTAGGGTGGAAACACCCTAGGGCTTAAACAGCCTAGGGCACATCTTGAAGGGGAAAAGCTGTTGAAGAAGGAGATTATGTTGAAGGAGATGAGAAGTTTGCCCAAAACTGCTATTCTCATCCTCTTTCTTTTGCTTTCTTTTTGATGTTTTTTCTTTTGACTTAGAGATGTTCTTAGATTTTTCAGTTTTTGTTGTACCTTGCTACTTTCGAATGGATTAATGGTTAATTAGGTTTCTCATTCATTATATGGATTGATTTTATATCGACTTGCTCTATTTCTCAGATTTTATTTATATGGTAAGTGAGCCACAATATCGCATGTTTTTGCTAGGAGTCTGAGATCGAGAGATGATGACCCTCGGATATGAATAATGAGAGCAACACTGGCCACCTGGCGAACAGAGCATATCTCTTGCCCAAGTGTGGCATTAAGGGTTTAAACATTTAAGATTTCAGCCCAGCATATGAGATGCAATACACCATACCATAGATGTACAAATATATCTCGAGAGAGAATATCTTGTAGGCACGATCAACTCACAAATGTAAATCAATTAATATATTGAATGAATAATAGAGACAGGTTAAAATTCATCGAGCGTATGTGAAGGCAAACCCTAGTTTTCATAATTAATTGATTTAGCAAATAATACAGATTAGTTTTTCTTTTTTATTAATCTGACCATTACGCATTTTAAGTCCAGATAATATTTAAAGCGTAAAGTCAGTACTCAACGCACTTCTCCCTGTGGATCGATATCCGTACTTAGGTACACTCAATGTTTATCTAAGGTTTAGAAGTGTTTTAAATGAAACAAAACATGAATTTGAACATTTAAAGAGGTAACCGATCGAGGTGTGAACAGTAACCGGTCGAGGTGTGAACAGTACCTACCTATGAATAGTACCAATCGACCGATTGGTGTCGATTGGGTGAAACTGAGACGCCCCCAACTCGGCACCAGGTGTCAAGAGAGGATGTTTTTTATTTATTTATTTTCCTGTTTACTATAAACTTATAACCTTTAAGCTTGTTCATTCATATAATGTTAAACACTTAACTTGTACTAAATTCTATAGCAACGGATTACTAAATATATACAAACTCCATATGGAAGTGTTCAACATTTACAATATTTACATTGCTTACAAAAGAAACAAAAATACATATACATTATACCAAATGGTCTTCCAGTGGGCACCTAATGATGTGTTGATCTTTGGATCAAGTACGTGACATTGTTCTCATTCCCTCCGGTTACCTTTTCTGTACCTACACGGATGAAACACTTATGTTAAACTTATACTAAATTTTAATTAATACATACTGAAGACCCTAATCAAAGTCATCACACTTAGACAACCTGATATAACTTTAACATTCATTTTACATATACACATGCTTATTCATATTTTTAAACATATCATTTATAGATATGCTTCTACATATCATACTTATTCATCTTATCATGTTTCATTCCATATCATCTTTCATTTAATGCTGTTTCGTAGACTTATCATTGTTTACGTATCATCACATAGCAATGCTATGCTTCTCATATCATGTCATGTCATTTACATATTCTTGTCATTTATCTTATGTTTCATGCCTGCAAATACCTTAAAAGTGGATACGGGAAAGAACTGTATGTACCTGAAGGTACTATCACTGTACGAGACAGTGATTTCTATCTGTATGACCCAAACGGGGCCGCTATGATGATCCAAACGGGATCTATGTCATCGACCCAAATGGGGCCTCGAGACCGTAAATCAGGAGGCCGCAACAATCGCATTCCCTATAGGCACAGCTTCCATTCATCTAACTACCCTACTATAAGCAAGCACCAATTTTATTATGTTTTCTTAACAATCTTTCGTGCATAAGATATCTCATATACGTAATAACTATTGATATCATGTATACTTATGAGATATTCATTACCAAATAACTTCTTATAAACATTTAACTGTATTTGCACTTTTTCTCGTATAACACAATTATACGTATTCTCTTTTACCTTCATAACAATATATTTATATAATCCCTTTTATACAATTTCGCCATAACCAATTCTCGCCTTAATAGTTCTAGGCGCCCCAGTCCATTTTCGACTATAATTTCAATTCTATAAAACCCTGATTGTTAGAGAAAGTGATATTCTAACTCAATATACCCCTATGTCTTAAGTTTCTTATGGTTCAAACATAATGTCATTTGGACTTTTAATTTGGGAGACATGGTCTAAACATTCCGAACTGATCCTAGACAATTTCCAGGAACAAAATCTAGAATTGTGTCTTATATTTGAAAATTTTCTAGGAACATTAGAGACATAATTTGACCATAATTTCTTCATGAAAGTTGTTCTTCCAGATATCTAGTTTGTACAAAAATTTGAATCACCTCATTTGGACCAGTATAACTCAAGTTATGATTTAAACAACCTAATTACCCAGCTCGTGGACTGCAGGAGACGTATTTCAAGACATAATTGTTCATTTACTTTGACAAATTTTCTAGGTCTAATGAGGTCTAAATTTGAATATACTTATTTCAGGGAGATTTGTTTTACTAGAAGTCAAGTTTACCCAAAAATTTGAATCACTCAATTTGGATGAGTGAAACTTAACTTATACTTAAATACCAAACTGCTCGAACCTAAAATCAGATTACAATGAAACTGAGACCGACCCGAAACAGAGCCTCACTTTGACAAATATTCTGGGTCCAATAGGGTCCAATTTTGGATACACTTATTTCAGGGATATTTGTTCTTCTAGATGTCTGGTTTACCTAGAATTTTGAATCACTCAATTTGGATGAGTGATGGCCAAGTTATGGCCAAAACAAAAATATAGGTTTAAAACAAAACGAACAGCATCTTCCCTAAAACCTAACATTTTCTCTATATAAAATTTTCCTCAATTGAGGATCACAACCAAACCAAACAACCATTCAAAACAAGGATTCTATACAAAAAGAGGTATTCCAAACCCCTAAACAAGTATCCATACAAAAATTCATACCAAAATCCATACAAAAGTTTTTAACAAGTTCCATACCTTTGCTTTTCTTTTCTCCTTCCTTCTTCATTCTTCTCTTCTCTTCTTCTTCTTCTTCTTCTCCTTCTCTTCTCTTCTCCCTTATACGATGGCTCCTATCCCAAAGGCCAAAATACAGATTTCCTTTTAAAGCCATGTTTGGGCTTTATCCTAACATTTGACTTAAATTGTGTTTTTGCAACTTACTCCTTTACCTCCCTTTTATTTGCAATTCCACTATCCTAATCCTATATTAGCATGCCAATCTTTCTTCAATTATGACCCTTGGGTCCTGAAATGGGTAATTTACCAATTTACCCTTGACTTTTGTATTAATTCTAGGTTTTACTTATTTTATTTTTAGCATTATTTTATTCCGGAAAAAAAATATGCTTTTACTTTTATTATACCCTAAACATGTTATAAAACTGTTAGGGTATAATTTGGGGTGTTACAGAAACGGTCAACCGGTTGTGAATCGGAAGAGTGGTGAGACTCGACCGGCTGACATAGCTCATCCAAACTCCGTGAAGAGAGGGAAACGGTCGACCAAACAGTGAAACTACGATCGGTCGCGGTGAAATGGTCGATCTGTTAGTCCAATGGTTAGATTCCAACAACTACAAAATGGTAACATTTCTGTGTACAACGGCTATAAACGGATAGTGTACAATAACCAATCGACCAAAAGTGATATGAGTTCCCACTTTATAAATAGAGTGTGGAGGCCCACTTGTTGTATATGAGACTTATCGTATATCCTCTCAAACATCATTTCTCTTGTGAATCAATTCTCAAACTAAGATTGTGAGTGCATTCATTACATATGCATATTGTAGAGGGCATCTTTGTGTTCATCAAAGCTTGAGTTGTATTTGAAATATCTTAAGAGCTTGAGAGAAAGTGTCTCATTATGCTTAAGTGAGAAAGCTTCAAGTGTGTATAGCTTGAAGGAATTGTGAAGAGCCCATCGATTAAAACTAAGTGTAAACAAACTCCTAAGATTGAGCTTGGAACTTCGAGTGTGTATAGCTTGAAGAGGTACTTATTAGAGACACAATCCAGTATAAAGAAAGAAGTTTCGGGTTGGAGCTTGCCACTAGTGGAACTCCTCACCCCTGCTGAGGGCTGAGGAGAAGTGGACGAAAGTGTTGCCAGCCGAACCACTATAAATTCCGGCTTTGCTTTCTATCCTTTATCTCTTTTAATTTAGTGTTATTATATTGTAAGATTTATTGTAGCTAAAAAGTTTTAAAACCAATTCACCCCGCCCCCCTCTTGGTTAGGTTGCTTAGTCATATTGAACTTTCAATTGGTATCAAAGCAAGGCCTCTTGTTTTTTTAAGATTGAATCGTCTAAGAGGAAAATGACTAGCACAAGTCTTTTTTAAGTTGAAATTTTTCCCATAAATAAACCACCTTTCTTTGTTGGGTCCGATTATCATTTTTGGAAAAACAAAATGACTTGGTTTTTAGAATCTCTTGATTTGGAAATATGGAAAACAATCTTATTTGGTTACACATTTCCTACGAAAGAAGTTGATGGGAGGTAAATAAAGAAAACTCGACGAATATATAGTGAAGAAGAAAATAAAATTTAATTAAATTCTAGACCTATTTATATTCTTGCATAAAGTATGGATAGAAATGAGTATAATAAAATTAGTCAATGTAAAACAAATTAAGGAGATTAGGAGGATACTAGAAATTACCTATGAAGGAACAAACCAAGTAAAAAGATTCTCAAAGAATTCTTGAAATGATTATGAAATGTTCAAAATGAAACCTCATGAATCTATTGTTGAGATGTTTACTAGGTTTACAGATGTTGTAAATGGTCTTGAAGGCTTGGGAAAAAGGGTAAGTGAAGAAGACAAGGTATCTAAAATTATAGCATGCCTAACTTCCAAATGGAATTCCAAAACTGAAGCTATTGAGGAAGCAAATAATTTGAAAGAGCTACCTCTTGAGGAACTTATCGGTTCCTTGATGACAAATGAAATGAAAATCACAAGGCAAGAAAAAGAAATACAAGAGGAAAGCAAAAAGAAAAGCATTGCACTCAAAGCTCAAGAAGAAAAAGGTGTTAAGGAGGAAAAGTTCAGTAACATGGAAGAAGATATTGCCGACATCTCAAAGAAAATACAAAAGCTGATAATGAAGGATAAATTTGGTGGAAGGACCTACAATAAAAGAAGCAACTACAAGAAGGAAGGTCCTTCAAAAAAAGAAAAAAAGAAAAGAGGAGTTAAAGAAGTAACTTGTTGCAAGTGGAAGAAACGTAGTCATATCAAATATGATCGTCCTCTCTACAAAGCGAAGAGAGAAAAGAGAAGAGCTATGATTACAACATGGAGTCAAAGTGAAGACTCATCCGATAATGAAAGCGAGAATGGATTTGACAACATTTGCTTCATGGCTTTTGAAGATCAAGATAAGGTAAATTCTGATTCTGATTTTGATTCTGATAATTATATTAGTTTTGAATATGATGAATTGCTTATAGCTCTCTACAAGTTTGATGAAAACAACACCTCACTTAAGAAGAAAGTTTTTGAGCTTCAAAAAGAACTTGATGAAATCAAATAAAATTTTTCAAAAGTTGAAACTTCAAAAATTTCTCTTAAAAAGGTAAATGAGGAACTACTCAAAAAGAATGAATGGTTGATAGCCTCACTCACAAAATTCTTTTGTGGACAAAAGGCTTTTGAAATGATCCTAGCTAGCCAAAAATGTGTTTTTAATAAAAGGGGGCTAGGATACAAAACTTCAAAGAATGAAAAATATTTAAAAAACAACTTTGTCAAATAATCCACAAGTGAAAGTCCAGCAACCATTTGCAATTTTTGTGGTCGAGGAGGACACATTAGTAGTACTTGTTGTGACGCTCCAAAACCTGGGGGTCCGTTGACCAACCATCAACCCACGAAAAACTCAGATGTCTAAAATCTGCCACACAATCGTTGTATCCCCTTTACTGCGGACCCATAATTTAACAAAATCGGATACTCAGATGGCGAGTTTCCACCTAAAATACACAACTTGTAGGACATACAAGAACATGACCTGTAATACCCCAAAATATGCCATAACAGTTTTATAATATGTTTAAGGTATTTTGTAGATATAATTTTAATTTTTCGTAATTATAATTTGCTAAGTGAGAAAATTTCAAAAACCCGGAATTTGTACAGATATGGGTATATTAGTAATTTTTAAAAGGATATGAAAGGCATAATATGAGAAGAGGATATGCCATTATAGAAATAAGAAAAATTGGGTTGCAAATAGAAGAGAGTATAAGGACTTAATTGTAAATAAAGAAAAAATGAAAAATATCGAAAATGAGATAAGATCATTTGGTCTCTCATTTTTGAGAGACCAAAAACATGAAGAGCAAAAAAGAGGAAGAGAGAAAAGAAGAGAAGAAGAAGAGGAAGAAGAAGGAAGAGAAGAGCAAAATATATGAATTTCTATGGGTTTTTATGGATTATTTTAGATACTTGTATAGATTTCTATGGATTTGTATGGAAAAAAATCAAAACCATAAACTCATTTTTGATGAAATTTGGATCTAAAAGAACCTACTTGGTATATTGGTTGTATTTTGGACTTGGGTTGTTTGATCAGAATCCTCAATCGGCGAATATTTGTATTAATGAAATATTGCGTTTGCAGATGCTATCAAAATTTCTCAAAAACCCATATTTTTGTTTTGGCCATAACTTGGTCATTACTTATCCGAATTGAGTGATTCAAATTTTTTGGTAAATTAGACTTATAGGAGAACATATCTTCTTGAAATAGGTGTATCCAAATTCAACCCTTTTTTGCTCGTAAATTATCCAAAGTAGAGCAAAGACGCCAGCAGATGCAAGAACTCGGGTGGGACATAATTGTCATTTTTCTGATTGTTGGCCTCCAACTTCGGATGATCATAACTTTTTCGTATGAACTCCGTTTCAGGTGTTCTTGGACTCTATGGAAAGCCCATTGAGTCAATATTCCAACCATATGCCTGTAGAGGACAGTAGGTGAAAATAACCCTACTGAAATCTAGGTTTTTCCATAGCTACTAGCCGGATAGGGCTGGCAGGCTAGGATTGGCTACTCATGTGTGACCTCCAACTTCAGACGGTCATAATTTCTTCGTTCGAACTCCGTTTCAGGTGTTCTTGGACTATATGGAAATCTCATTGAGTCAAGAATCCATCCATATATAGCATGATAAAATTGGAACTCATATTAGGTCCAGAAATCATGAAAAACAGTAGGCACTACTAGTAACCATAGTTATTCATGCATATAACGAGATATGAAAAATGCAAAGATATCGACAATGATTGTACATATCGCATATGATTAATGATGATACACCATTTGGGAATATGAGATATGTACTAAACATAAAATACACATGGATTGTCTACTTAGAACCTCGTAGAAGGATAGACGGGTATGCCTATTAGGGAAAAACAAGTCTGCAGCGATACCGATCACCGTCTCGTTGTTCATTACAATACCAGGTCTTTATAGATGGTCATTGTCTCAGATAATGATAATAGTTTTCTGCCTTATATGGTCATTGTTTCGCATAATGATAATGTCTCCGCCCTTATAGACCATCGCTTTCAGATAGTGAGTACGTTTTCGACCCTTATAGTTTCCTTTATCCACTTCTAAGGTTTATGCAGGCATGAAACATAAAACGAATGACAAGTATATGCAAATGATTCGAAAATGATAAAAGTACATGACATGATATGAGAAACATAGCATTGCTATGTGATGATATGTAAATAGTGACAAGTACATGTTGACAAGAATAAGAAGAAAAATGTAAATGACCTGAAATGAATCATGATATGATAAGAAAGTATAAGATTGCATAAGCATGTGTAAATTATATGTGTGGAACATATATAAGCATGTGTATATGACAAGTATAGAATGTGACATAAGTATATGATATGTTATATGTATATGTAAATGTGTAAAGAGAGATGACTCTTATTAGTGGTCGTCCATGAGTTATTCCCACTAAGCGTAAAGCTTAATGTGTTTTCATCCGTGTAGGCATGTATGTGCAGGGCAAGAGGACGTATCAATCCGCATCAGTCTCCCGTGTCAACACATCATTAGGGTGCCTTTACCAAGACTTTTTGTTCTATTTTATATATAAACTTTTTGTTGTTTGTAAACAAATGAAGCAATGTAAATATTGTAAATGCCGAACACTTCCATGTATGGAGCTTGTATATATTTTGTAATCCACTGCTACATGATATAGTACAAGTTAAGTGTTTAACATTATATGATTGAACAAGCTTAAAGGCTATAAGTTTATAAAAAAAAAAATGATGACACCCTCGCTTGACACCGGGTGCCGGGTTGGGGGCATCACATGACCTATCCGAGGCCAATATAACAAAATGACTGCACGGGGTCCATTTATAAGTAAAAGTGGCCCAATCGGGCCCATTTATCCATACTCGTTTAAAACATACAAAATTATATATAAAACTGTCCCATAAGAATTTAATTACAATTCTTTTTACACAAAATACAAGCTATAACTAGTTTGTTCCAATCATCTTTACAAAAATGAATACAAAGCCACAACCCGACTTTCTTCACAACTACGACCTTGAGTGAGCGCCATGCATCGGTGTACTCCTTGTACCTGAAATGGGGGTCCCATAAAGGATGAGCTACACCCAGTAGAGTAAACTTCCTACAAGGGCTATTCCTCACCTAAGTGCACATGCAATGGTCATGTTCACAATTCACATTCACATTCAAAGTAAAAACATGCAATTTCTACTATAGAATCCTACATGCCATGAAATGAGATGAGACTCAATCATGTACTATGCACCCAAGTCCTTACCGACTCCTACAACACCATGTGATGTCAAAGTGTGATAAAACCTATCATCTGTGGATTACATCCAATGATCATTTTACAACAAAATTCATTTGTTTTTCAAACCAAAAGCTGGATGTTGGCACCTCAATAATCATTTATATTCAAAATCATGTCTTTTTTATGGGTAGCTACCTCTGGTCTCACTCTCAAAGCCAAGAAGCCTTCCTATTAATTTCACAAAGCCACCGTTGACACATATGTATAACCAAAACTAACGGGGCTTTCACCCGAGGGGGTGTCTATCCCTACTTGCTAATACCCGACACATATTTTCATTTTCATGTATACAACCATGCGATTATGTTGGAAGTTGTCCTATAGTACCGAGCCCACCCAATCAAACACCAAACAGAGTGTTGATTATAACCATGCACTCACAATCTACTTCACGTGGATAACCCCGCAGCATATGCAATGCGAGCAAAGTATTTCATGCCTATACCATGTCACATATATGATGAATGCTATATGACGTCTACTTTATGCATATAACTCCATGCATCGTGCGGGAAAATTTATATCAATCAACATAAAATTTCCAAACGACACATCTCATGTCAACATATTTTCACACATACATCAACTTCAACAAGTCATCACTAAGCAAGCAATGACATACTTTATCCTTCTAGCCAAATCGCGGACATAACATTAGCCCACAAATATTTACAAACAAGTCATGCAATGACCTTGTCCATACACAAACTCATCACATGTCAATACATTAGAACAAACATATTGACCTCCAATCAATTACCACCAAGCATGTCACTCAAACTCAAGCAATGATAACTTGATCCTCAAGACCAACTTGATACTCAAGACCAGTTGTGGCATAGAGATGCCCACAAAACATTCCACACAACAAGCCATAATAAACCACAGAATGTTTCAACTCACCAAAAACTAGGGTCCCCTAACAATCCCAAAATCTAGACACAAACCATTAAACAACCTAAGCTGTAGCAGTCCCGAGAAATGGACCATAATCCTCAGCCGCACAGTCAAATTGGGTGGATTCAAAATCCTACATCAGGCTTCACATGTATGCAACTATAATTTCCATAGAACACTAGTCCAAATTTCTTTTTCTAAACCGTAAATCGGGCCTCAAATCTAGACAAAGGTATGCGCCAAAATAGGGGTAAATCTATGGCAACCCGAAAATGGACCATAACCTAAGATATAGAGGTCCAATTTGGGTAATTCAAAAGCCTAACCTCAAGTTCACAACTTCAACTACAATTGTCTTGAAGGACAATAGTCCAAATTCCCTATTTTTTTAACCGAAAATCAGCCCCAAAATTCTGGATGACAGCAGGGTCAAACAGGCACTATTCCCTCATCCCAGTATACCTTACAAATGTAAAAACGCCTAAACAACCCCTTAAGGCATAAAACACAACCAACAACCCTTAGAGTGGAAAATAAACCAAAGTAGGAAGAATCCCTACCTCTTGGAGCATAGTAGACCTGAAGGAGGTCTCAAGAACACTTCCTAATCCCGAAAAATTTGATTTCCTAAAATCTCATCCTTTGGATCTTCGGTGAAATCCCTCCTTTTTGGTACCCATGCATAGCCCTCGTCGAGTAGATAAACTTTTGTTCTTGGCCCGATGAATTCCGACCAACCGGTCTTCGTAGATTATAGAGAGAAGTTGGAGTCCCTCTCTCCTTTCCCCCTTCTATCACGGTTTCTGCAGAAAAATGAGCTCTATGGTCTCTAAAAACTGATTTTTTTTACATTAACTTAAGTCTCAAAGACTTGGCCCACATCGCGCCACGTGTCCACGACTTGTCCGAGTCCGTTTATTCTCCGAAACGATTTATTTCATCTCGGTTTAAGTTTAATTTATTTTAAATTAACTTTTCTTAATTTATTTTCAATTTTCTGGATTTTTTTCTCAAAAATCCCGTTTTTTAGGGTCCATCGGGCACTCGTCGCCACGAAAAACATGAAAATCCGACTGTTTCAAAATTCAACGAAATTTGTCTAAGTAATTAGATTTCGCGAGACAAATCCAACGACGAGGTAATCGCTTTCATTATCCGAGATCGAGCAATGTGCGACCCCAAGCCCCGCCCCGATCTCTATCATGTCCAAACCGAAACTCCTGGGACGACCGCTTAATTCTTTTATTTACATTTTATTACGTTTTCTTTTTTAAAAGTGTCCCGACCCGAACTCTCGGCTCGACCTAAAGGACTCGGACCGAACCTGAGCTCCTGGGCTTACTCGACGTATCTCAATTATCTTATCAAAACATTTTCTTGTTATTTCTCTTTAGGTCTTCGATTCGCTAGCTACTCAAATGGTAGGCCCACAAACGTTTACATTTCATCAAATGCAATTACAGTGAAGGAATTCTATGCCCTTTCAAAATGATATACAAAACAAAACATTTCTTTAGAGTTCAACTATTTGTTCCCAAAATATTCCATGTTCAAAAAGGAAATGATATGCATGGCGGGGTATGTACTTATACGCTGCTACTTGCTTTATGACTCTGCGCTTCACGATCTTGTCTTCCTTCCTATCTACTTGAAACCTGCGCATAGATAAAAACTACATGCTAAGCATTTTTATGCTTAGTGGTTCTATACATTTCTATTCCAATATTCAGTTTAACTTGGCATGCATTTAACATTAAACCATGCCTATATATGTATCAACATATACTCATGCTATTCATTTTCGCATGCTTTCCTTTTACAAATCATTTATTATATCACAACATGCAATTTCAATGCATCAATTCAATTCACAATTCAATTTATGAGATTTAAGCGTATACATAAATTCCCATTTACACTCGCCAATGTTGGTTATTTCACTTTGACTATTCAAATCACATTTCTGACGGATTCCGTTTGATGAATCCCGTCCTTATTATCATTCGGTAATGTGCCTACACATTTACCAATCTTGCCTCCCATCATGATTCGATGCCGCTGGTGCACCCCGGCTACGTGGTATCACTTAAATGTCATACGCCACGCGACGGATGCCGACAGTGCATCCCGCCAAGTGGGATATTTCTTCACGCCATACGCCCATCACGATACGCCGACGTGGCGATCCCGCCGCGGGACATTGGACAATTTCGGGGTGCCTTCGTGACGGATGCCGATTGGTGCATTCCGTTAGGTGGTTCATTCGATATATCATTCAATTCATTCGGTTTTCAAATATCACATTTCAATTCCATATTCACTTTCGTATAATCTTTTCAAAGATATACTCAAAACTATGTACTTATTTCATATACTCATTCACTTTACTCATATTTCATATACTATTCATGTACTATTTCATAGTTACTTGGTAAACTACCAAAATACTTGAAAGAATGAGTCGTAGAACAAACCAAGTCATTTCTGACTAGTTTCCTTCTCTTCGACCTCGATCCCTAGGTTAGGCGATCACCCAGTCCCTAGTCAATAATACCCACGCCACTCTTAGGGATAAACAATTATCATATTTTTAATGAATGACAATTTATCTTTGTTAACGGTTTTGGGTTAAGACACTAAGTCTGCCCAAAGACGAACTCGCTTCGCCGAGGCGGCGAGGTACGGTATGTTTTTCACTTAGTTTTATCCCTATTTGAACCCCCATTAATCGTTTCTTAGGGTTCCTAAACAATCGTGTACGAATACTGACTTAATCTGCAAAAATATGCCAATTTAAGGTCAGTAGAAGCGCAGACGGCATCACTTCATCGTACCAGCATTCAAATCCTCACGCTGGGTACCGATATCAGCTTTTGAGTGGTACCGTACTACCTATTCATCGTGATCATGGGTACCGGTACCAATCTGGTACCGTACACTTACTGCTCTTCGCCTTAAAACGTTGGATTTTGGCATTTTCACCCATTTTTCTTCCATCAACCTTCTTCAATTCATCCCATATAAAAAAATCCACCATGGAATCCACCTTAAACAACTCCAAAGGTGGTTTAGAATCAATGAAAACCCTTTTCTACCAAGTTAGGGATTTTTCCCCAAATCAAGAACATAAGAGAGGAAGTTAGGGTTTGATTTTTCTTACCTTTATCTCTTCAAATCTCCTTCAGAGTCGTTTGATCCTCAGAGGGAAAAAATAGGAAGCAAACCCAACCAAAACCACTCCTTCTTGCAAACCCTAACCTTTCTCCCCTTTCTCCTCCCTCTTTCAAAACGGGTTTGCTTTAACAAACGAGCTCTAAAGACCACTTTTGGTCTTTAAAATCCCCACTCTAAGTGTAAGGCCATGTTTAGCCTTCCACTCCATTCTTCATTTCTCATTTTCCTTTTGGTCTTCGCTCTTATTTCCATAAGGCCTTTGCTCTGCCTTTTAACCCATTTTTCATTTAAGTCTCCTATTATTCCACTAATTTCTACATTCATTTATCATAAATTCACCTGTACATTTATTCTTTATAACACCGAATTTCTTATGTCCTCATTTTACAAATTTCCACATTTGCCTCTTTTTCACTAAGATTTCCGTTCGATCAATTTTTTCATTTTAGCATATAATATTAAATCATATGCTCACACTTTCAATTTACATTTCCACAATTTATCAATTTATCAAATTTCCTGAAGCACCCAAGTTTGGCTTCAATTCATACCTGTAATATATATAAAATTATTATAAAATTCAGTGGTATTCGGGGCGTTACGCATAAAATTTCATAATTTTGCAACTGTATTAATTAGCGACAATTTACCCTTTTTCCATTTTTCGGAAAAATTCAAATTTACCCGGGTTTTACATTCTTCCCCCCTTAAAAGAATTTCGTCCTCGAAATTCACACACATACACTTTCAAATCACATGCATATGCAATAGTCATTTTAATACCAAATGACTAAGAATATACTTCCTTCCTCAAACAAGAAGGGATAATTGGCACGCACAGTGTCTTTGCGCTCCCATATTGTCTCCTCCACTTCTCAGTGCTGCCACAACACCTTCACTAGCCTCACGGTCTACCTCGCAAAACCTGATCTCGGCTATCCATAATACACACTGGTCCCTCCTCGAAGGTCCCATTTGCATCAACCACAAGCTCTCCCCAATCCACCACATGTGTCGGATCTGGGGTGTACTTCCAAAGCATGGAGACATAGAATACCGCAAGAACACACAATAAACTTGGCGGTAAAGCCAACTGATACGTAACTGTACCCATCCTCTCAAGTATCACGAAGGGCCCGATATACCTCGACGATAGCTTTCCCTGCTTTCCAAACTTGACCACTCCTCTCTTAGACATTACCTTCAAGAAGACAAGATCTCCCACCTCAAACTCTAAAGGTCTCCGTCGTCTGTCGGAGTAGCTTTTCTACCTGTTGTGAGCCGTGAGAAGACACTTCCGTATCAAGTCCACCTTCTCTCGCAGGTGTTCCCAACCAAATCCGTATTCGTGAGGGTCCTTCCCCCCACTTCCATAAACCCGGAAAATTCTAATTTTCGAAAATGGTAAATGGTAATTTCGGTCAAATCAAATACTTTAGATCTCGATGATGAAACTGGGACTTCACCGCTGGAATCGCCTCAAATCTAGCTACTCACGCCGACCCGAGATACCGGAATTTCATGTTTTTCGAGGCACCGTGCCTGGTGTCAGACGGCTTAGAAAGACATGTGATGCGATTAAAGTCACCTACTACATGCACTCCACGACACATGTCGCATGATTAGTGAGAGGATGGAAATGAATGACTGATTGCCAAGTGTCAAAAGGCCCTTGTCAAATAGTTAAATTAAGACAAAATGGGAATTATGGAAAAGAAGGTTAGCTGGAAGACAAAAGGCACCTTCTTCTCCATCAATGCTGGAAATCGTAAGTAAACAGGGTGAAAGACTGGTTTACAAAAGAGAAAGAGTGACTTCTCTCTAGATTTCCCGCTTAGACCATCTGGCTCTCTTCAGCTAAGAAGGAAAGTTGTTCTAAGCTAAGGGCTACGCTGTGAGACCGATTTGTGGAGTTCTCGGCTAACCCCCAAGAGGTGGTGGATATTTTCCTACTTGCTTTATCTTCTTCCTTTTCGCTAAGAGCCATGTGAATGGATAGGATGTTGTTCGGGAGGCCGAATGGCCGGTGTTTCGGGCCCAATGATCGGGATTGAGGAGAAAATCCTTATTGTGGTGGGCGTGAATGCTGTCGAGCCTAGGGTTTCACCGCTCACTTGATTTGTGTGTAATTTTGTGGTTGTCGGGTGATTCAAATGAATTGCTTGAATTATTAGCCCATGTGAGCTAATTTTGATGTTATTGCTATGGATTAAAATAATATGATGTATGTGAATTAATTTTGCTATTATACGCAAGTAAAATATATTAGCATGAATTGTTTGGAATTAGCAATAACGCATTCCATATAAATGGGCACCTTAGAACGATAGTGGGAGTGCATGACATGAAAATGAAAGAAAAGTGAAAATGGTCAGGAAGGAATTTGCCAAGATTTTTCCAAAGACCGCTTTAGAATGGTCTAACAAGCCTATCTCAAAGGCAAACCCATGACTGTTTCGGAGGATTACCCAGCAATTCGCCTCGAAGGGTTGTCCAATATATTAATGGGAATCCCTAGGTGTGTTTTCGAACAAAACCTTTGTTTTGAAAATCAGATTTTTCTTACATTCGGTTTAGGCATGTGGAGGGAGCTCTGAGGACTGACAATGGATTGGGCATGGTGACATTCAAGTAGGGATCATGTATTTGCTTGAGTGTGCTTTGGTTGCCTTTCATGCACTTAGGTGGGGAGTAACTCCATGTAAGAGATTATCACTCATCGGGCTTGCCTACTCCCGTCGAGGATCATTATTTTCCTGTGCATGTGGAGCAGGTACGAGAGAACGACGCCACTAGAGCCGCTTAAAAGAAAGTCGGATCGTGGCTTGGCATTTATTTCAGAAAAATATGTATTAGAATGCTAAATTCCTTGGTATATGTTTTGATTAAGAGTAACGTAATAACTCTTGAACTATTGTAATATAGCTTGTTGTATTTTTGTGAGGGGCTGATGCATGGGCCTATGACCATTTTGGCTCGCATATGGACCCGGTGGTCGGTGTACAATGTCAGGGACAGTTGTATCTCGGTAGAGCCCTGCATAGCTGAAACTCCGCTCGATTTTCTATTAAAACTTGAGCCCAAAGGACTCATCGGAGTGGTGTCGGGTTACCCGACATCCATGAATATTCCGCAGGTTGATTGGTTGTCAACGAACCCTTGGGATCGGGGTGTCACATTCATCCAACAAACCGAAGATTGACATGGTCTCCCCTATAATGCCTTATACGATGCCATCTGTATGCTCGCCTGATAACTTTTGTTATAGGCGAATTCCACTAAGGGAAAATGCTCTTCCCAACTACCCTTAAAATCCAGAACCCATGCCCATAGCATGTTCTCTGTGCTCGATGGTCCTCTTAATCGACTGGCCCGTCAGGATGAAAAGCAATGCTCATCATCAACGTGTCCCTATGGTCACGGAAACTCCTTCCAAAAAATGAGTCGTAAAACCCAGGGATCCCGATCCGACAATAGATACTGCACTCCGCGTAACCTAACAATCTCCCGTATATACAACCCCGAGAATTCCTCCAACGGAAGGTCATCCACACCGCCGTGCGCCGACTGCGTTGCCAGTCCACTTCACCTACACCGCGTCATGTCCTCGCGATGTCCATGGCAAGTGGGTCACAAAATCCATTGTGACATGCTCCTACTTCCACTCAGCTACCTCCAAGGGCTGGAGTAATCCTGCTAGCCTCTAGTGCTCAGCCTTTACCTATTGGCACGTGAGACATCGACGAACAAAGTCCCCAATGTGTTTCTTCATCCCGCTCTAGTAATACTGGGGACGAAGATCATGATACATCTTCGTGCCACCTGGATGCATAGAAAAACGGGAGCAATGAAACTCCCTGAGAATCTCCTCTCTCAAATCTGTTGACTGAGGAACCACAACCTGTCTCCTATACCGAAGACTATCATCCGTGTGAATGGCCTAGCCTTCGTCACCTGTACC
Organism: Tetrastigma voinierianum; assembly: GCA_016808115.1. Taxonomy (NCBI): domain Eukaryota; kingdom Viridiplantae; phylum Streptophyta; class Magnoliopsida; order Vitales; family Vitaceae; genus Tetrastigma; species Tetrastigma voinierianum. Next base: position 57,847 of record JAEQBH010000118.1, read on the forward strand.
CGTCTATACCTGATCCCTGATGGACAATATCTTTGTGTCCTATCTTTGGGACTAAATCACTCTACTCAGTAGGGAAGGCGTAGCCACTAAACTCCCTTAAGGTACTTCGAGTTCGATCACCGCATTCATGTACCCAAACTCGTCCCACGCCTCGATCATCCAAGCACTCCCTAAGGCTATACTAGCTAACACTCCCAGTGAATTATGGCTGAGTGCATCGACCACCACATTTGCCTTATCGGGGTGGTAATGCAAAGCAAAATCGTAATCCTCCAAATACTTCATCCACTTGCGTTGCCTCATGTTGAGGTCCTGCTATGTGAAAATTTTTGTTCAGACTTTTGTGGTATAAAAACACCTCGAACTGCTCACCATATAGATAGTGATGCCAAATCTTTAAGGCAAAGACAATGGTCGCCAACTCCATATCATACGTGGAGCAACTCTGATCGTGGTTCTTAACTGCCGTGAACCATAAGTCATAACCTTCCTGAACTGCATCAAAACACATCCTAGTTTATCCCTTTGAGGCATCACACACTCGCGGTACCGCTCCTTTCCGGACTACTGCACAGGAGTCAAGTAAGCCTCATCTTTCACTCCCGAATACCCTCTCACATAAGTCATTTCACTCCAAATCTCACCTATTTTCGTCAATTCACATAGCGCCACCTGGGAGAAGTCCTTAATGAACCTCTCAGAATACCTTACCAATCCTAAGAAATCAGGTATCTCAAGACTGACTTTGCCTCCTAACTCATAAATCGCTTCAACCTTCTCCAGTCAACGGATACTCGTAGAACCAATTCGCATCAAATAATACAAGTTTTTAACACGCGCTTGACTGTTGACTAAGTTTGACCAACAATTAGTATGTGGGCCCAAGTTGACTTTTTCAAGGATGAATAATTTTGGGTTGACTCACACTATTTCAGAGGCCTCATCGATATGAGTTCATGACGGTCGAACGCCAAAAATCCGACTTACGGATAAAAAGTTATGGCCCGGAAGTTCAAATACTATGATTTTATCATCGTCCAAGGTTGTTTCGCCACTGAAAACGATCAGGCTCATAAACCTAGTTTTGCTTGCCAACAGAACTCAGCCCCAAACATTCATTTTCGCTCCAAACCCTAGAAAATTCCCTAAGACCCGTGGACCCCGAACTGGTCAAGCTTCAACTGTTCATACAACCTAAGCCTTAGTCACGAGGGAGACGCTGGCCACCCTCTTGATGCACTCACCACCTGCAGGAGCGCCACTACCAGCTACCTTGGTCGTGAAATTACCTGCGAACCGCCGACTTAGGATCGGGTCGGCCAATCACATAAGGGCGGCTTTACCTTGGGCTCGCCGACCGCTCGCCATTCCAGCCTACCCATACCTCCTCCCATTTGTGGACCAACTCATTTCGTGGTCATTTTTCGCATTCCTCACCGCTGGAAAGATACGACGAAAGAGCCAGCTGACGGTTGGATCAGAGCGCCACCACCGGAACTTTGGAACCAAGGTAAGGGCACTGTGTTCCCGGTCTCGGGCTTTCCGCTGATATAAAGCTGTACCTGGACGCCGCGGTTAGTTTTCCATTTTGGGCTGGTTTAGGGTACTACTAAAGGGCTGGATCAAATCGGGTACCAATTGGTAAATTAGCAGAATTGAAGATGGATTAGTGAAATTGGATATTTTTATGATTTATTAGAGGGTTCAATTTCAACAAATTAGCTTCCAGGTAAAAAGCCCCAATTTTGGGTACCGGGTCTGTATGGCACATTGTATAATTGGACCGTCGGAGTCCAATTTAGATAGCTTCATAGTTCTAAAATTATAAAGAAATTTGGGGTATCCTAATGCCTGGTTTAGTCATTGAGCCTATGGTATTTTTATTATATTACACTCACTGAAATCAAGACGATCTTCACAGGGAGCAGACTGAGCATCTGTGAGTCGCGGAGTGGCTTATGTGTTCCCAAATGCTTTGGGGGTATTGTTATGATATATAAAATTGTGGTTAATTATTTTATATATATATATATATATATATATATATATATTATTTGATCAAATGGTTGGTTATGTATAAATATAATTATCTAGGTTTTTATATAAACAAGTTATCATTTCATGAATTTGTCAATATTTTAAATATTTGGACATTTTACTGAGTTCATGGATAAATTTGTGGTATTTAAATATTTTGTACATGGATTGAGGTTTTAAACCACTTTGAAAATTTATTGATTTAAGAAATGGATTTTTTTTTTTTAGATTTTTATGATTTTAAGCATGTTAAATATTGTTAAAGTTTTATGTGCTTAAAATTGCTTATATGAATACTTTTCATTGTATTTCGGTTTCGGTGGCATGAATTGATGAATTGAAATTCACTCAATATATTTGATTAAGTCGTTAAATTAATTTATAAATTCATAATCATAATACAAGATTTGAAAGTATATGTGAGTAAGGGATACCGTGTTGGTTGTTATAAATTGATGTATCATAGTACCGGTGGTTCATTCGTATTTATATTACGTTGCACTGGTTTGCTACGTTGTCGTAAGGTTGGTTTCATCCAATCTAAGTATATATTATTTCGACGCGCCGTGGAGGCTCGGGCTTCTACCGACGGGGTTCATCATTATTATTACCACGATAATCTTCGATGTCAGGGTCGTGTGAGGTGTCCTAACATTATGAAGGATATATGGTGGCGGGTACATTGTTGGTTTCTTTAAGTAAGCTATAAATTCATTCCAATATTTATGGTTATTGTATTTTTCTGCTGATTATTTTTACGACATGATGTTTATAGCATTTATGCTCAATTTTTTTTATAAGTTGTGAATAAATTGTGTTATAATTTTCTTTAATAATAATTTCTATAAATTCTCAATACTTAATTTCTGGTATTGTTGACTTGTATAAGTTTCAGTTTTTGTGGAAATGATTTTAAACGGGAAACCTTGCAAAAGAGTGGACGGAGGCCTTGAGAGAGAAGGGAATTTTCAAAATAAAACATTATTTTCCTTATAAATTATGTCACCAACGAGATTTATCTCACGTTCTTATTGTTTTAAACTGGCTTCCTAGGGTTCAGCAACAGAGAGATTCCACTCACACAAATTTTCATATCACTCTTCTTCTCAAGGAAGGCTATAAGATTCTTCTTATCTATCTTGTCTTTTATTGGATTTATTTATTTCTTCTACGAAATTCCACAAATTTGCAAACACCTTAGAATGCTCGATCTTAGTATTGAACTCATATGAGTCTTATTATGTGTGTTTGTGGTTATGACCCCAGTAAGATAGGTCGTGCTCGGGATTTGAGCTTCGTCAGGGATCTTTTTATATATATTTCGAGGCATTATATTAATGCATGTGTTTACTTTCTTTCTAAAAAGGGGGTTCCACTCATATATTCCTAGGGATTATACACGCTGAGACTTCACTAAAGTGACCACCTCGAGGAATCCTCGGAGGTATGTCCGTGGTCGGGTCCTCTGTCGATACAATCTGCCGACACCGATATGTCCCAAGCAATCTCATCTCGCAGTTTTCAAAATTCACACTTACTGAATTTGGCATACAACTAATGGTCTCTCAACGTCTGAAGAACGATCCTTAAGTGACCCTCATGATCCTCCTCGAACATGGAGTAGATTAAAATGTTGTCCACGAAAACCATAACATATCGATCTAGGTAAGGTTGGAACACCCTATGTGTGAGATCCATGAATGTCGCTGGAGCATTCGTCAACCTGAATGGCATCACTGTGAACTTGAAATGTCCATACTGTGTCTAAAACACCGTCTTAGGGGTATCTGCCTCCCTAACCCTCAATTGATGGTAACCGGTGTGGAGATCTATCTTCGAGTAAACCCGCGCCCCTCTTAACTGATCAAACAAATCATCAATCCTCGGCAAAGGGTACCTATTCTTGATAGTAACCCTATTCAATTGCCGATAGTCTATACACAAACTCAAGGGTCTTGTAAATAATCGTGAATTGCAGGTATAAGATAGGGAAAAATAATAATGACGGAATTTGTATAGGTATAAGTTGAAAATAATAATGACAGAATTTTTATAGGCATATGTTGTGAAAATAATAATGGTATTTCCACTGTACTAATTAATTACTTTAATGAAATGACGTTATGAAAATAATAATGGTAATTCAATTAGTAATTAATTAATTACTTTAATGAAAAGACGTTATGAAAATAATAACGGTACACTAATTAATTACTTTAATGAAAGGATGTTATATGAAAATAATAATGGTAATTCAATTAGTAATTAATTAATTAATTTAATGAAATAGGGGTAAAAAGGTAATTTCCTGATATATACCTCAGGTATAAATTGGAGTAAGAGAAGGAAATCCTTTCTATTCTTCTTTTTGAAGTCAGTCGGGTAGAATCCGCAGACGACGGCTTTAGATTCAGTTTGAAGAACAAATTTCTCTAGGTAAGATCTTCCTTCTCTAGATTTCTTTGATGTAGATTCTTAATGTTTCTTTCATGACTCAACCTCAAGAAGTCGGGATGAGACATACTTTCTGCCTTTAAAATAAAATAAAATGAGGATCGTGGTGTCATACTTGAGTATAGAATGAAAAAGCAAAAGAAAAAAATATGGGAATTTTATATGAATAAGAGTATATGGCAAGTAGGCTCATTAAAATTAACACGACACGATTAACCGACACGACAACTGACAAACGGGTTTGGGTGAGACCTAACTGAGCCGTGATAAACTGTCACCCTGCGACGTTTAATAAACGATCAGAACGGGAGACATGCTAACTCGTTATAACCCGCTAATTCAAGCGAATAAAATTAATAAATTAATATGATTTGTAATATGATTGTTGGTGGAATTGATACTTTGGATTTGAATATTTAGATTGTAAAAGGGTGGCTCATCCCAAGAAACGGGGAAGGGGTCTCTCTCTCTCCCACGGTATCGGGTTTTCGTCGATAACCACCTTGTGGTTTCCGGCCCCATTTTCAAGAGATCTGGTTTGAATGGTGGGTTCATCTTGCGTGATTTGCGCGCTTGAAGGGGACTCCTTTAGAGTCTATAGTTGGGTCGGCAAGCCACCTTTCCTCGCGGTTCGCTAATAAGGTACATGTTCGGCCTCGCGGAACAACTCGCCGATCAAATCATATTCTCCAATCTAGCAATCGACCAGCCGACGGCATTCAGGGATGCGTCCGTCCGGCCATTGGTGGGAGCGGTGAAGAGAGATCCCTTGTCTTCAGGGCAGTGGTGACGGATCTCAGACCTTGATATTGGGATCAGCGCCCAGATCCAGCCGATGGGAAAAGGCATCAACGGAGGATCCCACTAAGGAGAAAGCAGCGCCGACCTACTTGATCTATTGTGATCTACCGATTCGATCACGGATCTCGACCAAGGAGTTGTCGTTAGCGTCGATGCCGGAGCTGGTAGATCTCAACTACCGACCACCGCTCTACAGTAGCCGCCGCTGGGCGCGAGCGCCGAGGTCGGAGCGCCGTTCGCGCAGCTCGGGCCTGAATCGTGCGTATAGCGCCGATGCCGGAATCGTGCAAGAATTATGCAGAGCCGGTGGTGCCCGATTTTGGGACCCATTTCTTGTGAAAACCGACCGGGTGGGGATCGACTACTGGTGGTCGTGATCCAATCGAAGGATTGACGATGGCTTGCGCCGGATGTCCAAGCCACGACGAATGGTGGGATTGTTAAGAGCACTGATTGGTATGACGACCACCAATCGGCCGCTGGGGGACCCATTCGATGAGAGGTTCCGGGTGTGTTGGCGCCGATGGTGAAATGCCGATGGGTTTGGGCTACCGCGGAAGGCTGCTAGGATAAAAGGGTTCAGAAGGGTCTCTGTCACGCTTCTCCGTTATGGCATTATTATCCACCGCTTGTTCACAATGGGTTCACATTGGCGCGGTATTCTCAAGTAAGCTGTCCATATTCCAGCCATACATTGACCGCAACTGGTCAATTTCCGCCGCCGGTGTGGATGACCAAGGTCATTTCCCTTTTCGCGCCTGATGTTATGCCTAGCGGTGTGGTGAATTGGCGGTCGAGGGTCTGGGTTTGGCTTCTTGTATTGTTCTTGATTGTTTGTTGGGCTTTGCCCTTTTGAAATAAATTTACTTATCCAAAAAAAAAAAATTTAGATTGTAATTTGTACTTTATTATATAGTGGTGTGGTATGAATGATACGAACATTACATTTTTGTGTTAGTTTGTTAGTTTTGGCGAAGTTAACATTTTTAAATAAACATGTAAATGGTTAAACGGGTGGTTTATCGTGTTAAATGGGTCAAACCCAAAATCGTAAATGGGTCAAATGAGTGGGTTTATCGTAGCACCCGACCCAACCCAACCCAACCCGTTTAAAATTAGACGTGTTAAACGGGTCGTGTCGTGTTACCCGTTTATTAAACGGTTCGTGTTCGTGTTTCGATTTTTTACCCGTTTATTAAACGTGTCGTGTACGGGTTTACATGTTTTTCACCCGTCACCCGTTTAACCCGTAACCGTTTAACCCAATCCAACACGTTTGACACCCCTAATGGCAAGTAGTATAACTCAAAATGATATATTTGCATGATTTTGATATTGGTATAAGTAAAAAGACAAAAGGGGAATGTAGTAAAAACCAAAAAGTTCTTGTTATGAAATAAGTCTTGAAAACTTGGGTATAAGAAATCTGGGAAATTTGATTTATGACGGATGCTTTCTAAAAAAAGAGGAATAATGTTAGATATTCAAGATTTATTTTAGAAAAGGAAAACAAATATTTGAGTATAATTTTTGAAAGAAAATAATGATAAACAAATAAGATAAATTTGAAAAGGCTAAATTTTTATAAATATATGTATTTGATAAATATTTAAAGATATATGTATTTTGGTAAGTAAATATTTTATTAAGAATACTAAATTAGGAAGTTTTAAGAATAAATAAGTAATGATGATAGCTCTTCCTTATTATTTTAGGAGCAAATATTTCATCGAGGTGAAATTCTTCTGATTAGCTTCCTTCAAAGCTTTGTTACCCTTTGAGGTAAGGGATTCTAATACAATTTTCGAAAATTATTATTTTTATATATATGTACGTATAAGGATATTAATGCGCATTTTAAAAAAATTGTTTGTTTTACTTCATTTGAGGATGAAAATTGTTTTAACTCTAATTATATATAATCTTGGTTTATGAAAAGTTTTACTTATTTTATTATTTGATTATCCAGATCAAAAAGTAGTTTTGTATGATTGTACTTTAAGATTTTTTTTTTTACGAAAGAAAATGTGGAGATATGGGATGTTTTGTAATTTGAACTTTTGAATGAAATATTTGACTCGATAGTTCGCCTCACAACGGGAATAATAGTTGGACACTATTAGGCCCTTGTCAACGGTATATAATAGTTGACCTTACATTTTATTGTGTAATGTAGAATTGATTTGAAACTCTGTACCTCTAGTGTTTGGTTGTATGCATTAAGACAAGAAGGCTTTGGCTCCGTCTGAATTTAAAAGGAACAATTTGCGGCTAGCCACCCATTTGAAAGTCCCACATAACTGGGCACCATTTGATATTTGATGACCAGAGAAAATATATTTAAATGTGATCGATGATTGACATGAAATTATTTGAATCGAAATTTGATATGAAATTGTTTGACTACATTTGATATGAAACCGATTTGAAATGGATGTGAGAATGTTTTGAAGTATATTTTGTTAATGTTCCAACTTATTTTTGAATCAAAAGTTTTGATGAAAAACATCTCCTATTTGTTATATGTTAGAAAACTTTTTGATCAATGAAAATATATTAGTATTTCTTATTGAGCTTTAAACTCACTCCCATTCGTTGACATATTTTCAGGTACTTTTAGTTTCCGCGAGAAGTGATGGCTAGGTTGGGGATTCATCATCATTAGGATTTGATTAGAACTTTATGTTGGATCATGTTGAACTAATAAGTTCTTGTTTATGTGAAATGTTGGATTTTAAAAGCACTGAGAAAGTCACGGATAATAGCATTCTTTTTTATATTAGTACACGCTGGATTTGGGAGATTCCGAATATTGTTATATTCGAATGTACTTATATGACATTCATAATTGAGATTTGGATATTTAGAAGTAATTCTTTGTTGGTATGAAATTTTTGAATTTGGAGAATTGGATGAATTTAGAAAGTTACATTTACTCGAACATGTGTTTGGTAATTGGACAAAACTGGGGCTACAAGGAAGGTTAGTGTCACACACTTCAAACCTTCAGTCGAAGGCTTGAGGTGTGAATGGGATGTCATCCCAGGTGTTTCAGCGATGTCTGTCCTTCTGGCAAACAGCACCCAGCCCACGAAGTGCTCGGCCCACAAAGCCCTTGTCCAAGAATTCTTGTAACTAGACCTTGAGTGCTTGCAACTCAGTAGGCACCATTCTATGCGGGGTCATAGAAATAGGCGATGTACCAAGGTGTAACTCAATAGTGAAGTCTACATCCCTTTGCGGAGGTAATCCCGGTAGTTCGTCCGGGAAAACATCCTCATACTTGTAAACCACCCGAGGTAGACCCAACTCTTGTCTAGCCTTGTCCTCTAGGGTAAGACTTGCCAACCAACCCATCAACTGCCTGTGCCATCTACAATCGTACATGGCCTGGGGTAAAGCATCATGCTTATCCCCCTGAAACATAACACAAACATTATCTGGTGTGTAGGCGGTAACCCTCCTACGATCATAATCAATGATGACTCCTGTGCTCTTCAACTACCCATCCTGGGCGATGAAGTCAAACTCCGACATGCCCATGACCCTTAGGTCCACAGTGAGAAGAATCCCTAAGATATCTAACTCATAATTCCAACATATCTGATCAACACTCACCCTAGTTCCTAGGGGAGAACCCACATGCAACGGCTCTTCCAAGGTTTCAACCTCTAAGCCCAAATCTTTCATTATTCATCTTTAACACTTCAGATCCGAATGCTTCGCATCGCCCACCTCCCTCTCACGGCCAGTTGTCTTTGACCATCAGTTCATGTCTTGTAGAAGGAGTCCCACATTTACCTGTGATGGACAATTTCGCACTCATCCTCAAACTTTCTCACTTCGGGCCATGCTCAGGGCCACATAATCATTCGCGAAATGGGCTAATTCAATGAACTTAGCCACGTATTCGAGCACTATCATCTTTCCTTATTTCAGTTCTAGGAACTCCCTAGTTTTTGGGTGTCGAGCAGGCGTCAGGAATTACTTGCCCATGAAGAGCTCATGGAATTCTTCCAATGTCATTGCCTCCAAGTCCCTTGAGGCTTTGATCCAGTCCCACCATACTAGGGATTTACCCTCTAACTGAAATGCGGCTAGATATTCTCTCATTGTCTAACTAGTAGAGTATGTGCCAACCACTAATAGACCTCAACATCCCGAACTTTCCCATTCATTCTTTTTCCAAACTCCTAAGGTTATGTTTTCTAACCCTAGTGTTCCTCTTTTTTTCCATACACATTTTACCATGCATATAATTCACACAACACATAGCACACAATCATGTAGCATATTAGAGAACAAAACATGAAATGCACAATGAATGCAATGATCTAAACCCATGCCCATCAAATCCTAGGTAATCGCATACCTACACCTTGAAACCAAGTTGTGAAGCTGGTACTAGATCTATCAGGCACCAAGTAAGCATAAACCTAGGCACTGTACCATAACAGCATGTCCTAGACCCATGTCCACCAAGCCCTAGGTTTTCGTATATGTAAGCTCTGATACCGCCGCGGACACCTCAAACTCGGGGTCCGCTGACCAACCACAACTCGTGGGAAAAACTTATGGATGCTCGTAACTCAATACCATTAATCGCTGTGTCCCCTTTACTGTGACCCATAATTTAACAAAATCGACAGTCTCCTTTGTACAGCAGCTCCACTCCAAAATACAACCATAGTGACATACAATAACATGAACCATCAAAATCTAATATAACACAATGACCGCACTGGGTCCATTTATGAGTAAAAAAAAAAAAAAAAAAGGGGGTCTAACCTGGCCTATTTATCCATACTGCTTAAAAAACATACAAAATTATATTTAAAACAATCCCATAAGAATTTAATTACAATTATTTTTACCCAAAATACAAGCTAGAACTAGTTTGTTCCAAGCATCTTTACAAAAATGAATACAAAGCCATAACCCAAACTTCATAATCAAGGCTCCTCAACAGTTTTTATGCATCTGTACTCCCTGTACCTGAAATGGGGGTCCCATAAAGGGTGAGCTATGCTCAGTAGAGTAAACTTCCTACAAGGGTTACTCCCCACCTAAGTGTACATACAATGGTCATGTTCACAATTCCTATTCATATTCCAAGTAAAAACATGCAATTTCTACTATGGAATTTTACATGCCATGAAATGAGATGAGACTCAATCATGTACCATACATCCGAGTCCTTACCGACTCCTACAACACCATGCGATGTCAAAGTGTGATAAAACCCATCATTTGTGGATTACATCTAATGATCATTTTACAACAAAATTCATTTGTTTTTCAAACCAAAAACTTTTTGGATGTTACACCTCAATAATCATTTATATTCAAAATCATGTGTCTTTTTGTGGGTAGCGACTTTTCGGGGTCTCATCGCAGGCTTCGCAAGCCTTTCTACACTTTCATAAGCTTTCACCAATATACACATATGTATAACCAAAACTAACGGGGCTTTCACCCGAGGGGGTGTCTATCCTTACTTGCTAATACTCGACACATATTTTCATTTTCATGTATACAACCGTGTGACCCTGTTGGAAGTTGTCCAACCATACCGAGCCCACCCAATCAAACACCAAACACAGTGTTGATTATAACCATGCACTCACACCCATTTCATGCGATGTCCCTATGCATATGCAATGCAATGTGCCATTTCATGCCTATACCATGTCACATATATGATGAATGCTATATGGACAATTCTTCTCATGCATATAACCCATGCATCATGAACAATTATATCAATCAGCATAAAATTTCCAAACGATCACACATCTCATGTCAACATATTTTCACACACATACATCAACTTCAACAAGTCATCACCAATCAAGCAATGACATTTATCCTTCTAGGGCCAAATTCAGACATAACATGTCCACAAATAGCCTACAAACAAGTCATGCAATGGCCTTATCCATACACAAACTCATCACATGTCAATACATTAGGACAAACATATTGACCTCCAATCAATTACCACAAAGCATGTCACTCAAACTCAAGCAATGATAACTTGATTATCAAGACCAACTTGATCCTCAAGACCAGTTGTGGCATAGAGATGCTCACAAAGCATTCCACACAACAAGCCATAATAAACCACATAATAGTTCCGAACTCAGTTAAGAAACTAGTCCCCTAACAGTCCCAAAATCTTGACACATATCATTAAACAACCTAAGTTGTAGTAGTCTCGGGAAATGGACCATAACTTGAGCTGTACAGGTCCAATTTGGGTGATTAAAAATCCTAAACTCAAGTTTACAGATGCAGCTATAATTTCCATGCAAAACACTAGTCCAAATTCCCACTTTTTCCAAACTAGAAATCAGTCTCGAAATCTGGACAGTTTATGGGGTCAAAACAGGGCAACCCGTGGCAGTCCTGGAAAATGGACCATAACCTGAGATATAGAGGTCCAATTTGGGTAATTAAAAATCCTAACCTCAATTTTACAACTTCAGCTACAATTGTCATGAAGGACACTACCCCAAATTACCTCTTTTTCCTAACCAAAAATCAGTCCCAAAACCTGGACACAAAGAGTTAACAGCCTAAGCTATGACAATTCCGAAAATTAAATGGGTCATAACTTGAGTTATAGAGGTCCAATTTGGGTAATTCAAAAGCCTAACCTCAATTCCATAACTTCAGCTACAATTTTCATGAAGGACACTAGTCCAAATTACCTTTTTTTCCCAACCGAAAATCAAACCCAAAACCTGGATACAAGCAGTTAACAACTTAAGCTATGACAATTCCAAAAATTTAATGGACCATAACTTGAGCCATAAAGGTCCAATTTGGGTAATTCAAAATCCTAACCTCAAATTCACAACTTCAGCTACAATTGTCATGAAGGACACTAGTCCAAATTCCCTCTTTTTCTAACCAAAAATCAGCCCTAAAATCTGGACATCATAGTCAAACAGTGGCACTATTCCTCATCCCAAAATTTTGCCAAATGTACTCTTATAAGGGAAAAAATGGCCAAACAGTCCCTTAGGGCATAAAACACAACCAAACAGCCCTTAGAGTGGAAAAAAAATCAAAGTAGGAAGAATCTCTACCTCTTGGAGCATAGTAGAACCGATCTCAAGAACACTCCTAACTTAAATTTGATTTCCGAATCTCCTCATCTCTGGATCTTCCGTGAAACCCTCTCTATTTTGGTACCCACGCGTAGCTCCTCGTCGAAGAAATTTAACTTTCTCGTCTACATGTACACCCCAACTAACCTGTTTCCGTAGATCATAGAGAGAAGTTTGAGTCTCTCTCTTTTTTCTCCCTTCTCTCATAGTTTCTACAGAAAAATGAGCTCTTTGGTATCCAAAAACTGATTTTTTTTACATTAACTTAAATCTTAAAGACTTGGCCCACATCGCACCACGTGTCCACGACTTGTTCGGGTCCATTTATGCTCTGAAACAATTTATTTTGTCATGATTTAAGTTCAATTTATTTTAAATAAACTTTTCTTAATTTATTTTCCATTTTCAAGATTTTTTTCTCAAAAATCCCGTTTTTTGGGGCCCACTGGGTACCCGTCCCTCCGAAAAACGTGAAAATCCGGATATTTCAGAATTCAACGAAATTTTTTTGGTTGGGTAACTAGATTTCGCGAGACGAATCCAACGGTGAGGTCCGTTTCGTCATCCGGGATCTAGAAAATTTCCAGTTTTGTAACTTGTACACTAGTGACAATTTACCATTTTGCCATTTTTCAGAAAAATTCAAATTTACTCGGGTTTTACACTTGTCCTCTTAGGAATGGATCCCAAAAGGTCTCAACCTCTAAGTCAAATAAGGCTTGGGTTGAAAAATCAATGGTCACTAATCACTAAGAACCCAAAATGATTTACCCAAAGCTTTTTAATTTTCTCTTATAGGGATCAAAGGAGGAAAAAAATGAGGGCTCATCCATCAATCTTGACATGGATGAGAAAGGTAAGCCCTTTGATCAAACTAGTATAGAATTTGATATCATTACCTTAGAGAGTATGCACAATTAGAAGTCATCTCTTTGTGAAAAATTGGTTGAATGACTTGAATGTCAAATATTGCTTGAAAAATGATTGTGCTTAATTTCTAACTCCTTAACCCTTACTTAATTGTACTTTCAAAGGGGGAGATACCTTTAGAGAGCATGCACAATTAAGAGTCATCTCTTTGTAAAAAAATGGTTGAATGACTTGAATGTCAAATATTGCTTGAAAAATGATTGTGCTTAATTTCTAACTCCTTAACCCTTACTTAAATGTACATTCAAAGGGAGATACCTTTATGTCTAAAGTAACATGTTTCTTTTTTATGTTGCCAAAGGGGGAGAAAAATATGCATCTAGGAGTTATGTACTAAAAGAATATGATATGTATCAAGGGGTTAAATGTAAATTCCATGTATTTGAATTGGTTAAATTTTATATTATGCAATTATTTTTATACTAATGGTTTGAGGGGGGAGATTTACTCCTCCTAGATAACCGAGGTTTGTCATCATCAAAAATGGGGAGATTGTTAGCCCAAGGGTACCTCTAGTTGAGGTTTTGATGATAACAAACCAAGGTTATTGGTAACTAATGATTAAAAATGAGTTGAGTGATAGGTTGAAGTTGATCAAACATCAAATGAAGATAATACAAGCTAAAGATGACAATGATGTAGTTGATCAAGCTCTTGGAAGTGAAGTTCACTCAAGTCAAAGAACCAAACAAGTAACCAAGATTCCAAGATCAAGCATCAAGTGAAGATTTTGATAGCTTAGGAATTTATGTGAGGTGAATGCATTGGTGCACTTTAGGAGATCATCATTTATCATGCATCACTCACAAACTCGGTTTTCAAATCCTAAAATTGCATACCTGAAAACATGAGTTTAAGCATAAAACCTTAGACTTAATAATCCTAAAATGAGCTTCAATGTTTATCTAAGGTTTAGAAGTGTTTTAAATGAAACAAAACATGAATTTGAACATTTAAAGAGGTAACTGGTCAAGGTGTGAACAGTAACCGATCAAGGTGTGAACAGTAACCGATCAAGTGAACAGCAGCCGGTCTTGTGAATAGCAACTGGTCTATGAAAAGTATCGGTCGACCGGTTGGTGTCAACCGGGTGAAATAGTCGACCGGTTGTGAATCGGAAAAGTGGTGAGACTCAACCAGTTGGATGCAATAGCTCATCCAAAATTCAAAAGAGGAAACGGTCGACCGGTTGTGTGAAAGGGTAGATCGATTAGTCCAATGGTCGAATTCCAACCGCTACAAAACGGTAACATTTATGTGTACAACGACTATAAATGACTAGTGTACAGTAATCGGTCGGCCGGTTAGTAGCTTAAGTGATCCGAGTTTCCACTTTATAAATAGAGTGTGAGGGATCACTTGTTGCATATGAGACTTATTGTATATCCTCTTAAACATCATTTCTCTTATGAATCAATTCTCAAACTAAGATTGTTAGTGCATTCATTACAAGTACATATTGTAGGGTGTATCTTTGTGTTCATCAAAGCTTGAGTTGTATTTGAAATATCTTGAGAGCTTGAGAGAAAGTGTCTCATTATGCTTAAGTGAGAAAGCTTCATGTGTGTATAGCTTGAAGAAATTATGAAGAGCCAATTTGCTCAAAACTATGCACTGCTTGGGATTGGAGCTAGAACTCGAGTGTGCATATAGCTTGAAGAGGTGCCCATTGGAGCCATAATCCAAGTGTAAAGAAAGAAGCTCGAGTTGGAGCTTGCCACTAGTGGAACCTCACGGCCAAGGTTATGAGGCTTTAATATTATATGAAGGCCATATTAAACTATTATATATCCGGGTTTTGCTTTCTCTATCCTTATTTCTTTAATTTAATGTTATTATTGCATTTAAATTAAAGATTTATTATAGTTGTGCAAAATATTTTTGAAAACTAATTCACCCTCTCTTAATTAGGTTGCTTAGTCATATTGAACTTTCAATATCAATAGTAAGTGCACAAGGATGCTCTCAGACATCACTAACTTTAGTGCCTTAAGCCTTGTTACCAGATTAGACGTCACTATGATGTACTCTCTAATGTTTCCCTTTCCTCTATACCTCATTGAGACATAGTTAGAATAGTAGTTGTCTCGACCTTTTCATTGGCTGTGAATCGATTTGCCATCTGTTTAAGGAAAGACGTGTCATTTTCCTCGTCAGGGATTGAGCCCCTAAAGGATTCTAGAATGGACAACTTCATGATCATAAAACTCGTGAGATTGGATCATTCCCATTTGTCAAATGCAACCTTCTACTCAGCAGTACTTTTGTTGGTCAAAGGTGGGGAACGATCTTCCCTTAACGCATGGTCTAAATCCATGTAGCCCAACACGATCATTACGTGTTCCTTCCATTTCTTGAAGTTTGTGCCATTAAGCACTGGGATGTTTATTAGTATTGGCCGATATAGAGTTTGCTATAAAAATAAAAAAGAACGAAAAACTCACATTATAAACTAAACATGCATATATTTAAGCAAATCTATTACTACTATAAAAGTACGATGTGTTTTACACATCCCAATTGCCAAAACTATCATTTTCTTTACTTTTAAATTTAAAACATTGCTTAATAATGCTCATAGTTGATTAAACGAAAACGAAAGCTTTTCATTACTTATTCCATTTACAAAATTTATTATATATAATTTTCTTTTATTCCTTAAATACTCTCCTACCATTTATATATTCCATTTTATGTTTTATTGTAATCCATTTGTATTCCATTTACGTTTGTATGTTCATCTTCTTTGTCGACAACACATTCAGTTTTAATTATTTAAAAGATTGTTAACAATTTGCCTATTCAATTTTGATTTATCAATGGTTTCTTTAGGGATTTATTATAAGCTTTTAAATTTAAAAAAACTACCTTAAATGATATTAATTGTCAGCTTTAATACTAAAACTCAACCTAAATGAAATTAGAGCCTTTTATCTACATTCCATTCTATCTCATTAACTGTTTCTTGAAGAGGAAGATATAGGATTCTTGGGCTTTTTAAAATAATACTATTATTTTAAAAAGTATTATTTATAATAAGGTACAAAAATAAATATTTAGAAATTTATGGCACTTGCTAAGAAAGACATTACGATATCGTGTTTTTAAGACACGATTAACGTAGGCTCTGCCGTATTTTAAAGCGCACGATTTCACAGAAAATTCTCAAGCCGCCTTCAAAAACGATTTCAATGTGGGGCTAAGTCGCTACTTCAAAACACTATTTAGCCAGAAAATTTTGAAGTCGTGTTTTCAAAACACGATTTCAGTGTAAAATTATGAAGCCGTGTTTTTTAAAGACACAATGTAAAATTCTGAAGTCGTGTTTTGAAAACACGATTTCAGTGTAAAATTATGAAGCCATGTTTTTTAAAGACACGATGTAAAATTCTAAAGTTGTGTTTTGAAAACATGATTTCAGTCTAAAATTCTAAAGTCGCGTTTTGAAAACATGATTTCAGTGTAAAATTCGGAAGTCGTGTCTTCAAAACACTAATTCAGTGTAAAATTCTGGGAGCCAGGTCTTCAAAACATGATTTAAGTGTAATTTGAAGTCGCGGTTTTCAAAACACGATTTCACGGAAAATTCGACGTTGTGTTTCGAAAGACACCATTTCAGCAAAACCTTCATTTTTATCGATTAAAAAAATCTTTTTTTTTTTTTACATTCGCATATATGTGGCAGCTATCACACGCTGGTCAAATCTACCATAATTCCCTAAATATTATTTTTTAACTCTAATATTTTAAAAATTAATTTTAAAAAAAAATCCTAGGATTCTTCAGTTTCAATATGAAAATAAAATGAAGATAAATGTACAACGAACAAATCCTTTAAATTTATTAAGTTACCCTCTCACCCCTTCTTCCTCACGAAATTAGAGTTGTTAATTATCGGAATCCAAGAGTACGCAACCATCCAAATTTATTGAGATTTGAGGTATTTTATCTCCTTTCAATCATCTCAAGCAATTTTCCCTAAGTTTGTAAGGCTTTTAATTTTTTTTTTTTATTACTACCATTGATTTTATTTTAATTGTTTGGTTCTGATTTTGGTTTTTCATTCAAGAAGGTTTCAAATATTTCCAATAATGAAGATCCAGACTCTTGGAACCTTAACCGTTGCTAGTACATTTGTTTCAATGGATGTGGATTTGTGCCTGCTCGGGTAATCACCATAGACATGTCTTTTGTGAAACTTTTTGAAAATGGTTGCAATGATAGTTTAAGAAAATTAAATCATCCATCATGTCTGATTCTGTGTTTCCATGAGAAATTTGATTTCAATGGGACATCCAAAGGTACCATCAACCAATTATCTATCAAAAGCCTTAAATCTCCTATGAGTTTTATGTTTCTCTTCATGAATGGGTTATTTTTTTTAATTTTGTTGCATTACTTTTAAATGTTTTGGTATGATAATTCTATTAAGAAAAAAAATTTCAGTTTTGATATTGCCAGAGACTACATGATATAATCTTTATGCGACTTGTTGTCAAAAAAAAAAACAAAATTTGATGCTACTATGGAAAAATAGACAAAAAAGAAGGAAAAAAAGGAAAATGTTAAGCAATTGGAGTGTCAACTAAGCAGGATGGCTATTGGAAAAAAACTCATTAGTTATAATATCTTATAATATATTTTGTTATTGGATGAATTATCTAAAAATATTATAGTTAATTAAAAACGATCTGCTATAAAAAATAAAAAAAATTAATGATATGATATCCTTATATCATATTCTACCTAGACAAGCAAACATCCCTTAATTAGTATTTTTGAAATTAAAAATCTCTTCTACCTGCACATTATACTATTGTTTACACTAGAACCAAGTAATAACTAATATGCCTTTTAAAATTATGAATAATTATTTTTATATCCATTTTAACATATTTCTTTGATATTTATCTTAAAAGGAAAAATAATAGTATAATAAAATTTTAATTTTTAGATTATTTATCATTTTAATATCTATATCTCTTTTTTTTTTTATCACTTATCTTAATTTTAGAAACATAAATGTAAAGAAAAATCATTATTTATCTTAATTAAGTTGTAAAATAATAATTTTCTATATATTTCTTTGAACTTATTTATCTTTATTAAAGTTAAATTTTTGCATTACTAGATAATTTTGGAAGAAAAATGTCATAATTATTTCGTAATCATTTATATTTAATAAGATGTTTATTTTCTTTATTTTCACTTAATATATATAAGTAGGTTGGAATCGTCTGTCAAATCTTGATTTAAATGCTTTATCACAAATAATAACATCTCAACATTTGGATGAAATGGGAAAGTTTGAAACTTTTTATCCTAAATACATTTGAATCAAATGGGAAAATTTGAAACTTTTTGTCAAGACGGTGATTCCAAATGCCATCAATTATGCAGAATATAAATTTATTCTAAACAAATTATTTACTATCCTAAAGAAGAAGTTATTTATACTTTATTAATTTATTTGTTGTTCTTTTAAGTAAAAAAAAAAAAGAGATATAATATAAATGTAAAATTTCTGTTATTATTATTGTTTTATTTCTCTCTCTCCCATCAATTATGCAGAATATAAATTTATTCTAAACAAATTATTTACTATCCTAAAGAAGAAGTTATTTATACTTATTAATTTATTTGTTGTTCTTTAAGTAAAAAAAAGAGATATAATATAAATGTAAAATTTGCTATTATTATTGTTTTATTTCTCTCTCTCTCTCTCTCTCTCTCTCTCTCTCTCTCTCTCTCTCTCTCTCTCTCTCTCTCTCTCTCTCTATATATATATATATATATATATATATATATATATATATATTTTTTTTTTTTTCTTTTTTTTTTAATTTTAATTCTGAATTTAACTTTTTGGAAAAATAAAATTACAATCAAAGCACAAGTTATTGTTTTGTTTTTCTATATTTTATTTTCAATTTATATGAGATAAAGAATGTTGAGATTTTTTTTTCAATTTTAATGTAGTTGCATCATTGTGGGGTTACTAGAATTTTCTCGCAATTTTATTTTAATTTCATGATTGAATTACTATTTTAAAAAGAATGTTATATGATTTGAAAATAAAATATTAAATAATATATTTAGGAGATTAAAAATATTTTTAATTATTAAAAAGTATTTCTTTTTTTTATTTACTCATAATTTATTTATTTATTTGTGCATATTAAACTCTAAAACTATATAGTTTTCAAAAAATAAAAATAAACCATATTTTTTTAAATCAAAATAAATTGATAAAGTTAAAGGAAATTAATAAGGAAAGTGCACGAGAAAATTATATTGTCATTAATTTTGAGCATATATGATTCATAAATCTTCTTATGTTTTACAATTTTTTTTAAAGTATATGTTTTTTTTTTTTTTATCAAATCACGAGACGCTCCGCCGTCCATA
Source organism: Tetrastigma voinierianum (assembly GCA_016808115.1). Taxonomy (NCBI): domain Eukaryota; kingdom Viridiplantae; phylum Streptophyta; class Magnoliopsida; order Vitales; family Vitaceae; genus Tetrastigma; species Tetrastigma voinierianum. The sequence goes on from JAEQBH010000118.1 coordinate 77,592, forward strand.
CTGCACTAACTCATTCGATTTGGTATGTAATTCACAAGGATAGTAAAACTCTACTATACAGTACAACTGCATTCCTAAAACCCGACTTCGAGATTACTAGTCAAGCTAGAAATGACCCAACAATTTCACATTCTCACCTCACATACATGTTTGATGACAATATATATATATATATATATATATAAAAGATTTATTAGGTATAATATTCTGGATGTTTTATCTAAAAACATTATATTTAATTAAAAATGATCTAGTATCCTAAAATATGTATATCATATCCTATATAATTAAGTAATATTTTTAAGTTAAAAATTATCTCCATCTACAAATTATCTCCCACAATTATCCTACCATGTTTTATACTAATTAGAACCAAGTAATAACTATAAGTAATTATTTCTCATTTTTAATAACAATGTATCTTTTTACTATTATTTATCTTAATTTTAGAAACATATATGTAACGAAATTCATTACTTAATTATTTTAAAATATTAATTTTAATTATTTAATGAACTTATTTATTTTTATTAAAAATAAATATTTTGTATTACTATATATATATATATATATATATATATATATATATATATATATATATATATATATATATATATATATATATATATAAATTACAAAATGAATAAAACTAATATTATACTTCTTTTTGAATTCAACCAGTTTTACAAAGCTTTTTTTTTTTTTAATTCAATTAATATTACAAAGTTGTTTTCTATCTTCTTCTTTTTTTTCATTTTATATCTCTATACACACAATATATATTAAAATGCATGTATTATTCTTATAACAAAAAATCGTACCTTAGATTTCCTTGAAATGATATGTATAGATTATTATAATAATATTTATAGATTATTATTTCATTTTTAATCATATTGAGTGTCCTTACCAACATCATATATTTTTACAATAAATCATGAACAATACAAAAAGATTTTGATATTGAGACAAATTGATCTCAATATTATTTGTAGTAAGATACTTAAATAATTGACTAAAAACTTACAAATATACAAATATAGTACAAAAGAAATTAATAATCTGTTTAAATCAAATTATGCTAATGTTATAAGGATTAAGATACTATTTATTTTTTAGCCAAAGAAAATTTGTTATAAAACTTTTATTGTACCATCATAAGTTTGATGTGGAAAAGTATAAATTTATTTATATTTCATCTCGTTCATTATTTTTTTAATTTGGTTTTATGTCTAATTCAAAATGTAATTTTTATGTCTAACTCACTTATAATTACACTTTTTTCGTATTGTCTCACGTGCATTAGCACATGGACACTTACTAGTAGATCTAAATAAACATAAATATACACATATATGTGGACTTATAACAAGATACCAAACACAACATTACATTCAATCTTCGGATTAAAGTATAGCTTGTCAAAGGTACTCTCTAAACATAGCTCAAAGTAACTTTAATCGGCCACATAATATGCTTTTCTTTGGACCGACATATTACATGTATGATTTACAAAAATTTAACTTTAAATAGCTACCAAACATATAACTGACCTAAAATAATCTTCCTTTGGGCCGATTAATTATAGCATACATATACATTTATTTACATAAAATTCACTAAATTTTATTTACTAATTGTCTTTTTGGTGATTATATATAGGTCAATTTAGTAAAATTTATGCAAATAAATACATTGTAAAAACAAACTAGAATAAATGAACACAACCAAAGTGTGTAACAATTTTAAACAAAAAAAAAGTCATCAAGAGATCCGTAGCCTAGTGGTCAAGGTTTGGATTTTAAACACAACAACCTAGGTTCAAATCTTAATGATGGGTTTTTTTTCCCTCGATGGAGTTTTGTACGCCACGAAAATACTCAAGAATTTTTATAATAATTTTATTATATATTCCGGACATGAATTGAGCAAAACTTGGGTTTTTTCGGAAAAACTGATAAATTGTGAAATGTAAAATGAATATGCGAGCATATGATTAAATGTTTTATGCTAAAATGAGAAATTGATTGAACCCGGAAATAAATCAAAGTGTAAAGGGCAAATTTAGAATTTGTAAAATAAGGATCTAAGGATCTAATGAAAATTGACTTAAATGCCAAAGAAAATTAAATGAGAAATGAAATAATGAGAAAAGCCAAACAAGGTTTAAGGAGGAAAATGAGGACCTAAGGGTCATTTGAGAAAATGTTTATGTGTTTAAGTGCAAATATAAGTAATATATGTGCTATAAGGTAAATTGAGGCAACTTAAATCCAAAAATTAATTTTTGGAAGCCAAACATGGCCTTAAAATGGAGAAGTTATATTAGACCACATTTGGTCTTAGAATGCTCATTTGAGCAAAAAAAACGAATTGGGAGAGATTGAGAGGAGAAAAGGAAGAAAAACTAGGGCAAGGTGAGAAGATCAAGATTTTTGGTGTGATTTCTTCCCATTTTTTGCTTCTAAGTGATCAAGCATCTTGGTGAACAAGAATCAAAGGGATTAAAGGTATGAACAAAAACCCTAGCTTCATCTTTTTGTGATTTTGATTTTGGGGTAAAGCCCTAACTTGGGAAAATAGTGCTTTATCGACATATAAAACCACTTTAGCTTGTTTTGGGTGGATTCCATGGTGGGTTTTGATGTAGGATGGATTTGAGGAGGTTTATTGAAGAAAAATGGGTAAGAAATGGCAAAATCTGCTATTTTTGGGTGGAACCCGCACTTTGGTATCGGTACCAAAAGTGGGTACCGGTACCCATAGCACAGAGGGAAAATAGTATTGGTACCAAAAGTTAAATGGTACTGTACCCATTACGATTGCACTCTTCCCAAGGATAAAAAGAATTCATTTAAGAACTCCACAAGAACCTCCCAAACTAAGCTCACTGACCGACAAGCTACTTCGCGAAATTTGTGTTCGTTAAAACTGGCCAAACTCAGATGGAAAACGCGTTATAAAAATTTTCACTTTCTATCAAAATCACCCTTGGGGATGAATCTAAAATCCCAAAGATAATTACACGGTGGTCAAGCCCGAAATAAAAAATCACATGTATATAAAAAAAATACACTCCCAATATTTTCCAAAATCCAACTACAATCATTAAGGACCTCTGGTCCTCATCAAAATATAAGATAAGGATCAATTCAACATAATTTCATCGCAACCTGTTTTTCTCAAAACCATGCATGCATATTTTACAAAAGATATTTACATAAACAAAATGTCACATTTTAACTTTTACTACTTTTACTTTACACCTTATCTTATAGATAATCACAACACAATGTCTAAGACTGAGGATCCTGGAATGGTCTTTGGGCTTCAACACCTGCACCTGAAAAATTATTTTAAAACAGAAAACTGTGAGCCAAACGGGCTCAGTGAGTACTATAAGTTTTAAATGTTGTCGTCACGCTTCAGACTTCATAATATAAAAAATCTGTACGTAAATGGTTGTAAAACGGTTTATGAGAAAACCGGCTTTTGCTATGAAAACCATTTCAAAACTATTCAAAACTACTTCGAAACCGCTTCGCCGCTAAAAACTATTCTCGAAAACTAATTTACCATCAACACCGCTCAAAACTATTTCCGCCGGCCGAAAAACCTGCTTCGGTGGTTAATATCCGAAAGTGCTATAATCAGGAATCAAGTACCAACCACCGCGGGCTCCATCAATATCTAGACGGATGCCCTGAACCCTGCATCGATAGTGAACTCCCTAACACTACCCGGCTTAATATGGTCCGCTGAACACGGCGGATCTATATAGCATAATGGAACTCTAACCAAAATGCTCGTGAGGAACTCTGGAACCAACACCTCATCGCTATGTACTAAGTCAGTGCGCTAACTATATACCCCGAATGTGCAGAGGGCGACTCACTATATAAATATATGCTAGATCTAACCCCAAATTGCTGACCATGCAATATAGTTAGTCATAATATCCCATAACATTGCCATGCACAATCCGAAATACATCCGACCAAGTCGAAATGCAAGATCAGGTTTTGCTAAACCAGCTAAACTGCTTTTAAATGCCGAAATCGAACTTTTCAGCCGAAAGAGAACAATTGGGAGGTAAAATATGTTTTATAAATCTATATTTTCAAACACTTTACAAATTTGTAATTTAAACACTTTCGCTTTTTTAGAAAACGATTGAGTAATTTCACTCTTCTCGCTTACTAAACTCTCGAGCACGACTCCACAACTTTTATCGCCTTTGCTTTTAGCCTACACACTCAAACGAATACGGCGAAAACATTAATCGCATGCGTATAGTGTAAAACTTAATGTACTTCACTATTCATAGCACTATTCATATGTATTCACTATTCATATACGTATGCACTATGCACTATGCACTATGCACTATGCATTATTCATACGTATTTATACATATTCATACGTATTTACTATTTTATACGTATTCACTATTTCACATTGAAACTGCGAAATCCAAAGATTTCTCGTACTAATGCCGTAGCTTTCGTCGCAGAGTAACTTTACCTCGTCTAAAAAGTGTCGACCTATTAGAATGTCAGAATTTGAGAAAACTAAAATTTGATTTTCGTAATTTTACTCGAATTCTTGGTGAAATCCTACTGCTTTGGTGACTCACGCATAACTTTATCACAGAGAACACTTTTCGTTATTTACCCGACGAAATCCGACGATCAGATTTCCGTGAATCTGAGAAGAAAGTAAAGAGAAAAAAAATTTAAAAATCTTTCTGCTTCTTCCTTCTGATCGTCCGTCCATCCATTTGGCTTTTGATGTTTTGATTTTATTTGTTTTTTTTTAAGTGGGACCCACATGTCCCTTTTTCTTTCACTTCGACCAGCCAAATTCCGAAACAATTTATTTCGTCTTTGGCTTCAATTTCATTTATCCTAATTGAATATTCTTTAAATATTTTCCATTTTTCGAGATTTTTCTAAAATCTTGTTTTCAGGTTTCACTCTATATCCGTCGCCTGTAAATTGCAAAATATTCGACCGGTCTCTTTAATTAAACGAAACTTTTCTAGGTCACTAGATTAAGACGAACTTAATCTACAAATTTGTTTCAATATCCGAGATCTAGAGAATTTTCGAGACTTTCCTGAACTATTTTGACAATTTATTATTATTATTTTACTATTTAAACTTCCATTAATTATACTTTCACCCCTCCACTTTCCTTAATTGCAAAAGTGCCACAATTCTTTGAAAACTTTACAATTTTATCCTTAATAACAACTCCCAAAAAATATTACAATGACACTCTGTGCCCCTACGCTTACGTACCGTGCACCTCTTGGACTATGTTACAAATTCATTGTGTTGAAGGACCTGCACTGCACCAACTGCGTGGTACCTGCACCGATGCTCCCAAGAACTCATTTTGCATACTTTGCACCGTTAAGTTTTGTATTCAGATACCCCGATTGTTTGTGTGACCCTAATAAAAGCTTAATGGGGTCTTAAATAAGAATGAAACTATAAACTGACCAGCATCTCTGCCGCCGAGGCGAAGTGGGCATGAGTGCACTGTCTTATCCCAAAATTGTTAACAAAGATTTAATGTCATTCAATGCCAAAATGTATAATAATTGTTTATCCACTAATAGGCAGAATTAGCATTGACTAGGGACAAGTGGTACTCACCTAACCTGCACCAGATCGAAGGGAAGGAAACAAGATGATTTGCTTCTAAGTATTCTTCAAACCTCTATTCCGATTCAAGTATTGTTAGTTCTTTGCTCACCGTAATTATATTCGCATTTCGTTTTGATAGTTTACCAAATAACCAATAATATATGGAATAAGTATATCTTTGAAATGATATTACGAAAGGGCATATGGATTTGAAAATGTTATATTTTAAATGTTTGACAACTAAATGCAAGTGAGTGATTAATTGAAATATAAATGAATTGGTCAATTCTTGACATGTTGAATTGAATCGATATACCGAAGGACCAACATGGTGGGATGCACCAATTGACATCCGTCATGAAGACAAACCGAAATTGTTCAATGTCCCACATGATGCACCAATCGACATTCGTCATGATGGTGCATGGCATTGTTAAAATGTTCCACTTAGCGGGATGCACCAATCGGCATCCGTCATGATAGCGTATGACATTTTTAAATGACCACTTGGTGGGGTGCACCAATCGGCATCCGTCAAGATGGGAGACCAATGCAATGTATAAGCACAATAATCGACAAAAAGGATCGGATTCACCAAACAAAATCCGTCATGAATGTGAATTGTATAGTTAAAGTGATATACCAAACTTTGATTAGTGAAATAAAAAAAATGGGATTTGTAAACTAAACGCATCTTTAAGAGTGTATGTTTGAATCTCATGAATTGAATTGTTGAATGATTAGTTGCACGTGAAAATGCACATTTTGATGTGATAAGTGATTTGTAAAGTGAAAGCATGTGAAATTGAATAAGCATGAGTATAGTTTGATATAAAAGGCATGGTTTATGATAAATGCATGTCGTGTTAAATTGAAAATTGGAATATAACTGTATAAAACCACTAAGCATGAAAATGCTTAGCGTGTAATTTTTATCTATGTGCAAGTTTCGAGTAAACAGGAAAGAAGGCAAGATCAAAAAGCGTAGAGTCATAGAGAAAGTTGCGGCGTATAAGTATATACCCCATCATATGCATATCATTTCTTCAACATGTGGATATTTTAGAACAAAGAGTTAATCTCAAACAAGAGCTTTGTATATCATTCAGAAGGCATGATACGTCATTTTGTAAATGTATTGTATAAAAGTAAATGTTTATGGGCCTACCATTTGAAATGCTTCCGTGTAATTGATAACTCTAAAACGAAATGACATAAATAAATGTTTTTGATAAGATAAATGAAACGACGAGTAAACCGGCCCGTCGATTCGCTATTTGGGTTGGGTTTGGGATTCTGAGTCAGCGACACTTGAAAAAAAAGGACAAACAAACAAATAACAAAGAATTAATACTGGATCATTGTTGACTAATAACAACTGCACTGAGAAGGTGCTACGCTTGCTCAAGGGAAGATTATTGGTGTGTGCCAAAATCTCACAATATCCTACACGGTTGGCGAATTATAAGACTCTACGAAATTTATGTTCTTATTAGTATGAGGCATTTGTCGAGAAGCTAAAAACAAACCATGAGGCTTAGATCCAAAGTGGACAATATCATACCAATGTGGATGGGTGAAGGTCCAAGAGGTTTCCCAACAAGTGGTATTAGAGCCAGGGTTCAAGCTTAACTATGTGAGTGGGGAAGTCGAACAAAATAATGTATTGGGCTTCGGCATATGGTGCTTCATGTAAGGAGTGTGCCCAAATATAGTGAAAGACAAGGAAATTATGATTTGAGAAGAGGCTCGACATACCTTGTCTGGCGAGATTATCACAGGCCTCAAAGTCCCACAATGTCCCACATCGTTAGGAATCGAATGAATTATGAAAGATATAAGTACGACAACATCCAATTAGTATGAGGCCTTTTAGGAGGAAAAGCCCAAAAACAAAACTATGAGGAATGAGGCCCAAAGTGGACAATATCATATCAATGTATATAATAAAGGGTCTATGAGGTTTCTCAACATCTTATATTTTCATTACTAAGATGATAGAATAAGATGACATTTATCTTCTTTAATTTGTCTTAAAACATAAACCCTAGCCATCCCTCCCTTTTTCTCATCTAGCGTCTTTTCTTTGTGTAAGGATTGATGATTTTGTGGCCAGCTTTATCCTGAAATCACTTATCTAAATATTTTTCATCATTTTTTTTTTCAATAAAAGTGGTTTTTCACACAAATATGGTTTTTTTAATTTGTTTTTCGTGTTTTCATCCGTTGTCTTGTTGCAACGTATGGTTTGAGTATGATGGTTTGTTTTTTGTCTTCTTTACTTATGTGTGGATGATTCAAACTTAAAAACATATTCGATCAACTAGAGATAACAAATCAAATCATGGTCGTCAATATGTTGCAAAACTATAGTCATATGTATTCTACTCATTATAGTATTATCATATGTATAGGCTTTGAGCCGATTCATTATACAACTGCAAAGTTAACAAGTGATACCCACATTATTCATATTATATGTGTTGGACTTATGCTCTAGAAATAATTTGAGTCGTTGATCAAGAGCCAAAATTAATAATGGGTTGTTGGATCCTCAGGCTAGCTAATTAGTGACAAAGCTCATTAATGAATTGCTTAAGAGGCAAAAAAAACCCAGTAAGACAGGAGTTTGGTTACTTGATAGGCAATAAAACCTATAATGCAGGGATTTGTTGCTTGATAGACAAGAAACCCTATAAGGTAAGGATTGGTTGCTTATCAGACAAGTAATCCTATAAGGTTATAATTTTGAGTCTATAAATAAACCCATCTCCCTAAGACCTTCACTCATTCTCCCAAAGGCCTTTACACACATACGTAGGTGTCCTCTCCTTTGGTCTCTGACAATTAGGCACACACCCACACGAGATTCCATTACACAGAATAGTTTATACAGCCCAATAAAAGGTTATAAAATCTTATGATTATGATATTTGATTTATTGATCTTATTCAATCAATAGATCAGGTTTTTTCCAAAGAACATCCTGCAACATTAATAGAAAGCATTTATCTGGTAATTCCATGTAAAACCAAATTTTTTTACTTTTTGCAAAGTGTTGATATATAACCTCAGTTCCATGTTTCATTTATTATATTTATATGAATGAATATTTTGCTTACATTAATTCATGGTAAAATGTTTGATTTGTTCTTTCTTGTATATAATTTGGAGAGGCTAATCATAAGATTTGATATTCCTTCTTAATTTATTTATTAATTTAATGGATAATTTATGTAAATTTGGATTTATTGGATAATTATGTAATGAGTACCCAAAGAAGAATTGTTGCATGATATTTTTCATCATTTTTTGCATCTATAAAAACCCCAATTTGGCGGACCAACACTAGAATCATGTAGGGGACACAAAGGAGGGTCGGTGGGAGGAAGAGGGTCACCGAAAGACCTGGCACACACCCACACGCACTACCCAAAGTGGGTGAGAGTAGAACTCATGTGCATGGCTTCTGAGGGCGCATAGGGGTGCATGTCAACTTCTATTGGTTCCATATTTGGCTAACTAATCCCTCTCTTGGTGCTCTACCTTCCTATAAAATTTCATGGCAATCCGAGTTCTCTGCAAAGACTGATAATGATTTGGGTTTTTGGCTTCAAACGCTGTCTGAGGGAGTGTACAACCTTGGATTCAAAAAGTTCACCAAAGAAGTTCTTTACGTGGTGTTCACTCCCTTTAAAATTTCATGATGATCCAAGCCAGGTAGCGATTACGACGATTTGATTTTTAGCTGCGCAAAGACGTGGGAATGTGTGTGACGTCAAATTTTTAGACAAATTTTGGCTAGTTGGTTCCTCATGTGGTGATCTACCTTCCTAAAAAACTTCATGATGATTCGAAAGGTGGCGGAGTTCACTATGAGTTTGCTCCTCGCTATGAAGGATTAGTTAAAGTTTTGTGTTTTGGGGCTTAAAAACTCTGGAAACAAATTATAACTTGGCCCACAATTCAAAAAAAATCAAGACCCGGTGGAAAGATGGATTACAGGCCAAATATTATGTTGGGTTTCTTATCTCTATTGGGTTTGTAATTTTTTTTTTCTAGGAAACCATTGATTAAGGACCCATTATTTATTCTTTGTTTATAATTGTTTTATATAGATATAACATGTGATGCATGCTTACCACAAATTACTTCAAATAAGCAGGACGCTGTCAAAATCGAGGGTTCGTTGATCATCCATCGTTTGTGGATATCGTAATCCTCGACATCACACTTTTGTGTCCCATCGATCCATAATTTAACAAAATCGAAGTCTCTTTATACGAAGTTCTAAAAACCCAACTTGTGCAATATGCAATCATATATTAATCAGAGGCGATAACACAATGACCACACAGTTATTTATGGTAAGGAAATGTGACCACACTTGATCCATTTATCCACATTCACATATAAAAATATATGACTATTTAAAAACAGTCCATATGAGTTAAATTTCAACTCTCTTACATAAAAGTACTTGCTAAAACTAATTTACTCCAAAAAAAAATTTACAAAAATAATCATAAAGTCACAAGTCGATTTTCTTCACACTTGCAACCGGGATAGGCTTAGTCACGAGAGCATGTCCCCACCTAAAATCTTTTTTTATATAAATTGAACCATGCCCAATAAATTAATTCCTCTGAGCTACTCCCTACCTAAGTGGACATGATGATGTTGGGTTTGGCGATTCACATTCACATGTAATTCCAAGTAGAATATGCAATTCTAGGTTGAGATCTATGTACTATGAAATGAGATGAGGCTCACTCATGCTAATGCGCCCGCTAATTTTGGGATCCGACCCGATTGGCGGATCCGAACCGGTTTCGAGACGAGAGACCAAATCTTTGAGGACTCTTACTGAATTTTTTTAAAGCCCAAGCGGCACTGTGGGTATGGCCCACATCTTATAACAAAAATCAAAATAATATATATAAATCAAAAAAACGACTACCGGGTGGTGTCCATCAAATCTAGACACACTTCTTCGGGTCCCATTTACATATGCTTGAACTTTGTTACAAGTGAGCCTGGATGTGTTTTACGAAATATACCCTAGCAGTTTTGGTTTATGTTTAGGGTATAATAAAGTAAAGTATATTTATCAGGATGAAATAAGCAATAACTTGGAATTAATACAACAATTAAGGGTGAATTTCTACATTCAAGGCAAGGGTCATAATATAATAGTTCATATGTCAAAGTAGGATTTTGATAAATTGAATAGAGAATAAAAGCGAAAGGAGGGACCAAGAGTAATAAAAAAAGATATTAGGGTAAATAAGGAAGAAAATTGTGGGAGAGACAAGTGGCTTGAAGGAAAGAGGGAGGAAGTTTCCTCCTTGGAAAGTGAAATAAAAAGGGGATAAGATCAAATAAGGAGAAGACCAAAAGAATATCATTTTGGTCTTAGAGAGAGAGAGAGAGCAAAAAAACGGAAGAAGAAGAAGAAGAGAAAAGAAAAGAAGAAAGAAGGAAAAAGGAAAGAGAAGATCACAGGTATGGGCTGTGAATATTGTATGAATATACATGTCTTGGGTTTGGAGAAACTCCCAATCTCATTTCTTGTTAGAAGTTAAGTTGAGAAGAGCTCTAGGATCCTAGATACAATAACTTTAGGAAGTGCAGTGCGAGTTGAACCAAGAAAATTCCCTATTTTGATCATATGCAGTAGCCGGACCTTAGAACAGTTTTAGGTCAGAAGTAAAGAGAATCTGAGTAAGTCCTTCTGATAAATTGTAGCCACATCAATTAACTTGATGTTAGGATTTTGAATTTCTCGATTTGGACCTCTGTAGACTAGTTATAGTCCTTTTCTTTGGGGTGGCCCGATAAATCTGGTGGACTTAGATTCGCCATTCAGATCCTTCTTGGACCGAATGGGTTTTGGGTCCCGGAAATAAAGGTGGCGAGCAAAGCCTCTGTGAAATTGTATCCACATCAATGAACTTGATGTTAGGCTTTCCACAATTTCTTAATTCGGTTTCAGGTAGACAGTTATGGTCGCTTTTTACTCTGGTGATTAAATGGGTGCGGTCTGACCATAGAGGTCATCTGTAGAGAGTCGTCGAGGTCTGGCAGGATGATCTGTGGCGAAATTAGATTGGAGTCCTGTAGAAGTGGGTGGGTCCTGTAGAGGTCGTCAGGTCTGAGTCGTCGGATCCTGGCTAAGAATTAATTGAGGTCTGAAGGCTCGGCTCGTCGAGGGTTGACTCACGTGACCTCCAACTTCGGAAGACCATATCTCCTTCGTTTGAACTCCGATTTAGGTGTTCTTGGACTCTATGGAAAGCCCATTGAGTCAAGAATCCATCCATATGCCTGAGGAGATTATTAGATGTCAGACCGAAGTGTTAGACTGAGCTCGTCACTTCAGTGCAGCTCGTCAGTCAGGTCAGCTCGTCAAAAACGGCGCGCGCGACCTCAGCCGGAAGGTCATATCTGCCGTTTGAACTCGATTTGGGTGTTCTTGGACTCTATGGAAAGCCATTGAGTCAAAGAATACATTCATATACCTGAGGAAGATATTAGATGTCAGACTGAGTGTTAGACTGAAGCTCGTCACTTCAATACAGCTCGTCAATTCAAGGTCGACTCGTGAGGCGGCGCATGACCTCGACCGGAAGGTCATATCTCTTTCGTTTGAACTCCGATTTGGGTGTTCTTGGACTCTATGGAAATCCCATTGGAGTCAAGAATCCGCCACATGCCTGAGGAGGATGTGTGAATGCCAGACCGAGGTGTTAGGCTGAGCTCGTCACTTCAGTGCAGCTCGTCGAGTCGGAATCCCCGACTCGTCAAGGCGACTGCGCATGACCTCAACTTGGATATATCTCCTTCGTTTGAACTCGATTTGGGTGCTTGGACGGACTCTATGGAAAGCCATTGAGTCAGAACACATTCATATACCTGAGGAAGATATTAGACATCAGACTGAGGTGTTGGAGCTGAGCTCGTCACTTGAATGCAGCTCGTCGATTCAGGTCGACTCGTCAAGGTATTTGCGCGCTGACCTCAATTTCGGAAGGTCATATCTCCTTACCGTTTGAACTCCGATTTGGTGTTCTTGGACTCCTATGGAAAGCCCATTAGGTCAAAGAATCCCATCCATATGCCTGGGGAGGTTGTAGATGTCAGACCGAGGTGTTGGGCGAGCTCTGTACTTCAGTGCAGCTCGTCGGTTCGAATCGGCTCGCGTGAGGATTTAACTGCGATATGACCTCCCGACGGAAGGTCATGTAACCAACGTCCAGATCAGGACGGAGTTTCGGATCTCTGGAGCGACGAATCAGATAAATGGGTAGCAGATCGTTGGGGCGACGAACTGGATACGGATGCCGCGGCGAACTCGGATGACCTCAATCAGACGGATTTGTACTCGTGAGGTCAATGACTCAGATGTTATGAACCTTTGACATTGGATAGTTTATGGCGTGGTGAAGGTGACGTGATCGCAAAATGCGAATGAGCGAGAACCGTAACCGTGAATTTGATATGTAAGAATATAGAAGAAAGAATAAAATGATAAGTTCGAAGCGATATAGTTGTTGTGACTGCCTAAGACCGGATATTGAATGACAGGCTATATACATGATCAATTAGCCCGACACTCCTGCTAGTGTTTCTACACTTCTGTGCGATGGGCGAGCACGTCTACGTTCTGTACCGTCTTGTACCCTCGGGTATATATTGTGCAGTCTCGTTCATTCCTTATCTCAGTTCCAACAGCGAAATATTTATATGCATGGTAATATCTGACAAGATAAAAAGATAATAGTTTGGACATGAAGGGTACCTAGGGTATTTAAGAAGAAGTCTGAGTTAGCTCCTATGGGAGATAGAGCAGTTTAGTAAAACCTGAGTAAAGCATTACAAAAGTATAGAAATGTATAGGTATATGTCATAAGATGGCAAACTAAAATATAATAAGTACATGAAGATATAAGTTAATAAGATATAAGATGTTAGGAGTGGGCCTTAGGTACACGAATGATAAACATATATGAATATAAGAATGAGTAAATGCATGCATGATAAAACTACTTAGGAATATGTATTATAGAACCTGATAGCCATAATATGAAGCTACAGATATGAGAGCGAAAATAGATTTAAATAAATGATGGCATAAATTTATAATGTGATTTCAATAGAAACTAAGAGATAGGTTTGTTCTACTTACTCATGTTACTCGTTTCAAGTTTTTTTGCATGTTTGTTCAAAAAGCATATTGAATTGATTTAATTGATTTGAGAAAAGTGATTGTGAAATGTTTGCATATAAAAATTGCATGATTATTGAAAATATTTGTTTGCTCACTGTGTACATATTGTACTTTATATTTTGCTATAAAGGATTTGAGCATCCTTAATAGAATGTTAACCGTTTATTTTAAAAGCATTTAAGGATAGATTGGTATACCAATAGGGTCAAATAGCGATCTTTGCGAACTATTGATGTCGCTCCGATCAGCTGACGCGGGTGCAGTATCGGTAGTGTTCACTATTTGATTGTTTATAACCGGTCGGCCGGCGGGACCGTCTTGTGTTATAAAACCATTTGATCTTAGGCTTTACTTGACCCGGAAGGGACCTGGTGACAAATATCTGTATATCGAACTATAGGTTAAATTCGTTAAGGAGCATAAGCGAATTGATGCACTGCTTGAATTGAATTACAGGCGAAGCTGAATTTGTGAGCATAATTGAATTGATTTGAGATCGCGAGAAATATTGAAAATGAAAGTGCTGTTTTGGGATGATCAATGAACCATGACCCCATTGCTTATGTAGAAGCAGTATATGTCGTATTTATATTAATCATCCATAATGATTTTGAAGGTTTAATTGTTAAATTGCATAATAGGATCACGGTATATGAAAACGATTACATGAAAATAGAGGCACAAACAAATGGTATATAGTCTCACAACCACATGAAGAAATATGTATAAGAATATGACATGCGCATAATAGGATATGTGAACACATGATAGAAATGCATATGTGCTAAGAACGATAGAGATAAGTAAAAGATGACAGAAACTCAGAATACGAGTAAAGTATAGATGGGAGATATCGAGTGGAGAACACATGTGACATGTGATGGTAATGTAAAGATGATAAATGGCATAAAGTTATATGCATATGTATAAACATTGGCTTTGTCACCATAGGTGAGGTTGTCCATGCTTATGTCCCCACTAAGCGTAAAGCTTGATTATTCAAATAGTGTAGGTACAAACGAGAAGACATAAGGATAGAGGACGGGACATCCACATCGGTGACTTGAGGCCGATTCGGGGAGATAGGTGCTCACCGCACTGCTTCCGCGATCTCTGATGTTTTGTAGAAAAGAAAAAAAAAATGTACATGTATAAGTAAGTGGGACTCAGTATATGTATATAGATGTTGAGGGACACCACTCCGGTGGTAGTTCTTTGTACCATGGAAATGATTTTTGTTATTCACAGTAATTTTGTATAACCACAGTGCAAGTTCGGCTCTGAGAAAGAGGCTGTGTCCAATGAGTCCCGACCGGTATATAGTGTCGCACCCGGGACTCGGTTCGGATCCATGTCGGGTCGGATCGGGAAAGGGGCGTCATGACGGAGACCTCATGAGTGAACCCTTCCTAGTGTGTTGGCCAGGTATCTCGGAAGTCTTTGAATGTCTTCTCTTGTACCTACGGATTAAAACCCGTGCTAAGCTTTGCAGCTTAGTGGAAACATATGTCTTATGCATATACACATTTAACGCTTGCCAAACAATAACAGATAATATAAATTTCATGCATTTATATTATGAACTTATACAAGTACTTCTTCTTATAACAGGCTTATGTTTATTCAGGACTCCCGTAGGAGTTACAGAACTTATACTTTTACGGATCTTTATGTTTGTGGGGACTCAGTGGGAGTTCTGAGAACTGCTCTGCTACGGGACTTATGTTTATTCGGGACTCCATTAGGAGATTCTGAGAACTGCTCTTATACTCTTGAGTTTACAACGGTTCGGAGGTGCAGAGTAGGTGCGAGATACGGGCGTGTCTTGGTGATACTGGACATTCTTATACGGAAGTACTTGTAAGTACTACAAAACTTATACTGGTATTATACTTGTACAACGAAGTATATCGACCTTCTGAACTTATCTTGTCGTCGAACTTATCTTGGTTTTTCGGATCTTATACATGTATTCTGAACACACATGTATTCCAAATCTCATACATGTATTCTGAGAACTTATAAATTATCCTTTGCGAGGAACTTATCTTTGGTCTTATAGACATATACTTATCTTACTGGATCTTATCCTTGTGCGAAGGTACCGTGGAGTACGATAAGTCGAGACTTAATCATAATAAATTATCACATATAAGGTCCGATCGAGGCATTATCTGAGATACATATCGGTATGGATGGTATGACAGATACATATCGAAACGGATACATATACTTATTTCACGGATGAGAGTACCCTTAGGTACCTCTTGGACTTATGCCTTTACCCGTCACGGGGTACCCGTAGTACTCTTGGACTTGATTAGATACAAGAATATCGAGTAGACACTGCAAAACTTCGATAAGATACAGGCAGAACTTAATCAAATACGGGAATTGCCGGTAGGTACTACGAGAACTTAATCGGCGAACGAGACTAAATCAAATACAAGGAGTACGGTAGGTACTGAGAATATCGAGAGCGGGACTTATTCGGAATCTGAGAAGTACCACGTGAGTGCGCTACGAGAACTAAATCGAGAGCGGGACTTATTAGATGCGGAGTACCGAAAGTCGGTATTGGGACTTATTCGAGAACGGGAGTACGTGGGTACTAGGAACTAAATCCAAGCCCAAGAGTACCCGTAGGTACTACGGAACTTGTCGGATAAGGCGAACTTACTCGGATCTGGGTGCGAAGTAGGTACTACGGAACTATCGGTGCAAGGCGAACTTACTGGATGATTTTTAGTAGGTACTACGAGACTTATCGGTCGGGAGTACGGTAGGTGCTACGAGGACTTAATCGAGAGACGAGGGGAGTTAATCGAGAGGCAGGGGTACCCATAGGTGCTACGGAACTTCATCAGTAGAACATAACCCAAGTGCATCTGAGAATTGCAGTAGGTACTGGTGCATTTCGAATCAGTGCGAAGTAGGTCTTCTGGAGCTTAATCGAGACGAGAGAGGATTGCACAGTAGGTACCTGGAGACTGATGACGAGGAATTGCAGGTAGGTACTGCAGACGGATCTGGTACATTCAAATCTTTATTCTTATTCTCATTTGCAGAGTCTTTATCATATAATTGTTTGACTTCTAGACCAGTCAATCTACAGATAGGTAGGACACGGCAAATAAGTACTAGAAGATACTATCTGATGCAGTCGTAGCGTGTTCGGAGACGGGGTGCCTCCAACGCTAACGGGACAGATGCAGTAGCGCGTGAAACAGGAGTGCCGTAGCACTTGAAACGGAGACGGGAGTACCGTAGCACCTGACATGGCGAGTACCGTGGCAATCAGTAGAAGTACTAGTCGGGAGTCTTGGTAGCCATGTGGAATTTTCAAGTGCCGTGGGGTCGCAGGACTTGTCAGTCTTAGAAGTACTGTCAAGTCTTAGGAGCACTAATCGAGAATCTGAAGTACTAATCAGAATGAGACTGTGTCATTTAATAACTGGTCTTAGGTGGTGTTAATTATGAGGTCGATGGCTTACTATCTTATAATAGGGCATTCTTAGCCCTTAGGTGTTCATGTGGTCGTCCTTTATATCTTGGTAAGGTATGATGCGTATGTAATCACACCTTATTCATGGATTCTTATTCTTATGAATCTACTTTACCACGAAGTTGGAATCATTTCCACGTCGGTCATCTGGCTGAAGTTATGGCATTTTCCTTGCCAACTAATTATTTGCACGAGATTTTGCAGAAGTGATTTAGAATACTCCCTTTTTCCGGGGTCTTAACTATATTTGGCACTATCTCTTTTGAGCTCTTTTAAAGCTAAGGAACCGCTGGGGTTCCTATTCAACTAGAATCACCCAGGTCGAGACACTTAGAAACTCAAGTTACGTCAAGCGGACTTTACTCTATTCAAGCGGAACCCGAGAATTTGGCTTGCATGGCCCACTTTGAGTGGTTACCTTTAAACCACTTGAGATCAGGAATTTGGCGATTCCTATTCTTTAGGTTTCTCCTTGAAGTCTATTTTACGTAGCCACTTGAATCCTCAAATCGGATAAGAAATGAGCGAAGTTATGGCCAAAATACGGCGGTCGAACGGAAAACCGGAACGGGGTGTAGGTACACCACAATGTCTCGGTACACATTGGCCAAAAACGACCGAGAATGCAGTGGCCTGGGCTCAGTGCCAGTACCTAAAATGTTGTTAACCATCACATTTTCTGGATTTGATACTCGAATCAGTTCTATACATCAAACACATCTAAGCCATTTCAATTCACCTTGAAATCTCTTTCTATTCAATTCTACCTCTTTCAATGGATATCTTTCTTCCAAATTCTTTCATGGATCACTTAAAAACCATTCTAATATGGATTTGGCCCATACACAAACCAAACATGATGTTTAGTTAGGGTTTATTCTAAACCAACAAAGACCTCAATTAACAACTGAATCCGTCCTAATAGAGAGGATTCTATGATTATCATCTGCACCATATGGGGTTTATCAACCCTATTTTCAGAATCAGGTTTTGGATACAATTTTATCAAAACTAGCTTTGGAGATAAGATATTCACCATACAAAGCCCAAAATTCCATGTGACCCATCTGAAATCAAAAGTTCCATACATAAATTAGAGTTTCATACCTTAGCTTACTTAGCTTCTCTTATAACTGCTTCTCTTATTTCTTCTTTCTTCCTCTTCCTCTTCTTCTCCTTCTCCAAAATAGGTTCTCCCAAACGAGACCAAATTTGGTCTTTAAATCTGAATTTGTTAAGGGCTTGTTTGGCCCTCTAAAACCAATTTTTGGGTTAAGTTCCCATTATTTAACTAAGCCCTCCAAGCTCTTGGCCATTTGTATTCCAAGCTTCCTTTATTTCATTTGGCCTCAAACTCATCAATTCATGTCTTTAGGCCTTTTTGGACAAATTACAATTTTGTCCTTAAATCTTGTAAATTTAGGGTCTCTAGTTTAGTGTTTAACATTAACTCACGAAGCAGTCAAATTAACAACACAAAATTCACCCTAAACATGTGAAGCGACTGAACTATTTAGAGTGTTACATCACCTGCAGAGTCATTACAAACTCCTTTTGATACAATGCCAATATGTGATAAAATCCGTTATTGATGGATTACATCCAATGATCCTTTTGAAATAAAATCATACGGTTATAAATCAAAACTTTTTGGATGTCACACCTTGAATGACGATTTCATATACAAAACCATGTGTCTTTTTGTGGGCAATGGATTTTGAAGTAGCACCATAGACTTCGCACGCCTTTACACTTTTTGGACTTTCACCATCGGAGTGTATGAACCAGTAACCGGGTCTTTCACCCAATGGAGTATTTAGCCCTCCTTGCTATTACCCGAAACAAGTTTTTTTTTCTTTTCCATGTCATGAAACTTGCGACTCTATCACCAAATGTGGTGTTTGATTTCAGCCATGCACTCACACTTATGAAATGAGATGTTCCCGTGCATATGCAATGTAATGCACCATTGCATGTCAATGTCATGTCACATATGCAATGAATGCCACATGAACAATTTAAATCATACATTTCACCATGTATCATGGACAATTATATCATATGCATATAATTTTCAAATAACACTTATTTCAATGTCAATATATAACTACACATATATTAACATTTCATCAAACACCAATAACAAAACATGTCATTACAAAATCAAGAAATAAAACCTTAAATCCTCAAGGCCAAATATGACACATAAAGTGTCCACAAAACAACCCCAAACAGCCACAAGACAAGCCATAAAACAGGGCATAAAAACCGTCCCAAAACAATCCCAATTCAGGCCATAAAACAGTCCACAAACCAACCGTAAAAAAAAGCACAAAATAGTCCCCAATTAGGCCATAAAACATGCCACAAACCAACAGTCCTATTTAAGTCCATCAAGCAGACCCTGAAGCAGTCATAAAGCAGGGCTTTAAAAATCATTGAAACCAGCCCCTTAAACACTTCTTTGGGCATGCCATAAACACTCACAAATCGGACAAGAAGAGCAGGCTACAACTAGGCTACATAAAAGCAACTATAAGCAGGTCTAAAAATGAGTCAAACGACCCTTAAATAGGCTAAAAATCTGCAAATAATTTATAGGGTGAAAACATAGCCAAACAGCCCTTAAAACCATTTTGAACCTGCCATAAACACTCCACATATCGATAAAACTAGCCACAAATAGGCCAAAAAGGCGCAAACAACTCTTTAAGGCTAAAAATATGCTAAACAACCTCTTAGGGCATAAAACAGAGCTAAACGGCCCCTAAGGGTGGAAATAGAGCCAAACATCCCTTAGGATGGAAATAAACCAAAGTATGAAGAATCTTTACCTCTTGGAGCGTAGTAGAATGGTAGGAGGTCTCTAGAAAACCTCATAAACTCGAAAACTTTGATTTCCCCAAATCTCCTCCTTTGGATCTTTGGTGAAATCCATTCTTTTTTCAATTTTCTGACGTAGCCTCGTCGAGTGATGAACTTTGGTTCTTGGCTCACGGCAATTCAGCAAACGAACTCGAGGATCGTCGAAAAAAGTCCTAGACTCTTCCTTTTTCTCCCTCTTTCTCTCCCACAGTTGAACCAGCAGAAAATGTGAGATTTTTCTACCCCACCCTGATTTTTAACCCTTTTGTATTTTAAATACTTGGCCCATATCGTGCCATGTGTCCACGACTTATTCGAGTCCTTTTCTGTTCCAAAACAATTAATTTCATCACAGTTTAAGTCTAAATTATTTCAAATAAACTTTATTTAAATTACTTTCCAATTTTCCAATTTATTCTTTAAAATCGGTTTTGTTTGGTCGCAGGACACCCGGTCATGAAGCGATGAAAATCGACTATCTCGAGAAATTTAATGAACCGTTTGGGTCTTGGAATTTTGCAAGACAAGTCCAACGGTGAAGTCCGTTTCGTCATCCGAGATCTAGAAAATTTCAAGTCTACAGCCTGTAATGTAGTGTCAATTTACCGTTTTGCCCTTTTTCGGAAAAATTCAAATTTACCCGAGTTTTACATTCTTCTCCCCTTAAAAGAATTTCGTCCCTGAAATTCACACACATAAACACATACAATCATATGCATATACAACAATCATTTTAATATCAAATGACTAAAAAACATACATTCACCCTTAAGTATGAAAGGATAATTGGTATGTATAGTGTCTTCGTGTTCTCATGTTACCTCCTCTACTCACTTAGTGGCGCCCGCAAACACATTTTTACCTCGCAAAGGCAGTCCTGCTATCCATGACACGTGCCAATCCTCTCGAAGGTTCCAAAAGAATACGCATCAACAATAAGCTCGCCCCAATCCACCACATGAGTAGGATCTAGAGTCTACTTCCGGAGCATGGAGACATGGAATACCGCATGAACACCCGATAGACTTGGTGGTAACGCCAACCGGTAAGAAACTGTACTTACCCTCTCGAGTACCTCGAAGGGCCCAATATATCTCGACAGTGGCTTCATAAAACTTTAAGACTAACCACTTCTCTCTTAGCATCACCTTGAGAAGACATAATCCCCGCCTTGAGCTCTAGGGTCACCGCCGTCGTCGGCGACGCTCTTACGCCACGCTACGAGCCTTGAGTCTTCCATATAAAATCTACCTTCTCGAGGTGTCCCACCCCAGCCAAAATCGGGACCAGTAGTGGGTCTCTCTCCACCTACGTCAACAAATCGGAGATCGAGAAGGCCTCCAATATAGTGCCTCATAAGGTGCCATCATTATGCTAAACGACAGCTATTCTTTGTGGCGAACTCAGTAGGGTAAAATGCTCTTCCCAGCTACCCTTGAGATCTAGAACACATGCCCGTAGCATGTCCTCCAAAGTCTGGATAGTCCCCTCTAACTGACCGTCCGTCTAGGGATGAAAAGTAGTGTGAAACCCTGGAAAATCCCAATTTTCGAGAAAAGGTAAAATGGTAGAAATTCGATTAATCAGAGATTTTTAGTCTCGGATGATGAAATGGACTTCCTTTGTTGAAATGTCTATTAAATCTAGCTACCACGTCCAATTTCGTTGAATTCCGAGACAGTCGGAATTTCACGTCTTTCGAGGCAACGAGGGTAGTGTGGGACACTTGGCATGTGATGAGTGGCCCATAAGGCGCCACGTGTCATGTGTGTGATGAGTCAAACTGTAACACCCCAAAATACACCCTAGTCGTTTTTAAACATAATTAGGGTAAATTATAAGTTTTGAAATTTCTTGCAATTATTATTTTGCTAAGTGAAAATTTGAAACACAGATTTATAAAAGATACAAGGGTAAAAGTGGAATTTGTTAAAACAGGATATAAAAGTCATAAGATAAGAAGATTATAGGTTAAAGTGAAATATGAATAACTTGATTTGCAAATAGAGGAGAGATGGAGGACCAAAGTGCAATAAAAGGAAAAAAATTAAATATAAAAAGGGGATGAGACCAAAAATATCTCATTTTTTTGGTCTAAGAAGGGAGACCAAAATGTGAAGAAGAAGAGAGGAGAAGAGAAGAAGAAGAGGAAGAAGAAGGAGAAGAAGAGGAAAGGTATGGAACTTGTTAATCATTAGTATGGTTTTAGGTATGGATTGCTATGGTGTCCTATGGATTCTTGGGTTCTTGATCTATTTCCTTGAGCTAGGGTTTGAGGTGTTAAAGAGTGTGAGTACTTGTTGGGAGTATGGAATCCTCCCTTGGAGTATGATTCTTGTTTATGATGTAGGGATACATGTTTGGGTGTTAGGAAGTTAACCTAACTTACAAGAATTTGAGTTTGGGTTTGGAAAAAACCCTAATTAATCTATATGTTTGGTTTTGTTTGAGTTATGAACCATTTTGGAGATGTTTTCTAGAGAGTATACAAGTACCCTTTTCATTTTGGTGGAATTTCTAGAAAAAGGGCATAAAATCTGCCATTTATGGGCAATCCGAAGTAGTCGGTATGCGATGCAGGTACCCCAGGCAAAGGGTGGTGCGGGTACCAATTGATAAAACAGTGTCTTTGGTACGAGACAAGTGTTACCGGTACCCATCCTGTGAGGTTGGCGCGGTGCTGACAAAGTGAGTGCCGTGTAGATGCTTCCATGACCACGATTTTGTATCCGTGCATTGTTAAGCCCAAATTGATACCGCAGATAGTATAGGAACCTAATAAATGACTGCGAGGGTTCAAAATGAGAATGAAACTAAGTAAAAAACGCACCGTACCTCTTACGCCTCGTGGCTTGATGTTAACAAATAATGCCCTAGGATAATATAGTAAGTTCACGTTACATATAATTGTAGAAATTGCCTAAAGCTAGGATGTCGAATGACGACACCTCTATTAATGCATTGGCGAGCGCGATAAGTGCTGGTACTCTCTAATTAGTGCGACAACACTCTCTGACCGTGCTTAAATGCATTAGTATCGGTACTCTCCCAGTGGTGCTCTGACGCTCTCAAGCCATACTTGACACATTTGGTAGCTTTGTTGCTCTACGTTTAGTGCGGCGACACTCTCTGTCCCAGTGCCAGGCTTGCACCTGCTTTGTGCTACGGGACCTCGAGTATTATACAGCGCCAGATGCACCTGTGTGTTGTGTCTACTGTTCTTATTACCGGTCTAATGATCAGAAGCAGTTATATGATAAGATTCTGAATAACGAATAAGAAAGTAATACATCGATTACTATCTTGAATGTACCCTGCAATTTTCAACATAGTATAAGTTACGTGAGCTTACGAATTTTCGTACAAGTATAAGTCTGCCAAAAGTACAAGTATAAGTATAAGCTCTGTAACTCCTACAGGGTATAAGTTTGCTACAAGTACCAGTATTTGTATAAGTTTGTTATATGAAATCATGAAAAATTCTGATATCTGTTACTATTATATGCTTACTGTCAATGAGTGTCAGTGCATGTGTATATGTATAAGTCATATGTTTCCCACTAAGTGACAAAAAGCTTAGCAGTTTTTTAATCAAGTGGCAGAGTGCGAAGGAGGGCCTTTGCCATGCTTCCGCATTTTCTTTGGGCTTGACAAACTAGTAGGAGTACATTACAGTAGATTTTTCGCTTTGATTATGTAAATGTAAATGTACAGTTTTTGTATATATATATGTAAATGGGACTCAGGACTGTATGTATTGACATTGTAAACACCACTACAGTGGTAGTTTTATTTTGTATCTTTGTATATGATATTTTGATTCAATTATAAGACTTGGGCCCACCAATGTCTGAAAAAGCAAGTAAAAGAGTCGGTATAGTTTGCGCCCCTTCGTGGTTAGGGGTTTGAGGTGTGACATAAAGAATGAGCTCAAGTGTGGGCCATAAGAGACATG
Organism: Tetrastigma voinierianum; assembly: GCA_016808115.1. Classification (NCBI taxonomy): domain Eukaryota; kingdom Viridiplantae; phylum Streptophyta; class Magnoliopsida; order Vitales; family Vitaceae; genus Tetrastigma; species Tetrastigma voinierianum. Next base: position 101,801 of record JAEQBH010000118.1, read on the forward strand.
TGGCATCATGTCATTGGAGAGAAATCCAAAGTAAATGGATAAGGGATAAGGGAAATCATAGAGAGCCAATCAGAAATTGACACGTGGCAAGTGAGAGGACACCTCACTTGACCCAATCTTGACCAAACCGGTTGGGAGAGAAAGGAAAGAGAATAAAGGAAAGAGAAGAAGGAAAAAGAGATTTTTTAGAAGAGCTCCACCTTCTCACTAAAATTTTCGATGATCGGACCTATGGTTGCAGGTGGAGCAAGAGGAAGAGTTTACCCTCACAGCTAGAGCTTCGCAGCAAGACCTAATTTAAGGAGTTTCGACTAACTTTCCAGAAATTGAAGGACTTTCACCTCTACTTGGACATTCTTTGGCTAAGGTATCCGAATGGTTAAGGATGTTACGGGGCCTAAATGGTGGATTCCTTTAGTTCCCAGTGGGGCAGAGTAATGAAATCCCCAAATTGGTCTTTGGACAATTTTGAAGCGAGGGTTAGTTTGTTCACATGACTTTTATTAATGGCTGTTTGTGTTGGTTGGGCGAGTTCGAGGCAGGTACCTAAATTAACGAACCCAACAAGTGTCACTTATTTTGGTCTGTTATTGCTATGAATGAATGACATGTTGGTTGCACCTAAATTTTTAATATATGCAAGCATGATATATTAACATTAGCTGATGTGAAATGGAATATGGAACACCTTAGAACACTAGGTGTAAGTGCATGACATGGTTTTTGGAGAGACTTGTATTGGAGGGTTGTCCACAAAGTTATTTATCGGAGCATGTCCACTAAGTTAAATCAAAAGATCGTCCAACAATTCATGTCGGAGGAAGACCAATGAATTGTATCGGAGGGTTGTCCATAAAGTAGATTATCGGAGCATGTCCACTAATTATATCGGAGGGTTGTCCACAAAGAAAAAACAAATATCTTTGTTTGAAAACTGTGTTTCATACATGACACATTGCATGTGTGAGGGAGTCAATGAGGACTCGAGGCATGGGACGGGGCATGTAGACATTCAAGTAGGATGATTGCCTAATTTTACTTAAATGTGTGTGTTTACCATTGCATAAGCACTTAGGTGGGGAGTAACCCATGTAAGAAAATTCAGCCTCTTGGGCATTGCTCCTCGTTCGTGGGAATAACCATTTGGTGCGAAAGGTATGCCGAGGATGGGGCATCCAGGGCCTTAGAGGCGAAGAAATGGCTAGATTTTGCCTTATTATGTGTTTTGTAAAAATCTAGGTAGAAGACCCAGTTTTGGTAATTTGTAATTAAAAACAAATTGTAAATTAACTCCTTTTTGTATAATATATACATTTTGATGAGTTTTCCACCAGTAGCCTTTGAAGTAATAAGGTGAATTTATGTAGTTTGCTGACAGGACCCTTCTCAGACCTTATCTAAACTCTTGTCTGGAGGATCCTGCCGGGACCTCCAGACAAGAGTTTAGATAAGGTCTAGGAAGGGTCCTGTCAAGTTGGTATCAGAGTAGGTTCTCGTTCAGTTGAAAGAAAGTTTTAAAAGAAAAGTTTGAACTATTTCGCTGGTATGGATTATGACCAAGGCATAGAGTTAACCTTGCAGTTTCGCTGTTTATTTTATTTAAGTTATATAACAAAACCAGTTTGCACAAACTGGCGCGAAGTTATAGTACTTTGGGTCGACATATTATGAATATGCATTAAATTGTGAGTTAAATATTGCATGGAGATTATCATGCGGATATATTGAGTTAGTGGTGAACTTGAAATTTTTGATTTGTTGTCTATGGTGTACTAGTACACACATTTAGCTATGCGGCGTCGGTCGTCTAGGATCACGACAGACGTGGCGACACGAGATAGAGAGCGGGTTGTGATCTGTCAACGTGCGAGGAAAGTTCTAACGCACCTGACCATCCTGTCAGTCACGTGAGCTTTGCCCTGGGACTGTCGGGCGAGATGGAGCAGTGTACCAGATGCTATGACCGCTTCAGCGGCCGCGAGTCTAGGATATCGATTGGTGCGTAAATTGGCAGCGGCGATATGATGGTAGCGGAGACGAGGGCGTTATCTTGGATAGAGGCACGTGAAAGATTTTGAGATGATGGGGTGTACGGAGACGGTTCTCTGATACGCCTTACTGCTTAAAGATCGCGCCCGGGCCCGGTGGAAGAAGCATCGGAGAGCACACCCGAGAGGGTGTCATATGGAATGAGTTCAAGAGAGAGAATTTCACAGAGATATTTTCTAAAGCTATAAAGATGCCAAAGTTGAAGAGTTTTATATATTGGGCGAAGACTCCACCGTCCCAGTACGAAAAAGTTTTGAGTTGATTACGCTTTGGTTCCTTTCTTATGAGAGAATGAACAGAAGATCAACATATTTATGGCGAGTCTTAACCCTTGATTAGTACCATAGTGACATGCGCATCACATACCCGGATATGAGGCGGTTGGTGGAGCGACCACGGAGTATAGCGAGTGCACGGACCGCCACCCCAAAAGTCAAAGTCACAATTCAGTCAGAAGAGGAGCTGGGCCGGTAGCCATCAGGGAGAGGCGATGGAATGCACCGGTGGTGGCGCCGGCATGGTCACGAGAGTCGGCTGGCGAGTCGAGGCCCGGGCGGTCGAGTTAGAATTACGTCGCTCGGCGAGGTCGAGGCAGCGGGGTTTGGAGGCCGACCGGTGTCTGCATTAGATGTGGCGATCACATTCCGGAATGAGTGCGGGCGAGAGCAGGTGTTCCGGATGCAGCCGGAGGGCCATTTTCATGAGGATTGTCAAGTGCGATGTGGTAGATCAAGAGGCCATATCTGACTCAGGGGCGAACTATGGGGTCGTGGACCCAAATAGGGAGCCCGGCCCAGAGCTACTAGTGCATGACGGCCCTAGTGGCGGGCGGTAGAGGCATATGAAGGGACGGCTGGTAGACCATCAAAGCACGAGACGGTGGAGCCTCGAAGTCGGGCCATGGCCTATATGGTGACCAGCCAGCGGCCAGATGCTACTAGATAACAATTCATAGGTACCATTTCTTTATTTGATACTGGTGCTCATGTATTGGTGGACTCAGGAGCCACCCATTCTTTTCTTTCTTGGGAGTTCATAGAGAGAGTCGGGATAGGAGATGGGGCAGAGCGAGTGTAATATGTGGTGTCGCTTCCCGCGGGTGATCGCTTATTGCAAATAGAGTCTAGAAGTAAAGTGGCCATAACAAGTCGTAGGTTAGGCTAATCTAATGTTGCTCGATATTCATGACGACATCATTACGGGCATGGATTGGTTGGCTAAACATGCAGCTATGGTCGGTGCTTTCGGGAAAGAGAGGTCGGTTGAGTCGAGCTGGGAACCAGAAGTGATCTTTTGTGGAGAGAAGGGCTTTCTACAAGTTTGTCGGCGTAATACCAGTAAACAAATTATAAAATTGAAACGCTGCTGGAAATTTTTGGTGTATGCGAAATAGAATCGCTTAACAGTGAGATGCGAGTTAGCGGTTCTGTGGTGAGCAGTTCTTTGATGTATTTCAGGATCTACAGTTGCAGTGACAGGAGAAGATTAGATTGAGATTAGGCTGTGTGCGCGCGACCGTCTCTGTGCGCGCCGTCTGGGATGGCACAATTTAAAAAATTGAAGGTGCAAATGGAAGAATTGCTTTGAGTAAAGGCTTCGTTAAGGCATTGTACATCACCGTGGGAGTTAGGTGTTGTTGTTAAGAGAAAGATGGGAGCCTTCGTTTATGCATCGATTATAGACATTTCAAACAAAGTAACCATCGAGTCGGTATCCATTGCCAGAATCGATGAATATGTTGTTGACTATAAGAGTTAAGGTCTTCGAAGATAGATCTCACGATCCGGGGTATCATGTTTGAGGTGATTGGGAAGATGTTTGGCGAAGTATGAAGCACCTCATGGGCATTCATGAATTTTGAGTGCCATTGATTTAACAACGCTCGGCGACCTTTGTGGATTGATAGATGGTGTCTTGGACCTTATTTAGACAGGATTCGTTATAGTCTTCATCGATGATATCTGGTATATTCAAGTATTAAGAAGAACATCTGAGCACTGAGGATAGTACAAACTCTGAGAGAGCATCGGCTCTATTTAAAGTTCATCAAGTGCCAATTTTGGTTAGATCGAGTAGCAGGACATGTGGTATCCGTAGGGTATTATTTCGGTGAATCTCGATAGAAGGCCATTGTAGATTGGAAACCACCCCTGGCATTAGCACAAATTAGAAGTTTCTTGGGTTTAAGGTTACTATAGAAAGTTGGTAGGGTTCTCTAGATAGCTACTCAACGGTAAGTTAACGAGAAAGAGAAGTTCATGGTCGAGGCTTTGTCGGGTGGATTTCGATGAGTTAAACAGGCCGACTACTACGCGATGCCATCTCAGATGAAGGGATTCTGATATATTGTGATGCCTCAAGCAAAGGTTTAGGTTGTGTGTTGATCTGGCGTGAGTAGGTGATAAACATGTGGCGATTAAGGCATGAAGTAACTATCAGCCGCGTTTGGTCATGGATTGTAATGTTTTTAGTTGAGAATATGGCGACACTACCTCTATGGAGTACCTGCTGTAGGATCTTTCTTTGGTAAAGCCTCTGGTGTCCATTCTCCGCAAAAAGATTTGAACACAGGAGGCGGAGGTGGATAGAACTCATCAAAAACATGGCTGCGCCACGTGGGTACATGGCCAGTGATGAATTGTGATCTTATTAGCGAAGCCCTCTAGTTTTAGCTGACAGCGAGTGCTTGACAATGTGAGTGAGAATCTATGGGATGAGGATTTCCCAGAGCGACGAGTCGGGTACTCTAATAGCGACTTTTCATGTTCGACCGGTGTTAGTGGACGAGGGTTAGAGACTTGCATTTCGGGACCAGGTATTTGATGAAGTGAAGCAAGATAGAATTTGGACCAGCAGTTAACTTCACCTTACGCGGGGGTGATGGGACACTAGTGTTGGGCAAAGAATTTATATTGTCTGGATAATGAGTAAGAGTTGAAGAAAGAAATCATGGAAGAGCACGCTCATTAGTACTCTCACGATGCATCGAGGAATCTGCGATGCTGTCGGACTCAGAGACCACTGCGGTGGAAGGTATGAAGAAGATAAGTAGAGTTAAATCTAAGTGCCTAACTTGTCAACAAATTAAGATTGAACATCAGAAACCTGCCGGTTTACTACAACCTTTATCCATTCCTGAGTGGAAATGGGAAAGGATCACGATGGATTTCGTGACAGGACTTCCCAAGACACAGCGTGGACATGATGCTATTTGGGTTATTGTGGATAGATTGACGAAGTCGGCCCACTTCATTGCTACTAATAATACCTATTCCTGAAGAATATCATGTTATAATGTAGAATTGATTGTGGTATGGCACAGATGTCTGATGTATCGGACAGATCCTCGACTTTCACTTCTCGATTATGGTAAGGCTACAAGATGCTATGGGCACCGGATTACGCCGATGTTGCCTTTCCACTTTACGGACAAATGGCCAATCAGAGAGAACCATTCAGACTCTCGAAGATATGTTGAGAGCCTGTGTGATGGAGTTTAAGGGAAGCTGGGATAATTACCGCATTGGTAGAGGTTTACTTCTGACAATAGTTATCGGTATAGTATTGGTATGGCACCACATCAGGCATTGTATGGCGAAAGTGTAGAGACTTGATCTGTTGGACGAAGTGGGGAGAAGAAGATTAATTGGCCTAAGATTGTCAGAGTTCTGGCAGAGAAGAAGTAAATGATCACAGGCGGTTGAAGATATCAGCGGCGGGCAGAAAAACTATCTGGATAGTGAAGTGAGTCAGAGGGTTTATTGGATGATCAAGTATTCCCTCAGTCTGTATGGAAGGGTGTTTGAGGTTCGAGAGGCGTGGGAAAGTTGAGTCCACAGTGTCATAATTTATGAGATAGTAGACAAGGTGGGTGAAGTGGCTTATCGATTGGGGCTACCGTCGGGATTAGCCCATATCCATGACGTGTTAAAAAGTCTCATTAACCGTAAGTATATAACTGACCCTTCACATATTCTTAAGGAGCAACCTATTCAGTTGAAGGAAAACTTGACCTACGAGGAGCATCCAGTAGAAATCTGATGTGAAAGATCGAGGTGTTTGAGTAATAAAGTGATTCCGCTAGTGAAGGTGCTATAGGCGAAATCATGGGGCGAAAATTTTACATAGGACTACGGCAGAGATGCGTGCCCAATACCCTCAGTTGTTTGAATAAGGTACACAATTTAAATTTCGAGGACGAAATTTTTAAAGGGGGGAAGAAATTGTAAACCCCTAGTTTCGATCTATAACCTCTTAGTGTTAAAAGATGGATTAGGGAGGTAAAATAAATCTCTACATTAGATTAATTGAATCTCCATGACATTAGAGGTATCGAAGTGGGTTGGCATTCAAGTGAGTTTGTGCGTCAAGTGGTACATGATCTTGTAGGGCGTGACACTCAGTGTAACATTGTAATATTACGGAAATGAAATTAGGAAGTATAAATTATGGAACCCGGAATTGTAATGCTTGAACAAGAGTTAAATTGTAATTCATAAAAGGATATGAAAACCATTAAGTGAGTAGAGATGGGCCATCATATAAATAACAAAAGCGATTTGAAAAATTAAAAGGATGAAGGACTTGATGGCAATTAAAAATATTAAGATATAAAAATGGAAAACAAGAAGCCAAACTCATTTTTGGTCTCGAAGGCTAGGGCTCATGTTTTGGAGAGGAGAGAGAAGAGCAAGGAAGGAAGGAGGAGAAGAAGAAGGAGAAGGAAGAAGTCCAAAAAAATTCGGTATGTGTTTGCTTGTGGAATCATGGTGGCATTAGTTAATGGGGGTTGTTGTGAAGTGGTTATCCTTTGGTCTAGTTTGTGGAAAGATCACATAAACCTTTGAATTGTTGGGGTTATGAGAGTAAAACCCCGGTGGTGGAAAATAAACATGGAATCATCATATTTATAGCAGAGGTTTAAATTAGGTGGACCTTGGTTGAATTCATAAGATTTTACCTAGGGTTTCTTGAATGGGTTCCAGGCCATAATACAAGTGTTATATCAGTGGTTTTGAATTACTTTCATGTTGATTATTGGAGATAATACGGTTTTGAGGATTGGTTTGTAAAAAAAAAAGCCCAAAGGAGAATGTTCTCATTGGGTTTCTTAAGATTATGTTAAAATTTGTATGAAGCCCTGTTTTTGTTTAGCTATAAAATTAAGTTCAGAATCATTAAATGATTGAGTTGTGGTAAGAACCATAGAGATAGGGCTAAATGTATGTAAAGATTTCAAAACCAGATTAGCTCTAAATACAAATAACAGGATGAAAGGTGAACTCGTGTAGCTCACTAATTTTGCTCTGTTTTGGGTATGGTTGTATTCCTGGTCATAAGTGGAGTTTCACTCATCCAAATTGAGTGATTCAAAATTCTGGATAAAATAGACTTCTAGGGGAATAAGTTAGCTGAAGGAAGTTCAAGCAAATTTTAACCCCAGAGTGCCCAGAAATATTTCCAAGTGGAGCTATGTGCAGATTCTGTTATGCCAATTTGAGTAATCTAGGTATAAAATACAACAGGTTTGGTGGGAATTGGGTGATTCCAATTGGAGAAGAAACCTTAGAACCATAGCTTCAAATGAGTGAAGAAACAAAGGCAATTTCGTCGTGACTAGGGTATAAAGTGAACTACGTAGGAAGAAGAAGCGAAGGAAAACGAGGAGACGGAAGCGGCGTGCTACCACCGCTCTGTTATGGTATCCGTTTTGAGTAAAATATAATTTTCTTTCCAAGCCTTCGAGGAAATTAACGGACGCGTGGGGTGATCCCTAGGGTCAAAAACAAACTTTTACATAAAAATCGAGGATTAGAGTCTACATTTGGTAAAACAAGTTAGGAGGATATATGAAGAAAATGGTGTTAGTGATTCTTGACCTTATAGTTGAGAGTGAAATTTTTGTGCAAATAATGATGAGGGCTGTTGTGTGGTGACGGGCACGGGAGGCGGCAGTCGCGAGCCTCGTAAGGAAGCAACAGCCCGGGAGTGTGGCGGCTTCAAAGTGGTAGTTCGCCACTTAAGATCTTTTCGGTTTCTTGTAAATGGTTGATGTTTGGTAATGAATATCAGGTTAAGTAATTCTAAAAGAAAATATTTGGCGAAGAGTTTAGAAGGTTCTGTAGTTAGATTTGATGGCACGACACTAAATAAATGTGTTTTCAAACCATTATTCTTGATATCAATGATTTAACATTATGTGACGATGTTAAATTAGTCATGGTGACCACGATAAAGAAAGAAAGAAAGAGTTAGCACTCTGCCCGTGGCGATGCAGAAGAAAATTTCAGTCGTGGTTCAACCAGTTTCATAGAAAGTATAAGCGCTACGTTGCGATCGAGACAATTCATACGTGGTTGGCTACCATTCTGCAGTTTGGCACTATATTGGCGATGCGATGAGTCTCCATGAGTTGCCCGAGTTTTGCTTTACAAGTGCGATGCGGTAAAGTTCATGTTATGTTCTTTCGGTGATAAGCTTTAGCCCTCGTGCGATGCAGTGCATTCGAAGTAACGTAGTGGTTGGGATGACTTAGTAAGCTTCAAGTTAGCGTTAGTTTAAATAAGCGTGGTGGTTAAAATAATTAAAGGATATACATAGGGGTTTTGAAAGAAACCATAAAACAAATGATAAATTGTGTGTTAAGTGTGTCGATATATATTTCGTTGCACTTCAACACACGTTTTTACGTTTGATTTCATTTTAGCAGCTATTATAATTCCCATTATGATATTGCTATCATGAGACCAGCAGACGTGTCATTTAAATGTCTATACTAAGGTGGTGTTCATGATGTAAAAACTGCATGTGGGATGGATGTGTAATTGAACAACTACATATTTAGATTTGAAATTGTATGTTTATAAATATCCATGCATTTCCCTTATATATGATGCATGCAGATATATATTCTCTTAAGTTTGTAAGTTTGTATTATAAATTGAGAATTGAGTGTTTACGATGTGTATGTTGTTGGAAATATGATAATGATTATTGCAAGTTTGGGAATAAAGAAGTTGGAATGGAATTGAGGTTTTTAGTAGAAGTGTAAATTTCTTGGCCAATTGAAATTTTGGTTTATCAAAATGCAAGCAGTTATCTTTTGCCAAAAATTTTATAAAAATGTTTGACAGAGTTGAAGAACATCTTCGACTAGTGAGAAAATTTAAATTTGTGGTTGCTTAGTGCTTAGGTTATAGAAAGTTAGGGTTCACTTCTCAGTTTCTTAGTCCAGCAGTCGGTTTGGTCAGTTGAAATTTTGAGCGGGATCTCAGTTCAGAGGTTTTGATAGTTGAGGAGGATCTGTGTCATTTGATGGAGAACAAAAAAAAAATCACGGGGGGTGGCAAGTGGAATGTTTCTTTTGTTTCTGTACGGGCGGCGCTCATGTGGTGTTATAAACTTGAAGACCATGGCGTCATGTTGGCGCCTGTGCGGCAGAAGCGTGCCTCACGTGGCGCGGCGATTCCCTTCTGACAAGCGTTGAGCATGCGGCGTGCGGTTCTACGACCGGCGAAGGATTTTACGTTTGCGGCGGGACCGTCAGTTCAATATCGTCAGCATGGTCCTTATGTCGCGGCTGCTCGGTTGTTTGCGGTGGCGGCTGGTGCGACATGGGCTGATGTCTCGACTGAAATTCTGGCGGTTAGAAGTTATTAAATTGTTGACCTGGTGATATCGCCGCGAGAGTACTGTGGGCTCAAGTTGAATTAGTGACACGATTTTTTGAGTGTCGCGGCGAGTTACCATTTTGGGTCATCGCGACGAGAGTTGGTTATTTTGGTGTGTAACATGATTTTGGTGTCATGATGGAAAACGGCGGTGGTCGATCAGCTTCGTCGAAACAGGGCTTTGTCGCGGCGAGGTGGTTGTTTGGTGTGGCGACACGAGGCTTTTGGGTGCGCGACCGACGAAAGAAGTTGGCGGTGTCGGCGGCCGGCGCCGGCTTCGCGGCGATAGCGTAACAATGTGTCGCGGCGGCGCTGCCGCGGTGTCGCGTCCGCATTTAAGCGCGTGTGCACGCGACTTTGATTATACTACGGTGCATTGTTGAGTCACTTTGCATTCATGGACGCCTATTCGCAGCAACGCTGTGAACGCGTAAAAAAAGTATAAAAATATTACAGGGTTTTGAAGTGCGGCGTTGCTCATCATCAATGTGTCTGTGAAGCTTGCTAAACTCTTAAAAATGTTTATAAACACAGGGATCTCAACTTCCAAGGTATTATGAATCTTAAAATGTATATAGAACAATCTCAGTATGTACAACACAGCCAAGATTTCTCCCAAAGGTGAAGGTCATCATATGACCAAAAATTAATGTTAACTTAGTAGCAGGTCCCTTCATCCGCCCACCACATCAGCCTGTGAATGTTTAGTAGTAAATTGATCTGTCATGTGGTGGCGCAAAACTCGCTCGGCCTACCTCGAGTGAGATGTCCCTACGGTCTTGGTATGTGCCCCACTTATGACCACATTGAGACATAAGGCAAAACAAAATTACGTGTTTCTTCATCCCTAGGTAATACTAGACAGATCGTGGTATATTTTCATGCCACTGGATGCCTGACAAAATGGGAGCAGTGGAACTCCACGAGGATCTCCTCTCTCGGATTTCGATTGAAACCATAGCCTATCTGCGAAGACTACCATCCGTGTTAATGGCCCACAACCGTCCTTGTATCGGCCGTGCCAGTCCACCCCAATGGACAATATCTCATCCATCCACAGAACTTCGATCACTCACACTCATTAGGGAAGGCGTGATCCTTCATACCCAAAGTACCCAGGCGACCCTGGTGAGCGCTGACCATTCTGACCTCAAGCATACGCCACTCAGGGAAGCCACACTACTGACACTCCGTGACCGACTTAGTGCATGACCACCATTGCCCTAACGATGTTAGAGTGAAGTCATAGTCTTTGGGATATTCCGATCCACCACTTTGCTGTGAGGTCCAGCGCATGTAAAAATGTACTTTAGACTCTTGTGGTCAAAAGCCACCGGCGCTCCTTTGTGGTGGTGGGCTTCAAACCAAAGCGAGCGAGCCTGACCCGATGTCATGTGGGGTAACTCCCGATTAGTGGTTCCTTTAAATTTGGAACTTATAGAAGCACTTCCCTCTCAGGACTACATAAAACACATCTAAGTCACGTCATAGAGGCATCCTGTGCTGTGCCCTCTGTCCCTTTACGAAACAATCAAAGATATGAGGCTAAGTAAGCCTCTTCTTCGATTCTTGGAATGCCTTCTCACACGGGTCATTCCACTCAAACTTGACCTCCTTTTGGGTCAATCTTGTCATAGGTGTAGCTAATTGGGAGAAGTCTTCAATGAACCTCCTGCACACCTACTAATCCCAAGAAACCGCGATCTCGAAGACCTCCTCCCAATAACACATTAATATTACTACTCCCCTCCCTCCCCCCCCCCCCCCCCCCCCCCCCCCCCCCCCCCCCCCCCCCCCCCCCCCCCCCCCCCCCCCCCCCTCGATTTCGGTCTCTCCCAACTCATAATTGCCTCAACCTTCTCTAGGTCCACAGATACACCCAAAGTCAACGCCACATGCCCCAAGAATCTCACCTTAGTAAGCTAAAATTCACACTTATTGAATGTGGCATACAACTGATGGTCTCTTAAGATCTGGAGAACAATCCTCGCGACCCTTGCTCCTCCCCGCCTTGAGTAAATCAAGATGTCGCAACGAAGACCACAATGAACTGACATCTGTAGTGGCTCAACACCCTATGCATGAGAACCATGAATGTCGCTGGAGCATTCGTCAATCCGAATGGCATCACTTTGAACTCAAAATGCCCATATCGCGTCCTAAACACTATCCTAAGGATATCTGCCTCCCTAACCCTCAACTGATGGTAATCGATGCGAAGATCTATCTTGGAGTAAATTCGCACCCCTCTCAACTGATCAAATAAATCATCAATCCTCACCAGTGGAGACCTATTCTCGATAAGAATCTCTATTAACTATCAAGAATTTCATGCATAGCCGAAGGGTCTTATCCTTCTTCTTGGAAAATAGCACCAAAGCACCCCAAGGTGAAGTGCTCGGCCTAATAAAACCTCGTCTAACAATTCATGTAATCGGGACTTTGAGTTTCGCGACTAAAGAAAATTCATTCTACGCGGAAATAGCAGAAATAGAGATGTACTAAGGTGCAACTCAATAGTGAAGTCTACATCCCTATGTGGAGGTAATCCTAGTAGTTCATTCGGAAAAACGTCCTTGTACTCACAAACTACCCAAGGTAAACCCAACTCTTGTCTCGCCTCGTCCTCCAAGATAAGCCTTGTTAGCCAACCCATCAATTGCTCGTGCCATCTAGAGTCGTACGCGGCTTAGGGTAAAGCATCATGCTTATCCCCCTTAAACATAAAACAAATACCATCTAGTGTGTAGGCAGTAACCCCCTTACAATCACAATCAATGACGACTCAATCTGCAGTCAACCAATCCATCCCAAGGATGACATCAAACTCTGACATGTTCATGACCCTTAGGTCCATGGTGAGTAGAATCCCTGAGATCTCTAATTCACAACCCCTACATATCCGTTCAACGCTCACCCTAGCTCCTATAGGAGAACTCACATGCAGTGGCTCTTCTAAGGTTTCAACCTCCAAGCCCAAATCTTCCACTTATCTTTAACACCCGCCTCCCGGATGTTCCGTTCGTCGTCCACCTCCCTCTCAATGGCCATAGTTGTCTTAACCATCAAGTCCAAGTCTTGCAGGAGAAGTCCCATAATTTTACCTCAGATGGACAATTTCAGACCATCCTCGAACTTCCTCACTTTGGCCATGTTTATGAGTCCTAAACTCATCTATTTTTAGTCTATTTTTCTTGCATTTTAAGTTTATGATTCATTTTAATGCAAAATTATGGAATAATCACCAACTTCGTGTTTTACAGGTTTTGAATGTAAAAGAAACAAATCCAACAAGAAAAGCAAAAAAAAATTAGCTAAGGCAGAAATGTCATGACATAATCTTAGAATATCGCGACATAATCTCATAATGTCGCGACAAAAGCTCAAGGCAACTAGCAAGGCAGTGTTGCAACAAGTAGTGATATGTCGCAACCAAGACAAAGTTGAACTCAAGTTGGAAGTTTAAATATTGTCGCGACATTTCCAAACTTTGTCGCGACATAATATGAGAAGCATTGACTGAGAAATGTTGCAACAAAGAAATGAATGTTGCGACATAATAAAAATGAGAAGAGAGAACTATGTTGCGACAATGGATTTTTATGTCGCGACATTGCCTGAGAAGTTCCTAAAGAAGTGCCAAAATTATGTTGTGACAAGAATGTTGCGACATTCTTTTGCTCTGTCACGACAAAGATCAAAGAAAATGGCAGTAAAGTTTTGTCAAGACATTCAAACCTATGTCGCAACATAAATGATTGAAAAGGGAAGAAAGAATGTCACGACACAACAAAACTATGTAGCGATAGAAAATGGCAGATTAAAGAGACAAGTCAAGTTAAGTTGGTCACGACAAAGGTTTTGATGTTGCGACAAACATTTCAAAGAATGAAAAGTTCAAGGCATGATATATGTCGCAACATTTCTAATCAGTGTCGCAACATAAAGTTAAGAGGGTAGCATAAGAAGGGCAACAAGTTTGTCGCTAGTGAAGTTTTATGTTGCGAAAATTGGCAACATAATGTCAGATGGAACTCATTGCGGCATAGAAATTTATCAGTTGCGGACAAAGGCTGTGTTAACTATAGAAGAATTTCGCGACACAAAAATTTATTGTCGCAACACAATGAAGAGCGGCAAGGAAAAAAATTTGTCGTGACTAAGGTTTTTATGTCGCAGATACCATTCAAGTATTAACACTGCAAGGCATGAAAGAAATGTCACGATATAAGACACTTATGTTGCGAAAATTACAAGACGAATTCAGTTGAGCTCTGTCGCGACATTTTCAAAGTATGTCGCAACATAATTCAAGAAAAAGGCACAGAACATTGTTGCGACATGACACTATGAACCATAACAAAGCTGGAGGACAAATATAGCTACAATGTCACGATAGAATTTTTCTATGTCGCGACAAAGTCGTCAACTAGTCTAGTTTTGGGAATTCATAACTTCAGCCTCAAATTTCGGCCCATCATTTAAAAACCTATAAATAAAATAACATAGGGCACTATGCGCAGCTTCTACCAAGCCTGGAACATTTGGGTAGCTGGAGTGTCCTTTGTATATTATTTTTATTTTTATTTTTTTTCTTTATTTCTTTTCGTTGATTTAGTTTCAGCTTAACATTTTAGTTAGTTTTTCTTGGATTTGAGCAGTGATTGCTAAAGTTTCGAGTTGGGTTCATTGTAAAAATTTATTTTTCATTACTACCTAATTTCAATGGAATTTGGAAATTTTCTAGAGTTCATTTATTTCAGTTTGCTTACAATTTCAGTGAATTTTCCTGATCAATTAGTCATTGTTATTTGTAATCCAGTTTTGAAAGACTGAGCTCCCTTTGGGAATGGACTGGTGTTAGTTATTATTTTCTTCACAACTTAAAAGAATGTCATAGTTAGAAATCTTGAATTTATTTAATTGGTGTTGTTCTTAATATTAGTAGCTTGTACGCAAAAAAGGGATGTATCTTGCTCTAATTTCGGGTGGAGGCCCTTTCGTTGCATTAATACAGATGGAGATTCTTGAGAGTATGGAGTGCTTATTTGTGTGGGTATGTTAGACTAATATTATGGAACTAATGAACTTTGAAAGATTACTCTATATATCACTAATTTACTCATGGTGTGAGGATTAGTTGGATGATGTATCAGTTTAATTGATTAGAGGTTTCTCCTATGTCTGAGGGAATGATTTTGATCCCGTGTTAGCATTAATCTAATCAAGGAGATAGAGAGTTTGATCGGATTCGAAGGATGAGATACCAAACATAATTGGAGAAGGCTTGTTTTGTCCTGTCTATGGGGGAAGAAATCTTCAATCCTAGGAAGAGGGTGTGAAGTACTGGAAATGAAAAATACTCAGTTCTTAGAAAGAGAATTATATCTTACAAGTAACTAATTAGACTCATGTGTCTGGAAGGAATATGGTTCTCTAATTAGTAAAATGTATAGTGGGCGGAGGAATCAACTATAATACTGGTGATCTTTTGATACAAGTTCAGATTTCAAACTAATGGTTGAACTATGTTATAAAATGATACAAAAATTGATAATTATACATTGATTTATTTCCCAGTGTTAACTTTACTCAATGAACTCTCCAATCCAATTCATTTTGATTTTTTTTTGTTATAGTTATAAAATTTTAATTAGTCATTCTTTCTTTAGTTTAAACAAATCAATTTTTTTACTTTTGAGTTCAAATAGTAAGGATCTTAAGTAGTTGGGGTACTTGATCTTTAGATTTCTCAACAATCTTCATGGGAACGATACTTGGATTTATTTTTAATCCACTTTATTACTTGCATGACCTATGCACTTGCAGAAAAATTCATTTAAACTAAAAACTACAAAATTTTATATAAAGAAAAGATTTATACATTGAAAAGAATAGTGACAGCAGTAGTTTGGTTTATATAGAAAAAGGTTATAAATCATCGCTTTTGGCGCCATGTTAGACTTAGTTAGTCTTTGGTAAATGCAAATAGAAGTTTGTCCATACAAGTTTTTGGCGCCACTGCTGGGGATTCTAAACAACTTTCGAGTAGCAGTGTCAAAAATAAATCATTGTGTTTAAACCTATGTCTAAGTCAACACATGTCTGTGGCCACATAATCATCAACGAAACAGGCTGATTCAGTGAACTTAGCCATGTATTCGAGCACTGTCATCGTCCCTTATTTCAGTTCTAGGAACTCCCAAGCTTTTGCATGCCTGGGCTAAGATCTGTAGGATCAAAGTTTAAACTTTGAGATTTCTCTTGTCATCTAACTAGCAGTGCATAAAGCAACCACTAATAGACCTCAACATCCCAAACCATCCCGTTCATTCTTTTTCCGAACCCCAAGGTTATGTTTTCTAACCCTAGTGTTCCTCTTTTTCCATATACATTTTACCATGTATACAATTCACATAACACATAGCAGATCATCATGTAGCATATTAGAGCATAAAACATGAAATGCACAATGAATGCAATGGTCTAGACCCATGTCCATCAAGTCTTAGTTGATTGTATACCAAAATCTGGGGGTCCATTGATCACCATCAACCTGCGAAAAGCCTATGGATATCGTGTAACTTGATACCACACTATTGTGTCCCATTTACCAGGATCCATAATTTAACAAAAATTAGACAGAGTCTCCTTTGTACAAAGAGACTATCCAAAACCCAACCTGTATAATATACAATCACATGACCCATTCAGGGCCCAATATAACACAATGACTGCATCGGTTCCATTTATGAGTAAAAAGTGACCACACCGGGTCCATTTATCCACATTCATATAAAAATATGCAACAGTTTAAAAAACACCCATATGAATTCAATATAAACTTTCACATAAAAGTACTCTACAAACTAATTTACTCCAAAAAAAATTTCACAAAAATAATCATAAAGCCACAAGTCGGATTTCTTTACACTTGCGACTCCAGATGAGAGCCGTCCACCGATGCATATCCCGCACCTAAAATGTTTTTCTCGTATAAGGTGAGTCATGCCCAATAGAGTAATTCCTACAGAGGCTACTTTCTACCTAAATACACATGCAATGTTCACCTTTGACAATTCGCATTCACATCAACAATTCCAAGTTGGAATCCTACATGTCATGTAACACCTCAAATTATACCCTAATAGCTTTATGGCATGTTTAAAGTAAAATGGAAGTCAAGTTGTGTTTTTCGAAAATTTCCGGGTTAAGTGTGAAAAATGATATAATCGGAATTTTTAAAGAAGTACAAAAGATAAATGGTAAATTATCAACTTAAGGACTCAAAGGACATTAAGCTACAAGACTGCATGCTATTGTAGGAATTTTGATAATTAGATGTAAATGAAATAACCATGGAGGACTAAAAATGCAAAAAGATGGAAAATTAAAAGCTAAATGCCTTTTCGCTAAACCACCTTGATCAAGTGGGAGAGCAAGACCAAAGATTTGTCTCTATAAATCATTTTTTCCCATTTCGATTTGGGGGAGCTAGGCATTCTAGTGG
Source organism: Tetrastigma voinierianum (assembly GCA_016808115.1). NCBI lineage: Eukaryota > Viridiplantae > Streptophyta > Magnoliopsida > Vitales > Vitaceae > Tetrastigma > Tetrastigma voinierianum. Next base: position 119,030 of record JAEQBH010000118.1, read on the forward strand.
TAATGTGACTGAGACCAAATTGTTGCTCAATCCATTTCCATGCTCCTCCATGCAAGTAAAGAGGAAGAAAGTAAGAAAGGAAGCACAAAAAAGAAAGCAGTAAAGAGAGAAGAGAGGAAGAGAACGCTTTCAAGAAAAATTAAGGCTAGGAAACTACCATAATTTTTCCCTTGTTTTGTTGTTTGGAGTTGGGTTTTTAAAGTTGGGTTTTGATTGTTATTTGGTCGTGGTCCTCAATCGAGGAATTTTAGTATAAAGGAAATGTCAGTTTTAAATGGAATCAAAATTTCCCCAAAACCCTAAGTGAATTATTTGGCCATAACTTGGTCTAGAGTGCTCCGATTTAGGAAATTTTAGTTGGAGAGGAAACTTAAGACATGTGACTACATTTTCCAAGAAGAGACTAAAGTATTAAAATGACTTTAAGACCCTCGAATTTGGGTCTAAAGACCTAAGTATCGGTTCTCGTTTTTGAAACAGCAAATTCCGGGACATTTAGAACATATCTAGAGTTATGGTACTCCAAATTGGATTATTCCAATTGGAGAAGAACCCTTAACACCGTAGCTTCAAATAAGTAGAAGGAACTATTGTCAAATTATGGAGTTAAGATCTCTGAAATCAGGTACCAATGTAAATCGAGCAAACAAACCAGTTTAACATTAAAATGCCATAACTTAAGTTTGGATTATTCAAATGGAGTGATTCCAATTTATGAGTAAAATAGATTCATAGAGGAACAAAGTGCATGAAGGAAACATGTTGAGATTTCAAACTCATTGTACCCAGAAATTAAGGGAAGTCAGACCTTATTTTGGGAAATGATTTTCATGTCCTCTCCTATAAGATGTTGGGACATCTAAATGTCTCTTATATACTCTCAAAGTATTATTAGAGATGGTTTTGTATGAAAATAAGTCAGTATAACTTAGCTAAGTGAGATAAAGAAATTGACCTAAAAGTTATATAATCAATGCTAACATTATGAATAAATATAATGGAATAATAAAGGACATTAATTCTAGCCATGTGAAGAAAAGAGAATACATGTATAGTTGGTATATAAAAGAGCATAGAATACACTCCTATGATGATAAGAGATATGTGAAAGTGCTCTTTATGAATATGAGAATAATTGATAGTGAATATCTCATATGCATACATGATAACAATAGTTATTCATGTATGTGGGATATGTACTGAAAACGTAATAAAACTGATTGCCTGCTTATAATTAGGTAGATGGATAGATGGGCATGCCTATTGGTGATACAAAGGCGCAACATGTAACATAGTTGGCCTCTGCTTGTCATTACCACAACCCCGTTTAGTCATACAAGATAAAGAGATCACTGTCAGCAGATGCTGATAGTACCCTTGGGTACATACAGTCTTTTCCCCCTTATTCACTTCTTTGGAAAATGTTGGCATGACACATGTAAAAGAGATGAAGAGATATGGATAAATGAGACATGAATCATAAACATAGGAAGTGATTTGTAATATATAATGGAAATATAAAATACATGAATAGTCATTAATACTATGACTAAAATGATATGGAATTCGATTGACAAAGCATAGGAAGTTAACATAGCACATGAGATTAACACAATGAATTAAATTATCTAATTGTGGTAAGTTCATGGATTATTGTAACTTACAAGTTTATAACATTATATATATATATATATATATATATATATATATATAAATGCATAGCAAGTTGTATGAGGCTAGAATGTGATGATCATGTATTAGTGGCCATCCATGTTATGATCCTTACTAAGCTTTATGCTGGTGCGGTGTTTATCCGCAGGTACCGGCGGCGCGGCTAGAGAAAAGGACATTCCACATCAACATCAAAGATCATTTCAGTGATAGGTGCTCACCTGCAATGTTTCTTTTAATGTTTTATTCTGAACTGTATAATGTATATAAACTTTTAGGTACAATGAAAAAGATTTGTAAATAATATGTAAGTGATGCTTTGAACACTAGTGGGTATGATAGTATGGTTCTATAATATATGTTAAATTATATGACTATTATATTTAAGGAATGTTTTAGAACTACTCAGTTAATCAGGTTTAAAGTCTACAGTTTCGTGACACCCTTTCCTATCACAGAGGTGTCAGGTTGGGGTGTCACATGTCATGCTATGAAATGAGATGAGACTCACTCATGCACCATACCTCTAGTCATTACCGACTCCCACCATATAATGCAATGACAATGTGTGATAAAATCTGTCATTGATGGATTACATTCAATGATCATTTTGAAATAAAATCGTATGTTTATAAATCAAAACTTTTTGGATATCACACCTCAAATGACCATTTCATATACAAACCATGTGTCTTTTTGTCGGTAGCGGATTTTGGAGTTGCACCGCAGGTTTCGCACTCCTTTATACTTTTTAGACTTTCACTGTTAGAGTGTATGAACAATAACTGGGTTTTTCACCCGAGGGAGTATCTAGCCCCCCCTTGCTATTACCCGACACAAGTTTTTTTTTCCATGTCATGCAACCATAAGACTCTGTTGAACTTTGTCCAACGGTACTGAGCCCACTTATCAATCACCAAATGTGGTGTTTAATTTCAACCATGCACTCACACCCATGAAATGTGATGTTCCCTTGCATATACAATGTAATGCACAATTGCATGTCAATGTCATGTCACATATGCAATGAATGCCAAATGGATAATTTAAATCATACATTTCACCATGTGTCATGGATAATTATATTATATGCATATAATTTCCAAATAACACTTATTTCAATGTCAATATATAATTACACATATATCAACATTTCATCAAACACCAATAACCAAACATGTCATTACAAAATCAAGTAATAACACCCCTTAACTTTCATAATAAATATGACACATAAAGTGTCCACAAAACAACCCTAAATGGCCACAAGACAAGCCACAAATAGGCTATAAAACAGGGCATAAAAACAGTCCCAAAAAAATCCCAATTCAAGCCACAAAACAATCCACAAACCAGCTATAAAATTGGGCACAAAATAGTTCCTAATTAGGCCACAAACTAGCCATAAAACATGGCACAAAACGGTCCCTAATTAAGCCATCAAGCAGGCCATAAACCAGCCATAAAACAGGCTAAAAATCTAGCCAAACAACCTCTTAACCACTTCTTTGAACATTCCATAAACACTCACAAATCATACCATAAAATCGGCCATAACCAAGCCATAAAAAGGGTCATAAATTGTCCAAAAAACAGTCCAAACAGCCCTTAAACAAGCTAAAATCCGGCCAAACAGCCCCTAAAACCATCCTTTGAACATGCCATAAACACTCACATATCAGCCCACAAAACTGGCCACAAATAGGCCATAAAAGCACCAAACAGCCCTTTAAACAAGCTAAAAATCAGCCAAACATTCCCTTATGGCAGAAAACAGAGCCAAACGACCCCTAAGGGTGGAAATATAGCCAAACAGCCCTTAAGGTGGAAATAAACCAAAGTAAAAAGAATCTCTACCTCTTGGAGCGTAATAGAATGGTAGGAGGTCTTGATAACACATCCTAAACCCGAAAACTTTGATTTCCCCTAAATCTCCTCCTTTGGATCTTCGGTGAAATCCTCTTCTTTGCACACACACGCATCCTCGCCGAGGCGAACTTTAGCTTTACCCGACGACTCCTCGGGGACCGACCTAACTCCAAGGATTATCGAAAGAAGTCTTGGACTCTTCCTTTTTCTCCCTCTTTCTCTCCCATGGTTGAACCAACAGAAAATGTGAGATATTTTCTGCCCCACCTTGATTTTTAACCCTTTTTGTCATTTTAAATACTTGGTCCATGTCGCGCCACGTGTCCACAACTTATTCGGGTCCGTTTTTACCCCGAAACGATTAAGTTCATCCCGATTTAAGTCCAAATTATTTCAAATGAACTTTATTTAAATTATTTTCTAATTTATTCTTAAAATCCCCTTTTTTTTGTCACTAGGCACCAGTCGTCTCGAAAAACGTGAAAAATTCGATTATTTCAAAATCCAACAAAATTTGTCTGAGTAACTAGATTTCTCAAGACGAGTCCAATGGTAAGGTCCGTTTTGTCATCCGAGATCTAGAAAATTTTAGGTCTACAACCTGTACCGTATTGGCAATTTATCGTTTTACCCTTTTTCAGAAAAATTCAAATTTACTCGAGTTTTACAGGTGGTGCCATATAACTTCATCATTTGATATATACATATGCATAATGATATTTGTTTTGTCTAGATAATATTATTATGAAAAATCTAGTTGAATTAATGTAAAATATTGAATAAGTGTAGGTTAAAATTAATTTGAAACATGTGGATTCTATTAAGGATCCAATAATAAAATGATCATGTGATGCCATAACTGATACTCATGATTGGATTTTATGGGATTAGATCTAAAATAATTTCAAATTTTTAATGTGATTGTACGGCCCCCGACGTCGACAATACTGAGATATTAAAGATAATTTTGAAATTTAATTAATGGTTATCACATTCAATTTTAGTAACATTAATGTTTAGATAATTTTATTATGAAAAAATTAATGTAAAATATTGAATGGATGAATGTTAAAATTAATTTAATTTAATTAATTTGAAACCTATGAGCTCCATTAAGGGTCTAATAATAAAATGGTTATGCGACGCCTTAACAGATAAACATGACTAGATTTTATTAGATTAGATCTAAAATAATTTCAAAATTTTAATGAGGTAGTACGACCCAACGTCGATAACACTTGAATATTAAAGATAGTTTTGGAATTAAATTAATGGTTATTTCATTCAATTTTAGTAATATTAATAATCCTCCTAACGAGGCTCTGTTAGTGTTATTGAAAGCCTAAAGTTTATTGAAACAAAGTTTTGATTGGTACATGTTTGTGTTATGTTAGAAAGTTACAAATCAATTTCCTATGAATAGGGACTTGTCGATACATGTCTAGGAAAGTCCTGTCACAAGGGTGATAAGAGCCTAAAGTAAGGAGATTTTTAGAGGGAACACTATGACCCCAAGACATACTTGGGGACTTTCCTGGTGTATTAACATACATGAGTTACCTATTGAGTTTCCGATAAGCAAACTTGATAGGACACTTTCTTATCATGTTCAAAATATTAATTTGTTATAAATATCTTGTTCAACGTAAGTGTTTATAATGGAAAGTAGGATATTGTTGCAATAAATAAACCAACTCATTGGTATAATCGTTGATCGCGTGCTTTTGTTTATTTAAGAAAATGACATCCTTTAATCTTCTAGTTACAATTTTGAGTAAAAAAACCACTGGATAAAAGTAATTACGACCTATGGAAAACCAATCTTTACATTATCCTTGTTTTTTGAGAGAATCAAATTTATTACAACAACCTAAAAACCCTAAGATCCTGCTGCTAATGCTTCAAAGGAAACTAAGAAGCAATTTGCAAATTGGCAACAAACGAATACAATAGTTCGCTGTTATATTCTTGTCAGCATTGCAAAACATCTACGGAAGCAAATTAATGATCTAGAGCATGTGTCAAACATGGTTCAAACTCTAGATATGATGTTTGTTGAAAGTAGCAGTACTACTAGACAAGCAGCTATAAGGGCACTAATGAATACTCACATGACTGAAGGAAATGTGTGAAACCATTGTCGAAAGATGATGGGACACATTAATACTACGGAAGTGATGGGTAGTCAAAATGTTATTGATGTTTGTTTGGTGGAGAATTACAATGATAAATGGATCATTGATTCAAGAGCCACTAACCATGTTTGCTACTCCTTGGAGTGGTTCAAACAAAGTAGACCACTTAGTAAAGAACAAAGAAGCTTGAAATTAAGAAACGGGGAATATGTCTCCGTAATGGCAGTAGGAATGGTGGAGTTATGTTTTTAAAACTTTACATTTATCCCTTTATTTGTTTCGGATTTTAAAAGGAATTTGGTTTCTGTTAGTTGAACATGGTTTAACTGTGCAGTTTAATTCCTCGGTTTTGATAAATAGTAATAATTCTTTTACTCTCTTCTGATTATTGATGAATGATGTGTATTTTTTAACTCCTTTATCCTATAGTATTAATGCCATCAAATATATTGATGATGAGCAACTCACCTTATCTAAGAAAATGGAAGTTTTCAAATGAAACCTATTTATGGCATTTGCTATTGGGTCATATTAATCATAACGAAATTCACAGTTAGGTTAAAATTGGAATTTTAAATTCCTTGATCTTTGAACCTATACCAATATGCAAATCCTGTTTGGAAGGTAAAATGACAAAGAGGTCCTTCACAACCAAAGGAAATCTTGCTACTAAGCAGTTGGGATTGGTACACACTAATGTGTGTGGGCCAATGATCATTCAAGCCAGATGCGAGTATGAGTATTTCATAACCTTATCTGATGATTACTCATGATATGGATATTACCTAATGCGCCATAAGTCTGAAGCTTTTGAAAAGTTTCGAGAATATAAGGCTAAGGTAGAAAAGCAATTGGGTGTCCACATCAAGCAACTTCGATTTGACCGAGGCAATGAATACCATATGGAGAATCCAAGTCTTACTTAGCTAAAGAGTGGATAATTTCTCAATTATCATCTCCTAGAATGCCCTAGCAAAATGAAATCTTTGAAAGGAGAAACAAAACCCTTTTAGATATGGTGAAGTTGATGTTCTATTACTTATCATTGCCTAAATCGTTGTAGGAATGTGCCTTAGAAATAATTGTTTACATAATAAACTTGGTTCAATCTAAATCTGTTTCAAAGACACCCACAAAGTTATGGAAATGGCACAAACCCAGTTTTAACCATATTTAGCTTTTAGGTGCCTTGGCACATGTATTAGCACAAAAATCACAAAAATTGGAATCTCGTACAAAAACGTGTATGTTTATTGGCTATCCTAAGGGAACGAGAGGTGGAATATTTTATAATCCAAATTTAAAGAAGGTAATAGTGAGAACTCACTCCACTTTCTTAGAAAATGATTATATAAACAATTTTAAACCTAGGAGCAAAGTGGTTATTGAAGAGCTTGACTTGGTTCGAGATCCACAAGAAACTCCTAATTTTCTACCCTTGTTTCCTGTTGATGTCCAAAGAGGGGAATATGTACAACATGTACTTGAAGGTGAACAAACACAAGAAACAGCTCAAGACCAAATCCAAGAAACTCAAGAACACGAAAATAATGAAAAGATTGGAAATCCACCTTAACCACAAAACTTGAATCCTCTTGTGCATGTACAACAAACAATGCAGTAAACTTGTAGTGGGAGGATAATACATGAACATGCAAGGCATGCCTTGTTAGGAAAAATGTATCAAGTCACCACATACAAAGAAGCATTGGAGGATGTTGAGGTATAAGAGTGGAAAAGGGCAATGGACCGTGAGATGGAATCTATGGGTTCAAACTCAGTATGTCTCTTGTAGAAGCTCCTAGAGGGGTAAAACCCATTGGTAGCGAGTTGAACTACAAGAAAAGAGCTTTGGTAAACCATGTGTGCATAAAATATTCAAGGTACAGGGTAGTCTTCCTATTCTTCAATGTGATGACATCTTGTTAATTGGAAACAATGTGAAGGTATTGTCAGACTTAAAGAGTTATCTGAAATAGTAGTTTGATATGAGAGACTTGGGTGAAGCTAACTATATTCTAGGAATTAAACTTTTATGAAGAATAAGGTGTTAGCTCTGTCCCAAGCTTCCTAGAGGCTAGTTTTGGCTTAGAGAATTCTAAGAGGGGATTTCTACCCTTCAGACATTGAATTCATCTTTCTAAGGGACAATCACATATATCTCCCAAAGAGAAAGAACTCGTGAGTGAGAAAACTTATGCTTTGGTTGTAGGTAGTCTCATGTATGTCATGTTATGCATTGGGCAAGATATTTTCTATGTAGTGGGAGTCTTAAGTAGATACAAATCAGATTCCGAAGTAGAACATTGGACTATAGAGAATACATATACTCAAGTATCTAAAGAGAACGAGGGATTATATGTTGGTGTATTCTAGTGGGAGTCTTGGAACATTTGGTTATATGGAATCTAATTTCCAAAGGATATTGACTCTAGTAAAATTGTATATGAGGAGAACCTAGCAAACTTTTTTACTAAAACTCTTTTCGAGCGTGTGTTTGAGAAGAATATAAATTGTATGGGTCTTAGGAGTGTCCCCGTCTTACTTTAGAGTAAGTGGGAGTTGACTACATTTATGCTCTAGGAGCAAGACTAAATGTAATTTCATTTTTTGATTTTAATGGTATGAATTTCTTATACACGTGTTGTTTCATGTATAAAGTCCAGATTAATTATGCAGTATATAATCATATGGATACGTCCATAGAAGACATGGTCATAGGTTCTCATAATTAATGAATCATCTCACAAGTTGATAAATAAAGTTTGACACTTTATTTAGACTGTAATATTCTATGAAATAATATGTCTTAGTTATTGTACAATATTAAAGTGAGTTATGTTGTGCTCACTTTAAGAGGGTCGAGAGAGATTTAATTAAAGGTAATATTCTGTAAAAATGAATTAAATCTCAGACAATATTAGTTATGTTATTTTTCTTAATCCTGAGTATATTATAAATAGGTAGTTGAGTAATTATCATTCTTTGAGTTATCAATAAGTGAGGTCTCCTTTTAAAGACCAATACCTTGATGCTTTGGAAATAATGATCATTTGACCACCAGACTTTATGAGATATACAAAAATGGAATTTATATGAAATATCCTCTTAATATGTTTTGGTACTCGGATGTCGAAAAACATTGGCTAGTGCATTAGGATCCAATAGATAAATTGATCAGTTAAGAGAATAAATAATTAATCAATTGGCATAAACCCTTGCGATTAATTATCGATATCTTACAAAGGAAAGATGCATTTAATACATACATTAATAATCTTGGAGTTCACATATGGACTTTTAGTGGAATAGCATCGGGTAAGATCATGGTCATAGACTTGCTTTCGAGCAAATGAGAGATTGTTGGATTTGTGCTCTAGAAACAATCTAAGTCGTTGATCAAGAGCCAAAATTAATAATGGACCGTTGCATCCCCAAGTTAGCTAATTAGTAATAGAGCCCATTAACTAATTGTTTAAGAGGCAAGAAACCCAGTAAGACAAGATTTTGGTTACTTGATAGGCAAGAAATCCTGTAAGGTAAGGATTGGTTGCTCGTTAGACAAGTAACCCTATAAGGTTAGGTTTTGGAGTCTATAAATAGACCACTCTTCCTAGCACCTTCAGACATTCTCCCGGGGTATTTACACACATACACGGGTGTTCTCTCTTATGATCTCTAGCAATTAAGCGTGTCCACACCCAGATCTGTTGTGACTAGAATAGCTTAGAAGGTCCCATGCCAAGAGGTTAGTAAACCCTAAGGACGATGACATTAGTTTATCACACATTTTATTCAATCATGATCTAGGCTTCGGTTGTACATTGATCCCTACAATATAATGTATGAAAAAGTGAATGGTATTTATACAATTGAGAGTCCGCTTATTCATATGACGCTTTAGCATATCATTTACTACAATGTGAGATTTGGCTTTGAAAACGAGTATTTGTTTTGTTTAACCCCACAAATTCTATGAAGTACAAGAACAACATGGATTTATATGCTTGAATGAGCCATGTCTCACGTAAAATGGAGTAAAAAAAATTAATCGAGTCGAGATCAAGTAGCTTGTCGAGTAGAGTTTAAGTATCACAATATCAAACTCAAACTGCTCATAAGCTTAATCGAGTTTTACTATTGTTGGAATTTTTTCCTTTTACGTTTAAATGAAATATACCTTTTGAAACAGTTGGTTTTCAAAACATTTGCAGTTATGGAATTAAATGGAATTAAATCTTTTCAATTCCATTTATGGGTTTTTTTATCTTCTCTTCCGTTAGCCTAAAACAGTCGAAGGCCATTCAAGTCTTTCGTTTGGATGAGGCCCTTTTAAAGAGAATTATGACTCTTTTTGGTTAGAGGATTTTTGCTTGAGTAATATTCCTTCTATGATAGAGATACGAACATAGCCAATTCTTCGAAGCGACTGGAAGTAAGGCGTTGTTGTCGTGAGTCAAAGAAGATTGTTGTATCATGAGAAACAGACGTTATCAAAGTCTTAAGGCACCCTAAAGGCGTGTTTTTTCTTTAAGGGGCTTGTGGTTGCATAAGGCTCAGTCTAATCTCTATTTCCTTTCGTCAGTTGTATTTTTTATTTTTGTTTTCTTCTTCTTTTCTTTTAGTTTACGTACTATCATTGTAACAGTCTTAAAGCAAAACGAGAAACGAAAGGGAAAAAAAATGGGACCAAGCTAATCGGACTCTGAAAAAATTGATCGAAGATAAGGAGATAAAAAGGAGCCAAAAGGAAAAAGGAAACATTTTTAGAACGAAAAAAAATGCACACCTTTCTGATCTTAGAAGTTCAAAGTTGGAAAAATAATTCTTTCTTTGTGGTGGAGAAAATCATCTTTTGGGTATTTTTATTTTTTTCGTATCAAAAGATTTTTTTTTTTTTTTTTTGGTATTCGGTTTAAAAAAAAAACTAACTAACTTGATTTTCCTTGTTCTGGAAAATAATCTTTTAGTTTTTTTCCTCTTATTAAAGGTTTTTTAAGGGAAAAGTTTAAAAAAAAAAAGAAAACACTAGCTTTGAATCCCTTTTTTTTTTTTTTTTCCTTTTAAAAGGCAACCTTTCAAAGAAAAGGAAAAAAAGATATATCTCCTTTCATTTTTGAAGATATTTAAGGGAAAAAAAAGGAAGGTTTTTGTTTTCTCAAAAAAAAAAAAAACAAAACAAAACTTGGAAAACAAACGTTAGAGGAAAAAAAAAGGTTTTCCTTTTTCGAATTTTTTTTAAAACCGCCTCCGTGTTTAGTATAAGGAAAACACTTCCTTTAAAGAAAAGGGGAAAAAAAAAAGTCGTTTTTGGTTGAAAAATATTAAAAAGATAAAAAAAAAGATAAAAAAACCAAAAAAGAAAATTTTAAAACCAAACAAACAAGGTGGTTTGTTGGTTTATTGCAAATAATCTTTGTTCCAAAAGTACAAGGAATGGTATTGAATCAAGACTTAGCATTCAAGTGGTGAATACTCTACCACTAGTCTGCATGCTTAATTGTGGTTTCCTCGAGAGGAATTCATGATATTCATGATATAGAGATAAGCTTATTAGACTAAACTCTACATTCTTTTAAGTTTGTGTCAATTCCTTTTGGTCTTAGGAAATTAGAAATTACGATACAGAGAAGTTTTGTCTAAAGAGTTTGGATCTTAAGTAGGACCGTTTGTAACCCCGCTAATCTTTCCTAGGAACTGAATATTTTGTTTAATGAGGCTAGTTCTAGCCTGGGTTTCTTTACCCCACCAATCTTTCGTGGGAATACTTTGTAACACGATATTTTCAATTATTCTGAGAATTGGTTTGGGAAAAGAAAATTTGACAAATTTTCTACAATTTTGCAAAGAAAAGGACTATGATTCAAACAATGATGTTCCATCCGCATATGCCCAAGTGACGAGCCCTACTGTGGCACAAGCGCCAGTGCTGTCTCACCTAAAGAAAAGCCAGAGAAGTTCAATGGATTGAACTTTAAAAGGTGGCAACAAAAGATGTTATTTTACTTGACTACCTAGAATCTTGCGATATTCTTGACTGAAGATGCTCCTAAGTGTTAGAGAAGTGCTCTAAAGGCAATTGCCCCTAGCACTTTTTGTTCGCATTACATATTGTTTAATATGAAATGCTTCTTCATTAAGTTGATGTTCACACGTTGAATTGATATAGATCTGTAATCGAATTAATGAAATCCATGATACATAACATAGCATGAAGGAAATTTTGATGAGATCATGATAATAAGATTCCTATCATGAGCAATTATGTTAGTATCTAAATTATCCTTAGTCATAGGATTAACGAGACTGAACATTGTTAATTCGGACAAACTAGCACATGTCATACCCCTTGATTGGATCAAACAGTGGATCTTATAAACTATGATCATCAAATGATTAGAGTTGACATGTGGATGTTTACTAAGAGTAGTTGAGTTTATCGGAGACCTACCATGAGACAATCATATGGATTATCTATTTAAATGTAGATAATTGTCTCATCATAGCAATGGTGTAAGTATCCTTAGACTTGAGGTGCTCAAGGATATCTTGTATGTTAATTCTATGCTTTGACCCCATTCCTTGTTACATTCCAAAGGTCGCTCATAGGGTGGTGATTGGGTGCAGCTTGAGGTATTCAAATGTAATTGAGGAGCCAACAAAGGATTCACCACTCCCAATAGAGGGAGAGTATACCTATGGCATCTTGTCGAGATCATTACTCGAGAATCTCTGGCTAGAGTGGAAATGCCATGAAGAGTGTCTTCATGGCTAACCTGATGAGTAATGATTCCAGGACCCCGCATCTAAAATCACTTAGGGCTAGATGGCATAGCCAAATTAATGGGAGCTATTAATACTGTCCACGCCTAAACCCAGTAAGGTATAGATTAAATAAATGACGACCGAGCTTGCATTTGTTCATAATGGTTTCAGAGTCAAACCATTAACTCTCCGATCAATTAGGGGTCATGATGTGTTCCTAAATACCGCTCATGACTTACTTGATTCAATATTTGAATCAAGTGGTCAATATAACCGAGAACCTAATGGGTCACACACTTAGAAGATGGAGACTTGATATAAAACGGACTTGGATGTGATCCAATCATGAGGGACTTCAATTTGGGGATTATACCGCTCTGTGATTAGTGGAATCTCGGGACTAAGAGGACTCATTTAGAGCATGGGACATGCAAAAACTTGCTCTTGGGCTTAAGGCTCATGAGGGAGCATGCTACCATGCATGGAGATGCATGTAGCACATTCCATCTTAAGTGAGGGCTTGTTAGTCTTTTCATAAGGTAGGTTTCTCCTATAAATATGTGGTTAGGAAAGAAACCCTAGTGGAACAAAATAGGTTTAGTGTAGGAAACCCTAGTGGAGAAACCCTAACCCTAGTGTACCAAAATAGGTATGGTGTAGGAAACCCTAATCTCCTTTGTTTGAGAGTGTGGTGTGTTCTCTTTCTCCCCTGCTCTGAGAAGCAACTCAAGAGTTAAGATTGAGAGATTCTTCTTCATCCCTCATTGAGACCAAACTTGGCTAGCACTGAGTTTGATTTCAACTCCATCTGCTGAGGTTCTCGATTCCCGTCTTTGTGTGGATAACGTTAGAGGCGAACCTAGGACTTGGTTCGCTTCGGTCTTCGTTTCCTCGACCAGTAGATTGGTTTTTGAAATCGACACAAGGTAATCCCGCACCCTCTCTTTGGTCTTGAACCAAATTTGATGCCTCAAGGGATCCTTGGGAGGGTTTTTAATGAAATTTTTTATGTTTTCCACTGCTTGGGCATGAGATGCCACCGTCAAAAACCCTACACTAAGCTCAAAGAAAATGAGCACGATATTCAAGTCATCAGTGTTGTGGATGCTTGGAAACATTATGACTTTCTATGTAGGAACTATGTCATGAATGCTTTGATTGATTCTTTATACAATGTGTATTTAGATAAGAAAACAGCCAAGGAGCTATGGGAATCACTAGACCGAAAATATAAAATCGAGGATGTTGGGGCCAAGAAGTTTGTCGGGTCGTTTCCTCGATTAGAAAATGGTAGATTCCAAGACTGGATCAGTCAAGTCCAAGAACTTCAAGTAATCCTCCATGAGATACATGTTGAGGGAATGATGTTAAGTGAAACTTTTCAAGTTGCAACTATTATTGAGAAGTTGCCTCCTTCTTGGAAAGACTTCAAGAATTACCTCAAGCATAAGAGAAAGAAGATGAGCATCAAAGATCTTATATTTAGACTTCACATCAAGAAGACAATAGGGGATTTGAGAAGAAAAAGACACACAATCCTAGCGAGGCCAAGGCTAACTTTGTGGAACATGGTCAAGGTTCCAAGTTCAAGAAATCCAACAACAAAGGGAAAGACAATAAGTTAGGACCTAAAGGGGGAATCTCTAAGAGCATAAGTTTCAAGGGAAATGCTTCAAATGTGGAAAGCAAGGTCACAAATCCTCGGATTGCAAACTGCCAAAGAGGAACAAACCTAAGGAATTCAATGTGGTTGATGGCATTACCAAGGGTGTGTCTGACATTAACCTTACAACAATAATCTCCGAGGTGAACTTAGTGGGATCCAATCCCAAGGAATGGTGGATTGACACTGGTGCTACTCATCATGTGTGCTCGGACAAGAAGATGTTCTCCACCTTTGAACCAACAGAGATTGGGGAAAAGGTGTACATGGGAAACTCTACCACCTTTAAAATCAAAGGCCAAGGAAAGGTGGTCTTGAAGATGGCTTCTAGAAATGAGCTTACTCTAAGAAATGTATTGTATGTGCCTGAAATCCAAAAGAACTTGGTGTCTAGTTCATTGCTAAACAATAATGGATTTAGGTTGGTGTTCGAATCAAACAAGTTTGTACTATCTAAAAGTGGAATGTACGTAGGGAAAGGGTATATGAACAATGGTATGTGGAAGTTGAATGTAATGACTATTGTTAAGTCAAACATGAATAAAGTTGGTACTTCTACTTATGTGCTTGAGTCGTCTTATCCATGACATGGTAGATTAGGATATGTTAATTATGATACTTTACGTAAATTAATTAACTTAAATCATATACAAACTTTCAAATCGATTGAAAGATAAGCGAACTTGTGTTGAAGCAAAACGACTAAAGTCATCTTTTCAAAATGTAGAATGCATTACTTAACCTCTTGACTTAATCCACAGCGATATATGTGATCCAAATTTCACAAACAAGAGGTGTTAATAACATGATACTGTTACGATAACACTAAGTACTATTATGTGTACTTACTCAACTCAACAAAAACGAGGTTCTCTACAAAAATGAGGTTGAGAAACAACTCAACAAGAAAATTAAAGTGCTAAGAAGTGATCAAGGTGATGAGTATGAATCATCATTTGTTGATGTTTATGCTTAACATGAGATTATACATGAAACCACAACACCTTATTCACCTCAATCCAATGGAGTGGCTAAGTGAAAGAATCATACTCTAAAGGAAATAATGAATGCAATGTTAATAAGTTATGATCTACCACAAAACATGTGGGGAGAAGCCATTTTATCTGCTAATTACTTTTTGAATAAGGTACCTAAAAAGAAAGTAGAAAAGGCTTCATATGAGTTATGGAGAGGACGAAAACTATTCTATAAATACTTGCGAGTGTAGGGATGTCTGGTCAAAGTGATAGTTCCTCCACCTAAAAAGGTGAAAATATGACCTATAACTATTGATTGCATTTACATTGGTTATGCACATAACAATGCTGCTTATCGATTTCTTGTCCATAAGTTGAATATCCTAAATATTCACAAGAACACGATAATGGAATCAAAGAATACGTCATTCTTTGAAGATGTATTTTCATGTAAATCCAAAGAAAAGTCAAGTTCATCGAAACAAGTGCTAGAGACTATTAATGAAAATAGTCAGGATCAAGATAAAGATGGTGAGGTAGAACCTAGACGCAGCAAAAGAGCAAGGATAGAAAAAGCTTTTAGTCCAGATTTTCTGACATATGAGTTTGAAGGGGAACCTCAGACTTTCAAAGAGGCAGTTAGCTCTACAAAGAGTCTTATGTGGAAAGAGATCATTAAGAGTGAAATTGATTATATACTACATAACCATACTTGGGAACTAGTGGATCTTCTACCAAATTGTAAACCTTTAAGTTCCACTTAGGTTTTCAAGAGGAAACAGAGATGGATCAATTGACAAGTACAAAGCAAAAATTGTGATCAAATGCTACAAACAAACTAAAGGCCTTGATTATTTTGATACGTATTCTCCTGTGACGAGAATTAATTCAATAAGGATGGTGCTTGCAATTGTTGCACTAAGAAACCTTGAAGTACATCAAATGGATATAAAAACAACATTTCTAAATAGAGATTTAGATGAAGAAATCTATATGGAGCAACCTAAGGGGTTCTCTGCTTTGGGACAAGAAAGAAAGGTTTGTAAATCGGTGAAGTCATATTATGGGCTAAAACAAGCACCAAAACAATGACATGAGAAATTTGACAATGTTATGATGTCACATGACTTTAAAATTAATGAATGTGACAAGTGTGTGTATGTCAAAGACACAAAACATGGATATGTCATTGTATGTTCGTACATAGATGACATGTTTATTATCGATAGTGATGATTACATCTACTAAGAACATGTTGAATTCAAGGTTTGACATGAAAGACTTAGGACTTGGTGATGTTATATTGGGGATAAAAATCAAAAGAACATCGGATGGACTCATTCTAAGTCAGTCACACTATGTTGACAATATTCTTGGAAAGTTTGACAAAGATAATTATGGTATAGCTAGAACATCGGTAGATGTAACTCTAAATCTCTCCAAGAATTAGAGAGTGTTTCTCAAGTAGAATACTCTAGGGTAATAGGCAATTTAATGTACTTAATGAGTTGTCTAAGACCAAACATAGCCTATGCAATTAACAAACCGAGAAAATACATGAGTAATCCTGGAGCTAAGCATTACTTGACAAGGAATTATGAGAGTATTAAAATACTTACGATTTACTCATGATTATGGGCTACATTAGACAAGATATCCTATTGTACTTGAAGAATACAACGATGCTAATTGGATATCTAATGTTAAATACTCAAAATCTCAAAGTGGTTATGTGTTTACGTTGGGAGAAGCAACAATCTCATGGAAATCCTCAAAACAAACGGTTATTACCAGATCCACAATGGAATTTGAGTTTATAGCCCTAGACAAATGTGGGGAAGAGGATGAATGGCTCCGCCACTTCCTAGAGAATATTCCAAGATGGCCAAAACCTATGCCTCCAATATGCATACATTGTGATAGTCAATCTGCTATTGGTAGAGCACAAAACAATATGTACAATGGTAAGTCTAGACATATTAATAATAAACACAACACCATTAGACAACTACTCTCAATTGGGATTATCTCTCTAGATTATGTAAGATCTAAGGATAACATCGCAGATCCGCTAACCAAAGGGTTAAACAAAGAATTAGTTGAAAAATCATTGAGGGGAATGGAACTAAAGCCCATAAAGAAATAAGTTAATACAATGAATACCCAACCTAGCTAACTGAAGATCCCAAGATCTGAGTTCAAAAGGGACAACTAAATTGTAAAGATTTCGATTTGATCACTGTGGGAATCTTCCTGTTGCCCATTCCTATGATGAAACAGTGATGTTCATACAAAGAAGGCTAATCTATGTTTTTAATGATCTCTATGCATTGGAAAGAGTAACATGAACTACTCGTAATTTAAGAGATTACCTATGTGAGAGTGAAGTGGGGCCTCTTCAGAGGAAATTAAATAAGGCACAATTTCTATTAAACTCTTACAGAATCAGGAGCATGTTCATGGCCAACATAAAAGTGAGAACTATGAAATGTTATGAAGATTCCTATGTAAGATATGTCATCATCTACACAAATGATAGAACAATTCACAAGACGTTCTTATCGTTTAAGCAGAGAAAGAAACATACTTCATGCTTTAAGGTTCAAAGGTTACACCTAATTTCTCCTATGTAGGTTTCAACCATTGTACTCTTTCACGTGTGAGGAATCGTTGGTCTTGTCTCTGGGTGTCAATTTCATTCATGTGGAGAATTGTTGTGAATTTTTTCCTTTTACATTTGAATGAAATTTACCTTTTGAAACGGTTGGTTTTCAAAACGTTTGCAGTTATGGAATTAAATCTCTTTAATTCCATTCATGGGTTTTTTCATCTTCTCTTTTGTTAGCATGAAACAATTGGAGGTCATTCAAGTTTACCATTTGACTGAGGTCCTTTTAAAGAGAGTTCTAATTCTCTTTGGTTAGAGGATTTTTTCTTAAGTAAGATTCTTTCTGTGATAGAGATACGAACATAACCAGTTCGCCAAATTGACCGCAAGCAAGGTGTTGTTACCATCGGTCAAAAAAGACTTTTGTATCCTAGGAAAGTCTCAAGGCACCCTCGGAAAAGGCGCTTTTTTTATTTAAGGAGATTATGACTGCATAAGACTCGGTCTAATTTCCATTTCCTTTCAACTATTGTATTTTTTATTTATGTTTTCTTCTTCTTTTGTTTTAGTTTACGTACTATCGTTGTAACAACTATTTTATTATTTATTCAAGCTTAATCGAGTCGATTTCGAGTATAATTATTTATTAAATTTTTAATTGATTCGAGCTTTGTTGAATTAAATTCGAGTAGTTTAACTATTTTTCGAGTTGAGTTTCAAATATTTGAAAAAAAAAAAAAAGCTCAATCGAATTCGAGTTGAGTTTGAGTTTCGAGTTTTTTAATCGAGTTTAAGCTCAAGCTTGGCTCTCTATTGCTCAACTCGACTTGATTACACCCCTATCTTGACCCAACTTAAGAGCCTTTTTAAGTATATAGTAAATATTACCTACATAATTAGGAATAGATTATTAAAAATTAAAAGGATTGCATTATTAGATATACTGACATAGGCTATCAGAGATTTTTTTCCTAGCTTAACTTGTATACTTCACTAATCTTGTATCTGTTTTCTAGTATTTGTCTTCATATCCCTCAAGAAGAGGGACCTCTTATGAATATTGTCGTCAAGATATTTCTTATATGTCGTTACAATGAATTATAATGACAAAATAAGAAGCTTTAGAACTACACAAATTTAGAGGACAACTCAATGCACTTCAATGACAATATTAGTTGTTGGGCTACGACAATTCTATTTATAAAGTCTAAGAATGCATTATCCAAGTAACAATTCTATTTATAAAGTCGAAGAATGCATTATCCAAGTAATGCTGATGAAATATAATAAAATGCTTAGTTTATCCTCATATATTATAATTAATAATTTAAAATTGTTGGTGCTACAATAACGTCTAAAAATAAAACCTTTTGGATGATTTTTATATTTTAAGTGATTTTTCAAATACATAGGTTAATTATTGTCATCTCATATGTTCATAAACTTTGTAATACCCTCTTATTAGTCAATAACAAGTTTCAAGGTTGAAAGTTTTGAGGATTAAAAACATTTTATTAGGAACTAAATATCTCAAATTTGGAAGTTCTTTCACTATCATTGCCTCTTTAACCTCTTCTTATATATTCTTTGCTCCAATATATGTAGTCACATCACAAACTTCCCATCACCTCTCATTCCTCTTCATTTGTCCTTTCACTCATATCACATAGTAATATGAATAAAGAATAAAATGCATTTTATCTTACAACGAAGTAGTATACAATCCTAAGTATTGGATGTCTCGTTATTCTATATATTTTTCAAAACATTTTCTAAGCCTAATTAAAAAAAACCAAAATATTTCAATACGAGATAGGAGGTATTAAGAGCCTACCGGAGTATTTTCTTAAGATTTTAAAGCATTTTATTTTAAAAGTGTTATTTTAAACGTGAAAAATTTTTGAAAAAAAAAAATATTTAGAGGGAGTGGTGAAAAATAATTTGTAATATTTTCTAAATAAACCTTTATGAATTGTTTTTTTTTAAATATATTTACTTTTAAATTGTTTTTAAAAAAATTGATATAATTACATTTTTTTAATTTCTATTCACTTTGCATATCGATAGCTAGAAAGCATTTGTCCTCCTAAGCTTAACCTGGGTCCGATTATATATTGTATTTTATTATAATATATAAAATGAAAACAATATTATATATTATACTAATATTATATTATACATTATATCCATTGTATTTTATAATTATAATATAATATTGATATTTTTTATTTTTAGACGATTAATTGAAACCACAGTTTTTTTATTTTATAAATTAAATTCGAAATCGAAATTTGTATAAAACAAAAGCTAAAATTGAATCGATCAACTCGATTAACCTATTTTTCGATTCAATGTCAGTTTAGTTTCTCGATCAGTTCGTTTTTTTAGATTTTTTGCTCACTCATATCTGGAACCTCATTCCACCCTTTTACCAATTGAACTAGACATGTGATTAATATATTCTATTTTTTATCAACATGTTGCAAACTTATAATATTCCGTTCTTATAAGAATTCAAGCCTTGAACCTTTGATTTCGGTACACCCTTTTACCATTTGAACTATATCATAAAAGGTGATTAATACATTCTATTAAAAAAATTAAAATTTATATGTTAAGGCTTTTCTAATATAGCATCCATCATACTTAGTTAAAGTGGTTGGACGACTCACCATTGCATGAATATAAAAAGGAGGGTATCAAATTAGAGTCCTAGTAGGACCAGACTACTACTACCCGGATTAAAAAGTGAGTTAAAAAAAATACTAAGAAAAAATAAAATTAATAATAAATAGATAAATTATTCAAAAAATAATAATAATAAATAGATAAATAACTAATCATAGTTAATTAAAACCAACCAATTACTGTGTGGCTCTAGGGGGGCTAGGTAGCTTTAATAGTAGGGTTGAGCTGTAAAAAGCTTATTTGTATTTATATCATTAAATTCAATTTTATCTATTAAGATCTAAGTTTTCTTAGACGTAAGATGTCATATAAATTAAAATTTTATCTCATAAAAATCAGATTTTAAAAAATAAAATTAAATCTAACGATACAAGAATAAGCTTTTTCCAAGTGAATCCTTAATAATAAAGTTGTGAATCTTGTGATTAGGTGATGGAGGTCTTACTTTGTAACGCATGAATTGGATGCCAGACTGGAAGCCATTACAAAAGCTGTGGACCGTAAACCATTTAACTTGCTTCATTGGCTTTTGGAATTTCAAAAAGGACCTTTTTTTTCTTTTTTTTCCAATTATTTTAATAGATTTTTTTTTTTTAAATGTTAATTTTCGTTTGATATCCGATTGTAAAGCTTTAAACCTGTCTTTAGATTATTTTTCGTATTCAGTTAGTAAAGAGGTCAGCGAATACCGTTGCTCATTGATCTCACGAGTAACGAGTTCTCTTTTTGATGCTCAGATTTGAGAGTCTTTCATCCCAGACTTTCTTGTACCTTGGTTCCTCTCTTATATTTCTCTTATTATAAAAAAAAATGTTAATTTTCGTAGGTAATATATATATATATATATATATATATATATATATATATATATATATATATGCTATTTTTTTCATTAGTTAATAATTGAATTTTTATTATGCTTCTTAAATTCCACAACAAAATAAAAAATTATAAATTTCTCAAATTTAATAATTCAAGACACGTGTTCAAAAAAATAGTTCAAGACATAAAATATTAAACCCGGAAATCCTCACTAAATATAAAAACATGAATTTCAATCATTAATTTTAATGATTTTATTATATTTTATTTTATGATATGTGTAAATTTCATCAATAGGTTGTTTTGTAGAAGGGTAATATTTTTCTCATGTATTTCAAGAGCCCAGAAAGGCAAAGCAAATTGGAGGAAGAAGTTCAATCTCTCGCGAAAACTGACTTTTTTTTTCTTTTTTTTCTTTTTCCAAGCAAATTGGGCTTGATCCGGCTAGATCTCTCATTAACTTCTCTATCTTCGGTGAGTTGTTTTTTTCTCTCTAAAATCATCTGTTTCAGCCTTATTGTAAACACCTGCGCACAAGATTTCCATCAACAAATTTACATTATCATTGATTTAGTTGTAGTTGTTGAAAAAATCTGTTGAGCCGATGCCCAATTCTCACCGATTTTGTTGTATTTCGTAATATGTTTAAGCCCGGCTTGAATTCTCTTTTATTTTGGGAAATTTTGCAATTTTCTCTTAAGCCCATGTTTTAATTCTCACGGGTTGGATTAATTCTTGTGATTTTCTATTATATGCTGTGTTCTCTTTGATTTCACCATTATCGCTTACGATATGTTGATAAACCCTTATGTAGAACTCAAAATTTATCAGATACAGAGTGTGGGTTCTGGATGCTTAATGCTTTATTACCTATGTTGTTCTGAGAATGTTCAGTTCTACTGAAACCCATTTGAATAATTTGCGGTTTTGGTATAATTTATTGCAGAGATTTTGATTTTGATCTCCGAGTACTTGAGGAAGAAAGAAGTTTTTGCTTCTGTATATGATAGTAAGATGGATTCTGGGGAGGATTTTGTAAGTGCTGCGGTGCCTTTGTTGAAACTCCTGTCCCTCACAGTAATAGGTCTAGTTCTTGCCCACAGGAAAACCCAGATGATACCTAGGGCGACATTCAAGCTCCTCAGCAAGCTTGTGTTTGCTCTGTTCTTGCCCTGCCTAATCTTTACCAATCTGGGTCAATTCATGACACTTGAGAATTTTGCATCCTGGTGGTTTGTCCCTGTGAATGTGATGGTCAGTACATTAATTGGTTTCTTACTTGGTTGCTTAGTGGTGATTATATGTCGCCCGCCTCCACAATTCAATAGATTCACTATTATCATGACTGCTTTTGGCAATACTGGAAATCTCCACCTTGCTATTGTTGGATCTGTTTGTCATACTGCAAAGAACCCGTTTGGACCGGATTGCTACAGGAAAGGGGTGGCTTATGTCTCTTTTGCTCAATGGGTTGCTGTAACGCTTGTTTATACCTTGGTTTATCATATGATGGAGCCTCCAATGAACTTCTATGAGATTGTTGATGAAGGAATTGAGATTGGGGGAACACAGTTGGACAATAATTTTAGTAGGCCGCTCCTTGTAGAAGCTGAATGGCCAGGGATTGAGGATAAAGAAACAGAACATTCCAAGACACCCTTTATTGCTGGGGTTTTTAACAGCATCTCAAACTTGACTATGTCAGGCCTCGAGCTTGTTGGGGAAACAGGTAGTACCCGTTCTGAGTCTATTAGGTGTTTTGCTGATTCAAAAGTGGTCAGGAGGATCAGAGTTGTTGCTGAACAAACTCCAATTAAGCACATTCTGCAACCCCCAACAATTGCTTCTCTACTAGCGATTATTGTTGGTATGGTGCCTCAGTTGAAATCCTTTGTCTTTGGACGAGATGCTCCACTGTCTTTCATTACAGACAGTTTAGAGATCTTGGCTGGTGCAATGGTTCCTTCTGTGATGCTTGTTCTTGGAGGTATGCTTGCTGAGGGACCAAATGACTCGACACTTGGGCTTCGAACTACAATCGGTATATCTGTGGCAAGGCTATTAGTGCTTCCTTTGCTCGGGATTGGGATCGTCTCTATGGCTGATAAAATGAATTTTCTAGTCCATGGTGATCAAATGTCCAGATTTGTGCTTTTGTTGCAGTACACAACACCAAGTGCCATCTTGTTGGGAGCAATTGCCAGCTTGAGGGGTTATGCTGTTAAAGAGGCCTCAGCAATTCTCTTCTGGCAGCATGTGTTTGCCCTCTTCTCCCTCTCACTATATATTGTCATCTATTTCAAACTGCTTTTGTAAATTTGAAGTTTATGTAAAATTCCTTTGCCTCAATATTCATGGTTGGTGAGAAATCTGGAATGTGATTCTTGTAGATCATTGCTCTAAGATAGTAGTTTTGCTTGGTGAATGTTTGATGGCATGCTGGATGAGAAACACACTTCTTTTCTATCAGCAGTCTTGTCAAAAGATTTAATATAGCACTTTACATAAAATCTTCTCAGAACAAAAGTTACCCATCCCTTGCATCATCGAATTTGCTTAAAAAATTTGTTTAAACATCCCCTGTAGAAAATTTTTGTTGCCCTCTGGAATGAAATGGAGCTTCAATGGTGTATTTTATCCACCTCAAATGACTTGTAGAAATTCATTTTGGGGATTTTATCTTATTTCTGTTAAATAGACAAAAAATCCATACAGGTTGGAGGGATATGTACAGACAATTTAAATTTGTTCCCTGTAAACACCGTAGTAAAACCTGATACTCTTGAAATTAAAGCAGTGTTGCGTTACTAAACTGGATTAAGGAATCAGCAATCTTAATCTTACTATAGGTTTGCCAGAGCAAAAATTAAAGGCTCAACTCTAGGATTTTATAGCTGAACAATGTTTTAAAGTTTTATGTATCTATGTGATGGTGATCATCTTCTATACTATGTTTTGTCTTTGCAAGCTTTACATGACACCTAGATGTTGATTGGGATGAGAAATATATGATACTGATGGAGTTCTGACTTCTATCTGGCTTTGGTTGATGGTCCTTTGTGTTGACATCTGCTTTTGTTCATGTTTCAACAAAGTTTGTATTCATGTGAACCAAGGAAAACAAATCCTGCATGAATCAGTCATTAACCCTTTTTTTTTAATAAATCCCTGTAACCCACCCAAAAAGATCTCATGGTTCACATCCATGAGAGAGGAAATCTGAGGATTATTCTCTTTCCAATTGGCATGAACCACAAGGGTTTGAAACCTGGCTGAAAATCACATCCAACTGAATTAAGTTATAGGACAATGAGGCCCTCGAGGCCTGGTTCAAGTAGTAAAAGGGGACAAGTGTATGGGGGATTTCAGGCTCGAGTCCCGAATTCCTATAAGAATATAGTACTACAACGATGTAATATAAAGTAAATAGATGAAGAAAAAAAAAAGTTACATAGGACAAGGAGAGAGGAAATGCACCTGGGCTTTAGCTTCTTTGGTGGTGAATGGGCTTTGGGGCCCAGGAGTTTCTGTCGTTCTCCATGTATTGGCATAACAACTAGGGATTCCCACTTCTTAAGAATTAGATGATCATCAATAAGGATTTTGCTTAAGATGACTGCCCAATGCTAAGAGCAACTTGAGTAAAATGCTCAGAGACAGGAACAATTCAAGCCTCTTGATTAAGTTGTATGCTTATCTTTGATTCTTACAAATCACAAAGAAATAAAACTAATAATAATAAGAAAAATGATTTTTTTTTTTTAATATTTGATTTTAATGTAAAAAGTAAGAGAAAGGGAAAGTAGAACATAAAATTATTAAAGAAATTTAATATTGTAAAATTGTTTAACCTTCATATAGAATAAATAAATAAGTGAAATTTTTGAAATTATATATTAAAATAATTTATTGACTTTAAATCCATATTTTTATTTTATTTTTCTTATTTTTGTTTTCCTAGTTTTCTTTTTCTTTTTCCTCATATTTTTTTTCCAAATTTTAATGAATAATACCATTAATTTTAAATTGCTCTTTCTCATTTAAGCAGCAAATTTTATGTAAATTCTTCCGTTTCTATTAGAGATATTTCTTTTATTATTATTATCATCATCATATATTTGTTATAAAATATTGTTTTTCTTTAGAAATAAACTTTACATACGAAAAATTAAAGACTTTAATTTTTATTTTTTTATTATTTATTAAACACAAACATTCCTATAGAGATAGTTTTAGAAAGTATGGACACTAGAAATGGTAAAATTGTAATTTGAAAAAGTATAAAATTAAAAAAAAAAAATGCATCTATTCTATATTATTTTAAAAATTGAGGTCTTTCTTATTTTAAAAATGTCTCTCTCTCTCTCATCAACCCCTCTTATGATATATTCCAAAGCCTTTCAGATGTTTTTCATAAGTTCTTTCAAATTTCGCTTTTTTCTACCAGATAAAAGTCGCTTTCTTTCAACGAAATCAAGCCATATTTCCATCTACCGTCATTTATTTATATGCTTAAATCCTAACTGCTTTCTGTGAACCTTAGGGACATCCCGAAAAGGTGGCTCCCGAAATCTTACGACCTCAAAAATATTTTTCGCTTTCTTTGATTAACGAACTTTTAATTTCCTTTTGATTAATGAACTTTCCTTATATTGCATTTATCGCTGGCCGCCGTATCTGATATTTTGCTATTTGTCCATTTGTTTAAATTCGACTGCTTATGACTATTTCTAAGCATTAAGTAACGTACGATTATACTTACAGATGTTTAATTGGCCAAATAATCCTTGTAAATTATTGTAAAAAAAAAAAAAAAAAACCATAAGAAAGTAAGGAAAATCCTGAGTAGGACTTATAAAATTTTTTTCTCTTTCACCCCTTTAATTTCACCCCTTTAATCCTCAACTCAAACTGAAATTCCTCAGCCCTATATATTTATTGGTATCAAAGCCTTAGATCTAGTAAATCATAAATAAATTAATAAGAAAAGAATATATTAGAAAATCAAGAAATATAGATCCTCTAATTTCCAATGTAATATATAAATCCAAAAGATAAATAATTAGAAAGGAAATAATATTTGATGGAGGTTTCGTGCTTAGATATTTAATGACATAACTTATATTAGGAAAGAATTTAGCTATTCTTGAGATAATAACTACTAATGAAAAAGATTAGATAAAGAAAGATTAGTGTTTAATATACTTAGAAACAACCTTAGAAAAAGACATTTAAAAATTAAATCACTCGTGACATAAACAAGCTTTTTTATCTTATTTATTTAAAATTAGTCTATGACAAGACATTTGATGATTTCAAAAAAATTAGTCATATAGATTTCCACGAAAATAGTGATAAAATTAGAACTATAGAAAGCCTTAGAAATCTACTAATAGCTGAATATAATAATTACCTAGAAACATTAGATATAGTTCCTCTCCCTATAAGAAGACAAGTCAACACAGAATATTATACTAAAAAACATTTTATAGAAAAATTAATTCACTTAATAGAAACTTTACCCATCATAGAATATCCAAAAGAACACATAGAAGATATAACAATTATTAAAGATTAGTCATTTAATTCGAAATTTAGATTATCTAGATCTCGTATCAGAAAATCCTAGAAAAACAATTGTTTCAAACTCATTTAGACTCAAGTGCAATTATAAAAAATTATACACATAATATACATTAGAGAAAATTTAAATTCATATAAAACTCTTAACACATTAGTAGATCTAATAATCAATTTCTCAGAAAATTTTAAAACCTTCAACCCAGAATATAGTAAGATAAAACGCTTAGAAAACAAAGTAGAAAAAATTGGAAAAAACCTTAATTATATCCAATTCACTAGACTTAGTAAAAGAAAATAGAACACTAGTACACAAAATCAAATACTTAGAAGAATCTAACAATAAAATTATTAATCAATTAGAAAAACTTATAGAAATAAATAAAGGACATATAGATATATTAAAAGAAATTAAAATGAGTAGCATATGAATAACCTATTAAAGGATCAAGCATATGCCGAAAATCAGAAGAGCGAAAAATTTAGTAATATCTTAGAAGGTGCAAGTTAGCACTGTTAGTAAACGAATTTAACTTTAGTAAAACAAAATAATATAATAATATTATTATTATTAAATAAAGTGAAATAGTAAAATCTAAGAGATAAACCTAGTAGGTTCAAACACACAAGACATAGGAGTCTTATAAAGGAATAAATAACTTAGAAATGGGAAAACCTAAGAAATCAATAACTATACCTAGAACTTATAACTTTGGAAAAAGTAAAAACCAGACAAAAAAGCAATGAATAGGGAGAAGAATAATTTTGGAATTTAAGAACAAATATCGAAATAGGAGAAACATTAATGTGTAAACGATGGTTACTTAGGCGAGTGATAAGTATGGAGCAGAAATAGTAAAAATCATAGATCAGAAATAGAATATGAAAACTTTAAGACTAATGGTTTAAAAATCACTGGGCAGGAAGTGATATATAAAAGAAGATATTTGAAAGAAAAATAAATTTATAAAATGTATCAAATAAGAAGAAATCAATGCTTAGGAGATGATGATACAATACTTTAGAATTATTAGGAAAAGTATAGTAGACAAATTAAGAAAGATTATATCTTTTGTCATTTAGGATTAATAACTATAGTCATTAAAGGCTAGAATGAAGGTTTAAGACAAAAACATTAGTAATATATATGATGATAGTTGAATGAGATATGAGAAAAACTGATGATAGCAAGAATACGAGAAATAGATATGAATAATAACATAGGTATAGTATATTGTATACCAGATTTTGTGATGAGCCTTAAGACTACAGCAAGATATTAAAATAGGAATTAAAACAAGTGATATGAACCAAAGTAGGTAGTAATCTAGTAATTAATATAGGAATTTATTTGGAAGATGTACAAATTATCTGAGATAATAAAGTAAAAATAAAGTAGAAGATGTGGTAAATCTCTTAACCACTAAGGGTAGGAATGGTTAAACCGGAAGCATTAAATACGAAAAATTTACTTAAGATTAGAATGGGATCTGAAGATTTTGCTAAACTGACTTGGTATACCAAAATCCTCTTTAGTATACCAAAATACTTTAGGAAAAACTAGTATAAGATTCATAGATTACAAAAAGAATGATATACAAGAAAGTGAAGAGTACCAAGAAGAATTAACATAAATAAAAATAGACTCTGTAACTTTAGAAGGAAAAGATTATCAATAAAAGATACTCTATACAATGAGACGGGTGAATGAGGAGAAAGAAGATTTATTAAAAATAGAAACATTAGCCTTAAGAAAATGAAATGAAAGAAGAAGAAGATTAATCTATGATAATCAGGAAACATTGTAGTCCTTAGAATTAGTAGGGTAATAATGAAACCATAGAATGAGATAATGATCTAGAAATGATGGATGATGAGTAAGTCTTTTAACTTCTCCTACCATTTTGAACCCAACCTATGGGAATAAGGCAAGATAGAGAGGAGGGGAATTTACCTAGACCACAAGTATATTATGAGAACAAACTAAGCCAAATCAATCCTATGATGAATCTATAGATTCACAGGACCTAAAGGAGGCCTTACCCTGATAGAAAACCTATAAGTTCCAAGGACAAGTTTCGGGACAAATATTAGATATAAGCGACTCACTTGATCCACAATTGAAATAGTGTAATAGATGTATGGAAATTATACGATGTGCTTGAGAAGTTTGGAAAAATATACCCCAAGAAAGCAGTCCACGAAACCATGTATAAATATTTAGAAACCTTTTTAGGAAAGCACTGAGGCATTATGGGAATCTTACAAGACAAATTTTAGAAAATTACAATGGTATGCTTCAAATTGAGCTAATCCTATAATTTGTAAACCAAATTAGTAGTCAATTACGAGGAGAAGATCCCAACTCGGGACATCTTACCATTCAACAAGAAGCATTAGCCATCTGAACAAAATGCGAGATAAGGAAATGGAAATATATAAAGAATTATGTCAATGATATTACCATTTATTGCTATTTAAGGAATGGATTCAACCAGAGTTAGGAAAATATATTTAGAAAACGAGGCCTTAGGAAGAAATTGAAACCTCATGGAGAGGGTAAAGGAGTCCAACAAGATGAAATGTGAAACCAGGGAACCTTGGAGTATAGGACATAGGATAAACCATATAATGAAAATATTAAAAAGAAAATGCAACGAAATACAAACCTAAAGACAACTTAAGAAAAGTCAGTATAGATTCTGTAAAAATATATTCACACCACAAACATATAAATGGAAAGAAAATAAAAAGAAAGAAATATAAGCCAGTATAAAAATCTGATAAAAGATATTTCTTGAAAATATCTCTTAGAAAACCTTATTTAGATCTATGAGACATGTTAGAAAAATACAATCCAAGAGAATATCTGAAACAAACTTAAGTGTTATCGTGTGGAGAAGCAGGGCCAGATTTTAAATACAAATTGTCCTAGAAAGAAAAGCTATAATAGAGTATATGCTTTTAGAATGTACAAATGAAAAATTAGTGAAAATAGATGAGAAAATATTTGTCCCCGAGACAATATATAGTATAGTTAGTATCACAGAAGGAAAACAAAACTCAGACAGTTAAAACGAAGATCTAATAAATGATTTAGCATAATTAGAATTTCCAAATACATAATTTATGGATATAACATGTGAACATCAATGGAAAAAGAATGAGACTCGATAAGATTGGGATGCTTTAAACGTGAAATGGTTTCCAGATACCATATAGAGCAAAATGCCATAAGTGTTACTTGGGGATCGATGCATAATATGTATAAGAATACTTCGACACTAACCTAAGTACCGAAGAAATGAATGTCAAAATAATAATCAAGAAATTATAAATACTCTCTATATGAAAAGATAAAAAGAATAACAAAAATAATTCTAATAAAAGAAGGACATAATAATTTAGTAACAAAATTTGAAAAATATATAGGAAAGAAAAAATTAGGAGAAATCCAAGAAGAATTTATGGATGAAGCAAACTCTAATGTAATAATCCACCCTATAGAAATATATAATAAATTAGGAGAAATAAAAGCAACCCAAATAGAATGCAATAATTAGGGATAGAAGGTTTTTTAATAAAAACATACGCATTATTGGGGACACAAGGCCAGACTACGTAATTATAGATTATAAAATAATACTCAAAAAGATTTTATAACCCCAGCGTAAAACCCATGATAACACAAGTAAAACTAAGTTTTAATGGGTACACCAACCATCTAAGTACTACAATTAAAAAATATCATTTATGACAAACTGCTACTTCTAGTCCTAATACTCTTTACCATTAAAAGAAACTTGGATAAACTCTTTAAATTTTAAACACAAGTTATATTAAGACTATCATTTCTATTAAAAGATAATGGACAAATAACTTTAATAAAGATTTTTTTACTCTTATCAAGACATTGCATGATGTTTATTACAAAGAAATCATGAATTATAAGTCCGAAGAATTAGATAAACAAATAGAATATTCCTTAAAACCAAGCCTTATTAACAAAAAGATTGTGAATGCTAAAAGAAGGACACAATACGCTGCAATATATAATACAAGAAGATTTTAAAGAAGAAGAATATAGATATGTATTTAACATAATTTAGTCCATATTAATAATAGTATAAATTATTTTATGATAAACAATATAAAGAAGAACAAATACAAAGCTTAATTGATAGTTAGAAAAAACTAGAAATGAGGAGAAAATGTTTTAAAATATTGGGAAAAAGATAAAGTTGAATGTATATTAAAAATAAAGAACCCAAATTATAAAATAAAAACTGTCAAGATAGAAGCAACTGAAAAAGATAGAGAATATTATAAAACACATATTAATGATTTACTAAAACTAGGAGTAATACGTCGATCGATTCAATTTCACAGTCAAGAAATTCTTCTTAGTAAATAAACATAGTGAACAAAAAGAGGAAAAGTAGGATGAGAATTAACTACAAAAGATTAAACGATAATACGTAAGACGCATTGAGCATGATATACCAACAAAAGAAGATTGGCTAGGAAAAATAAAAGATTGTACTATATTTCTAATGATTGTAAATCGTGTTTTTAGTTAAGATGTGCACTCCAAACAAGATAAGCTTGACAAATTTTCGTCCGTATATAAGGCTGAATGCTTGTAATGCCATTTATTTAAAAACATCTCTAATATTTCAAAGAAAGATGGATAATATATTTAGAGATAATGACTCGTTTGTAGCTTTTATAAGATTTATATATACTGCTTTTAGCAAAAATAAAAACAACATATATATATCTCCAAATAGTATTAAAAGTTTAAAGAACATGGTATTATAATTAGCAAAAAATGCAATTATTTCAATGCACTATAGAATTTTTAGGGGTAATAGGAGTTGCAATGATACATAACTTACAGAGTTTAGAAAATTCTAACTTTCCATAAATAAAAGAAACAAAATAATTACAAAAAAATTTAGGATTATTAAACTATGCCAGACCTTCATAAAAAATTTAAGTAGAATTGTAGCCCTTATTCAAAGAAAGAGTAAGAACGATTTAAATATTTTAATCAAGCAAGATATTGCTAGTAAAATCTTTAAAGAAATACATAAAATTATCACCATTAGACCTACCATTAATAAATGATTATTTAATAATTGAGACAAACGGATGTAGCTAGAGCCAAAGATAGCAAAACTCATAAATATTAGAGCTGCAAATACGTAAAAACTGTAGGTATAGTAGTGAAAATACAAAGAAAAAGTATAATATAAAAGAAGATAGATTTGTAAGCACGTTATACTAAATGCTATAGATAGTTTTAGAATATTAATTATTTACAGGAAATTACTATTTAAATATGACTGGTGGAAGCAATAGTAAAGTTTTATAAATTAAAAATGAAAAATATCTTCACAAAGAAGGTGGTTAAATTTACAGAAAAAGAATAATTAATACAGGATAAAATAATCTCAAGAGATTAAAATGGGTTGATAATAACTTCAATAGATTCAATAAATGTGACTAATAAATTAATTCTGGCGTCACGTGATGAACATGCGCATAACCCGATCATTCCAAAATTATTCTAAGAAAGACTCAAGAAAGCAGGCTTGTAACCTTCTGAAGAGAATTTCAAGGTATACCCCTGTAAGTAAATATAACCTTAATTATTACCTCACATAGGACTAGATGAACATAAATGTATTATAGATAACCTTGGATTAGTTTAAGTCGATTTTTTAATCACCAATAATAAGAATTTAGATAGAAAATAATTTTATTACTGCTTAAATTGTTTATCGGAATATTTTCATAAAAAGAATAATAGTAATGCGACTTGGGCCATTGTTTAGCTTACCAAGGTCATAAAACAAGTATTTTTAAAACACGGTAAGTCCTTCCTTATATATCAAACCATCTCACCATTTTTTTCAAAGGATTTTATAACCTAACCTGTGCTTTAGATCAATGTAAAAACAAACTTAGAAGTAATTATTTTATTAGCCCATTAGTAAAAAACAAATTTTAAATCACAAATGGCCAACCTTATTTAAAAACCGCAGAACCATGCAAAAGAGCTGTGACAACAACCCTAGATTTAACACATGATTTTCTCCACTTTTTCCCCTCCTCCACTTCAAAACTTACTACCATTTATAATAACTAGAAATTCTAAGGAAAAAAATACGATAGATTTCCGGAACAAGATTATCTAATCATTAAGAAATTATATGAAGACAAAATAGAAAATGAAATAGATATAAAATTAAAAAAATACAACTTTAGAGAGAAAAAATTCAAGATTAACACACAAATAATTTTAACACATTAATAAATTTTCGCTTAATTTAACCCAAGCATACACAAGATAGAACCCAAATTCCTTAGAACAATTCATAAATTGATTGAGCCTGAATTATTGGGCAATAATTTAACCTAGCCCAAATTAAACTGGCCATTTGCCAGAAAGACACATCAAACTGCTCACGGGGTGAGACTTTCCCAAAAACTCATAAATTCAACTAACACAACAGATAGCTGAGATCCTCAAAAATGATCTATATAAAGAAGCAGAAAGCCCAAGATCCATTGAAGGACCAAGTAAAGAAGAAAAGTATGTTTGACACGATTCTTGATAATTTGATGAAAGTGGAACATGAAAAGATGTAAGTGGAACATAAAGAAGAGCCAAGATGTAAGCAAAAAGTTGTTAATTGATAGATAAGCATAAAAGTACAAGGTTATAAAAAGCATGAATGAGGGAAAGACAAAGAAGAAGCATTTATAAAAGCATAAAGAAAATTAGTCAGTTTCTCAACGAGATTCGACAAAAGCAGTTAAAGACGCAGTTTAAAAAAGAAGAAGACAATTTAAAAAGAAGAACATTGTGGCAAAGAAGGACAAAGTTTTGGCCAAAAGCTACTTTTAGGGATTAATCAATTTATTTTTCTTTAGACCACTTTTTCCGATAAGACTCTTTGGGGCTTTAATGGGCAGTACCTGGTCCACAGCATTATAATCTACGTAAACTCATCATATTCAAATCTCCTCATTCTTATTCTCTGTAAAGGAAAAGTTTGAAGATTTTGATTTTGACGATTGTACCTAATAAGCACCCGAATCGATTCTTAAACCTAACTCATCCTTAACCTATCATTTCACCTCTTGTTTTCTCTATAAATACATAACTTCTCTATGTAATTGAAAAATAACTCTCCCGAGTCTTCAACTCCTGAGCTCTCTCTCTCTCTCTCTCTCATCAACCCTCTGCGATATATTCAAAGCCTCAAGATGTTTTCATAAAAGTTTTCACTGCCTTTTCTACTCAGATAAACGTATGTGTGTTTCTTTTCAATGAAATCCTAATTTGTTTTAGAATCTTAGGGGACATCCCGAAAGGGGTTTCTCCCGAAATCTTATGGCCTCAAAAATATTTTCCTTTTGATTAATGAACTTTTCTTATTTGTATAATCATGATCGCCCGTATTCGATATATTTTGGCTATCATTCATTTGTCTAAATTGATCAAGCAGTGATCATTTCAAGTTCCTTGAAGTGAATGAGCGATTGGATGTTTAATTAGTCAAATAACTTTGTAAATTATTGTAAAAAAATAATAATAATAATAATATGTCAACTCCCCACATTTTTTAATTTTTCCCCAAAAAATCCATTAAAACAAAATTATCACTCCAGGATCGAAGAAAAGTTCCACTGTTCAAAATCTTGAAATCAAACGAGGCATGAACATTATTTGAAAAGTCATTGCAAGTGAAACCCTTTCCACCACGTTATCACAGAAATATAAAATTTCTTCATGTTTTTGTTCTAACTTATTTTTATTTGGCTTTCATTTATTTTCTTTGCTTTGATATCATTTATTAATTTTTAAATAAAGTCTTGATTTTGACTAATTTAAAAAAATCGAATAAATATAGAATTTTGGAAAAGGATTTAAAATGAATGAGCTCCAATAATTTCATCAATAATACTGAGAAGCCCTTAAGAAATTATAAGAATTTGGTAGGCAGGTCTGTTGACCGGACCTCACTTAAATATAAGAGAATTTGAATGAACTTACCGTAGCATACAATACATATTCAAAGCCCATTTTTAATTTAATACGGCAGGGCAGCCATTCTATAGTCTAAAGACAGACTTGGAGGATTTTTTTCAAAAAAAAAAAAAAAAATCTTGAAAAAGTATGGTTCGAAAACTAATACAAAGTATAGTGTAGTTTTTTATACGTAGGATAAAGCTTTAAAATATGGGTTTTGAAAGTTAAAAAATCTCAAAAAAAACTATTTAGAAGATGTTTTTTCAAAAGACACTTTCAGTTTTTGAATCTTTAGAAAATGTCTTTTCAAAAGACAATTTTAATATAACATTTCAACAATTAAAAAAATATTTATTTAAAAGACATTTGCATCTTCAGTTTCACAAAGGATTTCTTTAAAAGACATTTTTAATATAAAATCAAAAATTTTAAATTTATAAAAATGTTTCTTCAAAAGACACTTTTAATATAAAATTTCAATAATTTAGAAATGTATATACTTTCAGTTTTCCAAATTTTTAGAAAATGTATCTTAAAGAGACACTTTAAGTGTAAATTCCAAAAAATTTCAAAATTACGAAAAATGTATTTTTAAGATAATTTCAGCATACATTAAAAAAAATTAGAAAATGAGAGAAAATGTATTTTCAATATAGAAAATATCTTTTGAAGAGACAATTTTAGATAGTGTCTTTTCAAAAGACATTTCTAAATCCACATGATAAAAACTACATTAAATTTAAAAATATTTTTAAATATTTTTTATTTAAAATTTTTCATACTAAAAGTCTAAAAAGCCGGAGCTTTCCAGTGGTGAAGGTGCAGGCATGATTCATACAGCCCCACCCCCCTACCATACCAAATTTTCCAGTCAAAAGATGTCCCAGGTTGAGACTGACCCCAGAGTCCAGACCCACCACTTCGTTCAAAGATATAAACCAGATTCTTTGGAAAATAAAGAATAAAAAAGAAAACGAGGACCAGAAAATAGAAATGATATGGGCGTATCTTTTTTTTTTTCTTTTGGCTTTTGGTCCCAACTCCCAAGTTGTTAACTTTCCAAACTCTTGTCCGCATGCAGTTTTACTTTTATCCATTATAGGAAACAGCATTGAACCGTCTCCAAACACTCCTCGATTATCCGGCGTTGTTTTACACGGCACTAACACCAATGCCACCGATTGAGTGGTGACTACTCCTAAGTGGGGGGTTTTTTCTTATTTAAAAAATAATATCTAAAATAAGATGTTTATAAAAAAATTTATAATTCAACAAACAGTTTTTGTTTATTATAAAAGAGGTGCTTGAAAATCATCTTTTGAAAACTAATCATTATAAAAGAGGTGTTTGAAAATCGTCTTGTAAATAAATGAGTTATTTAGTTTTCAATATCGTTTTTAAAAAAAAATTATTTCTTCAATTTTCAATACCGGTTTTTTAAAAGACGATTTCTTCAATTCTCATTTTCAGTTTTCAATATTTCAATATCAGTCTTTCCAAAATACGACTTCTTCACTAAAAGGCGATTTCTTCTAATTTCAAAAGCCTCTTCTAATATCGTTTTTAAGAGCGATACCTTCAATTATTTTCTTTGAAGATTTAATTTCATTCACAGGTTTGTAAAAGACGCATTTCAACATCTTTCATTTCATTCAACTTTGCAAATAAATCTATTCATTTTTATAATTTGATAATAAATTATTATATTATAATTTAATGATAAAATTATTATAAATATGTTGATGTTTTTTTTTTTTTTTTTTGAAAATAAATATGTTGATGTTAATATGAATTGAATTTATGCTTGTCATTATTCATATATTATACAATTAAATTATTTGCTAAAAAAATATTATTTTAAATTATAGTTATTATTATGAATATATTTTTATCTTGGTATTTTTTATATTTTAATGATACGTCAATTAATCTATTTTCTTATATAATTTAGTATATAAAATAATTATAGCAATTGTGATATA
The DNA here is from genome assembly GCA_016808115.1 of Tetrastigma voinierianum. Taxonomy (NCBI): domain Eukaryota; kingdom Viridiplantae; phylum Streptophyta; class Magnoliopsida; order Vitales; family Vitaceae; genus Tetrastigma; species Tetrastigma voinierianum. The sequence continues at coordinate 155,834 of JAEQBH010000118.1, forward strand.
GTATTTATAAATAGTAATATTTTTAAACATATATTTACTATTTGATATTAAAAATAATTATTTATCAAATGAGATATTAATATAAAAAAATTATCAATATTTTGATCATTATCTCTCATTATTTTTTCTACCTTCCGGTTTTTTTTCTATTTATAGATTAAAAAGCAATTATAATCAATTTGTTAGGCGAAATTTATTAAAAAAACCATAAACAAACTTATTATCAATTTTATTTTTAATAAATAATTATATTTTATTTTAATTTTTGAATAAACAAACTCTTAAATACTATTCTTTAATTAAAATTTAAGTATAACATGTTTTATTTATTAAATAATAAATGATTTTCGAATAAAAAATTAAACTTTAAGAGATAAGATTTAGAACATTAATCAATTTAAAATGAAATCATAATCATTTGAATAAAACCAATAAAGAAGTTTAATTTATTGAATAATAAATTAATTATTTAATAGACGATTTTTGAATAAAAAAATCAACTTTAAGAGACAAGATTTTGAGCATTAATCAATTTAAAAGAAAATAGTAAATAGACAATATACTATCTCTATATAATCACATATTATAATTCTAAATATAAATTATCACAAAAGGCTAAAATAAGTTATCTATATAAATAAATTAACAAATCATATGTCGCATATAAACATTTATCTTTATATTTAAAAAAAAAAAATCTTTATCTTAAATTATTTTTTAACGGCATATCTTTCCTTTACTAATTTTATTATAAAAAAATGTCCAAAAAATTTTAAAAATAAAAACATATAATATATGTATACGATATATCAATTCTAAAAAAAATTTATTATAAAATTTTATTAATACTTTTATTTGATAAATTCAATATATAGATGCCAAGTATAGCATCATGATAAACTATTTTGCAACAATCACATTTATAATATATATATATATATATATATATATATATATATATATATATATATATATATATATATATATATATATAGTATTTTTTGACAACTATATATTTAGTATTTGAAAAAATAAAAAATGAAAAGAAAATTTGAAATTTTTTTTACAAAGACGAAATAGAAATCTTATTTTGAAAAGACGAAATGTGGATAAAATAATAGAAGAAATCGTATATTTTAAAAACGATATTGAAAAAGAAAGTCTTTTCAAAAAATTATATTGAAAACGAAATAATTGAATAATGGAAAATTGAAGAAATCATAATTTTAAAAAGCGATATTGAAAATTGAAGAATTCTATATATTGAAAATGAAAATCAAAGAAATCGTATTTTCAAAATACGATATTAAGAATTGAAAATTGAAGAAAAGGGGATATTGAAAATCGTATTTTCAAAAAACGATAAAAAGAAAGTTTCTTATTTTCAACAAAAACTCATTGATTTAAAACATGATTTCCAACAAAATTGGTTTTTTTAAAACACAATTTTTAAACATATGTTTCCTAATTGCATTATTATTTTTAAATGTGTGACATAGAAAACCTCGTAAAGAAAGATTTTCAGCAAGAGCGAAGAAAATACTAAATATAAGACACAATTGAATCAGCCAACAGCTGGAAAGAATAATTAGAAAGAAAGATTTAAGCAAAGGGCGCTTAAAGAATATTCGCCTCAAATATCATAAATTATTCAATGAAGAATACGCTGCTTTCACAGATTAAAATTTCATTTCTTTACCAACAACAAAATTTATGTTGCATGGAGCAGATATAAATGAATAAGGCATACTTAATGGTTAAGAAAAGCAGGTGCCAAGAAATTCATCAGACAGGGATGTGATAAAACTTGGGGATGTCATCATTAAACGCCTATCTAAAACTTTAACTAAACTGCAATAACTTCTTAAGAAAGAAAATATAAAAAGTAGATGTTTAAATTTTAACGATCGCTGAAAATGTCAGAATCTCAGTGGGCAACACATGAAAATGTTGCTTTTATTATGTACAGGAGGAGAGGCTTATTATAGCCATTATCTCTGATTTGTAAAGAAAACCAACCCTCACTCCCACCGCCCCTATGAATGGATGAATCTAAGACCTAATAACTCCTCCTAAGTCCTAAGGCAAAACGTGAATCGTTTTAAATCATCATCATCTCTTTTCCCTTTGGAGTTTGGACAAACACGGGCCCCACCATCAAAGCTGCGGTTGCGGAGCCCATATTCACGCAACTTGCATCGTGATTCGTGAACCGAAAATTATCAAATCTTTTGGCCCAAAATGAGAGTCCTCAGCGAATCCACCACCTCACCTCACCTCACACCATTACGTATGTGTCACTTTCTTCTCAGCTTTCTACAATAATAAATAAATTCGTATCTAGGGATGATGGTTAATTTTTTATTTTTTAAAAAATAAATAAAGAAAACGACAAAATCAATCTTAATTATATTATCATATAAATGGGTGGGATATAAGAATATGCGGAGAATCGTTAGTAATGAAGGCATGCCATATGCCTTGTTCGCCACTATGCCATTAAATATAAGTAAAGCTTCTTGATTCCTTTCATATCATATCACCATTCATCAATCACCATTCACCATTCACCATTCACCCCCCGTCCAAAACGACACCCTATAAGGACTGCGTTTAGAGATATTGGTCAACTTCGGGACTCTCTCCTTGATTATAATTTTGTTAATGTTTTCCACATTGTCATTATTTTTTAGTCAACCTAGTAGATTTTGTTCCGCCGCCCCCCCTATTTGATTTTCCTTATAATAAATCTCCAATAAAAAGTCCTAAAATACGTATTTATCCGGTTTTATGCGATGATTAAAAATATTAATTTTGATGAAACAGTGAAATACAGAAATAATAATAATAATAATAATAATAAGAATGAATTCCTTCGAGGATCCCGTATCCCACCGTCCCAGCCCAGATGAGACATTTGCCATGAATGCAATTGGATTCCGCGTCTTCTGAACCCTCCCTTCCCTTGCCTTCGTCTTTATATAATGCTGGATTACCTCCATCTTCCTGCCAACCATCCAAACCCTCAAGTCCCCTTCTTCCCCCAAACCCTACCCTTTCTCCATTTCTCGTCCCCATTCTCTGACCCCCTGAAATTCTTGATAGCTTGTCATCCTCTGCCCCCCCACTTGGGTTTTTCCAGAATCAGAATAAAGCAGCCTAATGATATAGTTTTTATTCATTTCGTGGTTCTCTTTTCTTCATATCTCAAAGACCCTGACCCAAACCCTACCCTGATTATCTCTTTTGTGGGTTCTCTTTTCTGGGCATAATAAGTATGGCTATTGCTTATCCTCATTTTATTGGTTCTGAGAAGTCGGCAATGGAGACAGGGGAATATTGTCTCCGTCTTCGCCGTCTCCCTCTCTGCCTCGTTTGATTCTAACCCAGGATGAGTTAAAGAAAATCGCGGCGTACAAAGCTGTGGAGTATGTTGAGTCCGGTATGGTTCTCGGTCTCGGAACCGGGTCGACGGCGAAGCACGCCGTGGACCGGATAGGTGAGCTTTTGCGTCAGGGGAAGCTGAAGAACATTGTGGGAATACCCACCTCGAAGAAGACCCATGACCAGGCGGTGTCTTTGGGGATTCCCTTGTCGGATCTGGACTCGCATCCGATCATGGATCTTGCTATCGACGGCGCCGATGAGGTGGACCCGTATCTGAATTTGGTGAAGGGGCGGGGCGGGTCACTGCTGAGGGAGAAGATGGTGGAGGGCGCCTGTAAGAAATTTGTTGTGATAGTGGATGAGTCTAAATTGGTCAACCATTTAGGGGGTAGTGGGCTAGCCATGCCGGTTGAGATTGTGCCATTTTGTTGGAAATTTACCGCTCAGAGGTTGCAAATGTTGTTCGCGGAATCGGGTTGTGTTGCAAAGCTCAGGACTTTCGAGAATGGGGAACCTTTTGTCACAGATAACAATAATTATATCGTGGACTTATATTTCAAGAGAGAAATGGGGGATTTGCAGGCTGCCAGCGATGCAATTCTGCGGCTTGCTGGTGTTGTCGAGCATGGGATGTTTCTTGACATGGCAACAACTCTTATTGTTGCAGGGGGGTGTGGTCTGGTGGTGAAGGAGAAGTAGGAGGACCATGGAAGCTCTGGCAATTAGTTTACTGATCGAGTTTAACACTTTATATGCAGAACTAATTATAATTTCTTCGGAAGTGGGGAGGTTTTATTAGCCATTATTGTAACAGGGGAGGTTTTTTGGTTTCCTAGCTTGCAAGGAATACAGGTGCTGGGAAGTCTCTCCAATAATTTTTTGATAAGGTTCAATTTGGTCAATTATGAACCTTTTCTATTAGCAAACTATGTTATTCTCATTCCACTATAAATTGAAGGATCAGCATTCAGCTTCTGCTTTAGTTTTTATCTTTCTGCTCTCAATCATTCTTTCCCCGGACTTATTTTGTTTGTTTAATAAGTTCTCATTGGACTTGGATTGCTCATAGCCAATTTTTAACAATAATATATATTACTCAGTGGTATCATGAAGTATACATGCTCTGGCAGCCCCTATTTCTTTGAATTTCCGTTCTCTCTGGTATGAGTCAAGCTTTCCGCGCCTGCTATAATTTCTCAGGTAAACTATAGCATATATTTGATGTTTGCATGGTCAGTAAACTGTTTTAGTGGAGGAACATGGCCAATCAATTCCTCGGTGTGTGATGAGGTTGCAAAACCTTCTAACTCACCTTGAATCTGAAAATCAAGGATGAGGTTTACCAGCACCTGTCATGGTTCTGAGTTATTTTCTTCTGCATGATTTGGCATTTATCTACTTTTACCTTAGCTGTGTTTGACTAAAATATTTGTGTAGGATGTCGAATTGTTCATTAATTATGTAATTCATTGTTTATATTGACCAAAATATTGGAGTAGAATGTAGAATTGTTTATCCGGTTCATTGTTTTTGCAATTCTTCGGAAGCCAGAAGGCCTAGTTTATATTGACCAAAATATTGGAGTAGAATGTAGAATTGTTTATCCAGTTTATTGTTTATGCCATTCTTTTGGAAGCCAGAAAGCCTAGTTTATGTTGACCAAATATTTGAGTGGAATTTAGAATTGTTTATCCTGTTCATGTTTATGCAATACTTTGGAAGCCAAAAGGCCTAGTTTAGATCTTGGCTTCTTGTAACCCATTTGTTACATTTGTCTTACTTCTCAGTTTTCCCATACCGTTGTTTGACTGAAATACTTGGGGAGAATGTAGAATTGTTATTCTTAATGCAATTCTTAGAAGACAAAGTACCAAATTTTGGTTGTCTTGTTCACTTTTGCTAGGCCGAATTGTTCTTTGGGTCTACTAATTAGCCAAATCAAAAAGTTAGTGGGATTGGCTATCTGATCTAGGAGATTACACTCATGAACAGAACACTGGACAAAATTATAAAGTTCTAAATTTTATCTTATATGTATTCCTATATTGAGCTAAAAATTTTACAGAGCCATGTTATGGTTTTGTGATATGTGGAGCATGTAAATTATTTTTGGTGATATGCCTGCTGCATATAACTCATGAGCATAACTCGGAATATTTCCTGTTTCACCAGTTTGAACATAAACATAGTATGCTGAAGGTTCTGAAGGTTGTTCAGGATTTCTTTATAAGGCACCGATTACTTTGCTAACTGAAGTTCTTATTACCAAGGTACTCTATACTGTGAAAGTTTGCTGTCTTGGTGCACCTGGAAGACACTCCTTATAAGAGCATTTATTTGAAATGAAATTCTTCTCCCTTGTGTTTCTATAAGCTTGAGATTGAATGGTATTGTGGAATCCACCTAAAGAAGCAGGTGAGAGATTTTAACAAAAAAAATTATATATGGTTAAGGATTTGTGATTGTTTATCTTTTCATATTTTTCACGCTGCTTCTTTATTGCATAATTGTGCTCTTGCTGTCTCAAAGAAGTTGCTGAGGGAGCATGGGGTAATCTACAGTGTCAAAAAATTTCATCCAACCAGTGTTCTCTCATTCCTGTGTCTTGTGCAAGCTGCCTTCCTCATCTTCAATTTATGAATCTATAGCTCCTTACTTCTGATATGCACGGGTGAGCCAAAACATAACAAATGAAAATAAACCTAAATTCTCTGCTTCACAGATATGTTATTTTATAATATGCTGAAACTTTTGAAGGTATTATTTTTTGGCTGAATCGGCACAGTAACATACTAACATTTGGTGGTGGATTATGGACAAGGGCAGTAGTAGGCAGATTATTGTTCCTGGATGGATGCTATGGCTCTCCAACTTCATGAAGAAGGCATCTCTTCTGATTTTAGTGGTTGCAGAAGTGAAACTACCTTCCTGAGGGCTAAGAACCAGAGTAATGTTTGTTTATATACCCAATTTTACACTCTTATATACTTGTACACCCTGCCATATGTTATTATAATATGGTGATCCTAGTAATGCGCTGCCATGTGTATCAAATGATCCTCTTACACAATCACGTATTACATTTATCTTATGCAGGTGTTTACATACATTGATACTCCTTGTGTTAGGTTGGAAGAAATGCTTGGCATGGGTGTTGCATCCCAACTTAGTGGATGCTCCCCTATGGTGAATGCTGAGGAAATACATCATCATCTTCCAGTTTTGGTAAATATTTTCTTTGTGAGATGTCACTCTTTGGCCTCTTTGAACTGATGGTCAACAAATTCCTTCATGGATGGTTGCATTGCTCTCAATAAAGTAGTGACAACCTAATCTTTTTTGTATAAACGGTGTTGACATACATCCTCCTCATTTCACGAGGGGTGTGGGCACCTTTTAAGACATCAGATTTAGGTGTGATCTTTGCTACTAGTTTGTCTACCTGAGTTCAGTAGCAGGACTTGAGGGGTGTCATGGATGTCTCCTGTTTGCACCTTGGTGCTGGGCATGGCACCCTCCCATCATCGAGTTTTTGGGACATGCGGAGGGTTTGGATTTGATTCGACGGTTTGAGTTGAGGACCTTTATTGAGGTGAGGTAAGATAGATTGTATATGCATCGAACCTATTTCAACTGAATTAAAAGGTGGGGTATGTTGCCACAGAGGGATCCACTGCCAAATGGCATGTGTCACTACCATGAGTATATGGGTGTCGGTAGATGAGCTTGCTGATAACATGTGAGGCCGGCCTCTCATTGATTGGGTTTCTCCAATGAATGGCGCAAAGGTTTCATTTGTAAAAATAACACAGGAAAAGAAAATGGCCAAGACTACTCATTTGTTGCTTACATTCCATCGCAAGGGGCCCTTTTGAACTGCTCCTTGGTTCTCTATCCCCAGGTCATGACCCTTTTAAAATGCCCTCGATTCCCTATCCTCGGTTAAGGACCACAGCCACTTGCACCTCCCCCCCTTCCCCTCCATCAGCTTCACTTCCCTGTTGAGCCATGACATGTCACTGCCCTTGGTCTTCTTCCATCCATGTAAGAACCCATCATCAACAATGTTGAATGATAAATGATCAACTAACTTTTTAGCAAGATCCTTCCCAACTAATCAGCGATCAGACATTGGAATACATCCGCAAGAAAGGTTACTTAAAACAGCTAGCTTGATTAAATAAATAGATTTCATTCTTTTGTGTGGGAAATAACATGGGGGAATTTTTTTGAGAGAAATCTCCTTTTCTTAAATCATTTCTATTTAATTAAAGATGCTGAGTGAATTCTGAGATGGCATGGGTTTAGTTTCTTGTAATTGTAACTGTTACTGTAATTGTCTTGAAAGCGGGCAGGACATACAGACATGAACAGAGTAGATAAAAAACAAGGGACATTGAAGGATCTATCCAAATAAATATCGAGATAGAGCAGGCAGGTGCAGGCATTAGGTGAAGCATTGATGTGGGTGATTCCCAAAGTAATATATATGAGCAAGATTTTGTTGAGTTGAGTGCTGCTATTTGTTGTTCATGGATCATGGATGTTGGTGTTGATTGCTGTCATATGTTCATAGATCTTGTTACTGCAATTCTTCACCTTCTTCATCAATCATCTTATTTTCGGTGTCCAGCCAGAGCACTGGGAACACATATAATGATTGGAATACTTGAGTTACTACCCTCTTCTTCGTCTCTATACTGTGTATAGACAGACACACAGCCACAACACGAACGAACATGCTTCCTTGTTTAATCTTGTTCTAGTGAATTGGACAGCCTCCCTCTAGAATGACCTACTACAACTTGCTGTCTTTGAGCTATGAAATTGGTTATGTAAAGTGGACGTCCAATGAACTTGCGTGCACTTAAATAAAAGACCAAATTCCTTTATCATTTAAACATAGTCTGGCCAGTGGCCACAGTACAAGCTACCACGAATAGGTGTTCTTTTGTCATGTATACCATTTATTGGTTCATCGTTTATGCCTTTTTACCATTCGTTTGTACTATTGTTTGTTTGGCTTAGATTTCAACATACCCCTTTCAATGGTTCAACTTTAAACCTTTTGTGTGGTAGGTACCAATACCATAGCATTTTCCTGAAACATACCCATCTGGAATTTATTAAATTTTTATGTTAGCGGTACATTGGCTTATTGGAACTAATTTTATTTTTATGGATTATTATTAGAACTGACAATATGGGTTAAACCCAATGAGCTAACCCACTTTAATCCGAATTTTTGAAGAGTTGAGTTATAAATTTTAAGGTCATAATAAATTGTCAACTTCTGGCCCAACCTGCTTGGCCAAGGCCCATGCGGCTTTGGGTCGAAGTACTGGATTCATCAATCAATCCAAAATTTTATTTAATTTTTTTAAGTAATTAACTTAGTAATTGAAATTTTCAAAGATTCACTTATAAAATTCGATATTTTACAATTTGCTTTTATAACATAGTGGTTTTAAAAATAATAATAATAATAATATATAATTAATATATTAAACTTATTTGTTTTAACTATTTTATTTTCAATTTTTAAATGTATCTTTTTAATATAATTTATATGATAATTTAATATTTAAAAAATATTATATGAAACATTTTAATTAAGAAAATTATAGTTTTAATATTGAATATATTTTTATTTATCTCATTAATCCTAGTTTAGATATTTACAATTTTATTTATTTTTATTTATCTTTTAAATTTTATTCAATGATATTTGTTTTTTTTTTTTGATAAAAATGAAGTTGTATTAGTTTATACCAAATTAAACTTAATAACTAAATTATCAAGATATTTCAAATAATTTTATTATTAGATTCAATGTTAGCCAAATAAAATATTGTTATTTTAAAAATAATTAAATAAAAATTATACTTATTTTTTTCTTTAATATATTATATCTTCTTAGCAAGATAGATTTTCAAAAGAAATAGGACATTTTATTATTATACTATTGAGATGCATTTTTGGAAAAAATATTTTTTTATTCCAAATATAAATAAAATTTATATTATTAACATTATAAAATTTTAATTAATAGATGATGATAATTCAATCACCATCGAAGATATACATATTTTTAATGTGAAATCATATATTATTATTGGATATAATGAGGATGAGAATGAAGATTAGAGACATGAGATTTCATTTGATATTTTGACGTTGTCTTTTTTTTTTTCAAATACGCTATTAAGTCACATTTTTATCGTTAGACATGTTCATTAGTTTGGTACTTTTGCTATAATGTAGTTGCTCTAGCATTATTTATTTATTTTAGTTTGTTTACTATTATTATATTTTTAAGACTCAATCATTTTATATATTAATTATTATTAGATATTTATATATTATTTATTTTTATTTGAAGAATGATAAATTTGTAAAATTAATTTTTTTCAACATTTTTTAAGGTTTTAGTCTGCAATCCGCATGGGTTGAGTTGGGCTAGTCTGGGTTGGGTCAATAGAAATCGTTGACAAATTTAACATGCTTACCATGGTTTAAATGGCCGAAGCAATTACTTACTCAAATTTCTAATTATTATCTCAAGACTTTATTTTTTTATTTTTTATTTTTGAAGAGAAAATAATTTTATTGATTCAAATTAGCAATACATCGATAGAAATATATAATCAAAATCGTTAAAAACCATAAAAAATGAAACAACATTTATGTTAATAGTATAATTAATCGGTTAAAAACTTATATATTTTATAGTTAAGCTTATATATTTGATATTATTATTATGAACATAATAACTATAATTCCAGTTTTGTAGCATATTGATCACTTTTGATTTGATTTATGATATGATATACTTTGCTCTTATACAAATAAACGCCGTGATCACGCATGACGAGCAAATAAACGTCAGACAAGACGATGACACCATACATCGCACCATTTAATCGACGACGATCATATTTGTCAGACAAGATAACGACAACTCACAGATCAAGACGAGATAACTATACGTCAGATGCAAGACAATGACAACCATATATCACACCAAGATGGTGAAAAAATATGTAGAATGGTGATTTTATGTCATGAAAGATAAAAAAAAATAAAAATCACTCCTTGTTTAAAGGAAAAGAAGTTAAAGAGAAAAGGGAAAAGAGATTAGACATTTGCACTTTGTTTATTATTACTATTTTTCATAAAAAAAAAAAATTCATTTAACTTTTGAAAGTGCTGTCATAGACACCCATGCAGAATATCTTTGTCAGTGGTGAGATAGAATAATTATAAGCCAACTTTCTTAATAATAATAATAGTCAGAGATATTAAATAGGTTAGATTAATTTACTCCACTGATAAACTTTGGATCCAGGGCATTAAATAATGGAGCACAACTTTCTTAATAATTAGCTTAATTATATTTTCATTCAATCATGAATGGACTTCACAATCTTGACCTATTGACTTCTCAGTACCAACCTTAATTTTGTGGCATTACATTAGGTGGAGTCTTGGAGAAAGCAAATGCTTGGGCCGTCCGCTATGCCATGCAAGTATCTCACAAATCTCCCAGCTCCAGATTTACTCATTATTAGTCTGTGGACATTTTACTGCTACACCCTCCCTCCATCCACTGCCTAGTAATTCAAAGGCGGCAATCAAGCAAAAGCACCACACACTAAAATCTAAATGGTGGTGGGGGGTTGTTTCTTAAGGCCTAAGAAAAGTGATAAAAGGGCTCTTCTTTTTCCATCTTTCTTCATTCCTTCGTGGGCACCCCCCCCAAGGCCCCAACCACCCCCTCCCCCACCCCCACACCTTTTGTTACTTTTCCCCTCTGTAGTCAAAAGAAGGAGCCCATTTTGCCATTCCCACTCGGAGTGCCTTTTTTTGACATAGAGAAATCCCATTCTCAATGCATTGCCCCTCTTTTAAGATGTTGGGCCTCTTAAAATCTTTGGAGGTTTAATTAATTATTCTTTAACATTATCATAATCAGCGCTTTTATGTCTTCCTCTGGTGGCTTGCCAGGAAATGAACTAAATCCAATCACAGGATCCACAAAGTAAACCGAAAAGCTTATGATCCAACTTTGTAGTACGCCCCCTTGATTGCCGGCACCAAATGAGGGGACTCTGCCTTCCACCATGAGAAAGCGTGTATGTATTTGTGAAGAAAACCCGATTGGACCTCCTTTTTTTTTGTGAAATTGAAGGTACCTCCTCTTCTAGTATACACTTCCTACCTATCAAAGTGTAGAAGCTCTTCTTGTGTGTGGGGTTTAAGGAACCCAATCCAATCCATGTGTGGGGCGGTAATTAAAATATGGTGACGATTTTAACTGGTAACAAATTGTGGCCTGAAATTGTGTTCTCATTAGCATTGCTCTCTCTGTAGGTCAGGTTGGAGTCACAAATGGGCACCTAACACATTGAGTGATGATGATACCAGAATGGCTCTGAAGATGGCCACGATTCATCCGTGGGGACATTAAAATGATCTGTTTTGGCCCCCATTTCTTTGACTAACTTGGATTCAAGATGGCCTTATTTCAACATGTCACTAAGAGTCTAAGACCCAATCCAAGAAAGAGAAGGAGAGAGAGAGAGATTATTTCACAAGCCAAAGCTAACCCACCCTTATGTCATTGACAATAATCAAACACAAAAATTAAACATAAGGTAAAAGAAAAAGGGAACATACCAAAGAAAAAAAAAACGCAAGAAAAACAAAGATATGATTGATTCAGATGCATGTATAATATACCAGTACCACACACACTTTCCTAAAACCTCTCCTAATGTATCCTCCAAGAAATCCTTTTTTCATTTCATGTCTTACCTTTCGAGTAAAACAGTTATAATCCAACAATTTTTTACCATTCCCATGCAATAAGAAAACAATAAGGAAGCCCCACCAAAGCTAACGAAGGTGGAAATGTCGATAAAAAGGCAACACTGCATTTCGACATTTCCCTTTCATTTTCAAACCATGAAAAGGGAGTGGACGTTTACGTGCCAGTTTTGGCTTGTTTACCTAATAATCTCATTCATTCTCCCTTCCATTTTCCCTGTACAAAGAAAAGTATCTAAAGCGGTGCCCATCTTAATACGCACAGCAATTAACAACCTCCAGCTCTTGTCGTCCACCTTCAACCAACTCCATTAACAAACCGAAAAGCCAAGTTTAGAGTCTCACAAACAATAACGTACGCTTCGTTTCGCATTCACTTTTTTTCTTCTTCTTCTTATTTGTTACTATTTGTGTGTGACACCTATGATTCATTTTAATAATTTAAGAACATCGCTTATAATGTTTTTGGCCACAATCCAACTAGATATGTCAAAAATAAGAACGTGGCCGAATAATTCGGATACCATTCCAACAGATCGTCCACTAAATCCTATCTTTTCTAACCAATGAATGGATCTATTATCTATAAAAAAAAAATCTGGAGTAAGTAGCGTCATTAATATTATTATTTTTGAAATGATACTACCATAAACAGTTACATTTAAATTACTTGTAGATTCACTTGCCAAATCCATACCCCGTTGTCCTTTTACCAAAATGGGCTTAAATCTCGGGGGTCTTAGTCAAATATGGGAGTGGTATTCTCGTAAAATCGGTAAAAAGGCGTGGGAAGAAATGTAATTTAGTTGAAATAAATGGAAAAAGCAGAAACGACCTGGGAAGGGGAAAAGCAGAAACGACAAGTGGAGTGTGGGATTTGTTTTTCACTACTTCCACGACTTCCCGCTTACAATTGTCCAACCAACGGTAGGTAGTGTAACGATGTGGGGGGCTGAAAGTGAAAACGAGGGTGGTAATATAACTTCCCTTACCGCCGCTTTACTGGGCTGGGCACACCCGCCTTTTCTGTTTGGCTCCCGTTTCATCAATCATCACTCGGGCAATGCCATGTGACTTTCTCTCTCTATAAACGAGGGTGGTAATGATTTTGGTGGAAGCCCTAGAATTGTCCTCTCTTGCTTCCTTCCTTCTCTCTCTCTCTCTAGTCTCTCTTCCGGCATCCGTCGGACGATGCTCTTCATTTGCCGGTTCTGCTCTGAGAATTGCACAGGAGCCGGGAATGAAGATCTCCGTCGCGCAATTCTCCTTCCTCTTTCTCCTTTTCGCCTTCTTCACTTCAATTTCGGCCTTTTCTCCTTCACTTGATTACCGCAGCAAGTTCGTTTTAGGTTCGTTCACGCTTTCTGATCTTTTTGGTTTCTTCTGGTTCTGTATGTTGCGAAGGAAATGACGGAAAGGAGAAGGGATTAGAACGGTGCATCTGATTTTTTTATTTCTTTTGTTAGTTTTTGGAGTTAGAGGAGAAAGGAATACAAGTGTTAGGCTTGGGTGAGCTGAGTTGCTTTTTTGTTTTTGGTCTAATTTTTCTTGATTTGACGCAGCAACCAAATGCGTAGTAAATCTTATGTAACATGGACGAACTAACAAGGCTTAATTACGAAGATCAAAACGTCTTCTTCTTCTTTTTCCCCTCTCGTGTTCTTTCAGACATGAACTCGATTCCGAAATCTTGATTCCTTTTCTTGATGTTGTGTGCACAGGGGAAGTGAATTTAGGATCATGGAAAGGCGAAACACCGGGGGAAGCGCAAGCACCCGGACCGGCAAACAGTGGGTCTCAAAGCACTCTAGTGTTAGCAGCAAAGAGGACGGATAGGCCAGACATTCTTCGTGGATTTAAGCGCTATCGAGGTGGTTGGGACATCACAAATAGGCACTACTGGGCAGTAAGTACTTGTTTCGTTTCTCATTCTGGGTGTAATTTGATTGACGACCCAGATGTGACAGCTATAGATTTATTTTTCTTCAATTTCTTCCTCAAGTTCTTGATGTGGGCATTCATGGTTCTCTTCCTCGTTAAGATCTTTATTGGATCGAAGTTAAAGAAAGGTTGGTACTGTTGTGGCCAATTTTTGGTTTGAGAACTTTGATGTTTTAGAGACTTGTTTAATCTGAGAAGTGAGAATTCTAATCTCTTGGAAACTGTAGCCAGTTCATTTGTCTTTTCATACTCGTCATTATCTTACTCCGTTCTGAGTAATTAGAGAATTGAACGAAAAATTAGGAACTGGTGCCTAATATGCTTTGTGTTTCAAATAGGAATTGATTGATTCATGAGTTCTATGCCATCCTTATCTGGGCGAAATGACGAATGAAATAACTGTCTAATGAAACTAACTTCAGATTGATTGAATGTAGCATTTTTTTATCTGTTTGTTAATTCTTGAATAGTATGATAGGGCGATCAACAGAAATCAGATTGCATCCTAATGAAACTTTTATCTCCAAAGGCAAAAGTATACAGTAGAAACACCCATGATGGAACGCCAACTGGGTATCACCTTTCACTAAAGGAACTACTGGGCACTGACCCCATAATCTGCAATAAAAAGGTGTCCAAGTATATAATGGGAAAACTTATTAGTATCTCATAAATCTTTACCTCGAAATCATTTGAAAACATTTTCTTTCTGTTTTTGCTGCATTTTTTATTTTCTCAATATTCTAGATACTTTCAAACTATAGTCAGTGGCTAAGTGATAAGAGGGAAACTTATTTTATCAGTATTTTAACCATTTAATCTGCAGTCTGTAGGATTTACCGGTGCTTTCGGTTTCATTCTTGCTTTCCTGTGGCTTATATCTTTTGGCTTCGCTCTTGCGGTGCATTATTGCTGTGGATGGGGAATAGACATCAAAGGCAATGGATCAGATCGTTCTAAAAGGATTTCTCTTATCATGCTTATTCTCTTCACCTGTGCTGCAGCGTAATCATCTGAACTCAAAACTGTTTTAAGCTGTCACTACATTATTTGGTTGGGAAGTCCTTGTCCTCCCTGGTAACATTTCATTTGATTTGTTGCACAAGTTTTCGAGGTTTACCATTTTATCTTATCTGGTCATTTCCATAACCATTGTTTATTTCATTACTTTTCAAGGTCTTGCATGGCCTGCCCTTCCTACTTTTCAGAAATTGGTCCACTCTGTGTTGTCCCTTAATTAATATTTCTATTTTTCCCCTTTCCTTGCTCTCACAAATATCTCTTGATTGTTTGTCTCTCAGGATTGGATGTATTCTACTTTCAATCGGGCAGGATGAGTTTCACCGTGAAGCAATGAATACCTTGCATTATGTCGTAAACCAGTCAGACTACACTGTACAGACCCTAACAAATGTCACACAGTATCTTGCCCTTGCAAAGACTATTAATGTGGCCCAACTTTTCCTTCCTCCAAATGTCAATGACGATATTGACCAGTTAAATGCGGATCTACACAAGGCAGCAAATGAACTGAAAGAAAAGACCAGTGAAAATTCTGCCAAAATAAAAAAAGTATTCAATGCTGTGTACGAGTTCATGACCTTGATACTTCTATCTAATTTAGCATTTTCTTCATATACACAGTTTGTGAGCCAATTTTTAATTCCATGTTGCAGGCGCTCAGCTTTGATAACTGTAGCAGCTGTAATGCTTCTCCTGTCTGTGCTTGGTTTTTGTATGTATTATCAAAATCTTATTTGTTAATTTTGCTCATATACTTGAATCTATTATCTATCTGCAACTAACCAACCTATTTTATTGCAGTCCTGTCTATCCTTGGGCACCAACATGCAATTCACATGTAAGTTCTACTTTTCCTTTCAGTTTATGGTTCTGGTTCTAAATAACCTGCTGTCCAACTGTTCGATAGTATATGTTTCCAACACCACCATTATATTTTTTCAGATTCATTATTGGTGGATGGTTACTTGTGGTAATCACATTCATTCTTTGTGGAGTTTTTGTAATCCTTAACAGGTAAGATATCACTTTTTAGATTGTTACATCACTTACAGGTATTTTGGTGTTTGATGTTGCTGTAAAGAGAGAAATCCAAATGTAAAAGATTTTTTTCTTAGAAAAAAGCCACTTTCATGTAGCGCTTAAAGTTGCTTGCATGACAACCACCAAGGATACCTGATCTTCCTGCCCTCTGCAGGCCTGTTCACAATCTTGTGCCTGGATCATCATCACTAGGTGGTCGATGCATCTTTCATTTCCTAGACCACATTTGGGCATTTGTTTTCCAGATTCTATTGTCAGCTGCAGCTCACTCCAGCTTTGCCTGTGACTTTTGTTTCTTTTGACACTCTTTTCATTTTGTCTTGTTTGTTATAGAACAAAATTTCACTTCCAATTCATTGTCATAATAGATGGATAACAAACTCATATGGCACAACCACTAAAGTTCTGTCTGTTGGAATTATGTTCCCTTTTCTTTTTGGTTCTTTGGGCCTCAAGCAATGTGTATAATAAACGAGCTAATTCCATTTCCTGACAGAATGGTGCATGGTGTTTTATTTCAGTGCTATAACCGACACCTGTATGGCCATGGGAGAATGGATAGACAATCCTCGAGCAGAGTCTGCTCTTAGCAACATCCTTCCATGCGTTGATGAGAGAACCACAAACCAGACACTGATCAAAAGTAAAGAAGTCGTCACTAATATTGTGAATGTCGTCAATCAATTTATATATACCTTTGCAAATGCCAATCCTTCACCAAATGATGTAAATTACTATAATCAGTCTGGACCTTTGATGCCGCCCCTTTGTTACCCATATGACTCCAACCTCCAGGATCGCCAGTGTGGATCTATAGAGGTGTCCATGGAAAATGCTTCGGTGGTACGTGGTGTTCATGTGTTCCTTTTTAAGTCAGAATATTTTATTCTTCTTTTTTTGGTCGTTTTCTTATAACGTCTTATATACTACATAGATGGTGACACAATGACTGACAATTCTTTTGCCTATTTGCATTAAAATTTTCAGGTTTGGAGGAATTGTATATGCACGAAGTCTGAACCTGGGTTATGCAACAACAAGGGGAGGGTGACACAGGACACATACACACAGTTGGTGGCTGCAGTTAACGAGAGTTATGCGCTTGAGCATTACACTCCACCATTGCTTAGTCTTCAGGATTGCAATTTTGTCCTGGAGACGTTCCGGGAAATCAAGACAAGGTACTGTCAACCACTAGAGCATGATCTCCAGATGGTGAATGCAGGATTGGGCCTTATCTCAGTAGGGGTCATGCTCTGCCTTATCCTGTGGATATTCTATGCAAACCACCCCCAAAGGGAGGGAGTGTTTGCGACTCTATTTTTACCAATAAGAAAAAAGTAGCAGTCAGAAGAACGGTTCTCTAAATAACACCAACATCAATACATGATGATGAATCAAACATATTTCCATCCAGTGGAATCAAGGAACGTAGAAGAGAAAAAGATTACTGAAAAAAAAATGAGCCCATTTTCTCCTTTAAATTTGTTCTACCCCTTACCCATGAGGGTTAGAAACCAAGGTGGCGCAAAGCACCATTTTGAGTTGGGGGCTACTAGCCTTTCTTAAATGTAGCTGGGTTATCTCTGTACAGTAAAAATCGAATCAGCATATTTTTCTTCATATCATTCCGATTTTTTTTTTGGGCTCATCATCCCACGGTGTGCATTTAAATGTGGTTTTCTTTTTTATTTTTCTGCTTCAGGTATTGCTTTTGCTAGGGCCTAGTTATCATTTTAGTTTCTTGCTTCCAGGAGCAAAGTAATGAGGTGTGTTTTCCAAAGTCCGGAATTTATTATGAAGTGGTGTCGCCATACAAGAGAAATGGCAGACAAATCGTTCTGGTGCTTTTGTAACTGGGATGCTTAATTCCTGCTACCGTATGTTCAACTGCCATGATGTTTGCGGACCTTACTGTTGCCGTAGTGTTGTGGACCCTTTTGTAGGTCATCTTTAACTGCAGTTCATGTTGCAGATCTCATGGTTTTTTATTTCTCACTTTTATTTAATCTCCTTTTTCTTTGAAACTAAAATTGGCTATTGATGCCATTGAGGCTTGAAAAGGTTGGGAAGGGATCAGGTTTGAGTGAACACAATACTATGCAATGCAAAACTGATAGATGTAAAAAAAATGGCAATTGATTGGAGAAATTAAATCAAAGGCAGAATGGCAACTGCAAGTGTCCCAGCCCATCCAGCATTGTCCAATTTTCTGAGTCCGGGGACTTAGCCGGTCAACATGCACCGTCCCGCCCAACTAATTGAAACAGACGATTGCAACGTGCAAATGCCGTCTGACCCGGTCAGCCTTTACTCTTTAGCTAAACAAATGATATTTCTCCACGCAACGCAATCCCAGGAGCTTTGGGACATTTGTCTCAACCATAAGGGTGCCGGTTAAATAGCTTTAACAAAATAGCGATGTACTCGGTCCTTATCTTTCTCATTAGAATTAATAACTAATGCGAAAAAGCTATAAACAGGCCCTATTTCCGTTATACCTTTCACTACTGCAATTTTCCCACGACGAAACAAATGGAGGCATGTGTACTTTACACAGTTAATTTTACATTACCTCTTTCCATGAACCAAGCCTCCAAAATAATCGGAAATAATATACTAACAGTGGGGGTTCATATTCCCACCAAAAAACATCAAAATTAGAGATGACAATTCATGTCGATGAATCGTATTCATATCGTGTTAATATATAAATCGTGTCAACATTCGCCAACCCAAACTCGATATGAATAATTAATATATCAATATTCGCTAACCCAAACTCAATCCAACCTATTTATTATTCGTGTTAAAAAAGTCAACACTAACATAACTCATTTAATTTGATTATTTAAAATAATAATAATTATAACTAATAATCCATACATGTTTAACATAAATAACCTATTAAATTTAACATGTTTATTAATTTTATTATTTAAATTGATAGGAATTATAACTAATGATCCATATTTAATACAAATAACCTATTAAATAGGTTAATTAATTAATATAATAATTAAACAGATCAATTCCATCAACGCGAATATAACCCATTTGTTAAACATGTTAGACGAGTCAACACGAATATAAACCAAACATGATTATAATCAACCAAAACCCGTAAAAACCGTGTTAAGTTCGCATCGTGTCAAATTTTACCGGCCCTAATCAAAATAAAAAAGAAAACCCAGAATAATTCACATGAGTCTACAACACGACGTTTCAATAAAACTCTGCACCCCTATCAAGCAAGCAATTCTTCTCGCGCCTCTCAAGCACGAGTGTGTCCATTCTCAAGTCAATATTTTACTGCGGTTCCTCCAAACCTAAGAAAGGTCATGGGGTTGGTACTTGAAGAGATGGAAGATCCAGAGTCAGTCATCGTAAGTGCATAGCTTATAAAATTAAGGTCTAAACTTCGATAAATAAGCAGCATTTCTTACACATCAAGCATCGATGTCTACTACTAAAAAAATACTTCATTTCATGCTTCAGTCAGTCGGGCCAGCTTTTGCATGGAATGTCCTTTTATGTCCTGCTTCCTGATTAACAGGATTCCCATTTCCAACCACCCTTGAAATCTAGTCCAGGAATTGAAGGGCTGGAAACTGCTTTGCAGCTCCACGTTATATCTCCCCACTTACATATTTCAACAAAACAAGACTTACCCTCTTTGCTACCTTATCGCTAGCAACAGCAAGAGATTGGTCCAAAGTGATGAACAATCATGGAAAATAGAAAAACGGACAGTAGCGTTTGGGAAAACAAAGAAGAAAATCAAGGTCATCTTCACAAAAGCAGAACCCCAACTTAGAGATTTTGACAAGCCAGAAGTCGGTCTGACTGGTGTAGTTACGTACATTCATATTTTCCTAACATACACAGGAAATCCTAAGGAAACGAGCACTTCACAATACAGACTGCTAAACTACGAGGTGTAGTAATTGTATGCACAGAAGGAGAGAAGCTACAACTACCACTTAGTCCTTACAGGGTCGACAAGGTTTAAAGCTGCACTAACCGCATTAGAATGGAGGGGGTGTTGACAACATTAACATCATATGCAGGGCAATACTCACATGTCCATATCATCAAATATTTCCCCATCTTCCTCATTACATAACTCATCCGTGAGAAATCCCTCAACCATCAAGTTACTGCCACAAAAAGAATTTTATGAAGCCAAAAGGAAATTGTGGCACTTGTAGGGCAAATTCATATGTTTATGAAATATCAATATGTTAAACCCACCTAAGACAGCAGAATCGGAAGCTCACAACACGTTTTAGCTTTCTATTATAGAAGAAGAAATTGAACGACCATCTGAAAAATTCAGAAACCCAAGTTATAATTTTCATTTATATGCCAGCAGCTCTAAGAGATGGCATTTCATACACTTACATGGCTCCCCTCTCTAAAGAAGGGTCTGCGTCAGAGTCTGGATTGTAACTGTAAATCTCACATTCTGCTAGTTTTACAACCTGCATTAGTAGATATCATAAAGTTTCATCTTTGTACAAACTTGTTATTCCAAATTTATGACTTGGGACCACTAGAATCATTGTTCTGAAGTTACCTCATCCAGAGCCTTGTACAAGCTCTCTAGCAGTGAGACCCCGTTAGCTTCAATCCATTCCTGCAATTGCAAGAGAAGATACTTCAAACTGATATTTTAATGCTTTTAGATATTTAACATATTGAAACAAATCATAAGGTCATAAAAAACTCGAGCTTATGATAAGTAATGGATCATTCAGCATATAGAAGCACAAATGCAAAATAGCCCAGCAATGACTTTGCTTCAATTGAAAAAATAAGCTAACCAGCATACAATAGTTAAAAAATAAAAAAATAAAAAACACTAAGCATTCAACTTGAGAAGAATGACAAGACAGGTTAGGATTGGTAATTGCAATAATTTCAAAAAGATGATGAACCAAATAAGTAGCTGCATTTGATATATGCATGAACTGTACCACCAGGTAACAGATACAGAAGGTAACAGGTAGCTTGGAACATATGCAATGTGGGAAATGTAGAAGAAAGCCAATTAAATGACATGAAAATCACATCCATGTGCTTTCTAATAGTCCCATAAAAAGCAAGGGTACATATTAATGCATCCACATCTGGAGAAAAGTCTACTTTTTCAATATCAAAAAAAAAAAAAAAAAAATGCAATACCTTTGATGTTTCGAACATGTAGGCATCAAAAATCTGCTTAAAACTGTCCCAGCTTTCCTCTGTGAAGAAGTGGTGAGCTTTCACCGCACTAGTGAACCACAAAGATGTTGGTAATATTGTAATATACAAAAATAAAATTAAATAAACCAACAAAACCATAATACATCAGTTGTAAGAGAATGGGGTAGCCATATATACAAAGTAGAACAGGACACAAGCCACCCACTTGAATGACAAATATTTTGGGAAATGGAGAGACTTGAACTCTCAGCTCCTCCTAGAGCAACGGTTCTCCGAACCGTCTGTCAAACCTTTTGACAACACTCCCAATGCTGTTAAGAGAGGATTATATAGTGGGATGTCATATCGCCCAACAAGCTGACAATGGCATTGCCCATAATCCTACTTTTCAGCTTCTTGTGAAATATAATGTGTTTGAGACAACATAAAGATACAGAGTTACCTGAAGTCATAATCTGGATACATGTGATACAGGGTAAGAACCAGGTATACCAATGTCTTTCGGCTGGAATCAAGAATTAAAAGATAAATACACAGTTAAAGAAACAGGGAAGAAAACCTACACTTCCTAAATCTACCTAGGCAACATTCCCCACCTGGATCTGCTGCACAGAAATTCAGCCGGTGAAGAAGACTCGGTATCTGAAGATTTTCCAAGATAATCAAGAATCTGGAAAGAGACAAATTACAGTAATATACTGTTAAAAATGGCAACAGATGACAACAGGAACAAAAAGTTTAAGTAATTAGTAGCAGTATCACAAATGAAAAGGTGAACTTTTTGCAACGAAATTTTAGAGCCTTGAATCCTTAAGCATATGGAAAGATGACCATCTAACTATCTAAGATGGAATGTATTAAAAAAGGTACTGGCACAAATATGAAGGAAACTTAATTAAGGAATAAAAGATTTTTTTAAAGCATGATTTAAAAGATATGACATAAAGAGCATTTTCCCCCATTGAATCTTATTTTTCCTTTTTATTAACATAAGATGAGTAGATTTTCATAAATAAGAGATACCAGAGAGGAAGACAAAGAATCATGATTGAAAGAATGAAGTTTCCAAATCAGCAATTTGATACCAAAAATAAATTTTGGACAAGAAAAACGCTATACAAAAGAGACGCACATATAAAGAACTTAAACTGCTCACCCAATCTCCCTTTTTTTTTTGATAAGTACACGACTGGTCACTAGAAGAAAATGTTGCTTATATGCTCACCCAATCTTACAGATTCAAATAAAGGTTAGGGAGCCCAAACCATACACCTAA
Source organism: Tetrastigma voinierianum (assembly GCA_016808115.1). Lineage (NCBI taxonomy): Eukaryota > Viridiplantae > Streptophyta > Magnoliopsida > Vitales > Vitaceae > Tetrastigma > Tetrastigma voinierianum. Next base: position 178,539 of record JAEQBH010000118.1, read on the forward strand.
TTTGCGTTATATTTGTATCTATTTAGATTACCTCATACTCCAGACTGAGAGACAGTTTCTTATCTGTTCCTGTGTGTTTGCCTGCAAAGACACAAAAAGAAGAGAAACTTATTCATCTTCCCTACATAAAGAGAATACTGTATGTGCAGAAAAGGGTGGTACAATGTACATCTGTACTTACAGGAATAGGCCTCTAGGTATCCTTTAACAGTGCGCTCCCCAAGATTTACATGACTTAAGAAATCATTTATACTGAGGAAAGAATTAATCAAAGCTTAGAAAACGTTGTAGGAGATAAATTATGTTGAGAAACTTATCAATTGATGACATGTGTAAGAAATCTAATTAATGAAATGGATCTCTTAAGTTCCTATTTCAACAATAACAGTTTGACAATACCGATCCAATGGAGTGTATTCCAAGAACTTCATGTTGAGTGTACTTCAAACAAGTGTTTGATTTCAATAAGGTTGGTCCCTAACAGCAGCAACAATCTCTCTAGTATCCTGCAGTTCAAGAAGCTATAAAGATAAATGAAGGCCTGCCTTTACAAAGATTTGCAAAGACGAATTTTAACACCAAATAAAATAAGGTACGCTAATGTTCACATATTAGCATGTTAATACAGATGCCAGATGCATCCTATAACTAAGTAATGTTCACAGATATCAGATGTCCATGATATCACTCTTTATGTTATTTCTGCACACTAATACAAATCTTGAGTAATAACTAATATTTTTAACCAATATTAACAAATTGACTAAGAGCCAGATAATTCTCCTTTCCAAAGAATAGGTGATTTTATAAATAGATAACCGCAAGGCCTAGAACAGATTCTTAACATTGTAGTCTAAAATCCAGATAAAGGTATCTTTGACTGGAATAATAAGGATGTGTTCATCTAATTTTAAAAAAAAATGACTTAGAAACTAAAAGGACAGAATATTCAAAATGGGAATCCATAAACTCCAATAAAGTGACAATAAAAACCCTTGTTTATCATTTTTGCCTTTCTTAGTTGTATTAATTTTTTGAAAATATTATTAGAAGGGGTGAGGAGTCAACAAAATCGCATCTTGGGATAACATTAAATTGCTTCTGGAAACTTGAAACCGTTAGATACAAAACAACAAGACATTAAAGACATATTTTGACAAAAATTTAACAAAAGGAGGAATGTCAAATTCTCACGCCCATTAAACTGAGCTTGCATTTATCGCGGGAACACAAACTATACAACAACCGAACCTGAACAAATTTCAGAAAAAAAGAGACACCACTTTGAGAAGTCGAACCGTTAAAAACGAAGGAAAATAAAATATCAACGAAGAAACTCAAGGCTCTGAAACTTTTTGGATCCAAATCCCGTGAACAATTTAGAAACAAAAAATCGATCTCGAAGAGTTGAAACACTGATTTAGCCCTAAACATTTAAAATCCAGCGGCAAATCCGGGATTCATGAAGGCATACATCCAAGTATCGGATTTTCCGCCTTCAAATCCACAAATCCAAACGCCAAATTAACAGTACTACCAAATGAACATAAAATCCAAAGTGCAAATCCGGATATGAAATTACTAAGAGATCACGAGATTGAATTTCAGCCAAAATGGGAAAAAGATTAATATTTGATTAAGCAAAAGGTACTACGCTTTTTCTTTGATAAAATAAAACAAATTATCAACAAATTTGTCGGGACGAATGTGGCAGATGTATCATACAATAAAATCAAAAGTAGAAATAATAATAATAACAATAATCATGATAAGAAGAACTAACCCTAATTTCAAAAAAAGAAAAAGAAAAAAGAACTAACCCTAGCCTGGGAGAAGCCTGGAGCCCGTGGAATTCAAGAAGTGTCCCGATTGGAGTATCTGTGCGGGGCTTTGAAAGAAAGAAACTGTTTGAGATCTGTATTCTGTAGGAGTTATGGCGACGCGTGGTCGATAACGGTTGGCTGACTGAAGTTGAATTTGAGTATGGTCATTTCTGGACTGCAATGCGATCGGTATGGTTTTCAGAAATACACACCAATTTCAAATAATGTTTTTCTTAATATATTCACTAACACCGTAATAACTAAAATAAATGCAAAATACTATAATGTAATATAAAGTAAAAATATATCAAAAATAAATAAAACAAATAAAATACGTCAACCGATTTTCTACTATTTAAAATATAAAGCAACAAATCAGAATGATAAAAATTTGTTATATCTATTCTCTATGGATTAAATTGTTTATTACTACTATTTTATAGAGATTCAAGTATAGAATTTCTCATAAACTCATCTCACTCATATACCAAGCTCAATGAGAGTGAAAATATATGTTTTCTTTACATTTATTCATTCTGTATTATAATATTGTAGTATTTTATTATCATAAAGACTCTAACTTGATCCCTTCCTTATACTCCGTCAAACCCTTAATTATTAAGCCACGCTTCATTCCTAAAAAAAAAAAGAAAAAATTGTTATATGTTTTATATCCTTAAAACATTTTCTATATTTTTCCAAGGTTGTTTTTAAAGAATAACTTTAAAATATATATATTTCTTAAGTATATTTAATAATTTAGTTTTTATATCTATCTATCTATATATATAAAATATTAAATATATTTCAAATTTTCAAACATATTCTATTTTACTAACTGTCTCTTCCTTCTCTCATATTATTATTTCTCGACCATTTCTGTTAAGTAAGGAGGAGTGATTTTTTTATTATTCTTAGCCTCAAATCACCTATCTACATCTCTTTTAATTTTTTCTTTTTCAATAAAGTGGTTATTCAACAAAAAAAAATATTTTTAATTTATTTTTTCATGTTTTTTGTCATCGCCTTCTTGTGTGACGTGTTTTTATTGTCGTCTTGTGTGACATGTGGTATGTATTGTCTTGGTACAACATATTGACTTTCCTTGACTTGTTACGGTGCTTTTTTGTGTGTGGTGATTCAAATGGCAAAGTAGATTAAATTATGTAAAGACATGAAATCAAACTCACTACCATAACACAAGTAACTCAGCTTATATGTATTATACCATTATAAATATCAACGCAGAGCTTAACCTATTCATTACATGTTATTAATCTAAATGTCATAATATCCTCTAAAGCTTAATGACTGACATGTAGCTTTCATCGAACGCATTGGCTAATTTGAATCAATAAAATTATTCTCCTTTAAAAATAAACATATTTTATTTTATAAAACATTGAAAACCCTTCTTCAAAATAATTACCAAACAAAATGTTAATATGTAAAAATTTTATATTAAATAATAAATTATCTCTTTTTTTTTTTTGGAACAGGAGGGGGGGTTACCCCAAGGAAACACTCATTAGTGTGGCTTTACGCCCATAGCATCTTGGATAATCAAACTTTCTAAGCCTTTAAGAGGGTTCCTCCATCTAGTGGAGTTGATGTCTGAAGAGTTTAAGGCGATCTTGGCCATCTTGTCCGCAACCTAATTACCTTCCCTGAGGATGTGATTGATGCTTATCACTCATTCCTTCCAAATCTAGTACTTGCATTCATGTATCACTTTGGCATGAAGATTTTCGATCTTTTCCAGCCCTTTTATCAACTTGTACTCCGTTGAGAAGTTTGTCTCAACTATTAATCTTCTGGTACCTCTTTCCCTAGCCAATCTCAAGCCATGGAGGGGCGCCTAATATTTGGCTTCTTCGATTGTACTGCACTCAAGCCTCGTTGTAAAGCCATCTTCCCAAACCCCTGATTCATTTCTTAGAACTCCTCCTGCTCCCTTGATCCTTGTCCCTATGTGAAAGCTACCATCCACGTTGAGCTTCATCCATCCTCTAGGAGGCTTGATCCAACCTATCCGATCCTACACATGCCTTCCCATCCCTTTAGAGACAATGGATTGTGTGGCAAATGCCGCCTCTACCTCATGACAATACAAGTTGACTATGACTACCTTTCTTTCGAGACTAACCTGCTTTCCATTGAACACCTTTTCCTTTCTCCACTTCCATAGCCACCGTGGGCAAGTTACAAATGTTTCCTTTCAAAAATTCCCCTCCTCGTTGCGTTTGGAAGTGAGGTTCTAGGTTATCCATTCATGGAGCTGCAAGTTTTGAGAACCCAAACTAGCCCTGCAGCTCATTAACCTGTGCCAAACGGACTGAGTTCTGGTATACTTTCTGAAAAGGTGGTAAAGATCTTCCATTTTGTCGGTACAACAATCGCAGTGAGGATTGTCCGTGATTCCCCTCCTCATTCTTTCTGAGTTCGTTATTAATCTATTTATTAAATTTGACACTGTAGTAATATTTTCATACATTAATTGTATTTATTCTATACATATACCATTTTCATACTTCAATTGTTTTGGTTATATTTGACACCATAGTAATATATAGTTTTTTCCTAATTCAAATATAATTCTTATATTTTATATTTTATGATATTTTGATATCTTCATCATATTGTTTATATTTGAATGGTACTCCTTGTATTTATATCTTCCTAATTCCATTATGTTGACCATCTTTTTTAGGCCTAAGTTATATCTTTTATCTTTAATATTTTAGTAATATTGTTCATGTAAGTTACACACTGGAAATGTATTGTGTCCTTCCAAAAAAATGTTTATTATTTCTATAAAAAAGAATCGGGTCTCCTTTTGGGTATATCCCCATACATTATATACCCATCATGGGGGGTTATATGATGGACGGTTATGAGTAACCCTTAATGTTCTTACATTACTCATTAATTTGTACATTTACTACTATACTACATTAACTGTGTCGTAACGCATGTCGAGGTGGACAGCAACACGTGCTCCGTGAAATGGGGTAAGCTATAGCGCATGTGGCATTCGTGTGGGTGACCTGAACATTCATGTAGGTGACCCGAACCCGATCACGTGATAGTCATGTGAGTGATCAACTCAAATAAGTAGAAGTTCAGCATGACCAGTCAACCACCTGAGTATCGAGGTGGATAGATACTGAACAAAGCCACCTCGGCATGGGAGTTGTCCATCTCAACAGGCATTACGACGTAGTTAATGTATAAATTAATGGGTAACGTAAGGACATTGAGGGCCACTCATAAACACCCATCTCATAACCGTCCACCATGTAACCCCCCCACGATGGGTACATAATGTATTAGGAAATACCTGGAAAGGGGATCTAGTTTTTTTTTGGAGAAATAATAAATATTCTTTTGGAAGGACATGAGACCTTTCCGTTGGCGCTATCTATGGGAATGAAAAATCCCACGCTTCTTTAGACTGCTGCAGAGACAGCCGGAAATTTACTTCTAAGCTATTCAATAGGAGAGATCCCCCTTTCAAGTTCTGAGCCTACATTGTAACAATCCAAGCAGCCATCACTAGGGCGAATGTTGAAAGATCAACACATCTTCACCAAGAAAGGCTGGCCTATTTCTTAGAGACCAAAGGCCCCCTCGAGGCGAAGAAAATGCAATCTTGCCGACGCGCCACCACTTCGCCTTCCAACTCGACGTGCCCAGAGCCTCATGAACTAAGGATAACTTTTCTCCTCCCCTTGGTCGACCATCCTCCCACAATAATCCCTGATCGTTTAGATCAACTTCCCCACAAAGAGGTCGGGATCCTGCATTGCGCGTGTTGGACGACATGTCATCCTCCCTATTTTTCCCCACCATCTTGAATTAAGGCGCCCTGTCGTACTTCGCCTTACCAAAATTCCAAATGTACGATGGTCCTCAGGACCCCTTTGACCATTTTATGCACTTTTGCCAAATAATGACATTGCAGATGGGTAACGATGCTCTACTATGTAAAGTCTTCTGCCTAGGCCCGCGTGCCTCGCCTTGTCACTTGCCCACCACTTAGTCAAAACATTATAATCCTCCTTCCGCCGCTGTCCGAAAAGTTTGGCTACTTAATACATGCTAAATCAGAGGAAGTAGAGCGTCGAATTCATTTTTCCGTGATCTAGATGGGGAGATCCGAGTACATCAGGGACTTTATGAAACATTTTGGGGCCATAATCCTCCAACTCGATGCCGTAAGTCTCGACACTATCCTCAGCCACCGAAATGCTTACTCGGGCTCAACACCCAATTTTTGATTTTATCGACACCTCCCACAACCATTGACAAGTTGTTATAGAGGGGAAACTAGTATGCCATGCTCGAGGACGACATAGTCTCAATGATCAAACGAACGGTTGCTACCACATCAAATTCCCGACACTACAGCGGGAGTAAAGGGAAGAGGGGTTGGGACGAACATGACATAAGGGATGAACACGACTGTAGAGGTTTGGGACATACTAATCATGATATTGAGGCTGGGGATCGAGACCAAGCCACCGAGAATCCAGGGTAGGATAACAACAAGGAGCGTATTAGTCCCACTCGTTGGGGGAGATAGTACGATCGGTTTCGGTTGGACCGGTCACCACCCTGGTCCCACTCACAGTGATTGACGAATCCTCATCCTTCAATGCCATTTTAGGACACACCTAGACTCATACAATGAAGGAATTGTCGTCCTCCTACCACAAAATGTTGAGTTTCCGAACTCCATTGGGCTAAATTGACATAAGAAAAGACTAGACAACTCGAGTATGATGATTCCAAAGCTGCGAAGCCTCAACAACTGCATCCCCTATTCGGACCAGACAAGTACCGAGCAGGTGGGAAACTCTCCCTCCCAACCTTGAATAAAAGTATTTTCTCCATTTTCATGAAGAAGTATTTTCAGTAAATCTCCATAAGGTGTTTGTATCCTTGTTCTAGTGCACGAATAAAAGTTACATCATTTCTATTTCTCCATGAGATGATTATGGTAAAACCTTTAGGGGCTAGCCCTCGACGACCCTAGGCCTCGGGCAGCATAAGGCCTTACAGGCATTCTCCATTTTTATGAGATGATTATTTTAAGCCTTTGGTGGCTAGCCCTTGACGTCCCTAGGCCTCGAGCAGCATAAGTCCCTACATGCGTTATGTCTCCATGAGATGATTATGGTAAAGTTTTCAAGGGCTAGCCCTAGATGACCCTAGCCTCTGCAAAGATAAGGCCCACAGTATCTTCCATTTTGGCGACGATTATTTTAAGCTCGTAAAGCAGCCCTCGACGTCCCAGTTCGAGCAAAGATAAGCAAGTCCCTTACATGCTATGTCTCCATGAGATGATTATGGTAGTTTTCGCGCTTAGCCTCTAGGACGACCTAGGCCTCTGGCAAAAGATAAGGCTCACGATTTCTTCTTTTATGAGATGATTGTTTTAAGCCTTCTGGCTAGGCCCTCGACTACCTTAAGCCTCGGGCAAAGATAAGTCTCACAGTACATTCTGAGATGGTTATGGTTAAGCATTTGCCAGCCCTGAGCTATACAAGACCCATACACATCTTTATGAGATGATTGTTTTAAATCCTTCAACAATAGCCCCTCGATAACCCCAGTTCTGGGGTAGTATGTCCTCTGTTGCATCCCATAAGATCATCTCCATGAGATGATTATGGTTAAGCCTTTGGTGGCTAGCCCTCGATAGCCTTACGCCTCGGGCAGCATAAGTCCTTACAGACGTTATTTCTCCATGAGATGACCTCCACAAGATGATTAAATTATGCCTCTGGCAGCTAGCTCTCGATAGCACTAGGCCTCGAGCAACATAAGTCCCTATAGACGTTATTTCTCCATGATATGACCTCCACGAGATGATTAAATTATGCCTCTGGCGGCTAGTTCTCGATAGCCCTTAGGCTCCTGCAACTAAGTCCCCGTAGGGCATCCTCCATTTCGCGCATGATTATTTTACGCCGACTGCTAGACCCACACTCTCGCCTCGAGCACTTAAGTCCCCACAAACATCCTCTCCATTTTCATGAGATGATTGTTTTATACCTTCAGCGGCTAGCCATCGATGACCATAGACCTCATGGGCCAACCGACACTTTCTTGGCCAAGGTCGGCCCACTTCAGCCGAGCTTCCTTCAAAACCTTCTCCAACTGAGGGACCCAAGAGTCAACCTTCACTTTGCTGTATATCTCTCAGGCCCCCTCCCACATATGGGATAGACGGTTTAGTTGGTGCTATCTTGTGTCATAGTACTTCACCATATAGGCACCAAATATGTTCATCTACAGTAATTACTATATCTAGAATTGCCATCTGTATAAGACAGGACCGTGGAGGTGTCAACGCCATGATGACTTTTGCGGCGCGCGACAACTAAAGAGTTTAGCGTAATTCTAACCTTAATGGCTTGAAAAGGCGTTAAGGGGGCTAGTGGAATGAGATAAGCTACAGCGTACGTGGCATTTGTGTGGGTGACCCAAACATTCATGTAGGTGACCCGAACTCGATCACGTGATAGTCATGTGTGTGGAGTAATCAAGCTAACATACAGAAGATCTGGGCATGACTTCAGCTTCCTAAACTTCAATTTCTATTATCGAGGTGGATGCAAGGATAAAAATATCGGTTTTGATGGATATATCGATACTTGAATTTTACGGATATATCAGAGATATATCGGTGGATATATATTTTTTAAAATATCGATAAATCCGAAATTATTCAAAATTAATATATTTGTATTTATTTTTTATATTAACATTAGTTTATCCTAGTAATTGATTTATCTAAAAATTGGATATTTTTAATTCATATTAAGACTTTATCTTATTGTAAATTATTAATTTATTAACTATCTATTTTTTTTAATCAACATATGTTTGAGTATTTTCAAAAATTAACAATATTAATGTGAAAAAAATAAAAAATAAAGTGATAGTAATTTTTTTAATAAAAACATTAATGGAAGAAATGAAATATTAATATTGAAATTCTAATTTAATTAAGTTAAATTTATGGAATAATGTAAAATTTAATAAATTTAAGTTATAAATAAATGATATAAAAAAGACTTTTTAAAAAAATTTCAATAAAATAATTAGAATTACTATTAAAACAACTTTTACACTATATTAATTGAATGACAAGTTGGCTTGGTGGAAAGAGTACTATCACTTCCCACATTTTGCTTGGGTTCGAATCCCATCAAAAATGAATTTTTGGTGGTTTGACAAACAACACTCAGCTTCAGCTTTGACCGAAATATCTCCGAAAAATCGATAAATTTCCAAAATATCCGTTAATTGATAATCGGTAAAGCTTATCGTATCGGGCCAGTCCGATATCCGATATTTCGCCGATACATCAACCTTGGTGGATGAGATCGGATATTCAAGCAAACAGGCTGCCTCGGGCATAGGAGATAAAGCAAACAGAGCATGCGTTGCTATCCACCTCGATAAGAATTACGACGTAGTCATTGAGGGCCACGCATAAACGCCCATCTCATAATCGTCCACCATGTAAACCACCCCCCGATGGGTATATAATGTATGGGGATAAGGGGATCCGATTCTTTTTTGGAGAAATAATAAACATTCTTTTGGAAGGACATAAGACCTTTCCACTCGCTTGCTTTATCTCCAAAGCCTAAGGCATTCTGATTCCTTGAGTATCCGACCCCATCTACCTCGAAGCCAGAGGTGGTTGAGTTGGTAGCATGCTCGACCTTCTTGCCCGTCGAGCTCGAATCCCTAATGCGACTATCACGTGATCGGGTTTGGGTCACTCACATGAGCTCGGGTCCCTCATATAACTGTCACATGATCGGGTTCAGGTCACTACATGATTGTCATGCTAGCCATAGCTTGTCCCATTCCATTAGCCCCCCCCCCCCCTAGTGTCGTTTCAAACCATTATGGTTGGAACGGCAGTAGACCTTTTCGATATTTGTGCACTACACAAAGCCATCATTTTCTCAGCTACTCCGAATAGGAGGTGCAGCTAAAGTTGGCCAATTTAGCAAAAGAGCACAGCGTGATGACCATCCAGTTGAAGAAGGTGCCCCAACTAGAGGCTGAGGTAAAGGATCTCAAGCACTTCGTCGCATTGCAACGTAGCATCCACCAGGCCGAGGTAGAGGGGCTCCGTGCTGCTCATAAGCTCGAGGTTGAGAGACTGCGTAGCGCGCACTCAATGAAGTTAGAGCTTAAAGACTCCTTTTATGAAGCTGAGAAAGTTCGCATGCTTGCCGAACTGCAGGCTTCTTATACCTCCAAGATGTCTGGGCTGTATGATGAGCAGTACGAGCTAGGCTACTGGGTTGGCTACACCGAAGGCGAGCTTGTCGCTTGGGGCGGGCAGGAGGAGTCCCCAGGGAGTACGCTTGAGCCGACCCATAATACCGAATCAACCAAATTGAGCACAATAGTTGAAGAAGCAAGCGCTACCGCGGAGGAAGTTTGGGTCTTGCTCGTACCCACAGGCGAAGGGACCTTGAAAGCAGTTGAGGCAGTTAGCGCGGAGCCCGTTGTCATCATTTTGCAAGAACTTTCGCTCGCCGTGCATGAGTCTTCTGTTCCCCCTCTCGAAAATGTACTTTGACTAGCCTATGGGGTTTGTCCCTAGCTCTTTTGTTTTGGAATGATGATATCTTTTAACAAGAAATTTTACCATCTTATATGTTCTTATATGTTACCTGCAAGTGCTTCCGTTGCTCGAGTTCCAAGACGGTTCTGGGGCTCGGCTGTCTGAGGCAAGGGGGCTCGAAGGGGCCTCCCCGCCCGAGGCATAGGGGCTCTATGCGACGGGGCCAAGTGAGAAACGGTTTTGGCATAAAAATGGTGAATTGATCTTCCCATAAGGAGGAGAAAGGGATTCTCTCAGAAAATGGAGAAAAGCATCTCAGAAAAGGTGGAATAATCATCTCATAAGTAGGGAGAGCAATCACTACACAACATAGAGAACAACCATCTCATAAAATGGAGAACAAGCATCTCATAAAATGGAGTACAAGCATCTTAAAAATGGCGATAAAACATCTCATAAAATGGAGAACAATCATCTCAAAAAGGGAGATAGAACATCACATAAAACGGAGAACAATCATCCCATAAAATGGAGAAAGGCCTGTAGGGACTTATTCTGCTTGAGGCCAAGTGCTATTGGGAGCTGGCTACCAAAGGCTCACAATAAATCATCTCAATGAAAATGGAGAGATAATGGCATCATTTATTTACTCATGAGAACCCGGATATACACCTCCTTTCTGAATGAAAATACTTCTTTAAATAGGCCGAGTTCTAGGGGCGAGGCTCCATCCTTCCCCCCTCCCCCCTCGGGATTGTATTCTATACACCCCTTTGCAACCGTTGTCAACAATGATGAAAGGACCTTCATAATTTGGTTTCAGCTTTCCCTTCTCAAAAGTTTGTTGAAGGACAAGATTTCCCTTGCGAAAAGCCCTTGGTTTGATGAGTTTCTCCCTCTGACGAGAGGCTCGGCAATGGTACTTAGCCATTCGACAGCTGCACGCTCTCTTTTCTCCTCGAGCTCGTCCAAAGCCCGAGAGAGCTCGGAGGTGTCACTAGTGCAAAGCGGTTTGAGCCCGGATTCAATGGGGATCAATTCCTTGGCTCCAAACACAAGAATGTATGGGTTTTCCCCAGTAGGCTGTTTTGGAGTTATGCGATAGGCCCAAAGCGCTATAAGTAGCTCGTCTACCCACTTGCCTTTTGTCGTAGTTAATTGCTTCTTCAAGTACATGAGCAATGTTTTGTTCATGACCTTAGATTGACCCTTGGATTGAGGATATCGAGGTGTAGAGTAGACATTCTTTATCCCAAACTCGGTACAAAACTGTTGGAAAGGCTTACTAATGAATTGAGGCCCATTGTCCTAAACGATGGAGTTGGGTATTCCGAACTGACATATGTTGTTCCTCTGCATAAATTGTGTGAGGTGCGTTGCCTTGATTTGCACGTAGGCCTCGCCTTCTACCCACTTGGTGATAAAATAAGTGGCCACCATAATGAACTTCTGTTGGCCTATAGCCACGGACAAAGGACCCACAATATCAATCCCCCACTTGTAGAAAGGTCATGGGCTCGACACGAAGTGGAGCGTTGTGGCGGGGGTGTAAATAATATTGCCAAACTTTTGGCAAACATCACAATTTCGTATGAATAGCTCGGACTCTCGCTTCATCGTAGGTCAGTAGTCACCGGTGTCAAGGATTCTATGACACGTTGACTTATGTGGGCAGTCATCTGATATTTTTTGAGGTCTGGCGAAGTAACAAAATAAGGGCACCTAATATATATAATTAAAGTTCAAGTATACATAATAAAAAAAATTTTGTTTGTAAATGGTAGTTTTTATTAGACTTAACAAATAACATATTTTTTACAATCTAAATAAAAACATTTAATTTTATATTAAGCATACAAATGTTCATAAAAAACATTGTCTTCGAGTATTTCTAGATGCAAAATCATTGATAATAGTGTCAACATCAATATTTTCTAATATATTTTTCTCAATACATAAAATTGCTGTCATTCAATCTTTCGCGACATCGACGACTTCGGGCAGATTTCAATAATTTTAACTTCAAAACTTCTTTCTCAAGGATGCTACGCTCACCGACACGTTAATAGGATTCGGTATGCAATTGAAACATTTGGATAACACTTACACAAATAAACATTATATCATGATAATGATAAATAAATATTGTATCAAAACGACGATAACTACATGCCGCATCAAAACGATGAATAAATCATAAAAAAATAAATAAAAACCTAAATTTATGTAAAATAATCACTTTATTGAATAATAAAACAATGAAAAAAGGTGTAAAATTATGATTTTCGGTCATCAATAAAAGAAATCATCATCCGTTACTAAGAAAAAGACTAACAAAAAAAGGTTTAGAAATGATATTATAGTTTTTCACCGTTAAGCAACCCTTCTAACTTTCTTATATCTAATATTTATAAATACAAAGACAAAAATAAACAATAAAGTTTATAAATATAATATAAAATGCATTATCCGTATCCCTTAGTTTAGAATCCAAAAAATATTAACAAAATAATTTTTTTATTTGGTTTTACCTGAAAATATAACAAATCTAATCATGATATTTTTACCCCTTAATCCTTTTATAATAAAAAATAAATAAAAAGAGCTTGAATAAACATATATAATTAATTTATTAAATTTGGAATCTATTTTATATTTTTCTATTTTTTCCTCGTTTTTGTTCTCTATTTTACTTTTCCAGTTCCAAACCGATATACTGAAGCCCAAATCCAAATTATACGAGCTATACTCCTAGGGGGAGTCCCATGTTAAAAGTTGATTATTAAACATGTAAAAATTTCATCTTTTCTTGGTTATTTTAATTGATTCTACAAAATACTGTTAAAAAATAATTGGTTATATATGTAAAGAATATTTATGCATAAATATTTGGTTTTTTATTAAAATTAAACGAAAAATAAATTATATATATATATATATATATTAAATGTATTTTTTTTTACAGCACATGTATTCACTTTTATTACTCTTATTTCTTCATTGGATCTTTGGTTCTTCGCACGTGTAAATGAAGATAACTAAATTTTATATTTAAACTAACAAATATATTTGGTCTTAAAATAATAAAAGTATTTAAAAAGAAATTGATTTGAAACACTACCATGACTCCTTTTTTTAAAATAAATAAATAAATTACCATGATCCACAAAATTTATCGCGAGGGCCCCGAAAGCAACCATTTGATTAAACGAAACGCTACTAATCATGCATAGCGAGTAGTTATAAAGAAGACTTCATCCAACAACATAGCCACCTGTAATAAAAAGACAGCCACCATTGCTCACGCCATTTTAAGAGGTTGAAACCCATATTATATATCATTAATATAATATTAGTATTATACATATAGTCAGCCCCGGGCAGGGGGCCCCGGCGCTGCGCCCTCCCGCCGCCCTGCAGGCTCGCCCGTATGTGGGCACTTCCTCCATGACTTCTCAATCACTCATTTCGCTCGTCGATAAGGTGACGCACTTAGTACTGTACCAGAGAATGATCGCTCGTATTGCAGGTATCATTTATCAATGTACCTTGCTTCTCAGGCCTTCACCTTGATCACCTTGCTTCTGTCCTCGAGCAATGTCCTGCTCCTTAAGTAGGACAAGATAGAGGACATCTAAGAGTGTCTAGCTTGACTCTCGTCCATGAGGACTATCGCATTGTAGATAGACGAATGGTCCATGATACTTATCTCTATGTGGCACAGATAGAGGGAGCTGGAGGCTAAACTGGCGAGTGCATCGGCCATTATGTTTTTTGCTCTAGGGACTTAGGCCACTACGAATTGCTGGAATCCAACCATCAGGGACTGTGCCAACTTTAAATACTGCTTCATTCTCTCATTTTTAGCTTCATATTGCCCTCGTAATTAGGATGACACAAACTGCGAGTCGCATTAGAGCTCCAGGTTTGTGATTAAGAGTTTTTTAGCTAATTGTAAGCTAAGCAGCACAGCCTCGTACTAGGCTTCATTATTAGAGGCTACGAATACGAATTTAACCGCTTGCGCAATGGATAAGCCTTCTAGGGAATATATGCTCATACATGCTTCCCCTCCTGTGGGTTTGGACAAGCCATTGGTTTCAAGGAGCCATGATGATTCACAGAGCTCTCGCGGCTGCACATCTAACACTTCGACAATAAAGTCCGTAAGAATCTAACCTTTTATTATTAACCTCAGGCGATACTCGATGTTAAACTCTCTCAACTCAACTGACTACTTTAGGAGCAGGCCCAAAGCATTTTGATTATGGAGTACGACTCTGATTGGGTAGTTAGTGAGTACGACTATAGTGTGGGCTTGGAAGTATGGCTACCGTTATGAGAGCCAATGCGATTCGCTCAAAATCGGTATACCTTGTTTTAGCTTCACTTAGCACCTTACTCACTAAGTACACCGGTTTCTGCTTGCCATCCTCGCCCGACCTCACCAAAGCCGCATTCACGGCCTAGGCCAAGGCGGCCAGATACAAGTAGAGGTCCTCACCATTTACTAGTTGAGACAACGACATAGGGGAGGCGATATACTCCTTTATATCATGAAAGGCCTTGTCACACTGCGGTCCTATCCTTTGGGGGAAGCTCCTTTAAACGCTATGAAAGAATAAAGTGAGTCGATTCGAATGCGGAGATGAACATGTTTAGATCTTAGCTAAGCTTCCTTCTTAGAGTCGTATTTGATTTTTCGTTCACGAAATTTGCATTTGTGTGATGGCTTTGACTTTGCCGAAATCGTTTAGAATGTTGACTCTCTCGGATGAACTCGACGACCAAAAGCTTGTCAAATTCGCGTTTTATAACTTCTTGGAGCTTCGGATAGAATCGTCTTAGTTTATATCGAATCAGCTTGCACTCCTTCTAGAGGTTCAAACAGTCTTGAGCCATGGTTGGGGAAACACCCGGCATGTTGGCATGGGACCATG
The DNA here is from genome assembly GCA_016808115.1 of Tetrastigma voinierianum. Classification (NCBI taxonomy): domain Eukaryota; kingdom Viridiplantae; phylum Streptophyta; class Magnoliopsida; order Vitales; family Vitaceae; genus Tetrastigma; species Tetrastigma voinierianum. The sequence goes on from JAEQBH010000118.1 coordinate 193,904, forward strand.
CGAAAATGTCGGCGAACTCTTGCAAAAGTGATAACAGGGAGTCAACTTCTTGTCGGGCGAGGCGCTATCTCAAGCTGACCTTCTCGGGCTTGTCTAAGCCGAATAAGGGGTGAAGTGCCAAGGGCTCACGGCCTTGGATCCCGTGCTCAGCAGTTCTGTTGGTCCTCCCGCAGTATATCCCAGCCTTAGAAGTTAAAACTCAGCACTTGGTGGTATGAGGATGGAAATGCCTTCATCACATGGATCAGGTGCAGCCTAAAATGGCTTTGAAGGACGAGGGCGCATCGATCACTATGAGTGAAACCAGGGTTGTGAGAGATCCAACTAAAATCAGCAATACTATTTCGCCCAACGAACTGGTCTACGATCCATTGAACCCAACTAATATCCTTTCGGGATTGCACAGACTATCGAGCTTATAGCCTAGGATGAGCAAGGTAGGCAGGTAGAGGAGGTCGGCAGCATTGTCGGGGTCCACCAAGATTCGCTTCATCAGGTGCTTCCCGACCTCCAAGGTAAGAACCAATGCATCTTAATAGGGTATGGACAACTGCCTTAGGGGAGACTAGGAGAACATAAGGAGCCTGTCGATAGGCTGGATACTACTCGTGGTAAAGTTGTAGTAGACTCCGGCCTTTAAGACCCTCGAGCTCAGCTGCTCTCGGGCTATGGGTGTCGTCAGGCCAACGACGATGGTATCTATCACCTAGCGGGAGCTAGTGGATGATAAGGACTGCGAGTTGTTTGAGGCTACCTCATTAATGTACTCTTGGAGATGTCCTCTTATGACCAAGAAGTTTAACAACCTTCGAAGGCGATGACAATTGTAGTTCCGATGCTCAACGTCCTGATGATACTCGTAGTACCAAGACTTATCCCTCATCTTCGGATCCCCCGGTTGAGGCCTAGGCTACTCAAACCCTTTGAGGGATTGGATAAGGAGGAGGAGCTGAGAAGGCAGCACCGTGAACCGAATATGCTCTGCCTTACTGTCTTGCCCTGGATTCTTAGTGGCTCGATCCCCCTAGCCTTCAGCCGCACTACGACTTCCGGATCACCTTGACTCCCTGAAATCGCGCTTACCTCCTCGATCCTAGTAATCTCAACTTCTCTTTCTTTTGCTTCCTCTGTAATGTCCGACGTTTGATGTGCTAGCGACTGTTAGTTTGATTGCGGAAACTACGTCATCCTCGAGCATGGCGTATTGGTTCCCCATTTGGAATAACTCGTCAATCGTAGTGGGTGGATGCATGTAAGACCCTGAATTTAATGTTTCCATGAATAGTAAATTTCGTTTTTGATAAGTAAGTATTTGACTAGAAACGGTCAAATGAATAGTAATTTTCGAAGAATGAGCCCTGAAGAATCGAAAATGTTCAGAATAATGTATTGAGACTAAAGGAATTGAAACAGATTAAAACAAAATTATTTTAAGGGGTGAGAATGTAAAACCCTGGAAAAATGTAATTTTTCTGGAAAAGAGCAAAACGGTAATTTGCCATTGGAAAAAATATATAATTTTTCTAGATCTCGAATGACGAAACAGACTTCACCGTTGAATTCTTCTAACTAAATTTAGCTACCCAGTCGAATTTAGTTGAATTTCAAGATAGTCGGAATTTCACGTTTTTCGAGGTACAGGTGTCAGGTGCCACATGACATGACTATGTGGCTGCTAAATGGCTCCGTATGAGGAAGACACATGGTAAGTGGAGAGAGAGAGAGGATAAGAGTGAGATGAAGATATTTTGCCAAAATATCTTAGTATTGGAAAGTGAGAGGAAGTTTCCTCTCACTTGCTTAAAGTCAAACCCATTTTTGGTCTTGGAAGACCAATTCGTTGGAGGAGTGGAGGAAAGAAAACAAAAAGAAAAAGGAAAAGGAAAGAAAGAAGAGTGAAAATAAGGGAAGTAAAAAAAAAAGAAAAAAAAGAAAGAAGAAGCTAAAGTGAGCGTGAGAGAGAGAGAGAGAATAGAGGAAGTAAGCTTCTCTCTTCCATTCACGAGTTTTCGTCGGTCGAAACTCGGCCGGGAGTTAAAGTTGCTCTACGCAACGAGAGCTCCGCGTGGGTACCGGAATCACAAGATTTCGCCAAAGCCCGAGTTGAGTTTCGAAAGCAGAGAAAAGCGTGTCGGGAAATCACGCTATTTAAGGTAGGGTTTTTTTCCTACTTGGGTTAATTTCTGTCTAAGGGCATATGTGTGTTCAAGGGAAGTATTGTTCCGTTTTTCCCTTCGACCCATGGCCAGTGTTTTGGCCACAACCCGATATCAGCTACTTGGATTGAGTGATTTAAGTCTTTTAGGTAAACTAGGCGTCTACGAACATATCTCCGTGAAATAGGTATATTCAAATTCTGACACCTTGGAACTCAGAAATTTAGTCAAAGTGCACCAGCACACTAATTCTCGAGTGGGATACAATGGTCATTTTTCTGATTGTTGGCCTCCAACTTCGAACGACCATAACTTCTTCGTCCGAACTCCGTTTTGGGTGTTTTTGGACTATATGGAAAGCCTATTGAGTCAAGATTTCAGCCATGTGCCTGTAGAGGATAGTAGATGTAAAACCCCAACCTTATTGAATGTTATACTAGTAGTTTTTGAACTGATTAGAGGTCAGTAGTAGAAGCGAGGAGTAGATTAAATTTAGAGCGCTTAGGACGTCATTTGGGCATAAAGTGACATTTTAATTTTCACGGTTGCCCTAATGAATAGCTAATTTTTCTTATTATATACGGATAGGAGGTTTTGGAGAATTTTTTAGAAATTTCGAGTTCCTATGACATTAAAGCGATATTTAGAAGAGAATTGGAGATTTAAGTGAATAGTGATTTAGGATGAAATTCGGGCTTGCTTATTTGAGATTTTCGGAAATTGGTAGAAAATAATGTTCGGAATTAATCATAGAGTCTAACAGGCGAGCGGGGTGAAACGAGTCCGTTTGGATAGTTTCGAGAGCGTCCGAGCGTAATTAGGATAATAATACGCTATTCATCTGGGATTTTGATTTTAATGATTTAAATCCGATTTCGGCGGTGATTTGGGAGGCCTGGAATCCACTGTGGAAGGATTTACTTAGAATATTTCATGGTCAATTTGGAAGTTTAGCAGGCATAGAATATTTTTTGACGTTTAATCGGTATAAAAAAAAAAGCGGTATAAGTGAAGCGGGTAAATCGTGAGTGAGATATTTTTTCTTGTGAGGAGCCAATCAAACCTTTCTTAATGGCTAAGTTATGATTTAAATAATTGATTAGTGGTTGTGACTCATAGAATGGACCAAGGACAAGGTGACATGTGTAAGTCACTTTGCATCAACCAATGAGATTTATGGGCTTAAGTGCAATTTGGCAAGTTGTGAGGATCAAAATGTAAATTCAAGAAGTTGAGTTTGCTCAAAAGAGGAGAGCTTGGCCATGAGAGGAAAAAGAGAGAAGAAAGAGAGAAAGAAAGGGGAAAGAAAGAGAAGGAAGGAAAAAAAAAACGTGAGGCAAGGTGGAAGCGAGGTGGGATGTGATTTTCTTTTCCTTTGGCTTTTCAAGTGAGCTCAGTGGAATCAAGGAAGAGAAGCCAAGGAAAAACAAGAAAACAAGTAAGTTTCTATTGGTGGGAAAGTTGATTTTTATGTTTTTCATGCCTAATGCCTTGATTTTCTTGAATGGATGTGAGATTAGTGGTATTTAAGGTTGAATCATGATGATTTTGATATAAGTTGAGAAAATGGATTAGGTTAGGGTTTGAAAAAATAAAGTGAGTGATGGTTAGGGTTTGATAGTGCATTTGGCATGACATGTTGAATTGGTTGAGTTAGTGAAATTGGTATAAGGCATTAGATTGGAGTGATTAGAATGAAGAAAATGGAAGAACAAAATTGAGGATTATGGCTTGGGCATATTTCGGCCAAAGAAATGAGAGGGTCCAAATTAGTTTAGTGAATTTCCATGTGTTTTAGGGTGAATATTAACTCTAGAAATGCATTGGAATTGGTTAGAAAAGAAAAGGATTTGAATTGAGGACATTAAGGTCATTTTGTAAAGAAAAGGGTATTTTGGTCATTTCCTTAATTCTGTATTTTTAAGTGTGGTTAAATGGGATTAAAGTGAATGTGATGTGGTTGGGTGAAAATGAAAGTGTATGGTGGATTTAAAATGGAAGTTATGGTTAATGTGTAGTTGTGGTTTTTCTTGAAAAATGTGAAAAGGACTATCGGACGGGAAACGGGAATTTGACGGGAAGCAAGCGGGATTGAGCGGTGAACGGTGAGTGTAAAAAAATAATGTTTTGAAAATTGAGTTTTAAAAGTGACCGATTTTAATGTTAAAATGAAAAGTTTAATGTAAATGCTTATATATGTATATTAATAAGAATGTAGCAAATGTTACATGTTATTAGTATATATATATATGTTTATCTTGCCTAAATATATGTGGCCCCTATTAAATTATATATGTATGCATATGTTAAGGCATTATGGAAGTTTAAAACTGTGTAAAAAAAAAATGCATATGTATATTTGCGTATATATGTGTTTTAAATGATAAAGTAAATGATTTAAATGAATTTATAAATGTATTTTGAATAAATGTTTTACTAATGATTACCCTAACCCTATAGTATTATGGGCGATATCAAATTTGAAATTTACCTTAAGCGTGTAAGGATTTAGAGGGAATAGTTATAGGTTACTAACAGAGGGAAGGAAATAGATTTTTAGTGTAATATCCTTACACGTGATAGGTCTTATATTTGGAACCCTATCTGGCGTGAGTTTACTCCCTTGTAGTGGTTATATTTGGATTGACATCCCTCAAATCGTGCCCAGAAAAGCTGATCGTGTGTGTTTACTTACAGGTTCCATTAGAAAGAAAGTTTAAGGTATAAATTGATTTTTAATTGTATAAGTATTTATTACTTTGATATATACTGGAAATGTTGTCTTAATGAAAATGTACACTCACTGAGCTCCTTTAGCTCACTCTTTTCCGTATGTTTCAAAAACATTTTCGAGGACTGAGACGGGTGTGCCGTGGTATCCTCTGCGCGGTGGTCGGAGCCATCGAGGAGCCGGCGTGCGTATTTGCGTGTATAAATATTTTGCATATTGTATATGTTGAATATTTTTGTCATGTATATTTGTATATATGTATATATTTTGAAAAGGAACTATGTGGGCTTTGATCCTGGTGGGACGAGAATGCGTAGGCGGTCGGCTTAAGTCTTCCAGTTGATTTTTATAAAGCGTGCATGGAATTGAAGAAGTTTTTTGAATGTTTTGATGATTGAAGTAAATAAATGTATATGTGTATATATTGTGCTTGATTGAGTTGTGTGTGAATTGGGTTGTGGACGAGAGTCCTAAAATGGAAATTGAGAATTGAAAGATTAGAAGTGTTTTTATGTTTCGCGAGGTTTTTGTAGAGATTGGGAAAGTCCGAAAAACAAAGGAAACTCTGGCCGATTTTATGAGAAATCCAAGTGTTTGAAAAAAGAAAAGAAAAAAAAAAAATTTACCACTTCACTTCCGCATTATGTTATAAAGATATGTTAAAGATTGTAAATGGGTTCGCTCCATGGATTTTATTTGATTGTTTTGAGGAAAAGTTTTACATATCTAGTTGGAGTCTTGGAGAGTCCACTCGGGGTTCATGAGTTAATTAAGTCGGGATCTTTCAGTAGATGATCAAAACACAACTAAAAATTTATGTTTTGCACCAAGTGTGCAGGTTGCTTGGTTATGTCGATGTGAATAGCCGGGTTTTGACATGACCATTTCATGGCATGTTGTGGGATATTGTATTAGGTAGTAATTGCCATGAATTAGCCTATGAAAAGCATGAAAAAAAAGGTTGAGTTCAATTGATTTTAATCAATTCATCAATTGGAAGTGATTAAATGGTTAAAGGTTGCTTGAAAGTATATTATAGTTAATGGTTTAATTGAACATGATTAAGGTATGAATGTTAATGGATGTTATGGATAATGTGACTTATAGGAGGAAAGTGAATAAGGACAAGGGTGGAGGCGGAAAGTTTTTTTTAAAGGAGGAAAAATGGCTTAAATAACTAAGGTAAGGGAAAATGTAAATGTTTATGAAAATATATATATATATATATATATATATATATATATATATATATATATATATATATATATATATATATATATATATATATATATATATATATATATATATATTAATGTTTACCAATGTATATGTTTTCATATCTATGTTATAAAAAGCGTTCAAATGAAAAAAAAAAGAAATGTATGGTTTTTCTTGACTTTAAATTATGTTGAAAATATGGAAATGATTATGGTTTTCCATATTAAATGAAATATTTATGAACATATATTATATATATATATATATATATATATATATATATATATATACTCTATATATATATATATATATATATATATATATGTTTATGAAATGTTTGAATCCATGGTTACCTTATATTCTAAGATAAAGTTAAAGGAAAGTCATTAAGTACTTTAAGCAGACATGGTACATAGGAAAGGGATAGGATTTTTTTTTATAGAGGGAAGGGAAGAGTGATGTATATTGCCATGCACGTGAAAAGTACGAAAATGTTACTAACACATAATGTGATTTATTCCATAGTGCAATGGTATTTAAAAGAAAGACACGATTTATCGAAGGTTCCTTTTGGGCCATCGATGTTCGTAAAAGACTGTTTCCTCGGAGGTTCTTTCATGGACCAACGGTGGTTAACGGTAGGCGAGTTTCATTGGATATGACGGATTCAAAAAGGAAAAGAAAGTAAAATAAATGTTTATTGAAATGATATGTTTATACAATTGTTTTGCACATTATATTTGAACTATATGGAAAAGAAAGTAAAGTAAATGTTTATTGAAATGAGACGTTTATATAATTGTTTTACACATTGTATTTGAACTATATTTGGAAACATTACTTTCCTATGAACTATACTCTCATTGAGCTCCTTTAGCTCACCATTTTTCCAAATGTTTTATAAAATGTTTTTAGGGGCAGAGACTGACGAGCAGTTTGAGCATCCTCTAGGCCAGTGACACTTCCGCCTCACGCCCGATGACTCCTTTTTGAAAATTTATAGACCTTGTTTTAAATAACTACTTGTGCACCTTTATTTTGTAATGTATATATGTTTTAAAATATTGTTTATATTTCTATGGTGTTTAGAAAGAATTTTAAATTTTGATTTGAAAATTTCTTGTTGTGGACTTGATGTCCCATAGTTGGACGTGGAGTAAATGAATATTTTTGGGTAGTGTAAAATGTTTTATTAAAGGTGTTGTAAATTGGGAGATGTTAAAAAATAGAAACTTTTGCCCGGTACACGCGAAAATGTTTAATTGTATAAAAAGGGTTTAATGTTTAAAAGAAAAGAAAAAAAAAAAAAAAAAATCTCCCACCATGTTTAATAAGGTTTTAATGGAAAGCGTAACTGTATAAATGGGTTCCCTCCACGGATTCACTTTTGAAAAGGGTTTAAAAGAAATGTTTTCTCAAATCCGTAGGAGTGCTAGGAGGGTCCTTCGGGTTAGGAAGAGGAAATTTGGGTTGGGTCCCTTCAACGTGGTATCAGATCCCAAGGTTTTGAAAATGTTATGGTGGTTTGAAAAATCTCCACGTCCTAAAATGATTTAAAGTTTTATTTAAGGAGTTACGTGGATTATTTTGATAATTTAAATGTCATATGAACTTTATAACATATGATATGTTTATATTTTACAAAAAATGCATCGTCAAGGCCGTCCAGCCAAGAGGAGGGTTCCTGCTGAGTTGTTTGCTCCAGTTAAGGAACATATGGATGAGTCTGTTAATGTTCCTATTCCACCTCCTGTTCCTTCAGAGCCTTCACAGGCAGGACCATCACGTCCTCCAAAACCAGCAGGAGTTAATATACCGCTTGATCAGATGGCTTAGATGTTAGCCACAGCCTTTCATCAGCCTCGTGAGTCGACAATGTCCATTGAGAGGGTACGAAAATTAGGGGAAGAAATTATGACGGAATAGGGATCACGAAAGGCATGTAATTAGTGGCTAGGGTAATGAAGAGGTGTTCGGTGTTATGGGATCTTGTTGAGCGGATGGTGGCGTATTACGCTCTGTTGAGACATAACACTTGATTGGTGGAAACCAATACGGAGAAGGTTTCAGGAGGGTATTCTGGACCTAGTTTAAGAGGGAGTTTCTAGAAATTCTACCCTGATCTATAAAGATCGAAAATTGAAGAATTTTGAGCCGAAACGAGGACCGTGTCGATGATAGATTCACGAAAAAGAAGTTCCTCGGAACTAGTGCGACATGTTCCTCTATTTTGTGACCGCCTTGATGCGAAAATGCTTGAGTTTGTAGTGGGCACGAGAAAGAGGTCAAGAGTATTGTGGCGTTAGTTTCTCCTTTCACGGTATGGACCCGAGGGTGGTTGAAATTGCCGTCGGGGATAGAGAAGGAGTTTGAGATTAGTTCCTCGGTGCACGGGGTTGCAAAGGGCCAAAGAGATGAATCTACTTGGACTCGGGGTGGATCTAGTAAAAAGTCAAAGAAGGAAGAAAACCACCATGGGCGTGTGGTAAAAGACGGAGTGGAAGGTAATAATCCAATCGAGTTTAGTAAAACCACCCGGCCCCGGAACTTCTTCGACCCCCGAGGCAGCCGATGCGGTAAGTGTGGGAGGGTTTCGGGGAGAATGCGGATGAGGAATGCGGAGTGTTTGTTCTGGGATGTGGATGGTCGGGACGTTTTGCAAGGAATGTCCACGATTAGCCCTCCGTTGGTGGGACAGCTATGGTGGCACCGAGTACAAAGGCCATTTTTATTGGTAGAGGTCGGAAGCAAGAGGGCGCGGGTGAGGTTCTACTCCTTCCGATGAGCCCCTGTACCCCGCCGTGATGAGGTCAACCACCTAGAGGACCTCCAGGACGACCTATGACCCAGGCCAGGGTATTTACGGTTACCCAGCAGGATGCTGAGATCGCTCTCGATGTTGTGACGGGTATAATTTCAGTCTTTGGTCGTGATGCTCATATTCTCATAAACCCTGGAGCTACACATTCTTTTATTTCTATGGGGTTTATTTCAAAGGTTAATGTGAGTCGACCTATAGATTGCGACATAATTAGTATCTCTTTTTACAGGGGATTCACAAATAGCAAAGAGTGTTTATCAGAATAGCAGGGTGATTATTGGATGCCAGGAGTTTATGGCAGACTTGATATTATTAGACATCCATGACTTTGATGTTATATTAGGCATGAATTGGCTATCTAGACATCATGCTACAGTGGATTATTATAGAAAAGAGGTTACGTTCTGTAGACCAGGGGAGATAGAGGTTGTGTTCTATGGGTTACGAAAGATACTACCTAACAGTATTATGATAGCTATGAAGGCTAGTAAGATGCTCCGAAAGTCATATCAGGGGTACCTAGCTTATGCCCTTGAGGTGAGGGATAGTGGTGGTCATTTGGAAGATATTCGTTAGTTAGAGAGGCCCACTAGAATGTTTTCCGGAGGATCTTCGAGGTATACCTCAGATAAGAGATTGATTTTCCGAGATTAGATTAGCCCCTAGGACGGAAACCAATCTCGGGCACCTTCTGGGATGGCTCCTTGAGTTGAAAGAATTAAAGTGCGGATGGAGGAGAAAAACTGTGAGTAAGGGTTTTGTCGGTAGGAGTATTTCTCCTTGGGAGGCGTCGGTTTGTTTGTGAAGAAAAAGGATGGAAGTCTGAGATTGTGTACTGAGAGAGTTGAATAAAGTGACAATACGAAATCAATACCCACTTCCACGGATTGATGATCTTTTTGATCAATTATAGGGAGCGAGGGTATTTTCAAAAATTGATCTGCGGTCAGGTTACCATTAATTAAAGATCCGGTCAGAGGATGTTCCCAAGACAGCTTTCAGAACACGGTATGGGCATTACGAGTTCTTAGTCATGCCATTTAGGCTAACTAATGCCCCAACTGCTTTTATGGATCTTATGAATAGGATATTTCAGCCTTATTTAGATCAGTGTTATAGTATTCATTGATGACAAGTTGATCTATTCAAGCAATATGGAAGATCATGAGGAGCATCTGAGAGTTGTTTTACAGATTATGAGGGAACATCAGTTGTATGCTAAATTTAGTAAATGCTAGTTCTGGTTAGACAGTGTTGCCTTTCTAGGACATGTGATTTCAGTGGAGGGGGTTTCTGTTGATCCTCAAAAGATTGAGACAATTGTAGTACGGACCACCTCACAGTGTGACGAGAGATCTGAATTTTTAAGGTTTAGTAGGGTACTATCGGAAGTTTGTTGAGGGGTTTTCGAGTTCATGGCTCAGCTATTCTAAATTGACAAGGAAAAAGAGAGAAAAGTTTATATAAGAGGCATGTCAACAAAGCTTCGATGGTAAAGCAGGAAATTGACCTTAGCCACAGGTTCTTACCGCGTAGGGCATGATGGATATACAATGTATTGTGATGCTTCCAGGCAGGGCTTAGGGTGTGTGTTAATGCAACATGAAAATGTGATAGCATATGTAACGCCCCAAAAATACCCTAGAATTTTTATAATAATTTTTATTATATATTCGTAGAATTAGGCAGGCAGTTTTCGGAAAAGCGATAAAATTGTTAAAATATGAAATGTGAAAAGAATATGTGAGCATATGATTAAATATTATATGCTAAAATGAGAAATTGATTGAATCAAGAAATAAACCGAAGTGAAAAAGGGTAAATTTGGAAATTTGCAAAATGAAGACCTAAGGGTAAAATGTTAAGCTTAAATGCTAAAGTGAATTAAATGAAAAATGAAAGTGAAATTAAGACAGGGGAAGAAAAATGAAATAGAAGAGAGGAAATTGTGTGTAAGCGAGCATGGCCTTACACTTAATAGGAAGAATAAGACCAAATGTGGTCTTAGAATGCTCATTTGGAGCAAAACCGTGTTTGGAAAAGAGAGTGAGAGGAGAAGCTAGGGTTTTGCAAGAAGAAGTGATTTTGGTGTGATTTCTTCCCATTCATTGCTTCTAAATGATCAAGCATCTTGGGTGAAGAAGATTCAAAAGGATTTAAAGGTAAGAACCAAACCCTAGAGTTCTTTAAATGATGTTTGGGTTAGTAAAACCCTAATCCATCCATGGGTTTTGCTCATGGTTGATTTAAGATGGTATTTCGATGTCATTGGGAGTGATTCCCATGATTTGTTTTGAGTTTTGAGAATTCTTGGTGAAAAATCGCAAAAAGGAGCAAAGAGAAAAACTGGGCAAACGGGCCCTTCGCCACGGCGGGCACCTCTCGCTATCGTATGTCCTTCACGTATTGGCGGTCGTTCTCGCCGCGCGAGGCTGAGGGCTAAAATGCCCCCTTGCTCGCTAAGGGTAACTTCGCTACGCCGAGGCGAAGTTCTTCGCCGCGGCAAAGTCATTGTTCACACGGGCTAAAATTTTTATTTTGTTTGCGAAAGTCTTGTATTCATGCACTGATAGTTTAAGAACCCTAATAAATGACTAATGAGGGTTCAAATAAGGATAAAACTAAGTGAAAATGCATCGCACTTCACCGCCTCTAGCCATATTCGCTTAAAGACGACACTGTTCAACCACTAAGAGTGGAGAATTTGTATTTGATTAGGTGCGGGTGAAGGCGACAACCTGACCTAGGATTGGTATCGAAAGTGGCAAGGGAACGATAAATTGGTTTGTTCTGGGTGACTAAATTCTCATTTCAAGTTCTATATATGTTGATTTGAATTATTATTATTCGAAATGCTTGTCAAATATTTGCATATGCACATGTATTTGAACTATAAGTGAATTTATTGCATGTGAGTAAATTGATTTGAAATGTATTGTTGAATGACCAACATGACGGGATTCACCAACCGAATTCGTCATGAAGGTAACCGTATTTGTTAAATGTGAAATCACATTACTACTGAATGACAAATGTGACGATTCACTAACCGAACTGGGCTAATGTTGACTCTATAGTCATATGTGAAATCACAAACCAAAAACCGAAAATGATTTGAAAAGTGTATTTGTATAAGTATCTTTTACATTACACATAGACATTGTATAAAGACATTATTTTGATAAATGCATGATTCGTGTTGAACTGAAATGAAATACAGAACTGTATAGAACCACTAAACATGAAAATGCTTAGCGTATTGTTTTTAATCAATGCGCAGGTACCGAGTGATAGACTGTGATTGAAAGCAGACCCAAGGTTGAGGAGCTCAGAGTCATAAAGACAGAATTGCGAAGTATGCTCCGACATATGCATTCACTCCATCTCTTTTAAACATTGATATTTTGTAAAAACAATTTGAACTCTGAACATCCATTTTGTAAACCATTTTGAAAAGGCTTGGAACGCCTTCATTGTAAATGTATTTTGTTAAATGTTATGGGTTTATTGAATTTGTAAATGTTTATGGGCTTGCCCAAAATTGAAATCGCTTCCGTAAAGAATTGAGAATGAAAACGTTTATATTAATGAAATGTATTTGATAAATGGATTTGATAAAGGCTCTGCAGTGGCGCCCCGCAGGTTTTGGCCCGCATCCACCAATCGAGCTCCGACGTTCTGGGGTCGCCACGAAGATATGCTTCTCGAGGCAATTTGAGGATGGACTAAATGAGTCCATAAAAAGGTATCTGGCACCTTTTATTGCTTTCCAACAGGTGAATTTCTATCAGTTGGTGCAGGCTACGATGAAAGTAAAGAAATATGAGTCAAGTAGTGGAGAAAGGTTTTAGAAGAGGAAGATATCAAGATGAGGGTCTTCCTCCTCAGGTAAAAGAGGTAGAGAGTCTCAAACCGAGTCAGTGCAAGGTTCTGCCATAAGGGGAAGAAGACAAGGCAATACAATGGTATCAAGTACTGTTAGAGGCATGTCAGCAAGACAAGAAGAAGTCCTAGAGTGCCCTCATTGCCATAGACGACATTTGGGTGTTTGTAGAATATTGACAGGAGGATGCTTCAAGTGTGGAAGCACATATCATTTTATAGCGAATTGTCCCAGAGTTAGGGGATAGTAGAAGTATGCAAGGAAGTGGGCAAAGGGATCTATTGCACCACCTTCTGAATTGATCGAGGTAGGGCTCGAGGTGGCCCGCTTAGCATGTGAGGACGGAAAGTATAGTGTCGAGACCGGTGTACTGCCCCACGTCTGCGCCTCCACCGAGCTATGCTAAGGAGAGCTCGTGGAAGATCGGGGATGAAACTGGTGGGTGATCACAGTAATTTCACCTTTATAATATAGGAAATACATGCTTGATAGATCCCGAATTTCACACATTCCCCATATATGCATGAACAATTTGAGGATAAATTGCCATCGCAGAGCCTTGGCATATGATGCTTGTTAATAGTCCTCAGGCATAGTTGTTAGAGTCAACCAAGTTTACAAGAATTTGGTTCTCAACACTAGTCACAGATAAAGAGTTCTCAATTTAATCTAATTGCTTTAACTTTCCATGAATTTGATTTGATTTTGGGAATGGATTGGTTATCCAAACATCAGGCTATAGTTGATTGTGATAAGAAAATAGTATTGATTAAATGTTCCGACATGTCAAAGGTAACAGTACATGGTATCCTAGTTGAGGCCATGTCAAAGGTAATTTCAGCTATGCAAGCTCAACGTTTTCTTAGAAAAGGTTGTGAAACCTTGTTGGCTTTGATACTTGACTCAAGAAGGGAACAAGTGAATTTAGAAAAGATTCTTGTGGTCAAGGAATTCTCTAATGTGTTTCCCGAGGAATTACCAGGAATACCACCTAAAAGATAAGTAGATCTGTCTATCAAAGTGGTACATGGAACGACTCCAATTTCTAGGGCGGCTCCAATTGAATTAAAAGCGTTGAAGACTCAGCTACAGGAGCTATTGGACAAGGGTTTCATCCGACCTAGTGTATCACCTTGGGATGCGCCGGTTTTATTTGTTAAAAAGAAGGATGGCACTCTTCGGATGTGCATTGATTATCGACAAATAAATAAAGTAACAATGAAAAATAAGATTTGTTGTCGAGAATAGAAGATCTATTTGATCAATTGAAAGGTGCAAACGTCTTTTCAAAGATAGACTTGCGATCGAGTTATTATCAACTCCGGGTGAAAGATGTTGATGTCCCAAAAAGAGCCTTTAGGAACCTGCGTCATTATGAGTTTCATAATGCCATTTAGGGTCGACCAATGCACTAGCTGCATTTATGGATTTGATGAATGTGGTTTCACCTCATTCGGGATCGCTTTGCGCGGTATTCATCGATGACATCCTCGTGTATTCTAGATGCACAGAACATGAATAGCATATGAGGCTAGTATTATAGATTACGAGAGAGGTGTTAGCTGATTTGCAAAGTTAAGTAAATGTGATTTTTGGCTTAAGGAAGTCTCCTAGGCCATATTGTATCTGTAGAGGGTATAAGAGTTGACCCTACAAAGATTGAAGCAGTTGTAAGTTGAAAACTGCCTCAAAATGTAACCGAGGTGAGAAGTTTCTTGGGTTTAGTAGGATACTATTGACGGTTTGTAAAGGAATTTTTCGTCATAGCATCTTCACTTACAAAGTTACTTCGGAAAGGGGTAAAGTTCGAGTGGGATGACAAGTGTCACTAAGTTTTGAAACGCTGAAGAAAATACCGGTTGAAGCATCAATGTTGACTCAAATTTACTGGCAGAGAATATGCCATGTATAGTGATGCGTCAAAAATTGGTTTGGGATGTGTATTGATGCAAAATGGAAAAGTAGTGGCATATGCCTCTAGACAGTTAAAACCACATAAGCAGAATTATCCCACACATGATTTAGAGTTGGCAGCTATAATGTTCACTTTGAAAATATGGTGACACTATTTATATGGTAAAAAATGTAGAATCTTTACAAATCATAAGAGTCTCAAGTACCTACTGACTCAGAAAGAGTTGAATTTGAGGCAGCGGAGGTGGTTAGAGTTGTTTAAAGATTATGACTGCATAATAGACTACCATCCCAACAAAGCTAATGTGGTAGCAAGTGCTTTAAGTAGAAGACAAAGGCGCTGCTTGTCACTTCAACACAATGATTGGAGACTAGCAGATGATGGAGCTTTATTAGCTCAGTTAAAAGCACAACTTGTTTTAAAACAAATGATTATAGATGCTTAGAAAAAGGATGAAAAGTTGCAGAAAAAGGTACAATTGGTCAGAGCTAATGACAAGACTGATTTTTTAGTAAGAGAAGATGGAAGTTTGTATTTTCAGAATAGATTTTGTGTGCCAGCGGATAATGAGTTGAAGAAAGAGTTGTTACATGAAGCTCATAACTTAGTGTTTGATGCATCCTAAAAGGTGGGTTCTCTTACTTTTTCTTATCAATGTGTGTTTTTTTTTTTTTTTTTTTTTTTTTTTAAAATGGTGGAGGTGAAAAAAATAAGATACCAGATTTGAAACAATACTATTGGTGGAGAGGAATGAAAAGAGATGTGACAGAGTATGTATCTAAGTGTTTGACGTGTCAACAAGTCAAAGCTAAACACCAAGTGCCATCAAGTTTGTTGAATCCCATTCCAATTCCACAATGGAAATGGGATAATATAGCTATGGATTTTGTGTCAGGTCTTCCTCTCACGCAAAAGAAGCATGATTCAGTATGAGTGATAAATGATAGACTCACAAAGTCGGTCCATTTAATACCAGTCAGGATTGACTATTTTATGGATCGACTAGCTGAGCTATATGTGGATGAGATTTTCAGAATGCATGGTGTTCCATTGTCTATTGTGTCAGACCGAGACCCAAGATTTACGTCCATATTTTGGAAGGAATTACAGTCAGCCTTGGGTACTAGGCTAAATTTAAGTACAACATTCCATGCCTAGACAGATGGACAATCCGAGAGGTTGATTCAAGTGCTTGAAGATATGCTTCGAGGATGTGTAATGGAATTTATGGGGAGTTGGGATAGGTATGTTCCATTAATGGAATTTTCCTATAACAAAAGTTAGCAAGCAAGCATTGGCATGGCACCATATGAAGCTTGTATGGCTGGAGATGTAGAACTCCAGTATGTTGGGCATAATTAAATGAGCATAAGGTGATTGGTCTATTATAAAAGATACAGAAAAGAAAGTTCATGTTATTCTACAAAGGTTAAAGTTAGTGATCAACAAAAGTCATATGCTTCGATTCAAGAGGAAGATATTGAATAATATGAGTGATAAAGTGTTCCTAAAGGTATCCCCATGGAGGAAAGTTCTAGGTTTGGGAAGAAAAGAGTCCAAGATTCATCGTCCCATAAACACCTAGAAAGAGTAGACCGAGGCTCATCACTGGGCTCTTCCTCCGTAGAGTTGACCGCCGCTGATGTCTTCCATGTGTCCATTCGAGGAGATATAAACTGATGAATCGCATATCTTACCCGCATACATGGCATGCAATCGATTATTCGATGAGGAACCAAAGCTGCGTTAGCTCGAAGTGAAACAATTTCGAATAAGCAAATACCATTGGTGAGTGCTCGCAACATCATGGTACGGAAGCACTGAGAGCCATAATTAACTATGAGGGCACAATACCCTCAACTGTTCAATTGAGGTAATAATTTCGAGGGCGAAATTCTTTTAAAGGGGGAGAGTTGTAACACGTCAAATTATACCTTGATAGTTTTATAACATGTTTAGGGTATAATATAAGTTAATTTTGAATTTTTCGGAAATTAATATGGTTAAAGGTGAAAAATGATAAAAACCCGAGATTAATCAAAGAGTCAAGGGTAAATTAGTAATTTACCAATGCAGGGCCTAAAGGTCATATGATAATAAGTTTATATGCCAATATAGAAATATTGATAATTTGAAGTGTACTGAACGAGAAAGGAAAGGCTTAAATGAAAATGGGAAAAGAATGCAAAATGGGTTTTAAGCAAACATGGCCTCAGGAAGGATGGGATAAGACCAAATATTGATCTTGTAAATGAGATATTTCTCCTTTGGGTTTTTGAGAGCTAGGGCATACGGGAGTAAGAAAGAAGGCAACTTTGGGTTGAATTACTCCATGTAATCAAGGGTTTATGTGATCAAGAAGAAGAAGGAAGAAGAAAGAAGAGATTTCAAGAGATTTGCTATGGGAAACTAAAACCTAAAACCCTGATGATGGTTGCTTGGGAAAAAACCCTGTATAATAATGATGGTGGTTGGTCTAGCCTCATTTTCTTTTTTTATGGTTGTTTGAGTTGGCTGTGGTCCTCAATTGAGGAACAAGCTTGTATAAAGAAATGTTGTGGTTTGTGTGGGAGATGTCAGGAATTTTTCTTTCAAAACCCACGTTTTTGTCTTGGCCATAACTTGGCCATTTGAGTTAATCAAATTTCTGGGTAAATTAGACTTCGAGGAGAACAAATCTCCTTGAAATAAGTGTATTCAAATTCTGGGACCCCATCGACCCAAAAATTCGGCCACAAAGGGAGCTATTGTCGTACGCTGGTACAACTTTAGTGTTTAAGCCATAACTTGGTCATCACTCATCCAAATTGAGTGATTAAAATTTTTAGGTGAATTAGACTTCCAGTAGAACAAATATCCTTGAAATAAGTGTATTCAAATTTGGATTCCATTGGACCCGTAAATTGGCAAAGTGAATCGTTTTCGCGCTCTATCTATGTTGGTACAACTTATGTTTAGGCTATACCAATAATACCATCCAAATTGAGTGATTCAAAATTCTAGGTAAATAAGACTTCTAGGAGAACAAATCTCCTTGAAATAAGTGTATTCAAATTTTGACTCCATTGTACCCATAAATTCATCTAAAGGGAGCTCTATTTGTAGGAAATATTTAGGTATAACGAGATTCAAGTGAATAAATGAAATTGTAAAAGAATTATAAAAGTGATTGCTATATGAAATATGATTACGAATGTAAATAATGAGTAATACTGAGAACATGATCATACAAGTTATGATAAAAGTAATAGTTATAATATATGTATAAAGGAACACTGTCTGAAAGTATCTCATGTGGATACATGTGATTGACATTATCCATGTATATTGACGTATAATTAAACACAGAATGAAAATAATAAGCCATCGGTCTGCAGAGTCACTGTGTAAAGGGATAGATAGGCATGCCTATAGGACACAGCTTGTCGCAGGATACGCTTTATAGATACGAGGCCTAGTTTAATGATGACATAGATCCCTCGATCATTATACGTCTATTCGGGGTCATACAGATGAGATCACTGTCTCATACAGTGATAGTACCTTCGGGTACATAAAGATTATACCCGCTATCTACTTCTTGGAATATTCAGGCAAGACATAAGACATAAGATGTGATAAAACAAAAACAAAAATGATTGAAATGGTTATAAGAAGCATGTAACATGGAAACGATTATGTGCCATGTAACATGAAACAATGATTCAATGAAAAATATGTGATAGAGCTATAATGATATGAAAGCAATTATGTATTATGATGATTGAGAGTGAGAACCTACTAAATGGTATAATGTACAAGTATAATGATATATGAATAAATATTGTGCAAATAGACAATTTTGTAAATTGTATATCATCTTTAAGGACCACTATGGGTGGTCATATATGTTATATGTGTTTCCCACTAAGCTATAAGTTTAACACGGGTGTTTCATCTGTGTAGGTACTGAAGAGGACATCCCAACCATTCGGCACACAGGAGGGCCAACACAGCAATAAGAGTCAACATCTATAGGTCGCTACCTCTGATTTTGAATATGTACATGTAAAGTTTTTTTTTGTACATGTATAAGTCAATGGGACTAAGAGATTTCATATTATTGACATTATGAACACCAACAAGGCCGGGTTGTTTTATATGTATTTGTGATTATGAATTAATTACATGTTATGGGCTCACCAATGTCAGAAAAATAGGTTAAAGAGTGTCATGCCCGGATTCCCGGTCCGATCCGAATGGCGGATCCAAACCGAGTCCGGGGCGTGAGACTATATACCGGGACTCATTGATCTCTGTACTTGTACCTGTGGGTATACAAACAATTTCTGTAATAACAGAAAACATTTACATATACAAAAGAACTACCACCGGAGTGGTGTCCATCAAAATCTATACGCATATACTAAGTCCCATTTACTTATACAAATACTTATACATGTACATGTCTAATACAAACATCAGAGATCACGGAAATGAAGATGGTGAGCACTCATTCTCGAGATGACCCGCATCGCTGGTGTGGAATGTCCCGCCCTTCGCTTCCTTCTTCAAGAATCACCTGATTGAACACCGTTGCTGCTTTACGCTTAGCGGAACATATGTATCAGGACCCACTGGTCAACAATAATCGTCACACTCTTTTTACATTTACTCTTCCTTATGCATATAATGAACCCATTCTATGTGACTTCTAACTCATATCATATTACACATGTAGGTTTCATCCTTTTCAGATTCCAAATCATTATCATGTTCGTATTACTTCCATGTGTCATGTCTTTACAAGTTGTAATTCATATCTTCTACATGTATGACAGGTCAGATCATATTCAAAGCAAACTTATACATATACAATGGCAATTCGGAACAGGTCAGAGTCATATCAAATACATACAGGGTTAGATCAGACTTATACAGATACATATCAGATATGGACATTAGTCCATAGAAGGTACAGATCACAATAGATACATATACCGGGTTCATACAGATTCAGAACATATCCAAAAACAAATGTATTTATCTGCTTATATCATAACTGATATTCCAGACTTATACATATTCATGTCAAGGCATCCTATTAGTCTCTTTTACATGTTTCATTACTTTCTGTTTTGTGTCGTGTTCTATTCGCGTCATTTACATAATTTTCGTTTACTTGTACTCTTATGTGACTTTTTAACACTCTTACATCTCCCATAGGAGTATAGAGCCTATACGTAGATACCACATGTACAATAAAGCGGAGTCGAATTCTTCTCTCTTGTCGCTCATTATTCAATCTCATATGGTTTATGTTCCATGGCTTTATTATACAAATCGGAACATATTCTTATGCGAAGGTACCCGTAGGTTCATATTGGTTCATATCTCCCGAAAGGCACATATTTGTACTTATATCAGATTCATATACTTATACAGGAATACTTATACACGTACTTGTCCTTATCACAGACATATACTTATCAAATCTCCTTATAAAGCATCTATGTGTATGGAGGTACCCTTAGGTACTATAGAAATTAGACTTATACTACAGAGTTTACACTTGTTCGTAGGTACCCGTAGGTTTTACACAGATTCATTATACGGAGGTACCCGTAGGTACTACTGGACTTATACTTATATTACAGAACTTAAACTTATATTACCGATATGGAAGTACCTGTAGGTACTACAGAGATTTTACTATACAAAGTACCGTAGTACGCACGTATACAGAGGTACCCGTAGGTACATTTAGATCTTTACCATATCTACTTTACTTTACTCTTATCTGCAGTCTTCATATAATCACATTACCTGCACCAATCATAAGAAATGAGCAGATTACATCACTGGGGCCAAGTACCGAAGATAACATAAAGCATCGAAAGCCGTGAGCACTAACAAGAGTGCCGGCACCGACCGTGAACGCGCTCGCCCACGCAATGCGGCGTCGCGAGCACCAGTGTGAGTGCCGTTATCGCATCGTAACGCGTCGCCTAATGCAATGGTAAGGCGCCATAGCACTAGCAAGAGTGCCGAACACCGATCGTAACGCCAGCCGCCCACGTACGGCGCCGTGTCATTCAATATCCGGTCTTCAAGGTCTCTACAATTATATGAGTTCAAGAACTTACTATCCTATAATAAGAGGCATTCTACCTCACATTATGTGTCTATGACATATTGTCTTCAAGTTCATGTTCATGTTTCAGTTCGTTTTCATATTTCATATCATGTCATCTACTTGTAACATCTTATATCTTGTTAACTTATATCTTCATGTACTTTATCAAACTATTATATCTTATAAATATATACCTATACATTTCTATACTTGTACTTTACTTGTATTTTTATCAGATCGTCTTATCTCCCGTAGGAGTACGTAACGTAGACTCTTCTTGATACCCATAGGTACTTTTCTTTATCTATGCTCCTTTACATATCAATCTACATATATTACTATTGCTCATATCTACATCCTTTCTTACTATGTATTCCAATTAACTTTAACCAAGCGATTAGTACACTTTGTACAACAATTCAATTTTCAGATAAGATGTGGGCACCAAATGCCATTAAATGGCATATGGTTAGATTCTAGACTCAATGAGCTTTCCATAGAGTCCAAGAATACCCATAATGGAGTCCTAACGTATGAGTGCGAAGCTGCGTCGCAGAAAAACCAACTACTTGCAAGACTACAAATGTGAGTGAGCAAAATACTGTCTTTTGTCATTTTTAGGGGTCTTAACTTCAGCATTTGGACACTGGTTCTTTGCAATTCTTGAAGCAGCGTTAAGGGTTATTCTCCAACTGAATCACCCAAATCGAGGACCTAAACTCAAGATATGTCCTAAATAACCGGATCAGCTTCTATTTTCAAATGTAACAAAATCGCTTGAACATAGCCCCACTTTGAGTGAATTCTCAAATAAATACAGAGAATCTGAAGATACCTGTTTCCATGAAATTTGTTCTTTGAAGTCTAGTTTAATCAGCAAACTTGAATCAACAACGATGAACGATCGCTATGGCCAAAATACTAACACCGTCCAAATGGGGAAAGATAAGTACCCAGATCAAAATTCTGACCTACTGCGATTTGCATACCAGGTACCGGTACCACTCTGTTTGGTACCGGTACCACCCCTCGAAATTGCCCATAAATGGTGGTTTTTCTCCCTTTTTCCATATTTTTCCACCCAAACCAACTCACTAATCAATACACACTTCAAAACCACTCCATATTCATCTTGTAACCTCTATTCTACTCAAATCATCTTTCAATACATATCTTTCTTCAAAAACCTTTCATGAATTACTCCTAAACAATTTAATATGGTCATAACCTATACACAAACTAAAAACACAGATGAAGTTAGGTCTGTTTCAACTCCAACTCCATTTAGCAATTAAACCATGAATCCAACCTCAAAGGGAGGATTCCACACTCTTGATTCCATACTCTTGATTCTATACAAGAATTCATTCTAGGGTTAGGTTTCTTACAACCCACAACCCAAAACATTTATACTCAATGTTAGATTCCATACCTTTGAATCTTCCTTGAACTCCTCTTCCTTCTTCCTTCTTCTTCTTTTCCTTCTCTTCTCTTCTTCTCTTCTCCCCTTCTCCTATCCGTTTAAGCTCTCCCCTTCTTGTTTTGTAGACCAAAAGATATTTTGCCTTATAATAAGGCTGCCTGGGCCCATGCCACTCTGTTTCTTTCCCACTTTTTCGAGTTAAGGCCATGTTCGCCTTGCATTTTTAAATTATTTTCATTTTTGCATTTAGGTCCTTCCATTCTTTCTAATTTCTATTCCATCTTTTCTCAAATTCAAAATGGCATATAAACTATGGCCATTTATGCCTCATATCCTCAAGTGGTAAACGACTAATTTACCCTTTTCTCTCGTATTAATTTTCGGGTCTATCGTTTATTTCCGAAAATTCCCATTTAACTTTTATTATACCCTAAACATGTTCGAAAATTGCTAGGGTATATTTCGGGGTGTTACAAAGAGTCCCAGTCCCATGCCGCATCCCCCTTTTCCGCCTAGGTGGGGGTTGGGCGCAACATTAAGGTTATAGTAACCACAACATCTCTTGACTTTAATTATGCAATTTTGTGTAAATGAACCTAAATTAGATTGTTCTGTACATAGAGGAATTTCAAGGGCTGAAAAAAAGCGAGGTAGAGAATTTTATACCATTCTAGTGCCTATCTATCTTGGCTTTGCATGAAATGTATGTTGCAATCTCTATGCTTGACATGTATCTAGTAAAAATGCACCATATTTTGTTGCCCTTATTGCCATCGTGTGATTGATTTGAACACTATAATGAGATGGAATTCTTGGCGGGAGACTCATGACTTCTATGATGAACAAGGGCTATGATGTGGTTAGTGTACAAGATTGGTTAGCAATAAAGCACAATAATAAAACAAGGTTGTTGTCGGGTAATATTTTGAAATATGCAGATCACATCACATGTTACTTGTTTATGTGGGACCGTGGGTCCTTGGTTGAAAGTCCCTAAATCCCTCGAGGAAGACACCTTAGTATGAGTGTAGTATGGGGTTGGTCCTGCCCTTGGGTGATATTCCCTAAAGACACGGGTCGACCGCTCGGGTTGTAATCCCTGAAGACACTGGTTATCGCTCTTAGGTATGAGTTCCAAAAGTACTCACGACATAAGGCACTATTTGGAGCATTAATGAATAATATCTCTGATGGCGTAGATATGAGAGTTTATAATATGAGGGAAAACTTGAGAGAACTAAAGACGAAGCTCTTTGCACAATATGCATGCATATCAATTATTATTGCATATTCACTAAATGTTTAAGCATGTTGATCATGTATCTTGTCTTATATTTAATTCATGTTAACTGGATATGCATAGTATGACCATAAAGTTTCCTATTGAATTGTGAACTCACCTTATTTCTCCCAACATTTTAGATACAGGAGAGAAGGTGTGACAAGGGTGGATGAGCTAGCTTTTGCATACTATATATTAGATGATGTTTGCTATTTTTGAGATCATTTTGAGGCTTGTGCCTTGTATGATAGTCATTCTAAGAGAAAGTTGTACTTAACGCCCATTTTGTACCCTTGTTAGTATGGGCTATATCCATAGTGGGACTTGGAGTTGTGGAGGCACCAAGATGGTGGCCTTGGGTTGTATACTAAAAGATTACTTTTTGTGTATTATAATGTTTATCACAGGTTCTCATTCTTATCGAAGACATGCCATAACACCTAAACACAACAATGGTTTCCTTACTTGGTGTATAATATAAGTTCAATAATTGAGAAAAAAAAAATTAGGGTGTGACAGTTTATGTCTTTTTGCACTTCAAGCGTTCAAGCTTGAGGCGTGAATTAACATTCATGCCCATAGGGCGAGTTTCTGGGCGTGACAAAGTGATATTAGAGCTATAGGTTTATGATCTTGATGGAAACTTTTTTAAGTTTGTCTAAGGGGATAGTTGAGTGACGTGTTAGTTGATAGTTCATCTTTGTTTGTGTATTCTTAGCATTCTTTGCAAATCTATGTTAGAGAATTGATTTCTTGGTGACTAGTTAAAGTTCAATTCACTCTTTTTCCTTAGTATTGTTTGTTGGTTTAATGGATATACTTTTACTAATATGAATTATGATTTGAATTTGCCACTTCTATGGAACATGTCATTATGGACAATATGGTGGTTTGAAGTTATCTTATGACAATTGGTAAGAAGAATATGTGAGTTGACTTAATACTCCTTGAACCTTAGGATTTTTGTTTGATTTTGAGGATGAATTAAGGAGTTCCTACATTTTATTTGTTGATTGTTTTAGAAAAAGGTTGTCTTTCCATATTCTTAGTTATCTTGAGTTTAGTTCAAGGGAAACATGTCAATAAGTTGTTGCGCATAAGCTTAGTCTTGCAAGGTAGTTGTTTACTTAGAAAGGTTGTTAAGTCATTTTGCCAATGTGTTGAGTGATGAAAACAATTTGAAATTTGAAAGGATCTAATTCTATTATTAAAGTTTGAAGTTTCTTGGGATTTATTGACTACTACAAATAATTTATTGAAGGATCTCTAAGATCATCCTATATTTTCAAGTTAACATAGAAAATAGTTAAGTTTGATTAGTCTAATGACTATGAGTATAGATTCCTAGAGTTAAAGAGCTAATTAGTAATAAACTCCGATAATTTCATTAGGTTTAAAAATGATTTGTTTTACATGATGATGTCTTTCATTAGGATTTAGGTCGTGTTCTTACGCAATATGAAAAAAATCGTGATATATGCTTTTAGACATTTGAAATCTTAAGAAACTACCTTATTATGATTTGAAGTTAGGTAAAATAATTTTTGCTCTTAAGATATGGAGATATTTTTCTTTATAGTGAAACTTATGAGATATTCATAGATTATGAGGGGTTGAAGTCTTTGTTTTCTTAACAAAATTTTTTTAAGCAAGAAATAGAGGAAATTGATACAATTATTTAAGGATTATGATGACATTATTTAGTACTAACAAAACAATAAGAATCTTGTGATTGATGTCTTAAGTAGGAAATTAATTGATTCCTTGGAATATATTAAAGGTTGTTACAAATGATTATTATATGATTTGAGATGTTTAGAAGTCCATGTCATACATTTGGATTTAGAGTTCTTATGTTGATCATCATAGTGCAACCAAACTTGTTGGGAGAATTAAGACCCTGTAAGGAATTATTTGAAACTAGTAAACTTATGGAACGATTAATTGTGTTTAATCAAATGATGAGATCTTGAAATTCAGGATTGGACTTAATGTCTTTAATAATTGAGATATAAAGAGTCAACTTTTGAAGGAAGTTTATTGCTTTAAGCTTACGATCCACCCTAAAATGATGCAAAGGTATAAGATTTGTGGCAGAATTTTGATAGTCATATATGAAGTAGGATATTGCATGATTTGTGGTTTTGGGTTTAGTGTGTTTGTATATGGAAGTTTACCTCATTAGCCAATAGATTTTTGCGTCTAAGTGTATCTCTAAATGAATGTGGGAACATATAACTATGAATTTTAAGATAAGGTTATCAAGAACCTTAGTTGGTGATTATGTTTCATTGTGATGGTTGGTTTATTGATAAAGTCTAATCATTTTTAATCAGATCAGCTTCTCAGTAGTAAGAATATTTTGAGAATGTATGAGATGAACGATTCTATGTTATATGTAAGGATTCTTGAAAAACCCGAGACAAATCGAATTTTTCTGAAAAATGGCAAAACAGTAAACTGTTGGAATAGTACAGGTTGAAAACCTGGAAATTTTCTAGATCTCGAATGACAAAACGGAACTCATCGTTGGATTCGTCTCACGAAATCTAGTTACCCAGACGAATTTCGTCGAAATCCGAGACAATGAGATTTTCACGTTTTTCGGGGTGATGAGTGTTCAGTGACTCCCAGGTACGAGATTGCTTACAAAAATATCGGAATTTGGGAAATAACTTAAGTTATGTTCATGAGATATAATTTGAACTTGAACGAAGATGAAATAAATCGCTTCGGGCCAGAATCGGACTCGAACGAGGGTGGACACATGGCATGACATGGGACACACATCCAACTTAAACTTAAGTTAGGAAAAAAGAGGAATTAGGGCTAGAATAGCCCATTTTTTCCGATTGACTAAGAGAGAGAGGAGAGAAGAGAAAGAGGAGAGCCAAGGCTTTCTCCCAATATCTATGGAGTTCCGTTGGTCAGTTTTCGTCGGGCCAAGAACGAAAGTTCATCTCATTGATGAGGGGTACACGTGGATACCTGAAAAGATGGATTTCTCCGAAGATCCAAGAGGGAAGATTTCGGGAGATTGAAGTTGTTAGGAGGCTTCCTACTCGTGTATCAAGCTCCTAGAGGTAAGGGATTCTTCCTATCTAGGCTTACTTTCCATCTTTAGGCCTAGTGCGGTTTTTGGTTAAGGGACCGGTCGCGAAGAAAACTAGATTTTCAAGTTTTCGATGTTTCGCCTCAGCGAAGGTGAATCTTCTCAGTGAAGATTGGTTCTTCGCTAGGGCAAAGGGATCCACTTAGGCGGGCATATATAGGCTTAGCCCGAGACGTAAAATGGGACCTTCTACCTCTTAAAGGAGGTTGTCAAGCCACCTAAGTTTAAGCACTTCACCTGGGCGAAGGAAGGCCACGCTTTAGCGAGTCACGATCACCAGGCCTATGTTAGTGGCCTCAAGCCAGTCGCTCGCGCCCGCCAGGATTGTTTCGCTTGTTTGAGGCTATCAGATGACTTGTTTGAGTGTGTCATTACTTGACTAAGAGTGACATGTTTGGATGTCGATGTGTGTGCTCTAATATGTTGACATGTGACGAGTTTATATGTGCAAATGGCCATGACATGGATTGATTGTGAGTGCGCCACTACTTGACAAGGTAGTGACCTATTTGAATGTCAGTATGAGTACTCCAACGCATTTACGTAATGAATCGCATAGCGCAATGGCCATTATACGGCTTGATTGCGGTAAAAGGCCATTGCTTGATCATAGAATGACATGTCAATGTGAATCGACATATGCTTGTATGATATATTGACATGAATGAAATGATGTATGGAAGTCATGTGCAGGTGATGTGATTGTCCATGACACCCGGTAAGTGGTGTGGATTATGTTGTCCATGTAGCATGTATTATGCATGTGACATGATATAATATGCAATGGCATATTGTATTGCATATGCACGGGGACATTGCATTAAATGAGTGTGAGTGCATGGTTAATGAATCAACACTGCATTTGGTGTTTGATTGGGTGTGCTCGCTTAAATGGGACAACGTCCAACAGAATCGCACAATTGATTAAAATGGTAAAGAATATATGTTCCAGGTATCAGCAAGCAAGGATAGATCCCCTGGAAGAAAGACCACAATTATGGTCGACATGTCCCCGCCTGAAAGACCCGTAAAAGTGTCTAGGATTGCCGAGCCTACTGCAGGACACCAAAAATTCGCTACTCCACAAAAAGGCGCATGGTTTTGAAGGCAAATGATCATTGTGATGTATCATTCAAAAGCTTGGTTTATAAACAAATGAAATTTGTTTTGAAAATGATCATCGATGTCATCTAGAATGACCTGCCATTACACATGGGCTTGGGGGACAAGCAGTGTGAGGGAGCTCAGGAGGACTCTAAGCAAGATTGCATATGATTGGAGTCTTATCTCATTTCATGGCATGACATATAGGACTCCATATATAATTGCATTTTCTTGTTGGAATGTGAATGTGAAATGTTGAGTAAACATCGCGACGCAAGACTGGCGAAGTGTACTCTAGAGGCATTCCTCACCGGGCGTGGCTCACCCTTTTATGGGACAAATCAAGCCGTGTGCAGGTCTACACCGATGGACGCCGCCGCATTCCAGGCCGTGATTGCTAAGAAAGCCGACATGTGGCCTTGATAAATCTTTTTTTTGTAAAAAGTGCTTGGGACAAACTAGTTCCAAAGATGTATTTTTGTATAAAAGAATCAGAATTAAATTTTTCGACTATCGCTAATATAGCTGGGTATTTAATAATGGTAGAGGATCGTGATCGGACTCTTATGGACTATATTTAAGTGTATTATTCTCCATATTTAACTTAAAAATAGCAGATGAATGGAATCTGGTGAAGGGACGTGTCGAAATAACTTAGTGTCACTTGATGTGGTAAATGCTGAGTCCGTGCAAGAGACTTGAATCGCAATGACCCTAGGTAAAGTCACGTGGGTTGACGACTAGTCAACAGGACCCCCGTGTTTTGAGGCGTCACAATTCTTGTTTCACTTCTAGATTTTGACTTCTTCTAGAAAAAAAAACCTGAGTATTATTTGAGTTTTGATAGTAGTTTTCATGCTTAGGCTAATGACTAATTGAGGAAAGTAATCGCAAGTTTGAAATATTTGTTGAGAGATTGTGTTTTGGGCTTGAAAGTAATCAGAATAAGTCCTTACCCTTTGGTTAAATTTCCTTGTAAAATAGTCTTAAGCTAGCAATGAGATGATTACATTTAGAGAGATTTATGGTAGAAGTTTATGATCTCTATGTATTATGATCATATTGAAGAAAAAAAAATTTAGACCTAAACTTGTGCAATTGACTACTGAAAGGATAACACTGATTAAAGAGAATTTGGAAGAAACTCGAATTACACATAAGAGTTATGTTGATAATCTGAAGCAATTTTGGTATTTGAATTTGGTGATTATATTATCTCAAAAGTTTGCTTGTTGAGTTATAATGAAATTTATACTTTTTGCTCAAACTAAATCCTTAGTTTATAGGCCGATTTCAAAATATTAGAAAAGTGGGTGTCTTATGATATCAAATGATACTATAACTTGATCCCATTAAGTTCATAATGACTTTTTATTTTATAACTGATGAAATAAATTCTTGATCCCTCTTGTATTGCAAATAGAAGCTAACTAATTTTAAATCTTTCTAAAGAAGTCTATCTTGATAGAGATATGATATAGAGCTCAAAGAAAAAATATTAACCTGTATAGAATATAAAATAGTAAGACAACCATCAATTTACAAAAGTATTTGGGAGTTAGAAAAAAAATACTTTAATCAGAAAAATACATTAAATTACCTAAGGATAACCATATAATAAAAGTTTAGAGGACTAAACTTTTATTCTAAGAAGGAAGAATACAATCTAATTTTCAGAAGGTAAATAAGTAATTTTTTATGAAGGGTATATTGGTAATTCATTAGGGGGGAAACTTAGGTATAAATAGAAAGCAAAATAATAAAAAAATTATTATTCTTTGGTTCATCCATTTCTCTCTACGTAGCCTTCGCTAAGCACAACAATTCAATAACTAGGGTTTGAAGAAAGTTTTCAAGATGAGATTTCTCATAGATTCCATTCTAGAAAGAAAACAAAATAATATTGTTAATAGTAAATAAAATCTCTTAGATTCTTTTTCATGTAGTCCTCTTGTTAAAACCGAAACTTAAGATGTCAAATCTGGGTTTAAAACAACTCGAAATATAAGATCTTCATTACTAGAGTTTTATAGGCGTTTTCTTTGTTGTGTATTCTTTAATTTTTCCTGGTTTGGATCAGTCCCAAGAGTCAGAATTTAGATTTCACTATTCTATTTAAAAATAAAATAAATACAGTTCGATAATTATCCTCTCATGAATTATTTAAGAATGAAATAAAAAAAAGAAGAAATAAAGGTATTGAGTGACCATCATGTCTTTTTTGAGTTTGTGAAAAATATAGAAGCGGATAGCGGTACTATAGAATAGAAAAAGTAAAATAAGAAAAAAATAACTAATAAAGAAATACAGTAGGGAACCGTATTCTTTAGATTGTGAATCCCAGTCTGATAAAAATGAGTGAGAGGGATGAACCATAAGTATGTGACAAGTAAGTTGAGAAGTCAAAAGGGAATCTTGTCATGATTTTTTGTTGATGGAATTTGATGATACCTTCAATCAGGTGGGACTGGAAGCATGTGGAGCTCAGCCAGGCTTGGACTAAGATTGCTTCAGACGTTAGACTCTCTCGAACAGAAACAAGAGGATCGAGTGGGGGCTGCTTGGTTCCTCTCAGATACTGAAGTGGGTTCCTTCTGCCAGGAAAGAAAAGATCAGAAAATTCCTTAGAAATAAATTGCAATACCTTTCATAGATAGAGTGGCTAGTATTTACAGTAGATATTTTCCCGATTGGATGGTGATAATGAGATTCTCTCTTATTGGATGAGAATTTTCTTTCCTTGACTAACATGAGATTAATAAGGGATAATTAGAAGGCTGGTTATTAAGAATTATCTAACCTTCACTTATTGGTGAGATTGATTTGATTCACAGGGATATATAGGCTCTTTAGAATTTGTTCGTGTTATCGTATGGAATTGGATGAATTGGGCTCCGTTTTGGGCACAAGTGCCGAAGTCAGGAGCGTTTTCTTGGGCTTTGCTTATAAATCTTTAATCTACTTCTTGGGCCAGGAAGTGGGCTGTGTACATTTTAAACCCAGATCAATTGCCCCAAATGACTTAGTTCTGAGCATGGGCGAGTGTATCGTTTCTCCGAATCGGGTCACGAGCTTCCACGTGTTAAGCTCTAGTTTGGTTTTGGTTAGGGCTGTCGTGAGTCAAATGTCTGTGGTACTAATGATTTCGACTTGCGCTTATTTCCTCGGTTCTTGGACTACTGAGGCGACCATCTCAATATGATTCCCTTCTGTTCCACTATTCATTGTTTCCTCCTCTCTTGAGATTGAGACTTCACTACTTAAACTACGTCACGACCACTGTTGAGAATCTCTTTAGGCGTTTTGTAATACCACCCTTGGGTCGTCCCACTAGTTCTATTCTTTGGGACCAAGTCACGTCTTTCTCCTTTTTGCCCTTTTGAGTGTTATAGTGGCGTTGGCCCCCAGCTTGAATTTAGTTCGATCAAACTCGGATATTCCCATGGTCAAGGTGGCTCCTCTTCACTGCGTATGAGGTGATTCCTCTGTGGTATCACGGTTTTTAGGGAGGAAGGGTGGTGAGTCGTCTAACAAGCAGTGGTTGCTCTTCGAATGCCACAGGAACCTCACTTTTCCCATGACAAAATGAGATAAGTCATTGAGATTAAATACTAACGAGGTAAGATACCTCTGAAGTCAGTGTCATGAAAGCCCATGTATGGCGGTGGTCTAGCCGAGGTTGAGCCTTTGGGAAATCTTGCGGGCTGATATAAACCCCATTTGTCTCAGATTTGGACTCCCTACGTATTGACCTCCTAAGTTGTTCAAGTGCCCAAGTTGGTGTGCTTCTTTGAGGTGGCCTTTGAGAATGGCCTCCGTTTTCCTTCATCCCTATACAAAGGTCCCTGTATTTCAATGTTTGCCCCTCCAGCTTTCCGCCCTGATTTTGAGAGTATTAGGTTAATTTGGTTGTCTTTGGGATAAGGAGCTTGGGTGTTCCCACGGTAGCTGTTCACGGACCTCTTTAGTTTGAAGGAAGCCGTCGAAGGCTTTCTTTATTTATCTAAGCATTCGCGCTCTTGATCATCTTCCCCATCCGAATTGGAAGACATTACTTTTTGTGTTAGTGGCGCTGATTGGAATGCGATCACATTGACAAAGGAAGACACAACAGCTAGGCGTTCATTTATCTGGTTTAACATCTTGAAATCGATAAGCTTTTCTTTGCTTTAGATTTGGTCTAGTTTTCATAAATTATACAAAAGGGTATCCTAACTTTGCATTGGTTGTGCGCTCTTAGGTGTCATGCGATCACCAGCCCGAAAAACCGGGTTATGCGCGAAAGAGTGCTAAATATTCATGCCCTTTCTCAAACTCTGTGTCGGTCGGATATTCCGGGATCTTGAGTTGAGTCTTCTGAGCACCTTTCTTTGGGGCCTTCCACTCCATCAGGGTCCATGAAGTTCTCCCACAGTAGGCCTCCGTTGTCAAGCCCAAATAAGAGCTTGACTCAGTGGAATCTTTGTCCGGAGTCTCGGTGTGAAGCGGAAACCTCTGGACTCCTTGAGAGGGCAGCCAGGCACAGGTAAACCAGGGACGCCTTCTTCATCACCCTGCCCGTGTCAGAGTGCGAGGCAGAGTATTACCACCTCAGGCCTGGGTTCGAGCACCAGAGTTCCTTATTAAATGCGCCCATAGCACTTAAAGATAGATTCTCGGGATGAGCCTCTGATTGGAGGTTGTGCCCATCTGGAGTTTAAGGTCCTCTGTGACCTTGAGCCTCTCATGTCATGTGGAGAAGACTTGGGGCTTCGAAGCCGATGGAATGGGGATTCTTGGCTCTCCCGATGTGAGCTTTGGCTGGTGAGTGCGATCTCGTCCATCTCGGGATTCGATCTGAGAGGAGTCGTGTCTTGCACCGGTGAGGGCTTCCTTTAATCCTGAGGGTCATCCATAAGTTCAGGTGTCTTTGTCTCTGGCTATCTTGGTTTTCAAGTTGTGCTGTGTCTATATTAAATGTCAGCGAGTGCTTACTATCGAAAATTTGAAAAAAGAGCAGTTAAACGAGGAACCATGTATAAGCCTTGAAACCCTCTAGCAAGTGGCTTCTCCTATTATACAAGACGAAATTTAGGCTATGAGCTCGGATGCAAAAATATGACAGTGGAAGCCGTAAATGCAGAGTCTGATCTAGGCATATCTCGATCATTTGTGTGTTGTGGGGGTAGGAAGAGAGGCTCGAGGATGGCTTAAGGTTAGGGGCGAGCTTCGGGAGGAGTCGGGATGGGTGTGATTTGCTTGGAATGATCATTGGTGGCCAGGGGATGGAACATGTTGCCAGGACTAAGCCAGAGGTTGTCGGGAAGAAGTACCCAATCATCCGAATGTGAAGGCTGCGGGTAGCGGGAAAAGGCTCTTAACTCTTGAATCTGTAATATAATCAGCGGTGTTTACTAAACAGGCAAGTAGTGAGCTTCGAAATTTGTGAGCTCTGATGAACACTTGGCCGTGAGTGCCATGGGTTAAAGGGTTCTGGAAAACGAGAAACTCCCGAAACTGCAAATAGAAGGACGGGATATAGCGGTTGAAGATATTCCACACTCGATGGAAGCTTGGATGGCTTGCTTTCGGAGGTTGCTAATACCTGCCGAAGCTTGGACCTTGGCTGATATCGACGGAGAGCGGAAAGGTCCTTTTCAGTGATACGCTCACGAAATGACCACCACTGTAGACCTCACCAAACCAGCGTAAGCTCCCGTCTATGACTTACGGGCCTCGCGTACGATTTCTTTATTTTTTCTGCCCGAACAGAACCGGGATATATGTAATGGATTCTGGGCTTTGAAACTCGATGAATAGTGATTTTCTATCCCCTCACTTTTTCTCCTAGCTCACGTCCCTTATCTTTACTCACCCTTTGGCCAGAAACTCAGATCGGTGGCTATATGGCCTTTACGACGAGTTGGCTCTTCAGCCCGAAGGCTGCCCCGAGGCTCAGTGGAGCTAATCTACTTTGTACAAGGGGCCGGCTGGTATATGGCCCTTGTCGAGTAGTTGAGCTCTGGCCGAAATCAAGACTCAAGTCCTATTCAATTGCACTCAAGACGAAGCTTGACTCTGTGGCTATCATAGCCTTTGGCCAGTTGAGCTCTTCGAAAAGCTGAGTTCTTGAGGCCCAGTGGAGGCTAATCTGTGAGTGAGCTGGCTCTGCTGACTGTTGTGCCCCTACGGTAGTTCAGGCTCTGTAAAGCGAATTTCTTCGAGGGCTCAGTGGGCCTAATATGCACAGTGGGCGCTCTGCGGCTGTAACTACGGCCGATTAGGCTCTTACGAGCTATTGAGGCTACGTGGCGGCTATCTTTGGTGAGCAACTCTGCCTTCTCTGGCCTTATGCAGCAGTGAACTCTTAACTTCTTCTTTGAGCTCAATGTCTCCACACAGTGGCCCCGGCTCCTCTGGCTGTGACCTTCCTGAGCCAGTTGAGCTCTTGGCCCAATTCTTGAGGCTCAGGTGGTGTCTGCGAGTTGAGCGCCTCTTGCAATTGTGGACACTCAGCCAATTTGAGCTCTTGGCCAATTTCTTTGAGGCTCGTGGGCTAATCTGCCTAAGGCCCAGGCGGCTCTGCGGCCTGGCCTTGTCTGCGGTCGGGCTCTTGGCCCCCAGGCTCTTGGGCTCTTAGGCTGTGTTGGCTCGTCAGTTCGTAGCTGTTGAGTGCTGAGCTCACTGGGCTCTGAAATTTACCTGGCTCGTGTGGCCTGACATGGCTGTTTGATCTCTGAAACCTCTGCAGGCTCACTGAGCTAGTTAGCTCCGTGGCTCACCTTAACTGTTGAAAATCTTGACTACTTGGCTCTGAGCTCTTGCTCCATGGCTACATAGCTGTTTGAGTCTTGGGCTCCACAACCATTGCCAACAGTGGCTACATGGCTGTTTAGTCTTGTGGCTCTTGACTCCCAAACTCACTGGCTCTGTCAGCTCTTTGGTGCAGGCACCTGATGCGGGTGATCCCGCCCACTGCTTCTGGCTGGTGGTACCTGCTGACTCTGTCCCAACCCTCGTCTTGTCGAGGGCCAGCTCTTTTCTTTAAACCTCCTCATGGGATCGTCATTATCTTTTATCTCTTGGGACCCGTTATCTTTCTCGCCTCTGCCTTTTCTTTGAGTAGAAGAGCTTCTTTGCTTGAAGAGGGAGCTTCTTAATTCAGTGTCTCTTCTCTGTTTGGACCTAAACCATCTTCCTTTGAGGGTTCTTTGAGAGATGAGAGAACATCAAAGTCTTTTCGTACTTTGACCTATGGTAAGTAGTAACGGCAGGCTTATACGTGAATATCACCTTCCATGACTGCAGTATTCAACTGCTGACTGCCATGACCTCGAGCTTTCTTGAAGAAAGCTCTGACTACGGTGGAGATGATAACCCGACTTCTGTCGTCCTTGCTCCATTAAAGTGGGAAGCAATCAATGGTCCCATGAATGAAGGAACGGAGGACCCAATGAGTCTGTTAAGCAAACCAATGTTGGGCCCGCTGGTGATAAGCGAGGCTGCGCATCGTATGGGGTCTTTGATATCCTGTAGTTCCATCGATTTGTCTGTCTTGCCTGAGGTGGTCTCTTTTGTTCCATCGAACGTCTCGATCTGCGACATTTTGAACTTTGCCGGAAGGGGGAAGTGCAGCACCCCGGCGATGAATGGGGATTCGGTTTGTTGTACCAGGGTGTCCATGGAGACTAGAGTTGACCTTTTCTGCTTTACCTTAATGCAATTCTTCATGGATGTCACTGAACCTTTGCTCCCGACCTCTCTCGTTCTTGATCCTCTCGGGGTTGGTGAGGATCATGCTCCCTGGTATAGCTAGTTCCCCTTCTATCCGCAAGCTTCTCTGACGAGGGTGAGGTGTTCTCCCTCGGTGTGCGGGTTTGAGTTTGTCGAGACTGTGGGTAATCTCCTGAGGCGTCGTATTTGTCTGGTGGTTGTTACAACTCTTCTGTGGTGTTGGTTGGTGATCTGGGCCTCCACCTACCTCTCTTCACTGACAGCACCTGATCCCCCCTTGCGCCTTGAGAGGTATTTGTCCGTCGCTGGCACAGTCTTACATACTTGGAAGTTGGCGTTGCTCCACCATATTGTGTTGGTGATACCATCTGTCATTAGGGAGGTGTTTATTTGTAAAGGAATAGTTATTCCCTGACAGGCGTAATTGATGATGCCCTTTCAGCGAGTAGGCTACAGGCATGTTGGAATCCAACTTGAGTGAGTCCGCTAGCTCACGGACGTTGGACTCCTTTGCCAAAACAAAGAGAAAGCGAGGGATCGGCGGGCTCTGCCAGTTGCCTCTCTCAGATGCTGAAACCGGTTCCTTTTGGGGAAGAAAATATCAAACGCCAGTGAATTTTCTGCATTGCCTTTCAGATGGGGTGGCTTTAGTATTTATAGTGAATGTTTTCAATTGGATAGTGATATTGATT
Organism: Tetrastigma voinierianum; assembly: GCA_016808115.1. Lineage (NCBI taxonomy): Eukaryota > Viridiplantae > Streptophyta > Magnoliopsida > Vitales > Vitaceae > Tetrastigma > Tetrastigma voinierianum. The sequence continues at coordinate 230,069 of JAEQBH010000118.1, forward strand.
CTCTCTTATTGGATGGGAATTTTCTTTCCTTATGTCATTTATAAGATTAGTAAGGATAATTAGAGGCTTGATTAGTAGGGAATTATCTACTTATTTGTCTGGGTAAGTTGATTTGATTTACCGGGATATGGGGCTCCTTTTAGAGGCTTGTCAGTGTTATATCGACCCATCAGGGTGGATAGGCCCCAGGCTCCAGTTTTGGGCGTGCGAAACAATCATTTCTTTAGTGCAGCTTATATAAATCTTCTTTTAATCCACACTTCTTGGGCTTGGGAAGTGAACTGCCTTTATTTTTTAAGCTTAGATCAAAATTTAAAGACAAGAAATGGACATTTAGTAAAAGCCAAAAAAGAACATATTGTTATAAGTTGTATCATTTAATATTAAAAAATTAGGTTTAAAAATATTTTATAAAATGAGCCTAGAAAACTTTCTAAGTTAGGTAATGATTAATATTATGGAAAAAAGTTTCTAGATATTCTAATTCTTTGAAAAAAAAACCAAGAGTAAATATTTATTGATAAATTTTTTTAGAATAATAATAATAAAAAAATAGGACAAATTTAGAAGCTAAAGTTTATAAACATATGTATTTGATAGTAATTGAGAGATATGTTTTAGCAAATGATATTGCTAAGATTTTAAGAATTTATATAATATTGTGAGAAGAAATAAGTATTGAGGATAATAATATGATATAAATATACAGATAATAATTATTTTTAATAAATGCGGTAAAATTATTAAGAATATAAAATAAATAAATATTTAAAATTATATTCGGAAGGAATTCCTTTTATAAAGTTTGAGCTCATGAATTAAATTATTAATAGTTAGGATGTTTAAAGTATTATTAAGGATTAATAATACTGACATTATGACATTGTTAGGATTCTCAGGCTTATAATTTTAAACAAATAATTAATAATAATAATGATTCCTCCTCTTATTGTTCCAGATGTGAAATATTCCTTGAGATTCTTCAGTTAAAGCTTCTTCAAGATTCTAGAAATTACTCTTTGGAGTAAGAATGTGCTTTTTGCAAAGAAAAAATATTTTACTATAACCCTGCGTAAATTATCATAAAACGAGAAAGATTCATTGCCGACGAAAATCCATCGTAAATTCCGATCGCATTAATTCCTGGATCTCGGATATGAAGCCGGACTTCCTTGGTTACTGGAATCGATCTCAATCACTTCACCACATCGGTACGTTGGTGCAGGCGGTCGAAATTTCCGTTTTTGAGGAACACTTACAGGGTGATGGAGTCGTAGCCACAGCGAACTGTGGGACATGTGATGTGAAAAAGTCACCTGCCTACATGTTGCCATGTGGCCGCGTATGATTAGTGAGATGATGGAGATGAATGGCTTTTGGTCTGACCATGTGTCAAAAATCCAGAGTGCAAAGGGACCAAGGATGGAATTTTGGAAAGTTTAAATGGAATAAACAAAGAGAATAGTTTTCTTCTTCTAATTAAAAGAACAAAATATGCAGTAGAGGGCCAAACCAAATTTTAGAGAGAAAAGAAATTTCTTCTCTCTGAATTTTCTGCAGCGGTCGGACGTCGGTTCTCGACGAACAAGAAGCCAAGAAGTTGTTCTAGCGACAAGAATACAGCGTGAGCGGGTTTTTAATGGAGTTCCGACAACTCCAATGAGTGGGGATCTTTTCTACTTAGTATATTCTTTGGCTAAGAGCTATTTTATGGATGAGGTTGTTGAGGCCTAAGTAGTAGTGTTTTCGATCTTGAAACATTTAAAGGCCAGAGTAAAAGGAATCCCTACTTGTGTGGCGTGAGCAGTCACAGGCAGGGGATTTCAGCTACATTCACATGTTCAATTAATGTGGATTTTGTGTTGTTGGGTGATTTAAAATGAATTACTTAGTTATTATTACTTCATTTGAAACTATTTATTAATAAATTGGGAATTAGACCAACATGATTTATATGGGATCTTCTGTTGCTCTCTACATGTAAATATATTAGCATGAATTGTTTGAAATTGACATAATGCATTCCCCTTCTTATAAGGGCACCTAGATGGTAGGTGTAGTCTAACTATAAAATTGAAAGAAAATGAAAATGGATGTGAAAGGAATTTCCAAGGAAAATTTTGAAGAATTGCTTGGCAGGTAGTCAGTTCATCTCGACGGACCCATTGTTGAAAAATGATCTAACAGTTCGCGCCTGGGAGGGTCAGTCGATATATTTATGAAACTGATGATGTTTAAAGACAAAAAGCTTTTTTTTTTTAAAAAACTGTATTTTTACTTTACTTGTTGGCTTGGGCATGGTAAGGGGAGTCGGTGAGGACTCGAGACATGGGATTGTGCATCATAGACATTCAAGTAGAATCATGTATTATGAATGTGATTATTCTGCCATGACATGTGCCTTAGGTGGGAAGTAACGTGTGAAATTATCAGTATGGCATTCTCTTGATCATCATTTCGTGTACAGAGAGGTATTATAGAACGGCCACTAGGGAGGTCATGCTTTAGAAGAAAGCTTGCCAGGGTTTTGGTATTTATTTTGGTAAAACATGTATTAGAATGTTAAATTTCGATATATGTTTTGATTAAGAGTAATGTAATAACTCTGAACTATTGTAATATAGTTGTATTTCTTGTGAGTATTGATGCATAAATAAGTGACCATTTTACTAATGGGCGTGGGACCATGTAGTCGCAGCAAATGCTGAGACATGTTGTACTGGGGTAGAGCCCTCGCATGTGCTGAGACTCGCTCACGCGAATGTGCCCCAAGTTACCCGACATCCACGTAGTATTTCGCAGAAGCCGACGGGTTATCAATGAGACACCTCAACGGGGGCGCCACAAGATTCATATAGTTTTTCGAAAAATATATTTATTTGCCTTTTATGTAATTTGAATGAGGAAAAGTTTGATTTGTTTTATTCCCTTGATTGTCTATGGATCAAATTGGGATTTTGCTTGAAAGTATTTTGAGATTTGTTTTGTTTATGAAAGAAAATGTGAAGATATGATGTTTTGTGATTTGAATTTTTGAATGAAATTGTTGACCCCGCATTTTTTACTATTATGTGTTTCCCACTTAAAAAGCGAAACTCATTTTTATTTTTTGAGAAACCATTTTAAAACAATGAGTCACTATTTGTTTATTTTTAAAAGGAAACAAAATAAGAAAGAAAAACCTAAATATGACTCTTATGGAAAAATGTCCGGGAAAAACCGAAATCTAAGTCCCGGGGTCGCTATTTATCGAATATACTAGAAAGGCCAGCACTCTAAGCCCCTAAAGTTGGGTCTCTACTAAACAAATTAAGGAAAATATGACTTTTGGTTAATCGATTAATAGATACCAAAGACAAGCAATGATAATATAACAACATACCAAACATATATAAATAAATAGACAGATAATTAAATAAATAAATAAGCAAAGTTCGATGAGAAAATGTGCATCTAGACGACATATTTGAAGCGTTATCAATTAGAAATAATGTTAGTAAAATAAAAAAAATACAAAATATTCAAAATAAATTAGAAATTAGGTTATAAATCAAATGTCAAATTATTTATTAAAATAATACATGGAATGTTGGGCCCCACCTAAGCCAATTTATATGTTTCATAAATTAACTTCACAATATTTCATTTTATAGGAATTGTATAATTAATCATGTGATTGAGATTTTTGAAAACTGATTTAAAATTGAAATTTTGAAAATTGGAAGTTTGAAATTAAAGTTTGAAAATCGAGAATTTTGAAATGAATTTGAAGTTTGAAAATTTTGAATTATGATTTTGGAAATTGGATTTTTAAATTAAGAACTTGAATTTTATAAATTTTAGATTTGGAACTTTGCAATTTGGAATTTAGAAATTAGAAATTATAAACTATGACTTAATTTTGGAAATTATGGCAATTCTGAAATCTGAAATTAAATAGGGACTTTGAAACTTGAAATTAAGTGATACTTGAATTTTGTACCTCCTGAATAGGTAATCTTAAAAAATCTGAAATTCTGAAAACTGAAATTCATAAAATCTGTGGTGCCAACCTGAAACTTGAAAACTCTGAACTCGAAATTGGTGAACCTGCACCTTGAAACTGGTGTCTCTAGTACTTGAGTTGGGATTTGGAAGTAATACTTGAATTTTAAAATTTTAAAATTGAATTTTAGAAAATGAGAATTTGAGAGTTTGAAATTTGAAATTTGGACACTTGAATTTTAAAAATTGAGAAATGGAAATTTTGAACTTGAATATTTTAAATTTGGGGATTTGAATAAATTAAGGGTGGATGATGGTTCATGAGTTAAGGAAAAATAAATTGAATTATTAAAAAAAAAATCAACAATCAATTTAATTAAATAAACAAAAAGCAACAATATACTTACAAGAAAAAATAAAAGTCAATAAGACTATAAATTAAATGGCTAATGAAAGATAAAGTTAAATAAATTAAATATATATACAAGACAATTAATTAAAAAAATAACTATACAAAAGAAGAATTTCTAAATAAAAAGAAAGTCAATGAAACTTACCTAGTAGATAGATTAGCCTTCAGTTGACACGTTTCTCAAACCGAAATTGTCTCGAAAGTTTGATCGTTCTGCTAAATGGTTTTCACTTATGCCTCACACTAATTGGGAAGGCCATGGTCTCTTTTAAAAACAAACTTATGGTTCAATATGCTTAAATTATAGCCTATGTCCCAATTTATTTCCCCAAAAAAAAAAAAAAAATTTTAACTGTTGGTCATTGTGGCCTCCACTCTTCGTGGGAGGTTCAAGATTTCTTATCTTTTCCTTTCAAATGGTTGAGCACTCCTCCCTTCATAAAGTGTGCGAGACCTCCTTCCCTCTCTCACTTTCCAATGTGGGACTCTAAATATCCCATAAAGGAAAAAAACTCATCCCAAAAACAAAACTTGGAGGTCTACAATTATGCTCACCTTTGATAGAGTTCATGAGTGTAACGAATACGAACAATGAAGTTAAATGAATATACGAAAAGTGAGTGAAATGAGATGAACTCTATCAAAGAATAATCAAATGAGTCTAAGAGAAAAATACTAGCATGATCAAACCGAAGCAACCAAAGGGGCTCTAAAAACACTCAAAAAGCAAGCAACAAAAGAAAATGTCTAAGTCACTAAAGTCACAATATGAGTCCAAACTCCCTCCAAATAGTCTCCAAAAATGGCCTAAGAAAGGATGTCTAAACCGAGTAATAGTTGGACCACTCGTGGATACAAGTATCAAGAAAGAATATGAGCTCTATATAGTAGTAAAGAACGAGGTGACTACCCATAAATCAAAACACATACACAAGCCTAAGGGACGACATAGCGACATGGTAAGAAAGGAAAGCTCAAGAATAATATGACAAGGTAATGTGCGGCACATGTGAAGGAATGGCTCTCAACGCCTAAATTGAAAATAATGGCTCTAAACACCAAAATGAAAAGACTAGCCTTGAATTGCTAAACAACAAAATAACAACTTTGAACCCTAAAATGAAAATAATGGCTCTGAATGCCAAAATGAAAATACTGGCTCTGAACGCTAAAATGAAAAAGGATGGCTCTGAACGCCAAAATGAAAATAAAGGCTTTGAACGCCAAAATAAAAATAAGAGGCTTTAAACGCCAAAATGGAAAATAATGGTTCTAAACGCCAAAATGAAAAATAATGGTTCTAAACGTGAAAAGGGAAATAATGGCCTTGAACACCAAAATGAAAATAAGGGCTCTGAACGCTACAATGAAGATAATGGTTCTTAATGCTAAAATTAAAATAATGGTTCTGAACACCAAAATGAAAAAATAATGGCTCTGAACGTCAAAATGAAAAGTAATGGCTCTGAACACCAAAATGAAAATAAGGGATCTGAACGCCAAAATGAAAATAACGGCTAAGAACACCAAAAGGAAAATAATGGCTCTAAATGCCAAAATGAAAATAATTGCTCTGTACGCCAAAATGAAAAATAATGGCTAAAACGCCAATGACTTTAAATGCCAAAATGAAAATAATGGCTCTGAACGCCAAAATGAAAATAATAGCTCTAAATAGAAAAATGAAAATAACGACTCTGAAAACCAAAATAAAAAATAATGGCTATGAAAGCCAAAATAAAAATAACGGCTCTAAACACCAAAATGAAAAAAAATGGTTTTGAACGCCAAAATAAAAAGAATGGCCCTGACTGGTAAAATGAAAATAATGGTTCTGAATGCTAAAATGAAAAGAATGGCTCTGAACGCCGAAGTCAAAATAATGGCTCTGAATGCTAAAATTAAAAGAATTGCTCTGAACGCTAAAATGATAATAATGGCTCTGAACGCCAAAATGAAAATAATGGCTCTGAACGTTAAAATTAAAAGAATTGCTATGAACGCCAAAATGATAATAATGGCTTTGGACACTGAAATGAAAAGAATGGTTGTGAAAGCCGAAAGGAAAATAATGGCTCTGAAAGCCTAAAGAAAAATAATAGTTCTAAACGCCAAAATGAAAAATAATGGCTCTGAACCCCCAAATGAAAATAACAGCTCTGAACGCCAAAATAAAAAGAATGGCTTTGAACACAAAAATGAAAATAATGGTTCTGAATGCCAAAATGAAAAGAATAGCTTTGAACGTCGATGACTCTCAACGCCAAAATGAAAATATTGGCTTTGAATGACAAAATAAAAAGAATGACTCTGAACGTCAAAATGAAAATAATGGTTTTGAATGCCAAAATGAAAATAATGACTATGAATGCCAAAATGAAAAGAATGGCTCTTAACGCCAAAATGAAAATAATGGCTCTGAACACCAAAGGGAAAATAATGGCTCTGAACGCCAAAATGAAAAGAATGGCTAAGATGAAAATAATGGCTTTAAACGCCAAAATGAAAATAACGGCTCTGAACGCTAAAATGAAAAGAATGGCTTTGAACGCTAAAATGAAAATAATGACTCTGAACGTCAAAATGAAAATAATGGCTCTGAATGCCAAAAGGAAAATAAGGGCTCTGAACGCCAAAAGAAAAATAATGGTTTTGAATGCCAAAATGAAAATAACGGTTCTATACGCCAAAATAAAAATAATGGCTCTAAAAGCCAAAATGAAAAATAATGGCTCTTAAAGCCAAAATGAAAATGATGGCTCTGAAAGCCAAAATTAAAATAATGGCTCTAAACGCCAAAATGAAAATGATGGCTTTAAAAGCCAAAAGGAAAAATAATGGCTTTGAACACCAAAATGAAAATGATGGTTCGGAACACCAAAATTAAAATAATGGCTCTGAATGCCAAAATGAAAATAATGGCTCTTAATGCAAAAATGATAATAATGGCCTTGAATGCCGAAATGAAAAGAATGGATTTGAACGTCGAAAGGAAAATAATATTTTTGAAAGCCAAACGAAAAATAATGGCTCTAAATGCCAAAATGAAAAATAATGGCTCTGAACGCCAAAACGAAAATAACGGCTCTGAACTCCAAAATGAAAAGGATTGCTCTGAACGCTAAAATGAAAAGAATGGTTCTAGATGCCAAAATAAAAATAATGGTTATGAATGTCAAAATGAAAAGAATAGTGGCTTTGAACGTTAAGGAAAATAATGGCTTTGAAAGCCAAAAGAAAAATAATGTCTCTGAATGCCAAAATGAAAAATAATGGCTCTAAACGCCAAAATGAAAATAATGGCTCTAAACTCCAAAATGAAAAGAATTGCTTTGAATGCCAAATTGAAAAGAATGGCTCTGAATGCCAAAATAAAATTAATGGTTATGAATGCCAAAATGAAAAGAATGGCTCTGAATGCCGATGGCTTTGAATGCCAAAATGAAAATATTGGCTTTGAAAGACAAAATGAAAAGAATGGCTATGAATGCCAAAATGAAAATAATGGTTATGAATACCAAAATGAAAAGAATGGCTTTGAAAGCCAAAATAAAAATAATGGCTCTGGACGCCAAAATAAAAAGAATGACTCTGAACGCTAAAATGAAAATAATGGCCTTGAACGCCAAGAGGAAAATAATGGCTCTGAATGCAAAGGAATGGCTTTGAACGCTAAGATGAAAATAATGGCTTTGAATGCCAAAATGAAAATAACGGCTTTGAACGTCAAAATGAAAATAACGACCTGAACGCCAAAATGAAAATAATGGCTCCAGACGCCAAAATAAAAAGAATGGCTTTGAACGCCAAAATGAAAATAATGGTTTTGAATGCCAAAATAAAAAGAATGGCTTTGAACACTAAAATGAAAATAATGGCCCTGAACGCTAAAATGAAAATAATGGTTCTGAATGCTAAAATGAAAAAAATGACTCTGAACACTAAAATGAAAATAATGACTCTAGACGCCAAAATGAAAAGAATGGCTTTGACCACCCAAATGAAAATAATGGCTCTGAACGCCAAAAGTAAAATAATGGCTCTGAAAGCCAAACTAAAAAGAATAGCTCTGAACACTAAGATGAAAATAATGGCTCTGAACGCCAAAATGAAAATAACGGCTTTGAACGCCAAAATGAAAATAATGACTCTGAATGCCAAAATGAAAAAAATGGCTTTGAAAGTCAAAATGAAAATAATGGCTCTGAACGCCAAAAGGAAAATAAGGGCTCTGAAAGCCAAAAGAAAAATAATGGCTTTAAATGCCAAAATGAAAATAAAGACTTTGAACGTCAAAATGAAAATAATGGCTCTAAAAACCAAAGTGAAAAATAATGGCTTTGTACATCAAAATGAAAATGATGGCTCTGAACGCCATAATTAAAATAATGGCTTTGAACGCCAAAATGAAAAGAATGGCTCTGTAATCCAAAATGAAAATAATGGCTCTAAACGCCGAAATGAAAATAATGGCTCTGAACGCGAAAACCTAAAAGGGTGGCTCTTAACGCCTATGGTGTGGAATAAGGAAAGGCGATATGCCTCGACATGCGATAGTAACTATAACGACAAACAGATGTGTCCCAAACCTACTGATCCTCTAGAGTATGCTCATCAATTACATAATGAAAGTAAAAATCTAACCTCAAAATTCCATTTAGAACTATGTACCATAAGATACTAACCAAGCATACTAACAAATAAAGCTCATAGTTATCCAAAGTGAAAGCATAAAAAAATGAAAAAAGTCAAAACTCAACATGTCAACTATCATATGAAGGCATTATCACAAACAAGTAAATAATATGTTAGACCTTGGCATCATGGAAGGTGTTGAACCCAAAGTCCAATAAATATATGAAGGCTCAATTGGAGAGCTCAAAGGCTGAACTACATCCTTCCCTTATCAAAGGAGTAGATCATCTATAATGGTGAAATGGGTAGATCAAAGAAGTTATGAGATAAGCTCTAGGAAGGTAGATATCGGTATGAGGGTATCTGTCGCGCCCCAATTCCACTGCCTAGGTGGACGAAGGGGGTGCGAGACTGTACTGGGACTCTTTACCTACTTTCAGACATTGGTGGGCTCAAGTCTTATGACTGAATCACAATAACATATACAAAATAAAACTACCACCGTAGTGGTGTTCACAATATCAATACATACAGTCCTAAGTCCCATTTACATATACATATACAAAAACTATACATTTATATTTACATAATCAAAGTGCCAAAACCTACAATGATGTACTCTTATTAGTGTGCTGGCCTAGCAGTGTGCGAAAGATCGCGGACGTCTTCCTCTGTACCTACATGGATTAAAAACCCGTCCTAAGCTTTACGCTTAGTGGGAACATATAACTTATACATATACACATGCATTTATACTCTTTTTCAATAAACATATAACAGTAACATATATCAGGATTCATCATGAATTCATATAACAAACTTGTACATATATTTGTACTTATAGCAGATTTATACTTATTCATATCTCACGTAGGAGTTATAAAGCTTATGCTTATATTGATGTACTCGTAGGTACTATAAAGCTTATACTTGTACAGAAGTACCCGTAGGTACTACATATCATAACGATGTACATTTCTTTACTCTTATTCGTCATTCATGTTCTTATCATATAATTGTTTGACTACCTAGACTAGTAATAAGAAATGAGTAAGACACAACACAATAAGTACCCGAAGGTACAATACAGTACTGAGGTGCCGTAGCACAAAGCAGGAGTGCTGGAGCACTGACCAGAGACGTGCCTGCCAACGTAATAGAAGTGTCATAGCATTAGCAGGAGTGTCGGAGCACTAATCAGAACGTGCCTGCCAACGTAATAGAAGTGTCATACTAGCAGGAGTGCCGGAGAACTAATCAGAACGTGCTTGCCCACGTAATAGAAGTGTCGTGTCATTTAATATCTAGTCTTAGGTAATCCTACAATTATATGTGTTTAGGAACATAGTATCTTACCAATGGGGGCATTAAGTTTACCCGTATCGATCGCTCCACCTCGGCGGTGAGGTACGGTATAATTTTTCCTTTGCCCTACAAACATGAAGGGACCCTTTCATACACTTATAGGGTCCTCATTTGTCCAATATACTAGTTCTTGAGCAAACGAAACGTAAAAACAAAACCAAACATAGCACTCCGCCATGTCGTGGAACAGCCGGCTTCACCGCGCGTGCAACAGTAAACCCGAGGCTTGACCACCTCCCATTCGGCCACGGCAGGGCCTGCCACAGCCGTCTCTACGCCACAGAGGGACTCGACAAATTTTGCCTAGATTTTTGCTCATTTGGTCCATTTTTCCAGAAATCCAACCAAAAACAATGGAAAACTCATATATTATATAGAAAAACATCTCCCAAATGTGTTCTAAGTCAATCAATACCAATCATAGAGATCAATTAGGGTTTTTCTAAACCCTACTTCAAATACTCTAGCGAGTTAACTAACACCCAAAACCGGTATCCATACATCTTACAATCTCAAGAACCCATACCCAAGGGAGGATTCCTAACTCATCTTGTACAAAATAGGGTATTACCAACCCAACTTTCAACAAGTCTAGGGTTAGGATGGATTCCTAACTAAACTCTAGAAATGGAACCGCTAATATCAATACAAACACTTCCATACTCAAAGTTTCCATACTCAAAGTCATGAATCCATACAAAAACATGGTTTCCATACAAAATCCTAGTTCCTTACCTTTCCTCTTCTTCTTCTTCTCCTTCTTCACGCTTTTGTAGCCCCAAAATGCCCAAATGAGAGACCAAAATTACGGTCTAATTCCCATAAAGCCTTGTTTGGCCACCAAAAATGCATTAATTTGACTTAAATTTCATTTTATTGCACTTTTCGGTCCTTCAACTCTCTTTCTATTGCCCACAAGTTATGTTATTTCTATAATAGCCTCACATCTTTTTATCTTATGACTTTTGTGTCATATTTTGACAAATTTCACTTTTACCCTTGTACTTTGTACAAATTCCAGGTTTCAAAATTTTCTCACATAGCAAAATAATAATTACTAAAAATTCAAATTATACTTACAAAATACCCTAAACACGTTGAAAGCAACTAGGGTATATTTCGGGGTGTTACAGTATCAAGGATAAATGTCTGAATATGGAATGAAAGATAGGTGGGTATCCAAGATCGACCAGGTATTTCAAGACGACTAAGGTCGTGTCCATCGAAAACCTACATCAAGTGATCACATCTCAATGTCAATGAATCAAACAAAATAGGTGGCTATGGTCGAGTATCAAATGATAGCATGAAACCCTCAAATTGTGACACCCAAAAATCCGGGGGTCTGTTGACAACCCGTCAATCCGCAGAAGACTCGTGGATGTTGGGTAACCAGACACCACACCACCGTGTCCCCTTTTCTAGGACCCATGATTTATCTGAATTGCGCAGTCTCCTTGTATGGAGCTCCCACCCAAAATACAACCCGTACAAAAAAAAAAAAAAAAAAAAAAACCCGCAACATGGCCCAATATAATGCAATAACTGACTGATTAATTATGAGGAAAGCGTCTAACTGGCCCACTATCCGTACTATAGAATATACGCTGCACTAATTACTATAAAATTTCTCAAGAGTTTAATTACAACACTTTTACAACATTACAAATTAGAATAAGGTTGTTCCAAAGTATTTTTACACTCTTACACAAAATACAAGCTAGAACTAGTTTGTTCCAAGCTTTATTTACAAAAATTAATTACAAGCCACAACCCTACTTCATAATCGCGGTCCTCGAAAGTGAGCCGCCAATCTGCATACTCCCTATACCTTAAAGTGTGGGGTCCCACGACGGCGAGCAATACCGGTGAGGGTAAACTCCGGGCTGTGGCTACTTCCCACCTAAGTGCACATGCAATGCCATGTTCACAATCAAACATTCCAAGTAAATGCACACTTAGAATGCCTACATGCCATGAACAAGTGTTACTCACCATGCCTTTAACACTAGTCTCACCGACTCTCTACTATGCTTATGCCAGTAAAATCATTGGTGTTTCACCCAATAACCCTTTATCCAAAACAAAAGCTTTTTTGTTTTTAAAACTCATTGGACATCCTTTGATAAACCGCTTTATTCAAAGCCATTGGACAATCTCCGATAAACACCTTTATTCAAAAGCATTGACCAATCTTCGATAAATAGATTTATTCAAAAGCATTGGACAGTCTCCAATAAACCGCTTTATTCAAAAGCATCGGATAGTCTCCGATAAACAGCTTTATTCAAAGCTATGAAATGCACCCGTGAGACTCCGTTGGACGTAGTCCAAAGTACCGAGCTCACCACCCACTCACTAAGAATGATGAATGATTATGACCATGCACACACACCCATTTAATGCGACAATCCGGCATATGCAATGCAATTATGCCATTCCATGCCTATACCATGCCATATATATGATGAGTGCTATATGGACATTTCAAACCATGCATAATACCCATGCATCATTTGGACAATCATATCAATTAACATACAATTTCCAAATAAATCACACAATATAAGTCAACATATTATACACACATATATTGACATCTACAAGTCATCACCAATCAAGCAATGACTTACATTATACTCTAGGCTTAATTGTGACACCATGTCTACAAATACCCTACAACCAAGCCATGCAATGGCCATGTTCATACACAAACACATCACAAGCCAAACCATTAGAACACACACTCGACTTCCACAATTTCAACCAAGTATATCACTCAATTCAAGCAATGATATACTACAATCATATACCAAATATGGCAAAAATCTGGACACAATCATTTAAAAAGCCTAAGTTGTAGCAGTCCCGAAAAACGGAACATAACTTGAGTTATAGAGGTCCGATTTGGGTGATTCAAAAGCCTAACATCAAGTTCTCAGATAGAGTTACAATTTCCTTGAAGGTTACTAGTCCAAATTCTCTTCTTTTTTTTCCCAACCGAAAATCAGTCCCAAAATCTGGAGAGTAGGTTCGGCCAAAACAAGGCAACTTGTGGGAGTCCTGAAAAATGGACCATAACTTGGGTTATAAAGGTCAATTTGAGTGATTCAAAAGCCTAAAATCAAGTTCTCAGATAGGGCTACAATTTTCTTGAAGCATACTAGTCCAAATTCTCCCTTTTTCTAACCAAAAATCAGCCCCAAAAACTAGACATCATATAGGGTCAAAACATGACACTATTCCCATAACCCATTATTTTGCCAAACAGCCCCTTATGGCATTAAAACTCAATCAAATAGCCCATAGAATGGAAAATAAACCAAAGTAGGAAGAATCTCTACCTCTTGGGGCGTAGAATAAACTCTAGGAAATCCCATGGACACTTCCTAAACCCGAAACCTTTGATTTCTCAAACTCTCACTCTGAACTCGTTGAAATCCTGCTTGCACCTACACACATAGCTCCTCGTCGAGTAGATGAACTTTCGTTCGCCCGACGACTCCGACCGACCTGGGAATCTCTGTGTGAGATTGAAGAGAGGAAGTCGGATTTTTTTTTCTTTTTCCTTTTTTCTCTCTCCCTCTCTCTCACATTCGAACAACCAGAAGAAAGTGATTTTTTTTCCTTTCTTTTTTTCCCTCATTTCACCCTTTTTAACATATTTTTAAGTTTTAATTGCTTGGCCCACATCACGCCACGTGTCACAACTCGTTCGGGCTCGTTTCTGCCCCGAAACGATTTATTTCATCCCAGTTTAAGTTCAAATTATTTTAAAATGAATTTTACTAATTCATTTTTCACTTTTAAGATTTTTTTTTCTCAAAAATCCCGTTTTTGGGGTCCACCTGACACCCGACGCCCCGAAAATCGTGAAAAAAATCCACTGTCTAGGAATTCGACGAAAATTTTCTAGGTACTAGATTTCGTGAGACAAATCCAACGGTGAAGTCCTTTTCCTCATCCGAGATCTAGAAAATTTTACAGGCTTCCCTGAACCATTTCTGCAATTTTAATGTTTTTGCCATTTTTCAGAAAAATTAAAATTTTCCCAGTTTTACATGAACAATCTCCAAATCACTGATCAGATACTCTAATGTGATGAATGCATGCGATCATCCTCCCAAATATGAATATGCCCTTGTATAAAGGTAGTATGTCAAAAATCATCAACTAGTCACCTCATAGTGTAATGTCAACAAATCAATCAGGCTCTACTTTCAATGTCAAAAATGGAAACTCATCAACATATCCTGCTCAACTCCTACACTATGAAAGGAGGGAAATAGTCATGCCCAGTGTAAGCTATGTGAAGTGGCTATGCTCTAAGACAAATCAAACCCCATCATCCATCGGAGGACTATACCTCATTATGTGTCCTCATGTCATGATCAAACTCAACCTCATGTAACAAAGAATGGTTAACATGATCTCAACAACTACAAATCAAGATGCTTTAAAAGAATGAATAGACTGGTTGTGTCATCAAGAGAATCTCCAATGTAGTTATACCTCCACATAAATCATCATATCAGGATCACCAATCATGAATGAGATGGATGTGCTCCAGTAGAAAATAAAACAACTGCATCTGATAGAAGTGCTCGGCTATACCCCATGATAGAGATGTCTCAAAACCCCTTATCTTAAAAAAAGGCTATGCCTTAGTGTAGATAATTTGACCTCTAGAATCCGCTAACAAAGAGATGGGTATGCCCTAGTATTGAGCAAGTACGTCTCTGATAAAAAAGCCCTCTAAAGTAGATGTGCCCCAATGTAAGGATGTCTCAGAATCCATTAATAAAAATAGGAACAACCCCAAGCATATAATCATCATCAAAGCTCCTCATCCATTAGGCTCCAAAATATCTTTGACCTATCTCAAATATCGCCCATGTGTAAACTATCAAACACAATGTGTGGCATCATGGCCTCAGGGTGGTCTTATGACTTGGACCGTAATGTAGGCTCGGGTAATAGGGTAAAAGAAATGAAGGGAAACTAGGCTCAATAATCTAAATGAAATAATCCCCAAACCCCTCATGCATGTAATGCAATGTACCCCTAAAGGGAAGGTGTGGTTTTAGCGAGGATTGAGTACCTTGGCTACTGAAGTCATATACTATTTGAGCTACTCGATGACTTGGGGAAAACAGTTTCAAAAACAAAATAAAACAAAACAAAGTAGGGTATGATCAATGTCCACTCACAAGGAATGGGATAATATCGATATAACTCAAGGAAAGATTCTAGGGTTGATTGTTTCCATTGATGCATTTATGGTTTATATTCATTAAGCATTGATTGAGTGAATATACACATGTGCATGTCTAAGGAATCTGATATGAGGTTAACACTTTCGTGTTTCCCCTCAATTTCTCACACCAACTTCCTATTCCTTTCGGCCATCTAGTCATATGGTACTTTATAAGGCGTTGCTTCCTTGGGAATCCTATTGGTCACCTCTCGATCCATAGAATAGAACTACCAAGACTATGCTAGGATTGATCACCTCTCGGTCCATACGATCCTTACATAATGCTGAGATGGTGCTGCTCCTAATAAAATCCATCTAGTACTAGGCATTCCCAATTCCCTAGACTTCTTTAATTAGGTTAATAAGTATTTCAATTAACTAATTCATACGTTAAGAGATCTGGGACTAGATTTTAGGGCGTAATCCAAGCGTCGCCAAGGATTCCTTAGTATGGGGATCGAAGACCCAACTCTCAATATGGATTAATTAGTTAAAACCATAATAATCCTAAGAACTACACCAGCTAACATCCACAAAACCATGCATTCACAAAACCATTCTAAAAAGTATATAAATAAAGTATCAACTTCAACAATCAATCCTAGAGGATGTTTAGACGCTCATTGCAACCAAGTAATCCAAAAAAATCATATTTATGATAAACATAATAATGAAATATTGACAAAGAGAGTAGAGTTTAGAGATAAAAACAAATGACAGATTAAATTCTTTTCAAACTTTACACCACAACTGTAGGAGCTCCTCTAATGAGCTACATCTTCAATATCAACCCCAAATCCAAAGTAAAAATGAACAAAATAAAAAACCCTAGAATGGCTCAAGAAGAAGAGAGGAAAAACCCTAAGGAGGGTGTTCTCCCTTAAAAAATTCAACCCTAGATAAGTCTAAAGAACCAAAATTTATAGGCTTCAGGAAATTGGCCTTTAAAATGGCCAAAAATGGTCAAAATGGCTCATTTTTCCAAGGCCTGACGTCCTTCACCGAGGCGAAGGCTCATTTGCCTCGGTGAACCAGTAGCTTTCTTCTTTGCATGGCTCTAGTTCGCCAAGGCAAAGGCCTTAGCTATGGCGAACAATGGCTTCGTCGTGGCGAACACTTTCTAACTTCAAATGATCATAACTCTCTCATTCGACCTCTAAATGTAATGATTTTGGTCTTTACGGAAAGCTAAGAAAGAGTAGAATCTATATATATCAAGCTTGGAGTCATTGGAGGCCACCAGATAGACTGAAAATGCACAAACGTTGAGGGGTTCTGCATGTGGTGTTTTGGAAAATCCTCTCTTTACTTCACGAGGTCATATCTTTTTCATTCGAACTCTAAATTGGGTGATCTTGGACTCGTTGGAAAGATTGGAAGGTTTAGAATCCATCCATTTCATGCTTGAATCCATGGGAGGTCATGGTAAAACCCAAAAATTCATCTTTTTGGCCCTCTTTATGCTTTCTTTGCTTCAAAATGTTCATAGAGCCATAAGATGATAAAATTAAGCATTAGAGCTGTTAAAAACACCATAAAAGCATATGATTGATAGGTGATTAATGATATAAAAGAATGTATGAAAAGAACCTATCAAATGCCCCCAAACTTGACAATTTGTTTGTCCTCAAAATAAGAACAAGACCATTTCCCTTTATTAAAAAAAAAAAAAACAAAACAAAACAAGTATGTTGAGCATGAAATTGAGATAATATATGATAAATTGCCGCAAGGATCTAAGCTTCATACAACACAGAGAAAACTTTGAGATTACCTTTTAAAAAAAATAATAGACTGACCATGAGTTAAACAACCTAAACCAAAGTTCTCAAAAGTGTGTGTGTAATCTTCCCTTCTCTGGTCAATTGCAATTCGGATGGAATTATATTAGCATGAGTGGAATGGGGATCTCTCACTCACATGGTGAGTGTGCAAGACTCCATATGCTTGTTGGGCATATCACTCTCCACTAATGTAGTCTATACACAACTCTTAGGATCAATTAGGTCTTTATATAGCTTATAGTGTATGGTTTAGGTAAGGGTAGTTAAATAGATCATTTAGGATTTAATTTACCCAAAACATACACATTTTCCTTTTTTCTCCACTAATTGTTCATCTTTCTGCATATTGCTTTCTTTTTCATTGGCTTCCCCTCAAACTTAGCTTATTGCATCTTTTTATCTCATAGCTTCTCCAAACTTGCATGATTTTCACCATCCTCACAAGAACACCAAGAACTTTATTTTTCAGAATTACAAGGCATGGAGTAATGCAATATTCAACCTCATTAAGCTTTCTACCTATCCCATGTAACGATCTTTAGGTTAGTAACTCCCAGACCGGTTGGCCTTAGGTTACTAGGTGTAGAACATCCCTAAGAACTTACTTGCTCAAGGTAGGAAGGCTACGAGGCCAAACTTACTCCTCCTTGCTTTATTATTTCTTTTTCTTTCTTTTTCTACTTTTTCTACTTTTTTTCTTCTTCTTTCCACCCCAAAACCTCTTTTGTTCACAATTAAGGCACACCCTCTTCAACCAACTTCCAAATTCATAATACATGTATCCACAAGATATTGGCATTGAAATCAACATGTTAGGATAAACAAGGGCTTTGATTGAAAGGTATTCAACAAAAAAAAAAAGACAAGGGGTTCAATCTTGGCTTTTCTTGAAATAAAATGGCTAATATGGTTCAAA
This sequence comes from Tetrastigma voinierianum, assembly GCA_016808115.1. Taxonomy (NCBI): domain Eukaryota; kingdom Viridiplantae; phylum Streptophyta; class Magnoliopsida; order Vitales; family Vitaceae; genus Tetrastigma; species Tetrastigma voinierianum. The sequence continues at coordinate 248,422 of JAEQBH010000118.1, forward strand.
TTGGGTGACTATGGATATATGCATAAAAAGGTTAGCTAGAAAGGCTCAACCAGTCCAAAGATGGCCTATATCATTTTCTAATTGTCGTGTTACCTAGGATTTCGCCTCAAGTAATAATTGAACAAGTTCTAGAGTCTTTAGAGATCAAAATATGAAATGATCACCTAATTCTTCTCTAAACCAAGCAAAATTGACCATCAAGGGTAAATGACTTGTGCTCAAATTGATAAGAACTAGTGGTTAGGTTTACAACAATGTGGTTAAACCATTGTGCTTTATGTTCAAATATCTCTCATTTTCTTCATGTGAAAGAAAGTTTAAATCATTATTCATCATACGCATTACAATTATCTCAAAACAGGCTCAACCAAAACAAAAACCTCCTAAAAATGAAAAAAGTAACCTAAAAACTAAAAACACATAAACGCAACTAAAACACACAAGCAACAAAAAGAAAACACTAAAGATAGGATAATTGAAGCTGCTAGAAAAATTCCCTCAATACACGTAAACTTAAAATCTGCATTGTCCTCAATGTATTAAATACGAAAGATTAGGAACAAATGACTCCCCTTGATGATCTAGTGTGATCATTAGGCTTGGTGTGGTGGGTTTTGATGAAGCTCCCTCACTATGATTCAACTTCAATGCCCTAAAAAGAAAAAACCAAATAAACACTTAAAAAAAAATCAATATGCAACACATACTAAAAATAAACAACTAAAATACTAAATGGATAAACATCCTTATTTTTGCTTGGGGCGCCTCCTAAGAGTTGCTCCGTTTTTAGAGTCCAGCTAGACTCATTGGAGAAGTCTGAGATGTTTGCTTTGGCCCTTCATCCATTGTGGCTAATACTCTCTCTTCATCTTCATCGCTCGTGAGGATGAACTTCTCCACCTTCGGAATAATTAATGTAGGCTCAAATGCCAACTCTTTGGTGGGGAAAGAGTTGGCCTCAAATTTATATCCTTTAAGAGTGTCCTCTTGAAGGATCTTAGGTGCTTGCTCCTCAATGAGTGGAAATTAACTCTTTAACTTCTTGCACGCCCTTTTTTCTTCATCTGTTAATGGTTTTCTTTAGTAGAGATCAAACTTCATTTTCTCCTCACCAACAAGGAGTGTCATTTCCCCATTTTCAACATCCATCCATACTTGACTTGTGGCAATGGAAGGTCTTTCTACATTTGAAACTTGTCGATTCTCTTCCATGCCAAAAGTTAAAGAATTTATGGGGAAATGGAATTCTTCAACCTCAACTAAGACATTTTCAACTATAAGCTCTAGATGTTTCTTTTCAACTTGCTTCTCTTTTAATAAAAGCTCTTCGTCAATAGCAAGCTCATTCTTCTCAACCAATGTCAAGTCTTGCAATTCTCCTTCAAGGACCAAAGGCATTTTATCACATTCCATTATGTTCTTGTCCTCATCCAATGTTAGGCTCGAAAGTTCTTCTTTTAGGCTTAAAAACATCTTTCACTCTCCCTTATGGCATCATTCTTTGTGTCGCTCAGGAATTGCCTTGAAGATTGTTCCTTTTAAATTTTTTCCAATTCCTCAGCTTGTATTGCTGATCTTTCCATGATAGCATACATTTCTCTATTGAGATTTTTCAAATTGGTGCCCATGTCTACTATCATGTTGGCGTCCATCTTGGTTTCCATAATCGGCAACCGTATTTGTAGAGCCTCATTATCCCTCTTAATTTCTTCCTTCAATGCAAGGAATAGCTCTTCATCATATGGTTGCAGGAATTGCTCTTGATAAGGAACTTAAACTTTCTTGTGGTTGCATACTTGGATGTCCATAGGAGATATTGCCATATGTCCCCTAACCCAAATAGTCGTAACTTGGCATAATGTTTTAGGGTTGAGAGAAGTAACCCGCATGGTTATTGAAATGATTCCTCCTTCAAAATTATAGGCTTGTTGGTTTGTGGAGGTTTGTGCTTGCCTTGCGACGATATCTTCTCATGTTAGTGCTATTTGGGTTGCTCGAGAAGCACATTCTTGTTAGACTCTTCTCGTTTGACATTATGCTTAGCACCTTGTAAAATAAAATAAAATATACAAAATAAAAAAAAAGTGAAGAATACAAAGTTCAAATAAGAAACAAATAATAATAAGAAAATAATTTTTTTGCTCAAATTAGCAAACTTCTCTTTTGCCAAAATATCAATCCAAACATCAAACTTTACCTTCCCCGATAGTGGCGCCAAAAACTTGTTAGCGATTTTCCGCAAGCGCACTGGTCGCACAAGTAATATAGTGGACTAACAAGTCCAAATATCGATCCCACAAGGAAGGTGTGGTTTTAGCGAGGATTGAGTACCTCGGCTATTGAAGTCGTTCACTATTTGAGTGACTCGATGACTTGGGGAGAAAGGTTTTAAAAACAAAATAAAACAAAACAAAGTAGGGTATAAACAATGTCCACTCACAAGGAATGAGATAATATCGGGGATATAACTCAAGGAAAGATTCCAGGGTTGATTGTTTCCATTTATACATTTATGGTTTATATTCATTAAGCACTGATTGAATGAATGTACACATGTGCATGTCCAAGGAATCTGATATAAGGTTTACACTTTCTTGTCTCCCCTCAATTTTTCACACCAACTCCCTATTCTCCTTTTGATCCATTTAGGTCATTAAGTATGGTACTTTTATAAGGCAATGCTTTCCTTGAGAATCCTATTAGTCACCTCTCAGTCCATACGATCCTCACATAATGCTGAGATGGTGCTACTCCTAATGAAATACATCTAGTACTAGACATTCCCAATTCCCTAGACTTCTTTGATTAGGTTAATAAGTATTTCAATTAACTAATTCATACCTTAAGAGACTAGGGACCAAATTTTAGGGCGTAATCCAAGCGTCACGAAGGATGCCCTAGTATGGGGATCGAAGACCCAACTCTCAGTATGGATTAATTAGTTAAAACCATAATAATCCTAAGAACTACACCAACTAACATCCACACATCCATGCATTCACAAAACCATTCTAAAAAGTATATAAATCAAGCATTAACTTCAACAATCAACCTTAGAGGATGTTTAGTCGCTCATTGCAACCAAGTAATCCAAAAAAATCATATTTAAGATAAACATAATAATGAAAGATTGATAAATAAGTAGAGTTTAGAGATACAAAACAAATGAGAGATGAAATTCTTTTCAAACTCTACACCACAGTTACAGGAGCTCCTCTAATGAGCTAGATCTTCAATATCAACCCCAAAACCGAAGTAAAAAGGAACAAAATCAAAAACCCTAGAATCAATCAAGAAGAAGAGAGGAAAAACTCTAAGGAGGATGTTCTCCCTTAAAAAATTGAACCCTAGACAAGTCTAAAGAACCAAAATTTATAGGCTTTAGGAAATGAGCCTTTAAAAGGGCCAAAAATGGTCAAAAATTGCTAATTTTTGCAAGGCCCGACGTCCTTCGCAGAGGTGAAGGCTCATTCGCCTCAGCGAACCAGTAGCTTTCTTATTTGCATGGCTTTGGTTCGCCTAGGCGAAGGCCTTCGCTATGGTGAACAAGCTGTGCCGAACACCTTCTGACTTCAAATGATCATAACTCTCTCATCTGACCTTCAAATGCAATGATTTTGGTCTCTACAAAAATCTAAGAGAGAGTAGAATCTATATATATCAATCTTGGAGTCATTGGAGGCCACCAGGTATACTGAAATGCACAAACGTTGAGGGGTGCTACATGTGGTGTTTTGGAAAATCCTCTCTTTACTTCACGAGGTCGTATCTTTTTCATTCGAACTCCGAATTGGGTGATCTTAGACTCATTGGAAGCTTAAAAGGTATAGAATCCATCAATTTCATGCTTGAAGCCATGGGAGGTCATGGTACAACCCAAAAATTCATATTTTTGGCCCTCTTTATGCTCTTTTTGCTTCAAAATGTTTCCTATAGCCATAAGATGATAAAATTAAGCATTAGAGCTATTAAAAACACCATAAAAGCATATGGTTAATAAGTGATTAATGGTATAAAAGAATGTATGAAAAGCATCTATCAATCACATGTCAACTGGATGAGCGAAAATGATAAGTCAATAATAAGACTAGGCTCAAGTGTCAAGTGAGATATGAAGGGAAAAGAAGAAATCGAGGTATGTTCAAATAAATAAAGGTAATGGAATAAAGGTCAACAAGGAAGCACAAAGGTGAAAATGGGTGATAATCGCCTCACATCATAGCATGGAGAGAAGTCACATCTGAAATGGATGGTGTGATGGATAGACAAGAATCCAGATATCCTAAAATCAGAAAATCACAAATCTCTCTCAAATGTCACACTATCTGACTCAAAGGAGAGCTCACATACAAACCCTTATCATCATATATACTCAATGGAATAGGATGTCACATTCATACACGTGCCTAATGGGTAATGATACAATATAATACATAGATGAAGCTTTTTTTTTTCTTTTTTTTTTTTTACACATACTTGAATCAACAATGACATACAATACATAATTAGACGAATGAAATCACTTCACATACTGATATAATCATGAATCATCATTGACAAGATAATCTCTCAAAAAAATAAGATATTTGGATCATTGCCCATGGAAATGAGGGAAAGATGTGACCATCCTCCATACAAAAACATGTGGAATACCAACACGTAAAGGAAATCAAAAGCAATATCATACGTGAAATCACAAGCGAAGGAAAAGGGAAGGACACTAATGGTGAAATGTGATATGAGTGGGAGTGATGATAATATCGAAATGAAAAGATCGTGATAAAGGAGAATAAAACGGATCATAACTCATCTATCAAGTCTAGAACTCATGAGATCTCCAATCAAAGCATGCATACATCATGGGGTCCCTAACCCATTGTAAAAGATAAATGAGGTGATAGAAGAAAAGGCTATAATATCCATGTGAGGCTCAAAGGGCTAGCAACGGGCAACTCCATATATGTAAGGGATAAGGTAAATAGAATCATGAAATGATGGCCATCCATCCTTTGACCACAACATCAATGCATCCTGCTCTTAAGATTACACATGGTCAATACTAAAGATCATCATCCATCCAATGTAGTAATGTGAAATCCTCCAAAACCATGTGAAATTCCATACCATATGCTCTATAAGAACCCACCTACGTCAATCACAAACATAGCCATAACAATCTCATCAGATGAGCAAACATCTCTCAATACAAATCACTCATCATCAACCCATATAATCCAACCCCATAACCAAATCAAGCTCAAAAAGTCATATGTAAGTGCCAAACACATCTACCCATCTCAATCGTAGAATGATCAGTGATCTCATTAAGTAATCAAACTACTCTCTCATCATAGGTCACATCTCATAAGAATGCAGAACTCTCTATAGATCTGGCCATCTCAAACTCTACCTGGTCATATCAAGGAAAGGATGTACAAGGCTAGAGTATATGGAGGGAAAGATGTATAACGATGTAAAGGTGTGGAGGGGTCACTATCTAACTCACAATGGATAAGTCATCAAGTCTAAGAGAAAGGTCAGGGTGAGAATAAATTTATGTATAAGATGCTACTCTGATAAACATGTAGGATGAGTCTCAGTCTCCAACTTCCAAGTCAAGTCTTTGATATAAAGTCAATAGGCTCAAATCCCTACATGATGGGTCGGGCCCAAGTGATCACAATGTGTAAGTGAAGAAGTCTCGAGTCAAAACCACAACATAGCACACGATAAATGATCCTATAATGGAAATTTGAATCCATATGTACGATAGGAACTCTAAATCCATAAATGAGCCCACTGTAAAATGATCATAAACATGACTAGAGAATTCACATCAATAGTCTAGGATGAAAGAGGTGTTAAACAAAACTATCATGAGATCATTACTCCATCTATAGTCATAAGTCCTTGATTTGATTTTCAATCTGAACTCCATATAGAAAAAAAATGATAAGGTGATTAAAGGGAATATGTAAAAAAAAAAAAAAAAGGGATGAACGTGAAACGTGCCTTTCACCTTTCTATATTAAAAATTGGTATCGGGTTAAAACTTGAATCAAGTGTCAAATAAGAAATATGGTACTAGGCCCATGATAGGTACAAGGTATGAAAGATGAGTGATAAATGAGCATATCCCAAGATATCAAGTAGTAAGTGATAGCAAACTAAGTATAAATGCTAGCTCAAGAAGTTAAGACTGATGAAAGTCCGACAGTGAAGGTTCTCTAAACTCAATAAGTGAAAGGAACGAGACCTAACACAACAAGACAAAAGAGAATCCAACTAACACTCGAATCTCGAATCAATCTCTAAACACCAGAGAGGAGACCAAAGGAAGAAACTGGACCCAACTGTGACTAAAGCGGCCCTAAAGGCTCTCAGATGCACCCATGTGTAGGATAAGGAATCATAAAAAAAATCTAAGCTCAATCTATAAGGTAAATGTGGCTCTAGAAAATGGAGGATCGAGGTTATGGGTCCTAGTGGAAAAGGCTCTCAAACTGGGTGACATGAGGTCACAACTCTCAAACATTCGAAGACGATCTTAAGGCGCACAATGGGGTGTGGATGAATCTGAAAAAACCTAGAAATAAAAGCATAAAGAAAGCACATTGGTCACACAAGTATCCTGAAATCTAGCTCTTTGAGCTATACAAGTCTTCAAAGATCAGACTCCTTAGCATCAATATGTCGACCACCTCTAGAATGCTCCCAATCATAGATATAGCCCATTACTAGACCTTACTCCTAGTCACTAGCTCAGTCAAAAAGCAAGCAAGGAGCAACAAGTTTCCAACCAAACACACAATCAAGAGAGATAGAGTCGATCGAGACTAGGGATTCAGAGATAAGGGGATACATGTGTGTCCTACATAGACGCACGACATGCAGTCAAGCAAGATAGGGTAGTCATACAACAATCAGTCATGCAACGCACAAGTATATCATCCAAACCTACACATAATCTAAGCAGTAGTATAAGATGAACAAGGTGAATATATGACAAAAGCAATATGCTAAAATAGGTGATCAAGATGAATATACAGTAGAGAGAAAATCAACATGTTAAAGCAAATGAGATAAACAATCAATCAAAATATACATATTTCAGGCTGAGTAGAATAATCACACAACAAGAATCAACATGCTCTATAGTTAAAAGATCAACCAATATAATCAACAATGTCAATAAAATTAGAAGTGTGCAACAATAAGAGTATACATGCTAAGAATAGGATAAATACCATGGTAGGAAGAGTCACAATATGTTATATTAATAATCAAGTAAAAGCCATAAACACAATTAAAATAAGTGGAATATACAACAATGATAAAATAATAAAAGTTTTATGATAGAACATAATTTTACATTACCATAAGAAGCATGTAACATAACAAGATGAGAAAAAGAATAACCAATAAAGTCAATAATCGATACTAATGATACAACAATCCAGCATGTGAAAAATACAATAAGCAAATCAAAACTCTCAAAGTGCTACCAATAATCAAGTATACAAACAACACAAGAATACCTCAAAACCAACTGAATGCCACATTTTCCTGGGGCCAGGTCTCAAGATCAATCTCACCGTCCCTGGGTGAGTAGCCACTGTGTGGACCCGCAGATTTTTAGCTATTATGCATTTCAATTTAAAAGGCATGACTTGTTTTATTTTTTGAAACCACAAAATGTATTTAGTCACTATTTTGCTTTTTTTAAGAAACAAAATAAAAAAGAAAACTTTAAATATGACTCTCATGAAAAGGTGTCCAGAACCAGGTCTGTAGGTTCGAGGGTCAAAGTTACTGGTCGAAGGTGTAATGGCAGCGCTTCATAGCACCCCTTTAATCCCCTAAAGTTAGATCTCTACAAACAAATCAAGAAAATGCGACTTTAGATTAATCAGATCACGATATCAAAGATAAACATGACAATGATAATAACACACTAAACATATAAATGAATTGCCACGGCACACAAAACACTTGCCAGAGTGCTCTTATGTCGTAGGCATCCGCAGGAGTTCGATTCCGTGGGGATGTGACATCATTAGCCTTTGTTAATAAAAAAACATATATAAATAAATATATGGATAAATAAATAAGCAAAGTTATATATAAATAAAATTAACCACATATCTAAAGCATTACCAATTAAACAGTTAGTAATAATAAAATACAAAAGAGTTCAAAATGAATGAATGGAAGTTATAAATCAAATATCAAATTATTTGGCTAAAATAGATATATGGAATGTCAAGCTCCACCTAAAGCTCATTTATATATTTTTACAAATTAACTCAAGATTTCCATTTTATAGAAATTGTAGAATTAATCCATGTGATTTAAGTTTGAAAACTCGATTTAAAATCTTTGAAATTTTGAAAATCGAAGTCTGAAAACTCGAGAATTTTAAATGAATCTGGGTTTCGAGAATTTTGAATCGGGATTTTGGAAATTGGATTTTGAAATTAAGAACTTGAATTTTATAAATTTGAGATTTGAAAATTTGCAATTTGAAATTTAGAAATTTGAAATTAGAAACTATGAGACTTGAATTTTGAAATTATATATTTGGAAATTGAAATTGAGGATTGACTTTGAATTTGAAATTATGACATTTGAATTTTCAAATTAAATAGTACTTGAAAATGAACTTGAAAATTAAAATTGGGGAATTTTGAATTTTGAAATTGAAAATTTGAATTTTGGAATTATGAATTTGTAATTTCGAAATTGGAAACTTGAAATTTTGAAAGTTGAGATTTGAAGTACTTGAATTTTAGAAAATGAGAATTTGAAATTTGAAATTTGAAATTTGGACACTTGAATTTTAAAAATTGAGAAATGGAAATTTTTAATTTGAATTTTTTAAATTTTGGGATTTAAATAAATTAAGGGTGGATAATGATTCATGGGTTAAGGAAAAATAAATTAAATTATTAAACAAAAAAAAAACATCAACAACCAATTTAATTAAATAAACAAAAAGCGACAATAAACATACCAGAAAAATAAAATAATAGGACTATAAATTAAAGACAACAATAAATTAAATATATATACAAGACGATTAATTAAAAATAACTATATAAAAGAAAATTTTCTAAATAAAAAGAAAGTCAAGGAAACTTACCTGGTAGAAGAACAGCTCCCCGGGTCGAGTTGCTTCATAAGTTGAAACAGTCTCGAAAGTTGGGATCATCTCCCAAGATTGCTCATGAGCTAAGATTGCCCCTAAGCCAAGATTGCCCCTAAGGCCATCTTATTTTTTTTTTAAAAAACCTTTAAACTTTGAGACTACTTAGGGCCTCCCACTCAATGTGAGGGAAAGCCTATGATCTCCTTAAAAAAACAAACTTAAGGGACTAATATAGCCTAACCCCAAAAAAATATTTAACTAAGGGTCATTAGGGCTTCCCACTCTTTGGTGAAAGAGACCTATGATTTCCTTTTTTTTCCCTCAAATGGTTGGAGACTCTCTCTTTTATAGGCAAAGGAGACCTCCCTCCCTCTCTCACTTTCCAATGTGGGATTCCAAATATCTCACAAAGGAAAAAAACTTGGGGGTGTACATAAATATTTGACTCTGGTTAATTCAACCCATTTAATGGGAATAATAATTGACACTATTTATCCATTGTCAATGGGAATAATAGTTAACCTTTACATTCTTTAGTGGCAAATGTAATTGATTTAAATCCTAGCTTCTAGGGGTTTCTTGTGTTATTAAGATTAAGAATGGCTGGTTCCATCCACTTTAAAATTTAACACTCATACAACACAAATTCAAAGCCTCGAAGTTACGATCAAACACACCTCAGTTCTCATATGACGCGGCATCATCGATATTTGTTGACCAAAGGAAAAAAAAAATTTGATTTTGAAATTAATATGAAAATGTTCTATTCGAATTTGATATAAAATTGGTTGGATCATACTTGATATGAAATTGATTTTAAATGGATTTGAGAATGTTTTGATAAAAAATTCTGAATGTTCTACCACATTTGAATACAAAAGTTTTCTGAAAAGAAAAATATCTCTTATTTGTTATATCACTGAAAACCTTTTGATCCATGAAACTGTTTTATTATTTATTATTGAGCTTTAAGCTCACTCCCATTCGTTGACATCTTTTCATGTACTTTTAATGTCCGCGATGAGTGATGGCTAGGTTGAGGATACATCATCATTAGGATTTAATTAAAATTTTATGTTGGATCATGTCGACTAATAAGTTCATGTTTATAAAATGTCGTTTTGAAGTTAATCGGTAAAGTCACTACTACTTAAATATTCATTTTTATATTAGTTCAAAGTTGGAATTTGGAAAATCTAAATGTTGTTATATTTTGAACAAATTTTTTTTAGATTCGTATTTGAGATTTCGAGATTTAGAATTTTTTTTTTTTGTCAGCATGAAATTTTGAATTTTGAGAATCGATGAATTTAAAAATTACGCATTTACTCTGAACAAGTATTTGGTAATTAGAAAAAAAAATCCAATTATGAGATAAAGGTTTGCTTCATTTCACACTTCGAGCCTTTGGGTTTGAGATGTGAAATGATAGTCATACCTCAGGATCGAGTTTCGAGACGTAACACTAATAGTAACTCAATTAATTTGGCTTTGGGGTTACTTTATAATGACCACTTATTCAAATCTTTTTAGGAAAAATGAAAATTTACCAGGTTGTTAACTTCCATATTCCACGAGATTAATTGAGGTGTACAGATTGGGCCGGACTCGCGGAGTGTAAAAAAAGGGTCATACTTTGATTTGAGTTTTATTTTATCTCTATTTTTGAAAATTTGGGTCAACGTAGTGGAGTCGTCACGTGTATATGTTTAACAAGTCTCTCGCTCTACTGAGCAAAGGGCTCGTTTGAGGCAAAACTGAGCATCTTATCACAATCGAAGTGCTTTATGTTTGAGAGGTTGACTTCATTAAACCTTCTAATTGGGGCCCTGTATCACATATAGCCCATATATTTGGTAGTCCAACCCCCACTATGATTCGCTTTAGTTTAAAACCACTCCACCACATGGGAGAATTTCTTTTTCTTTTTCATTTTCATTTTCAATTATCTTCCTCTTTGGATTTTAACTGCCCATACTACCAAGTGGGAAGATTTATTTACTGTTTTTTAAATTATTGGGAAATTGAGTCTCACCACACTTACATGTTGGAGGGCTAGGCAGCCTGCACTCTTGACGATTTATGATATGGATTTTTTATTTACTTATGTTCACTTTTCATATTATGTTATTGTATCTTTTTCTTATAAAAATTAGATCAAGATTTATTCCATATTCTATTTTTTACTTTTTATCACTTGAGCTAAATCTATCACATTCTTTATGAGCCAAACCTCATAAACTTTTATAATAAGATTGTTGTGGTAATTTTTGAATCTCACATGAAACATATAAAATATAAGCATGCGGACATGCAAGAAAATTAAAGTGTTTCCAAACTAGAATGACGCATAAATCAAACTTCTAATCGGGCTATATAGGTTCCCTGGTTCCCTTGACAGTTCTCTAAAATTGAAGTGGAAAACATACGAATGGAAATTTAGTAGGAATTAATTGTTGAAGAAAAGTATTAAATTTCCTTAGGAATGAATGAAATAATACAATGCTGAAAGTTGATAGATTTGAAGAATACTTGCAAACATAATGCTTAAATTGTTAAAGTAAACATTGGATTTGACTATGAAAACCGTATTATGGTTGAAAACTTGATAAACTTGAATAAAAACTTGCAACATAATGCTGAAATTGCTAGAAAAAATATTGAAATTCACTACAAGTTAATGAAATAACACTACTGGAAATTTGCCAGAAACTTGGCTAAAGTTAAAAAATAGAGTGCTAAAATTTTCGAAAGCTTGTTGAAATTGCTAAAACCTTCCTAAAAAGCTAAGATTTGCATATTGACATTGAGTCGATTGATTGAGTTGTTGATTGATTGATTTTGATTGATTGGTTGTTTCTTATTCCCTATTTCATCATTCTCTGCTCTTTTTATAGACGTAGAAGACTTGTTGTCCAAGTCTCCATTTCTCCACTCTCTCCACTTTCTAAAGTAACTGCTCATGTCTTCCATTAAGGAAACTTGTTCCTCAAGAACTCCACCACATCTTCATTGTGGAGTCTTGATTCTCAAGAATTTTTCCACGTCTCCATCATGGAGACTTGCTCCCCAAGAATATTCCACATCAACACATAACTACCCATTTCTTTGCCACCTCTGATAATGCTTCGTTTGACTTTGCAAAAAAATTAAAAAATTTAGAAATATCCTTGGACTTCTTCTATGGGTTTGTATAAATAGAGTTGGACTCCTTTCTTTTAAACTTTTATTCATAGGCTTAGGCTTAACGCATTACTGAATCAGGCCAAAATTTCAAGTTAGGTGCAAACAATTGCCCCTCGCATACATTGTGGCCTGTTAGCCATAATGTATGTATTAAAGCCCCAAAAAATATTCTTCTGGGCTTATTTCCAATCATGAAACCCAAGATCCAGCTTTCAACCCATGATATGGAGTTCCAACGTTAAAAACGAGCCAAGTCAGATCGAATAAAGAAACAATTATTAATTCCCCTAGAAAAAGGTCCCGCCATCATCAAGTTGAAACCTCAAACTTTTGTTCTTCCTACACCAAAGGATTTTGTTCTTCCAAAGAAAAACCATCTGACTTCTCATTCAAGCAACTTAAAATTTCCTTATTTCCTTCCCAAAAAGAATTTATTTTCTCTTTCTAAAACAACCCCCACTTGTTTGGATAAAGGAAACCCTTTTATTTTACCTTTTTTATCTTATTCTCCCCTCGTCACCGTCATCGCCTCTATTGCCAGAGTTGCTACAACCGCTGCTACTACAGCTGCAACTGCCGCCACTGCAATCAACGACGCTACAGCTGTCGGCACTGCTCAAGCCGTTGCCGTCCCTGGATAAGATGACGATCTAGCCGCCTCTGCTCCTCCACCTTTCATCGTCGTTGTTGAGCATCCACCCAAAGTCGTAGTTGTTGAAGCCAAAGTCGTCGACGATGCTGAAGAAGTTGTCAACACTACTGTTACTGCCGAGGAGATCATCCGCCCCTTAACGCCACTATCCCTGTCGTTGTCAGTCGTAGAAGACAATAAGGTCGATGTCATTGAAGCCACTTTCGTTGTCGCAGAAGCCGATGATCGAGCAGCCGCTTTTGTAACTACTGACGGTCATGAAGAAGACGATGCCGACACTTGTAAGTATTGCAAACAAAAATTGAATTTTTTCGATTTCTTTGATAATGAGTTCCTTGATTATGAATTTTCTTGAAGAAATGTGTTTTGGATGAAATTTCCAAGCTTTCTTTTTTGCCCAAAATTGAAACTTTTCCCTAATGTTTGTTCGAAACTGATGGGGTTTGAAATAATAGGCGCGCAGGCCCAAGACGCAGGCCCAAACGTTAGGATTGGGTGCTACCATCAGTGATAGGCCCTTAATAGTATCCCCCAAATTAGGCGCTCAAATAAGCCTTCAACTGCCCCTTTAAAAGTCTAGTAGCCCAAGGAATCAGATAGAGGAAAACAATCTGGCTTCATCTTAACTTAAAAGGGTAGGATATTTCCTAATTACTGCCTATCAATTATCCCTTATTAATCGATTTACGATAAGGAAAGAAAATCTCCCACCCAATGGGAGGAATATCGTATCATCCTCCAACAAGAAAAGATATTATTCTGTGTCATCATCCAACTAGGAAAGTTATCATGATCATCCATTATAAATATCAAAGCAATTTACTCCGTGGTATCAAACATATGCATAAACTTCATTCCCTGGGCAAGCTTGATCTTCTTCAACCTAAAGAATCGACTTAGCATCTGAGAGGCAACGGGCGCAGCCCCCGCGATCCTTTGTTTCTTGTTTGCAGAGGAGCCTAACGCCTAAAGACGGTGACCGGCCCGAACACTCCAACACGCTCCAGCCCACCCCGATGTAAGATCATCAATTTAAATAAGCCATGAACGACGCCTTTACAACAAAGACGACTTCTCGCCGATCGATGGTATCAACTCGAACACAAGCAGAGCCACGCCAACCTCCGATGCAAGACCAGCCAGGCGACGTGACAACCTCACCCGAGGCACGCGAAACTGTGCATGTCAACATCGATGAGGTGGAGGCGCTCCGCATCACCAACCAACACTTGCTGAAAGAATTGGAGCAACTCACCAGGCAAATACAACGCCCCTAAGAGGCGCGACAGGCCCGAAAAGGCCAAAATCCTGATATCCGAGAAGAGCAACACCTCGACCCTCGTCGAGAAGCAGATAGAGAAGGAGAAACTAACCACACTAGGCATGGGATCCTACTAACCCTGAGAGGACCGCAATGAGAGGAGGCAGAACAACAAAGGCGATGGATCATTGTCACGCCCGCTCCGGCCCGACCGACAAGTGATCCGACCGAAACCGGGACGCGAGACCCTAAATATATACTGGGACTTTTTACCTGAATAATTATACATTGGTATATCCAAGTCTTATAATATATCCAAATCATATACAAAAGTCCAAAATAAAACTACCACTGTAGTGGTGTTTATAAAGGTCGCATATACAAGCATCTAAGTCCATTTATTATCTCAAAAACTATACAATTACAATTACCGATCGTATGCGGAACCTACAAAGTGATGAACCCTACTGCAGTGTCACTCAAGAATGCTGTTCTCTGACGTCTTTCCCGTACCTACACCTGACAAACCCGTACAAGCTTTACGCTGCGGGAAACATATATACAATATGTGTAAAATTCCGCTATAATAAGCATATAACAATAATGTATCGTAATTTCATGCATTCGCATAATGATTTATACAAGTAATTATGCTTATCCCGGACTTATGCCTACGACGGACTTATGCTTACAACGGACTTATGCTTATTCTTCTATAAAAGTACCCGTAGGTACTACACGTGTTCATTATACTTAGCACCAGAGGTACTTACCGGACGATATTATTACAAAGACTTATATGTTTATTCAGTCTCCTCAGTAGGAGTTACAGAGCTACTCTTTATTCAGAATTACTCGCACGTATTACAGATCGTAACGACACCATAATTTCCTTTGTTTATTCTTCTTCGATTATTATCATATAATTATCGATACCCGCACCAGTACTAATAAACGTAAGATACATCATAATAATATCCAAAGATATTATACAGCATTTAGTGCCAGTGGATTTCCGTAATACAGAACCGGAGTGCCATAGCACAATTCAGACAGGAGTGCCGTAGCACTTAACAGACAGAGTACCGGTTATTTCAATCGGGAGGCCGAGCACTAACAGGGAGTACCGGCACTAATCAGGAGTGCCGAGCACCAATGCAGAGTACGTTATTTCAATCTCAGAGTGCCGGAAGCACTCCAACAGGAGTACCGGCATTAATCAGGAGTGTTTATTAACAGAGTACCGGCACTAATCAGACAGAAGTGCTAAGTGTCAATTAATAGCTGATCTCAGGTATTTTATAATTATATGATTTTTAATGTCGTTTTAGAATATGGCATTCTTAGTCACACATGTGTTCACGACAGATCGTATTTCATATACAGGTAAGGTATGATGCGATATAATCACACCTTAATCATGTATTCTTATTCTTCTCTGAATCTGTTTTACCCAGGAATTGGAATCAATCCAATCGATCATTCAAACTAAAGTTATGGCATTTTCATGCCAACTAGTCTACATCGGGATTTACCAAGGTACAGATTGCAATATTTTATTTTCCAGTGCCTTGTCTCGATATTTGGGCACTGGATATTTGTACTATTTCCTAGTTAAGGTGCTAAGGGTCTCTATTCCAACTGGAATCACCCCATCTCGAGCACCGAACTCAAGTTACGTCCAAACAACTCTCGTGACTACTCTATGATCAACTGATGCAGGAAATGGGTTTACACGGCTCCCACTTTCAGTGAATTTTTGAGCTATCTAGAATCAGAATTTGGAGATACCTATAAATATATTTGGTTCTCTTGAAGTCTATTTTACATAGCCACCTGAATCACTCAAATCGGAGAAGAAATGAGCAAGTTATTACCAAAATACCTAAAATCCCACAAACTCGGATCAGGTAATAGCCCCACCGGCAGATCTTAAGTTCTACCTATAGATTCTGGCCAAAAATGATCATATGATATTCACCTAGGACTAATCCTACCGGTAGAACTCCAAAAAGTGCCCAAATTGGGTGGTTTCTCCCATTTTTCATGCCTTATCATCCTTAGATCACTCCTAATGTGTCCTTTCATCAAAACTAACATGGAATCCCTCCCAAGAACTCCACAAACACTTTTAATTTGCAAAGGAATACTAGATTCATACCACTTTTCACCCAATTTCTACAAATCCTTGGAATTTTGGAGGATTCCATATCTACTCATTATGAACTAGGGCTTTTCAACCAAACTTCCCTTTAAATCTAGAGCTATAATGTTTGCCTAGCAAACCCTAGAGATGGGAATCAATTTAATGTTCAATCAAACCCTAAGAATACATACTCAGCACTTATACCAAAAACATGCTAAAATCCATAGTTTCCATACCAAGGTCAAGTATCCATACTGGATTTGCTCCTCCTTCCTCTTCTTTCTTCTTTTCCTTCTTCTCCTTCCTTTCTCCTCCTCCTCCCGTAGGTTTTCTGTTCGAGACCAAAAATGCATTTTGGTCTCCACACCTCTTTATAATAAGGGTTTTTAAATTATTTAGCATTCTAGCCATTAACTTTCCAATTACATTACAATTCTCATTATTTATACTTTGGCTCTAATTATATAACCCATGTTCTGATGTCCTCTGGACAAATTCACGGTTTTGCCCTTATAATATGTACAACTTCCGAGTTTTTAAGTTTCTATATTTTCGTTGTTAGCTAATTTACGAAATTTTAATTTATGTCTACAAAATAATTTAAACATGTTGAAACAACTTCTGTGGTGTGTTTTCGGTACATAATCCATCTTTACTCAAGAAGAGATGAGGAGCTGGCCGTGGGAGCAAAGGTTCGTGGACATCCAAGAAGAACCCGCCACATGGAAGGAAGCAAAGAGGCGGGGTCGAGCTCTAGTCTCCATGGACGCCCTGGTACAACAAACCAAATCCCCATTCACAGCCAGGGTGCTACACTTCCCTCTTCTGGCAAAGTTCAAAATACTTTAGATCGAGACGTTCGACAGAACAAAAGACCTCATAAACCAGCTCAATACATACAAAAATCAGATGGAACCCACGATATCGTGACCCCGCACGATGCAGCCTTCACATCACACTAAGGCCCAAAGATCGGGTTCGCTTAACGACTCTGCCGCCTTCCATCTCATCATTCACAGAGCTTTTTATCGCATTCGTCTCTCACTTTATCGGGCAAGGACGACGTAGGCCGAGCTATCACCTCGACCATAAACGTAGCTCTCAACAAAGCCTGAGGTCATATTTTCAAAGGTTTAACGCGGATTCGTTGAAGGTAGATATTCTCGACGAGAAGTTCGCCATTACTGCTTTCATTGCAGGGCTGGGGGTGTAGTCGAAAGACCTAATGTTCTCTATCTCAAAGAACCCTCAAGCAAGCATGGCCGAGGTCCTCGCCAAAACAGAGAAGTATATCAATGGTGAAGAAGCCTCCGGCTCCAGCGCAGTTTTCTACTCAAAAGGAAAAGAGCAGGGCGACAAAAAGTAACGAAGCCCTAAGAGACAGTGCAGACATCCCCGGGCGGAGGAGCAGAAAATAGAAAGCGGTCCCCGATAAGACCAGGAACGCTGATCAGAAATCACCTCACCCGAGCCGCAGCGAGCGATCACCGCAATACACCTCCGACGCCTCGCCGTCGCAGTCCTACGCGAAGTACAACATGAAAGGTTTATGAGGTGGCCATCCTGCATGGTAGTCGACCGCTAAAAGAGACGATACTAAATATCGCTAGAAGTTCCACAGTCATGGACACCGAACAAATGACTGCATCTAGCTAAGAAAGAAGATTGAATACATGATCCGACGCTGGCATTCCTGCCGCTACGCGGGCCTGAAGAGCAGAACGAAGTCCAAACACCACCACCTCGTCAACCAACCCCGCCTTCATCATCGTACCGCCAGAGAAATCCATGTAATTCCGTGAGGGCTCGCAAGAGGTGGGAGAGTCCGGGGCCGCCCAGAAGGCTTCACTTCACAAGCAAAGATCAAATCGGGGAAACCTGGCACAACAATATCTAAACTTCCTCGTGGATACTACCATAACCTTTAGATTCGGCGGTTACCAACATCCCCATGACGACCACTTTAGATAAAAGCCATCGTGAGCTAATAAACGATCCATGTGGTCCTCGTTTGACAACGGAAGTCGGGCCGAGCATCATCTTCCCATTAGCTGACAAACGGGCATCGAAGGGAGAAGCAGCCGCTGAACGCCGCCTACGTAGTTCTCGAGAAAGAAGATCGGGCCCTGGCCTGCATAGCTAGTGCTCACTTGGGAGACCCCTGTGCCAAAGTTACAACAACGGTGAGATTTCTCATAGTAGAAGCTCCATCGGCCTACAACATGTTACTAGGTAGGCCCTCTCTCAATGCCATAAGGGTTGTTCCCTCCGCTTATCACATGGTCATCAAATTTCCAACTGTAAATGGAGTAGGAATGGTCCGAGGAAACCAGCGTATAGCCAGGGAATGTTATTCAGCATCAATGAAGCAAAACACGGTCGACAACATCTACATGGACGAGCTCGACATGCGAGACGAGGTAACCACCCGACCTGCGCCTTCAGAAGAATTAGAGCCTCAGACAAATTCTGGCGACCACCAAAACACCTCCGCGTCTATATAGGGTCTAAACTAGCGAAGGCATCGTAAGCCCTCTCATCCGCTTTCTAGAGCGTAACATGGAGGTATTCGGCCAGGAAACAAAGAAGACACGTGGTGAGGCCGACCTACCAGCTGATTACCTCCACAGCGGAACACAATCCCTCCTTTAAGCCTGGGCCAAGCAAAAGAGAAGGAGTTTCATTTCTAGAAAGACAAAGGCGATTAATGAAGAGGTCAAGTAGCCTCTAAGCAAAGGCAATAGAGTAAAGAGTACTCGAATGGTCGGGCCAACGTTGTTCCTCGCCAAAAGCAACAATAAGTGGCGACTTTGCATTGATTTCACATACATCAACAGGGCCTGCCCAAAGGATAGCTTCCCACTTCTGGACATTAACTCATAAGAGACACCACTACCATGAACTCCTCACTCTTCATGGACACCTTCTCCGGCTACAACCGTGATCAAGATGACCCCACGACCAAGAGAAGACCTCATTTGTCACTGGTCGTGGAACCCATCGTTATCGGTGCAATACCCTCCGACCAAGAATGCAAGAGCCACCTACCAAAGGTCAGAACAAGATGTTCCAAACAAATTGGAACATCTATGGAGGTGTTATATAGATCTACATGTTGGTAAAACCCATAAAAGTCGCAGCCCACATAACCCAATACAATGAGGCATTCTAGGTCCCGAAAGCTAATATGAAGTTAAACCCAAACAAATGTGCTTTCGTCTCCGCCGAGTTCTCGAAGTTTTTATAGTCAATGCACCGAGAATAGAGCAAACCCAAGATAAGATAAAGGTCGCGGCTTGATATGTCGCTTCAATCAAACATTAAAGACATTCCAACGCCCAACAGGAGAATAGTCAGGCTGAAACAGTCAGATCTGTGGCCAACGACAATGTCGCCTTCTTTCGTGTTCGAAAAGGGCCTTTCAGCGGGATGCACACCGCCAGAGGCGCTTCACGGCACTCAAAACCTACTCCCGAGCCTCTCCCCCACTCTAGTAAGCTCGATAGAACTCCCACTCTCTCTACTCCGCTGCTTTCAGACTTTGCCACTAGTGTCGTCCTGGTAAGAGAATGAGACAGGGTGCAACAATCAGTCTACTATTGCAGCCGAGCTTTGAGGGGAGTGGAGGAGAGGTACCAAAAGATGGAAAAGCTGATCCTGGTGTTGGTAACTACATCCAGAAAACGCCGACCTTACTTCCAAGCCTGGTACCATCTGTCCCAACCGAACATTCCATTACAAATACCGCATAACCATAACCTCTGAAGGTGATAAAGTGGGCTATAGAGCTAAGTGAATTCGACATCAGGTACAAACCGAGGACAGCTGTAAAAGGGCAGATCTTAGCAGATTTCATCATGGAATTCACTCAAAGATTTGCCCATGAGGGCTACCTAATCAGACCCACCTCCCATCCGAGATTATCCGTCGACTAGGGCTTAACGCCATGAAGCTACAGGCTAATCATGACCTCTGGGACGTGGATAGATACGGAATACGCCCTCAGATTCGGCTTTCAAGCCTCCAATAACGAGGCCGAATATGAGGCTGTCATAGCTGGACTTAATCTCGCCACTTGATGGAAGCAGATCACTGGAGGTGAGCAGCGACTCCCAACTAGTGGTAAAGCAAATAGAGGACTCCTACGAGGCCAGAGGTGAGAAAATAATCTTATATCTCAAAAAGGTACGAGAGTTGCTTAAGAAGTTCGACGAGCTCCAGTCAAAAATACCAGAGCAAGAATTCCCGAAATGATGCTCGCAAATCAAGCATTAACCTCACAAAAAGACTGGCAGATCGACACTGGGTCGAGCACCTTCCGTAACCCTCGCAAGCATCGACAACGAGGTCTCCCTTTTGTGATGTCCGAACCGGAAATGGAGGACCTCATCCGATTACGGTGGATGGCACGCTGCCACCCAGCGAGCCCAAACTCGTAGCAAGGTCGCAAGATTCAACGTCATCGGGGACCCTTTATAAACAAGGCTTTCACGCCCATTCTGGCGCGAGGGAAGGAAGACGCCAACTACATACTCAGGGAGGTACACAAGGCATATGTGGCAACCACATCTGAGCTCGGACTTTCAAGGTGGAAAAAACATTGAGACAGGGGTACTACTGGCCCACAATGTTCAAAGACGCGACATAACTGGTTATAAAATGCAAAGCTTGTCAGGAGCATGCCAGGATCTCTCATCTCCCATCTAAGCCGCTAACGTCAGTCACAAGCCCCTGGCCTTTTCAACAATGGGGGCTAGACATATTGGGACCCCTACCCATTGGAAGGGGCCAATGCAAATTTATCATTGTGGCCATGGACTATTTTACCAAATGGCCTGGGCCAAACCCTTAGCAACCATCACGTAACGTAAGGTACGCAACTTCATCCGCATTCTACAACAGGTCCCTCGTGTCTAATAATGGAAACAATTCGAGCTTGTCTAAGTTCGATTTACAACGTGACTGAAATCAAGAACACTACTTGTCCCCCGGCTCATCAAGTAGTCGATGGGCGACGAGAGTCATATAAGGCTTCCCCAAAGAGCCCCCTTGCTTGAAAACCAAGCGGAAGACACAAAGGAAAATGGGTAGAGTACCTCCCCGAGGTATTATGGGCATACAGAACTATGCGCAAGTCAGCGACTCAGGAAACCCCATTCGCTCTGGCCTTTGGCACTAAAGCAGTAGATCCAGTCGAGGTCGGACTAAAATCTCCAAGGATTGAACTAGCAAACATCGAACACAACGAGGAGGTCAGCCGCTAAACACGGATCTCTAGAAGAAAAAACACGAGAGCAGGTCTTAAAAGCGTGTGGAGGACTATCGGGAGAGAGTGACAAGATATTATGACGAAAGGTCAAGCCGGGAGATTCTAATGGGTGACTGGTTAAAAACACTTCTTCCGTGGGAAAGACCTGCTCGCACATTGGAAGAATTTGGGACCTAATTGGGAGAGGATCCCTACATTGTATCTCGCATAATCAGAGCTGTATTTATGAACTCAAATGGAAGAAGGAAAAACCTTGCCACTCATGGAGCGAACACCTCAAGCGGTTCTACGATAAGACCTCGGAACGTGGCACGTAATAAGATCCTGCAGGCTTGATTTGAATAACACTCTATGTCCATTTTTAAGTTGTTTAATGTTATGATGGGTCGAGCAATAAGTTATAATGATGAGTCGAGGGAGCTCGGCTCAAGGGTGCAGATTGGAAGAAGCGCGTGATTCACAAATATTGTTCTTTATTTCAAATGAGCTACAGTTAAATACAAAATTTCATTACATGGAGGTTACAACCACCTCAGGGGATTACAAAATCTTTCTTTGCATCTCAAAAATTAAAGTTAGCGAAAATCGTTCTTCACACCTGCCAACACCATGTCAAGGCAAGAACCACAAGAAAGGGAAAAAGAAAGAGGAAGAGAGTGAGAAGAGAAGGGGAGAAGGAGAGAGAAAGAGAGGAGAGAGAAAGAGAAGGAGAAAGAAAAAGAAAAGAAAGAAAGAGGAAAAGAAAAAAAAGCGGACGGTACTTAAAAAGTTTTCTTTGAAGCACACCGCCCCCTCCGGGTACGTTCCCTAGCACAGTTCCATCATTGGGCATAACTAGGGAACAACACAACTTCCACAAGAGAGGAACTAGGGAAAAACACAACTCCTACAAGTGGTAGACCATCGATACCAAACGTCGGCCCACGATCACCAGATAGACCCCATGTAGTGATGATCAAACCTTGACGCTTCATCATGTGCGGACTCCGACTCTGCCAAAGAAAGGACGAAGGTTGGAAGCATAGCAACACCACAGAAGGATCACTATTTATAAGAAAGCCAGGACGCTTGGGAAGTCGCGCAATCCGTCCCAATTCTCCATAAATCCGCATTAAAGCCACGCGCGCTTTTCCAAGGGAAGGAAGATGAAAGGGTCTTAGGCGTCAGGGAGCCCGGTGGCTCAATTTTTCAAGCAGCATTTCCCGAGTCTTGGCGCCCGGGGAGGCGGTAGCTCGGTTCGGGGGCTTGTTTCCGGGAGGGTCTTAGCGCCCGGGGCCGTGCTTTCGGTCTGCGGGCAACGGGGAGGGTCTTAGGCGCCCGGGGAGCCCGTGCTTCCGGTTCGCGGAGCTTGCGGCTCGAGGAGGGTCTTAGCACCAAGGAGCCCGATGGCTCGGTCGCGGGCTTAACGACTCGGGGAGGGGTCTTAGCGCCCAAGCCCGGTTGCTCGGTTGCGAGGCTTAACGGTTCGAGGAGGGTCTTAGCGCCCGGGGCCCGGTAAGCTTAGTTTGAGGGCTTAAGCAGGAAGGGTCTTAGCGCCCCGGGGCCTGCCTACTGGCCGGGTTCGCGCGGAGGCGCCAGCGGCTCGGGGTCTTAGCGCTGGGAGCCCGATGGCTCGGTTTGTGGGGCTTAACCGGCTCGGGAGGGTCTTAGCGCCCTGGGAGCCCTGTAAGCTGGAGTTCACGGGCCCAAAGGGTCTTAGCGCCCGGGAATGATAGCTCGAGTTCAAGGAGCTTATATTTCGAAGGAGGGTCTTAGCGCCCAACTGGCCCGATAGATAGGGTGAGGGCTTACTTATTTCGGGGAGGGTCTTAGTGCGGGAGCCAGTGCTTCGATTTGCGGGCTTAACAGAGGGTCTTAGTGCCCGAGGCCAGGGTAGCTCGGGTTCGCGGCTTCCGGCTTTGCTCGGGAGGGTCTTAAGCCCGGGGCCGGGGAGCCCGGTGGCTTAGTTCACGGGCTCAATAGCTTAGGAGGTCTTAGCGCTCAAGGCTTAGTAGCTCGTTCGAGGAGATAACAACTCGGGGAGGGTCTTAAGCCTAGGAGCCCGGTGGCTCGGTTCGGGAGCTTAGCGACTTAGGAGGGTCTTAGCGCCCGAGGAGCTGTAGTGGCTCGATTTGTGGGAAGCAACGGCTCGGGGGTCTTGCGCTCGGGAGCCCGGTGGCTTGGTTTGTGAGGAAGCAACGGGAGGGTCTTGGCGCCCGGGGGCCCGGTAGCTCCGGTTCCACGGGCTTAACGGCTCGGGGAGAGATGTAGGCGCTCGGGGCTTTGTGCTTCGGTTTGTAGATCTTAACAGCTTAGGAAGTGGCCTAGGGCCCAGTAGCTGATTTTAAACGCATTTCGAGAGGGTCTTAGAGCCTAGGGCCAGTCTTTCGGTTTGAAGAGCTTAACAACTCAAAGAGGGTCTTAGCGCCCGAAAGCCCGATGCTTTCGGTTTACGAAGCCTTGCGGGCGGAGGGTCTTAGCGCCCGGGAGCGTGGCTCGGTTTTCGAAGCAACGGGTTCGGGGGAAGGCCGGGGCCACGGGCCATGAAGCCGGGGAGCCCGGTACCTCGGGTTGGGCATAGCGCTCGGGAAGGCCTTAGCGCCCGGGAGCCGGGTAGTTCGGATCGCGGGGCGTAGCGCTCAAAGGAGACCTGTGGCACGGGAACCCAGCGACTCAAAATCGGTAAGACGGGAAGTGGGCGAAGAAATTAATCGATGAATCTTAGTATATCAACAAAGATTCAAGATTAGAAGCAATACAAAAAACCCAGGCTTACGGCCATCTGGCTGAGAAATTTAAAAAAAAAAAAAAGCTGGAACGCTGACGTCGGGCCAGAGCTTGCGAAGTAGAGGAGTCAAAGGCGGAGCCCGAGGCGAATTAGAAGGGCTAGCCCCCGGGGAGGAACCCAGGATCGCCCGGGCATGGGAGCAAGATCGGGGGCCCACAGAAACCTCGGCGCTCGCATCGAGCCTCGGTACCCGAGAGCGGATCCTTCAGCACTCCTCATGTTTGGATGTTGAACTCTAGGAGTGCAGGAGAAAAGCTCGGGAGCTTAGATGTTGGAAGGCAAGCCACCCGGAAGCCCATTGGGTGCAGGCCTCATCTTTAAGCTCCGCTATTACTTCGCCCCTCCGACTAGCCAAAGCCTCCTGCCTCGCAAGGTCCATCAGAAGTCGGCCAAGCTCCCCCGTCAAACCTATCATAGAGTTACCTACCTCCAGAGCCTCTTGGCGGGCCCGCTCCAAGGCCGCTATCTTGGCTCACAGGTCATCCTTGACGGCCTGCAACTCCTCTACGACTGACCCGGCTCATCTTCAACGACCGCCTCCTTAGGACCTCCTTTTCTTTATCCCCTCGGCTGCGCCTCGCCGTGAAGCATCTTGGGATTCGGACATTAGCTTCACGAGTTCCTCAGTCAAGTCCCTTATGCGGAAGCGAAGACCAGCCCTCGAGAAGGTCGGGAAGCAACCTTAGCCTTGTAGACTTCACCGCCTGGCGAAGCCTTGGTAAGTGACCTCACTTGCGAGCCTTTTGCGTAAGCTCTAGTCTTTTTGCCCGGAAAAAAAAAAAAAAAGAAGCAAAAAGTCAGCTAATATAACTAAAACAATAAAGAAAAATATCAAAGAAAACACTTGGACGTACAAAGGCGGTTCCCTGAAGCAGAAGAGCTAGAACCTCCTCGACGGGCAGGGCATCCACCTTTCACGAGGTCGAGTCGGCGTAGGATGGAAGCATTGACCCGGCAAGCTCCGCGCCCAGACGAGAGAGTCCTCGGTGCCTGCGGCGTGGACTCGGACAATAGGAAGAACCTCCAGCGAGGGCTCGGCCGCCCTCGAAGAGTCTCCGGCCGACGGGCGAGCGAGGCGAGGCTCCCACAACTAGGATCTTACCGCGAGCGAGGGCGGCCCTGCAGCGAGCTTGGAGGTTTCTGTTTCATGCTTCTCTTCTTCTTTGCTAACACCTCCAGGCGGGACTGAAGCTCTCCCCGTGTAGGCTTCGCTATAAGGGGCTCCGAAACAGAAGGTGAGGAAGACTTGAAGACAGGAGGCCTCATGACAAAGAGGGGAGAAGATCTCAGGAAAGGAAGTCGGGCAGGCCTCGCACCAGACGGTCCAGGAATATCCGAGCTAATGAGCTCGAAATAAGCACGCGGGGTGCACTTCACCAGCTTCCGCTTCACTCCTTGTCCTCAGGACTGAGATCGGGTCGAGCACCTGAAGGCCATGTGACCAAAGCAATGTCAGAAATATCCTATGACCTTTGAAAACTAGGACAAACTAGAGCGAAGGAGAACTCACGTAAGTTCTCGGGGGTAGTCCAAACGGCAGGAAAGCCAAGTGTGTCCTCTCGATCAAGGGGATTGTACTCCCAATGACGGCCACTGACAAAGAAATAACGTTCCTTCCAATACTTGTGCGAAAATGGAAGGTCTTAAATAATCAACTTGGCACTGGAGCGCTTGGAGATATAAAGAAATCCTTCAGCGGCCTCCTTTACACTGAAGAAGTCCAAGAGTAGGGCAATACTAGGAACACCCAGGCCTCTGTCCCTAAAAATGACTAACAGCCCCACCAGAACACCCCAGAAGTTGGGGGAAAGCTGAGAGGGGCAGACATTGAAATGTTGTAGAACCCTTTTTATAAAAGGATGCAAAGGGAAGCGGAGGCCATTCTCAAATGCCACCTCAAAAAAGCACATCATCTTGGGCACTTGGACGAAGTAGGTGGTCAGCAACCTGGGTCCCAAACGGAGGCCCATACCGGGCCACAAAGATCTCACCGTATAAAGGTTCGACGGAAGCTAGGGCATGGGCCTCGGCGTGCAGTATGGCGACCCTCAGTATTGAGCCTCTAAGATGCAGATTTCATTATTTGCCCTTGCCCTTATCTAAGGGAAAGGAGGCTCTCCCAGACAGCTTGATGGACCACCACTGACCATGTCGACTCCCCGCCGATCCGCCTGAACTAGAGACGCCTTAGTAGGATTACTCCTATGCAGCGAAAGCGAGGAGGAAGGCGGGACCCATGTGGAGTACACGAGGGCTAAGTAAGAAAAAAAGGAAATCGAAGAAAATCACGGGAGAACTGTCGAGCATGCCTAGAGCCTTGCAAGACTTGAAACCAAAGACGGAGGGAAGAAAAGACGGACCCGAGGCGAGAGCAAGGCAGGGACCTGACCCCAAAGCGAGATATCAAGGACCCGCAAAGTAGTCTGAGCGATAGTCGGACAGACAAAATTCAAGAAAGGAAGCTGAAGCAGTAGAGGCAAAAGCTTCAAGAACAAGGTAACAAAGTGCAAACGGTCAGGGGACGTTTTTAAGGAAGCTAAGAGCCACAGCCGAAATAAACGTGAAAATCGAGAAGCCATCATTATCATAAGATGTTGGACGAATACAAAGCCCTAATCAAACCCTTCTTGAGTAGCCTGTTAGGTATCACACGATCGACGATACAGTATTATACTACACTCGCTTTAGTCAAAGGGATGGAAACGTGATGGGGTTTAAATAATAAGTAGCATGATTTCGAGAATATGAACTCTTGTCGAGATTAAGCGGGCCCAATACTATTGATAGGTCCTTAATAGTATCCCTCAAATGCAGGCCTAAAACAAGGGCCCAACTCGCCCCTTTAAAAGTCTAATAGCCCAAGGAATCCGTATTAGAGGAAAACACCCAATCTCCACCAATCAGGAAAGTAGGATATTTCCTAATTATTGCCCATCAATTATCCCTTATTAATCGATTTACGATAAGGAAAGAAAATCTCCCGCAATGGGAGAGATATAAATATCATCCTGTAGGAGGAAAGATAATAGTCTGTCTCCATCGGCTAGGAAAATTATCATGATCATCCATTATAAATACTAGGCCACCTCGCCGATTGAAAGGTATCTGAACATATACCTGAACCGTTCCCGCAAGCGGTTGATCGCCTGTGGCGGAGGGTGACTTAAGCATCGGAGAGGCAGCGGGCGAGCCCAGCGATCCTTTTTGTTTCTTGTTTTGGAGGAGCCCAAGCGTCTGAGACAAGCGGACTGCTCAGGCTAATTCCAGCCTCCTCCAGTAGTTCGATTGAAAACCATCATCGAAACTTTTCCTTAGTCTGATTTTGAAGAATCATCTCAGATACATTCTTGAAAAACTTTTGTGGAGCTTTTCGACATTTGGCGTTTCCCAAAGGTATAATTTGAACATAATCGTGAGTACACCCTTAGAAAAAATTCTTTGAAACTTTTTGGCTTAATACAAAAATTTTCTTAGGTCTAGACTCTAAAAATGCAAATACACTGAAAAATTCTTGGGAAGTGGTTCTGCTTCAAATACTTCTAGAATTGTATGTTTTGAAGATAATCATCATTACACTGCCAGAAAAAATCCATTTGAAACTTTTCGGCTTATTACGAAAGATTATACTTGAAATTTAGGCTCTAAATAGTCTAAAACACCTTTGAAAATAAATTCTTGGGAAGCTATTTAGTGGCACCAGATACTTCTAGGGTGTATGTTTTAAAGATAATCATATGTACACTTTTCGAAAAAAATCATTGAAGCTATTTGGCTTACTACGAAAATTTTCTTAGGTGTAGACTCTAATAGAGTCGAGACTACACTAAAAAATTCTACGAATAAATCACGATGTTTCAAACACTTTTTTTAGAGTACTATTTACGAAAATAATCACAGCGTACACCTTGAAAAATTCAATGAATATTTTCGACTTATTACGAAAAACTTCTTAGGTGTAGACTCTAAAAAGTGTCTAAAATACACCTTTGAAAAAATTCTTGGAAGTCGTTTGGCTGTTTCGAACACTTTCCAGGGTGTATATTTTGAAAATAATCTTGTTTGCTTATCAATTCACATTGACTTATCGACGTGAAAAATTTTAGGTGCAGACTCTAACAGAGTCGAGAATACACCTTCGAAAAAATTCATTGAAGTCGTTTGGCTGTTTAGAACATTTTTCGGGGTGCAAAATTTGAAAATAATTCATGAATTCACCTTCGAAAAAAATCCTTAACGTTGTTCGGCTTGTTTCGAACATTTTCTTAGGCACGCAGACTCTGAAAAGAATCATGAGTACACTTTCGAGAAAAAAAATTCTTTAATGTCGTTTGGCTATTTTAAAAAATTTTCTAGAGTGCATATTGAATGATTTTCAACAACCTAAAGGTTGAATTTATCTTTCACACAATCTGACTTTCTTTGCTTCTAGTGCGAGTTGCCATTTCTGAAAGAATTTGGTTAATACTACCATGGAAAGCGATTTAAAGGTAGCTCCATGCTAGATAAATTTTGTGGCGGCTTTGCCGTAGTACGAATGACACAAATCGAACCAGGACAGGGGCCATTTGTTCTACTCTTCTTTATTTTTTTTTTATTATTGTTTTTTAATCATTTTGAATAATCCAAATACAATTACTTTTCCAAACACATTTCAAATACTCAATGAAAAAATATATATACGTAAATACCACTTTAACATAAAGGGGGTCCATCATTTGATCACAAAACTCTTTTTCATTCGATATGGCATTTCATGACCATTTGGTTCATTTCCCACCTTTATACAATGCAGCATTATTAAATAGTTTTCAATAGCAAAAATATTTTCAAACAAAATTAGAGTTCAATTTTCATAATAATGTTTGTACAAAATGAGTCAAATAATTTCATATATGCATGTGACGGAACTTTACTTATCCTTCGTGTGACTTTGACGATGACTCTGATTCACTGCGGTCTACGTCCTCATGCATGTTCTCTCGGTACCTGTACACTGATAAAAACAACGCACTAAGCATTTTCATGCTTAGTGGTTCTATATAGTTCTCTTTTCCATTTTAGTTAATCTAAATATCCTTACCACAGTTTTCTAAGCAGTATTTTTTAACCTTTTGAATAGTGTTTATTACAATACACATATATACATTTCCTTATACATTCCATTTACAGTTTATTGATCATTCCAAATATGCACTTTCATATGCAATAAAATCATTTTCTAACCCTAATCATACATTCACAATTTTCTTATCATTTTAATTTATCTTAACAGATTTAACCTAATACTTTAAAGTTCAGGGATAAGGAATTACAAACCATCCCAGGGCTGGCGGTATAAAAACATTTTGTTTATAACACGTCACAGTCCATTGGCACGCCTTTGGTTATTAAAAAATCGATTGGTACAGACGCTCACGAATCTCTTGTCTAAGTTGGGCTGGGTTGAGGAGTGACACATCATTAAATTAGGTTATAAAATCTTCTCAGTTGACTATGACATTGCCAATCTATCCATAAACTAGAATTTATGGTTAACAATTCTATTAGTTCAAATCTGTTCATAGAAAAATACGGTATAAATATGTACATTTATACTAACAATTCATTTCAATCTCATTTGATTTTCATATGCAAATCATTTCTAAATCATTCTTTCAAATCAATTGATAAATCAATATGTTTTCTTATAAATCATTTCGAATTCAAATCCTTTTGTAATCATTCCAAACACTTTGGAATTAGAGAGAGAGTAAACAAACTAAAAGATTGTCATCAACCCGATTCACATCACTTGAGTCTTGACCTCAACTCAAAGGTTTCTCTCGTTGGCACAATCCGTCACAAATGACAATCATATATTAGTTAGGGTATTTCTAAGGTTTCTATTTAGGTCTTATTTGTACCCGACTCTCTTAGTACATTGTTCCTTTCATTTTTACCATTTCTTATCCTTAGACATTCTTATCATTCTTTTTAGGCATCGATATCGTCATTTTAGCCAAAATTTTTGGGTTAAGTGGGGTCAATTTGGATACAATTATTTCAAGAGATTTGTTCTCCTAGAAGTCTAGTTGACTGATAATTTGAATTACTCAATTTCGAATGAGTATTATTGATTATTAGCCTAAATGCAGCCTTGACCTGGTATATCGAACTTAACGAGTGGCCAGCAGGCCTCACTTTGATGAATTTTCTGGATTCAATGGAGTCCAAATTTAGATACACTTATTTCAAGGAGATTTGTTCTCCTAGAAGTTCATTTTACGCTTATACTTGAATCACTCAATTCGGATGAGTGATGGCCAAGTTATGGCCTAAATACCGAAACTACTCCAAACACCTTGGCGCGTATCGGGCCCCGAACGAAATTGATCAGAAAATAGAATCTCACTTTTGACAAATTTAAGGTCAGTAGAGTCCAAATTTGAATACACACTTGACCCGGGAAGATTTGTTCTCTTAGAAGTCTAGTTTACCCAGAAATTTGAATCACTCAATTCGAATGAGTGATGACCAAGTTATGGCCAAAACAAAAACATGAGTTTTGGAAAAAATTTGACAGCATCTCTCCTAAAAACCCAACATTTCCTTTGTATAAAAATTCCTCATTTGAGGACCACAACCAAAAACAACTTAGAGAAACCAATAAAACACTTTTATTCAAATTTGGGGTTTTCCCCAACCCAAACACAAGAAAAATGGGGGTTAGGGTTTGGTTTACTTACCTCAAATTTCTTTCAATCCTCTTCTTTCTCTTTTTGATCACCTAAATCCTTGATCCTATGGAGGAAAATCACCAAGTTCCTCTCTTCTTCCTCAACCATAGTGTGCCCTAGCTCTCCTTTCCCTTTTGCCTAAAATGTGGGTTATGGCATTCAAAGACCAAAAATTGGTCTTTTGTCCATTACATGACTAATTAAGGCCACGTTTGGCTACACACTAATTCATCATTTCTCTTTTTTTTTTAAAGCTTCATTTCACTTTCATTTCCTCTTCAGTTCATTTCATTTATATTTGGTACCCATTTACTCATTTATGACCCTTCGGTCCTCATTTGACATTTTTACCAAATTTATTTGGCTCCTATAAAATTTCCGAGTTTTTATCATTTTTTCGTTTTAGCCATTTAAACTCCAAAAAAAAATATAATTTAATTTATTTTACACCCTGAACATGTTATAAAGCGTAGGAGTATTTTCAAGCGTCTGAGATCTCTACCTTATTGAACATTCCACGGCTTTGCAACCTGAGATTTCACCCTTGTCATGAGCGTAACTTTCTTGTATTTGTTTCTTCAGGAGCTTCTTATGCTGGTTCTATGGCTTCCAGCTCAGTTCCATCTTTATCGAGGTAATCCAAATTTGTGATCTTTCTTCCTTAATCCATGCTAGTTCTGACATCATTTTTTTGCTTTGTAGTACTATTCTTCCCCTTTTACCTAGGTTAGAGTTTGTGCATTCTCTTAGGGGAGTATCTTCTTCTCCACCTAGTTTCCCTTTCCCATTGAGATCAGCGACCGAACTACTTCTTGAAAGAAGTTATGGCCTATTGTAAACCTGGCCAAATCATGGCTAAGGGCTTCAGAATGATGGGGTGCATGGATTACTAGGAAGTCCCCACATTTCAGAGGACTTTGGATGACATTGGGGATTGAGTGGTTCAGTCATCTTGCCACTATAAACACTTCACTTGACGTGGAGTTGATAAGTGTTGCACTGAAATTCTAGTCTAAGAGTATTAACTATTTCCTGCTTCTCTTTGGCCCCATTTCCATCACATTAAGAGATATTACCATTCTCAAATTGCCTACCTATCAGGTCTTAGATGTATAGCATGTAAAATACCTATAATTTTATAATAATTTTATTATATGTTTATGATATAAATCGAGCCAAATGGGGATTTTTCAGGAATTGATAAATGATTAAATGAAAATGTGAAATGTTATATGATCGAAAATGAGTATATGATTGAATGATATATGCTAAGTGATTAAATTATCGAGGCAAGAAGTGCAGTGAAAAGAGACGAATTTGGAATTTGTGAAATAATACAGACATAAGGGTCAAATGAAAATGAGCTTAAATGCTAAAGTGATTTAAATGTTAAGTGGTGTGTTAAATGGGAGTGATAGAACTTAAATGCAAATGAGAAATGAGACTAAGTCAATCAGGAGAACCCCGAGTATGGCCTTGCAACTAAATGGGGTTTAAAGACCAAATTTTGGTCTAGGAAGCTCATTTTTGAGCAAATCCCGTTTTTGGGAGAGAAAGAGAGGAGAAAATGGGAGAAGAGCTAGGGCTTGAAGAAGATCAAGTTTTGATTGGGTTTCTTCCCATTTTCTTGCTCCTTTGTGATCAAGCAACTTAGAAGTGGAGATTTGAAAAGGCTAAGGTGAGAAAACAAAACCCTAACTTCATCTTTTTGTGATTTTGATTTTGGGGAAAAGCCCTAACTTGGGAAAAAGAGGTTTTTATTGATTCTAACCCATTATTGGAGTGGTTTTAATTAGATTCCATAATTGGATTATGAGATGCATGGTTGGATGATTATTTGAGTTTTATTAGGTGAAAAAATGGCAAAATCGCCATTTAAGGCGGAGACCACTGTGGTATTGGTGCCGAGAGTGGGTCGGTACCTGACGGAGAACCAAAGTGGTATGATTGCCGATCAAAGTGGAGTACCGATACCGGGTTCACCAGAAAGGGTTGGTACGATCTGGATCAAAGTGGTAAAGGTAAAAGATGCTTCCACGATACGATTTTGTACCACCGTGTAGCCCAAATTCATACACCGATAGTATAGAAGCCTAATAAATGACTAATGAGGTTCAAAATAAGAATGAAACCCAAGTGGCTTATACCGTACCTCGCCTCCTCAGCCGAGTTGGTATTTAGCAAACTTAATGCCCCTATGATAATATAATAAGTTCACAGACACATATAATTGTAGGACTACCTGAATGGATATTGAATGACCGACACCTTTGTTGCATGGCGAGGCATGTATAGTACTTCGGTACTCTCCTAATTGGTGCGACGACACTCTGCATCCAATGCTTGGCATTCTACTTTGTACTAAATCACCTCGGTACTATACCATACCTTAGGAATTTACTTATTGTCTTGTGTCCACCTCATTTCTTATTCTCTTTGGTCTAGGTAGTCAAGCAGTTATATGATAAAGTCCCGGAATAAACGAATAGGAATAAAGTAATGTCGTTGTTACGCTCTGAATGTACCTACGGGTACCTTTAATATGATATAAAGCTCTGCGGTACCCCCTCCCGGTACCTCAGATGCAATGTAAGCTCTATAACTCCCTACGGGAGATGCGAACAAGTATAAGTCCCTTTATAAGTACAAGAAGTATGTGTATAAGTTTGTTATATGATAAGAGTTTGAATAACGACAAGAGCAAAGCAATGCACACTATTCCACTCTTGAATACACTTATTTGCAACAGAGTATATGTCTTCCTAGAATTTACGTACTTCCATACAAGATAAGCTTCAGACCCCATGAGAGATCCGAAACGCACAGCCCAGGGCATGGCATGTATGGTTTGATATATGAATTCATGAAAATTTTATATCTGCCATCAGATATATGATATCGTTATATGCTTAATATGACAAGTATTAAAGGTATGTGTATAATGATAAGTCATATGTTTCACTCAAGCGCGTTTTAATAGTTTTTATCCATGTATGGTACAAAGATGATCGTCAAGGACTTCCGATATTGTCGAAAGCCAACAAACCAGCAGAGTCCATCATAAAAGAGGGTATCGCGCTTCAATTATAAACAATGTACGCTTTTGTATATGTATATAAACGGGACTCGTGGATCGTATGTATTGACACTCGAAACACTACATGGGGTAGTTTTATTTAGCCTTGTATAAGGATGCACCCAAGGAGTAAGACTCGACCTACCAATGTCTAAAAGCAAGTAAAGACCTAATATAGCCGCCCCTTCCATCCGCCAGCGAGGGTCAAAGGTGACACAATGCACTATGTTCGCTGGAGACCCGCACTCTTCTCCCCGCTAGGAGGTTTTCACAATCAACCCCATTTTGTTAATATTCAATTACAAGATGTCATCGGTTCACTGCTGAGACGCTTGAGTTTCGCCGCGGCCCTCCACATAACATGTTCCAACTGAAACTACGCGATACTAATACCAGCGGCGACACTTGCTCTTGTGTCAGCCTAATGCCTTAGGCACTTTACTTCAGTCCCAAATTAATAGCCGTTATAAATACGTCAGATGAGCCTTATAAAGTCAGCGCGGTCTTCTGTGGTTCAGATAAACGTGGTTCTTCGCGACATTTTCCGTGAGCTTTCGACAAGCGAACCAAATTTCCCGCTAAATCGGGACTCATCATCCCTACCACGACGATGCCTTCGATGATCTTGTGCGGCGTCTTTCTTCGGGATTGGGTAGACGTGCATTGATACACTTATACTCGGTGGCCCGACTGCATATCTCATCGAGTAAGATTATGGCTTCATCTTAACCATATCTGCAAGACTTTGAGAGTCCTTTAGCCTCACTAGTGGCAAATGCCAGGTGAAAATTACTGCAGAGGTTGTCGACATTTTCATCTTCGATGTCTGCATCCCCAACTAGTCTACAACCATACCTCCCTTTGTCTGGGGCCACCAGCTTGGCTCTTCTGAATCATTCCGCTTTACCTCCTTACCTTATGCTCGCCTAGACTCGAGCACAAACACTCGCTAAGGAATATCACACTCTCAGTTCCACAGATTACCCTCTATTCACTACCCATCATTCTCTTACTTGGTGGGAATATCATATTCGACGCAGCTTCATAGTTCTCAAGCCAATTTCCAGTACACAAAAATCATTTATTTGATTTTTATACCCCATTCACGCCGATTTCTCATTTTCTGGAGATTTGACTCTTCTCCTAGTAAGCCTACCAAGAAACCTTCCATGGAAAAGGAGAAGAAAATGATCTCCTCTGACATTATCGCCTAAAAGCTCAAGCTGGTGATGTGAGGAATTCTTCCAACCCACGGTGATTATCTTGCAAACCAACCCATCGGTTTGATTTCTCCAACACAATTGATGATCCCATTGAGATTGAAGACATGGAAGAAGCTTCAAGTGAGACAACAATTTTACTAGTAATGCAACTATGAGAGCGTAGGTAGCAAGAGGGTTTTAAACAGTATTACCAACGCCGAGAAGGCCGGCACATA
This sequence comes from Tetrastigma voinierianum, assembly GCA_016808115.1. Lineage (NCBI taxonomy): Eukaryota > Viridiplantae > Streptophyta > Magnoliopsida > Vitales > Vitaceae > Tetrastigma > Tetrastigma voinierianum. The sequence continues at coordinate 284,081 of JAEQBH010000118.1, forward strand.
CCACTTCACCCTTGTCTTTCTCCGCCAAACACCTTCCATCTTTCCAGGTTTTTCATCTTATATTTTCCATTTTCGCCTTCCACCGAGATTCAACCTTCAGATGGTATACAGACAATTTTCTTCGACTCACCTTCCATCAATCATCCTTCCACCCAAGATGATCCTCCAAGATCTGATCATCCGCGGATTGTACTTACTCGGTCGAATCCACTTTCGTTCATTTCATCGCATACGTTTTTCGGTGCAATATAGCGTTGTCATCACTCAAAGCGCATCGCACCGCCTTCATTTCCAAAGGTTTCAACTTTAGACTTCTTGGCGTTTTCCCAATGATCGCAGTTTGAAACCACCGCAGACCTCCCACATTAGGATTTTTAAAGAGACGTAATAAATTGATCACCTCACCCGGCTAAGGCAAAACGTCGTGTAATTAGCCGAATGAACCATGCACTAAGTATGATGGTTAGAAAGAGAGTATCAACATGTCGATCAAGAATTGACAAGAAAAATACATGTGACCTCGTGGAGCAAGGTGATATTGCCAGTGTTCAATGTCTCTTAAGCATCTATAGAAAGCCGAGTCCTTTGGTCTTTTCTTAGCTTCCCAAAGCGATGAGATAATCAGATTGGCTTAAGAATTATAGGAAATTGATGCATCTCTCTAGCATTGCCTTGGCTATTGAGATTCTCTCTGTTCTTTTGATTTTCCATGATCTAACTTTGACATTTCTGAACATTTATAAACTAATGAGACTTTGACTTGGGAACTTTATAGCCATTTATTTGGCATTTTTTCAGTTATAAAGCCTATTTCTTACCTATGCTCCTCAGATATCTTTCTTCATTGCATCATGTCTGCGATGATAAGGATCATCTCGAGGCCAATATCTCCTTCTCCTCTACCTTTGCTAGGGAAAATAACAGGCCTACCATTTTTCATTGGAAAGTGAAGACTCTGAAATCATTCTATTGTTGCTAAAGACTATTGAGCACTGGACCACAAGACTACAACCATGACATTGCATTATGACCTAAGTATATCTGTACACCTTCTATGCAATACATGGAATGAAGTCAGAAAATCAATAATACCAAGACACGTACATTACAACCATGATGAACATTGCATTAGTGGATCAAGGTGGCATCTAGTCACCTTTTGATGTGCGACGGTATAAGGAATGTAGGAATCGTGAAAAATCACTTACATCAGCACACGTACACTATAACCATGACATTGCATTAGTGGATCAAGGTGGCACTAGGCCTACCTTTTGATGTGTGTTGATGTTTGTGGAAAGATGTTGTAGCTCTATTTTTGATTAAAAGTAGTCTTTGGACCTACTTTCTTTGAGAATATATAGATTATATCAAAAATATACAAATATTAGAGAGATCAAAAAAATAGTACTACAAAGATCTGATATATTATACATACAAGAAAGGACACATTTATATGATTTGGAGAAACAGGTGGCCAAAAGCTCACTAGATATAGGTTTATCCAAAACATAGAACAAAGCTCCTTAGTAGAGAAACAATGGCTACAAAGCCTACTTTTCTCCAAAACATAGAATAGAACAAGGTACTATGTTAGATAACTTGAATTCTTGAGAAACAATGGCCAAAAGTTTACTTTGACTTCAAAACACATAAACATTCTTCAAAATTACACTTTAAAAGGTCAGAACGCCTAATTCTTAAAATTTTTACAATTTCCCACATGGTAGGAAAATACTTCTTCAAGTATTTCCCATTGATGAAACCCTTCAGGTGGCCTTCCTTGTATACTACAACCTAGTATGTTCCATGTACAGATTGGAACTAAGATCCTCCGCTAGAGACCATTTGCCTAATTTTTGTCTTTGGAACTAACTCGGCGTATCAATCTTCCAAAACAAGCCTTCCTACTTCAAAGCTTTTCCTCTTAATTCTCTTATTATAAGTCTAAGCCACTTTTTTTTTTCTAAATCAACTTGTCATTAAGGCCAGATTCTTCCACATTCACCATTCTATTCCTTCTCATCATAATCTCCTCATACTGAGAGGTAAGAACCATTTACCTGAAACTTAAAAAGAATGCAAACACATCTATCGTATATTAATATTCATAGGTTAGAGAAAAGATTCATCCCTGAAGTCTTGAAGTTTGCATGCCCAATAATGTCTCTAATAAAATTTGTGTCAATCTTGTGGATTCTCCTCATTTCTCCTATCTTACCAACACTCGTTAGATGCTTCGTCATCCATTGGTTTAGCATAAAACTTGAGCTGATCCGTTTGTGCTATGATCTGATAACTGATAGAAAAATAATCATCTCTTCCCAACAAACATTATTCTCATTAGTAGTGATAGATAAAATCTCAAACCCATAATACAACTGGGCCTCGAAGAACCGAATCACATCCTTTATTCCCGCTTTCACTTTGTACTACCCCACCCACTTAGTGAAATAGCATGAAGAACTATTAGATGAAGATATGCCCCTTTGATGATGTTGGATGAATCTACTGATCCATGCCAACTTCGAATTACTATGGCTCTTACTATTTAACAATTCAACAAGAGGGAATACTTTGCATGGCTCTGAAGGCCTCCGCAATCGTTGACAACCTTTGGAGGTGAGGATGCGCCTTGTAATGGTCGACAAAAATAGTCGTGTCTTCTAATTCAACCGTTGCATCTTTACTCCAGATCATGGAGCCTCATGTGCCTGCATTAAATGCTCATAACTTCCAAAGCTGGTTCCAAAGATAAGCACTTGGAGTAATAACCCATCAAACTTTCTTCTCTATAGCTCTTCTAGTAGATCAAAATTCGAGCTTCCATCCTTTCTTTGCTCTATAAGTAACCTCTCGCTGACTTCCTAAATATCAAGAACTCTATTCTCCAATCTCCTTCAAAAATTGAAGGGTGATTCTTCTTCTCTATCATGATGAGATTATGGGTTAATTCTTCACCATTTTTTTTACACTGAGGCGGTATTTGTTAAAGCCTCATCACTTCCCGCCGAGTCCCCCCCGTACATGTTCACAATCTATTATCAAAGGACCTAACAACTAATGGCGCCAGCAAAGTAGTGTTAATATCAAGTTGTTGCACTATACTCCCTCACAATTCGTCGGCTAATTGAGAATCTCAACATCGAACTTTTTCGCCTCGTCAGGATTTCTAAACCAATCACCAAGGCTTCATAATTTACCATTGTTATATCCAAAGGCTGGATTGTTGATGCCAATGGTCTTTTTACTCCTCTTAGTGAGATGATCACTATTCCTACACTGGCTGAATTCTATATGCTTGAACCATCAAATTTGAGATCCCACGCCTTTCTACCCACAAATCTGCCTCATACTCTTTGCCTGTTCCACTTCTAAGGAAGATGACCAATTAGAAATTTGTCAATGTCATTCCTTGACTAATTTATGTGGAAAACCAAGATGAATTCCTAACAAAGCAAACACTAACAATTCTCTCCGTAATCAAGTGGACGTTAAGTACATACACTTATGTTTAAGATGAGAAACCATAAACCCTTAACTTTATCATAATGCCTTGAGTTAAAAATAGAGTACAAGGCCAAACAATAAAATTTTCAATTGTCTCTGATTTAAGACCTACTCAAAATATTATATAACCACCATGACCTTTAGAGTTGTTTGTGCTAAAAGACAACCATTATCTATTTTACTGGCTAATAAATATAATTTAAGTATAAGACCTTACATAAAGAGGCATTACAACTATGTTTAGAGAGGTACTTTGATTTTGTCAGTATTACTGAATACCTTCCAAATGATAATTTCAGTGAAGAATTTATATAGAGGCACAAAATTAAGGTCAGAGAGTACTTCGGATTTTGCCAATGTCGTCAATGTCGCTTCTTCGAATCTTCCTTCCATGTTTTCAGCCACCAATTTATAATCTTTCAGTTACCCACTGGATAAACTTTAAACACTCATCTTAATCCAGAACTTTTTGAGTTTCTTCTTTGTTCTGTGGACACTGGTTGAAGTAATAGCTTTTTCTTTGTTATGATCCACTTACATTCCTCTTTGGTGAACTAAGAATTCGAGAAAATTCCCAACACAAAGTCCAAATGCAAATTTGAGTGAATTAAGCTTCAACTAATGATGTCTCATCCTCTTAAACCTTTTTCTTAAATGATCTACATGCTCATTGGCTCTTATAGATTTAACTACAATATCATCAATGTATACTTCCATGTGGTGGCCTAGCATGTCATGGAAAATGTTAAGCATCACTGCCTTTATAAGTTAAACTTAATATTTTTGAGATCAAAGGGCATTACCATCCATTCAAATGTCCCTGTGGAGTCAGGACATCTAAAGGCGGTCTTACGTATATCTTCTACTACTATTAAAATATGAGTGTAACCAAAGAAACCATCCATAAAGGACAACAATACCTCATACCAAGAGAATTAACTAATACGTCTAATGGCACTACATATACATCACAAAACCATACCTGCGTTTCATTTTCTCATTGATGCAGGAATAATGATTTGCCAACCATTGAACATACCTTATAGTTCACAACTGGCCTCAATGTACTTCTCAATTCTCCTTCACCTTCTGCCACAACCAACTTCCTTGGACATTCTTCTAGGTGGTTGTTGGAAAGGATGGAATTTAAGCCTAATGGGAAGGCAATGTTCCAAAAGACCTCTGTCCAATCTTGGCATTTCACATAATTCCAAGCAAAGCAATCTTTGAATTCCTGCAACAATAATATGATATGTTCCTTCAAGTTAGTGGATAAGAGAGAATCATGATAAGTAATCCTTGGTCAACCCACATATCGAGGCACTCTCTCACAGGATCATGTACTGAGGTTATTATTCATCAGGGAGAGCCTTGCCTAAACTTCAATCCAATTTCTTCCTCCTCTGTCCCCACTCTTCTTCATAAATCACTTCAACTTCACATATGTCTTGGAATCGTTCTTCCGCAATTTTGGCAACTTGTCAGATTTGCATTTTGAATGTCGCGCTGCAATTTACCCATTTCTTCCATGAGAATATTTAATCATCATTTCCAATATTCGCACCTATCGCCTGAAATTGACAAGGTATTGTTCTAAGAAGTCGCAAATGGTCTCAATGTCAGATCTTCACCTCACAGATATTTGAGTCTATTCTTCTTTTGCCTTGAATTTATTTGATCGAACTTTTGTCAGAACTGCTTCACGTAAACTATACAATTGAAAGGTTGTTGAGCCGCCCGATACCACTTACTTCATCACCTCCAAACAAGAAAATTGGTAAAGTGAGTGACGCACACAACCAATCGCATGAATCCATTTCCCTTTCAATAAAAGCATTGTAGTTAGCAGTATAATTAATCACAAAGAAAGCTGATAAGGATGTCTTAATACCCACAATGATGTCAATAGGGAGTACGCCAAGAGTCATAGAGATTTCTCTAGTAAAAGCTGATACATACACCTTTATTTCAATCAAATCACCAATGTTTCTTCCTAAAGCTCTCAACATCCTCAATGGCATCACATTGACTGCTGATCCATTATCCACTAATACCTTGGACACTGGTTTACCGGGCAAAGGTGCCTCACACAGAGAGGTCCTGCGGCCCTTGTTATCTCCGTAGTTTCGCAATATCACATCTCCGAGCCTGCTTCCTTCAAAGGGGTCAATGGTGATTACCTTCTAACTGCTTTCCTCTCGCTGTAAAATGCCTTTCTCACCCCCACGCTTTTCCTCCATCTCTTTTGACTTGAAAAAATATGGTAAAGTTAGGGAAATAGTAGAACATTTCAAGGAAACTAGAAATGTTCCTATCATAATAGTTTTTAGATCTATTTCTTCATCAGATTCGCAACTAGACTCTTTATCTTCTGTAGCCTTCCTTCTAAATTTAGCTTTCTTTGAAGTAGACCTCACTTCTTCTCAGGCCTCTATTTCTTTGGTTTTTCCCGGCATTTCAGCACCTTTCTCCATAGCTTCCTGGGCCTCTACATATATCCTTCTCTTTGCTCTAGTGAGCTTTTTGTGGGCCCTTCTCATAATATACTACATGCCACTCTTGTTCGTGGAATAGAGAGGACAACAAATCTTTGATGTATTTTCCTCCTGAATGTTTTCCTTCCCTCGGAAAAGTATGTCCTTTTCGAGGAACATTCTTTCTTTCATGCTTCCTTACTTTATTTTGAATGCATGGATAATTCCATTATTCATTTTCTTCAGTTACAGATACTTTTTCCTTTTATCGCTAATTCATATCCATAAACCAAATATTGTGTAGGAATTCATACCTTTCTTATCTTGACATTAGAAGAAAGCTTCTCGTCCTCCTTTTCATTCAAAACTACTCTCGATCCGGGCAAAATGTCAATTAGCACATCAGTGGAAAGCGCTGGATCTTCATCAACCAACCACCATGGCCTCCTTTTTCTCAGGAAGCTTCAGTATTCCCTTGTTGATCCTGTCCTGGATAATATTCCTAAAACTCCAACAAGAATTAGTACTATGATTCCAGGAGTTATGATACTAACAATTTCCCCCGAGTTCCTCTTTGCTTGGGACTTGGTGATCTTCGGGAAATGTGATGAATTTATCCTTCATAAGGAAATCAAATATTTCCTCAGTCTTTGCCACATTAAAAGTATAATGTGCTTGTGAATTGGAGGTCTGTGACTTATTCCATAAGTTAGGCTCTTTCTTAACCAGTAGAGGACAAATGAAGGAACCTATAACAGGTGAGGATATGCTGCCATAACTCTTTTAATCGACCTCCTCCCGGGCAAGAAGTTCCCACGGTCTTTCTCTCATAATTTTCCCAGCAACATTCCTACCTATGTTACCTTAGTAGCAAGCTCATAGAAGTTTTGAACTACATACATTGAAACTTCTTCCTCAACTCTATATCAAGTCCCCTCTATGCTATCTTCACGTACTTTGTTTTTGGGAGATGGATTTTGCATATATTCCTCATTCTTTTGAAACAATAGATAAATGACTCCATTGTTTCTCCACCCCTTTGGGTTACCCTTGATAATTATGTTATGCAAATCTTAGGTTATGATTTGAAGAATTGTGTGTGAAACTATCTCTCAATTTCCTACCAACTCGTGATAGAATTCTTTGGCAATGTTGCATACCAAGTAAAAGAGTCTGTACTGAAAGTGAGAAATAACCCGAGTTTGAGATAGGAGAAATTTTCATAGTTGGTCAATTCCCACACTGTACTATGCGACTCAAGCCACATGCCCAAGTGCATCATTCATTTTCAGAATAAAGAGAATTCAGGAATTCTATACCCTATTGGGTAAGGATTCTCTCTATCTATTGCCTCTGAATATGACTTATAGAATTCTGGATGGACAACCTATTTAAGGCTAGGCTCATACAGTTCCTGTACCGCTTCCCTTATTGCCTCCAAATTTAGTAGTGGTGGCTGCATAAAAGGATGAGGAATTTGCTGGTCTCTATTAATACCTACCCTTAAGGGTGGTGAAATAGTGCCCCATGTGCCTCCTGCTAAAGAAAATGACTCATTATAAACTCTAAGTTGTGTAATCCGGTTGGAGATAGCATACACCCTTTGAGGAGTCGTTGTTTTAACAGGATTAAGATGTTCTCCATCATAATTTTTCAAACTTCCCTCTTCTCTCCTATAGGGATGAAGATATCGATTTTCAACATGTTTAGGAGAATGGTGAGGTCCACCTACTTCCTAAAAATCGGGGGAGCTAAATTCTCGAAGTTCAATAATTGATAGTCAGGATAAGCAGCCCCAGCGCCTTGTCGCCTCGATGAATCTGGTAAGTCAATTCTAACCTCTACGGTCCTGTGCACTTTTGAGATTGCTTTCTTCATGATGCAGCTTCCTTTGCTTAGATTGTTCTTCTCTTTCTCGCAACATTGCACTTAACTGCCAGATGTTTTTTCTGTATACGCCTTCATCTCATCAAAGCTTTCACATTCGACATGAAGCCACGCTAACATAACTTTGAGTTGTGTTAGAGTCAGCCTCTGCTTGAGCAGCCTTTTCATCAAACGCTGTCCGTGCCCAACGATTCAATCTCCTGTGAGACTTCATCATTACTTAAAACTCAACAAATATTAGAACAATAATATCATCATCATTTATACACCTACGCCCGTCTTCTTGCTCAAATGATGTCGATACAAACTCTTCTGTAGAAATACATATTTTTCTCAAATTGTTCCCGCCATGGCTCTTAAACGAATCCTTCGCCATTTCTACAACATCGATACCGAGTCCCGAGACTCAAAATGGTTTTACTTCTCAATTTTGCATCCGAATCCACCCCATGATGTTTCTATAAAGATGTGTCCCAATCGAAAGCATGTTTCACAGCATGGGTCCCATCAAGGAGCAAAATATGTTGTGGTGATTTTTTTTAATTCATACACGAAACATACAAAATATATTTTCCAGACGGTGTGTCAGCGAAATTAAAGTGTTTCAAACTCAATGACTCATATCAAACTTAATCGGGCTATGTAGGCCTCGGTTCCGCTTTACGCTTCTCATAATCAAAGTGGAAATATACGGGATGGAATCCGCTACTGATGAATGATCGTTGAAGAAAACTAATTAAATTTTTAGAATGAACAAACAAATGATGCCGTAAAGTTGATAGATTCAAGAATACTTGCAAACCGTAATACCGAAATTGTTGAAGTAAACATTGGATCGATCAGAAAACAATATCAGGCTGGAAAACTTGAATGTAAAAACTTGCACCACGCCGGAATTGCTAGAGAAAATACTAATTTTCACTACGAGTGAATGAAATAACATTACTGAAAATTTGCCATAAACTTAGCTAAAGCTAGGAAATAGAGTGTTGATATTATTGAAAGTTTGCTGAAAAGTTAGGATTTGCATATTGACATCAGTCGATCGGATTGAATTTATCGATCATCATCGATCTGACATTCTTATCTCTGCTTCATCATTTTCTGCTTTCCATTTAGACATAGAAGACTCAAGCATCAAGCTCTTTAAATTTTTCCACATCTTTACTTGGAAGTACTGCTCTACGTTTTCCATTAAGAAAGCTTGTTCCTTAAGAACTCATCCACGCCTCCATCGTGAAGTCTTGATCCTCTAGAAGTTTTCCACGTCTCCATCATGGAGACTTGTTCTCTAAGAATATTTCACTAAAGTACATAACTATCTATTTCTCTACCACATTTGATAATGCTTCGTTTGACTTTCCAAAAAAATTAAAAAATTCATAAATATTCCCGAACTTCTTTTATGGGCTTGTACAAATAGATCTAGACCCCATTTCTTTTAAACTTTTATTTATGAGTTCGCTTAGGTCACCATCAAAATTTTCAACTCGTGAGCTGAAGATATTAGAATAAATTTCATAAAGTAAGAAAACTAAATGAAGACAAAAAACAAAACTTTGCTAGCACGTTTTTCAAAATAAAACCCTCTCATATGGAGTTTTGGTAAATTTAAACATCATTTAAAAAAAAAATAAAATTAAATTAATATTGCTTCCAAAAATTTTCCCAAACTAGAGCTTCATGTCAGAATAGAATCACTTTGATTTTAGGTCATGCGTAGTTTTAATGTGAATCCACGATTTGTTAGTTTAAATGTTGCTGTCATAACTTATTTAATGACTCAAACGCCGTCAGTCACAGATCAAGAATGGCTTGATTCAAAGTTTAGCCCCTTCTAACTTCCCATGAACTTGTTCATCAAGCTAGTGAAGCACTACATGAAGACAGCTTAGCTCTATGAGAGAAGAGATAAGAAACAAGAATAGTAGCCCTCTTCGTAGAAGCCTACACCGCGTAAGGACTAGAATTCACATCACCAAATTTATCAACTGCTTTCAACCCTTTGTGATATGGGCACGATGATCACATGAAAAGATGGTGGAATATTCAAGAAGGGACAACTTGGAGAGGGAGGTGAGAAGTATGGAGGGGACTTTAAAGATTGCAATGGAGCTCTCGACGGATGTTCCCGCAGTTCTTGATACCACCGACTCCAAAATCTAGGTTTCGTGACATTCCGTTAGGAGGTTGAGAAGAATGGATACTGCATTTAAAGCCGATTCGGAGTATATGGTGAAACCACATTGCAAGATGTAATCCCGATTTGTCGAAAGATGATCACCATGAAAGAAAAAGGCATAATCCCGGAGCGTTCACAACCAAGAGCAAAGAGAGTGCGGGTAAGAAAGCGTAAAGTAAAATAGTGCTCTCAATTATTTACAATTGTCACGCACCAATGCATTGGAAGGTTCAAATGCTTCGCCATAACGACGCATTGAATTAACTCAAACGCCGCTCCATCGCAGACAGTTCTCTAGCCGGAAATTTTTCAAAGCGAATATTAATTTAATTTAATTTAAATGATACTGTACAAAAACCTCCCGGACATGATCATATTTAGACCCTGATAGAAATGGTCATCTCTACTTTCCAAAACATTTTCTAGGAGAAGGAAGAAAAAATTAAATAAAATAAAAAGAAGGAAATAAATATAATGTATTGAAACCCCAATAAATATTTTTAATAATATGTTAAGTAATGTGATATAATTGGTTTCCACAATAACAAAATTTATTGGGAGGGTAATGAAATGGAAATGACTGAAAGAGAGAATTAATTAAGATGGTAAGTTGAAAATTTGGGACATCGGAAGGAAAGAAAACGGATCCGAAGTGGGAATGAGCCGTCTACATGGCCGACCATGTCATTCCTTCGCTGTAAAGCCATTTCCCTACCCTTCACCTCCCCCATTCAACCACCAAACGAAGGCAGCGTAATACGCACCCCCACCCCACCTCTTCTCCGCCTGAACTTCTGACTCTCTCATTTTCCGACGACGCTCTCACCCTCAAATCGTAAAAGAATCCGAAACCTCAACGTTTATCCACGCCCCTTCCCTTTCTCTCTCTCTTTCTTCTTCTTCTTCCCTGGTCTTCCATGTATCCACTCGTGGTGCTTCTGCTTCTGCTTCTCTTCAGCTGCTCTCCGGCTTCGTCTGTTTCAATTGGATCTCGTTCTATTCTCAGGGCTATTGACATCAACAGCGATACTGGTCCTGATCCTCCCGATGCCGCCGTTGATTTGAACACCACCAATTTCGATCACGTTCTCAAGAACACCCCGGCTACCTACGCAGTTGTCGAATTCTTCGCTCACTGGTCAGTCCGATTTCTTGCTTTTGGGTTTCATGTTTATCCTAATTAGCTGTTTATACGCCTTTTCATGCATGTTGCCGGGAGCTGATATTGTGGTCTCTTGAACAAAATGATTGAGAAATTTATTGAATGAATTAGGTCCATGGAACAAAAATGGTTGTATAGAAAGAAAATTTGTGTTGACATGTTGAGGCATTCGAAGGAATATGTGCTGGTTGAAATACTAAAATTGGTCCTGAAGGAGATGTGATTGGTGAAGATGGGGTTTCTTTAGAATACTCTTGTATTGTCCCCACCAGTCATAGTTACTGTTCTCTATTTTTTGTGGTAGAACGAGTTTGAGTTTGAGTTTGACTTTGAGAAGATCACTTGAAACTTCATAGTCTACCTGCTCAAACTACACCTATTTTTAGCTTTGTGAAATAGTCGCAGTCACATGATTTTAATTTTTTTTAATAGTTTGCGTTTACAAAATTTTAGTTTTGTTGAATTGTAGTAAGTCTCCCAACAAAGGAAACCATTGGAAAAGATGTTCTTCTAGCGTTCTAAGCTGAGAAAGTGTTTTTCTTTTTGAAGAAATTTGCTTACCTAGGATCCTCGGAACAAATTTATGTTGTCGTAAAGGGAGCAATGGTGGCCAAGGGAATAACCGAGATGTTAGTCTATATACTGAATGTTATTGCCCCTTAATAACTTGGAAGAATACAGAAAAAGGTTGCTTGAGGAGGTTTGGTGACATGCAATGAAGACCAAAGAGCCAACAAGCAGGGAGGAGTGGTATGATTTAGGTTTAAGATGTTGGATGAGGATGAAACAAAACATGGTTTCCAAGATTGACATAGGATATTACTCTAGATAAAGAGGAATGGCGAAAGGATTTGTGTTGCTGACCATAATAAGATTATCTGAGTTGAGCATTACTTGTTTCGCAGAACATGCGCTTTACTAATTGATTGGCTATCTGAATAGTTTTGGAAATTAGTTAAACACTTGAGCTAATTTTGGTAAATGAGGGAATTCAACTCCTTCCCAAGTAGAGAAATAGCTCCTAAAAGGACATAATCTCATTAAGTTTGTCATTTGCAGTGTGCATAACTGTAATTGGATGGTCCATCACCACCTTATCATGCCACTTATATGACAAACTGGAAGTTTAAATGAAGATTGGGTTGACCTGAAGTCCATAAACATTTTTGAGTTTGTTTGCTCCTTAAACCCTATTGGGTTTAGCTCAGGTCTAGATGCCCTATATATAGGATTTGGATTGGGATAACGTTCTAGGACCCAACCTAACCAAGTGCTCCCGAATATCCAACCATGCCATGGTTTCAGGTTGTTCTTTGGTTTCTTGAGATGGGTTTCAGATTGCACTTTGTCTTTACAAAGGTTAAAGTTTTTTTTTGTACATCTTCTTTGATAGGAGACCAAATTGTTTTTTGTGGATGATCCTATGACCCTTCTGTATTTCATTGATTGGGTGAGCTCTATTTGAGATGGGTGTAGGTTTTTACACGCTTTATAGTTGTTTTCTTGGAAGGGGGTGAGTAAATCTTTTTGTATCTCTTGGGTCGCCTTATCGGCACCTCTTTTTTAATATACCATTTACTTATTAAAAAAAAAGATTGCACTTAGGCTTGTGATCAATATGTTTTCTTGGTGAAAGGACCATGCGATTTAATTTTTGATATTATATTTGTAGATGCCATTCTTTTATGCCAATGTTTGACTTGTTTTATGAGGAAAAATTAATTTTTATTTTACTGTTGATCTTGTAGGTGTCCTGCTTGCAGAAATTACAAGGTATGATATGCTTCATCTGTACTGTGTTCTAATGCAAGACTTGAGATATTAGGATGCTTACATATCCTCTTTTATTCATTACTTGAGGAACAATTGTGCAGCCTCATTATGAAAAGGTGGCAAGGCTTTTCAATGGACCTGATGCAGTGCATCCAGGGATCATATTGATGACACGGGTGGACTGTGCTTCAAAGGTCTTTTCACAATTTTTTTTCTTGATTATTATTCTGCATCAAGGTGGCATTCTTGTAGTTTCAAAATTATTACTTTTTTTTTATTTATAATTTATTTCTCAGCAGTTCCTTGTTTCCTGAATGATAAATTATTTGACCTTTCTAGCTTGCTGATGATATTCCTTCTTCCTGTTGCAAGAGGTATAACCTTGTAAATATTTAATACCTTTTAGCATATACTACAAAGTTGGGAATTTCTTGATACTGTCTAAAATTTGGTACTCATGATTTGAAATTAACCATACATAATTAGAAGCTGATTAAAAAATTTGATGTGAGCAAGTAAAAGCTATATGGAACATAAACATCTAGCAACCAATAAAAGGGGAAATTTGGTAAGATTCAAATTGGAAATTGGCCTGAGTCACGTGACTTTATTCTGGAGCCAAGTTATGAAAAAATTATATGTTTAAATGAGTAAACAAATTTAGGAAATGTACTGTTATGGATCCTTGCTTTCTATTCAATTAGGGTCTGTTTTTGGGCTTCAGAATCATAGATTTTGTTTTTGGGCTCATCATTATCTCATTGTCTAGCACATACTCAATGGAAACCCGCATCAACGTGGATGCTGTCAACCACTGGCCTACAGGAAGACTGTGTATCAAGTGCAATGGCATGATATATATTGACAGTGGATCCAACTTACTACTTCATCTTTAACCCTTATATGTGCACCACTTTTAGCAGACATCTTTTGGTGACACCTGGAATAATGAATTGAAAAGTTAAAACCACAGTGATGCTAAAATGGTTCAGTTGATATGCTAAAATTGTTGTGTCTTACATGTCTTGAATGCGAAGGTTTGACTTACCATTCAAGTTACATGGGACCATTGGTTCATAAAGCCTGCCTTTTACATATCTCATTGATTTGCTTTCCTGATCTATATTTTCATTGGTTGATTCTAGCGTCAATGTGTATTTCCCTCTCTTGTGACATTATTAAGGATCTGTTTGATAATTGTTTTAAAAAATAGTTTTGTGAACAATTTTTAAAAACAGTTCTTTGATGTTTTGTAAAATGAAATCTTAACCTATTTTTAATGTTTTTAAATTTGTTTAAAAAATATTTTTATGTCTAGTTTCTTATTTATATGTCCATTTGATAGATAATAAGTGAAAGCAATGATTAGAAAATAAGTGAAAACAACATAAAACACTTAATAGATGTTCTCTGAAAACACCATGTTTTCTATTTTTGAGAACAAAAAACAGAAAACAGATTTTAATTGTCAAAAATGTTTTCTTGGTTTTTTGCTCTAGAGAACAGAAAACTATTCTAAAAAAGAATTACCAAATAGACCCAGATGTTCTCTCATTTCTCATTTTGATTTGACTCTTCTTTTTTGAAAATTTAAGGGTATGGATTGCTAATTATTTCCTCTTCTTCTCACTTGTTTGGCAGCACAGATAAATACCAGGCTTTGTGATAATTTTTCTGTGGGTCATTATCCTATGCTCCTCTGGGGCAATCCTTCTAAATTCGTATCTGGTAGTTGGGATCCTAAGAAGGACAAAAATGAGATTCGTCTTATAGATGAGGCAAGAACAGCTGAACTCCTGCTTAATTGGATCAACAAACAAATAGGCAGGTACAGGGTATCTCAATCTATTGCCTGCTTTAGTATCACAATTGTAGTGTAACCTACTGTGTGTTCTCTCTTTCTCAAGCCTGTGTTGATATTGAAATTTGCTTTGTCAATATTGCAAATATAATTCTAAAGGTATTAGTGTAGCATGTATATTTTGAAACTGATGGTTAATTATTAATAAGGGTTGTCCATTACTTCTGTAACCTTATTTAGATGTGTTTTACATTGCACCACCTACTTGTCCTTTGCAAAGGCAAAATGAGAATTGTTGAACAAATAATGAGTTACATAAAAAACTAAGTACTTTGTGGAGACAATTATCATTTAATTTGCCTTCACATGGGTCTTGCTTAGAGTTTTATCATTTCAAAGGAATGAGTAGTTATAAGAGAAGTAACAGATTGACTTGGTCTTGAGATTTGCAAATGATACAAGCTGAGGTAGTGAACAAAATAACAAGTCTATGATGTTATCTTTTCATGGTACTAAAAAATTTTGAATTTTTAGAGTTATAGAAATTTCCAAAAATGGTAATAGTAATTTTATTGATGTATATAACAATGAGGGAAGAAAGAAACAAAAGAATGATTGATTTACGTAGTTCCAAGTTGTAGTGTCCCACATCACCTGGAGAGTGAAAGGTGTATGTTCATATATACAGGACATGAACTCAATATCATCGATGCCTTTTCTTGAAGGCATAGGCCCGATAGAGAAGCAAAATCAAGATGAATTGGTGGGAAGCTGTGTGTGTGTCATTGTAGCCCCTGAACCGAACAATATCAGGTGAAGAGTAGGGGCGTTAAATGGTATTAGAGCCTGATCTCCAGCCATAAGTGTTCCAACATGGACGTTGGGCCCTAAGGGGGGTGGGTTGTGGTGTTCCACATCGCTTGGAAAGTGAAAGGTGAAGGTCCATATATGGAGGACTTTAACTCAACACTATCGAGGCATTTTCTTGATGGCATTGGCCCAATAGAGAAGCAAAACTGGGGTGAGCTAGTAGGAAGCCGTGTGTGTGCCTCTACAATCATGAACATGACAATATTGATTGAAGAGTTGGGTCGTTACACAAGTTTTCTAAAAATAATCCATTTTAACTCCTTAATTGATGTATGCATTTGAATGCTAGAAGGAGCCAACATGGCAATACACCTGTTGCAGCACCTCTGGTTGAATGCCATCTTGGACTTTCTCATTGACCTCTGGTTGTTTAAATAATTCTTCTATTCATTTCTGTATCAAATGATTAAGCTTATGAGAATCCTAGGCCCATATGAAATGATTTTGGTGTAATCAAGATAGCCCAAATCTGTAAATATTTATAGTAAGAATGGAAGAAGGGATAGTAAATCAAAATTCAGCTCGAGTTCTGAAAAGGACATGGTAATTTCTGAATATCAAATTGTTGATTGTTAAAAAATTTAACTACTTTTTTCATTCCCTTGCCTTATGGAATTTCTAATGACTTCACTTCCTGTTCTGGAGGTCTCTCTAAAATTGGAATTTCATGGCTCCACTTCTTATTCACATAGGTAATGAGATAACACACCCTCCTTTACCAATACACAAGATATCCCTCCTAGAATTGATTTTTCCCATCTCTCATCTTAACCCTAATCTCTGTATTAGAATATGTTTTGACATTATAAATAGGAGAAGTCCGTCATTAATCTTCAGATGGTAGCCTTTTTGGGGCTGTCATTTTGACTTTTGTACACCAAGTTATAAAATGCTAAAGAACTTTATGGGAAGCAAAACCATAACAATGGTCTTCGTCTTTTGTGATGATGTTTGAAGCTTCTGTTATGTGGAAAATCTTTTCTTTTTGATAGGTAAAGTTTTGTCTTGATCGGGAGTTGAACCAGGGACCTCCACATACCCTCCCAATCATCCTTTTACCACTTGAGTTAGGCCTCAAGGGACTATTACGTGGCAAATCTTAGGAGGATGGAGTTATATTGCTCTGTATTTTTATGTGTTTTATGATTTGGGTGATGAACATCTAATTTGCTTAAAAGAGAAGTTAGAATGATATGTTTCATAATGTTTGTAGCTGTTGTGAATGTTGGTGAAATCATTGTCATATCTACTTCTAATGCTCTCTTAACCTTGCAGCTCTTTTGGCTTGGATGATCAGAAATTTGAAAATGATCATATTGCAACAAATGCATCAGATCCTGAACAGGTTTTATACATAACATAGCTCCCATTCTTTATCATTTCTATTATAAATTAAATGTCATTTCTCAGTTCAAGATATTTACTTCGGCTTTCAATGTATTTTGAAAAGATTGTACGAGCAGTGTACGACATTGAAGAGGCTACATCCACTGCCTATGACATTATCTTAGAGCACAAGGTAGACATTTTTCCTTGTCATTTTGTGCATTGCAGTGTCAATGATTTCCAGTCATTTATTATGTGCATTTTGACAGATGATAAAATCTGAGACTCGGGCTTCACTTATAAAGTTTCTTCAGATTTTGGTGGCTCATCACCCTTCTAGGAGGTCATGACCAACTCTTTTAGTTTGAACATTTGACCTGCAAAGTGTTTTGCTTCATTCATTATTTGACACAAATTATTTTTATTAGGTGCCGGAAGGGGAGTGCAGAGGTACTTGTGAACTTTGATGATCTGTGCCCTTCAGACATGGGGACTCCTGATAAACAGGAAGCTATGGATGGTATTCACACGGGTGGATTAAGGAATTTCCAGATTTGTGGAAAAGAAGTTCCTCGTGGGTATTGGGTGGGTACTGAAAGGTCATCTCTGTTTAAAGTAGTTATATCTATTATTGTGTAAGCAGGTTTTAAAATATAGTTACTGGGAGTGTTTATTTATATTGGCTGACATGGTTGGTTGTTGTTTAATTCAAATAACTATTACCATTTTTGCTGAGAATTTTGTTTGAAATTATTTTGTTGATGTTTGTTTTAAAATTATTTTACATATTTTATAAGAGAATCACCATCATTACTTCAAAATTATTAAGGAGCAAAACATGCACTTCAATGTAATACTTGATTTGAGCTGGGTTACCATGTATACAAGTGAAAACCAATGCCATTGATTTTGTAGAGTGGCTTGGTCTTCTTGAGCATCTTGGGTGTTTCTTTTATACTATTTTTTGAGAAGCCTTCCTTTCCTTGTATACATTCTCTATAGTCTGGTTTACCTTTTTCTATGCCTGATCATGCATACCCATCTTTATCTATCAAAAAGAAAAAAAGGGAGTCCAATTGGAGTTCTCATTTTTTCCAAATGGTATTGCTTATTAAATAATTCAACCTGCAGGAAACAAAAAACTGTGCCATTTGGAAGAAATGTTTAGCCAAAACAGAACAGAAGTTCTATAAAATAAAACAACAATTTCTATTTTAGTATAATTTATAGACTTTGAGGAAATATCTCTCGTCTAATTATTCTTCACTGAAGATTAGACTGTTCTGATTTTAGATATACCCGCTGTGGAAATATTTTCATTGTATTGAAGATTTTTTATATCCTCTATGTATAATATGTTGTATGATATATCTACTTATCAAAAAAAAAAAATGTTTAATGATATGTCTATGTATCCTTGACACCCTTTTGTGTGTTCTCTCGCAGATGTTTTGCCGTGGCAGTAAGAATGAAACTAGGGGCTTTAGGTAATGATTGTTTTTATTTCTTTATTCCAAGACTGCCCTTGTCACCTTATTCATCACATCTTTGATTTTCATGTGGCAGTTATCTACTGCACAGTTATTTACATGTATGCATGTATGAAGAGTATATAGAGAGATGCTTTTAAAGAAATTGGATCAGAAATTGCATGTATGCTCAGTCTTAATGTCTACCTAAATGGTGCTGTAGTTCTGTGGGCTAGTTATCCATTAAGCTTGGTCCATAATGCCATTGACATAATTGCCTTATTTAGTACCATTCTACTGACCTTGCTTCTATTTATTTATTTTTTTAACCATCACCAGGTGATCACCAATGACATTTTTTCTTTTTTTCTTTTTTTGTTGCCATTTCTATCAACTTTGCAATAAGCTGGCTATCCAAAGCTTTCATTGTCTTTCAAGCAAGGCAATCATATATAGGAGGAAGAAAATTTGGTGCCGTGATTTTGTTTAACCCAGTGTTGGTTCCTTTTGCAGCTGTGGACTGTGGGTTCTATTACATTCTCTCTCTGTAAGAATTGAGGATGGAGAGAGCCAGTTGGTATTTACAGCTATATGTGATTTTATTCACAATTTCTTCATCTGTGAGGAGTGTCGCCAGCACTTTAACAACATGTGCTTAAGGTAAAAACAACTGAGAATAAGTTAATTATTCCATTCTCCAAGCTTCTTTCATCTAACCATAAATAAATCTAAGTTGCAGTGTTTCTAGTCCTTTCAACCAAACCCGTGAGTTTGCCCTCTGGTTGTGGAGTGCACATAACAAAGTGAATGAGAGACTAAGGAAAGAAGAAGCAACTCTGAGAACTGGTGATCCCAAATTCCCGAAGATCATTTGGCCTTCAAAGCAGCTTTGCCCTTCTTGTTATTTCTCCTTCAGCAAAAACGACGATGGGACAAGTGAGATCAATTGGAATAGGGATGAGGTGTTCAAGTTCTTGGTTAGTTACTATGGTAAAATGCTCGTGTCACTGTACAAAGACAGGGGTCTTCTTGGAGATGATGGGACTGATAGGGTGAGCCTTGAAGATTTGACAACCTCAATAAATGCAGTCGTGGTGCCTGTAGGAGCTGCATTGGCAATTGCCCTTGCTAGCTGTGCATTTGGAGCACTCGCATGCTTTTGGCGGTCTCAGCAGAAGAATCGGAAGTATTTACACCAACTACACTCTTTAAAGAACATATGATTTTTGGGAGGGTAATGAGCTCTTTCAAAAAGTGTTAAAAAACAGGACAAGAAAAAAAAAGAAGAGAGGGATAAAGACAAAATTAGGGAAAATAATGAGAGAGGGAGGGAGAGAGATTATTTGTGTTTGATAGAAGGTTAACATTATTTGCTTTTCTTCTAAAAAATTTTCAGGCCAAGGAGAAGCTGGAACTAAGATGGCCAAAAGGACCAAACCTTTCATGGCTATTAAGGTGCCCTGCCAGGTGATATTATGCTCTGAATAGGAATCCAGATAACTGCCTGGCACCCCAATGACCAGTCTTTAGGTCCTCGTGTACCCATTCTAAAGTTCTTCCTTTGTCAAACATTTAACATGGCAATGTACAGATTTATACCATAATCTTAATTTTGGAAGAGTCGTCTTTAGATAATTTTGTTAAGGTAAACGTTTTAAAAAATTTTCATTTGATTTATTGTTCCATACCGGCTGATGTACTCGAGAAAAACTGATATCAACTGCTATTATTCTAGAAGCAGATTCAATGCAGTTCAATTTCCTTGTGCCTACTGGATATCTTTGCAGCTTAGATAAAAATTTTAAGTGATGAACAAACATGGATATGTAGAGAACTAAATGAAGGCAATGATAGAGTTTGGACACTCCATTTTGCTGCCATTATAGACCTGTATAAGATCTGCATCGATAGAGTTTGGACACTCCATTTTGCTGCCATTATAGTGTTGCATAAGGTCTGCATCCTAGGATACACACCTCTATCCTGAGGCTATAACGATGTATAACCTGTATCCTTGGATTCATAAGACTAGCAAATGCCCTTGAGACCTGTCTTAAGTAGTAAAGGGGTGGGTTGGGCACATGGGATCGAATCTAGAAAAAGGTAAGAGAATATGCATGAATAGATAAAAAAAAAAGATATAAAAAAATATTCACCACCTAAATGTATTTTGTACTTTTAAGGATACTAGTGAAACCTTTGCTGATTCCATGATTCAAGAGAATTGATTCGAACATTATTCTCACTAATAAAGTCATAATGCCGATAAAATTAAAATAAAATTGGAGGGAATACTTGGGAATGAATGCCCCAAACGGGTAAAATATTTCATCTTTGCTTGCTTGTTTGTACTTTTGGCATGAACGTCTATACACATGGACTGTACAGAGTTTTCCTTACAATGAGCAACTGAAGCACTTGAATCATAAACCATTAACCCAATTTAACTGATTCTAAAACATCCATCTAGATGGAAGTGTTGTTTGTTCATTCTAGAGATGACAAATGATACAAATTTTCTTTGCAAAACAATAATCCTTCCATCATTCTCCAGAAGTATCTGCGGGTCTTCATCAAAATTTTCCAGATGAAATAATTGATCACTGGTGTCGGGAACTGCATGTGAAAAATTCCGTGGAAATACGATATCAGCATCAAGACTAGCAGATGTAATTCAGTTAAGCCAACATTTAAATTCCAGCCATGGAACAGGAACAAATTTGTCAAGGCTGCTCTGTACCAATTTCAGCGAACTTCGATGATGTGGGTCTGAGGCTGCAGGGCTGGTTGCTCATTTTCTTCATGAGTTGAAGCAGAAGCAGAAGCAGAAGCATACGAAGTCGGAGGGTCCTAAGGGTAAATGAAAAAAATGAAATAATTAACTGAAATTGTTTGGAAGAATTTTTCAACAAGGTAAAAGATGAGAAGGGTTAACGGGAACCCACCTGCCGCTGCCGGCGCCGGCGCTGCTGGATGGCAGTGACTGCTCTCAGCATGAAGTAGATTGGCAGAATGATCCCAGCAGTTCGCAATAGAATTAACTGTCCAAGTAGAAAGGGTAAATTCTCAACTTTGCAAGTTCAAGCTTCAAACTGTTGTATGCCAAATGAAAGTAGCAAGCAAGTTATATCTCACCATGAATAATGGGAAAGAATACTCCTCAGCTCCATTAATCATGACAGGAAGAGTATGCCGCAAAATCAGAAGAACCATGAACTGTGCATTAAAAGAAAAGAGAATGGAAAGAAACTGTAAGCAGAAATTCATCTCCTCTGCCTATGGCCAAATATATGCATGTGTGTGCATCTTTGTGTTTCCCTATCTTGATTAATCTCTTTACATTTCCATCCGTCTCATTCTCAACCTACCAAGTTGTTAATTCCTTCAATGTAACTGGTTCGGATCGACGCATTCAGTTGCTTCTGATGGTTAATGCAAACAGAATACATGGAAGTCCCTTTCCTTCTATAAATGAATGTTATTCGAAGCTATTTTGTACCTTCTTAGTATGTAGTCCTATTTTTTCATGTGAGCTACATCTAGAATTTTCCACCTCTTATCTAGATACAGTTCAAAGTTGGCACAGAGATAGAGAGCAAGAGATTACAATGATGGCAACTGAACGACAACACGTCACGCTTCTTGTAGTAGAAGTCGAAAACTCATCATAATCAGGGTCCAGGAAATCACGGTCAGTAGAAACCATTGCTATAAACTGACGATTATTCAAATCTTCTCTAGAGATCTCCCAATTTCCCCTTATAAACACATGGAAGCACGTTTTTAAGCTATATTGGAAAAATGAATAAATAAATAAACGAATAAGATCCAACATGAAGGCATGAAGGTCCCAGATTAGCAACAGAGAAAATCTAAACCAAAGAAATGTTTGATCAAAGTACCTCAAGTTTATTGGAATACCCCCAAATTGAAACAGTGGAGGTGGTGCTGTGTATCCCGGTTTGAATTGCTGAAATTCAGACATTCACACCAAATAAGCCAAGAAACGGCTAACTTCTGATTTGATAGGCATACAAAATACTAATTTTAGAGTAAAGAGCTTAAAATGGTCATAAATTTTTGAGAGTGCATGCCTATGAATTAGATTAGATTTGTCAAATAGAAAAGAAACAATACCAAACAGATAAAAAAAAAGGAACAAAAAAGAGAATAGTCCACCTGCTGGCATATCTCACACATGGTGTTGCCCTTCTCATTACACCACCTCTGTACACAACTGCGGTGAGCATACTGTAAAAAAATCAAGAAGAACACATCTTTACTCAATATAATTACTAGGAGAAATTGAATGAATTAAGAATCTATTGCAAAGAAACATTTAAACAAGTAGATTCAAACAATCCAAGGAGAATAGACACAATACCATAAAATAACACAACAGGGCAGTCACCATTTTTCCTTGAAGATTTTCACAGATACCGCATTCAAATCAAGAGACATTTTCATGGTTAGCCCCTAAATATAACTGGATTGAAGAGTAGACATAAAATGATACATGCAATGATATTAATGGTTTCACGTTGCACAAAGAAATTATCAAAACTAGAAGACTCAGGCACTATTTTGGAAATAAAACCATTTGCTTGAGGATTCAAACTAGTTTTGATAGATCACGTATATAGGTCCAACAAACAGAAAGTCTCCATTTGTCTGAACATGAAATGAGGAGGGCATCAGTACCAATGAATATAATTACTGAAGGATCCATGGTTTATGCATTACAGATTTGCTACTGCCAATAAGGGATGAATTAGATATGGACAGCAGGGCTACTTTCCAACTTGTGGGAAGCCAGTTCATCAAGTTGAAGGACTACAATTTTTGTTATCAGCAGAAGAATTTGCCGCAACACAAGAATGGCAATAGTTTTCTAAAAGAAATTCTTGACAAAATTGGAGGAAGCCAAGGCTTGTACATGAGCTCTTTAGGATGAAAAAAAAAAGAAGGGGGGACTCAAATCAAATACATTCTTCAGCAATATGTCTACCACTCTAATCAAAAAAGAAAGGAGTAACCAAAATTGGGTTCTCTCTTACAATTATCAGCATACCGACATTTCACAACACAAACAAACTAGGTGTGGCATAAAATACTACATTCCTAGATGACAAGACGACCATGCAGTCAAATTGGAAACTTGACCCTCATAGATTATGTAAGCCTAAAGAGAAAAATCAACAGTTCTTGGACTTCTAAAATACAAAGTCGACAAATCTAAATTTCAACATTAATAATTTAATGAATAATGACACAACACTAAATAATTTAAATCAAACTAACCTTTAAGCTACCACAGCAGGAGCAGGGAGTCTCCATATTTGAATCTTCATCCTCATCCTGGCATATCCTGCATTCCACCAGTTTCCTTGGAGATGACGCATGTTCAAAATCCATCTTATATGGTGAGCAATCAACTTTTTTGTCAGTGATTGCTGAGATTGAGGCTTGCATTAACCGGTTTCTGCTTTCAATAGCAGCTTCAAGTGTAGACTCAGTAAGCAAACGATCCACAAGCAATACAAAATGATCCCCCATTTAACCAAAATACAATTCCACTATAATTGGAGGAAATAAACTACACCAGATCCTAGGAATCCCTTACCAATTTCTTCTCCTACACCAGAAATTCTGAAAACAAAAACCCATTACAGTTAAAACAAATCAAAGTATTTGATAATACACAGCAATTGAAGAGACTGCTTTTTACTCAAAACCTTCAACCAAACAGCAGAAACAGAAAAGCAAAACGCTTGAAATGGAATACCACCAATTACAGGGAAAATATGAGCTGAAAACAAAAATCTCAATCCCATCTTCTAGTTTTTCTGGTCTCAAAAAACTTAAATCTCACCCCAACTAAGCGATATAATAATATTAGGTTCAGTCAAGAGCTTTATGTAGGTTTTCTTCACTTTCTTTCCTACCTTTTCTCAGTACACAATCGCCAAAAGTTGTGTTTTCTTTAGTGAAACAGTTCAGAGGAAAATTATTAAAACCTCCCAAGTAAAACAAATCCACAAAGTGAAAAGAACACTTGTATTCAAAATCTTTTACTTAGGCAATCATGAAATCCCAAGCAAATGAGAGCAGCAACACAAATTCACAAATTATATCAAAGATATTTTCTTGGGCAAACATTAAAAGCCTGAGCAAACAGAAGGGACAAAATAGTTTCTCAAGTTAAAACAACAGTTATACATCTAATTGACCAGAAACGAGTTGAGTACATGAAGTTCATTACCAATGAAAGCACTATTGACGAGACATCCAAGAACCACAACCAAAACCCAGAAAAAAAAAAAAAAAAAGTGCACAAAAATATGAAAAACCAATAGGGTAAAAAAAAAGCAAAAAGAAAAAAAGGAAAAAAAAGAAAAGTGGGTGTCCTTTACCAAACAGAAAAGAGCTGACAAATCAATGAAAGAAACCGTTTAAGAAAATAATGGGTTATCGTCCCAACAAGAAAAGATTAAAGAGTATCCAGAAAAGGAAATACAAAGGAGAAAGTGAAACAAACCCAGAAGCCAGAAAAGGAATCCAAGGCCTTAATACACAGAAAGCACATCAATCAACATGGGAAAGATGGTATGGCAATCAAATAGTAATAGTTAGAAGGACATAAAGAAAGAAAGAAAGAAACAAAGAAAGGAAAAGAAGAAAGAAGAGACTTACAAGCAGGGGATCGTATAACTTGAAGCTAAGAAAACTTTCTGTGTCTGTAACTCCCTCTCTACGTGGGTTTTGGAAAGAAGCAAGAGATTGAGTGTTGCTCTTATCGCGACTCGGATTTCAAGCCAAAAAACACTAATTACAATTTACAATAGCCCAAATATTCCTTTTTTTTATACGCTTCAGTTCTGTTCATATATATATATATATATATATATATATATATAAACACAAATTTCAATCCATCTCATGTTGGCTTTAAGTTCTACTCCCTATAATTCAAAACACTACTTTATTATTCACCTGTAGTTAAAAATTATCTCAAATTTTTTAACACATGATCCATTTATCAGTAAACAATACAATTCTTAAGGAAAATGACACAGAAAAGAGATAAACCTTGATGAATTATAATGAGAATAATTTATTATAATATAATTAAAAAGTTTTTAGCTATTAAAAAATTATTTGAATATATTGTTTACAAAATATTAATGATTTTTTTTATGTTAAAAAACATAACTTCATCTTTTTTTATAACTAAATATTTTAATTATAGAATATAATTTGCAATTTAATTATATTATAATAAATTATTTTTACAAGACTTAAACCCAGATTTGTTCCTTTCTTATGTCCCCAGAAGTATTTTTTAAAATTACATTTAATTAAGTATTGAAATAGAGATGAAGTACAAATATAATCATCTTAACAATAGAGAAAACAATTCAAAAATACTCACAACGGTATTAAAAATAACGTTCAAAAGTAATTTGTAAAAATACTTTTCATATAAAAATGTTTTTACAAAAATAAATATTAACTAAAAATAAAAAAATATTACATATAATATTTTTAATTAAATATAAATTTATATGAAATATTCTTTTACAGATACAACGGGACTGATGTATTATTATTGACCCGTTTGGACTTTCCCTTTTTCAAAATTTTACTAGATTTTGTAGTAATAAAATAAAAACATATGTTAGAAATGGACAATCCAGCATTACTGTTTATGGCAAATGGATGAGGCCCTTCTCCTTACCATCACCACTTAAATAAATTAAGAGGCCCTTCAACTTCAAGTCTAGCTAGTGATTTAAATGATATAATGATGAAGTCATTCTCTTAATTGAAAATTAATTGAATAAGTTGAATTTTGTAAGGCATAAGTATGGAGACAGGAATTTGTAGGACATTATTATTATTTATTAGGAATTTTGAAAGAGATGAAGAGGGAGATTACAATATAAATCTTCCATTATTGTGTTTGGAGAAGCGTGAGGAGATGACCAATTGGACTCAACCCCACTTCCTCCTATCTTTATCACATATGGGCCCTCATCTCCTTAATTAAAACAAGTAAAATGCTTGGTGATAGAATAGTGTCAGACAATATTTCTAAAAATAGAAAGTTTTTAAGAGTAAATTTGAAAAGTGTAAAAGTTAAATGATATAAATACTCACCACTCACTTTCTTTCCTTATAATAAATGACAAAAATCACCATCCTTATATAATTATGGTGACTTTTTTTTTACACCAATGGTGTCATGTAGCAATACCCTTAAAACAAACTTACACCTTCATGTTTTCTCTATTTTATGTTTTTTGTTTCAATCATTAAAGGGTGTTGTTACACAATACCATTGGTATAAAAAAAAAAAGTCACCATAATTTTATAAGGGTAATGATTTTTGTCATTTATTACAAAGGATGGAAAAAAGTGAGTAATGGGTATTTATATCCTTTAACTTTTACACTTTTTAAGTTTACCTTTAAAAATTTTCTATTTTTTGAAATGATGTTGACACCATGGTATCACCAAGCATTTTCCATCATTAAACCCTTTAATTAATCACTCCCTTGCTCTTAACTTGTGATGAAAATATGTTAATTAGGTTTTTTTTTTAATATAATTTAGTTTTAAGATAGTAAACTATTATCACTTTGATCTTCTTTATATGCTTTTTACTTATTTGAAACAATGAATTTTCTACCATTTGAGTTAGATATAACGAACATATGCTATTTAGTTAAATTTGTCCAAAAAAAATAAATTACTTTGATCATGATTTTGGAAAAGAAATAGAAAAAAATTTTCTTTGAAAAATGTGTAGGTTGAAATTCGAATCCCGATGATATAACTGAATAGAATTAACGCAGACGTTAGAGTTGGATATTATTATTAAAATAGACCACAATAAGAACGATAATAAGAGAAACATGCATATTTATGTGAAAACTTGAGAAGGAGAAATCCATTATTCCGAAATTGAGTTTAAGATGGGAGTATTATGACAATTAATTTTTAAAAATAAAAAAACCCTAAAATATAAAACATGTTTATAATAAAAATGCTAAATCTATCGGCCAAATCCCTTCGCTAGCTATCCCATAAATCCAAAAAATCTATAATATATTGTAGCAGGAAACATTTTCGGATTGAGGATTGGATACAACAAAATTTAGACCAGATCAGTCAGCTTTAATTGTTTCAAAATATTTTATCAACCGACTTAAAATTTTCGTTTTAAACATGTCCAAATTCCAAAAAGGATGAAATTTGAGTATTGACTCTTGTGGAGGGTGTAAATGGGTGACAAGTGTGAGAGAATATAGCTGAAGTTGGTGAACTTCGTTCCACCTGTAGCCCTTGGTTAGCTTACGTGGTTGGTTCACAACTACATCCATCTACCCAACTAACTTATACAAATATATTTCATGGATCGGTTGGCAAACGTCCCAAAACCAAAACCATGAATCATGTCTCACCTCTCATGCCTCAATTGTCACTTTCATCGTTACCATTGACATATTATCATTATTTTTATTATTTTCTCTTATTCCGATTCTTTGATTGTTAATTTCTCCACGCATGGAAGAGCGAGATTAATATTGGGTGTTTTATATGATCTGTTTGGTTATCCAATTCATTTGAGCATATATATATATCCGATTAGTTTGTAGATGTGAACATATTTTAAGGAGTTAAAACCATTTTTGCAGCCATGGATGGGCCAAGAAATCTCATTCAATAATTTGTATTTTCTGGGAAGAGGAGTCATCGAGTCATCTAATTGAGAAAAATCAATGGGGTGCGGTTGAACCATTTTAGAGTGGATTTTTCTTTTTTAGTTTTTCTTCTTTTTAAATTTTGGGGTTGAATGATTACATACTATGATACTAGTTCTGACTTGGTGAGAAATGAGTTTGATTGGTTGGGTAATTAGTAGGGAAATTGGATTTAGATTAATTGGGTATGAGATTCACGTGGACTGAGTGAGGATGATTGGTGCATGGCCCGCACCAAGTTGGGTAGGTGGGCTGCTTTATCTAATTGCTTCATGAGCTTAGCTCATATTTGAGCATTAGTGAATTTAATATTCATTAATTATTTTTATATACATATATATAATTATTTCTATTTCTTTAGAATTTGTTTTATTTTTCTCAATAAATTACCCCATGCTGATGGTAAAGTTAAAATCGATTTACTTTATGGTCGAGGTGATATTATTCGTAACAAGCCTAATATTTCACATTATTAAATTGATAAAAGAAGCAAAATTTTATTGAAAATTCTAGCCTTATTTTCTCTATAACTTTTTTTTACTAGCCTCTTTTTCTTTAAGTAATAAAATGTGACTTTTTGACCATTTTTGGCTTAAAATCACTTTTACATCTCTTTTCATAATTTTCTTCATTAATAAAATGGTTATTCCAAATATCTGGGTTTTCATTTATTTTTTCGTGTTTTAGTTTTCCTCTTAGTGTAACATGTGGTTGTCGTCGTCTTGATATGCTGTTTGTTAGTCGACATGATACGACGTTTACTTCTGTGAGGACAATTCAGATGAGCAAAGTATTTTTGATTAGTGACAAGAAATCATATTTATGGCCATCGATATACTGCAAAACTTAAATCATAGGAATTTTAGTCAATAATAATATCAAATATGTAGGCTTAATTTTCAAATATAAGGCTTTAAGTTGATTCATTATACTATTAATCTAGATGTTGTTTCATTTTCTATAATTTTTAGTAATTTTGATTTTATATTTCTATCGATGTTTTGCTAGTTTGAATTTATAAAATTAAATTTCTTTTCAAAGAAAATTGGTAAAAGAAGAATAGTTGCTTTTTGTTTTTCAGCTGAATGGAAAAGGTAAATTTTTGTAACCTTTTCTATTTAGCCAAAAACAATCCGTTACTATAAAAAAATATATTTAAATTGATCATATGGATGATAATTGATAAGCTCACTTTAATCATATTTATATAGAAAAAGCTAAAAAACAAATGCCATATAAAAAGTCAATTTGGATTAGTAAGTAATTACACAATTAGTTGATGAAAAGATAATGTCATTGTAACTGTGCTGTAACCCATCATGAAACAAATTAACTAGAGGTGAATAATAACCACTTTAACTTGAATCATCGTCACTTTTAAAATCTGGTAAATAATGATAAACTGATAACATTAGCATAAGCGACAAAGATTCGCAGGTCCATTTCGATGCTCCTACTCCACTAACATTTCTGCCTAACTATTTAAAATAAGAATGAAGAAAAAATGTATATGAATAAAGTGAGCATATAATGTATTAATTTGTTGATTCTGCCATAGCATTGAAAAGCAGCTAAAAGCTGTACAGAAACCAGCAATATTATTTTATATCTACTACAATTATGAACAATAAGAATCAACATGTACTCACTGTAAACTCCCTTCTTCTCTTCCTGAATGTACTGATGGAATGTATTCATTTTGTATATTATATGGTCACATATGTCCGGTTCTTTGGGAGCTTAGCATCATATTAGGTGACACATGGACAACTCACTTCATTTTTGCTCTTCTTAATAATTGTCTTTAGATTATATATTTATATCTTTCATCCTTTATTTATCTGCTGGGATTCTCAGTACCACTTTATGCTAAGATAGAATTGTCCGTAAAGTGGAGTAAAGTGCCATTGAAAAGCTTTAATTAAAGTGTATATTGTAAAAGTTAGGTGATCCGAAATCTGTCCTGAATCGATTCACAGAGTTTCACGATGCTATATCATGAATTTATCGATGGTTTATCGTGGTTTAGTCCTGGGATGTCTATGTTGGTTTTTTTCCTCTATTGTTTTAGTATAATTGGTGGGATGTTAATTGATATGTAAAAAATCAATATTTTAATCTAAACCATTGAGAATAATTAGGTGTACATCCCACTAGTTCTACAAAAGTGGCTGTAAATTAGATCTTTGTGCACTTGGCCACTTTCCCACTTTCCGCCCGGCCATCTTTTAGACCCTAAAACCAGGTGTTGAAACTGTTTCACCAAACTACTATCTCATTCCACAGTTATTTCAAGTTTAATATGAATATATATATAAAGTTCAAAGATATATCGCAACAAATGATGAAACTTAGACGATTTACCTTAATAACTGGTTTAATTCAACCTTTTTGATCATCATCATAAATTTTGTGTGTTTTTTGAATAATGCAGGCGTGAGTAGTGGGTGTCACATAATAATTAAGTTGTATTATAAGGCGTGTGTGTGTGGATGGAGATCTCCATATATATGCAATAATGATGTTTGTAACTATACGCAAGATAATTATAGAATCATTTGACTGAATACAAGTAATCACTTTATTCTGTATTGGCTTTGAGCATATCATGGCAATCATCATACTTGCATCGCCAATTTTTCCTTTGCATTTGGGAAACTTTCACCCAAGGAGGAGATCACTTTTTTTTATGAGAGAAGAGGACATTTAATCCTCCCTAATATTTAGTGCAGCCTTAAAAGTAGATAATGAATTAGGAAAGCTCACACAAACATTAAAAACGAAGGTAGATATAATCCAGATTTATATGTAGGAAGGAATCAGACTATGAGAGCACAAACAAGAACACACCTCACGCATTAAGTTTCGCCTTTTTTTTCCTTTTCTTTCTTTTTTTTATAACGGATGGATGTTTAGGTTAATTTACGTTTACAATGGAATAATTCCATATAACCCTGAAATTAACAGTCAAATAAATCATTTAAAAGATCTAAATTAAGGGGACTCAAATTAATTAGTTTACTAATCCTATGGAACCAAGAAGATAATAACCTGATAAATCTTTTAATATCCTTAAAAAGGGGACTCGAATTGATTCAAAAGTCGGACGGACTGAGGCTAACATCACACGTGTGACAGAGAAAATTTGATAGTGAGGATATAAACATAATTGACCCAAATTTTGTACATCATGGTATATATGACACCTATTAATTTGCATTCACATTCCGTAATGCGTCAGCTCACTGTTCATCGATGGTATTATTGGGAGAGCTAGCTACGGTATAAATATTGTAAAGTAAGGAGTAGAGAGGCAACGCCATCAAACTCATCAACTCTTCCATGGCTTCTTCCCTGCCATCTTTCTGCAGCTTAAACAAGCCCTTTTACAGGCCTAAAGCACACAAGTATTATTCCCAAGTTAGATCCCAGAGCTTCATGGACGAAGGTAGTATGTATGCTCTTAATGCTCTATTATTACATATCCTTCTCAGGTAGGAGAGATTTGGGTACAAACTCTAAAAGCAGATATATGGACTTGGTAAAAAGGGTCGATGGAATGGATCAGAGAAAGAAATTAATAGGGGTATTACTTTGATTACATGTCTCAGTTTGGTCTCCAAGAAAATCTTATCATTTATTTATTTATTTATTTCTCCTTTCCTTGATCTTCCTGCTCTCAGGCCATGGACATGGCAGAAAACAATATGAACTGTGCCATGTCTTGGTTCTACAAATTAATTTGTTATATTTTTACTTATGACGTTTGGATTAATTAACAGGGAAGTCTGCAAACATCGTGGATGCAAACTTGAGAATTCTGAGGGACAGAATAGAAGAAGTGAAGAAGAAAGAAAGGTTGAACACATGCAATCTCCAAAATGGGTGGAACTATCAAGCTGGGTATGACAATAAACACAAGGGAGTTGCCATACTATCTGAATCCATTCAGCTTATAGGCACCGTCTCTGGTGCAGTGGGACTGGTCTTCTTCACTAAGGTTCTTTCATCTGTTTACTTCCAAACCTGTTCATTTGAGTTCATCATGATTGTACAATTAAACATTTTTCTGATGTATTACCGCTATGTCCGCGGCAATGTTTGATAAGAGAAAATAATCAGAAATAAAGCTTTTCTGCCCATCAGATTTTCTAAGAAAAGAAACACAAAGGCCTGGCTGCGGTCTTAAAGAGGTGATGTGGTGGATTGATGGAGGAATGGCGGCACTGCGTTGGACATTTACTAGAGAGCATGTAAACTGTTAGGGGTTGATCCATAAAAGTTGTAAATTAAGATAGGATAGAATTAGTTTTACAGAAAAGGAAGGGTGGAGCTTGTCGCTTTGTTCATGTCACAGGCTGTTTCTGCGATGATTGATGGATTAAGCATGCACTGATCACAAGAAAACCTGTTCGGCTGAAAAAGTTAGTCAATGCAGCGCCACTTAGCTTCCGATTTGCACACTGAATTTCAAACTCAACTCACCTCACCTCACCTCACCTCGTTGTCATGTCTACAGTAAATCTATGATCCAGGAACACGTTTTTGCCAATGTTTTTTTTACCAAACTGGCATACAAACGCCGCTTATATCTTTTCGTTTATTGGCTTCATTTTTATTTATAACCAAGATTTTAATAATCAACTCGCATGTTTGTACTCGCCAACTAAATATCGACGCGACACAAACATCGATATCGCCGATATCATAATGATTTTGCCAATCAAAAGTCGGTTCGCTAAAAAATCGGCTAAATATCGAAAAAATCGTCGATATTTCGCCAAAATATCGAAAGTGAATTTTCGTCAAAATATCAGTAAAATAACGGTAAATATCGGAGATATATCGATAAAATATCGCAGATATATATCACTGACATTTTCAAAAATAATTACCAATTCTCGACGCTATTAATCCCACAAATTCTAGATCTCATTCACTTTACCTAAAGGTCCAGATTTCATCCGTTTTTTTAAAAGCATACAAATGCTATATTTTAGATCCAATGGTTGATTTTAAATTGAAAATTTTAATCTAATCTGCTTATATCGATTTCCAACTGATATAACGATATCCAAATTCGCCAGATTTTAATCAAATCCAACCACACAATTAATTAAATCACAAACGCTTTCATAATCCAAATTCAGACTATTTCACTCCAAAATTTACAAATATTCCTTAAAATTATACAATTTTAACAAACTCTACCCATCCACATCCAAAGCCTTTATCGGACTCTCAAATAATTTTTTCTCGTGAATTATCCACATTTGAAAGATCTTTATTTAAATATTATCTTCAACATGGGATCCCTTCATCAAATAATGTAATAGAACCATCGTCTTCATTTCGCCAGCATTTGGTTATAATGTAATTTTTCTATAAATTATAATGACTATTGTCTTCAACAAATGTATATTTGTTTATTTATATTTTTTTTATAGTTGAACAAAGTATTTTTATGAATTTCAAAGTATTTTTGTTAATTTTCTCTTTATCGATATTTTTATCA
This sequence comes from Tetrastigma voinierianum, assembly GCA_016808115.1. Classification (NCBI taxonomy): domain Eukaryota; kingdom Viridiplantae; phylum Streptophyta; class Magnoliopsida; order Vitales; family Vitaceae; genus Tetrastigma; species Tetrastigma voinierianum. Next base: position 317,817 of record JAEQBH010000118.1, read on the forward strand.
AACATTCCCTTCATATATTACCGACATTTTCCAGATATATTCAGAAATCCAAGTAACATATATCCGATACCAGAGCTGATCTCGTTAATCAATCTATGTAAAATTTAATGATTGGATAGAACATTGAACATTGAATTTTGACCCAAGTTAACTAATCGATTGTTTAGATTGACCAAAGATACTAAGACCAACTTCAACTATTATCAATTTTTCATTCTCTGATCATCCCCAGACATTTGCAGATTTGCATTCAAGTACCATCTCTAACCATCCTTCATTTCCAAATTTGGGAGAATGAATAAATATGTTGAGATGTGTAAATAGATTGTAATGCCTTAAAAAATTATAATAAAATTTATTATATTCCGGTGGGGGCCAACTTAGTATTTTTCTGGGAATTATGGATGAATATTGATTAAATGATTATTGAATCCAGAAATAAACCCAAGGAAAAAGAGAGAAAATATAACAAAATAGGACCTAAGGGTCAATTAGGCAGTTTATATGTTTAAGGAATTAGAGGTTTAAATGAGTAAAGGAAAAAATAATAGAAGACTTAAATGAAGAATAATAGAGAAATAGAGGGACCCTAAATACAGTGTGAAATAACCAAGAATCCAGACGCACATGAGGTGAAAGATATAAGCCTTTTAAAGACGACACAAGGATCCAGTTAAAAAATGAAATGCAGAAGAGGAGATATGCAGAGGAGAAGGCTCACTTCCTCTCTGATTCCCAAACGGACCATGCGCCTCCTGCCAAGAAGAGGAAATCCTTCCGCGACAAGAGCCGCAAGCAGAGACCTGAATCGGAGTTTCGACAAACAGGAGGTATAATAGCCTTCTTACTTGATTCATTTTCTACCCTATACAGTGGTGGCCATTCATTAGGAATGTTTATTGTATTTTTAAACCATGGGAAGTCTAAGATTGTGGTACAAGCAAATTGATCTTAGAGCTGATTGGTAAGAAATAAAGGGAAGAGTCCCTAGTAAATTGTAGCCTCATTAATGAACTCGACAGCTAATTTCACTGACCTCTCTCTCAGAGGACCAAGCATACATTCCATCGAGGCCAGCCAGAGTCACCCCTATGCAAAGCAGAGGTCACAGACCATGCAACAGGGTGACACATGAAGAGGCCTCTACAGACTCCACTGAAGGAGGCCACAGACCATCCTATTGAGGGTCACAGACCACAGGCCGGCCAGAGTTCAAGGTGTGCCAGAGGCTCAGACCAAATAGAGGTCACAGACCCACAAGAGAGGTAAACAAAGGGCACTGGCCCATATGCCGCTCGTCTGACTACATTTGCACTCTCCAACTTCTGGGCTATAACTCCTTCATCTCGAACTCCGACTGAGTTGTTTCTTGACTCTGAGCCTATTGAGCCAAGAATTCATATGCCTGAGGAGGATAGAAGAGGTCACACATGTCGTGACCGCTTCATCGAGGTCATCAGCTCGGCCAATCGCCCCTACTGGTAAACACTATATGACCTCCAACTCTAAGGTCATAACCCTTCCCAACCTCCGATTCGTTCTTGACTCTACGGAAAGATCATCAGTCGCTAATCATCTATATGTTTATGAGATAGACATGTTGTAATTCGAAGGTCGTGACCGAGGTGTCGACCTAGTATACCGAGCCTGCCAGAAGGTCGCCATTGGGGTGACTACGATGACCTCCAACCATACATATAACTCCTTCGTCCGAACTCCGTTTCATGTTTCGACTCCTACAAAGTTCTTATCGCAAAAACATTCATCTATATATAGCTTCAAGAAATCGAACTCATATTAAACTCCGAAATCAATCCTAACCAAACTACTAGTACGCATCTAATAACATTATTCTTAATGTTTGGTTTCGGGAATAGACCGACAAGAGGAAAAGTCAAACTGAATGATCTCCAAGGATCGGAATCAAAGTGCAAATATTTTGGCTCGTTTCACCGACTCCATTACGTTTCAAGTTTTTTATGTTTGTTCTAAAAGCATATTGAATCTACATTTTAATTGATTTGGAGAAAAGTGATCAGGAAATGCTCAGATATAAAAATCGCATGATTATTGAAAATAAACTGCTTATACAAGCGCATATATCAGACCATATTTTGCTATAAAGATTTCGCCAACGCCTTAATAGAATGCGCTAACCGTTTAGTTCAGATAAGGATAGATCGGGTATACCAATAGGGCCAAATAGCGTGATCGCAAACTATTGTATCGATGGTTACCCGACGCTCTCAACCTGACCGTGATTTGTTCATTTAATTGTTTATAACTACCAACAGCCAATGGACCGTGCATCAGGTTATAAAACCATTTCCGATAATGGCCATACGCCTCAGCGGACCGTGTGCTTGACTCATCCTCAGATATCAAGACATAGGTTACACCGTTAAGGGCATAACTAAATCATCGACATAACTCGAATCGATCAAGACAACTAATCACGTAACTTAAATCTGCGTAATCGGATCGACTCAGGAGCATAATTGAATTGATTTGAGATTGTAAAATATTGAATACGAAGTATTTTGGGATGATCAATGAACCATAACGATTGTATATATAAAACAAGTATATGTATTTGTAGATTGCATTGATCATCCATAAAGATTTGAAAGTTTTCAATTGTTAAAAAAATGATCGATTTAAACTTTAAACCGAGAATGGATTTATAGAACCACTAAGCACATGAAAATGCTTAATGTATTGTTTTACCAATGCGCAGTACCGGAGGATAGATAGTGATCGAAAGCTACCCAAGATCGAGAGGAGCATCGAGTCATGAAGGAAATTTCGGAGTATACTCGATATGTGCATTCATTTCATGTTTTCGATATCGAGATATCTTGTAAAAAAAAAAAAAAAACAATTTGAACTCTGAACATCTATTTTGTAAATCATTTTGAAAAGGCTTGAATGCTTTACTGTAAAATGTATTTTGTTAAAGTTAAAATGTACGGTTGGTGGTCATCCTTGTAATCACTCACAAAAGATATGATTTCAGGATCAGGATTTTAGTATCCGACTCCTGCCTGATCCGCCTAAAGGGTCTGGCCCGAAAGGGAATCCATGGCATCGCCGCCCCGGTTTCCTTTGCCTCTGACCAACCCAACCGCCAGCTCCTGGCCACAACTTTATCGGGTATCAGCCCAGTTTAAAGGCTGCTCTACAAAATGATTTTGAAATTGTTTGTAAATGATTTTGAAATTGTGTATAACATGCATTTCATTTGCATATAAAGGATGACATGACTCTGACGCGGATCTTGCTGGTCTTAATAGGATAAGCATGGACGGTTCGGCCTTTAGGCCTCGAGGACTAGGACTCGGCCCAAACAGTCCTACAGGTGGAAGGTGGGCAAGTCCCATGCCCACCAATAAATGAACCAGAGAACAAGTGGCAGGAGGTACTATGGTATCCTCCAGCCTAGTTCATGCATTACAAAGAGCCGCAACCAACCGCAATCGCTTCCAAAGCGATCACCCATCGAGAGAATGGCAAGGTACCGACCCAGACATGGGAAAGAAAGAGGGACGAGTCCTCTATGGCGTAAAATCGCTCGAGAGAACCACGCTTCAGTAAATGCATCGCACAACCGCAAGAGAAGCTGGAAATGCCACCTCATTACTATGGGATGAGGCTTATCGGGCGGTGGTTTGACCAGGACCACGAGTTGATGGGAGTTCGATGAGTTCAAGAAGCACTGTGGGTCGATTCAAGCAAATACGAGACCCGGAGTTTCATAACTGCTAAAGTATCATCAAAGAGAATTCACGGTTGAGCAAGTATGCTCCCAAGATACTTGTGAGGAGAATAGTGGCGCCGTAGGTTTGAAGACGGGCCTTAATGACCATATCGGAGCCCATGTCACAAAGATTTTGCCATGAGGATTTCTCCAAAATTGTGACATGCATCAATGCGGGAAAGAGTAAAGAAAGAGGAACAAGGGAGAGCTGATAAAAGACAGGAAAGAAAAATCCCGGCCGCCCGGCCAGAACAACAACAAAGGAAGAAACTGTGGGACCACAGGTTCCAAATGTACCTCTATAGCTCAAAGCACGGTAGGAATACTACTTACCAAAGACTCATCGGGCCATGTAGTACACCAAGAGGTCCTTCTAGAGATTGCATCGCTTCCCCATTGCTCCCATTATGGAGAAATCATAAAGGAGAATGTTGGAGACTTACAGGTTTTGCTCTGATTTGTGGATCTAAAGATATAGACAAGAGATTGTTCTAGAGCTCGTTTCATTTACAAGACTCCTGTGATCGGGGTAGCTACTTTATGGTGACAAAAGGCAACAAGAGTGTTGCATCACCGAAAGTGTTCCGAGACAAGGGACACAAACTTTAGGTAGGCAGATGGTCGTGTTCCAATAGAGCATATGCAATGAAAGCAAGTGGAAGATAAACGACGCCTCCGCATGTGATAGCCGGTAATTTCCAAATCTTTGATACTATTGTACATGCATTGATTGACCCCGAGTCAACCCACTCATATATTTGCACCGACATACCCAACTTAGGTAAATTACCGAGGAGTGAAACCGAGTATGACATCTTGGTGACGAACCCGCTCGGCCATAGTGTTATTGTGAATAGAGTGTATAGAGATTGTCCCATCAAAATACGAGAGTATGAATTCTGGGAGATTTGATCGAAGTTATCATTCAGCAGCCTGATGTGATATCGGGATGGATCGGGTTGTCCCGACATCAAGCAATAGTCGATTGTAGAATGAAAAGAGCAACCTTAAAAACAATCGGCGAAGATGAAGTAACTTTCTTACTCCATGAGGCTCAAATCAATGATCTAATGTGATATCCTCGCATACCAACGCTAGAACAATGGTGTCGAAGGATGTAGCCTACTGGGCTTATGATTGATACTGTAAAGGAAAGTGCTCAGCATCCGATATCCTCATCGTTAGCCACTTTCCTGATCAGAGCCTAAGAGTTACTAGGATTGCTCCTCACATTACCTCGAATCTCTACCCGACCCGACATGGATCTGAACCGAGTCCTAGATCGAGACCAAATAATCGACCTCTTACCCGATTTTTCTTTTTTTTTTTTTTAAAGCCAACTGGTACTGGGTATGGCCTACATCCTATAACAACAAATCAAAATATTATATACATATAACTGGAGTCCCATTTACAAATACAAAATTTACTTTTACATTATAAATCAGAGCATTTAACCTACATGTAGTGAACCCTTCCGTGTGTCAGCCTAACCGTATGCTGATGTTCACGATGTCTTCCTCTTACCTACACGGATTAAAACTGCTAAGCTTTACTGCTTTTAGTGGGAAACATTTCTATACATAAACATAAATAGATGCTGGTCAGATTCATTATACTAAGTAACCATACTACTTATCGGACTTATACTTGCCCGGGCCCTCCCAGAGTTACAGAGTTCTTCTTATGCGTAACTTGCGCTTATACAAACTTATGTTTATTCTGACTCCTGAGTTACGGAACTTATACTAATGTACTTTATGTTTATTCAGACTCCCGTAGGAGTTACGTAATCCTATACTTATTCGTAACTTATACTAATGTACTTATGCTTATTTGGGACTCCCTAGGAGTTAAGGTAACTTATACTTACGTAATTTATGTTTATTCAGACTTTAGAGTTAAGGGGTAACTTCTAGACTTAACCAACTTATGTTTATTCAGACTTTTAGAGTTACGTAACTTATTCTTATACAGACTTTACACTAGTTCTGAGGTACCCAGAGGTACGTAGATTACGAACGTACCGGTATTGCGGAACTTATTCTTATACGTAAGTAAATTTTGTAAGTACTACAAAATCCTATAATCGCACGTGATCTCTACTTGTACTACGGCGTATTCTCTGGTATTTCGATCTTATCCTCGTATTACGGAGCATATACATGTATTTCGGATTTTATATGTATTAGCGTAACTTATACATGCATTTTGATTCTATAAATGCATTTCGCATCTTTTATACATGACTTACAGAGTATATACTTGTCTTAAGAACTTGTATCGTCTTACTGAACTTATAATCGATTCACGAACTTTATACCGGGTATTGGCGGTAATCCTATAATTGGTCTTATGGAGCATATACTTATCTTACAGATCTTATCCTTGTGCGAAGGTACCCGTAAATACAATAAGCCTGAACCTACTATAATCCTATCACATATGTGGTCGATCAGACGATGCGTATACTCATCAAAGTATGGACATTAGTCCACAGTGTGTATAGATCATAATGTGATACATATACTTATTTTATTTGATACGAGAGTACCCTTAGGCACTACCTGACTTATACTTGTTTTTATCAGATACTCTGAGCACCGTAGGTACTACAGAGTTTAATCGTATTACAGGAGTACCCCTAGGTACTACAAAACTTGATGAAAGTCACGAGAGTACCCAAAGAGGTACTACGTAACTTTAATCAGAGGCGGCATTAATCCAATCCAATACAGAGCACCATTAGGTACGCTTAACTTAACGATACGTGACGGAACTTACCGATACGTAGGAGTACCGTGAGGTACCACAGACTTATTCGTACATAGGACTTATCGACACAGAGTGACCCGTAGGTACTACAGACTTGTTCCTGATACAGGACTTTATTAGGATACGTGAGTACCAGAGGTACTACAGACCTTGTTCACACAGACTTATTAGATACATGAGCACCCATAGGTACTACAGACTTATTCAAATACAGAGCAATTCTTGTAACACTACTTAACTTATCGTATCAGACTTATTCGTGAGACAGAGTACCCATAGGTACTACGTAACTAAATCGTAGATGCACGTAACTTAATTAAATACAGGAGTAAATTCAAAGAGAGGGTACTACGTAATATTGTGATACAGGAGTACCAGAGGGTACCATGCATCTTATTTGAGACAGGAGGCCCGAGAGCACTGTTTTCATACAAGAGGTACATTCAGATCTTTATTCTTATTCTCTATTCAGAGTCTTATCATATAATTGTTTGACTTCCTAGACCAAGAGAACACTAATGAGTAGGACACAAAGACAATAAGTACCCAAGATACTATGTTACAAGACTTAAGTGCCGTAGCCTTAGTCGTGACAGAGTGCCTTAGCACTTAACAGGATAGGAGTGCCGTAGCACTAATCGTGTCAGAGTGATGTGAAGACTAATCGTAAGTACCGGGTTACTAACTGTAGAGTGTCGGAGTTAATTAACGAGTACTGGCATTCAATCAGAGTGCCGAGTACTCAATCGGGAGTACCAAGTACTAGTCGTGACAGGAGTGCAGCACTAATGAGAGTGCACCAAGTACTATTCAGGACAGTAGTGCTGTGTCATTTAATAATTGGTCTTAGGTGGTTTTACAATTATATGAGGTCAGTAACTACTATCTTATAATAAAGGCATTCTAGCTCTGTGTTCATGATGTATCGTCCTTCATATACCGGTAAGGTATGATGCGTATGTAATCACACCTTATTCATGGATTCTTATTCTTCTACGAATCTACTTTACCCAAGAGTTGGAATCACTAACTAATCATACAAACTGGCTATGGCATTTTCATGCCAACTAGTCATTTTACCGATTTTACCCGAGGGATAGTTTGAGATACTCCTTTTTTTCCGGGGTCTTAATCTCATATTTGGCACTATCTCTTTGAACTCTTTAAATCTAAGGTGCTAAGGGCTCTAGTTCCAACTGAATCACCCACCCGGAGCACCAAACTCAAGTTACGTCTCAAACAACCCGGATTCACTAAGTTCAAAGCTGGAAACTTAATTTGGCTTGCACACGGCTCCCACTTTATGAATTTTTCGACACTTAGATCAGAATTTGGCGAGGCCTATTCTTAAGTTTTGTTCTTGAAGTTCATTTTACGTAGCCACTTGAATCACTCAAATCGGATAAGAAATGAGCAAGCGGTGGCTTAAAATACGAAACCTGGCTGAAATAGAAAACTAGGGACAGGTGCAATGATTACACCTCTAAAGTGTACTCTACACTTTGGCCAAAACGACCGTAATCGAAGTGTACCGGTACACTTTCAAAGTGTACCGGTACAAGTCACCCGAAATGCCCTAAAATGTGTGTTTTCTCACATTTTTCCATACTTTTGATACTCAAATCAATTCTACACTTCAAACACACATCAAAACCATTTCCAATTCACCTTGAATCTTTTTCATTCAAATCATCTTCAATTCTTATCATTCCTCAAAACTCTTTCATGAATTTCCCCCAACACAACTCTAATATGGGTCACACCTCACATAATTCAAACTCAAGGATTTGCAGGGTTTATTCTAAACCCTAGCTCAATTACTTGTCATTTAACCTTGAATCCAATCTAAAAGGGGAATTCTATAACCATCTTGTGCCATATGGAATTTTACCCACCTTAATTTCCATAATTTTTGGGTTAAGATGGAACCCTAGCAAAACCCCATGTTCGGGGGACAAACTAATAACCAACTGAAGCATGGAAATTCATACATAATCACATAGGAATCTATAATCAAGGTGAGTTTCCATACCTTTTGGCTTGATCTTGGCTTGAATCCTCCTTTCTTCCTCTTTCTCTTCTTCCTCTTCTTCTCCCCTTCTTTCTTCTCTACTGGTTCTCTCCCAATTTGAGACCAAATTGGTCTTTAAATCCCATGGATTTGATAAGGCCATGTTTGGCCCTTAAATAAAACCCATTTTTGGTTAACTTTCTTTATTTGCAAAATAGTCCTTCAATTCTTGGTCATTTATAGTTCAATTTCCTTTTATTGTATTTTGGCCTCTAGTCTTTTCACATTAGGACTTTTAAGCCCCTTTTTGGACCAATTACAAAATTGTCCTTAAGTTTTGTAACTTTCCGGGTCTCTTGTTTCCATGTTTCGCATTTAACTCACGAAACATTCAAATTAGGCTTACAAAATACCCTAAACATGTCGAAAACGACTAGGGTATATTTCTCAAGTGTTATAAATTTCACATGTGGATTGAGTTTGTTATCGACGTTGTACCAAGTGCCACACCAGCATCTATTACACCGTACATAATGGTCTAATTAGAGCTGAAGGAATTGAAATTGCAATTGCAAGAACTACTAGAAAAAGGGATTTATTCACCAAGTGTATCACCATGGGGAGCTCCCGTGCTTTTTGTTAAAAAGAAAGATGGCACACTTCGGCTATGTATTGATTACAGATAACTGAACAAGTTCACAGTAAAGAATAAGTATATGTTACCTAGAATTGATGATTGTTTGACTAATTAAAGGTGCAAGTATCTTTTCAAGATTGACTTGCGATCCGGGGTACCATCAGCTGAGAATTAAAGAGATGCCGATGTGCATAAGACGCTTTAGGACGCGACATGGACATTATGAGTTCCTTATAATGCCGTTTGATCGACAAAATGCTCCAATGCTTTCATGGACTCCATCGAATCAGGTTTTCCGACCGTATGTGGACTCACTTTTGTCGAGTGTTCATAGACGCATTCCTCGTGTATTCAAAAGATCGTGAAAGTCATGACACACCTTTTATAGTAGTGTTGTAGACTTCGAGAAAAGAGCAATTACAAAATCGAGCAAGTGTGAGTTTTGGAAGAATGAAGGTCCTTTCGGGGTATATAGTATCGAAAGAAGGAATCCGATAGATCCAAAGAAAATGTAAGTGGTTGCTGGAATGGAAGCTACCTAGAAATGTTATACAGAAGTGCGCGTAGTTTCCGGAGGTGGATACTACGTAAGATTGGTTAATGGGTTTTTCTATGACCGCAGCTCGATGACTAGACGTCTCCAAAATGTAAAGTATGAATGGGAGGAAAATGTCAAAGAAGTTTTGATAAGTTGAAAGTATTCTTAATCGAGGCCTGCTCTACCAATCGGCCGGCAGTAGAGAATATGTGATTTTTAGTGATGCGTCGCTAAATGGACTTGGATGTGTCCTAATGCAAGAGGGTAAAGTGGTAGTCTATGCTTCAAGACAGTTGAAGCCGCATGAAAGGAACTACCCCATGCATGATTTGGAATTAGCTGCAATTGTATTTGTGCTGAAAATTTGGAGACATTATTTGTATGGAGAGAAGTGTTTCATCTACATCAGATCATGAGTCTTAAGTATTGCCCTCACAAATGAGAGCTTAATTTGGTGACAACGAGATGGATGGAACTGGATAAAAAGATTATGACCTGATTGATTATCACCCGGGAAAGGCCAATGTAGTGGCCGACGCTTTGAGTAGAAAGTCAATACGAACGCTTCAAGCATTGAATGCCCATTTGTCATTATATGACGATGGTACTGTAGTGGCAGAGTTGATAGCAAGACCGAGTTTGTTGAATCGAGTGCTAGAGGCACAAAAGAAAGATGAGAAAATTGCTGCCACGATAAATCAGATTGGAAATGGTAAAGAAATTGAGTTCACAGTGAACGAAAATGGAGTTTTGTATTATAAGGATCAGGTTTGTGTACCCGATTGTAATGATTTGAGGAAATCCATACTTGAAGAGGCACATAGTGGATCATTTGCTATCCATCCTTAGCACAAAAGATGTAATGAGATTTAAAATGTCATTCCGTGGTCCAGATGAAAAGAGATGTGTCGAATTTGTAACCAAGCGTTTGGTGTGTCAAAGAGTAAAGGAAAGAACGTCTCCTTTGGGATTGCTCATTAGAATACCGGAGTAGGACTCGAATCACCATGATTTTGTGGTCGGGTTACCATCGATGTGGAGAAGGCATGACTCAATTGGTCGTAGTAGACCGATTGACTAAGTCACTTCACTTAATAGTCGAACTCGATCATTCACTTGATGCCAGCGTAGTCAGATATCGCTGAAATAGTTCGGTTATATCGGGATTCCTATATCCATTATTTCGCATCGAGATCCGAGGTTTATTTCGAGATTGGGAAAATTGCAAGAGGCCTTCGCACTCGATCACCCTCAAGACATTGCTCCACCCACAAACTGGATGGACACCGAGAGAGTGATCTGCATTCGAAGATATGTTATGAGTTATGTGATCGACCTTGGAGTGTAAGCCGATCGACATTACATTGCTTTAGTTGAATTTTGTATAACAAATGGGGCTTCCAATCAAGTATTGGAATGGCGCCCTTTATGAGGCTTTATGAGAAAATGTAACACCGTCGTGTTGGACTAATTGAGCTAAAGGAAAGTAATTGGCCCTTGACTTGATACAGAGACTCAAGAAAAGTGAAAATGATTGTGAGAGAAAGATCATGTGGCCACCGATAGACGTAAATCATATGCCGACATGAAAGAAAAGATATTCGATATGAGATCGCGAAAAAGTGTTCTTGAAAGCACGCCTTGGAAGAAGGTGGTGAGATTTGGGAAAAATGGCAAGTCGAGCTCCTAGATTTATTGGCCCTCATGAAGTGATTGAAAAGGGTCCACAGCATATAGATTAGCATTACACTCTGACTTAGAAAAGATCCATAATGTATTTCTTATGTCCATGCTAATGGAGGTACTGACGTAATTACATGTAGTCTCTTCTGAGACAATTGAGCCGAGGCCGCATTCGACGTGATTTAAGAAGAGCCACAGAGATTTCTTGGGCTCGTGAAGTGAAAGAATTATCAACAAGAAGATTCCGCTTAGTCAGTGTCAGAAACCATAAGACTCGAAGAAGCTACTAGGAAAGCGAGGGAAACTATGCGGCAAAGAATATCCACAACTGCTTGAATAAGGTAATTTCGAGGACTAAATTTTTTGGCTGGGAGAGTTGTAACGCTCTAAAATACCCCGAATTTTTATAATAAAATTATATATTCCGTATAATCGGGGTCAACTTAAGCTCGGGAATTGTTAAATGAATATTGATTAAATGATTATTGAACTTTAAATAAACTCAAGTGAAAAGAGAAAATATGGAAATTGTAAAATAGGACCTAAGGGTCAATTGTAAGTAAGTTTATATGTTTAAGTGAAATTAGGAGAAATAAATGAGTAAAGGGAAAAAAATAATAGAAGACTTAAATGAAGAATAATAGAGAAATAGAGGGACCTAAATACAAAAAAGGAAATAAAGAAAAAAAATCAAGGAACGGGCATGTGACATGTAGGAAAGAGGGAGGAAGTTTCCTCTTTTAAAGAACGACATGGGTGATCCATAAGAAAAGGAAAACAGAGATGAGGGAGATATTTTATGAGAAGCTCTCACTTCTCTAGATTCCCAACCATCGACCACATAGGTCTCCTACTACAAGAGGGAAAATCCTTCCTCGACAAAGAGTCAGTAAGCAGAGACCGAATCTGAGTTTCTACAAACTCTGGTGAGTAAGTCTTCCTACTCATTATTTTCTACCCTAAGGGTCAGGTGGTAGCTTATCTTGCCTTAGGAAATGCTCGTTGTATTTTAAAACTATAAGCCGCCATATCGCAGCGCGCTAGCCGGATCTTAGAGCTGATTTTTGGTAAGAAATAAAGGGATTTTGGAAGTGAGTCATTCTAGTAAATTGTAGCCTCATCAATGAAATTAATGCCAGTTTCGACCTCACCCGACCGTGCACTGCCATGGTCCTTTACGCAGGTCATGCCAGGCCTACAGACCTCATGCACAGGGTCTACAGACCATGCGCCAGGTCGCCAGACCATCTTGTGGGGAGGCCGCCAGACCTCATCCCGTGAGGTCGCAGACCATGCGCAGAGGCCGCCAGACCCCATGCGTAAGAGAGGTCAGCAGACCATGCAAGAGAGGTCAAGAGGACTCATTCAAGAGAGGTCAAAGATACCTCATTTTGTAGAGGTCGCTAGACCAAACAAAGCCAACCTGTCTCTGAGTTGACTACGTGATGACCTCCAACTTCTAAGGTCATAACCCTTCGTCCGAACTCCGATTCGGTGTTCTGTGACTCATAAGGACTACCGAAATAAGAATTCAACCGATATGTCGAGGAGGATAGAATATCAGACCGAGTTTCATCGAGGTCGTCGTCACTACCAAATTTACTGGTGTGATTCACGCATGACCTCCAACTCTGGGGCGTCATAACCTTTTTGTCCAACTCCTGACAGGTGTTCCCTGACTTATGGAAAGATCATCGAGTCAAGAATTCATTCATATTTATTGAGGAGAATAGAATATGTCAGGACCGACGTGTCGACCGAGCATACCGAGGTCAGTCACTCTTTCACCGGCCACTGGCCGGTGTGACTATGTATGACCTCCAACTTTGGAAGGTCATAACTCCTTCGTCCAAACTCCGTTTCGGGTGTTTTTGGACTCTATGGAAAGTCCATTGAGTAAAGAATTCATCTATATATAGCTTGTTGAAATTGGAACTCATATTAAACTCCTAAAATCAATCCTAACCAAAACTACTAGTACGCAAGAATAACATTATTCTTTAATGGTTTTGGAATAGGATCGGGAGCGAAGAGGAAAAGCCAAATCGAGATTGAGATTCCAAGGATTGGAATCAAAGTGCAAAAGATTGGGTTTGCTCTACCGACTCCTATTCCTCGTTTCAAGTTTTCGCATGTTTGTTCTAAAAGCATATTGAATCGATTTAATTGATTCGAGAAAAGTGATTGTGAAATGTTTTGCATATAAAATTGCATGATTATTGAAATAAACTGCTTATACAAGCGCATATATTTTTTACTATATTTTCTATAAAGGATTTGAACGCCTTAATAGGAATGTTAACTGCTTAGTTCAGATAAGGATAGATTGGTATACCAATAGGGGTCAAATAGTAGTATTGCAAACTATTGTATTGATGTGTCATCCGACCAAGAATTTAACTGACTGTGATTTAAGAAGGTTTACTATTTGATTGTTATAACTACCAAGAATTTAACTAGACCGCATCGCGGTTATAAAACCATTTGATATCTACCGCAGACTAAATGGGACCGTGCTGGTGACTCGATATCCTCAGATATCAAGACATACAAATTCAAGTATGGCATAACTGAATTGATTGGCATAACTGAATTGATTGGTACAAATGAATTGATTTTCAGAACTTAATTGAATTGCAGAACTGAACTGAATTTGTGAGTATAATTGAATTGATTTGAGATTGTGAAATATTGAATATGAAAGTGTATTTTTGGGATGATCAATGAACCATAAAGGATTGTATATAAAATAAGTATATGTATTGTATTTGCATTGATCATCATTAAAGATTTGAAAGTTTTGAATTGTTAAAAAAAAAAAATGATTGGATTTAAACGGAAACTGAGGAATGGATTTGTATAGAACCACTAAGCATGAAAATGCTTAGCGTATTGTTTTACCACGTACGTGTACTTAGTGATAGATAGCGATCGAAAGCGGACCCAAGATCGAGGAGCGTCGAGTCATAAAGAAGGAAATTTCGGAGTATGCTCCAACATGTGCATTCATTCCATGTTTTCTTTTGGATATTGATATCTTGTAAAAAAAAAAACACCTAACTCGAATATCTATTTTGTAAATCATTTTGAAAAGGCTTGAACGCCTATCAGCAAATGATTTTGTTAAAGTTAAATGTATTTTGTTAAATGTCTACGGGCTTGCCCAATTTTGTAATCACTTCCGTTAAAGATATGATTCGAGTGATTGAGTGATTTAGTGGCATCCGGACTCTAGCTCGATCCGCCAAACTGGTCGGGCCTGAATGGGTCCCACAACTTTATTGGTATCAGAGCGTCCCCGTGGTTTCGGTTCGGATCCGCCAACCGGGTCGGGCCAGGCTCGGGGGTCACCACAAAGATATTATTCATATAAGACCCGAGAAAATTCCAATTTTCTGGAAAAGGGTAAAATTGTAATTTTAGTCAAAACCCGAAATTTTTCTAGATCCCTGATGACTCCAAACCTACCATCGCTTGAATCGTCTCACAACATAGCTAACACGCCAGCTCGTCGACCCGAGACAATGGAATTTCACGTTTGTTGAGGCACCGGTGCCTAAAAGTCAGAAACGGGCTCTGGAGAGACATGTGACATGAAAAAAGTCACCTACTACATGTACTCTTGTGACACATATTGCAAGATTAGAGAGATGATAGAAATGGACGGCCTAGATTGTGCCAAGTGTCAAAAAATCAAGAAAATGGACATGATGGGAATTATGGGAATTGTTAATGATAATAAGATGAAAGATGAACAGTGTCATCTTCTCCATTTTGAGACAAAAACGGGTAGTGGCTGGACGGATTGGCAGTGGGGTGAGGGTTTGTCATTTTTAGAGAGAGAGAGGGCTCCTTTCTCTAGGATTCCGACCATTCGGACCGTCGGTTTTCGACGGAGCAAGAAGCAAAGTCGACCACGGCGAGGCTACGCGCGACACCGATTCTATAGTTCCGGCTAACCCAAGAGGTAGGGATCTTTTCGCATTTCAGGTGTTAATTCGCTAAGAGCCGCGAAATCTGCTAGAATGTTAATGGGCCATAAATTGTGAATTATATTCCTCAAAAGCTTTGAATCGAAACAGAGAAAATTCCTATTTTTTGTGGCCGTGAATAGTACCAATCAAGGGTTTCACCGCTCGCGTGAATAAAGGATTTGATTTTGGTGTGATTTTTATGATGTTATGATTCAAATGAATCGCTTGTGTTTGCTAATTAGCCCATGTGAGCTTTAATTTTGGTGTTATCGTTATGAATTTGCATAACATGATTTATAAGCTTTTGAATTAATTATGTTAATATATATGCATGTAAATATATTAGCATGAGTTTATTCGGGATTGGCATCATGCATTCCATACGCACCGGCACCTTGTAATATTAGGAAAGGAGTGCATGACATGAAATTGAGTTAAAAACAAAATGTTTGTGAAATGAATTTCAAGGAAGATTTTCCGAATAATTGCTCTGAGAGTTTGTCCAACAAGCTCATCCTCGAGGCGGATGCATGACTGCTTTGAGAAATATCCAAGCACCCGCCCCTGAGAGCACCAATGCATTTATCAAATGGTAGTGAGTTTTCGAGAACAAAAAACTTTGTTTTGAAAACGCTGGATTTTACCGCATTCTACAGTATAAGTGAAATGCAAGTGAGGACTCGAGATGGCTGGGTTTGGGCATGTAGACATTCGAGTAGGTTCATGAACAATAGAATGATTGTTCGCTACGACACGCATCTCGTTTTAGCAACCCGCGAGTAAATTATCACTACTAGGCTTTCGCCACCAACGCCGATGGATCACCATTTCGTACAGAGCGATCGAAGGCACTCCATTAGAAGCCGCTTGGAGGCTGAAAGTCTACCAAGGGCTTGACAAGCCAAGCCAGATAAATATGTATTAGAATGTCAGAATTTTAATATATGTTGAATTAAGAGTAATTTATTAACTCTTTAACTATTGTATATAGTTGATGTTTGTTATAGATAATCGCAGAGCCCAAGTGGTCATTTTTATCATTTTAATTGTATATGAACTCAATGTATCAAGTTGATTGTCAGGACAAACAGACTTTAGAGCCTCCCCAGCACAAAGGAGACTCGCCCGATTTTCATGAGTAGTGCTCAAGTTACCCGACATCCATAATGATTATTCAAGCAGTTGACGGGTATGTTGTCAACTGACACCTGCTTCTTTGGGGCGTCACAATTCACCTTTAAACTACAAAGTACTATTTTCCAATTTTTTATAATATTTGGAGATATGTAAAGCGATTTGAAAATGAATTTAAGGATTATTGTTGTAATCAAGGATAAAAATATCGGTACTTTGATTTTATGGATATATCGAATATATAGATGTATATTTTTACATAAATATCCATAAAACACAAATTATATAAGATTCATGAAAATACTTTGAAAAAGTTTAATTTTTTTATCAGATATTTACTTTAAAAATTATCATTATAATGTTAAAATTTAAATATATATTATTAGAATTTAACCATTAAAAATAAATTATTGTTATTATCATTATCACATTTTATTATCATTAATTTATATATTAGAAAATATATTAATATATAATATTTTGTCTAATCAATTAATAGTAATTTATAAAATATTATAAATTTATTAATTAATTATTTTTTAATATATATTATTTTTTGAAAATTTTAAACGGTGAATATGAAAAAGATAAAAACCTTCTGCTAGTTATTCTTAAAAATAAGATTAATGTTATAAAAAGTGAAAGATGATTTATCTCAAATATATATTATTTTTATGCCTTAAAGTGGATAGGAGCTTCCCATTCCAAGATTTTGGACCAGGTTCAAATCCCATAAACATATTTTAGATAATTCAACCAAAGTTGACCGATAAAGTCTACGATATTTTCGATAAAAACTCGATAAATCTATCAATCGACTATCAATTATGAATATCGTGTCAATGGTCACTGATAATTGATATTTCATCGATATATCCCGACAATTCTAACCATGGTTGCAATTGAAAGTGAAAAAAGTGGAAAAAGATGTTAATTTGGAGATTTATGGTTAAAGATACTCTCAATAATGAACATTAATAGAGAAATCAAGTTGGAGGACTAAGTGTCTAACCTCTCAAGGTTATATCTTTTTATTATCATTACGATTATACTAATTTTAAGAGATTTTTTTTCTTCACAAGCTTATTGCCACATTTACGAGATCTCGACTATAAGGTCAGTTCTAGAGCTGATAATATTTGAGTTGGAGAGTCCGACGCCAACCTACTTTGCACCCTAACTTTATGATCATCAGAAATTTAAACTTAATAAAACATCATTTTGACTAACCCACTTATCAGATCATATTTATTTAAGAACTGATTACACTGATCATCTGGGTTTTATGATTTAAAGAATTGAATTTGAATAGATTAAGATTATGTCTATGTATTTATATTTTGATTATCTTATTTAATATACATATAAATAATATGATTATGATGAATTACATTTTATTTATCCTATTAATCTTATTTTGAATATTTAAAATTTCATTTTTTTATTTATCCTTTAAATTTTATTCAATCATATATGTTTTCTAGATAAAATGAAGTTTGGTAATTCAAATTTATAAATTAAAATTAAGTTTAATAATTAAATTATCATGTTTTAAATAATTTTTATTACTTAAAGTTGTGTTAATAACAAAATAATGTTATTTTTAAAATAATCAACAAAAAATATACATTAATTTCTTTCCTAATATAATTATATCTTCTAGCAAGATGGATTTTCAAACAAATAGGATTTTTCATTATTATACGGTTGAGATGCATTTTTGGAAAAATTATTTTTTTATTCCAAATATAAATTAAATTTATATTGTTAACATTCTAAATTAATTAATAGATAATGATAATTCAATCACCATCCAACGTATATATTTTAAATGTGAAATCATTTCTAATGTGGAATCACATGTTATTATTGGATATAATGACAATGATGATGAAAATTAGAGGGATATGAGATTTTATTTGATACTTTGAAGTTGTTTTTCTCATATATATATTATTAAGTTGTTACTTTCTTATTTTTGTACTATTTAGCTAGTTAGTTTAGTACTTTGGTTATAACAGTATTATAGCATTATTTATTTATTTATTTAAGTTTATTTACTATTATTATATTGTTTAGACTCTATCATTTTATATATTAATTATTATTATATATTTGTATATTATTTATTTTTATTTAAAGAATGATGAATTTGTAAAATTAATTTTTTTAACACTTTTTAAGGTTTTGCCCCATTTTGGCCTGCAACTCGCTGAATATAAATTGGCCAGATTAGGCCAACCCGTTTTGGCTCACATTCCGAATGAGTTGGCCTGAAATGAGTTTGACTGGCCTATTTACCAACTCTAGTCAATTCAAAATTAAATTAAATGAAGTTACATTTACCAATTAAAATTTTTATTTCTTCTATTGATTAAATTACCACGAGAGTAAGTTCTCAAGTAAAAAAATAAAAAGGGTAAACAAAGTAGAAAATATTATTATAAACTATAGTTTTATTATATGAGGGGGCGTTATGATGGCATTACATCTACTTGCTGCCTTTCTCATTTCCATGAAGATTAGCAAAGTAACCCTTAGGGTTGCTCTCAAACACGTCTCTTTTAAATACAGGCCCGACCTCCACCAGGTGGTGTCATCATTCCGCCACCACTTCCGCCGCTACCTTTTGATCCAGTGCAACCGTTCCCTCGTCTATATTTTGAGCCATCGGCACCTCCTCCCTTTCCCATGTTGACAACTTGTTTTTCTATACGTTGTATTCACTGACAGTGAAATGTGAGGATGAACAACGAGATGATTGATTAATTTATAGTGGGCTACAAGGTGCTTGAAATATAATAGAGTTTATCATGAACATAAGCTACGCCATGCTTCAATTTATAGGGCATAGATTACTGGACAGTTTTAAATTGGAGATTGTTGTTCTAGATGAAAATATTGACGATACGATCCCACACACACAGCAAATGCTGATGCAGACATGCTTCGATAAGCTCTTCCACAGGTTCGCCTTTCGGCCGAGATTTCCACTGGGTTTGAGGCCCTAATGCTTCTACTGAGACGGCATGCAAGTGAGCAGGCTACCCCCGAAATCTACTTGCTCAAGAAGAGGGTTACCCGGCGCCCAAAGGTGGGAGTCTCGGGAAGTGAATGCTAGTCAGCAGTGAGCAACCTGCAGTGCATAGCTGTCCGCTGACATCCAGCGCCAGCAGACGGGACGATCCCACACTCCGGGGCCCACACAAGAGATCGCTCGCATTTTCAACCCTCAGAGCGCTTCTCTCACCTATGAAGCCGATCTTGTCACCTCCGAACAGCGAACTCCTATCATCAAAAGTTTTACTGGAGTCGGCCGAGCGGGAGAAGGCTACCTGAGAAAGGGCTACTAATAAGAGGACTACCCGATGCCCCAAATGTGGGTTCAGAGTGAATGCTATCCAAATTGTGAGCCACCAAGAGTGAATGTTGTCCACTTAACGCCCACTTCAGGATATGGAATGATATGAGTCTCACAACGGTTTCACAAAGAGCGCTGGAGTGGCACTTAAGCTCGAGAGGTCTCCCACCCATCGACCGTATTCAGCGTTCCTCCGATCGTGGGCTTCGTGTCTCAATCTAAGAAAATGATTACTCTAAGGCTCCCAAAGGTGGCTCCTGAGTGACCCTAGCTAAAGTATGAGCAACCTAAAGTGAATGTTGTCCGCTGACATCCGGTTTCTCAAGGGGTATGAAATGATACGATCAAGCTCAATCGGAGAGCTCAACCCAAAATACCAACCAGATAAGTGGGAGAACCTCTCAAACTTCAGTACAACTCCCCACTCTTGTGTGGAACCGATGTGGGATCGTATCATTCCATACCCCTTGAGAAACCCATTGTCCACATTAGGGGCACCGGGTAGCTATCTTTGATGTAGCCCTTTCCCAGGTAGCCATCTCCTGCTACGCACCGGCTCTCAATTAAAGCACCAATGATAGGACCTTAAGCCAAATTGAAGAGCCCAACCCAAAAGACCGGCTTAATAGGTGGGAGAACATCTCAAGCTTAGTACCACACTATTGTGTGGAACCGATGTGGGATTGTATCATTTCATACGCCTTGAGAAATCGAACATCAACGGACGAAATTTACTCCAAGTGGCTTACACTCTGGTTAGCATTCACTTCGGACCCACCTTTGGGACACCGGGTAGCCTTCTTCCAAGTAGCCCTTTCCCGTAGCCCTCTTTTAGGTAGCCCTTTCCCGTAGCCCTCTTCAAAGTAGCCCTTTTCCCTTAGCCCTCTCCCGCTACGTATTGTCTCTCAATGAAAGCACCAATGATAGGGCCTCAAGTCCAATCGGAGTGCCCAACCCAAACGACCGACCAAATAGGTGGGAGAACCTCTCAAGCTTAATTACAACTCTACACTCATGTGTGGAACTGATGTGGGATCGTATCATTCCATACCCCTTGAGAAACCGGACGTCCGCCACAACATTCACTCCGGATGGCTCACACGCTTGTAAGCATTCACTTAAAACCCACATTTGGAACACTAAGTAACCCTATGCCAAGTAGTCCTTTCCCAGGTAGCCCACTCCTACTATGCACCGACTCTCAATGAAATAACCAATGATATGGCCTCAAGCCCAAACGAAGACCCAACCCAAAAGACATGCCTGATAGGTAGGAGAACCTCTCAAACTTAAGTACCACTCCACACTCTTATACGAAACCGATGTGGGATCGTATCATTCCATACTGATTCGCGTTCAAACCTAGCGAGTGTTCTTAAATCAAATAAAATTTATAACCTAACACTCAGATCAAGGGAGAAAGGGTTGAGCTACTATAGCAAGTTAAATGATTCTAGGATTGTCCATAGATATGGGTTTTCTTCGTGTAAATGATTGACAAGTGAAGCTTAAGTTAAGATCGCCTGGATTTCTTTGGGTTGTTATAAAAGAGTAGATCTGGTAGTGAAAAACTAAAAGTAAAATGAGTTAAATGTAAAATAGAAATCCTTGAAGTATTAGGTCATCAAGTTAGGTTCCTGTGGCAAAATGAGGGTTTCTGTCTTTTCTCGCATTGGGGATAGTAACATATAGTTTGAAACTTAACCCCAATAATCTATCCTTTGAAAATGGCATTCATCGAAAGCATTAATGGTCTTAGACAGTGAAATCTCCTCGACTCACCTTCCAATAGCTCATAAATGATAACCAATCTTAACATCAATGGATCTAGCAATAAGCATCCATTGAGTTCCGAAAGCTACTGCCACCGATCATTCAAGGTGACTCAAGGGACCTAACGAGGCTAAGAAAAACATAAATGTTAGTGAATACCTATGTTGAAAACATGAGAAACCTTCATTTGCCTCAGGTTCCTTTGCCCCGTCCCCTTTACTTCAAGGAAGGAGGGGGTTTAGCCTCTCATCCTCGGAGTTGTCATCCTCAGAGGGTGTTTGGCTAGCGAGAAAATGAGAGAAAATGAAAGAAAAAGGAAAAGAAAATGGGAGCTTGTTCGGCAAGCTTCCCTCCAATTTCAATAATGAAAAGTTCGATTCTTACAAAGTGTTGTTTGGGACTTATATACCACCAAAACAATACAAATTACCAAAATAAACAAAAGCAATAAACTATTATAGGGACAAAATGGGAAGAAATCAGAAAAGGAGGAACAAAAGTAAAAAAGATTGGCTAGAGAATTCGCAGCCTTATGAAATTTCGGAAAAAATTTCGCAGGGGTTGCGAAATTTTGCAACCCTTACGAAATTAGCAGGGTTTGCTGCTTCTTCTTTGTTTGCTTCCTCGCTCGCCGCCTTCCGGGGTTCTCAAAGAACTCCACTCCAATTGATTTCTTCATGCTCAAGTCAGATCCCCTATCTTCAATATTTATAGCCCGTGGAAAACTACAAAATCGCTTATAAAATGATTAGAAGTATCATAGATCCTTAACGTGCCAATTGGGTCAATTTGGCTAATTACTACGCAAAAAGTGCTCAAAACCCGGAGTTTTAAGGGTATGAAACGACACTATTTAGGTAGTAATCACTTACCCGTTGAGAAATCGAACGTCCGCAAAAGCGCAATCATCAGCAGGCTCACACTTTGATAATATCTACTCGAACTCCACCTTTCAAAGTGCACCGAGTAAATTTCTCTCTTCCAAGTAGCCCTTCCCAAGTAGCCTCACCGCTATGCACCGACTCACAAAGCATCACAGGCCCAAGCCCAATCCGAAAGCCCAACCTAAAAGACCGGCCTGATAGGTGGGAGAAACTCCGGTTTATACCACTCCACACTCTTGTGTGGAACTCGATGTGTGAGAACGATCATCCCATTCCCTTGAGAAACCCGAACCACAACACCATTTACTCTAGATGGCTCACACTCTGGCTAGCATTCACCAAGACTCCAATTTTCTTGGGTTTCTGTGTAGTCTCTACCCCCGTTATGTAATCGCTCTACCGAGAGACAATGATAAGGCCTCAAGCCCAATCAAAGAGTCCAACCCAAAAGACTAGCCTGATAGGTAGGAGAACCTCTCAAGATTAAGTATCACTCCACACTCTTGTGTGGAACTGATGTGGGATCGTATCATTCCATACCCCTTGAGAACTAAGTTCAATGGACTGCATTCACTTAGGTGGCCTTACACTCGTGCCAACATTCATTCCGCACTCCACCACAGACACCGAGTAGCCCTTTCCCCAGGAAATCGACTTTCAATGAAAGTACCAACATAGCTTCAAGCCTAATCGGCTAATTCTAACCCAGTGCATCACCCCCACAGGTGAAACTCAATCTTAAGTACCACTCCACACTCTTATGTGGAACCGATGTGGGATCGTATCATTCCATATCTCTTGAGAAACCGGACATCCGAGGACGACATTCACTCTAGGTGGCTCACACTCTGGATAACATTCACTCCGAACCCATCTTTTGGGAAACTGGGCAGGAACCATCTTCCAGCAATTTCTCTCTCTACGCACTGCCTCTCAATGAGCACTAAAGGATAGGCCTCAAGCCCAATCGAAGAGCCCAACCCAAAAGACCGGCCTGATAGGTAGGAGAACCTCTCAAGCTTAAGTACCACTCCGCACTCTTTTGTGGAACCGATGTGGGATTGTGTCATTTCATGATGCAAGGATAGGGTCGTGATGGATGATCAAATGGTTTAGGTAAGTTAGGGATGAGTTTGTTGTAGTTTATGGGTATAGGATGTAACTTTGAAGGTTAAGAGAAAGGCCTGGTTCCAAAGGTTATAGGGCTATTTTAGGGTTTATATATGATGAAATTATGGTTTAGAATGAAGGATTTTAGGTTTAGAAAGGTTCGGGTTTGATTTGATGCAAAATTGCCTTGTTTTGAGCTAGTTTGCAGTTTTCAGTTTTTCTAAGGTAAGCTAGGTCTATGCACAAATTTGGGGTTTCTCTAAGGTTAGGGAAGATGGTTTGTGGCGAGCTTGTGGTGAATCAAAGTATTTGGAAAGGATTTAAAAGTAAGGGAACAAAAATTAAGCAAGAAGTTATGGCTGATAACCCTGGATTTGGATTTTAAAGGTTAAAAAGAGAAGATGGTGAAATTGGAAGGAGTAGAAGAAGTAGGGGGCTAGAAACTTCTTCGCCACCCAAGGAATCCACCTAGGGATAAGAAGCAACGAACTTTCCACTCAAGGGAATCCACCCAAGGGATAAGAGAACAAGAGAGAACTCTTAACAAAGATAAACTTGAAAATATTATTAAACTCTGGATTGAATTCTCAAAAGACTACATTAGAGGGATATATATAGCCCCAAACTTTCTAAATTCAATAAAAAAAACTCCTTCTTTGACTTGGAAAACAAATACTTTCTAATTTAAATAAAGCAACTCCTAAAAAGAAATAGCAACTCTTACTAGGAAAACAAATTATCTAAATTAAATAAAGCAACTACTACTTTGACTTGGAGAACAATTTTTTCTAAAATAAAACAACTCTAAATCAATAGTAACAAGACTCAAATACTTGGATTTAGAAACATATTTGGTGTCTCCAAGGTTTCATAGCCTCCCGAATATGAAATTTCTAGAATTAAGATCGAATTCGTTGTATGTCAAGTAGGTCTTCACATCAACCCCCATAGTTGGGAAAAAAGACTTGCCCTCAAGTCTTCACCATGATAAAGCCTCAAATCCTTGACATTGAATGTAAGACAAATATTGTAGTCATCAATCAATTTCACCTTATAATAATTGATCGAATTCTTAATGTTTTTTTGTAGAAGCTCCTGCATCATTCCATGCCCATTAAGAAACTAGACGTTCGTGGACGACATTCACTCTAGGTGGCCCACACTCTTGCTAGAATTCACTCTGGACCCACCTTTGGGGCATCGAGTAGCCCTCTCCCACTATGTACCATCTCTCAATGAAAGCACCAATGATTGGACCTCAAGCTCAATCGAAGAGCTCAACCTAAAAGACCGGCCTGATAGATGGGAGAACCTCTCAAGCTTAAGTACTACTTCACACTTTTGTGTGGAACCGATGTGGGATCGTATCATTCCACACCCCTTGAGAAACTGGACGTCCGCGGACAACATTCACTCTAGGTGGCTCACACTCTAGCTAACATTCACTTCGGACCCACCTTTGGGGCATAGGGTAACCCTCTTCTAGGTAGCCCTTTCCTAGGTAGCCCTCTTCCTCTACACATCGACTCTCAATGAAAGCAATAATGATAGAGCCTCAAGCTCAATCGAAGAACCGAACCCAAAATATTGGCCTGATATATGGGAGAACCTTTCAAGCTTAAGTACTATTCAACACTCTTGTGTGGAACCGATGTGGGATCGTACCATTCCATACTCCTTTAGAAACCGGATGTCCGTTGACGGTATTCACTCTAGGTGGCTCACACTCTGGCTAGCATTCACTCTGAACCCACCTTTAGGGCACTGGGTAGCCTTCTTCAAGGTAGCACTTTCCCAGGTAACCCTCTACCGCTACATATCGTCTCTTAATGAAAGCACTAATGATAGGGCCTTTAGTCCAATCGAAGAGCCCAATCCAAAATACTGGCCTTATAGGTGGGAAAACCTCTTAAGCTTTAAGTACCACTCAACACTCTTGTGTGGAACCAATGTGGAATCGTATCATTCCATACCCCTTGAGAAAACAAACGTCCGCGGATGTCATTCACTTTGGGTGGCTCACACTCCGAATAGCATTCACTTCTGACCCACCTTTGGGGCATCTAGTAGTCCTCTTCCAGGTAGCCCTTTCCTAGGTAGCCCTCTCTTGCTATGCACTGTCTCTCAATGAAAGCACCAATGATAAGGCCTCAAACTCAATCGTAGAGCTTAACCTAAAAGACCGGGCTGATCAGTGGGAAAACCTCTCAAGTTTAAGTACCACTCCACACTCTTGTATGGATAGTATCATTCTATACCCCTTGAGAAACCGAACGTCTGCGGACGACACTCACTCTAGGTGGCTTACACTCTGACTAGCATTCACTCCGGGCCTACCTTTGGGGCACCGAGTGGCCCTCTTCAAGGTAGCCCTTTCCTAAGTAGCCCTCTCCCTCTACGTACCGTCTCTGTAACAGCATCTAATGATGTGGCCTAAGCCTAATTGGGCTTCCAACCTGAAGACTCTGTCTCAACAGGTGGGAGCTAAGCTTATACCACCCACTCTTGTGTGGAACCATGGATCATATCATTCCATACCTTTAAGAAACTCACGTCAGACAATATTTACTGTGGCGAGACTCTGTTACATTCACTTCGACCCACTCCTTAGACACCGGTCGCCATCCTGTGTGAACATTTCCTACGTAGCTCTCTTCTATTACATACAACTACTCAACGAAAAGCACCCAACAGAGAGTCTCAAGCCCACATGAGGAGCCCCAACCCAAAAGACCGACTCCGATAGTGGGGAGAACTTTCTCAAACTGGCGCCACACCTGGAACCAATGTAAGATTGTATCATTCCATACCGGGTGAAACTCCAACATCCGTGATCTGAGAGCATTTATCAGGTGGCTCACACACTCCGATGGAAGATTCACTCCTGACCACTGCAGCCCTTTCCTTGTAACCATCTCCATTATTAGCTCTCAATGAAAGCACTAATGATAAGGCCTCAAGCCTAATCGGAGAGTCCAACCAAAGACTCGTCCTGATAGGCGGCAACCTTTCGCTTGGCATCACTGCTTCACACTCTTTCTGTGGAACCGATGGGATCGTATCATTCCATTCCCCAAGAAACTGACGCCCGCTGATGACATTCACTCCTGTGACTCACACTCTGCTACCTATTTACTCCGAACTCCACTCAAGGCACCGGTAGCTCCTCTTCCAAGTTTCCCGGGTAGTATTCTCCCATTACGTATCGTCTCTCAATGAAAGCACCAATGATAGGACCTTAAGCCTTATCGGAGAGCCTAAGCTAAAACATCAGCCTAATAGATGTGAGAATCTCTCAAGCTTAAGTACCATTACACACTCTTGTGTGGAACCGATGTAGGATCGTATCAGTGGGAGATGAAGCATCTTTTATCATTGAAAATGTACACAATTTGTGATCCCATCCCCAAATTAATCTATCTTCCAATCAAATTATGTTTGTCTATCCTTTGTATTGATACTAATAAAAATTAATATAAAATCTCTTTTTTTAACTTATCCTGATTTTTAATATAGTTTCATGACTATTTGATTCTTTTTAAAAGTCAATAATTGACAAATTTGTTTTCGAGTGTGATATTAATGTTGAGTTCTATTTTTTCTATAGGTAAATATTTTTTTTATTTTTTTTATGGATCCTTTGTCCACGTTTAGACTTCAACCTGAAACCTTTCATTACCCCCATCTTATTCCTTTACCAATTGAGTGCTTCACCCATCATATCCCATTAAAACAGGCTTCAAGGGCTGAGTTCAAATTCTATATGTTCAAACTTCTAGAAATATCCGTTGACGTGATACTTAACCTTTGTTTTATAAGAGGTCATGGATGTGAACAATTTTTCAATTTTCTTCCCGCAATCTGTAAGCATTTTGTTGAAAACAATTTTTATAATTTCAATCAGCCTTTAGAAATTAATTGTGGGTGGAGCTTGTAATGTTCATATAGGGTTTTATTTCACTTTCATACAGAGGAAAAAAAATACACGACGAAATAAGGGACTCTAATGTAGGTTCTAAAGTAGATATGATTGTTGGAGTTTCCTTCTGTTTTGAATTAAATTAGAAATACGTTTATGGGATTAATTGTTTGAACGATAGTACAAATGGTTTAATGCTATTTATGGGATTTATTTCCTTTTTCCATTTAAGTTAAAATGATCATAATGTATTGTGTTTTTTCGTTCATCTCATTTGACTATATAAAAGCATCAGAGTTGTCTCAAACAAAAAAAAAAAAAAAAATTCCACAGAAGCTAAGCTATATTCCTCAGTATTCTTCCCTATCCCCCTCGTGATAGAGCAAACTTGTTCCGTCGTCGAGCCAGGCTACGCAGCTTGCCGCTGGACACATATTTATCCCAGATATGCACATCGCGTTGCTTCCCGCACTGCGAGACGACTCAATTTGTTTACGCAAACGCTGCATTCTCCTCACGAAACTCGGTGTCTTTGATTCTCCATCCTTTGTTTTGTTCTCTTTTGTAATCTTTTTCTTTCTTCTTTTTGTTTCAATGTACTTGTAGTTGTAGGTTAACAATCTTAAAACAGAGTCGTTGGAAAAAACAAAAAAATCATAAAGAGAAGAAAAACAAAACAGAAATTTTGGAAAAGGCATTTTTTGAACTTCCAAAGAGAATTTGGTTTTTTTTTTTTTTTTTTTTGTTGGAAGTTTTTGGGAAAAAAAAAACAACCTCCGGCAAGCAACCAAAAATCTAATAGTTTATGGTTTAGATAACCTTTTTTTGAAATGTCTAGAGCCTGAAAAAACTGAAATTTTTTTTTTTTTGAAACAATAAAAACACAAAAAGGGTTTCTTTTCAAAGGCAACAGGGGGAAGATTTTTAAAGGAAGAAAATTTGTGTTTATCCTTTTGGAAAAGGGGAGAAAAAAAGAAAAAAAAAATCATCTTTTATTTAAGAATATCTTCTTTAATTTTGAAAGATATTTTAAGGAAAAAACTTTGGTTTTCTGGAAAAACAAAACATCATTCGGGAAAGTATTTGAAGAAAAAGGTATTGTTCGACAAAGGTTGGGAAAAAACACCCCTTCAAAGAATATTTTCTTTAACTTCTGGTAAGGTTTAAACAAATCCGAATAGTTCTTTGAAATGTTTTTTAAAAAAAGCTGAGTTAAAGGAAAACAGTATTAAAAGGAAATTTACAAGTTTGACAAGTCAAACAAACTAGTGGTTTGTTCGTTTATTTAAAGGAAAAACCTAGTACAAATGTACAAGGAAGGGTTTTGAACCCAAGACCGAGCATTCAACTACCACTAGGTTACATGCTTAGAAGCCTTTTAGGCTAAAACCAAGGACTAAAAAGTCGTTTTTTTCGGCCGATTTTTCGGCCAAAAATCGGTTTTCTCGGTCATTGAAACGATTTTGGAAGAAAATCGGAAGTAAAATCGGAAAAAATCGCCGATTTTTCCGATATTTTCCCGAAAATCCGATTTTCCTGTCAAAAAATACGAAAAATTGCTTCAAGTATTAACCCACCCAAAATGCCCCAAGTATGACTCTCCAACCACTGCTACTGAATGCACTTATTATATAAAGTGCAAACTTGTTTTATATTCTCTTATTATTTATTTGTTCATAATCTCTTTATAATATTTTATTTTATTTTTATTTTACATTATAACTTATAATATTTTTAAATCAAATATTAATTTGAAAAGGAAAAATAAAATAATATCTATTTAAAAATTAAATTATAATATACAATATTTTGAATCTCCTCATTATCTACATAATATTTATAATAATAACAAAAACAAATAAATAATATCTCTTTAACATAATAATATCTGAATAATATATTAAATATAATATATTTAATTTAATAATTATTAATCCATTTTGATTTTAATCTGTATTAAGATAAGAATCATTTCTCATAATCTATATAATTAAAATATGAGAAAATTTTAATAACCGATATTTTAACATGTCACAATATCTTCTTGAATATTTCGTAAAATCTAATTGCAAATACCTCTCTATTTAGGTAATATTTTGATCCTTGGCTAAAACTATACACTCACTTTTTGAGTTGAGCCAATTCTTTTGTGGTTTTAGGAAATTGAAAATTACAATACAGATAAATTTTAAGGAGGTTGGTTCTGACCCAAGTTTCTATACCCACCAATCTTTCGTAAAAGGAAAATATTCACATTTTGATTGGGTTTTGCAAAAAAAAAATGACTTCTCAATCCAACAATGCTAGTGTGCTGAATCACGGCCAGTGGCTACCCTGCGTGGCTGATAGTTACACCCCCTTTGTTTGTGACACCAATGGTGCACACTTCCCGACTTGTTTTTTGTTTCTCCCGGGGCTTAGAAGTTTAATGAACTCAACTTTAAACGGTGCTTCAGATTATATTCTATCGGCCTTGTAAATGCTTGCGGTCTTGGCCGAAGATGTTCCCTTGACTCAAGAGAAAAATGAGCCACGATATCCAAGTCATCGGTGTTATAGCAGAAACCTTAGACTTTCTCGTAGAAATTATGTCTTGAATGCAAACCCAGCGATACTTTGTATAATGTTTATTATACTAAGAGTTCAACAAAGGAGCTATGAGAATCTCTAATTCGGAAGTATAAAATAGAGGATGTTGGGGCCAAGAAATTCATCGTGGGCCGATTCCTAGACTTCAAAATGGTGATTCCAGTGGTGATAGGGTCCGAGCAGTGATCATCCATGAAATACATGTTGAGGGTATGGTACTGGGTGAAAGCTTCCAAGTGGCAGCCGTTATTGAGAAATTGCCCCCAACTTGGAAAGATTTCAAGAATTACCTCAAGCACAAGTGAAAGGAAATGAGCATGGAGGACCTGGTTGTTAGGCTTTGCATTGAAGAAAATAAAAGAAGGTCTGATAAGAAAGGGGTGCACACTTCACGAGAAGTGAAGGTGAACTTTTTGGAACATGGTCAGTTCAGCAACTGAAAGGAAAGGCTCTAAGTTGGGACCTAAAGGAGGGGTCTCCAAGAAGCAAAAGTTCCAAGGGAAATGCTTCAATTGTGGGAAGCAAGGTCACAAGTCTTCTTATTGTAGACTACCAAAGAGGAACAAACCCAAGTAAGCTAATGTGGTTGATGGGATCACCAAAGATGTGTCTGACATCGACCTCACAACAGTAATCTCTGAGGTGAATTTGGTGGGGTCTAACCCCAAGGAATGATGGATTGATACTGGTGCTACTTGTCATGTGTGTTTTGATAAGAAGATGTTCTCCACCTTTGAACCAATTGAGACTGGAGAAAAGGTGTTCATGGGGAACTCCGCCACATCGGATATCAAAGGGCAAGGCAAGGTGGTCTTGAAGATGACTTCTGGGAAAGAGTTGACTCAAACAAATGTCTTATATGTACTTGAAATCCACAAGAATTTGGTGTCTGGTTCTTTGCTGAATAGTCATGAATTTTGGTTGGTGTTTGAATTAGATAAATTTGTTCTATCAAAGAGCGGAATGTATGTCGGAAAATGGTATATGAGTGGCGACATGTGAAAGCTTAACGTAATGACTATCATTAAGTCATAAATGAATAAAGCTAATTCTTCTGCTTATATTCTTGAGTCATCTAATCTATGGCATGGTAGATTAAGACATGTTAATTATGATACATTGAGTAAATTAATTAACTTGAATCATATACTAACTTTCCAAATTGATGCAAAGCATTAGTGTGAAACTTGTGTTGAAGTAAAACTAACCAGGTCATCTTTTCAAAGTGTTGAAAGAACCTTTGAATCATCACTATATCCATAGTGATATATACAGTTGAAGCATGTCTGAGCAAAGAGGTGGTAATAAATATTTTATTACCTTTGTGGATGTGCTGAAGTACTATTATGTACTTACTCAAGAAATGGATGAGGGCGATAGAAATTTGTTCTCCTAAAAAAAGCAGTTGAGAATCAACTCAACAAGAAAGTTAAAGTGTTGAAGTGATCGAGGTGGTGAGTATGAGATAAGCCATTGTTGACTTTTGTCCTCGACTGGGATTCATAGAAACCTGACACCTTATTCACCTCGATCAACGGAGTAGGCGGCGTAAATTGCCCTCTAAGGAAATGATGATGCAATGCTAGTGGATTACAGTCAACCACAAAACATGTGGGGAGAAGCCATTTTATCTGCTAATTACCTTTTGCATAACTGTTTGTCCTTTTTGATGTATAGACTAAACCACTCAATTTTAACACCTCTACTGGAGCCTTACAATTCCCCTGCAGAGGAACCAAAATTTGAGTTAGTTGTTTGAAAATTTAGAAAATGGTCTTATGCTCTGGAAATTATACAATGAGTTTAGTCTAAGACACTGTAAGTGCACAGGTCATACAAGTAGTAAAAATTGGATGCAAGTCCAGATATCATTCCCTCAGAGATTGACAAGAATTTGAAATCAACTACCCTATCTACTCAAGATCCATACTAT
Organism: Tetrastigma voinierianum; assembly: GCA_016808115.1. Classification (NCBI taxonomy): domain Eukaryota; kingdom Viridiplantae; phylum Streptophyta; class Magnoliopsida; order Vitales; family Vitaceae; genus Tetrastigma; species Tetrastigma voinierianum. The sequence continues at coordinate 349,895 of JAEQBH010000118.1, forward strand.
TTGCACCTCCTTGTAATGGTTTGGCTTGGAATTTGAAGACAGAACAGCTACTATATTATATTTATCTGCCAAATAAAAATTTGAATTAAAACGAGATAAAATAAATTGGGTAGAATCAATTCTACGCTAGAAATGGACAACGATATGGGCTGGCGTGAAAGCCGACCAATTTACATTCTAATCCATTGATTTTCTCAATTCTGATTTTGGATCTGCATTTGTCAAAGATGCATAAAAATGCAGCTTGGATTTCTCCATAATTCACTAATTAGAGGTCCCTGCTTCTTTCAAAGACATGGATCTAATCTACATTGTATTCAGTAATACCTTTATAAGACCGTATTTTTCTTTCAGTTACTTCATACTTATTTCTAAGATTGCATTTCTAGAGTCCCAAGTTCACACAGTAAACCTCTACAAAATGGTTGATAAATCATCCTTTAGATCTTATGGATTTTTCTCTTTCCATGATTAGATCTCAACTAACACATGATCAAGATCTTTCCATCAAATTAAGGTGAAATCTCTGATTATTTAAATTGATAAATACTCCCCTTCAACTTCAACTATGAGTGAATTGGAAATTTATCGAAGTGAACTCTCAAAGCTCTTTAGTTCTTCAATATTAGTTTAGCATACCCACAAATTGAATGTTCAAAGCTATCAGGAATCCCAATCTCTGTGTCACTCAGAAGGCCTCCTGGAAATCAGAGCATGAAATAGTCCTGAAAAAGGTATGCGATACCATTATTGGGAACAAATCAATTCAAGAACAACATCAATCAAATAAATCCCAATCCAGGAAATTCCGTATAATTTATGCAGAAAAGAATATAATTGACAACAGTCCAGTCTGGAAGTTGCGCTTCAAAAACTCGAATCACAATCTAAGAATGAGGTACAATTACAATCACCAATTAATCCAATAACGAAGAACCTAATCTTAAATTGCTCAGACTTCATTACTCCCAAAGAATTGGAAAAAGGAATAGAAAGATTTGATCCAGCTTTACAATTTAAAAAAAATTGTTGGTTCAGATCCAAAAAAATCAAAACGATTCTAATTAATCTATTCTAAAAATATACAAGTGAGTCTTCTTCAATCTCAAGATCTGGGTTCCTAAGAGCCGCTTCTCTCGACGCAAGACGCCTATTTATACATTTCAAGAATCGCCCGATTCAAGGTTTCAAGTGGATTTCCTCAAATTAAATGCCCAATTGTTAAGGTTTCCTGTGTCATGACCTAAAGGAGCTTCGTCGCTGTCGTTTATGGCCATGAGCTTATGTCTCAGTTTGATCTCAATTCTCTGTCGCGACCTTCTTTGTTTAGTTTTTGGCAATAAGGAGTCACGACCACGTCGTCATTGTCACAACGCCGTTTCTTAGTGTGCTCTTCATTTAGTTTCACCCGCTTTGTCATGTAATTTTTGTTGTTGCTCATCTCCTTGACTTTGCCATATTCTTTTTTCCAGTCTCCAAGTATTTATGTCGCGACTACCGCCCTTCTTCCCTTTATCGAATTCTGCGCGTCGCGACTCGTCTTCATGTCGCACAATTTCACATGCTCATTTTGATTCCCGTCACAATGGGCCTTTTTATGTCGCGACATCATTTGTTTGTCTTCCTTTATTCAAAGCTGTAACTCAAAACTACTAATCTGCTTTAGTCTTGTCGCATTGATAAAACAGGTGTCTACCATGTTTTCCTTGTTACGTTCTTCACACAACCAAGTGTAGTCAGAACTCGACTATACATTTTAAACTCCCACCTCGTTGCAACTCCTCAATTTCGCCATACAATTATTTTTACTCGTCCAACTTCTATTTCTATTAACAGGCGTCATACATGATCAATGGTTCGCTCTTTCACCTTTGCTCTTGTTGCAGTTGCTCAAACTTAGTTGCAACATACTTTAACTGTTCAGCTCATTTTCATGTCGCGACATGAAATCCATTCGGACCTCAACCCGTGTCTTCTTCACTATGTCGGTCGCACAAAGAAAATGCCTTGTGGAGACTTTGTCAATTCATTTAGCAACCATTCCTCGTCAGGATGTACCAATTATCCGCTATGCAATGGGCAAAGCATTTTTCAAATGAAGATACAGAAAAGTGTCACAAATAAGATCTTTCCAGAGTCCACTTTTCGTTTCACATCTTTCTCGTCGCACCGCTCCGCTTGCCTAGACTTCTTCCTCGTTACGCACCGATGCCTTGTCAGACTCAAATACATTCCATCTTGTCATAATGTCACAACTCAAAATCCTCACGAGACTGGTCGCCATGTAGTTAACGCGATCTCATTCTTCCGCTACATAAGAGTTATCTTCTTTAGCGCCAGAATATCCTGTAACGATGTCAATACAAGATCCTCTTCAGCTTTTCTCCTGCCCCCAAGATCCCGCCTCGTCGCACAGTCGTCCCGCATCACTGTCAGACCTCATTCTCTATCGCGACTGGGAGGTCTTTTGTCTAAGTTATCAGGCAACATGCTTACTCAGTCGGACTGCAAACCGTTAATCCGAGGAATCACTTATCTGATCCATGTAAGTCCTGTCGACCTAGTTGCCTTGACCATATGTCTTTTCTACTGTGAATCGCTGCTTGCCATAAACCCGCAAAATATAAATTTGGTAAGGTTTCCATATTTCATGTAAAATCAAGAATTATATTGTAACACGTTAAAAATGGATTTAAAAATTAATGAGTTTTAATAATCAAATTCCCCAACGTAAAACTATCACATAAAGAGTGTGAAGATTGTTCTAAACAATACATTATATATTATTCATGTCATAATCTATCACAACCAACTAATTTGAATTAAAGTGAAGTCAGAGAATATCGGAACTCACTGAACTAAGAAAAATAATTAAATTTCAACCTTATTACAAATTAAATGATGACTGTGTAATCAGAACAACTCACTAATTGATCCCGTTTATGGGTGTGTGTCGTCTTCCTTTCTCCTCATAATAGCTAATCTTCGACTGAAACTTAATAAGCCCCATATCTGTTTTCATATTTATTCCACTAATGGCAATCACCCTTCCAAGACTGTGCCTGATATCTTTAGGCTTAGCCACATTAAAGTTAGAATTTGTATAATCAATATTTGTTTGCAGAAATTACTCTCCAAATCAGTTCTTTCCATCTCGCATAATTTCCTTTCTCTTTTTCATCCTTCCTTCCCTACTGATGTAAACTTTTAATACCCCCAAACTTGATTTTAAGTATCTTCTTGCATATTTTGATCTTTGATTACACTTTCAGACTTATCATCTGCATTTCCTTAACTCAGAAACCTCTCTTTTTGTCTCTCTTTTTTTCTATTAAAGATTTAGGAATAGTAAAGAAGTTTTTGCACTTTTAGGCTTTTTATCACTTAGAACTTTGGGTTAGCAACTCCTGTTACCGCTGGTATTGGTGGTACTAGTAAGTTAAAACAATTTTTTAAGAACTTAATTCAAATAAGAGAGATAGGCTACAAGACAAAACTTATCTCTGACTTCTTTTCTCATCTCTAGTCTTGAAAATTGGGTAATTTAGGTTCTTGAATGTAGGGATTAGCTTAAAATGAGGATCTTGGTTTCTAATTAATGTGGTATTGGAATAAATTAGGCATTTGTGCCTTCAAAGCATGGAACTGTGAGTGTATGCATTTGCAGTTATAATGAGGTAGGCTTGGAAAAGGTTCAAACTTCCAAGAGATGGCCTTATCATTTCCTTTGTTAGTTGTTTTTGCTAGGATTTCAGCTCGACCAATAATCTAACAAGTTCTGTGACTATGTACTGTTGATCAATCATCCTGCAGATGTCCCTAATCTTTCTCAAATTGGTGTTAAGATCTCATTCGACCATGTGTTTTGTTTTCTAAGATTTTGTATTTAACTTAATCACATACACACATTCAAGCATCTTATTTGTTCTTTCAATTGCGTACTTCTTCCCACTCCCGCACTTCAACTTAATTCAAACTAAAACTACAACTTCTATTTTAGTTCAATGAAACCTACTCTCATTTTTGTCAGAATGTTCTCGATTTAATCAAGCTGGTTATGCCATTCACCACACAAAAGCTTTTTAATACAATAATCATTCCAGCTGTAAAATTAAATAATGACACACCAACCGTTCACTCTTAATCAAATCAATGCATCCAAAAACAATTCACATTTCCTCAAACTCATTCAACCTCCCAATCTCAGTTTAACAGTTCAACAACATACACAACATTATTGAGAACAACAAAACCAAAATTTTAAATCAGAAAAACAAATCACAAGACACTTTCAATGAACTATACTGGGCTTTTATTGATGGGAAGACATAATACACTAGAGAAGGGAAAATATTCAGAGAATTCACTTTCTTTCTTATAGGATTCGTGTGTATGATATTTGGAGATCAATGTCAAAGCTTGCCACAACAGTGACAGTTTCAGAATGTGATATCCGGCTTTTTCTGTCTGTGGGTTCCTTCCTTTCCAGAGGTGCATATATCATTTGTGAACTCACCGATCGATCAAACGATCTTGATCTTAACCCACTTTTAGTTCACTGTGGTTTCAAATATAAATACAACCTAAAGATATTTGACAAATTAGATTGATTATATCCAAGCTCATGCCAAATTTTCCTTCTCGAGACATCATTGTCCTCCAACCTCTTATCTCTTTCCTTCATTAGCCTACCAAACTCCTTGAACTGCTCTTTGTAGAGATACTTGAAGGCCTTTATCTTTTTTAACATATTGCCTTCCATTTCAGTTTCTCTTTTTCTCAGAATTGTTAGAAATTATGCATCTCTGTTGAATTGATTATCAGAAAGGCCTAAACTAGCCTCTCATTTTTTCTTGCGCTCTTTTTTCCCTTCTATCCATCTCTTTTCCACTTTCTCTTCTTCTTTTACTTCCAATTCTTCTCCCATTGCCACTTTTTCTTTTAAACCCTTCTCTAAGAATTCTTTCTCTAATTTGCTACGCTCTCCCACTTCTTTCTCTCTATCTTCCATTTCTTTCTTCACGATCTTAACATCTCCATTATTTCAAATAGCCTTCATTTCCTTCTAGAACCTCTCGTTGTGCTCAGAAAATTGTCTCTGACCGTGTTCGAGTGACTTAGCGGGCCTATTCCCACACCGCATATCCTCCTCCTCTTCATTGAGGAGTTTTTCTAGAAATCTTCACTTCATGTTGTCATTCTCCTCAGCTCGGTCACCCTGTTATCCCCGTTTGCTTTTTATTTCTTGGCCCTTTGTTACCCAAATAAGGGTTAGAGGTGAGACTCTAAGGCATACTTCTTCTTCTTCCCATGATCCCTTCACTCCAACCAAAATGCATAATCTTGTGATGGTTGCTCAGTGGGGAATTAGCCCTCTTTTATTACTCAGATGATAGCCCCTAATGGAGCCTTCGATCAAACTTCCCATATTAATTTTATAACCCTTCAAGATTGCATATAAAATTATGGATTCATGTTCCCGACAGAGCATAAGTGTTTAGTTGGGATTACCACTGATGCAAGGAAATAGAACCAAACATTTGCCTCCTCTATGAGAGATCCTGCCGACGGCCCGTGTGGGTTCGCTGTTTCCCACTTTCCCTGTCCAACTGTTAACAGGTTTAAAATCTTCTAATGGACTGGTTTTTCAACCAACTTCTTGAATTTCGAGCCATGTTCGAGTCCCTTCAAATAAATAATTTCATTAATTCCTCTCAGGCTCAAAAGGAACCCAAACCTCAGACATACACGTAGTCCTCCTTCATCTCCACCATATTCAGTAAAATTCTTCTCGGTCTTCTACATAGCCCAGTCAAAGAGTTTTGAAGCCATAGAAAGAAATCCCAACCCTTCTTTTCTATTATCTCCGAAAAGGGGGAAATTAGCTTTCCAAACCCCCTCTCACTGATAAATCCCTTATCAGCAAATAGTTTATTCCATAACGCATGAGCCTCAGCAAAGATAAAGTCCTTGTCACCTTCTGGTTCTACTTCTTCATTTTGCCTCACTAATCTCTTTCATTTCCTTCCTCGCTTCAACCTGCTTCTCCCCGCCTCAGTCGGGCTTCCGGTTCTTCGCTACGATCGCCCTGTGTCGAGGTTCCGTGAACCTCTTCCTCCCTGCGAGCATATTCCTCCATTCATCATCTCACCTGATCGTGGGAACAAGGTTTTGGTTTTCTCGCCATTGACGAGGTTCGCGGTTGGTTTTAGACTCGACTCTGGGGTTTCATATATTCAAAAGAGAAAGAGAATGGAAGATCGGGCGAGGATGAATCGATCAAGTCTGAAGAAAATGGTTGTTCAGCTTCAACTTTTTCTTATTGATGGGCTCAATGATATCATTGTTTAATGGGGTGTCGCAACATTAATGTCTAAGTCACAACACTAATTGCGCCAATGTCAAGTACTTTAAAGTGGCGATGCCTCGCATAACGCTTAAAAACCTGCCACCATCGTGATTTAAACAATCCCGTTAATTACTTAGGTTTGTCGCGACCTCAAATGTGGCCTTGACAAATAAAATTGATGTCACGACAAACCTTTCTTCTTCATCATTCGTCATGTATATAATTTCATCATATCAACACTATTACACCAATCATTTAAAGGGCCCACATGCTATTGCACTCAGAATTACCGTTATGAATTTTAGCTTGTCTTTACAATAAGGTTTACGCTATGACATACTTTTCTTTGTCTCATTTTATCAAGGTAGTAGAACCTTCTCACGAATTCCTCAAAAGTCTGTCGCGATACAGAAAACCTCCAGTCTTTATAAACACTCCATGATCCCTATTTTCCGCAACTTCTAGCCCCCTTTATTGAACTAATTCACCCATGCATACTTGTAAAAACATGTATAACATTCAAGAAACCCAATTCAAACAAGAACAATCCATCGTTCAAATGTTCAACAAATCAACTCATCAAAGCATAAGATTCAATATTGAATTGAAAATCCAATTCCCCCAAACTTCAATCATGCATTCTTTAAAAAAAAATAATGATAATCAGAGAGTGTTGTACTTCCCCTTGTGTTCTTGTGTTTATACTGGAAGTAATAAGTGAAGAATCTATTTCTACTTGTACTCCTACTGACCTGCAAAAACACTCAAAAATTTTAACAGTAGCATAACACACAAATCTAACTAAAAACTTAAAATTTTAAGCACATTAATTCATTATAAAAACATAAATAAAATAATAAAGGTTGCCTCCCATGAAGTCGCCATTTGAGTCCTTAATCGGGACTTGCTGCTATGATTTTCTTGTTTCAGCAATTTCTCCTTAACCTAACCGAATCGCCTTCAATTATTTTCCTCCAAGGTAATGCTTTAATCTCACCATTCACTTTTTGAATTCTTTTCTCTAGCATATTAGTTTTCAATGTCAATGCCCAAAGGTTGTACTTGCTAATTATCGTATATGGACCACCCATTTTTGATCTTAGTTTCCTAGAAACAATTTCAAATCGAGTTAAATAATGTAACCTGATTCCCGCTCGAAATTCCCTAATAAAATTTTCCGATCATGTCATTTCTTTGTTTTATCTTTGTAACATTGTGCTGTCATAAGCTTCATTTCATTTCCAAATTCATTCAATTGGAGTAATCTTTTCTTCCCAGCAACCTTGAAATCAAAAATTCAATTTGATGGCCCACATTGCTTTGTATTCCAATTCAAGAGGGAGGTGACAGGGTTTACCAAAGATAATTCTGTATAGGGACATTCCAATGGGAGTTTTATATGCAGTTCCGTAAGCCCACAATGCATCATCAAGCTTTAGAGATCAATCTCTTATGTTGGAACCTACATTCTTTTCAAGAATTTTCTTGATCTCCCTATTGGAAATTTCAGCTTGCCCATTTGTTTGAGGATGATAAGCTAAACTCATTATGTGTTTGATTCCATACCAGCTCATGAGTTTCTCAAACACCTTGTTTGCAAAATGGCTACCTCCATCACTTATGATAGTTCTAGGTGCCCCAAATCTGCTCAAAATATTTCTCTGTAAGAATCCCATAACTATATTAGCATCATTTTTGGGGCAAGTTGTTGCTTCCACCCATTTGGATACATAGTCCATAGCTAGGAGTATGTACAGATTCCTAAGTGAAGATTGAAACGGTCCCATGAAATCTATTCCTCATACATCAAAAAGCTGCACCACCAAGATACCTTGCAGGGGCATTCATGTCTTATGCCGATACTTCCCATTCTTTGGCATTGATCACAAAGTTTAACCCATTCAAAACAATCTTTGAAAATGGTAGGCCAATAAAAACCTGATTGGAGAATTTTGTGGGTTGTTTTGTCTCCTGCAAAATGTCCATACGCGATGCATGACACTCATAAAATTCGCCTTGTTCACTTTCTCGCAACACAACTCTCGACATTATCATTAGCCCACTTTTGAATAATAGGGGGTCATCCCATATATAGAATATGTTGTTAGTCCTTAACTTCTTCTCCGTCAGCCGACCTCGTGGCATAATCACAAGCTTGAAAATTTACAATGTCGCATAATGGGGTGATTGGAATGATAACTGAATAACCGTCATCTAGAAAAATTCTTAATTATGTCTTTCTTCGGCGAAGAGTCTTTCACCTCTGACAAGCCGATCACACATTGTCACAACCCTTCGTCCCGATCTCCCATCAAATCCCGCAGTAACAATACCCCTTTGATCGCCTTAGCTTAGCTTTCTTTGTCATCAACATTAATTGCAAAGATGATCAGTGGATGATGACACGGGACCCCACATATATGACCTGAATTTTTCACATGCAAATACCATAATAATCCATTTTTCAAGAGCCGAGTAGTTCTCTTGAGCTTCATTGAAGGTTTTGTTGGCATAGTATATGGCCCTAAACATCTTGTCAGTTTTCTATCCCAATACAGCTCCCATTGCATAATCACTGGCATCACATATAATCTCAAATTCATTATTCCAGTCTAGTGTGGCCATGATGGGAGCTTCAACTAATTTGGATTTGATCTCTTCAAATGAATATTGGCAGATTCATCAAAATTAAACTTTGTATCCTTTTTCCAATAATCTACACAATGGTCTTGCAATTTTTGAGAAGTTCTGATAAATCTATAAAACCAACATGTCCCAGAAACTTTATTCCCTGATCCAGTGGCAAAGGAGTCTTTATGATGGAACTTGGTTTGGTCCACTTTAGTCTCTACTAACATAAATTCTATGCCCCAAGGACAATTCCTTCTTGCTACTGTTAAATGATATTTTTCCCAATTCAAGGCTAAATTTCGTTGGTCTCGGCACTGGTGAAGTCATTCCCAAATTTTGCAATGTTCAATCGATCCATAAATCGGTAGTCATCCATGAATATCTCCATAATCCTCCGCAAAATCCGAGAACATAGACATCATGCATCTGAAATGTAAAGAGTACTGCATAACCCAAATGACATTCTTCTAAAAGCAAAAGTACCCATATGCATGTGAAAGTAGTTTTCTCCGGTCCTTAGGGTGCAATAGCAATTGGTTACATCCGCAGTATCCATCAAGAAAAACATAAGGAGGGTGAACCCACTTAATCTATCCAACATCTGATCAATGAAGGGTAGGGGAAAATGATCCTTCCTGGTTGCAGTATTCAACTTTATGTAATCTATGCACACCCTCCATCCTGTCACAGTTCTTGTAGGGATTAGTTCATTCCTTTCATTCCTGATCACAGTAAATCCACCCTCTTCTTGGGAAGCACATGAACCCAAGGGTCAATTGATATTAAACTCCGTGATTTAACTATTTCACATTTCCCTTCCTTACAACATCCTTCATCACTAGATTTTGTTTCTTTCGTGTTCAATCGAAGTTCTAAAGATTATCTTCTAGCAAAATTTGTGCATGCAAAATAGAAGGATCTGATGTACCTTGAGAGATCTTCAACGACTGCCACCGCTTCCTTTGTAAATTCCTTATAATCTTTAACAACTTCTCGTTTTTCATTCTAGCTTCAATGCAATGATATAATCAATGGTTTTGCTTTTTCTGGTTCTAAGAAAGCATATTTCGGGATGACTAGGCAATTCTTTCCATTACTAACCATTCTCAGACTGATTTCTTGTCAGCTTTGCTTTCTTTCCTTGTCGATGAATTCTTTCATCGCTTTCATTCAAACTCAAGATTGTTTCTCAGATATTGCAAATTGAATGCAGGAATCTGCTAATTCACACTCTAAGATACCTGGAATTCACATCTCTTTTCATCGGGATAGAATTCCTGAATGTTACACCGTGAGTTCGCCTAAAACTAATGGGACATAATGTTATCTACAACACACTTTTCATCAACATCGACTCGTTAAGCTTTTGTCGAGGCTAAAGGTAATCGCTTCATTCCTCACCGTGGTTGCCACCCTTTGTACATCAATCAGGACAACTTCAGTTGCTAAGAAGGGTCTTCCTAACGGCAGAGGAACCTGTGTGTCCTCATCCATTTTACATGACAACAAAGTCCACAAGGAAGATGAATTTCCCTACCTTGACCAGTACATCCTCATGACCTCTTCTCGTCGCGCTTAACACTCTATCACCCATTTGTAGTGTAATTGCTGTCAAGTACTCCCCAAACTCAACCCTTGTACCACTCGTAAAAGGCATCAAGTCATGTTTGGCACCGAGTCATTAACAAAGCTTTCTTGAATCATATTTCCTAAATTTTGTGGTAAGGAATGGTAAACTCCGCTGTGGTCTTTCATCCGAATGCAAGCTCTTCTCCTCGAATAACTACACCGTATGTCAGAAGTTAGGCTCACCACTCCTTCATAAGCAATTTTCTTCTTTTTGCTCAGTATATCCTTGAGGCATTTTGCATAGTTTGGCATTTGAGTGATAGCATCTGCAAAGGGAATGTTAATTTCTATCTTCTTGAACATCTCTAAGAATTTAGAAAATCGTTCTCCTTACTCATTTTCCAAGCTCCTCAAGGAAAGGAACTACATGTGTGTAGGCTTGAACCTTCTCTTTCTGCTTTTGTTCATGCTTTTCCCTAAGTCATTCAATTTACACTTTATTCTTGGTCAGAGTCAACTCTAACCTGCTTCCTTTCTATTCTTTCTTCCGCTTCGCACACCTTTTCTTTCTTTTCTATTCTGTTGTTTGCAATTCCTATTACTTCAATGGACTCACATGTGCCCTTGGATTGGTGTTTGCTTGAAAATTTTGTGTGTTGGATTTTAAAAGCCTAACCTCAAAGAAATTTTTGTTCATGGTGGTTTAAGAATTATTGTTCCTCATGAATCAAGTAAAGATTTATCTTCAAAGACTAAGTCCTCTCGACCTTGATATTCATTTATGTTCTCTCCTGTCACACGTTGTTGGAACCTTGTGGATTATATCTCATTGTCAAACCCTCCTGCTCCCCACTTAGGCCCCGTGATGCTCATCCACCATACGAAGTTCTCATGGCCCTTAGTGCTAGTGCGCATGAAACAGTCCAAATAATCGGGCCTCCTCAACTCGATAGATCCTCATCAATCGTCCCTAGCACTTTGACGTCTCATTCCCTTCCCACTGCTCCAATTTCATGAGCATAGTTCTTTTCTCTTGATTCCCTAATCCCCAGCATATCAGATCAAGTTTACTTCCATAGCGCTTCATTTATTAAACTCAATGACTCCACTCCCTTGCTCTACCGTCGAAGATTTAGATGGAGGCTCTATGTCAGATTCGTCAGTCTTCACCAAAGCGTACGCAACTACTTTGCTTCCCTCTTCTACTCTCTCTAAATGCCCCACGCCAGTCGCATCTATGATACCCTTAGAGGTATCATTCAGAGAGTGGTAGACAAATATCCACGTTCCTGTGTCTATGCCATGCATAAGGCACCTCTTCAAACAGCCTTTACCTTCCAAAAGATATAAGCTTTCATCCTCCCCCGCTTGAACACTGGGATACCATATCTCCCTCTCTTCGTTGTATGATAAAAATCAGCCCAGTAAGCTCAACTCAACTTTCCTCATGTATTAACCGAGCCATATGGTAAATGATCATACCATGGTCGGTAACATCTCTTAATGAAAAGGGAAAGAGATGTAGTTTGATCACCGGTTCACCGTTGTTAACAAAGGCGCCATCCAGAGAATCCGCCACGCTCGCTAGTAGACTCATTGGCGCCCGAATTGACTCGCGCACCCATCAGGATTTGCTAGTTTCAAATTAAAAGTTGTTAGCCTTTATAGTAGGTCATTCGACCACCGACATTTTTCTCGATAACTGCCCCTGAACCCCACTCATCTCTCTTTCGTGACCAAGCCCTTTATGCTGCTGTTTTGTTCAACTGTCTCAATCCATTATTTCATCGGCACTCTCTGCTTTTTGCACTTCTTTAAGTTCCTCACTGTCTTCCACCCTGTAGTCTGTTGCAACAGATTCTGAAGCCTCCCCTGCAGCACTCCGAATGTCATATCGAGATTAATTGGAAACAAAGGGTATTAAAAATCATAAACCCTAAGCTCTCTAAAAGATCTGTAGCTGATTCAAATATTGTCGCCAAAATGGGCCAGGAATTTTTATGGAAGAAGAAAACACAAATTAGACTTTCTCTCTTTTGTCAAAATATTGATTTATTCAAATCCTTTCAATCCTCGAAAAATGTGGTGATTACAGTGTCTGCCGGTCCATTTTGATGTATAACTACAACCACCACCTTTAATGGTCTCTTCCGAGCCTTACAATTCTCCGCGCAGGAACCAAAATCTCCAGCCAGTTGCCTGAAAATCTAGAAATGGTCTTGAAGGTCTGAAAACAGGCAAATGAGTTTAGTCTAAGACACTGCAAGTGCACGGGTTATACAAGTAGTAAAAATTGGATGCAAGTTCATATATCATTCCCTCAAAGATTGACAAGAATTTGAAATCAACTACCCTATCTACTCAAGATCCATATTATTTATATACCTTGTGTTATTAGTTTAAATCCAGAATGGAAACATGAATAACATATTATATTATATTTATCTACTTAAATAAAACGAATTAAACAAATAAATAACTTGATCAATAGTTCTTCTATAAATGGACATTAATATGGAACTACTGTGAAACATCCAATTTCTGCATTCTAATCCATTGATTTTCAATTCGATTGATTCGATTTGTCAAAGATGTCAAAACGTATCTGATTTCATCATCAATGAATGTCCCGTTTCTTTCAGAAAGACATGAACTGGAACCCACTATTTGCATTCGCAATGATTTTGCAGACTTCATATTTTCTGTTACCGGCATCATTTAAGACGGCGATTTAACGCTGTCCACACAAACCAAATGGCTGATCATCCTTTGAGATGATTGACTTTCTTCACTGAATAGATCTGGCTAATACAGATCAAGATCTTTCCACGCCCATGCAGAAATCTCCATTATTTAACTCTGATTAAACACTCCCCAACTTCAACTCATATAACTGAAATTTATCGGCTAAGTCCAAAGTTTTGTCTTTCAGATGGTTTAAGATAAATCTTAATAAATCTAATGCCCAAAGTTTCAGAATCCCACTCTCTGTCACCCGAGGGCCTCCTAGAAATCGAGCATAAAATGGGCCTTTAAAAGAATAAAAGATGGCACACATCAATAAACCAATCAAGAACAACATCAATCAACAATCCCAATCCATGAAATCTACTTCAATCATACAAACATTATGAATCATAACAGTCTGATCAAGAATACGCTTAAAACCAAATCAATCAACAATGATATCGATCAAGAACGCTCATCTAACTCATTGAGTTAAACGGTGGAACCATCTGGTAACATTATACACTCATTAATTTTAAAGCAAGATTGAAAATAAAATAGAACAATGATCCACAACGGTAAACGATTTACTTCGCTGATCCTGTGCAATCAAAACATCGAATTAACTCATTTTGAAAATATATTGGTATTCTTCAACCCTGCGATCCTTGTCTAAAGTCTTCCCAGCTGCGCAGATCATTGGCGCACGTTAATCAATCATCCAAAGATTCGCCGCGAGATTTCGAAATCGAATACCGTCATCGCCGGTGTCGAATCAGCGGTTGTCGCACTGAAGTTTGGCGGGCCGCGAGCCATATCCGGTCGACCATCTTCCGTCGCCGAATCTTCGTTTAGGTTTTGGCAGCAGCTGGAGTCAACGACCGAGCGCTTCCGGTCGCGAACGCCGTTTTCGAAATCATTAGTTGTCGCCAATCGTTTTTCATTACATCGGTTACGTCATCTCGATCGACAACCTCTTTTTCCTGGCTCCCGCATATCGTTAGCGAACTTCAATCCGTCGCGAATCGGATGGTCCTTCCTCTACGTCTACGCAACCATTCGTTGTCGCATTACCATTTCATTACAACGTTCTGATTCCCGGTCACTGGTCGTTATACATCATCGGTTATTCTTCGCTGATTTGACGCTAATTCTGTGTTCGCTAATCGGCTTTAGTTCACGCGATATAAATTAGCCCGGATTTGTCGCTTTTTCTTACCACTTCAGAGTAATCGCGTCGCGACCATCAGACGCTTTGTGTCTTCCGTTCGTCGCAACCCCAACTCGCATGACGGTCGATTTTACCGAACTGCCCCCATTTCGCTTCGTTCTGATTAACGCCTTCACCTTTCTTGTCATGTCGGCTCAACCTGGTCGGCAGTCTATACTGAATCAAGCTCAGCCTATTTTTCATGTCGCCGTATTACGAAACCGCGCCGCTCTGAACTGGTCTTTCACTGGCGGTTTTGTCGCAGAATAAAGCAAATTGCCTCGCGGACTTTGGTCGCTTGATTTGAACGTCCATCCCCGTTTGACACCAATCGCATCCACCAAAGTCCATTTCGTGGTCGCATATATTAAGAAACCATGTCACGGCTAAGATCTTCTTCCTTTGAACCACTTTTCTCGTCTTTTTACAGTTTTTTCTTCTCATAGTAAACCGCTCCGCTGGCTTACTTTTCCACAAAGACTTGATGCCTTTGTCGCACCCCGGAATAATATCGTTCCTATTAACGCAACTTGAAAATCCTTCGTCGAGACTTAATACCATGCATAAATATTCCTTACGCATTCCTTCCATGAGACAGAGTTGTTCTATTCAAACGCTGCGGCATCTTAACGGCGTCACGATCTCCTTCGCTTTTCCGCTTCCGATTGGTCTTTATCAAATGCCTTTCGCCCTGATTACTCGTCGACCTGATCTCCTTCCGTCGCGACTATGTCTTTGGTCTTAAGACGGCAGAACATGCTTACCTTCAAAGCCCGGACTTAAAACCGCTAATTCTGGTAATCCTTCACGCACCGCAGTTCACGCAATTCCAAATTAGCTTGACTCATATAATTTTTCTGCCTAATCACTTATATTTGATAAAACCTACAAAATATAAATTTGTATGGCTCACATTTTGATAAAAATCCAATTGACATTGCAAACACTGAAGAGCAATGTGGATTAGCAAAATCAATTGAGTTTTACCCACCAATACAAATTTTAAAAGAAAGGTGAAAAAGATCCATATGAGTTATGGAAAGGAATAAAGCCATCCCATAAATACCAGCAGTAATGTCCGTTGAAGTGGTGATTCCACCCAAAGTTAAAAGAGATCTAAACTATCACTGTACTTTATCAAGGTGCATTAAGATAATGGTTTGCATTCATTTCTGAGCCTATGAGTCGAATATCCCTTGATATTCACATGGTTAATGATACAATCATGAAACGACCCTTCAAAGATACTTGTTAATCCAAAAGTATAATAACCATCAAAATCATTTAAGATTATTATGAAGAAATGTTATGAAATGTGGAGAAGAAGAGGCTGGAACCTAGATTTAGTAAGAGAGCAAGGGTAGAAAAAATCTCAGTCTCATTTTCAATCATGCCCAAGTAGAACTAACTTATATATAGGAGTGAACCTGCGTAGGGTCTCATGAAACAGGTCACTAATAGGCAAATGAGTCCACAACATAAAAGAACCATACTTAAAACGAGATCTTCCAAACACTGTAAACCTTTGAGAGTCTGGCAGTTTTCAAGATGAAAAGAAAAAGAGATGGATCAATTGACAAGTACAAAGCAAGATTCTGTGTTTAAAGGCTATAAACAAACCTGAGGTCTGGATTATTTTTGAATTCATTCCTCTCATTCAGGTAATAAATTTTATAAGGATGGTGTTGGCAAATGGCTTCGATTTATGAATCTTAACTACATCATGAGAAAACAGCTTCTTTCTTAATGGAGATTTGAAAAGAAGAAATTCATACCATAAATTCTTATGGCTTTTTGCTCTGATGCAAAGAAAGTTTGAACCGCAACCTGAGATGGATTAGCAAGCACCCAAAACAAAACATGAGAAATTTGATTAATGTTATGATGCCAAGATCGTAAAATCAATCAATGTGATATGGTGCAATAAAAGATACGTAACTCGATATGTCATCAGGTGTTTGTATGTAGATGACATGCTTATCGTTTGGTAATTATACATTATCGTAATTCTACCAAAAAACATGTTGAACTCAAGGTTTGACATGAAAGACCTGGGACTTGTAAAAATCAAAAGAACATCAGAAGGACTTATTCTAAGTCAGTCACATTATGTTGACAATATTCTTAAGAAGTTTGATAAGGATAACTCTAGTATAGCCGTAATTAATCGATAGATAACTCTACTAATTTATCTGTTAAATGCTGAGATAGTGTCTGCTAAAATACTTGTGGTGATAGGTAAACTAATGTACTAATGCCAGCAAGACTTATACATATGCCTGCAGCCATGATTGAGCGTAGTTACACAGAATCCATGGCCATGCATTGGTAAGGAATTGCAAGGGTTTTAAAATACTTACATTTTACTCGTGATTATGGGTTGCACTATACAAGATACCCCGCAATACTTAAAGGATATAGTGATGTCAATTGGATATCCAATGTTAAATACTCCAAATCTCATAGTGGTTATGTGTTTACACTAGGAGGCGGAGCAGTCTCATGGAAATCCTCAAAATAAACCATTATTGCCATGTCCATAATGAAACCGAAGTTACAAAGACTAGACAAATGGTAAAGAAATGAATGGTTAGCCATTTTAGAGAGCTGGGCACTGCAGCCTATGCGCCTCCAATATGCATACACTCGTGATAGTCAACTCGCTATTAATAGAGCACAAAAGGGGCATGCAAATAAATGGTAAGTCTAGACATATTCGCCAGAGATTGACAACTATTGTATAACTACTCAACTGAAGCTGATCCTTAGATTATGTCAAATATAAGGATAACATAGCGGATCCGCTAACCAAAGGGTTAAACAGAGAGTTAGTTGAAAAGTCATCGAAGGGAATGGGATTAAAGCCCGTAAGAGAAGAAGTCGATACAATGAATACCCAACCTAGCTGATTGGAAATCCCAAGATATAGGTTCAAATGGACAACTAAATCAAAGAACTTCACACAACACTGAATATTCCCTTGTTCGCTCCTATGATGAAATAGCATGCTTGCAGTGAAAATGTTGGGCTTGCTTTAATGATCCCTTTCTATGCAATGGAAAGTCATGAAAGATTAAACTCAGCTACTTAGCTAGAGATCACCTATGCAAGAGTTGAAGTGGGCCGTCTAAAGGAATTGAATAGGTACAATTCCTTTTGAACTCTTATGTAATCCGCACTCATGTTCATGGCCAAAACGAACATAAAGTGTGAACAAGAAATGTTAGGGAAGATTCTCGGTGGTGACTTATACATCCTAAGCAAATGACGTAACGGTTCAAGGAATTCCACCACCGCTTAGTCAAGAAGTAAACATACTCTACAAGGGAAGGTTCAAAGGGTAGCCTACCTCTCCCATGCAGTGTTTCAGCTACATCACTACCACTTTAGAGTAATCAAGTCTGGTCTTGACACTTGTCGTGAGAATTGTTGAGTTTCCTTCCTATTGAATTTAAATTAAAAACATGCTATGGATTAATTATTTTTAAACGGTAGTACAAATGGTTTAATGTTATTTATGGATTTTGGCCTTTCCTTTGCTTAAAATGATCAAATGTATTGTGTTTCTTTCCAGTTCATCTTTGACTATATAAAGCATTAGAGTTACTCCTCAAACAAAAACAAAAAGAACTCTATATAGTTTAAGCTATATTCCTTAAGATTCTTCCTCATTCCCTCGTGTGATAGAGCAAACTTTGTTCCAATTGCTTGAGGGTTTCAAGGTAGCAGTGTCACTGACCATCGCTTTTTATCCTGAGACAAACGCTGTTTTGTTTTTCGCACCAAGGAGACGACGACCAGTTTTGAAATCGTGATCTCTACGAGACTACATCTTGTTCTCCATCCTTTCTTTTGTTCTTTTTTGTAATCTTCTTCTTTCTTCTTTCCATTTCAATGTACTTACAGATGTAGGTTAAAAATGATTTCATTTGTATGGTTCTCTAGTTTAAGATAACGATGCATCTGCTTAGATAAACCTGTGGTCTCCCACTTCCCAGAACCCACTGCTCATTCACTAGCTAGCTTCGCAATCCCGCAAAAAACAAGAAGACTAATATGTGGTGTTTCATCGTTCCTCCATGGCGTCAACCCTTTTTAACAATGTGAGGGTTTGAAGCAATAGTAATCCTGCTGGTTTTGTGTGTACCTTTTTTAGTGTGACTTGCTTTCTTTTGAGGAGAAAGAGGATCCTTGGTTATTGATGATTCTCTCTTCCCATAATGGGGAAAGATGACTCTTATTTTAGCGGTGACTTATTCTTCTCCTTTAGTAACTACCTTCCCAATTGAATCAAGTATCAGAGGATCTTCCTATTTTTTGAGGCGATTTTAGCCGGCCTTCCAGAGAAATTGAACCTATGCCAAAGTAGAGAGCCTAAGGTAACTTCGCTTGGGAGAGTTGCTCTCTGAAAGGGGGCGCCTGAGCCAAACAAGGCCCGAAGCATGTGGATTCCTGCCGCCCAAAAGAGGTCACTCGAGCATTTCATGGGCCTGGCTTAATGTCCGGGCCTCATCCGCTGGGGTATCCGGGTATGGCTCGCCCGCGCCCCGGCCACCGTGGTCGGGCCTTAAGATGTTGAGCCTACCGGGCCATGGTAAGCTTCTGGCCGGATTCAAGGTACCACAATGCCCCTTTTTCAACGCAAAGCGAATCATCCCCTGCTGGAAAAGTGCCTGGATCGCTATATATCATAAAAATGGTTTACCATTACTTCAAGTAATTTAATGTAAATTTTAGAGAACTCAGGTAACGTAATAGTTGCTATTGGGTCATCCGGATCGGATCTCGATATAATGGTCACTTATAAAGGCGCCAAGATGACGCAGGTAATGGATATCCTCGCCTTCATCCGGTTTAGGCTATGACAATTGATCGTCGATGGACACCTCATGAAGGGGTCGAATCGAGGGCTTTAGTCACGATCGATTTGTCGCAGTTCTCTGACACTTGAATGGTCGAGACAAGATGGTTTGAGGAGTCTAAACATCTCTGGGGATGGGTTTGGGTGGTTCTAAAACTCGAATGGCAACCCTCCGATCCAGGCACCCTCAACCCAGGTTCTGCAATAATAATA
Organism: Tetrastigma voinierianum; assembly: GCA_016808115.1. Classification (NCBI taxonomy): domain Eukaryota; kingdom Viridiplantae; phylum Streptophyta; class Magnoliopsida; order Vitales; family Vitaceae; genus Tetrastigma; species Tetrastigma voinierianum. The sequence continues at coordinate 369,455 of JAEQBH010000118.1, forward strand.
AGCCCTCCATCAAACATCCTTCCTCCTCCCTGAGCTTGTGGCAAGACAGGTGGGCTTTTTGTTTCTCGCGTTCACTTCATCACCATCTATTTCTACGGTACTGGGTCATTTGCTCAACCCCATCACCCCTTCTTCCTCGGTCAAACTGAGTCGCCTGGATTCACTGATGCTTCGCCTACTTCGGATGTTCTGGCGCAGTTTGAAAAACATCGAAACATTTCTTGGCAACAAGCATCGCTATGTAAATGCTTTAACACCTTTGGTGCTACTAATAAAATTCAGAATTTTGGTTATTCATGTCTTATTAAATTACGCCGTGATATTCGTGAATTCGTTTAACCGTGGTTGCAGCTATTATAAAACCGATTAATGGGCTAGTTTATTCACCCGAATTTCAGTTCGCCCAACATACTCATAAAGGTCTTTAGAGAACGAACCGCCGTTTGCTAAGATGTCGTGTATGCGACGGCTGGCCAGATTAAATGCGGTTACATACCCTAGTGCATATATAGATGTATATCAATGTCGCACCTTTTTCTCATGCGGTCATTGGGTAGTTTATCTTCTTCCTCTCGCCACACCACCACCGTGACAGGGTCGGTTCTTCCTTTGCGCTCATCCAAGAGTCGTCATACCAGCTTTATCATTCTACAAGTATCTACAATCGCTTTCGATAGTGTCGGGTCCTCGACGGGTGACTGTCCCATCGCTAAAGCTCGAAAAAGAAGGAGAGTCTTAATGCATACCACAGTAAATTATTGCCTGAAGTTGTGGGCATAGTCTTACACCCACTTGTATATGTTCAAATTATTCACCTTTCCTCTCCTTTGATTTGTTTAATGGTGAGGGGTCGGGGAGAAATTTCACTGGCAGTCATTCCAAAGCACCCACGAGCGAGACCTTCTTGCACAAGCAATGTCATCAAGGCCTTTGACGTATGGAGGAACCAAAGGTGCACGCTGGCGGTGCCTGACAATATCGACCTTCGGTTGATGGAGAGGGTGGACGATCCCACGCCGGGTGGGGAACACAATGGTGTGTATTTTACCCGTAAGCATCTAGTAACCGAGTTACGCTTTCCCATACCGGCCATAGTTAAACAGCTTTAAGACGCCCAGCCCAGCCCTTATCCACTTGATCCCATCCACCAGCTAGGTAATAACCACCTATATCGCTTAATCTCACGCTAGCGGAGCTTTATCATTTACTTCCCGAACGCTGGATCAAAGCGCCGATGTCCATGTTCGCTTTAAGCCCACGCCGTATTGTGGACGGGTTCTCGATCCCAGATCGATACAAAGATACATAGTGAGGGGTCCTTGATGAGACCGCCCCCGGTTATTACGTTAACCGCCGCCTTCACCAGAGTCGTCGTCAGTCCACAAACATTTATCCCGTGTTAGGCGATGGCAATTGAACCGCCGGTTATCATGCGAAAAGCTCGATAGAAGCACAGAAATGGTGAGAAGTCGGTACGGCGCTGACCGCCACGATCGGCTGGTGACGCCAATGTCGCGCTTTCCACTGCCCAGAGAATATCTCGGTCGCGACAACTCGTTTCACACTCTCCGCCATCTCCACGCCTCTGAATGTCGAAGGATCACTTGCTTCGCAGATAGCGGCGCTGGCTCCGCAGCCGCTAATGCTTCCAGTGGATTCGACAATGGTGGTGTCGAAGTCGAGCGCAGGGCCCGGCAGTCGGCAGCCGTCACTTCGCCGGTCTGATTCATCTTCGCTTCCGCCGGAGCTGATATTGACGTCCTGGCGATCTCGCGCGGCGCAGCCAAAACGCCCCGAGCGGTAAAGGTCGTTAAGAGGGCGCTAAGCGCTTAACGCTGGGTCGGTCTAAAGAGACTTGGTACCTCGGTCCCAACGATATCGACGTCCTCGCGACGGAGAAGAAGAACGACGAAAAACGCGTTATTGATCGCTTCAGCCGCCTCAAAGAAAGCGCAGGAACGGCGGGAATACGCCTGATCCAATTCCGTAGAACCAGTCACCCGCCACCAACGATCACCACGTCGATTAGTCGGACCCAAAATCAACATTCTCGCCCTTCCTGAACGGACAATCAACGGACCGGTCGGCTAATGCACCACCATAATCCATTGAGTGATCCTGGCCCACGAAAGACCTTCGCAATTCACCGATCAAAGCAGGAGCCACGCCATATTACACAGCGCGTCCTACCGTCAGCCCAAACGAAATGCATCGGCGATTACCACGATCCACCTTCCTTCCGCGCGCTTTATTCCAGAGCGAGATCACCGATATATGCAAAGATTGCGCGCGCCAGCTATCTTCATTTATCACCACCGGACGGTCATTAGCCCGCACCTTTCCGGCACCGCATCGCTGGTCGCAGCACAACACCGGTTGAGAACGTTCCGGTCCCCATCACCCGGCGATGATTCTTCATGCATCATTGATGACTCGGATACAGTCCGGTAACCGCAGGTTCGGTCCCGTCATCTGATCTTTAAGATAGTATCAGATCCGGCGACTTCGAAAGCGCCACACCGGCTTTTTAGTTGCTAACGGTTCCTTCGCGTTTTAGCTGCCATTCAGAATAATAACATGGCACGCGTCGCTAAGTTTGAGCTTCTACTAAGGGATGCCGAAAAATGTGATTGTAACACCCCAAAGAGGTCTCAACGCTCGATATGTTTAGGTATTTGCAGCATGAACTTGACCGTTTGAGCAACGCAAACACTGAACGAGACCTCTAAATTTACAAGATTTAAGGGTAAATTTGTAATCTGTCCCCAAAAAGGGGCTAAAAGCCAAAGTAAATTGTTAGACTTTATGGGCCAAAATGAAATAATGGTAAATTGAAAGCCAAACAATATTTGAGTTTAAGGGCTATGGTAACAGAGAAAAGCTATCCAAATTGGTTTTATGGCTAAACAAGTGCCTTAGCTAACATAAATTGAAATACTCAAATTGGTCTCATTCGGGAGAGCCTAAAACGCGGAAGAGGGGAAGAAAAAGAATAGAGGAGGAAGAGGAAGAGAAGCAAGGAGGAGCGCAGCAAGCCAAAGGTATGAAACCATCTCTGGCTGGATCGGTAAGAGATTTACCATGAATTGTCATGCCTGGCTGGCAGCAGCTTGTCCCCAAACATGGTTTGCTAGGGTTTCACCTTAACTAAATGAGAGCGTATGGTAAACCCATATGGCTCAAGAAGTTTCAAGTGAAATCCTCTATATGTCCATGGTTAACGGAGAGTAATTCGTGCTGTGGTTTAGAATAACCCTAACTAATCCCTTTCATGTTTTGTTTGTGTATGGGTTATAACCCATATTAGCGGTTTTAAGAAATCACATGGATTTTTGAAGCAGAAAGATATGAAAAGAGGAATGAATAGAAAAGGATTCCATGTATCTGAAAAAAGACGATGCGCGCTGACGCATGAGAAGATCATAGAACAACATATGGAAAACGAGAAACACCATTCAGCATTCTCGTCTTCAACGGTGAGGGACTTAAGTTTCACCGGTAGAACTCGATTCCCCGCCGATTTCACGTCCCGCCCAGAGAAGTTGGAGTCCCACCGGTAGAACCCGCTCTGCCTTCGTGCCACCGTTTGAGGTCAACATAACTTCCTCGTATTTCCTTATCCTGATTTATTTACCCGCGCTACGTAAAATAGATCGGGTTGAGAACCAACCTGAAGAGAAGGTATTCCCACCTGGACTCTAGTTATCATGAAAATCCATCAAAGTGAGGCCGCGCATCATTTCCATCACGGATCGCAATGTGAGTCGAAGCAAATGACGATTCGAGCCCAAGATCTCCAACAGTGATTCAGCCGGAATAGAACCCTTAATATCTTAGCTTTAAGAATACAAGGACTCAGTGTCAAAATATAGCTAAGACTCGGAAAAATGAGTAATTCAATCTAACCCAGAAAATCGGTAACTAACAAGAAGGAAAATGCTATAACTGAATTTGATGATCCATCGAGTGATTCCACTTCTGAGTAAAGAGATGATCAGGAGGAACAAGAATATATGAAAGATATAGATTTGAGTGACGCACCACTAAAGAATGAATGAGTGGACGCCCCGATTAGTGCTCCTAAGACTCCCCGATTAGTACTTTGAAAGACTTCAATAAATCTGATCTCGATTAACTTATTTCCGACAAAGCACGCACTCTGTCAGATTTGATTCCATGGTGCAAGGGTGACCCAAGATCGCATGACTGCACTGGATACTTATCAGATCGCGCCCTACTCCATTTCTTATAATTGGCCTAGGTAGTTTCATGCATATATAAGACATCGACAAAGACCAATGTATTCTCTCAGACTGTCTTGTACCCCACTGCACTGCCTCATTATGCCTGAAAACATGTACTCTGTATTTACAGCCTCAGATACCGCTCCAGATTGAATAAGGTCCGTAAACAGCACCCAGATTCGAAAATGTTCAAGTACCACGCCCCACAACATCAAGTCTGTCTGCTCTTTCTCTCATTGATGAGTTCATGTAGTACCATGTAACTCCCGTCGAATAAGTCCCGATCTCGATAAGGTCCGAGTACCTCAAGGGTACTCCCGTATTTGAATAAGTCCTCAGAGCACCTCACTGCACTTCATGTATCCGAATACCTGCTTCCATCTCCATTCCGTTCTCAGAAAATTCACTCAGCACTCCAGATCCCGATAAGCCTGTCTCTGGCAGACCCAGTGAGTACCTACGTACTCCCGCATCCGATCGAGTTTCATAGCACTCTACTGCATCACCCCTGTGATCCGATGTCTCAGATTCGACCGCTCAGAAAACTGCCGGTACTCCCGTGTATTTGATAACTCCCAGAGCAGATTAAGTTCTCGTCTCAGATTCATTGTTCCGTAGTACCTAAATTCCCAGAATCTAAGTCTTCCGTGGCACCGCCACTTATGCGATAAGTCCTCGTGATTCGACTACCGTAGCACCTTACGGTACTAAGATTGATTATTCATCCGGTATTCATATGTTCTCAGAGTGCCCACTTCCAAATCCCCGTGATCCCAATGTTGCCGTCGATCTGACTGCTCGTAAAGAGCGATCGCCACGGCACCCCGGATCTGACAAAACCCGGCCCCGTATATGTTCAGAAATTAGCTTCGTACCAGATTCGATTAATCCCAGGCACCCGCGGTACCCCGTCTCCGATTAACCCCGCTCGTAGATAAGCTGCAGCACCACGTACTCCAAAGACTCACAAGTCCGCTTCACTAAACCCCGATCCGAATATGTCCCCACTTGATTTAGTTCCCAGAAGACCATCAAATCTGATCCAGCAAGTTCCCGCCACAGATCCATTAAGCCCGAGTACCCACGCATCAGATTCGATTAAGTTCAGAAGACCACGCAATTTCCCACAAAGAATGGGTACAAGCTCCAGTGATAATCACATCAGACCTGACAGTCTCGTATACCTATGGGTACTCCTGCCTCCACACCCTCGCCTCTGGATGTTATAGTACCCGCCGTACCCAAGATCTCACAAGTTCCGCTCCCATTAACCCTCGATTCGAACACGCCCCGTCTGATACCAGGTACCTACGCCCCTGATTCGATAAGTTCGCTACACCATTGAGCCTCCGGTAGAATTTACTGTGCACTGGTATTTAGACGTTCTGTGAGTACCTTACGTACTTCAGACGCAAATATACAAGTTTCAGAAGATCTACTGAGTACTCTATCCGTAAGATAAGTGGCAAGTCCAATGGTACCACAGTGACTCCCGAGGGCAATCTACCTGGCACTCACGGTAATTTGAACAGAATGTTCTATAGTACCTACTGTAAATTAGATCCAGTCACATATAGTTCAGAGATCAGAGGGTCCAGAAGATGCGATGCAGTCTCAAATGGTGATATTGCCTCAATTCGTAATTACTGTACTCCGAATAAGTTAAACCCGTAGCATAACATAAGTTCAGAATCTCTACTGGAGTCCCGAATGTGCAATACAAGTCCTGTTATAAGATAAGTTCCGCAGATAAGAACAGCACCAGATAAGTCTATAATATAAATACATAAAATTTATATTATCTCGTTATTGTTTTATGCATTAAATGTAATATGTAAAGATATTGTTTCCAATGTTAGTTTGAACGGGTTTTAATCCGTGTAGGTGCCAGAGAAGACATGATCCAAGATCTTCCATGGCACTGTAATAACCATTAATTTGTAAGGGTTCACACACAGGTCCGCGTTCATTCACGTCCCCGCATCAACGGACTCGCCATGGCGGCGAGACTGACTTCCATAAGATTTATACCTGGCAGTGCCGCCATTCTTTAAAAAAAATCGTAAAGAGTTCGCATCTAGTTCATCTAACCGTCGACTCCTAACCGGCTTTGACCGTGAAACTGGCGTGACAGCATTTGTCGTCGTGTACGTAACTGAGACGTACTGTGTGCTTCACCAAGAAAGCCGAGTCGGGTAATGCCGTCGCCCTGAGTCGAAGCTAGAGACCATCGAGAGAGCGCCCGCCGAGTCGAGGAGATACGCGCGATCAGGTGGCAACGCCGTCGGCACTTGAAACATTAATACCGTATGATGGAGCCTACTCGCCGTCCAGAGCGCCATGCCATGGTAAAAGGCGCTCTATCGGCAGCGATTCAGCACGATCGTCAGAGTTTTGGCCACTGGGGAGGTCAAAGAAAGAGATGAGAACCAACCATCGAAAACAAAACCGCCGCATTCGGTCACCGTGCCACGGCGACCACGCCGATACTGGCGGTCGCCGCCGCACGCAGGCTATGGAGGCCGACCGACTCGGGCGGCGACACGCCAATTGAGGCCACGTCGCCGCTTTCACGATAACGATACGGGGATAAGCCTCAAATTCGTTTGAATGCTAAACCCTTCCGCCCAATGACCGAGTTCTCGCCATCCTCACGCCTTCAGCGCGTCGCCCGCTTCCATCCATCACGCGAGTTATAACTGCTCGAGAATAGTCTCAAACTGTAATAAGAGGAGACAGCCTTCCAATGGTCAAGAGACGCCCAATGGGATACCAAGGGAGGTACCTTCCGACTGATCAAGAGGCAACTCCTTCCCACTCCTGATCAAGAAGAGGCAATCTTTCCACTGATCCCTTACTATATTTCAAGCCTTTATCGAGCGCATCGCCTTACCAGTCGTCATCAAACACCGTTTGTTTTTCTTTCGCTGGTTATTTTGGGTGTTTCTTAGCACTTACCCCCATCCTCGGATTTCTGTAACCGCCGCTTTTATATATACGCAATCGGTAAAGATCACCGCAGAGAGCCATCACGATTTAAATGCGATATACACAGTCGCAACATGAACCCGCCATCTCAACCAGATTTAATCAGCTAGATGTAATTCAGTGGCCTGGGCATGAGTCGCGCCACCCGGGGCTGAGAGATCACCAGGCGTGATTCATACCGGCCTCAGCAACGAGCCACACCGCCATAGATCGACCACAGATGATCTGAGTGGCTGGCCCGCAGGCCGCGACGCACCACCCGATTCTAGAGATCGTAGATGTGATCTATGTCATCGAAGGTCGCTGAGTCGCGCCTACCCTGACTTAGTAGAGATTAGATATGTGTGGATATGCAAAGATATGCAAGTAAAAGATAATAACAACATTCTTTTATTGATAATACCTTTTTAAGTGTATGGCATTCCACATTCTGAAAATGTGGGTTCCATCTGGGCTTTGTCTATCGCATAGATCCGTATCTCCCGCCGTGTGACTACATATGGTCCCTCCCAATTAGGTTGAAACTTTCCAACCGTAGGGTCCGCAGTGTTCTCAAAAACTCTTCGTAGGACTAGATCGCCTGGCTGGAACATCCGAGGCTTTACTCGTTTGTTATAAAAATTAGCCAAGCAACGTTAGTAAAAGGTCACTCCTGACGGGCAAATGCTTCCCGCAGCCGCCACTTATGCTCAACTCTTATCACGTATCCCCATTTTCGCCTTTGGCAAGTATTGTCCATGGTAGGTAGCCTTGATTCGTTGGGATAACAAATGCCTTCCATCCCGTAGGTTGGCGAAGGTGGAGACGCCTGGCCGCACATCTGCCGGTCCTATAAGCCCAAAGCACCCCGAGCGCGCCTCCACTCCATTTCCTTTAGCCGACCCAGGAAATGCTTTTTAAGGGCAAATACAGAGTTTTACCGGAGGCTTCAAATGGGCCATCGCTCCGGATACCGAGGGGTAGAGTACAAGCCTCGTGATTTTCATCTAGTAAAGTCCCGATAGATCTCGGCCACAACCATGGCTCCATTATCCGACACGATCGATCTCTGAATGCCAAATCCTGCAGGTACCAGCTCTTCCGTATGAATCCGCGACATCTTTGATCTTAATTGACGCCAAGGTAACAGCTTTTATCCATTACTCCATAACCATAGAATACCAGTTAATAGTTTTCGGGCCTGCAGCTGGGAACTGCCCACAAATACATCATCCCTCTGATCAGGCCGGACCGCCACGTCTGAGATGGAACCCAAGTCTCACCTGGCGATCAAAGATCGAGACATTCATCGCTATGGCTCACATATTTCCACGAAGTCATAAGGGAATATCCCGATTTCACAATGACCGCATCCCTACGGTGATCCCGCGGCCATGTTCTCCCAGTGATGCCCGCGATATGGTCTTCGCAGGGATCTCAACCACCATTGCTCAGCCTGGGAGCTCTGAGTCGCCAAAAAAGATCTGACATGGATCCGCCAGCGATTCACGATGGAAGCAAAGTCCGCTCATCGGGTGAGAACCGAACACCAACCCTGAATCTTACAGCCCGGCCTCATCATTCATAATTCCCTAGCTACGTAGAGCCGCATTGCAGGTCCATCTGACGGGAGACTCTTCACCGGGCCATTTGAGTATGCAATACATGGAGGAGCCGGTTGATAGAGATAGCGAGATACATAGTTTCCTCGTTATTGGCAAAGACGCGCCATCGCGACTAAAGCATCCGCCCGACTCATTATCGGGAAGGTTTCCTGGGATATGTCTGAAGCCTAAGTCGTGAGGGTATTTTTAATTTCGCTGATCGTAGAAGCGTGATTTTGCCATCTCGGCTCCCCTGGACTCAAATTTGCGTCGACTGTCCCACGACCGTACCAAGTGAGTCGCGCCTCGAATCAAAAGGCTGTTAGCACCTATGGCGAGTGCGAGTTCTAGTCCGACAATCATGGCTTCAGATTCGACCTCATTGCCGAGGCAAGCCTAAACGGACCACTGGCTCAATCCTTTCCCTAGGAGGTTAATTACGCACCAATCCCGCCTCCCGATTGCTCTGAGGCCCCATCAACGCAAAGGGTCCACTGTAATTTCACCGGTCGGGCATGCCGGCCGCGGATTTCTGCATAAGGAAGCTCGCCTAAGACTCGCCTTCACAGTCTCGCCAGGCTGTATACCATATTCGCTAGTTCCATCATTCAACTGCCATCCTTCCGACATATCTGGGTTTGTAAATCGTGCCCCTGAGAGGAAGATCACCAATACCATAACAAAGATGAGCTCTGGCGTACGGGCAAAGCTTCTCGGGCTAGCCATTCAGACCAAGGCAAATTCTGCTCGAGGTGGGTATCCGTTTCCGTGATCTCGCATGACTTGGCCGGGCAAAGAACATCGCCTCAATCTCCGGACATATCAAGCCTGTGGAATCGTGCCCCGAGAGGAAGATCGCCAATACCATTAAACGGATGAGCTTCGTGGCGGGCCGGGCGAAGCTTCCGGCGACCGTAGGCCAAGGCGCCCGCTCGAGGCGGTGAACTGCTCCGTGATTTGTTAAGGATCATTTGACAAAGAACACTCCGGCCTTCAACTTCAGATCCCCACATTCCTGAACAAAGCGGCGCCGATCGCTACATCGCAGTCGCTGAAAAGATAAGAGCGCGGTTCCCATTCCGGTTCAAGGCATCGGGCTCGCCGTGTATCGCTGATTTTACCGAACGCCGACATTCCTCGTCCCACTCAACCCGACTGGCCCCCCTCAAGGTAGTGAAAAAGGGTTTCAACCGGTCCGTGAAGCGGGAAATGAAACGCCCAAGGGCAGCTAACCGACCGGTCAGTTGTTGGATCTCTTTCTTGGAGCTGGGGGCCGATGATTGCAAGATGGCTTTAAGTTGCGCAGGATTTTCCTCTATTCCTCTTTGTGTCACCATGAGCGAGTCCTGTGGCGACCAGAAAGAGCACATTTAGGGGTTTAGTTTCATACCACCATATTCTCGTAGCGGTCGAGGAGCTGCGAGATGAGTGACATGATCAGGCTGCTTTGATTTCACCATATCTGTTGATATCAAACTTCCATAGTGCTTCAGAATGGTAGAAACATTTCGTTCAACCTCGATGGAGTGGTGTAAAACCAGGAAAAAGATTTAATTTACAGAAAAGTCAAAGCAGTGATGACAAAGCAGGAAATTCTCACAGATCTCGGATGTGAAAGCAGTTTGCGTCGTTAAATTCGTCTCGAGAATCTAGTGACCGGAAAATTTGCATTCGGTCTGAGACAATGGAATATTTTACGATTTTTCTCGGCTGGGTGATAAGTCGTTTGTGACTTCAGGGACGAGATTTTTACGAAAATTTCGGAAGTCAGGAAATGGCTTGGGTTAAGTTCATTTAAAATAAAGTGAACTGAAAAGAAATAAATTGTTTCGAGACAAAAACGAACCCGGATAAAACAATATGAACCATAAATATCAAATAATAATATAATAATAAGAATAATAATAAAAAATAATAATAATAATAATCAAATAAAAATGAGGAAAATGCCATTTTGGCGGAAGGCCGCTGGGGAGAGGAAAGGGAGCGTGGAGAGAGATTTTTCTCTTCTCTTTGTTTCATTCGCATATCTACCAATCGGGTAGTAAGTTTTTGTCGGTGAAGGCAAAGTTAATCTTCTGTGACGAAGTCAGTGGACACGAAATCTTGGGTACTGTCTGACGCTCCCAAAGTGGAAGTACCTGCTTATTGTTATTTCTAGCTCAGGGATCATTTAATAGTGTGGATTAGCCGAGGTAGCTGAAGGCGTAGACCCTCAGACTCTCAAATTTTAGGCTTGAGTGGGAATTTTAGAAATTTCGGGATTGTTTTCGGATGGATCCGGGCTTAATTTCAAAGGCTTTGTTTTTCGGCAGTTAGACTGATGCAATTTGTTTTGCAGACGATCATGTGAATTTTGGGACTATTTTAAGCGATCCTGAAGCTATGTTGAGGTTGGTTTGATGCAGGCTGGAAGGTGTCTTGGGTTTTTGTGATGTGTTTGGTATCACTAATATTCGGTGATGAGCAGAGTGAAGGGACCAAGAGGTGCCTGTTTTATATGGGTCGAGATTTGGGTCGTTTGTGTGTTATTGTTGGAAAGTGAATAATATGATTAGTGGATTCGTGTGTCATTGTGCGACAAATAAGCGACCTATGGTGTATGATTAGAGGCCATTGTGGCTCGTTGGAGCTAGTCGTGGACAAATTGTGTCATCACTAGGCTGGGTTGATATGTGCCATTACGAGATGATAGTGACTTGCCCGGTGTCCATGTATGCTTCGAATTAGTATATTTGATTTGGAATTTATATGAACATATGAGATGTCCAAATGATGCATGGATAAATATGCATGAGAGTATGTATGCACATATAGTTTACCTAATTATATATGTAGCATGATATGAATGAAACGTGGCATAATTGCATTATACATGCACAAAACATCGCATAACATAGGTGTGAGTGCATAGTTGAGATCGACACTGTGTTAGGTGTTCGATGGTGTGTCGTGAGTACACGGTATGGATCAACACTGCGTATGGTGTTGATTAGTGGGCTCGGTTAATGGGACAACATCCAAATGAGTCGTACGGGTTAAGGAAATGGAAATGGTTCATTGCATTTCATATGCACTGGGCACCCTAGAACAATAGGAGTGAGTGCATGAGGTGGTTTCTTGAGAGAATTGTTTCGGAGGGTTGACCAACAATATTATTTATCGGAGTGTGTCCACTACAACATTGGAGGGTTGTCCATATAATATCAATCATAGGAGTTTGCCCAATTGATATACATTGGAGGGTTGTCCACAAAATAGATTATCGGAGTGTGTCCATTATTTATATCGGAGGGTTGTCCACGGTTAAAAACAAATACCTTTGTTTGGAAATGGTTTATGCATGTTTGAAGGGAGTCAGTGAGGACTCGAGGCGTATGGTTGTAAATGAAAAATGAAAAGATTAAGAGTAATCTTGGGTTGTCATCGGAGGAAAATGGCGGTAGTTCACCTTGTAGTGCGTGTGTGAGAGTCGGTGAGGACTGGGATATGGGATAGGAATTGAGTCGCATTCTCATCCATGACGTAGACATTTAAGTAGGGATATACGCAGTTAACTTGAATGTTTGTTTGTTTGTTTGGATGTCATTGCATATGCAGCAGGTGGGAGTAGCGTGTAGGAGATTATCGGCTCTTGGGCTTTGCTCACCCCGAATCATGGGACCCCTTTAGTGCGAGTCGGGTCACGGGCGGGTGACCGTGGGACCACATACTGAAGAAAGCGGGATTGTGGCTTTGATATTTGTAAATATATATGGGTTGTATTTATTTGTATAAGAGTGATGTAATTTAAACTCTTATGGACTATAGTTTTATAGTCATGTGCTTATATGTTTGAGTATGGATAAATGGGCCACTGCGTGGCCATTTTTACTCGTATGTGGACCGGTGTGATCGTTGTACTGTGCCTGTTAGCTATGTTCTTCTGTGATTGTGCAGTTTAATATTTTGGGTGAGCCCTTCATACAAAGGAGACTCTGCTTGATTTCGTTAAATCATGGGTCCCAAAGGGATGTGATGGTGTGGTGTCGGGTTTTCGACATCCGCAGGGTATTGAGAGGGTTGATGGGTTCCAACGGGACCCGGGATAGGGTGTCTGGGTGGCCCAACATTCTTTAATCCGAAGGGCATCACATTGTAACAGTAAAGTCCATGGGGCGTGATGAAAGATGTCTTTTCTACATCAGGGGTACATAGCAAGGTTGGTGATATCAGAGCGTCTGGAGGATAGCATGCCGTGCGCCCAGGCCATCCACAATCGAGTCTATGCGGGGCAGGGAAGCTATCTTTTGGACGAGGCGTCGTTGAAGTCGGGTGTAGTCACATACTCTCCATTTGTTCCCCTTCTTTGGAACCACTACTCTGTGGCGTCACTCGGGGTATTTCTTTATACGATGAATCGATACGTAGAATGTTATCGACCTCGATTACGGATGACAGGTGGCGGTCGAGTGAAAATGTCTCCTTTTGTCTGGCCAGGCAGTAGAGGCGACGTTTAGCTTGTGTGGCGTGAGCGGGATTGATCGGGCATATGCGCATGGTGACGAACACATCGTTGGTGTATAACTTGGCATAAGCGGATCTTTCCTCCACCGGAGAAGAGGGTACTATCTCAAATGCATATGTATCAAAGACCAGTGAGATTGCGGTTTCTCAGGATGAAAGTGGCGGCTCGGCATCCTGGCGGGGCGGACCGGATGGCTGTGAACCACGCTATTGGCGGTTTGGTCCTGAGGGTGGTTCCCGGAGCGGTGGGTTTTGTGCTTTCGTTCAGTAGTGAGAGTTGATAGCAACGTCAGCCTTGGCTAATTGAAACTCCATGGGGGATCGGCACTGGGACTAGGTCGGGTAGCTTGTCGTTTGGTGGTATGTGGATGGTATTGCTTTCATGGCATGCGACGGGCTACGGCCCGAAGATAGCATGTGTGGGGTCTTTACCAGGAGAATAATGCTGGGTTCAGGACCTCTGCCGTGAGAGGTGGTCCCCATTAATGATGTAGTGGCACCGTTGAAACTGACAAAACCACAACCGACGGAATGGGATGTCAGTAAGGACTCATCTGAGTGAAGACCGGGGAGATGGAAGCGGATCGTGCGCCTTTGCCCAGTCGACGGAAGAGGATTCATCTGGTCAAAGTTATTCAATGCATCTGATTAATACAAGTCTGGTTGTGATCTGGTGTGATGGCGTGCCCAAGTTCATGGTGGAAAGGATATGGGCAGTCAAGTGACTGTAGGGACATCCCCGATTCTTGATAGTGTTCACTCGGCTTTCCTTGAAATTTTGCCGGAACATCCTTCTCAGTTGTTTTCTTGAATTGATATTGGTTGTGACCGGTCCCCCGGTATGAAGTTGATGAATTGACCGAGGTTACCAGACGAGGTTCGATTTCTCTGATGGTCGCATTGGGTGTAGAAGGATGACGTTGCCCATGGTTATGGCTCCCTCGATATCGTCACAGTGTGACCGAATCATCTTTTCTACCAGGAATTTGAGGCTTTGGCAGTGATTGGTCTCATGACCATGATCCCTGTGATAATCGCATCGTAGGGATCAGTTGCGCTGGTCCGGACCTGCCCTCATTGGTGGGGGCCATTTTAAGTCGGGGAGGTCTCGGATGAAGTGGGTGAGGTCGATCATAGGCGTGTTGAGGCGGGTAGGCGGGGGGTCTCTGTTGTACCGGACGCCCATCGGCGCCGGCTCTTACTTTGGTTGCTTTGTTGGACGGATTGCCGGTGTTTGGAGCATTACTGACGGTTATCGCCGCCGTTTGCTGGCGACTTCGGATGTTATCTTCAAGGTAGAGAATTTATCTGCCGACGGTTACAATTCTTGTGATTCTTACAGCGAGGTCAGTGATAGAGGCTGGAAGAATGGGGTGAATTAGGCCAACTGTACGAAGTTTTGCAAAACCGCGTCCATCTTGTATAAGTCAATCTAACTGAATGGCTGCGTTCGTGTGAAGTCGGATGGACTCGTCTTCCGTTTGAGGATGGATTGGAGGGAGGCGTGTTCCCTTTTTGCACGGCAGAGCACCAGTGTCCCAGAGGCAGGCAGCGGCCCATAGTTAGCGAGCGTGTTGTGTGAATCCTGGGTTGTGAGCGCCAGGGCGAAAGCGAGGCCGCAGAAGTTTGGTGAATGCATAGAGTCGGTCATCCCGTGCCGGTCATTGCTGATTGTAATGTAACATGTGATCATACCGGTTGGATGAACCGTCGTACATGGCGAAGGGTGGTGGAGAAGCGCGGGAGAGGATCGTAGTCCGGAGATATCTTTGTCCCGAGGGAGTGGAGGCATATCTTTGCTGTGGTCCCGAACGGTCGGAGGGAGCGATCATTTGCGGTGTGGGAAAGCGACCAAATATGGCGGGTACATGGATAGCGCTGAGGCTGCCGGTTAGGCACATATTGGGGAGCTGGTGTCGGAGGTCGTTGGTCCCTGTTGGGTTCTCTCCGCACCCGACGCCTTGCAACACTGATGGACTTGTTGGACCGGCGAGGTGGCCTTTTTCTTAAGTGTGCTTCCGCGGCGTTCGGAGACGGTGAACGACGCGGGAGAGGGAATTCTTGGGAGGATGTAGTTCATCTCACCCGACGTAGATCGATATCGTGCGGCTCGACCTCTTTGCCACTGCCGCGGGCGGGAAGGAGGAAAATGGCGGGAGGCTCTGCGGTGCTCGGCCGGCCAGGCTTCAAGCCCAGGTTCGCCGGCGCTCGTTTTCTTCCTTATTTGGTTCGCTTGTTCACGCGGTTCGAGCGCTACGGCTTTGCTCACTCTTGTCTTGCTTCTAGTTCTTAGCGTGGAAGGCTGATCTTGGTAGGTTCGCGGATTCTTGGTCGTAGTCTTCCCGAATTCCAAACGGTCTGTGGGATGTTTGGAAATAGCCAAGGCTTTGCAGATCGGGGGGTCGCTTGGGAGTGGATGTACCCAAGCTCTTGCGTACCGCCTCTGTGACTTCTTGTTCGGTGTTTCCCATAGACGGCGCCAATTGTGGTCTCCTGATTTCTTAGAGTCACTGGATCGTCGGGGCATTCATTGGATTAGGTACAATCCACATAAGAAACCAAAAAAGGCGGCGGTGGTGTTCGAATCACCTCCAGATCGCAAGTGGAGTCCTTTTGATGACGTAGAACTTGAAGCAATAGTAATCTCGGTTAAGGTTTTATTATCGCTTTTTTGGTGTGAAGCAACTACCTTTTATGGAGGAGAAGAGGATTCGTCTTTTTGGTTAGTTGATGATTCTCTTCCCATAATGTAAGGAAAGATGACTCTATTTACGGAAGGGTGACTTATTCTTCGCACCCAGTAGCTACGTACCCGATTAATTTGATTATCGAGGGACTTTCTGTTATCGGAGCGGCCAGGTCATTTCATGAATGAACTTATGCTTGTAAAGTAGAGAGCCGGTTGGTCACTTCGCTTAGGAGAGTTGCCGCTTCAGGAAAATAAGCGCTCGAGCTAAACAATGCGTCCGGGATATCAGTTCCCAAGCGCCGGGCGAAGGAGGGTGATCGGGCATTTATGGAGCCCGGCTAATGCGGGCCTCATCCGCTTAGGGTATCCGGGTTAGAAGGTCGGCCGGCGTTCGCAGTGTGGTGTGGGCCTTTGGGATGTTGAGTCGTGGCCGTGGGTGTTGGTTGTTTCGTCCAGGTACCCACAAAACCTTGATGGTGCTTGTCCTTTACGAGCGTTGTCACATGCATGTAACTCTTGTTCGGTTATAGAGAAAAATAGAAATTCAACATAACAATAAAAATTTTGATTGGTTAACCCTTAATTTGTCTTAGATGAATAAAAAACAAAAAAGCAATCAAAAAGAAAACTAAGGTATATAAACTTTTTTTTTTACAATAAGAATATTTGAAAAATTTTAGATAAATTACACCTTTATGTAAATCAATTTTCATTGTACTAAAATAAGTTAAAGAATTAATATTTTAATGATGGAGGAGGTGGAAGTAAAATGGAAGTTAATGATTTCATTTGTTTATTTGTAGAATGATTATAAGGAAAGCTTAAATTGAGTAGAGCTTAAGGTTAGATAGAGTGATTAAATAGGGAATTGTGTTTTATTTATTTAATTTCAGGACATTAGAAATAATTTCAAATGTAAAAAAAAAAAGAAGATAGGAAGTCATTTAATGGTGTACAACCTTTGGGATAAAGAAGCTTATAAGAAGGATAAGGGGAAAGAGAGAAGAATATAGATTGCAACCAAACTTTTATAATAATAACTAAGACAAGGGGCAATCAGTACATAAAGACATAATGGATGGCAAACTGAAATTACAGTAGTAGTATGTTTCTATTTATTGGGCTTAGGAGAGCCCATTTCGTGAGAATGGAGATCAGTAAGTATTCCTTGGGGTTGCTCTGGAAGGATGCATTGACCTTTCTGACCAGGGGCAGCCATCATCCCGCCGCCACTGCAAAGAGTTCCACTTCCCTTGTCAGTTTTTACACCGCCGACTTTGGCATCGCTTTTTGTTTCCTTGCCGCTCATCTTCAAGATTTTTCAAGTTATCTGGTTAGCTGATGTAGAGGGAGGGAGGGAGGAATGAGGAGGCTAGGCCATAAACGATTTGATGATTTATAGAGGCCAGCAGGTGTTACATGCAAAGTGACCTCTTAAATTCATCACCACCAGCCTTGACATTAAAATGGACGCATCTCGATTCTCGAGAACACAAGCCCCTCGCCCCACCCCCATTTGGGCTTCTAATTGTATACTGTGAAGTTATCTTTTCCTAGTAAGGGATGTTGACCGTCTGGAGATCAGACTTTTTTCAATGGATTGAACTGAGGCACTGATAATCATGTCCATAAATACCGCTTCAACGGCTATGTCTCTTCATTAGAAGTTCTTCTGATATAAAGGATAAGTGCCCTAAAATATCCGTCCATGCTAATGTCAACAGTCTCTCTCATGTGTTAAAATGCTGTGACTAATTATTTCATTCTCAACAAGGTGAAATATTATGTTCACCAATAATTCAAAAGTGCTATCAGATTGGTGAGAACATCTTTACCCTCGAAGAAAGGCTACAGTGACAACTTGTGCGCCTACTCCTCCTAACATATACGTGCTATCAGATTGAAAATAACTCAGGTATTCAAATGGAGGATAATCTTTGGGTGGATCTTGGGAAGAACCGAGCCTTCTTTGGTTGAAATCATCCACCTCTTGCACCAATTCATCTTTTGCACTCTTACATGTTGTAATCACCTATGATCAGGATCCAAGGAATCATCAGGTTGAAAACCTAGTCTAGAAAAACAAATCCAGGCGATGGCCTTTGGGATTGTGTTAAATTTATAACTCCTTCAAAATGAGATTATATATGGAGCGCATTAATAATTTAATAGATGCTAAAGAGAAGAGAAGAGAAGAGGCTAACCAATATACCACCAGGTGCCACCAACCTTGAGATAGAATTCCAATACATGATCCTGAATGTAAAACGTTTATTTGAAATGAGAATTCTTATACATATGGAATCAGTTTTGCATAAAGTATCATTTGGAGTAACAATTGAGGTCCTATTTCTCTTGAAAGCCTTTAGTTACTATGGCACTCAATGTTTGTAACAGGAAATGCTCTCATAGTTATGCCCCTTTCATCAGTTTTCTGGTGCCAATCCACCAGAGGAGGGCATGTCCTAAAATCCCCAACCCCCCAGAATCCTATACAAATGCTGCCCTAATAAAACCGAATTTAAATATTATGTGAAATAAAAAAAAAAAAAATTAATGCTACAAAAACCCACGGGGAAATAAAAGAAAAAAAAAAGAAAAAGAAGGAGAAAAAACTGGAATTCTTGGCAAAATTATTTGTATGCCGCCATGTGACTTTGTCTAGCTGCATCCAGAGTGGCACTGCAATCTTTGAATGATTTTTAAAGATATGCTTTAAAAGAATTACAATTTAATGAGAATGGGCACACCTGGTGAGAACTGTTACTATGTGTCCTCATGACATCTTAGGCTACTGAAGAAAAATATCAAGACGGTTTCAACAAAGTAAGCATAAAAAAATAGAGGTGCTAATTTTATGGGGTAATACAATTTAATTTGTTAAAAAATCAACCTTATGACAAGGGATGAGAGCATGTCATATTATTAATTAAAATAAATAAAGAGTGAAGTGAATTGCAGAAGTGTAACTCCCAACAGCCCTAGGTGCTGGCTTTACCTTTTGATGGGGCCATCAGGATGCAACCCAATAGCATCTAAAGTTCCTTTATCCATAACAAGTTGAAACTGCCTCTCCAATTTTATCTCAAGAATGTCATCAACCTAAGCGAAATGCATAAGAAACAGAACAGAACTAATCCATTCATATGAAGAAGCAGCTAAACAAACAGAAGTAGAACTATTTCAACCGTGTTAATGCATGTCTCAAATACCTAAGCCAGCAGCAGAGCAAAAATGTAGATATCCAGGTTAATCAAATAGAACTTCACCATCATAAAAAGTTCAAGAACTTATCAGAAACTTGAGGAAACTACCAAAAAAACTCACGAGATAAATGTCCAGCTAATGAAACTATTTCTTTTGTTTTTTTTCCTTAATGAACAATCATAAATATCTGTTAGAAGTTTCTTAACATGTTCAACTGAGTTCCTTTCTTGGTTATTGTTAAATGACCAACTTCCCTAAAAGTTCAAGCTTATAGGGTTTGGGATTAATATGAATATCATGCCTTTAACACCCTCACTCACGTGCATGTGGCCCCATACCCGTGCACATGGAGAGTCAAACAAACCACAAAATGCACTATGAACTTTCAAATTAACAAATGGGGATTAAATATATTGTTGTTTTCTATATACAACATGTATACTTTGGGGCTTGGCCCTATTTTGTTAATATATTGTCCATCTTACTTCTAAAAAAAATCAAATTTCTAGAAATGTGGCTCGAACCCAGGACCTCTGGCCAAACTAAGCTCTGATACCATGTTAAATGACCAACTCTCCTAAAAGCTCAAGTTTATAGGATTTGGGTTTAATATGAAAATCATGCCTTTAACAATTATCATACAACTTTCCTAGCATTCATGTTCATGCATTAAAAATCTCTCTTGGATTTCTCTTAAGTTTTTTGTTGCACTCCAAAGTATCACTAAAAGCAAGCATGTGGAACACACTCTCTTAAGACTGCATTTTCCATGCTGTTTCCTGCTTCTGCTTCTCACTTTGGTAACTATGAGAGGGTGAACCCTAAAACCATGGATCAATTAATCTTGGTAAAGCCATAAAGGGTACATTCTTGAAGAGTGAATCAGGAAAAAGAGAGCACATTCAAAACCCCAACATGCAAATGAACTAGGTTTGAGCATGAAATTAAACTTTAAGTTAGGACAAACCAAGAAGTTAATACTGGTGTATCCATCATGGTCAGCAAGGTTCTGAGCAAGGTTAATAGCACCTCCACTATAATCAATGCTGGTCAAATCAGAGAACCTAAATCACAAAGCCACAATCATTTTGTTACTATAATTGCCACTATATCAAATGAAAGAAATTTAAGAAGTTTGAATGATGAAAAATAATTCCTGCATCAGAGTTTGTACACAAATTATTGAATTAGAACAAATATCAGCAGAAGTAGAAATTTCACCAAATTAAAGGTCAAAACGCTTTGATGGCTGCACTTATACATAAGCTATTTCCATATTATAGGTGCATGAGCTTTCACATGTCTGCTTGTGTGCATGCCAAATGATCATCACCAGGTTTTCATAAATATGCACACAAATCTTCACATGTACAAGCAGATATGCATGTTTATGCACAAAACATGAAGTAAAAGTTTTCATGGTACCCTTGCTTAGCAAGTTCTTGAAGAAGCAGACTGTTGCCTGTTCCAACATCAAGCACTCTCCACCTAGCCAAAACTTTTTCAACCTGCTCATCTGACTCTGATTTGCAATCACTGAGATTTGGGATACAACCTTGAGAAATGCCCAAACAGAGGTTCCTTGTCCATGATGCAACCACACTCATTACTTCAGTGACAAACCTAAAGGAAAAGAGGCAGATAAACAAAAGGAAACATAAGCATGATGGAACTCTAATAAAAAGAATATGCAGTCCTTCAACAACAAAGCACTTCTCCTTCCATATGCTAAGGTAGGCGGCTGTTGTTTTCTCCCATATAGAAACATATATATAAATCCTGATGCAAACTAGATATCTCTCAAGGTCTCACCCCTTGAGAAGGGTCATGCTGAGGGGGCTGGGAGAAGAGGAATTTGACTGGTATTTCTATAAAGATTGACAATATCTATCTCCCTTTTTCCATGTTTAGCACTGTGAGAAGTATACAGGAGATATGTATGTTCAGACTAAACTACCATAAAGATAAAAAAAATTTCGCTTCCCAATTAATTTCTTTGTTGTATATGTTATGGCTGTACCCAAAAAAGTTAAAGTTCATTGTCAGACTACTATTTTTAACAACTTAAATTTTTAGGTCCATTGGTTGATTAATATGTATGGGAGCCTTGTTTTACAGAAGGTCATGAGTTCAAAGTTCGCCATATAAGTAGAATTTAGTTGTATAAAGATAAAAATGCCTCTTTCCATCTCATTCCTTTTGATCTCAATTGAGAGGGATCTACAATAAGAAGGGAGTAACAACTCAGAGTTCAATTCAAGATCCATGTAAAGGAGAAATCTGTGAAGCAACAGTTGCAAACTACAAAGATTTTAACTTTTGCCAGCCCAGATGATAAATCTCAATACCAGAGGGGTCCTGCTGGAATTTGTACCAGAATGACCATGAGGCTTTAAAAAGGGGAAAAATAATGCACAAAAATGCAAGATCTAGAAAAAATTACAAGCATACACTTGAACAGTGAAACAATTAAAATGCATGGTTCACAAGAGAGAGAATATCAAATCATTAGTTAAAGCATCATCCCAGAGTGTTAGCCTAAGAATTCATAGTAATAAGATCTCAGTAAGGAAGTGGACACAATAGGATGCAAAAGAGCATTCAAAAGTTACTAAGTTCACCAGTATAACAGCTAACAACAACCCATCCCTGTGAGCCCATCCAAAATCGCAATCATAAACACATCCTCTGAATCTGAGAGGAATTCAAGGCTCACAACCATCCATACTTCAATCTTATGCTCTAAACCCACTTTTAATGGTTTTCTGTGTCATGTAAACTCATTCAAATGCCAAGAGAAGAAGAAACAAGGAACACAGAAAACAAAAGTAACCAAGAAGAAATAAGACAAGAAAAAGAAATTTAAAGCCCATATCCATAAGAGTATTTATCGAACACTTACCAAACTTCACCAGCACGGCCATGTTCACGAAAGTTTGCTGAGTCACCTGCATATGTCGCATCCCAATGACTCTGTAAACCTAGCATTGAGTTGTCAACTTCAACATATTTGTCAGAACTGCGACCACAACATGAACTTAGAATGCATTTGGGACAACTTATAGCCTAGTTAAACTTAATTCACAGTTCAATCATGCAAAGATTCATCATTCTCCCTTATAAGCAACTGATTTGTTTCCTAAGACCGTATACAGCGATTACAGCCGCAGAGTGTTCCACTTGATAACTTGGTCATATTTCTTAAGATTTTCATATTAATTCACTCATATTATCTCTTTTAAACATCTGACAAAGCCAGTTCAAAGGAAATTCAGTGAGAAACCAAAATCACCATAAACAGTCCTTTAAATTTAATAAATAAAAAAATGCATGATAACCTTCAGGCCATATTTAGTTCTCAGAGAATGTCAAAGAAAGGGGGGAAAAAGTAAAGGTAAATGGTTATCTTATCTTTGGTCTCACCATGGAAAATACAAAAGAAAATTAAAATAATTAAAATCAGTTTTAAATGTATATGTTTTAAATATATTTAAAACTAAAATAATAGGGGAACTAAGGGAGATGAGTCAAGAAGCATATAATTTTTTCATGATGGATTATGGGTATGGGTCGCCCAAGTGGGCTTGACCCGACCCGTAACCCAAGAGACACATCCAAGGGATGTGTCTCCCTGAAAAGTGATCTCAGGTTCCTACAAATACAGGAACCTAAGACACCTTAAGGGGTTTGGAAAAACAAGAAGGTGGAAAATCTATCCTCTCCCTCATATGAAAGATCTATATTTGCACTCATTCTAAAAACTACGTAGATATCGGGAAGCTTGTCAGACGCTAAAACTCATAACATATTCCATCAAAGTGATTCGATTCTCGTCACATCAAGACACCGAAGTTATGTGCCTTTCCAACAAGTAAGTATAGTTTATTTCTCGCCTCGCAAACCGCAGAAATCTTACATCGAATTGTGAGCGTATAAGGTTTCAGGCTTCGGCTTTATTTTTAAAAAAAATAAAGAGAAAATGACCATAAAATTTTTTTTCGTTTTTTTGTGTCTGTTTTTTTATGCAAATTTGGTATGGATGGAAAGATCTTGTCGAGACTCTAACATATTTTTTGTAATTTTGTGAGTTACTTGAATTATAGTGTTTCAAAATTTATGGAAAATTTCTCGCATTTCCAAAAGAACCTAGTGATCGACGACACGTGGCAACCGCACGCTGACCAATGTGATGACATGGTAGCTTGGATCACGCAGAACGCGGCTACCGACGTGGTGGTTGACTGGACAATGACATAGGGCAAATGGAGGGACCACATGGTAGCATTTGATTACGCCACTTGGTAGGCTCTGATGGAGACAAACATCAAGATATGATTGGTCCACGTGGCGCATGAGTTAACACGCGCATCACCGCATGACGCGGTAGTCGACCTACGGAATGCATGCCATGTTAGCTGACTTTAGTCAATCGTGAAGTGGCAAACTTGGCACTGACCGGGCTGACCGACAACTTCGACCGGACTGTCACTCACATCCGGACTCTGTGTTTGATGATTTTTTTTTTTTTTTTTTTTTTAAATTCTCTATTGAATGAGCACCCTTTCAAAACCTTTTGAGGTCATTTGATATTTTACAAAATTATGAATGTATATTAGTGTGACCGGGTGCATGTTAATTGAAGCTTGACTTAAATGACATGTTGAATGATTTATTTCTTATAATTGTTCAATACATGTATTCAACAATAGTTGTAGAGAGAAGCAAATAAAGCTAGAGAAACTGAATTTTTCCTCCACCCATTATATACAATGGGAGAACAAATGATGATCGCTTTAGAGCGATTATGTGAATATAAGAAAAGACCCAAATCATTCTTTGGAAGTACACATTGGTGTCATGTATGATAAGTTGTGGAACTTTCATGTGACCTTCAACGGGCACTATGAGTTGTCTGTGGAACAACAAATGTGTATAGTGCTTGACTCATTGTCTAATTCATGGGATTATGAGAAAAAAAGCCCTTATTGAACGAGTGAGCAAGTTGAGCTATGAGAATATTGTAGCCAAGCTGAATAAGCAACTGGAGCGCCAAATACAAAGTGGTATTAGGCAATTTATTAAATCAGTGAATGCATTCCTGTGGATGAAGAAAATGTCTGGGACATTGACCGGAAGGGAATTTGCAAGAAGAGAACATGAAGGCCACCAAAGAAATGAATAAAAAAAAAAAGGAATAAATATATAAGAATATACTTTTATGCCTTATAAGTTGAATGCTAATTACATTTTATTCTCACATGTAGTGAGGAATAGAATGTTAGGCGCTTTGGAGCGACTATGTGCAAATATGCTATTATTTTGTGGGAATATTAGGATGAGAGTTGAATGTGTCTCTCCTAAATCATTGACGCAAGTTTAAAGTTAACCATATCAACTAGGTTTTGTTAGGAGAAATTGATCGCCTGGGGCTGATAACCTTTTCGCTTCCGACAAGACTAAGTTTTTATCGGTTTCGAGTTTAGAACTTCATGACATGTCAGCATCAACAAGTCAGGTCGCGGCTAAGTTAGGTTTTTCTTTGTTTAGTTGAAATAGCTGCTACTAGAAGCATAGTTGTCGATTTGAACCAGGGGGACAAACTGAATGACAAAAATTATGATGTTTGGCATCGTAAAATTCAGTACCTCTTAGAAGAGCAAGACATGCTGGAGACAATCACGTAGCCGATGGTTGAGCCTGAGCATGGAACGACTGTCCAACACAAGCGAGATATGGAAGCATATCAAGCCTATAAGCACAAGGATAGAGTTTCTCGCATTTTGATACTGAGCAGCATGAGAAATGATCTAATGTTGCGCTTTGAAAATAACCGCTCAACCATGGTCGCCCCGACGCCGTCAAGATAAAATTCGTGGTACTTCAACCACTAGGTTGCGCTGCCTAACTCTAAAATTCGACGCTTACAAAATGCAACCGACCATTCACGAGGCAACACCTCATCACAAGTGTAAACATGATAAGTGAGATGAAGGGTGATGGCCACAAGTTAACTAATGAACAACAAGTCCAAATGCTTGGGAGCATCTTAGGATAAAGCTTACCCATAACGACAATATCAAAACTTTTGATGATGTCGCACGACATGTAGAGTTAGAGGAGGATCGTCTTCTCGCTGATAAGTCTAGTGGACAGGCTTATATGACCGAATCCAACATACTGGATCTTCCTAGCATTGCACGAAGAAATGGAAAGGGAAAGGTTTCAAGCCTAGGAAGGGAGGAAACAAGACCAATATAAGTGGAAATAAGCGCAAGCGCAGAAAGCGCGCAAGAAAGCAAACATGAATTGCTTCAACTGTGGAAAGCCTGGTCACTTTGCTCGTGATTGCATTAAGCCAAAGGTAATATATGACCAAATTCATTTCCATAATGCATTTGTTAGTAGTTGCTTGTCGTCGATCGAGATTGTTCCTTATCGGATCACTCAAGAATTTACCGACCACATACGCTTGACGCAATGCATATGTGGATTCCACAAATTCGAAGGGAAGTAGAGTACGATGGGAAATAACACATCGAACGGTTCGGAATTAGCACTCGCAAATCAGTTGATGCGGAAGGCCGACTCTCTATCTCCATGATGTGCTTTATGCGCTGGTTCGCTCGAATCTTGCTCGCTTGTAGTTTTCGTTGCTTGGTTTTAAAATCAGATTCAACAAGATTATGTTAAGGTATTACTGACAATATAGTTTATGGCTCGATTTGCCGACGGATTTATTGTATTAGATACTATTCCAATCAATAAAACCACATTTGTTTTTGTCACTGGAGATTCAAGTAGTAGTTCTTCTGTGAATGATGTTAAATGACATGCCAGGGTGGGACAATAGGGCAGGACCGTCTAAAGAGATTAGCTAAAGCTGATCTTTTTAGATCTATAGATAAGATAGATTTTCCAAGTGATGTGACAATGTTTGAAAGGTGAGCGGCAACGAGATTGCCTGTAAAGCCAAGAGAGCATGTTTTCCTTTAAAGCTTATTCAATTCCTCGACATTTCGTGGGCTCCAATGAATGTGAGGGCAAGACATGGAGCTCAATATCAGCTCACTTTTGTAGATGATTTCACTCCACCCGGGTCACATTTATTCGATTCCCATAACCAAGCATCGGATTGCTTCAAAAGATATAGCATATCAAGCCGAGAATCAATTAAACACAAAATCAAATCTTTACGACCGACAGAGGAAGTGAAACATTCCACCACCATTTAAAGTATTATTGTGATGAAAAGGGTATATTTAGACAAATGACCATTCCCATAATACCACAACAAAATGGTGTGGCTAAAAGAAGGAATAGGACCCTTTTGGACATGGTAAGGTCAATGATGGAGCAAACAAAGTTGCCAATCTCCTTTTGAGGGGATGCACTAATGACTGTAACCTACATTCTAAATAGAGTTTCATCTAAGTCTATTCCTTCCACTCCATATGAAGTATGGAAAGGCGACGCCGATTTCGAACGCATGCGCCCATTGGGCAAAGCAAGGGCTTACATTCATAATGTTTCTCATGAATATGGGAAGCTTGGTCATAAGGGGAAGAAATGTATCTTCATAAGATACTCAAAGTCCTCCAAAGGATATATCTTCTTAGGGGAAGATATAAATGGAAGTGTAATAGAAATCAAAGAGATGTCGATTCTCGGGAGAGGACTTTCCGAGACGAGGTGAGATAGGATAGGATACTCATTTCTATGAAATAAGATCCCGAGGTCAGCTGGCGTAGGAATCATTGATTCAACACTTACAAGACCAGAAACATAGTAAGTCTAACCCCACTTGAACCAAGTGGGAGTCACAATTTGCTAGATCATGTTCCTATAGAGCAAGATCGTGAATAATCTCAACCTTGATGTAGTAACCGTGAGAGAATTCCCCGTCGTTGCTTTGAGATTGAGGGGGGAAGCTTTCATGATTGCTCATGATAAAGAAGAGCCCAAAACAATACAACATGCTATTTCTGGTCCTAAATCTAAAGAGTGGTTTGAAGCTATGAAAGAGGAAATGAATTCAATGGAATCAAACCGTATCTGGGATTTGGTTGATTTACCGCCAAGCCATAAGACCATTGGGAACAAGTGGGTTCTAAAGATTAAACACAAGGCGAATGGGACACCGGATATATAAGGCTCACCTAAGAGCTAAGGGCGCACACAACAAGAGGAATTGGACTATGAAGAGGCCTTCGCCGTGGCTCGCTCAAGACACCCGCTCATTCTAGCCTATCAGGGCGCGAATGGATCTGTGATTACACTAAACGACGTTAAGACCGGCTTCCTTAATGGAAAGCTCGATGAAGAAATCTATATGGATCAACCTTTAGGCTTCGAGCTCAAAGGACAAGAGTGCAAAGTTTGCAAGCTCAAAACATCCATCTATGGTCTTAAACAAGCCTTAAGACAATGTAACCTCAAATTTCATCAAGTCATGTTGAAAGATGGCTTTACAATGATGGAAGAGAATCATTATGTGTATATTAAACGTTCAAATAACCACTTCATAATTCTATCCTTATATGTCGATGACATATTAATAAATTTCGAAATGATAAGAAATCGACAGATGACCAAGAAGTGATTATCACAATTTCGAAATGAAAGACACGGGGGAGGCTAGCTTATGTACTGTGTTAAGATCCGGCATCGCCAAAACGCTCCCTGCTTATCTCAAGAGATGTATATAAAGAAAATGTTACGCCATACCATATGCATGATCGCAGCTTCCGACACTCTCGCTGAGAAATTCAGCCCAGCCGCGGTTTGTTTTTCAATCGGACTTAATGCCGAAATCGAATAGCTTTCAAAGATTAAGTCGTTTGTTTTTAAAATTTTCATAACTTATTGCCG
The DNA here is from genome assembly GCA_016808115.1 of Tetrastigma voinierianum. Taxonomy (NCBI): domain Eukaryota; kingdom Viridiplantae; phylum Streptophyta; class Magnoliopsida; order Vitales; family Vitaceae; genus Tetrastigma; species Tetrastigma voinierianum. Next base: position 397,540 of record JAEQBH010000118.1, read on the forward strand.
AACATTTTTTAAAAAGTTCTAATAGAAAAAGTGAAATATTCGCTTTTCTATTCGTAAGCCATTTTCCACAAAAATAAGAAAACTCAATCATCAGTCTAATAAAAAGCAAGAGCTAGCAATATACACTACTAGAAACGACAATCTGAAGGCTTGAACGGCTGGCCCCATCCCGAATTTACTGCTTATTTTTTCAATTCTCAAACTTGTCTCATTTAAAAAATTAAACAGGGCGGGGCGGAGATGAGAAAATTCTCAAACTCTTCCCGTTTACATTTTATTTTTGTTTTTATTTTTAAATTTTAATTTTTTTATATTTGCTTTTTTATTTTTATTATATTAAAATTAATATTTTTCATAAAAATAAAAATATTATGAATTTTTATAAATTATTTATTTAAAAACATTATAATAATTTTTACATATTTATATTAAAGTATAAAATAAATAATAAAAAAAATATTTTTTTAAAATATAATCTGGGCGCTTATTATTATTATTTTGGATATATTGCCTATATCGCTTATTCCTTGGCCTCGCTTTCTCGCCCGAAAATCGAAAAATCTCGCCCCCTGAGTCACCGACAACTTATCACCCGTAAAATCGAAAATACTTTCCGTCATTCTGCACCGACGAAACTTTTGAGTTACTAGATTTCGCGAGACAAATTTAACGGCGCAGTCCGTTTCGTTATCCGAGATCTAGAGAATTTTCTAAACTTCCCTGAACCCTTATGACAATTTATTATTTTTATTAACATTTTGCCATTTTTGAAAATTTCTAATTTTCTCGAGTTTTACAGAGAGTAACAATACTGAATCTCGCACGGATGGAGAAAATAAACTCAAACCCATTAAAAACCCGATTAAAATTAAATTAAACAAGTGTCATTAAGAGCGAGGCGGGATAGGAACCTAAAATAATCTGTTATGTTGTCATCCCTACTCACTACCTAACGTTAAAAAACAAACAACTTAATACTTAATGCTATTAAGATCATTCAAAGATGTTCTCAAAAAAGTTCTATTCAAGATAAGTGAAAAAACAAACGAACCTTAATCTTAATACGTATCCCAAAGCGACAAGAGAAAGAACAAATGTCCAAAGTACTTTACTCCAGTGTTGTCCACAGTCTGATGTATGCAATGATGTGCACACGTCCAGACATATGCTATGTTATCAGCTAGCAAGGTATTTCAATCTAATCCAGTATGAAACACTAGATGGCGTTGAAGAGAATTCTTTTGAGATATCTAAAAGGAACAAACTAGATATGCGCGCCAGGGCTACCAAATGAGATTTGCAATTGATCGGGTTATACATATGCACCGGGAAGCGACCATCAACGCAAATCGACGTCTGGATATGCGTTCTTGCTAAATGATTGTGAAATATCATGGGAAGACCAACATATCCAAATTAGATATCATTTCGTCAAAGATATGATCATGCAAAATGAAGTGGTTCTAAAACACATTCCTACCAATGAGATGGTAGCAGACCCATTTACTAAACCAATAAGCCAGGGATGCATTTGTGAGGCATGTGAGATCCCTAGGCTTACATAGAATGTGATTGAATGGAACAAAACACTTATGATCTTCTTACAATAAGATAAAGAGCATTTCACATGATTCACTTTTTTTTTTTTTTTTGTGAATATGTTGAAAATGCCGCTTAGCACAATTCAAATAACGTATTGCCGATAGACTCTGACGACCTCACATACATCGCTACTCACACATGAAATGAAGAGAGATGAGATCTTAATTTAGAGGACTGAGGCGCAGTGGGAGCAACTTTGATCATATTATCACTTACTAGGCCACCTTGATGAGAATCAAGATGAGATTCTTTGTTTGAATCGACATGAATGCCTTACCCCACCATTTGTGTGTCTATTTAGAGGAAGCTAAGTGTAGAACTTCTTGTTTAACATCATGGAATGTGGAAATAAAAGTTTCAGGTTTGGCGCTTTTGGAGCGACAAGACTAAGACTCATATGGTGTTATTTGTTTTACAATTTAGAGCAAGACATACACTCTTTCATCTTTTATAAGAAAGAGAAGCTCCACCATAACATGCATTTCATACTGCATGTGCTAGACGACCAACTAGGAAGCAAGAGAATGAATCCCTGCTTCTTTGCTATGTGAGTCCCATAAATCCTATACATGGATTTCATCTTTCCTTACCCTTGCGATACTTTTTACTATATCGCGATGCGACGAAATACGCTGGCTATCTTAGGATGTATCCCATAGTCATGGAAGATCTGGCCACCGTAACATTCCTAGAAAAGCAAGTTAACTCAAATTTGATCGGGTATGAGGGCGAAAGAAAAGCATTATTATTCGCTTATACACTGCTATTTATATTTATCTGGCTAGAGTTATTTCGCTTAAGAAGAGCCACAACTTAGAATACCGGCAATTGTAAGAGAACCGAGTATGGATTCTCGAGATCAATCATACCTGATCAATGCCAGATACAAAGACACTCGTAAAATAAGCACTATAATCTTACTCTTACGAGCCGACGCCCTATACGGCCTGGGTATCGCACGCACATCCGCTCAACTGCATGACTTCCATTCTCCGCTTGAATTATTGTGACGACGTCACATTTAACTGCCCCAACATGGGTGATGGGAGATGTCGATTATGGGTACTGGTCGCCCAAGCGGGCTCGACCCAACCTCAGACTCCAAGAGACACATCCACATGTGTCTCCCGAAAAGTGATCTAAACATAGAACCCGAGATACCCACGGCCTGGAAAACAAGAAGGTGGAAAATCTATCCTTTCCTTCACATGAAAGATCTCTCACATTTGCACCATCTCTAAAAAACTACGTAGATATCAGTACGCTGGCTCGTACTACTTAAAAACTCCATACCGCATTCCATCAAAGTGACCTGATTCTCGCCTAAAGCATCGAAGACACCGAGTTACGCGCTTCAACAAATAAGTATAGTTTATTTCCGTTGTAAACCAAATAAATCTTACATTCATTTTTTTCTTTCTTTTTTTTTTTTTTTTAACTTTTTACTCTCTTTTTTTTCCTTCTATTTTCTTTCCGAGCACTTTCCCCCACAATTTCCAGAAACCGAATTCAGGGGTTAGCTGATTTCAACTTAAAAATTATCAACTTATTTGAATTATCTCAGCCAGTGGAAAATATCATAATTTTCCACTCTGTTGCTGATAGAATGGAGAAAACGAAATTAAAAAAAGAAAAAAACTAACCATCAGTTGTGTCAATCAGAGTCGAGAGGAGGATCATGTTTCACCTCTCTCACGTAATCCTCCTTTAATGAATTCATAAACTACAGTCAAGTTCAATCACAAGAATTAAGCTTGATATAGGATTCAAATGACCGTCTTTTTCTCCTACATGTCCCCGAATTTCAACGACATAAAAGAAATCGAAGGCAGAAAAAAAAAAAAACCTGTAGTCGGCAGAGTCCAGGACAGCGGAGGAGAGCACCTCGGAGGCATCGGCATGACGCTGATCGTCATCCATATTCCATAGTGCTGCCGTAGTCGCTCTTAATCGACCAAGAATTGGCCGAGACAGAACGGTCGTCGTCAGAGACGACGGAGGCCGGAGCTCTGGACTGCTGGGAGAACTCGGGCTCCTCCGGCGGGCGCTTGATTCCGGCCATGGAGGTGTTAGAAGGTGAGAGACTGCAGTGAAATGGAGTGATAAACCCTAGGGAGTGAAGAACAGAGAAGGTTGTTACAGGCTTACAGCATAGGTGCGAAGCTGTCACAAGCTTGTTGGAGTCCATTTTTATAGTTTCTTCTTTTGCATACGTAACTATTGAATACAAGCATCCATATTTAGTAATTATGACATGCTCTTTTATAAGTTGTAACTTATAACCAATAATAATTGTTTCACCTCACCTTCATTAAAATTGAAAATATAAGTTTACAAAATGACGGGATAATTATGTTTAAGTACATTGTTGGATGAATATGAATGAAAAAAAAAACCCTTCTTGTCCATATTAATTTAAGTTGCATTTTTCATATTAAATTAATAAAAACATTCACTCCTTCTATGAAGACCAATTTATCCTTAATGGGTTAACGAGTGGGCCCTATATTTAGCCACATAGAATAGATAAAATCATCCAATCAAGTTGCATTGTTATATTAGTATTATCTATAACAATGGCACACTAAAATAGGGAGATTTTAGAGCCCATATATTTGTCTCATATAAAGATAAAATCATCAAATCAAATTTCACTCTTCTATCTTCTCCACACTAATGTACCACCATTATAAGTGTGTTACATTAAGGATAAATGTAATACATTAATGTTTAATAATAGTATATTAGTCTAAAAAAGAGGTAAGATTTGATTTGATATGATGATTTTATTTCCCTTATGTGGCAAATATACGAGACTCACTAGTCAATTGATGAAGGGCCAATTGGTTTTCATAGGAGAGAGTAGGGGGGAGTGCATATTTTCATTAACTTGATATAAAAAGTGTAACTTAATACAATATGAGTGAGTTGAGTTTATTTTTATCCAACAATGCACTTAAACATAATTCCCCATGGTATCAAACATGCCCTAATAAATAATTAATTTATAGAGTGTATCATTAATGACTTGATTCAATTGTTATTTCTTTTTTGAAAAACTTGATTCAATTGTTATTAACAAACAGGATTCGGATAAATAGTGACCTCATGGGCACCCATCCCAATTGGCCATCAGCCTCATTCCTAGCCTGACCCAGGTCCAATCTAAGTCCATCTTCCATCCCAATTTTTCAACTAGACAATCATCCTTCCCATTCTTTCAAGGAGCAATATCATTTTCATGCATTTCAAACTCAATCTCCAACATTCCTAAACCAACCCATTATTAACGAACTCAAATTAATTTTCCTTTCATAGCCTGATTTTTCATTCATTAATTCACACTCATCCAATTTTTTTCTTCTTCTGATGGCATTGTCCTTGAAATCAAGCTCAAATGGTAAAAATGTGGGATGACTTAATTGATAAATGAATGGGATTAGGAATAAGAGGTTCTAAATTCAAATTATTGTAAGAATATAAGTTTGAATTATTGTAAGAACAAAATATTACATCTCGAACAGGATATACAAATCGATTTCGGAGAGAAGAAAAAAAACCTTGTGGGCATTTTTCTACTTTGCCTACAACGGTTTTCCTTATGGATATAAGGATATGAACAACCATATCCGACACCAAACCAACTTCCTCACAAGATCTGCCGCGTGGACTAATTTTAATCTTGATTGAGTATGCTGCAATCGATAAACAGTCCGGTTATCCGGAGAAAGCTTGTGAATAAATAAATACAATTATGATCACCATCCTCATGCTGATATGCATTTGAAGAAGATAGATAGGACCTGCAAACTAGCAAATTTGTGGCCTTTATATCTTAACATATCATACAAATTTTTCAATCTTAAATCTAATTTCAGGCCTCTTTTATAATCGAATACTATCAACACTTGTTCTCTCTTTGCTGAAATATTAGGAGAGTACAGACAAAAAACCAAATTGATTAATGCAGAGGACTTTTCTAATCTAGGTCAACACGACCTCGTCTATTATCTATCTAGAATAAACAGGCTCCTCTCTTATGGTCTCCAACACCGGCTTCTTTGACCGACATATCGCCAACCGGTACTTGTATTCCGGAACCGGAAACCCTTCAACTTCATCCAAATTCAATCTGGAAGACCCAGCTTCATTCTCCACCGCCGCTGCCCTCGCCACCGCCGCCTCAGCCCCATCTCCGCCTGACTCCGGCAAGATCCTCCCCTTCCCACCGCTTATCCTCTTGGCGGCGGAGTTGGCGGCTAACAAATAAACCGCCATGTCGGCTGCAGTAGCGAGAGAATTCACTCTTTTCATCGGGAACAGGATGTATAAATTCCCAAACTCCAAATCCTCATCTGCTAAAAGTGGATTAAACCTGCGACCCATATGCAGAGACTTGGAATTAACCAGGAAGAAATTGGGGGATTCCAGCATAAGCTCAGCTGCTTTGACGGGTTCCCGGAACTGCCGGACTTCGCCGGTGGGGAAGATAACTCTGGCGGCCTTGGAGCTCTTCATGGTAGGGGTGATTAGAGTGCATGAAATATAGTTCCCCATGTTATAATGAATGACCTGTGAAAGAAGATCTATAAACAGAGAAGAAAGATAAAACGATTCTGAAGACGGGTGAGAGAAGATGTTGGAATTTAAATAGGGGAAGATAGGAACAGAAATGTGAATATTAGGAAAATTTGACTATACTAATACTACGCGTTAGGCATAAAGAAAAAAAAAAAAGAAAAAAGCAAGAGGGTGAGAATGGTAAGATGGATGTCTTTCTGTCACTGCGGAAACTTCGTTGTAAAAGCGCGTGGGACCTCCGCAGTCTTTGCCCTACAGCTACGTGGTCACTGGGTAAGTGCCACGACATAAGCATATCCGTGAGGTCTTTTTTCTACCGTTTTTCTTCTTTTCTGTTGTTTAATACGGTCACGTGGCGTTTCCCTCTTTTCCATGCTCCCACCACACGTCCGGTCGGACCGGCGCTCACTGCTATTTTGATACACGAGATGGTTTAGGAGGAATGGAGGATTTCTAAATATAAATTTTAAGATAATAAATTTCGCTTTGTTTAGTTACAATTTGAGTAACTGAGATTTAAATATGTTAAAATTTGATAGAAATAAAACAAATATAGTTACTTAATGTTTGACCAAAGTCATTAAGAAAAACGGTTAATTAAAGTTGTGTGAAACTACAGGAAAGTGGAGTCGGTACCTGATAGGCTTATAAGTTATAAGTTATAACTTATAGCCAATTGCCTTTTTGTACAGATATCCTGTTATCCACTATCAATACGGCCCCACTTAATTAGTGACTTAAAAGCATTTTACAGAGTGATTTGGAATATTTTTTTTTTTTTAAAAACACTTTTTAATGATCTGAAATACTTTTCATACAAATGAGATGTTTAATATGTTATTAAAACATTCGATTTCACGGTTCCAAAAAAAAAAAAAAAACATTAAATTTCAATTTAACTTGGATTTTCGTGAAGGGTTCACGTTGTATGATTTGTAGCCCACGACTAATCTTATTCATGGAATGAGTCTGCTTCTAGGATACCTAATATATATATGTATATATAAAATTTTAGTTATTACAACTATTAGAGAAAATAATTACAAATTAAAGACAACAAATCATAAAAATAATAACATATATTCTTATATAAAACAATGGATTTTTCCTCCGTTTGCTTGTGTATTTTTTTTTGTTAGTTTTTATGTATGTTCCTTCTTTTCCTTGTTTCCTTGTTGCTTTCTCATTGTCTTTAACATAATAATTTTTAGAATTACTCTTACAAGTCTAAAGATCATTGAGACTGCACCACCAGACCAAAATATTTAAAAGAGATTTAATTATAGAACAAGGAGTGCAAATTGGGTTAAGTTCAACTCCAAGTCCATTGTTTTTCCCTGTATAGAGTGTAGCCAACATCAGTCCAAAATACCGGACGCGAAGGACAAACGCACACGGCAGTTGGAGAGTATACAAGTGGTAGCCTCCAATATTTACTATGAAACCACATGGAAAGTTTCGATATTTAAAGGATTAAATAAATGTGTATGCAAAGGATCTGGAAAAAAACTTGGGTCACTACCACGTGCTGAAAGACAACCCCCCATAAGTTGTCCCAGTCAACAACTTGAACCATCACTTAACCATAAATTAAATTAAGTTTAAGAGTAATGCAAGCTGGGAAAAGTATTCCTGGATCAATCAAATGATCTTTATATAATTTATTGACCATTCACTCAATACATAGGAAAACAGTACGGACACAGGGAATCGGAAGATCAAACTGAGACGGCCAAGTTGGCCAGAGTCTTCAAATTGATGGGCCGGATTTGGAATCGCTCTCCATCCCATAAAGCCTTGGAGATCAACTTATAAGTATGCTCTGACGGATGAAAATAATCCCAGAATAAGTACTGATTAGGGTCTGGACATATCTTGTACCCCTCTTGACCACATTGCATCATTCCATTAAGTATCCCATCTCCACAGCACGCATTAGACACATCCAAAAACCCTGCAATTATAAACAAACTCTTATAACAACAACGAGAAGAACACATAGATTTATGTAATTCGGTAACATGTTTACATCAACGAGAATAACAACTCAACTTTCACAATATAAAACAAGGGTTACCAAGTATTAATAATAATCATGAATATGATGAATATATAAAAATACTCTTATACCCTTATATTTTGTACCATATCGTATTGTATCAAAGACGATTATTTTGTCATCAACAAAAGATGATACATCTAAAGCGCAAATACCAGAATACCCTTATACCCGTATTCCTTATACCATACCGGCTTGTACCGGGGGCAATTATTTCATCCCAACAAAAGTGAAATGTCGAAATACCCTTATAATCTTATACCTTGTATCATACCATAGCTGTACCAAGGGCTGTTATTTCATCCCAACAATAAATGATCGTCAGAAGGGTAAATGATATGGCTCCGTGCTCTAGCATTTGCTGATCCTTTTATTTTTAACATGAGCCACATACAACAACATATATCCTAAAAAGAAAAACTAAACAAAAGAAGCAAAGGCATGGAGAATTTAATTTACCGTAGTGTTTAGAAAGAGCCCGCAATCGCTGAACGACATCATACACGGCTCCATAAATACCGACAGCACCGGGGTACTTAATAGGAATGGCCTTGACCAGACTCTCCAAGCCACGGTTATATGTCTTGACCATGAGGTTCATCTTCCCGAAACATCGATCGGTGGGTGCACCAGGCAAGAGGGACCGGGCCGGAACACATCCCACGGGGCCTAGACCAAACACGGCTATGCGCCGAGCGCCGAGCTTGTAGACCGTGTCTAAGTAGTTTGCGGCTTCTGTCAACGCAAAAAACGCACATAGAAATTCTGAGATTAGAAGCGTTTGCAGATGCGAGGAGAAGTAGTTGAACATCACATTGGAACCGGACTCGAAGAAGAAGAGGGACTGTTGGACGAGCTTCGGATCGATCTCGTTTTGCTGAGCTAGTGTTTGAAACTGTTCCAGCTGGTCCTGGATTGATGCGCTCGCTCCTGTGAGTAATACATTGGCGACCACGGACCAGCTGTCGTTTTGGTACGAAATACATTTGCCCATGCTCCATGTATTTACTCTTGTTTCAGCTGTTATATCACGGAGCCAGAAATTTATCTGAGGCTGAATGTCTGATACTTCAATAAAATCCAGACTTGCTTTTTCTGTTTGTCCGTGTTGTTGTCTATGACAGTAGTATTGTTTTTTTCTTTTTGTTTTTTTTGTTTATGCCAACAACTAAAACCACACTAAGTGGATTTGAAGAATAACCAAATTTTTTAGTTTTGAATATTCATCATTACTCTTAAAAGACTTTACTAACTCCTTTCTCTGTACATCAACATGTTCTTTTTGGATGTTTAATATATGTGTCTTCTATGTTAATGACTGGACTTACATTGATCTACCATGTTTCATTCATGACTTTGATTAATGGCGTAAGTGGATTATCAGTCAGTTTAGGTGAAAAATTGATGATGTTAAAGTATTCAAGCGAGATTAACGAGAGCTTGCCTCAGATTGATTTTATTTCATTTTGCTGACTAACAAGAACGAAGGAGTGAATGAGCAATGATGGTTTTCAAATAAACTCTTAAAAGTAGTTCTCAAATAAACATATATAACATCTTGATAGTTAAGAAAAAGATTATATTCTGTGCCAATATGATCTGAAAGTGCAGACATTGTGGGAAGTGATGGGTGATCAAATATCTTCTTTGTCCAACATGCAAAGATTTTTAAATCATGTCAGTTCGAATGGGCTAACCGCCAATATATACCCACAACGTTCACCATATCTTAATTTGTTTCCTCGGGACCCCATACAGCTGTAAAGTTGATACCGTTGGTTAGATGATTTTTCTGGATTCCGTTCTACAACCTCAGTCCCGTACTGGTAGGTTTCTGTAAATCAAGTCTACGAGGCTGGGCTGTCGTTTTTTTACAGACTTTTAATAAACCATGTCAGATAAGACAGCTGAAAAACAGGAAAAATGAAAATTAAATTTTCAAAAACAAAAGGCAAAAGCTGACAAATAGGAATTCTTGCTCTGTTCTTCATTAATTGAACCTCCCAGTGGGGTGGTGGAAGAAGCTGGAGCCATAAGGGGGGAAATCCGCTTGGGCAGTACAGTTCTTGAGAAAATGGTTGTTTCCGGCATCAAAAATGGAGTCTCAAACGCGTGGTGTGGGACATGGCTAGGAAAAGACTAAGGAGGTAGTACAATAGAAGAATCAGAATCAGCATGGCAACGGCACTTTTACATCAGTCTGATCGGAACAGTCCCTGACGATTGATTACTATGGCTATGGGAGCAGTAGAGCAGGGTTGAAGGAGTGAGAATCCTTTTACAACATTATAAAATGTTGTGAGAATGGAAACTTAAAGATAAATGTGTGAAGATGCCATGAAACAGAACACACGAGCAATGCGCAGAGAGGGGTTTGCTTTATCAGTATTATCCGGACATGGAAACATTTTTCATTTGTCTACTTTATACATCATTCCTTTTGATTCATTCCTTCATTTTTCAACTGAATTCTATCGGTTTGTTAATGTCTCTGCCTTTTCTGCATGCAATTTAAACTTATCTGCTTTTTCAAGTTGTTAGCTACCTTCAACCAAAACAAAAATGTCAAGGTTGAGGCTGTGCTGGACAAAAAATCGAATAGTAACCTGCTTTTTGAAGGAAAAAAAAAATGATTTTAGCTCATCCTTCAAACTTACGTTCAATTTGTTCAATTTGGTGCCCACATGCCCTTAGGAGAAACTCTCGTTTTAATATAAAAAATCATGGTTAGAACCGGAGTTGGTAACTGACACCATATTTTTGAGCTAAAAGGATAATAATTTCTAACTGCAGTTACATATTTGAACTAAAGCCAAACTACAGCTTCAATTTAAAAATAAAGTCAATAGGAGTAACTAACTGCGATTTTAACAATAATTTTTTCATATTAAAATGAGAGTTTCTCTTATATGACATTCCTACATGGTATGAGGAGGCCAGAGCATAAGTTTGAAGGATGACGTAAAATCAATTTTTTGTTTCTTTCAAAAAACAGGTACTTTGACACGTGAGTTTTTGGTCTAAATAGCCTTGATTTTTTAAATATATATATATTGCTTTTAATCTTTTTTACAAACATATGTTTAATGTAGCATCTTATAGTTCTTGCATAGTTTCATTTTTCTTATTAAGTCGTAGTTATCAGCTATAATTTCGTTTTTCTTAAAAATTTCTTAAATGACGGGTTTAGTATAAAAATGAAAATTATGAATGGCAACTATATTCTAATTAGAAAAATAAAAAAAATTGAACATCCCCCCTAGATGACATCAAAGAGGCTAGATTGGAATAATAGTTTGAAAAGGTACCTAAATTCAACATATGTTTAAAAAGAAGGGTCATTTTTTACCTCAAACTCTTGATACATAACTCCAAAAAATGAAAAGCAAGGTCCATTTAGGGGCTGTTTGGTTCTTGTTTCCAATAACGGTTTTTTGTTCTAAAAACCACGAAGAACTTGAGAACAATTTTTGAAAATAGAGAGAATACCATTTTTATATTTTTTGAAAATTGTTCTTGTTATCTGAATTTGTGTTTTTTGTGTTTCCCATGTTTTTAAGAACGAAAAAAATCTAATAATAACTAAAACATGTTCTCCGTATTTTCTTTGTTCTCCTTGTTTTAAGGAACATAAAAAACAGTTTTGCCCATAATATGAAGTAAAACTGGAATGGGTTTTTTCAATCTTTAAGAGGATTGGGCCAAGGCTCAAGCAGGCCTGAAGGCCTGGTCTGCTACATTGACCCAATTTACAGGTCTAGTGGAGATTGAATGGCCTTTGTTAGACAGTTTGAAGTTCGATTCGAACCCTCGATTCTAATCAAAACTCTGCGTTTTGTGGAGGAAAATATTCTCTGAACACTGAGACTTGAGCAGTGAATGACAGGGCAAGATGAATGAAATGGAGGATTTGTTCGGAGAAGCCAGAAGAGCAGCCGATGATTTGTACCAACTCAGATACACATATTTTCCGGCGAATCCAGCTGATAAAATTTCCGAATTGCAGCGGAAATCAGATCTTGCTCTCTCGCTTCTCGATTCCCTTCCTCTTGGTACTGCTTTTTCTTCGACCCCAAACATCCTCCCTTTTTAATTATAGCAATAATTTTTCTCATAACCTCTGTTTGGTTTCCGTGAAAACTGATGAAAACGGACCTCATGTTTTGTAGGAAAGCCAAAAGTCCCTATTTGCTTAGACGTATGTATTAGTCTCAGTTGATTACCGAACAACTAAAAAAAACATAAGATTCGGATTTTTTTTTTAAACTTTTTGATCATACGGAGTATTGGTTGTATAGTTGCTAGCAGATTATTGATTGAATGCTACGTTCAATGCTTCTTCGAAGAACTTGTAATCGGGCCGATTGCAGAATCATGATTGCTATCGTAGGTAGGAATATAGGAATGGGTAAAGAGGTTTGAGAACCTATTATGCTTTTATGATAAGGAAGGGGGTAGTTTTCTTTAGCCAATAATTCATCAACCCAAGAATGCTAATATTGTAAATGTGATGCTCTGGTATGATTATGCCTAATTCTGCATTTATTTGTGCAGAACAAAGGAGATCACCAACACAACGTGCGACTTATGAATATTTGAAAGGAAAGATATTGGATGTATTTCCTGATTATAGGAAAGAAGCAGAAGATCATCTCTCTAAAGCTGTAAGTGAGAATAGTATACATTGTTAGTCCAGTAGTTCAGTATGTTAATACTCGGGTTAGTAGCATCAATCATGTTTTGAAATTGGCTCATTCATGCTTCAGGTTAAGTTGAATCCATCTCTTGCAGATGCTTGGCTATGTTTAGGTAACTGCATTTGGAAGAAGGGAGATCTAGCTTCAGCAAAAAACTGCTTTACTCTTGCACTCAGCAAGGTTAATCTTGAAATTAGACTGACATTTCTTTTAGAGATTTAATTAAATTCGTCTTCATATATATTTTTTTTGATAGGCAGACAAACAATTCAAATTGAAATCCAAAAGTTTAGATAACAAACCAAAGTTTAATAATAGAAAAGAAAGAGAGAAAGAAACGGCAGTAAACCTGTCTTCATATATTGGTGTCAGTTATCTGATAAATAGTGTTTTGTATCTCATGCAGGGTTCAAACAAGGAGATACTTTGTCAATTATCGATGCTTGAAAGAAGGATGGCTCAAGGCAAGAAAATTTTTGGCTTTCCCCTTTTCTTCCCCCTTTTCCTCTTAATTAATGTTATGCTTATGAAAATGATACTGAGAAGGGCCAGTATTTATGTAAATGATATAGGATCCCTGTGTAACCTATCCAGAAAAAAAAAAGATATTGGATCCTTGTGTACTTTGGGTGCTCTATTGGTGTTTCCCTTTATAATACACACTTTATTTTTACCAATATAAAATAAAGTATATTTCTTATGTGGAATGTTTGTATTTTCATGGCTTTATTCTTGTGAACAGAATACTTGGTATATGTTTTCACAAGTCAGTGCTGGATGGTTTCTTTCTTGCTTGTGATCTTGTGTTTACTTGAATAAAATAATTAAGAAACTGGAATTACCAATATGAAGGAAAGTGACTTGCCACTTTTGATGCATAAACTGCGCTCTGACCTGGAGCTGCCTCAGACTGAATTGCCTTAATTTCTCTTTTTTGAGAGACAATAAAACTGGACATGCTAAAAGGTTATGAGCAAAAGAAGGGAGCATGAGTTATATACTCTTGATTGACTAAAATTGAGTTTATCTTATGCCTATTCCCTCCCAGCTTTGATTTTCTTAATAGTTGTAACATGCAATTAATAAATTATACTACTCTCTTCTTCTTTCTAACTTCTATTTCTCCTTGTTTTTTCTTTCAACTACAAATGCATTATAGCAGCATATTAGTATTAAATTTTCTAACCTCCATGTCATTTCTAGGAGGTTGCCTAACAGAATCAAAACGGGAAGTCCTCATCCTTGATTCATATTTTTGTATGTTCACTTCATAATATATATATACATATATACATATATATGTTCATCCTTTTTGGAATCAAGTTATCTAATACTATTCAAATCTGATCTAGCTTATGCAAGACAAAAACCAAGTCTTGGTTAAGAATTGTTTTATCTTATATTTTTCCTCTGCAAGACTTGAAGGCATTGTGAGCATGGGTTAAGCGCAATAAATAACATCCATGAGAGTATTGGGTCAATCCATTCTTATTGGACTCGATGCAAAAAAGCTCCTACTTCAAAACTTGTTCTGTACCTTGTTCCAATTCATCATGGAATAACTTTTGATGTCCAAAATTACTGTTCTCTCAAAAACCAACTTTTACAGCTACTTGGTGTTCCATTTGATTTGATCTTCAGAAGTTCTGTTTCTCTCATTCTGGTTTCATTTTTTACTTTTATTTATTTATTTGTGCTTCCTGTATTACTTGATACCATTAAGTTTGGAACCTTTTTTCTGTACTAGAAAAATGAACTTTCTGAAATATGTCTCCATTAACTTATTGGCCCCTTCCCTTTTCCTTTTATTGGTTCCTGTTTTAACAAAGATAACCAGGTTGTCACTATGAAATCATTCCCATCAAACATTAAAACTGCTTGAGGAGTTGTTCAAGTTCAAAGAACCATGAGGAAGGTTACCCTTGTTATGCTAATGTGGTAGACTGTAAAGAAAATAGTTTATATTTTGGAAGTGTAAGACTAGAATCCCTGCGAAGATGAAAAAGGTCACATGTTCTTTTCAGAGAGAAAACAAATTGTTTGGAGGTAAATCCATATGTTCTGATCAGAAATTAAATTTTCATTAACATGCAGATAAATGTAAGAATGTTATCACATTTTATGCTTCCCAAGTAAGTTTTGTTTGTGCTATCTGCTATTATCAAAAGTCACACTGAAGTGGATGTTGGAGCTGTTTATACCAACAATTTTATTTCAGCTACTTATGATCATTTCTGCTTTTGGAATCAATGACATTAAATCGAAGTTTAGGATCTGGTTGTAGATCATTTTTGAAAATACAGACAGGAGCAACGTTGATAACTTAGTAGAGACCTAGAACTCCACAACACATCTTCCTATATCTCTATCTGCACTTGGTGCTTTTTTTATTCCATAGAAAAGTTTGTAATCTGGCCTTTGATATGCTTGTAAAATTTTGACACCTAAATTGTCCTCCTTGTAGGTTCTGAAAATCAAGCAGAAATTGTTGAAGAAAGCATCCAACGTGCCAAAGAAGCTATTACTTTGGATGTCAAGGATGGAAATTCATGGTGTAAGCTTCCATATCAAATCCTACCACAGCAGAAAGATCACCTTCGAAGTTTTTTGATCTCTGTGTATGATTTACATGTAGTCCATTTTACTTTGACTAAAAAATATGATTTTTTTTTGTGTCCTGTATTCTCCAGCCTTTCTTGTGGGCTAATGAAATTTAAATTTTCGTCAGTTATTTCACTATTCCCCATGTAGCACATATGCATTTGTTCATTATGCACATTTCCTTTTAGACACCTGTATGTACAGTTATAAATATATTTACTTATGCTGCTGCTTCTTTCTGTATTCATGTTTTCTTGGGTTTTATTGAAACCTATTTCATTTTATCTGCTACTGATTTGTTTACTAGATCGTCTGTTTTCCTTATTGTTGTTTTCTGTTTTTGGCATGTTACATCTATATGCTGTTTCTTTTAAAATCATTCATCCTATTGACAGACAGTCTTGGAAATGCTTGCCTCACAAGTTTCTTTGTGACTGGATCATGGGATCATAGCAAGCTTCTCCAGTCTTTAAAGGCATACCAAAATGCTGTAAGTGTTCAGAGTAAGAGCTTTCCCTATGAATGCTTTTTCTATATACTGATGGTTCTCTTGCGATTATTGGTTGCATATTAAAACAGTTGAATTTTCTCGGTTATTCTCTTACATGGAAGGATAATTTGTCAGCTACTCTGTATAAAGATTGATCTGATCCTAGAAATATGGAATGTTGTCTGCTACTCTGTATAGAGATTAATCTGATCTTAGAAATAAGAATGTGTACTAACTTCTATTCATTTCAGGAAAAAGATGAAAGGATGAAATCCAATCCAGACCTGTATTTCAACTGTGCCACTGTAAGTTGAGTTTGTTTACCTGTCTTCCCTTCTTGACTATATCTTAAATCATGGTACTGCCGTAGTTTCTTCATTTATATAGTTATGTAGTAGAATTCAACTTCTTAGGTTGATGGATCTGTAATGTTTTTCACCTAATGCATGGATTGTCTATTTTATGCATGTTTTTCTTTGTGTGTGGCCATTCATCAATTGACTAGAACCTACTCATATTGTATATATTAGAACCATAAACATGGGATTAAACTGTTAGTTAAGATCAATGAGCAAGTGATGTTCAAGATTGACCTATCTTCTCTGTCTCTCTCTCTTTCATTTCAAAGTCACTATAAGGACCCGAGATTAGAGAGGATGTTGCCCATGGTATTAGAGCTGGGTGGATGAAGAGAGAGGTGCTTCCAGCATGCCATGTAGTTAATGAATATCTTTCAAAGATTTTGATTAAGACAGCTATAAAACCCCTGGTGTCTGATGATATGAACTCCAAAGGCTTGTACTGTTCCTGTAGAAAGAATACAGCTAAGTTGAGGAATGTTGTGATGGATGAGGGCAATGATTTTAATGATTACGGAAGTGAGAAGCAATATTTGTATTGCTTGAAAGCCTTATCAAAACTTAAAAAGAAAAAAAAATTGAAAAAAAAAAAAGAAAAAAAAAAGAAAAGTTGCTTTACTAGAAGGTGGTGCAAAGAAAAGGGCAAAATCAAGAGTTATGTGGGCTGAAGTTGTGAGAATCCTGATAGCATATTATTTTTTATAGGTTCTAGTTAGAGCAAGCAACCAAGTAGGACTCAGGTGCTGAGCACAAACTTTTTGGATAAAGCCTGAGTTGGGAATTTGTAAGCAAGTTTTTAATTTTTACACTGGAAATGGGAATTCATGTGTATCATTTCCCTTCCTAGACTTTTGATGGTATGTATCTTTTTTTAGTTGTAGTTCGTTATGAGCAAGTTATTACAAATTTTGATCTTGTAGATGCATCTGAATAAAAATATACTGTACATGTAGCTATCTCATGCCTAGAAAAAATATCCAAAAAAATAAAGCCAAGAAGTAGTTGGAAATTATTTGATTGCAAGAAGCATATATTTCACTGATCACTGACGTTATAACTAGATCTGGTTATTTATGAGTTTGTTTTCTGCTTGTCTGTTGCTGACCATTCTTTTTTTTTTTTCTTAAGTCTATGGTTGTATGTTACTGATCAACTATTTAAGTGTACACCCACATATGTTTAGAGTAGAGTTACTCGTTTTAATCTTTATTTCAGGTCAACAAATATCTAGAGAACTATGAGAGAGCCCTTAGTGGCTTTGAAGCTGCTGCCTTAAAAGATCCTAGTCTAAATGCTGTTGAGGAGGTTCAAAAGATTGTTAATCTTCTCAACAAGTTGGAGAGCTTGTCGAAGGTAATGGATTTCTCTCTGCATATGTAGGCTATGTTGTACTTGCATGAAATTATTTTGTTAGTTATAACATTGTGGTATCTCCATGTACACTTGTTCATTAAATGAATCAAATGCAGAAATGTTGTCAGTTCTGCAGATTTTTGTCCTTTTTCTTCATTTTGAGACAGAATACTCCCTGGGATCTTGTTTCTTTACCATTTTTTACCAATATAATATCCCTCTGAAATCATATTTGACACATGCATGTTTATAATTTGTTCATTTTTGTACTTCCTATATCCTATCCTTTCCTCAGAGATGCCGTTGGTTCTTATAAAACTAATGTGTTACAGGGCCAGGCTAGGGCTAAACGACACGCTGCTTTAGCATCCTCACGAGCTGCTGACAATTGTAAGCTCCCTAACTTTTCGATCTTATTTTTTTAACAAAGTAACAGTAACATTGCCAGAGAGAGAAGGTTAAAGCTTGTGAAGAGAAAAATAACTCTTTGATTTTCATTAATTAACAAAGTGAGGGAACATACATATTTATACTCTAAGTGTTAGAGCAAATAAAGGAAACAAAGTTAGAGTCTAATTAGGAGACTAAAGAGAAAAGGAAAGAAGGAAAAGATTCCTAAATGGATTAGGAAACTAATCCTTAACACTTCCGCTTAAGCTGAAGCATATAGGTCAAATGAGTTGCACATGTAGACATGTACTTGATCCAATGGGTAGATTTGGGGTCGTTGGAAAAGTTGTCGGAATTGACTACATGGCAAGTTGATATGATCGGAGTGAGACACGACCATTAGATGTGTCGTCGGAATTGACTACACGGCGAGTTGATGTGACCGGAATGAGACACAGTCACTAGATAGGTTGTCGGAATTGACTGCATGGCGAGTTGATGTGACCGAAGTGAGACACGACCACTAGATGTGTTGTTGGAATTGACCACATGGCGAGTTGATGGAGATGAAAGAATTTACAAGTAGATTGTCGAGGAAAAGTAAACTACAGAAAAGTAGTATGCGGAAGGAATGCGAAAGGTTCTCTGAGAGAGGTCATGGAGAAAAAAGGTCGGAAGAGTGACTTGTAAAGGTGGCGGAAGAGTATTTCCCGATACCATGTGAAGAGAAAAATAACCCTTTGATTTTCATTGATTAACAAAGTGAGGGAACATATATATTTATACTCTAAGTGTTATAGCCAATAAAGGAAACAAAGTTAGAGTCTAATTAAGATACTAAAGAGAAAAGGAAAGAAGGAAAAGATTCCTAAATGGATTAGGAATCTAATCCTTAACAAAGATGAAGTACACTTGATGTATACTCTAGAAAGAGTGGAGGAAAAGAGGAGAAGAAAATGGAGAAAAAGAAAACATTCCAACCCAACTGCCATCCTCCATGAGTAAAGGCTCTTGCCACCAAAAACTACAGATTCCTGGAGACCAGTCTATATCCGCATGAATTTTCTGGGTTCCTTTATTTACAAGCATTCCAAAATATTCTACGAATAAACACCTTCAACGTCTCAAAAAAATTAATACCTGCCCCTACACCCGAATCTGAAAGTAGCTTACGGTCGATATTGTCATCGTCGTCTAGATCCCAAAAGGAGAAAAGACAAAGCCCATGATGATGTTTCATAACTGACCCTGACACACCTTTTTGAATGGCCTTGTTTCTGCTAAGCAAATGACCCAAACACTTCTCCAAGACCACCAATCTATATACAAAACGCTACTTTTGAGGCAACCTTTGTGTTCTATTGGCTATAGACTTTTCCCTCACCTCACAAGATAGATTTTCATGTTTTATGATACTTCTTCAATCTACTAATTGTTTCACTTGCATTTTATTTGCAAGTGAATCCTTTGTACAAAAGCATCAGCATAGATACTCTGTCAGAGGGTCTGAACAAAGCAGTAGCAGTTGTGGGAAAAGTTCTGCTCTTTGTTAAGCATGAGAGTGTTGCTCCATTGTAAGTCCCTCCAAATGAAAATTCTCTCACAACTCATTCATTTCAACCTCTGTAATGCCTCATATTTAAGTATTTTGACCATCTATGTATTGATTATTTTATTATGGCAGCAAAATCACATATGAATTTTGTTATGGTTTTTGCAGATACTATTTGGTATGTGATTCAAATCAATTGTGCTGTGTTCTCTCAGTGTATGGCATAAGCAATGATGCGGTAAGGCTTATGTACATTACCTACAGATCTATTCAACATATTGGAAATGAAATGGGATCTAGGTGATTGTAAGGTTTTCTTAGGGATAAAATTATCTGCAGAAAACCACTAAGCAAATGATGAATCTTGTGTTAGTGAATGACAATGTTTGTTACAGATTCACTAATTTCAATTGAGCAGGTAATAACCTAGGAACTAAAGGATTAGAATTTCACATGAGCAGCAACACTTCCTACTAAATTTGCATGGCCAAACCACCATATGCATCAGATCCTATATTTATTGCTACCCCAACCAATCTACTGAGAACCTTGACCTCCAGGATTATTAAACTGCCAATGTGCCATACAAGTTCACTCTACTCTTTAAAGGAATCATAATTTCCCTACTGGAAATTATGCAGGATTATTTTTAGCTCCAAGGGAACACATTGCTCATGGGAAAGCTAGCTAACACTCTTTGAGGTCTCCCTCCCCTCTGGTAAATGGCAGCAGAAAATATTTGTGAATGAGTTCCATAAATGATTTTGAGCATAGAGATTGCAATTAGTAGCTCCGAACTTTGCATAAATCAACCAAATATCATGGCTTCTTTTGACAGTCAAATCATTAGCTTGCCCATGTTATAGACTTAAGTCACTTAACCGATTTCTTGTCCATGCAGATCAAAGAAGGAGATCTGCTTACACTGTTGGAACCTTATTACCGTCATGTTGATTTTTCATGGAAGGGAAAGGTAAGACTACATATATTTTGAGCTTTTCTGGTTTTCTTTTGGTTTCTGTTAAGGATTGGTTTCCTAATCTATTTAGGAATCCTTTCTTTCTTTCCTTTTCTCTTTAGTTTCCTAATTAGACTCTAATTTTGTCTCCTTTCTTTGCTCTAACACTTAAGAGTATAAAAATGTATGTTCCCTCACTTTTTTAATCAATGAAAATCAAAGAGTTATTTTTCTCTTCACATGGTATTAGAGCGAGTACCTTTCCGAATGGCAATAGGTAGATCATCGGTCGATTGCGGAATCGAAGCAGTAGATGATGGTGGCATAGAAGATGAATCAGCAAGAGGCTCTATAGGAGGATGAGGACCGCAAGTATAAACCTGAAGTGGACGAGTCACGACATCCGTAGGTGGAGAAGGGAAATCTGGAGATGGTAAGACAAGAGGAATAGATGACATCCGAAACAGGAGGACGCACTGCAGAGGAGTAGGAATCCTCAAAGAAATTGACATCAGTAGAGATGAAGTTGCGATTAATGTCAAGAGAATAATAACAATAGCCCCTCTGAAGGCGATAATAACCCAAGAAGACACACTTCGTGGCTGTGGCTAAGAGTTTGTCTTGCCCATGAGTAAGAATATGAACAAAACAGACACAGCTGAAGACACGAGGAGGAAGGCAAAAGAGAGGTCGATTAGGAAGCAGGATGGAATGAGGGATCTAATCATGTAAAATAGAGGATGACAGACAATTAATCAAATAACATGCAACTAAGATAGCATCCCTCCAAAAATGTTGAGGAACCTTATGGTGGAGGAGAGTGCGAGCTGTCTCAACTAAATGACGGTTCTTGCGCTTAGCCATTCCATTCTGTTGAGGAGTGTAAGCGTAAGATGATTGGTACAAAATCCCATAGGAAGACATAAAAGAAGAGAATGAATAGAGAGATATTCCTTGGCATTATCATTTCTTAGAATACGAATAGAAGTATTGAATTGCATTCGAATTTAAGCATGAAATTTTTGAAAGATAGAAAATAACTCAATTCGAGTTTTCATTAAAAATAACTAAGTACATCGAGAATAATCGTCTAAAGTAACTAAGTAATGAAATCTTAAAGTAGATGCATACCTAGAAGGACCCCAAATATCAATGTGGACAAGCTCAAAAAGAGACTTTGTTCGAGGATCCAAGCGTTTTGGGAATGAGACACGATTATGTTTCCCAAGCTAACATGACTCACACTCAAGCGAAGATAAACTAGAAAAATGAGGAACTAGCTTCCGAAACTTTGAAAGGCTTGGATGACTGAGAAGAATGTGGATGAGGATAGGAGCTTAAACATGAGTGGAGGAGGTCTGTGAGTGGAGCCCAAAGGTGAAGCGAGGTGAAGAGACATTGTGACTCATGTCCTATATAGATGTCTTCCCTCGTATTTAGATCTTGCAGGGATTACAAAGTTGTGAGAAAAGTAGTGCACAATGAAGGTCACGAATTATTCTTAATAAATAAGATTAAAG
Organism: Tetrastigma voinierianum; assembly: GCA_016808115.1. Taxonomy (NCBI): domain Eukaryota; kingdom Viridiplantae; phylum Streptophyta; class Magnoliopsida; order Vitales; family Vitaceae; genus Tetrastigma; species Tetrastigma voinierianum. The sequence goes on from JAEQBH010000118.1 coordinate 419,702, forward strand.
GAAAAATCGGAACATAAAGTATGAGAGTGCAGAGAGTGAGGAGAGGGAGGGGAGAGAAGTGAGACCAGTAACCCAGCGTGGTTTGAGAGACCATTAGCTAAGGTAATAGTGGGTAAAGAGACGAAAGGTAAGAGAAGAAAAAGTTCTTATTACGGAGATATGATCGGAGGCTCCGTCAAGGATCGAGGTGCGAGATGAATGTAAGACTGAGCGAGGGCATTCTGGGTTGGGCATCGAGCAATGGAGGTAGACTTGGCAGCAGGTGGGGCAGGTATCTCATATTTGCCCGACTATTAAGAAAATGCCACAGGTGTAGATGAACTCCACGGGCAGACCCCAGACCGGTGGATGATCAGATTGGTAAATGAGCATTACAAGGAGGTTGGCCATGTAATTGATAGCATCTATCACGGAGTGTGGCCAAACATTTACGACATGCGGTGAAGGCGTTGTCCTCTCGCCGGACGCTCTGCGATCCACCTCGGGAATCACTTGAGAATGGGGCGAGGAAACCATCCTGAAGTGTACGGGTGTAATCTTAGATCTCATGGATGAGTTGGGGTGGGAGTATGGCGAGGTGGTGAGCAGAGCCTCATCAAGTTTGGAATAAGCCTCCAGTAACATCTCTTTCTCGAATGTTCTCAAAATCTAGCTCGAGGTTAAGCAAAAGAATGATCATAAAGACTCGATCCATCTTTGACTATGAAGTCTCGGCATTAGTAGATTTCAGCAAGATAGATGCAAGTTCATCCTTAAGGGCAGACATCCGACCACCATAAGAAGATATATCCATGCGAGATTGTTTCAAATTAGCAATGGAAGATATTACTTGGTAGAGACCCTAAATGTCATTAGTGTACAGTTTCTTCACCTGATTCTAGAGAGTGTAACAAGTTTTATAGGCCCTAATATTATATAGAGTCTTAGCATCAATAGATTGTCGAAGAATATTGTATAATAATGCATCAAGTTGTCACCATTGAGGACGCTTATCTTTAGGGTTACTTGTGTCTGCGGTAGTAAAATGATCCTCCACAATATTGCAATAAATATAGTTTACAGAATGTCAGCTCATGTGGATAATTTTCCTCCCGGTGAGTTTATCGAGAGTAACCATAAGGTTCCAAATACAAAGGAATTAATCTTCGACCTTTTCAACCGTAGAGATGAAAAATAAAAAAGTTGTGAATCAATAGAAAATAATCAATAAGCTAATTCCTAGAAGACTTGAGAGGTGTTGTAGAACTTGAAGCTAAGAAAGATTAAGGCAGCAAAACACCCTAGAACCAGGCGTCGAAAGGGAAATATGGGGAAAAGTCTAAGTTTCCGACACCGAAATGAGAAATCAAGGTGATAGGAAGGTAGATCGGCGACTGGCAACCTTCGCAATGAAATCTTGTCGTCGGAAAGTGGGCCACGTGCCCTCACGCGTTGGCGCATGAGGGACATTGGTGGCGCGTGGAGACGCTCGACGGTGCGTGTGTTGCCGGTTTACGGAGAGACTTCCACTAGAGGGAAGAGCAGCCTCCGGCGATCCTAATGGAGTAGTTGAGGTCGCTAGAGTTGAGAGACTTCCACCTTCCGGAGTTGAGGTCGTTGGAAAATTTTGCCCCGTTGGAGAGGAGATATGGCGATAGGTAAGACCTCTAGGATGTTATGTGAGGTTGATGTGGTTGGAGACAACACACAACCCTTAGTCAAGTTGCCGGAATCAATGGCACGGCTGACCTAACAATCTTCAGATTGCTCACGATCTATATGTGAAAAATAACTCTTTGATTTTCATTGATAAAAAAAGTGAGGGAACATGCATATTTAATTATGTATAATCTAATTTTTAGAGCAAAGAAAGGAAACAAACTTTAGAGTCTAATTAGGAGACTAATAGAAAAGGAAAGAAAGAAATGATTTCTAAATGGATTAGGAAACTAATCCTTAACAGTTTCAATAGGATAGCCATGCTAAGGGAAGAGAATCTCAAACTATATGGAGATAACCCATTTCATGGTGGATTAAATTATGTGGCAATGTGAATTATAATCGGATTTTTCTCACCACATTTATTAATGCTACCATATTTGTAATATATAATACTGATTTTTGATCTTCTGCTTCTGTATGCGTGCAAATTAAAGCAGTGTTACCAGTTCAAATCAATTCGTGTGGATTTCTTAGAACAATTGCTTGTTAATGGAAAAGCTCTGGATTCTCATCAGGCAGTCCGGACTTCTATCTATGCACAACACAAACCATGAACAGCCTGCCATGTTTTGTTTCAAGTGGAGTGGTTTTTCTGTGTACTAATGGTGTTTTGTTACTGCCTCATTTATTTGTGATGTGTGTAACATATGTAAATAACTTAGGTGACAGAGAAGGGGAAAACATAGTTTCTTACCTCAAATGAAATATAACATTGATGGAGAGCACTAGTACAATACTTTTTACAGGATTCCCCATTCGTTTGATTTATAGATTGATTGGTATTTTCTCTATTGTAACTTGTTCTTACCCTAGGATTCTTCCAATGATCGCCATATTCATCTCATAATCATTTGTATTTGTCATTACCACATTCACGCATCAGTTACAGTGCGAAGCTCAGGAGAAATTGGAGTATCCGCATTCTTCAATATAAGCGGGAATGATAAGAGTTGTTATAAGTAGAGAAGAACGTTTTTATGGCAATGCACCAAGAATTCCAAGTCAAGGCTGTCGGGAAGTTGATGTCTCACCTAACATTTGGCTTCCCATAGGCTCTCTATCAATCAGATGGCAATCCGGAAGTCACGTTATGTGAGGTGCTGCGCTGCTTATACCAATTCAATACTACTAAAATGCAACACAGGATATGATATTATAATATTGTGTTTCAGTAATGTAGTTATTATAATCAGTCTTCAATTTTTGATGGCGTAAGGAGAGGGTTAAAAACACACTTCACCCATTAAAAAAATAAAGTTTCATCCCTATCCCATTTATTTATATGGGATTTAAAGTCTAAACTCCCCTATAATTTCACATTTTCACCTCATCCAAACACAGAAACATCATTTAAGGTGGTTGACTTTTCCCATCAACTTACAGTTTAAAATGGCATTAAACAAATTCAATCAAGACTGCACTGCACTGAAGTTTGAATCAGATCTCTAAAATAAGCCTATAATCCCTTCCCTTAAACCAGTCGAGAGGATGGGAAATGGACATGTTACACGATTGTTTATCAATTCTATGAAGACTAAAACAGCAGCATTAGCTCAAAGTACATAATGAAATGACTCAGATGTATTATTTCAATAGAGATAAGTCCGTAATTATTTTTTGGACAGAGGAAAAATCTGTATGATTTTTCCGAGTGCCAGATTTAATGGAACATGCTATACACGAGTGTATTTTCAGTTTTGAAACATAAGCTATGCACTTCCAATACAAAGCATAAGGGAAACCATCAAACAGCCAGGGATACATTCAGGAATGACTAGGCTACAAGATATAAGTAAGATCTAGCTAAATCCCAATCCATTCAGCAGAGAATGGTATAAACTTATAAAATAACAAATTACAAGCAATAAAAAATTCTATGGCAGAAAATGGGAGAATGAAGAGCTGCTCTTATTGCTGCTTGTAGTAGCCACTTTGGTGCGGAGGAGGATAAGGACCTGGAATGGTGTAGGGAGGACGAGAAAGAGATCCAGGCTGCTGTGCATGGGCATTATTATAGTATGGTCCTCGCCACCCTGGATAAGCAGGTTGGCCATACTCATGGCTAGGCGGTGGTTGCTGTTGGGCCTGTTGAGGGTATGGCGACGTACCTGCAACATGGTAAGGAGGTGGTGGCTGCTGAGTAGAGGAGCCATACGGAGGAGGGAGGGAGTGAGGATATCCAGGCATTGCAGGCTGCTCAGGAGGTGGTGGTTGGTAATAGGGTGCTTGGGGGCGAGAAGGATTAGTCATGTTCACAGCATCTGTTTGCTGCTGAGAAGTGGCTCTCTGAGTTTGATGTGGTTGACCCGCAGAAGTAGGGTAGCTGTAAGCACCATTGTTCTTACCATCCTGGAAACTGAGACCCGCCATTTGTCTCTGAACATCTTCAATCATTTCTCGGCACTGGATGTTTCTGGTCATCGCAAAATCACTGCACTGCTGCTTTATGTTTGTGATTGCATCCTGTTTAACAAAAGAAGGCACTTGATATATAGCCTCTTACTCAGTTGCAAAACACTTTAGTTTGTGTGCTAACAAATCCAACAAACTTTATGGTGCTTCATGTAATGACCAGTCATTTCCAAACTGTTTCATCTTAACGTGAATGAGAATTGACTGCTATATGAAAGTAGTCATCTGACAGCCCACACAAGAAGTGAACTCTAAGCACAATGACAATAGTTAGGCACATCCAATACGCTAGAATTAATATGAGCAATTTAATAATTTTAAGCTTGAATAATTGGTAAAACAAAGGCGACAACAACAAAAAAAGTAAGCAACTTCTTACCTGAAGAGTGACATAGAACTTCAGTCCCTCATTAATGTTCTCCTTAATTTCTCGGAACTTTGCTATGGCAGCTGCAATCTGCTTATAACTCTTCTCACGGGATGCTGGAACCAATTTCAAAGAAAAGTATTTAGCTGCTCAAAGTGGAAAGCACTTCATTTGAACTAGAAAATGCGAGGAAACAAAATTTTTCGTCTAGCCTCATTAGAGAGACTCTTAAGGTCAAATAACTCAATTTAGCAACGCAAATACATTGATCATAAAATAAGCAAATTGAAAATTAAAATGAGGAAAATTTCTATGACCCTGGTACATCGTGCATGCTAAAGGAATACAACAATTTAGGTAAGTCTTCTTGCTTGATTAATCTATAAAAACAATTCAAGAACAGGCTTTAAGCAAGGATAGCGAAGGTAGATATGGATCAACATCAGTTGATGGGAACTGGCCCTGGTCTTGTTCATCCTAGATTCGTGTGAATGGACATAGTAACTCTGTTATGAATCAACTTGGCCATATCAGCCAGGAGAAGGCAAGTTGTTCTAGTCCATGCATTGGGCATGTCCCTTTAACTGAACTACCAAACATTGATTGGTTGTTGTATCATTAAATAAAGATACATCAAGAGCATTTTTAATTCCTAGTTAATTCTAGTGAAGTCCCAACAACCACCTGTTGACAACCGTCTCTGAAGTACCAAATAAAAAGCAGACCTAGTTTCTACAACCATCTGTTGCAATTCTGAAGAAACTGTACACCTGAAGTCATACTGAAATATGTTGCCAGCCGGCAATATAAAACTATTCCAATATCAAAACACATAGGAAATTGCTCATAATGAATATGATAGGCCCAAAATACAAATCACATACACAAGGAAGAAAGGGAGGAAAACAAACCCAGGCGACATGTAAAAATTATACCTCCGAGTGATATTAGCTTGCTTTGGTTTTTCTTGTGTGTTGCGTGCCGTGTTGTTTGCGTGACCTTTGAGGGTCAGTGTGGTCTTTTTGTATTTTGAGGGAATCAGTTCCTTGGGGGGGTTATATTCGCTAGGGGGGGTGTGAGGGGGGCATGAATGTGATGATGACTAAGTTTTGTAATTGAGTGACGGGTGTTTACAATCTTGAATACTCTCTGTTTTGTTGAAGTGGCTGTAAAAGGGTAAATAAACTGCAAAGAAGTTGGTTTGCCTGTGTGGAAATTGCTAACCTTATCAGTGGTATCAGAGCACGACGCGTCTGGGACCATGGTGACATTGAAGGATATGTGTTCCCAGGTTGAAGAAATGGAGGTTCGGATGGGGACTCTTGAATCGGGGCTCCAGCAAGAATTAGATGAACTGCATTCCACAGTTTGTCAATTGAATCCAGAGGAAATAATGAAGGGAATGAGTAAGATAACTCACTTGGAACGCTCCATTAGTGCACTAGATGAAGAGATCCAGAAGATTAAGAAATCGTTGCTAGTCGGTGGCAAGAATTCAGCGTCTTCTTCACCGCCTAGGTTCAACCCCAGGCAACCTGAATCGGGATCCACCCAACCATACGAAGAGGGAGGCAAGGCCACCCACCCGGCGCCACAGTTCACGACAAGGGAATTGGAGCATCTACCACGACGGCTGGAACTTCCCCTCTTTGAGGGTGCCGATGCTGACTGTTGAATTTTTCGAGCAGAACGATATTTCGAGATTAACTTACGAGCAGAGGAACGACTACGAGCCGCGATGGTGTGTACGGAAGGCAAAGCCCTAACGTGGTATATGTGGGAAGAAGGACAACGACCTTTCCAGGGTGGGATGAGTTCAAGGAATTATTGTTGCTACAATTCAGATCGAGCCAGGAAGGGAATCTTTGCGAACAGCTGATGTCCCTCCTCGAAACTTCTATTATCCAAGAATATCGTCGCCAGTTCAAGATGATCTCAGCCCCACTCCGCGGAGTGTCTCAGTCTGTATTGGAGGCAGCTTTCGTTAATAGTCTTCGGCCGAATATATAGGCGGAGCTCTGGCAACTGGAGCCGACGGGGTTGGTAGGGAAGATGAGGATAGCGTAGAAGACAGAGGAGAAACAACGAGATTTGGGAGCATATCAGGCCAGGCTTCTTCTAAGGTGGTCAAAGCCCACCCAAGTGGGCCCATTAGTTGGGCAACGTGCACCACAAGCCATAGGGGCGACAACTAGCCCTCGAGCCGTGCACCCACTACCACCCATCACTACCACCATGCCTCTCCACCCACCCACGTCCCCTCACATCCCACCACAAACATTTCCCCCTCCATTCCAAAAGCTTACCAAGAAGGAGATGCAAGCCCGCCGTGAGAGAGGGCTTTGCTTCCACTACGATGAGCGCTTCTCATTGAGACACCGCTGCAAGAAGAAGACTCTGCAAGTGTTGTGGGTCAAGGACGATGAAGCAATGGGCAAAGAGATCTCCCAAATCTCGAAACAAAGATCAAATGAGGAAGATCTGGTTGAAGGACCGATGATAGATGTGTTATGTGCTTCTTCCTTGGTGGGGTTTTGCTCCCCACACTCCATGAAAGTTCGAGGTTGGATTCAATCTCAAGAAGTCACGGTTCTTATAGATTCTAGGGCTTCCCACAATTTCATTACGGAGAGTCTGGTAACAGATTTACAACTTCGATGCACACCAACTCAGGAATTTGGGGTTCATATAGGTAACGGGGACGAGGTACGAGCATCAGGGGTGTGTCATGGATTATGTCTACAACTGGCATTATTGAATATGGTCGCTGACTTCTTCCACTTAAAATTGGGCGCATCAGATGTAGTTTTAGGATTTCAATGGCTAGCCACCCTAGGAGACTCAGTGATGAATTGAGGCAATCTCAACCTACGGGTTACATTGGATGGATGCAAGGTTACGATTCAAGGAGACCCTATAGTGTCTCAGGCCCAAGATTCACTGAATAGCATGGCTTGCACACTTAAACGAGAAGGGCTATGTAGCAACTCCAATCACCTACGGTAGAAGACGGAGAAGAACCAGCCATCACCATGGTTGATCCTCTCCCTCCTGCTTTCACCGAGCTTCTACAAGTCTTCTAGGACATCTTCGAAATGTCGATAGGTCTTCCTCCACCCCGAACCAAGGAGCATTCTATTATTCTGCAACTCGGAACCGCCCCAATCTCCGTTCGTCCCTATAGATACCCCCACCTCCAAAAGACTGAGATTGAAAGACTTGTAGCAGGAATGCTCCAAGCAAGCATTATTCAACCAAGTGTGATCCCCTACTTCAGCCCGGTGTTGTTGGTTAGGAAGAAAGATGGAAGCTGGAGATTCTGTGTAGATTACCGAGCCCTCAATAAGGTAACAATGGTTGATAAATTTCCGATTTTCGTCATTGAGGAACTCTTAGATGAACTACATGGGGTAACAATCTTCATCAAAATCGACTTGAAGTACGGGTATCCCCATATTAGGGTAGCTACTTCAAATGTCCCAAAGACAACATTTCAAACACATGAAGGGCACTATAAGTTTTTAGTCATGCTCTTCGGGCTTACCAACGCCCCTACAACCTTTCAATCCCTCATGAACGACATTTTCAGGGATCATCTTCACCACTTTGTACAAGTTTTTTTTATGATATCTTGGTGTATAGCACTTCTAAAACAGATCATCTCTCTCACCTGCAGGTAGTGTTCCAGATTCTCCAGAAGCAACAATTATTTGCCGACGCCAAAAAATGTGTGTTCATCCAATCAAGGATTGAATATTTGGGTCATATTATCGGTAAGGATGGAGTGTCCATCGATCCCAGCAAGGTGCAAGTAATGCTGAATTGGCCTCTTCCCAAGTCCTTAAGGGATTTAAGGGGGTTTCTTGGTCTCACTAGGTACTACCGCCGTTTTGTTGCCAACTACAACCGGATAGCCTGGCCCTTAACACAACAGTTGAAGAAGGATGCATTTCTCTGGAATGAAGAGGCCACACAAGCCTTCCAGCAACTGAAGAATGCCATGACCTCCCTACCTATGCTAGCATTACCAGATTTTTCTAAGGTCTTTGTGATAGAAACGGATGCTGCCATAGTAGGGTTAGGAGTAGTTTTGATGCAAAAGGGAAAGTCATTGGCGTATTTCGGCCATAAACTTAGTCCTCAAGCCCAAGTAAAATCAGTGTATGAGAGGGAACTGATGGCTATGGTAACGGTAGTCAAGAAGTGGCAGCATACCTGATAGGGCGCAAATTTATAATTCGTATTGATCAGTGTAGTCTCAAGTATCTGCTAGAACAAAGAGTGGTGGAGGGGGAGCACCATAAATGGTTGTTGAAGCTGCTTGGTTATAATTTTGACATTCAGTACAAACCTAGGAAGGAAAATACAATGGCGGACGCACTCTCTAGAGTCCCTACCGAAATGACCTTAGCTACTACCTCAGTTTCTTTTGTGTTGGATTTTCAAGAATTAGAGGAACAGGTTGTCGATGATCCTTACCTGGCAAACATCCTAACTGTTATTGCCACTGATCCAGCCACTTTTCCACACTTCACCATGACCGAAACAACCCTATGCTATAAGGGACGAGTGGTTCTTCCTACAACTTCTCCTATTATTCCACATCTCCTACGAGAGTTTCATTGCAATCCCATTAGGGGATATGGGGGTGTTAGGCGCACCTACAACCAACTCTTTGCTGAATTTTACTAAAGAGGAATTAAGAAGAATGTCCAGAACTTTGTTGCTAGTTGTGACATATGCCAACACCACAAATATGATTCTACCTCCCCTTCCAGGTTATTATAGCCGCCGCCTATTCCTCATCAGATTTGGGACGATGTTTCCATGGACTTCATCGAAGGATTACCGAAATCAAAGGGGCGTGATACTATTTTGGTTGTTGTGGACCGATTGTCCAAATATGCTCACTTCTTATCATTATCCCACCCGTTTTCAACATCATAAGTGGCTCAGATTTTCCTGTTTGAGATCATCAGATTACATGGTATTCCACGCAACATTGTTTCTGACCGAGATAAAATATTCATTAGTAGTTTTTGGACCGAGCTCTTTAGACTATTGGGATCAGACCTTCGGCGCAGTTCAACATATCATCCGTAGTCTGATAGTCAAACTGAAGTCGTGAATCGTTGTGTTGAGACATACCTCCGATGCTTCACAACCGACAAACCTTCGCATTGGTCAAATTGGTTGCCATGGGCTGAGTACAACTATAGCACCTCCTTTCACACTACTACTGGTACAACTCCTTTTAAGCTTGTCTACGGCCGCAAGCCCCCTCCTGTGATTCATTTTGAATGGGGATCTACAGCTAATCAGGAGATGGAATCACTCCTGCTGCAGCGAGATGCTATTCTGGAAGAACCCAAGCCCCATTGACATCCAGCCCAACAAAAAATGAAGGCACACGTTGACTCTAAGCGAAAGGATGTTCAATGGAAGGTGGGAGAATTTGTGTGTCTCAAGTTGCATCCTTACCGCCAAGCAACTCTAGCATGACGAGTCAATGAGAAACTTGCCCCTCGATTTTATGGCCCTTTCCGAATTCTTGAACAAATTGGCCCAGTTGCCTACAAACTAGAATTGCCATATACAACCCACATTCACCTGGTATTTCATGTTTCATTACTGAGAAAAGCCATGGGATCACAACTAGTTTCTTCCACTATTCCCTCATCCATTACCATGGACTTAGAACAATTGGTGCAACCCGCCGCGGTTTTAGCAGTTCGCCCTTCCACAGTTTCTGGTCAAGAAAGCCCAGAAGTCCTCATCCATTAGCAAGATTTACCCACTTATGAGGACTCATGGGAACCATTTGAGGTGCTCCAGACTCAATTCCCTCATTTTAACCTTGAGGACAAGGTTAGTGCTTGGGCGGCGGGTAATGATAGGCCCAAAATACAAATCCCATACACAAGAAGGAAGAAAGAGAGGAAAACAAACCCAGGTGACATGTAAAAATTATACATCCAGGTGATATTAGCTTGCTTTGGTTTTTCTTGTGTGTTGTTTGCGTGACCTTTGAGGGTCAGTGTGGTCTTTTTGTAATTGGAGGGAATCAGTTCCTTGGGGGGGTAATATTCGCTGGGGGGTGTGGGGGGCATGAATGTGATAATGACTGAGTTTTGTAATTGAGTGAGGGGTGTTTACGATCTTGAATACTCTCTGTTTTGTTGAAGTGGCTGGAAAAGAGTAAATAAACTGCAGAGAAGTTGGTTTGCCTTAGTGTGGAAATTGCTAGCCTTATCAGAAAAATAAAGACAAGATTTTAAGTAATGCATTGAAACCACAACTAGATGTAATTAAGTAATGCATTGAAACTACAACCAGATGTAATCTACCTTTATAATCTTCAAGATTAAAGATTGCAGCAAACTCATCATTTTGAGCCTGTAAACAAGGAATACCCATTATCATAGCGAAAAAAAACACTTCAGAATGATTATTTTGATTTAGTAAGAAGATGTATTACAAATGTAAAATAAAAAAGTAACAGTAGAAGAAAGGATGGCATATTCTGGTAAAGAAAGAAAAAAGAAATAGCATGGTAAGTCATCCCCAGCATCCTCTCCAGTCAGATCATTGGTTAATTTACTAATTTGCCCATATAACCTTATGTCATTGATACAGAACTTGTCTAAAGCAGCCATCCGATGGATATCTCAGAGAATAAGATACTGAAAACATTTTCTTTTCTTTTTATTTTTATCTTTATTTTATTTTATTTTTATCAGTTTCCTCATACCAAATAACCAGGAAAGGTTAAAATTAAATGATTTGCAGAGATTACATTTATGTTTTAACTTCTCCACTAACATCTAAGCAGTGAAGTATCCTTTTCAACGTAGATGGCCAGTAAAATAAACATCGAAAAATATATTTCTGATGCCATCAAACTTCAGATCATCCAAGGTTTCATTCTAAATCCCTTGACAACTTACCGAGATAACTTTTGAAGATTCTTAAAAATAGCATAAAGAAAGAAAGGCTTCAACGTTTTTTTATAAGTGAGAAAGAGAAATCAAAAGAAAACAAACGTTCTGCAGTAGATAGTCACATCAGTAGCCTGAAAGAAATTGTGCACCATGACGGCACGGAATAAGAGTTCAAACCAGATGGTGCTAATTTTTGGAACATCCAAGTGTAAGAGAATGCAAACCCGTCAAAGACGAGAGAAAGTAAATCATAGAATGGCTAGGGGCACAGAATAGATTTATGCCTGTATTTGCAGCAATAGTTGTTCTTGTGCTTCAATATTTTGGGCAATATCTTCACAAATATTATCATACTTTGCTATCTCCTTCCTGAAAAGGTCTTCATAGGAGCCAGTGGATGTCATCAACTTGGGCAGTATATCATCCTGGAGCCAGACATAAGATACGTGTAAGCAATACTAGAAGAGTACAATGCATATCATGAGGTCTTCATGAGTTTTAACAAGAATGAGGGTTTTTTTGTCAGGCCATAAAAGGAGTGTTAGCTATGCAAAATTGGGTTCATCAATGACCCTTCTAATCAGATAAGCCTTTAAAATATCACTAAACAATTTTGTAGGTGTAATTAGCTCTAGTTTCGTAATCCCCAAATGACTATAATTAATAATGAAACTGACTGGATAAGTTTGTCTAGAAAACATCTAAAATGAATTAATTGCAAAAAACATAGGAAACATTTATGAGAATCCAATGGTCAAAAACTCCTCCACAAGGTTTGGCCCCAAAGGCAGCAGATACTGCCAACAAACAAACCCAGCATGTCAATACAACAGTGAATATTTTCCCAAATGGTCCTGTCTTTGTTTTCAATAGCTTTCTTGCAGTTCCATCAAAAAATAATAACATGACTTATATTATCCATTTCAGTGGATCTTTGAATACATCTTTGAAGCCTTACAGAATTTTCTCGTCAAGCCCTTGAGTGTCAGGGATAGTTACATTTGTATCAAAACAAAATGAAGATCAGTGCATACCTGTAGATCTGAAATTGATAGATGAAATTTCAGATGAATCATAAGGAAAGATGAATCAGGAATTAAAACAATCTTCTTCTACAGGATACAATCTAGTTACCATTCCGATGAAAAAAAATCATAGAGTATATCTTATTCAACCACTAAATCTCTTCTGAAGAATCAATGACTAGATGAGTCACATTTTCTCATATAAAGCTCTACCTCACACCTGATAAGTTGTCCTGATGTTGACATAAATAAATTGAACATGGAAAAGCAAATTTTGTATGGTAACATATTCAAACATTTTAACAAGCTGAATGACAGCAAGGGAGAATGAAATTCATAAGACATAAAAAGGAAAAAATAAGTAAAACACTTGCCAGAATGTGAAGAACAAGCTACTGAACATGAATATCACAAATACATTAAAAGCACACCTTCCTTTTCATCTCTTTAAGCATGTCTTCAAGACCTGCCCGTTGCGCTCCAAGAGTCTCCAATTGCCTCTGCATCATGAGGAAGCAAAATTAAAGGGACTGATTGTAAATGGAAGTAGTTCTGTAACTAATACCACTCAACTAATGTAGTGGAGTACAAATGGGAAAATTGAAAAAATATATTATTAACCTGGTTAGCGATTCACAAACATTTCAAAAATATAAAACTAAAATATAAGTTACCAAGCTTTGCTTCAGGGCCCCCACTATAGCATCTTCATTGGCATCCAAAGACATTATTGGTCTAGCCAGGTTTGGAAGTGCCGATTCTATCTGATAGAGAGCATAATTCACAAATAATGAGTATAAATAAATAATTTTTATCATTTGCTCCCTACCAAGGACACTGCTTGGTCAATAGTTCTACTTGTAACCAAAGAAAGAATGATGAGGCAGTCAATAGTGCATAAATCAATAGAATCAAGTAACCCTTTCTTATATAACACCCCTTGGCAATAATAACAAAAGCTGGAACCTTTAAAAGGGGTAGCAAGAAAAAGGCACAGGATAAAAAAATGCCCAAAGAAGTTTCTGAGCTGTATGAATTTTCCATCATATTAAACCATGCACATGCTTATTGATCATTTATACAACAATGCCAGTTTTTGTACATACCCAGAATTTTTAATTGTTGCATAACAGAAACCAGTACTTGCCTGGGCCATGTTTTTTTTTAAAGCTTTCCATCTGAATCAATTGGGACAAGAAAACCACTCAGATTATTTGAAAAACATACCGGACGACAATCAAGGATTGACATGAGTGCCATATGCTCTTTCACTGAACGATCAATCCTTGCATCGCTTTCAGAAGCTTGCTTCAAGTTTGCTGCAAATCTGTTTAATCTGTCCTGAAGATTCTTCGTCAAAGTGCTGGACTGAGGCCTAGTCCACCGTGTTCCAAATTGACTTCTAAACTGAGCATCTTCTCTTGCTTCTTTCTGCAGGAGCTCCTCCGTCTGAACCAGCAGTTCCTGGTTCACCCTCCTCAAATCCATAAGTTGCCCCAACTCAGCTTCCAATCCAGCTGGCCCCCCACAAATCTGCACTGCCTCAACATCTTCTTTAAGATCTGTGGGTAAAGTGGCATTCCCTTCCAAAGCAAGAATAGAATCTGGCAGGTCCATGTCCTTGAGTCTCACACGAGCTAGCTCACTTCCTTGTTGCAATTTTTCAGCTTGTGTTCTAATGATGTCATCAACCATCTCAGTGTACCTTGAAAGAGCCTTCGCACTGCTGTCTGGAACAAGACTTGAAAACATCCTCTCCTTGCTGGCATCCAGGACCTCATTCATCAGCATTGACTTAACCATGGAAAATGCTGGAATAGGTGGTAGGGTACTAGGGGAAGGAACACGCATGAGGTACACCCTATCATTCTCCTTCACAGCCCTTTCTAGGTTTCGATTAAGATTGGTTTCTAACTTTGTAATAGCTTCCAGAATCTGTGCAGCGGCACCCTTTGAGGATTTCTTTGCCTCGGATAAAGCACTTATCCCACTCTTCAACCGTGCAATCTCCTCTGCAATTTCTTCTTTCTGATGCAGCTCTAAACTATATCTATAGCAAGCCTCACCATAAAACAAAGCTGCCTTCAGCTGGACATGAGACATCCATGTCCTGTCAAAATGCTGATTCAGAGGTGCAACATTTAGTGCAGCAAAAGCTTCCTCATAGTAAAGCCCAACCTGCAGTTCCACCCATTTCAAAGAATTTTTCAAAACAAGCATACAATGTCAAGGTAATCTTGGGACACATGCAATCATTTGCAACATAAAACACCCATTTTCAAAGCATTTTGAAACAGATATACGATTTAAAAATAATCATGGGACACAGATACACAATCATTTGAGACAAGACCCATAAGACATTGGAAACAATTCAACTAGATTTATAATTTCCAAAATATTTTGCGCCTGTATATCCATAAAATTAATATAACACAGCAAATCCTCCAATAGCAGTGGTATCAAGGGATTTTAATCACTTGGATAGAAATACTAAATAAATCAAATTAAAAAATAAAAACCCACATAAAATATTTGTTACAAACAAGTTCAAATTACTATTTCTTAAAAAATAAAAAATAAAAAGTATGCGCCTTAATACCAAAAAACCAATCCCATGCCTGCCACAATCTGATGAAATTCACTGTTTTAACAATAACTGACGATTATAACCAGTTGCGCCATAAGGCTCATATGATATTCATTACAGATCAGTCAAATTTCCAACTCTTCCAATGACCAAGATTATCATTCCCAAGTAACCCCTAAATTACTCGTCAAAATTCAGCTGAAACTGCGCCTATTCATCGTCGTAAACACACGCAAATAGATTGAGGGAACAGAAATGAAGCCTAACCTGCCTAGCAATCTTGGTACAGACCATCGCCGTACTTCCCTTGGCAATAGTATTCTCAAACACACACTCCTGAGCTTGAGCAAGCATCAGCCGCTCCAACATCCCAGCACACTCCACCGAAACATCCACCGTCGTGGAGCTCCCAATCGATGCTTTCATGGCCGCATTATCCCTCAAAAAGGCAAACGCACCAGCGGCAGCAATAAAAGCCTGCACAGCCTGGCGCCTACCATCCACCGATGACCGATCATAGGAGAGCCCAAGCTGGCTGTACACAGCACCGAGATTGAACAGCACAGCAGCCTTCTCCAAGTGAATGTTCTGCTGAGCCGCCTTCTGCTTTAGCTTGAAGGCGTCGTACCACGTGAAAGTGATGCTGTTGATGTGATCCCTGTCAGGCGAAATCGGGAACCGCGACTCGACCAGGCACAGGGCCTTGAAGTAGGACTGAAGCAGGTCTCGCCGGGCGGGGAGGGAGTCGGCAGGACGTTCAAGATCGGAGCGCATTTGTTTGAGGGCCAGGAGATCGTCTTCTAGGTTTTGGGCTTCCCTCTCCGAGTAGGTGAAGGCGATGTACTGACGAAGAGGGCGGTAGAGATCAACTGTAACAGTCTTCTTCTCGAAAATTGCGAGCATGACGTTGGCGGTGGCCGATGACGACGATGGCGCGGCCATTGAAGCGGATGAAAATGATCAGATCGAACTCAATTGGATTAAACCCAAATTGGGATGATCAAATTAAAGAAGATGAAGAATTGTAATTGGAACCACGACTGAGAAATCGAGAAGTCAATTGGAAATCTTCTGGATCGAGTAACGCGTTTCCGGTCTCCCTTCTTAACTTATTGATGAAGAAAAATGGAAAATCATGGAGAGGGTTTTTGAAGCGCAGTGTTTGCTTCCTTGTATTACACTATTCCACCTCGGGATAAGAATTATTTCTGTCCCAAATTAGGTTTTAGATTTTATCCATCCGGTTTTCAAAATAGACCCTAATTTGTCTTTTGGACAAAATCATAGGCTCCTAACTTACTAGTAGTTGTTTTCTTAAATTAAAGGGAACAGTATTCAAAACAATAAAATAAAGGGAACAGAAATTCCTTTTTTAGTGTTTTATAATTTTTAAAATAATGTTTAGAAAATAAAGAGCAAAGATAAGTTGTTTGTAATTTATTGAAAATATTTGAAATTTAATTTATATGATGTTAATTAAAGTAAATTGAGGTCTTATTGATTGATTAAAAGTATTCATTTTCTCTACTAACAACTCATGTCCATTAAGGAATGAGGGGTGATTTTTATCATTCTTGATCTGAATATACTCATTTACACCTCTTCTTATCAATTTTTTTTCCCTTAAAAAAATGTTATTTGACATAGATCTGGGTTTTATCTTGTTTTTCATCTTGTTACGAAGTTTGATTTTGCGTCGTCTTGTTACAATATTTTGTTTTGTATTGTATTGTTATAGTATTTTGTTTTTAAGTCGTCTTGTGTGTGTGTTATTATATTATGCTTCGGTCGGATAATGGCGTATGATCGACAAGGCCAATGAATTAGTATATGGCGAACTTTAGTAAGCCGTGATACAGTTATTATGTAGTATTATCAAATTTGATATTTGAACCAATTTATTATGTCAATTAACATAGATTGTCAATTTATTATGTTAATGCATGAGATTTAAATGAGCACATCTTATGTCTTTATAAGTTTGAATAGTTAAATCGTTGTAACCTTTTCGTATATAAAATAATATGAACAAAAATTTAGAAAATATGCAATTTTGCTAAATTGATGGTATGAATATTTAAAGATAAATCGTATTAAAAATACAAGGACAAGTAAGTGTTAGATTTTGGAATGAATTTTCAACCAATGAATATAAAAACTCTCCTTATATAGGTAGTAGAGTAGAATTTGTAAAAAATTTGTTAGAAAAATAATGTTTGAATATGATGATGCCTTTTTCATGGAGCTGGGAGTGGGCGTGTGGGGGTCATTTGAGGTGGGCCGGTTTGTTTGTGGTACAGGATCTGGCGTGCGGATCGTCTAGAGGCTGAGCGGGGTGACACTCTTGATCTGCGGGCTTCGGACGTGGCACTCCTCTGCAAGAATAAAGAAGAAGGGGGGCGGCGAGGGCTGTGCGTGGCATTTCCAGATGCTAAGTCGGTTCTTTCACGAGATAAAGAGAGCGGCTTAGAGCAAATATGTGCATACGGTATCGCCACAGAATGTGTGTGTACCTTTAAGTATTTGGGGTGGCCCGTGTATTTATAGCGGATGTTCAACCGGTTGGATAGTGATTAGGAGTCCTTCCCGTTGGATGAGATATTTCTTTATTATAATTAAATGCCCGGATTTGGTACGAATATAGAAAGAGTAGTTTTCTTGAGATAGTCTTCTTTATTATTGATGAGATTTGGTGGGATTTTGAGGAATAATATATTATTGGGGTTTGTGTTTCCCATCCCTTTGGAAGACTTACCATAATTGGCCTTTGGGCGTGAGTTGGACCTTTCTTAAAGTGGCCCAAAGGAATTTGGAGTGTTGGTTTTTAGAAAGACTGAGTCTTATCTGTTGGGTAAGCTCCTGTTTAGGTTATTAGTTGGCCTTAGGTAACCATTTGGGCTGGCATAACTCTTGGGGCTTGATGTGTGGGCTTGCGAGCACTTATTTTTCAAACCACATCGGTTGCCCCGACCCTTGTGTCACGGTGTGCGTGGGCGGTACATGCGTTTCGTGTCGGGTGTAACTTCCACGTGTACGCTTGGAAATTTGGATTAGTTAGGGCTCGATCACCGTCATTTGTCTTGTGATAATGATGACTGCTTGGGTTTGACATTTTTCATATTAGTTTCTTCGGTTTCTTTCGCGGACCCTCCTGCGTCTGTGCTTTTGGTCCTCGACCTCTTCCCGCGATCTCGTGCTTTATTTGCTTTCGAGTTCTCTGTTTAACCCTTTTTATGTCTGGAGTCTTTTTAAATGCATTCTTCTGAGGTAGCTTCTTCGAGTCTTATTCTGGGATCAACTGCGTCTCTACCTTTTTGGTTTTTCTTCCATTGGTGCGACGGCGCTGGGATTAGAATGATTGGGTTTCGTTTTTACTGTTCGCTTTGATTATGGAATTAAAATTAGCTCACTATTCTTTCACGTGTGATGACTCTTGATTGTTGCGGTTGCAGACGGGTTAAGGATGCTTGGCCGCGTTCGGTAGTGGTTGAACCCCCTTGATGTTCTGGGCGCCTCCTCTTTACCCTTGGATAAGAGGATAAAGGAAAATAAACCTAATTAAATATCACGGGGGTCGAGGATTACCTTAAATCCGCCGTTCAACATGTTGTGACTGTGGGACCTAGTAAGGTCGGTCCTTCGTATGGGGTTACCTTTGCTGAACGTTATCAACCTCCCCCTGGCGTCCGAGTATGGACTCCTGACGTCCTGACTTTTTATGTAGCCTCCGTGCCTGGGATGGTATGTTTCTTTAAGGTCGCATTTGACAATAGTGCCCGTTTTCCTTTGCATCGCTATGAAAGAGGTTACGCATCATTTCAAGCGTTTGTCTTTCCCGGCTCGCTCCCAACGGTTGCAGGGCAGCATTTTGAATGGGCTATTGGCCTTTTAGGGACGGGGCTCGCGTCCACTAGTGTGGCTCTGCTCCTCATCTTTTTTAGTCCAGAAGGGACTGCAGGGACTAAGCTGTTTCTCCAGGGCGCTGCAGGCTCCTACGGTGATGTTGATCTCGTAACCCACGCCGTCATGGAAGGGCGTTACTTCTTTGTTAGTGGTATGGCCGGGAATCGATCCTTAAGCAGACATTTTACTTTGGGTGTTCCGGTGGCTTGGACCACCCCTGATAATCTTCGTGAGTGTTTGCTATGTTTTCGGTATAACTTGTGTGAAGGTTGCTGAATATTTATGACCTCGCGTTATTCTCATGCTCCCCAGGTGCTCATCTTGACCTTAGTGCTGGAGATAATGTTGTAGCTCTGGCGTTGGCGGAATGTCTGCTTTCGTCCTTATCTGTTGTCATCCGGGCATTCACGGCCCGTGAAGTGGAGTGCGAGTTCTCTGAAACCGAGGCCCTTGCCTCCTTCCCGTGGGAGTCCCTCCCATTAGGCTTATCGCATCCACTCCTACTAGGGGAGAGAAATTTTGGTCAGGTTAAGGGCGCATCTCGAAGCCTCGGGTGCAAACGGAAAAAATGAGCTCAGGGAAGATCTGTAAGACCCGAGAAATTCCAATTTCTGGAAAAATGGCAAAATCGTAATTTCGATTACAAAATTGTTAATTTCGGTTAAAAATCCGTAATTTATTCTATAGATCTTGGATGATGAAAACGATTTCCTTAGTTGGAATCGTCTCCATGAAATACAGGTAACTACGTGAAATTTCGGTAGATTAGAGACGTTCGGGTTACACGTTTCGAGACATCGCGTTTGAGTCTTGTAAAAGCAATTTACGATACGACCAGAGTCGCATATAACAAATCTTTCATGTGTAAGTGGTATGAGTAGAAATGATGAAAATGGATGGATTGAGACAATGCGAATGTCAAGTATTTGGGAAAAGATGAATGAGAATTGGCGTTATAGGAATTGATTTAAAGTCATTTTAAATGCGAAAAATGAATAGTGTTGTCTGCGAAAAGTAAGAGCAAAAGGGAATTGAAGAGGATGAGAGCCAGTAGCGAAAAATTGATTTTTAGAAAGAAGTGCGGCTTCTCTCTAAAATATCGTCTTGTCCAGGCCGACGGAGTCTTGGACAAGAAGGAAGGCACTCTGGCGGAGATGGCCGTGGTGCAGATTTTGGGGTTTATATTTCAGGAGGTAGAAGTTCTCTCTCTTGGGTTTATTCCTTCTTTAAGTACTTTGTTGATGTTGAGAATTTGAATGAGGCCGTGAGGGGCCGTCGATGATCGAGGAAACTTGGGACAGGTGATGGAAATTTTTAGAATTTTTCTGATCTTGTGGCTAATCGGAAATTTGATATGGAGTGCAAAATTCATAAATTATGAAATGAATTGTATTGTGAGTGTATGTATAGAGTGCAGATGGCCGTGAAACCCGGGTTCACTAAGTGAACCGATGATTTGTGAATTTTCGGGAATGATAGCAGAGGTTTCATTCACGAAATGAGTCAATTTCTGAAAATAATTTTTGCGAATTAATATGTTTGGTCGAGTAATTCAAGTAGAATTGCTCGTGTTTGATCATTAGCCCAAGGGAGCTAATTTTGATGTATGAAATGAGAATTTACATTACATGATTGTGTGAATTGAATTTTTGTAAATATATGTATGTTTATATATTTACATGTGAATTAGACGTATTGGGTGGCGTCATGCATTCCATATCTTGTTGGAACACTGGGAATTTATAGGGTGAGTGCGTGAGATGAGTTTACCCAGAAAATGGTTGGAGGGTTGTCTAAAAATATTAATTATCGGAGGATAGTCGAATTAAAAAAAATATCGATCGTGGGAGCGACGATTGATATACATCGGGGGTAGTCCTGAATAATATCGATAAAGTGGTCTGGGGTGATATACACGCGCATCGGAGGGTTGTCCACAATCAAATAAAACAATAATTCTCATACGAGTTTAGCGGAGTGTGAAAGAATCGATGAGGACTCGGGATACGAGTTAGTCGTGAGCGTTCAGTAGGATCGTCGTTCTTTGAATGTATGTTTATTTTGGAGCGTTCGCATTCTGGCTTAGGGTGGTCCGTCTTGGCGTTAACTTCCTTTGTTGAGGATGTTATTTTACGGTCTGGGGGAGCGTGCGAGGGACGAGCTTGTCACAAGGATTGAGATTAGAAAGGTAGGTTGTGAAACTTTGGTTGGTGATATACGTATATTGAAATGTCTAATTTTAATATAATGTATTGTATAAAGTGAAAATATTGTAACTCTTTATGTGGCTTTAGTATATAGTTGGGTCATGGATTAGTATGTATTATGAGTATTGTTTGTGGGCAGTGGTAGTATTTATATGCAGATCCCGATAGAATTAATACGGTATGTGTAACCAGTATGCGCCCGAGAACTTTTCTTAATTAATTTAGTCTTAGTAATAGAATTTTTTGAAGAAAGTTGTTTTAAGGGTGAAATTATAAAGTTTTAATTGTGTGACTTCTGATTAAGGAAAGTGGAGGGAGTGAAAGTATAATTAATGGGATTTAAATAGTAAAATAATAATAATAAATTCTGCCGAAAATGATTGGGAAGTCACAGAAAATTATACAGATCTCGGATGTGAAACGGACTCTTGCATGAGTTAAATTAGATCTCGTGAAATCTAGTGACTAGAAAAGTTTCGTTTAATTGGGACCCAGTCGAATATTTTATAATTTAGGCGACGGGTTTAGAGTGAAAGCGCAGCGAGATTTTAGAAAAAATCTCGAAAAAGTAGCAATATTTAAAGAATATTGATTATGATAAATAAAATTTTTCGAGATAGAAATGGTACAAGATAGGACCGATAGAAATCGTTTATCAGAATAATAATAATAATAATAATAAATTAATTAATTAATTAAAAAAACGAAAATAAAAAAGATAAAAGAAAAAGGAAGCAGACGAAACGATGAGAAGCAGACGGCGTAGAAGAGAGAGAGGGTTTTAAAATCTTTATTTTTCTTTTGTTTTACCAGTTTATGAAAATCGGGTAGTTGATGTTGTTCGTTGGAGCCAGGCAAGAATTGGTATCTGCGAGAAGTAGCGTAGGTCTGAAATATCTTAGCCTTTGTTAAACTTTACAAAAAAGGTAGAAAATTCTTTCTTGTGTTATTTCGAACTAAATCTTTATGTAATGACTTTGAGAATTTTCTTGAGAATGAGTGAAAGGTCGTGGCTTGATCACAAAAGTGGGCGGAGTTTAGGAATTTTTAGGAATTTTGGAGTTTGTGTTCGGACGGTCGGGGTTGAATTGGAATTTGTTTTGGACGAGTTTGGGTTGAAAATTTCGGGAGTGTAGTTGGACAAGTCGGACGAGAATTTTTTGAGGAAATGTTTCGGGTATTTTTAGACTCTCACGGAAGTCATGAATTAGTTCTCTTAAAGCAGATAGTTTTTGGGGCATTTAATGTGTAGAAGCATTTTGGTGATTGCTTTGTCATGTGCTCCCGATGTCGCTTGTCGAATGAGATTAGCGGCGTAAAGTTTTGTTAAGATCGAAGTTAGTTCGATATAGTCGACTTGAAAACTTTGTGTATGTTTTATGGTTAAACGTTGAGCGAGGGCATTTAAGTGTTTGAATGAATTGTGGCAAAATGATTTGACGTCAGACGAGAATCTAAAGTGCTTGACAGATTTGAAAGAAATTAGTCGAGAAAAAGTGAATCTTCGAATCATTTAAAATGATGTTTAAAATTCTGAGAGTTTGTAAGAAGTCTTTGAAAATATAGTTTTATAAAGCATTTTATTCTCGTTATTATCTTCGGCGAAAAGTTCGATTTAATTATTTAAGAACGATTTGGCACGGTTTAGCAACCACTAGATAGCCTGACTCGATTTAGGTCGGATGTATTTCGGATTGTGCATGGCAATGTTATGGGATATTATGAAATGTATATTCTGTGATCGTGATTGGGGGTTAGATCCCGAGTATATATTTATATGGTCGCCTCTGCAATGCGTTCGAGGTATATAGTTAGCTGTACGACTTAGTACGTAAGCGATGAGGTGTTGGTTCGGGTTCCATCACGGAGCATTTTTATTCCAGGGATTCGGGTATCTTTATAGATCGCCCAGGTGTTCTGGATAATCTTAAGCCCAGGAGTAGTGTTAGAGGTTCGCCTCTTGATGCGGGTTCGAGGTTCCGAGGCATCACTTCTAGGGTATTTGATGGGCGCGGTGGTTGGTGCTTGATTTGGGTATAAGCGCGGATATTAACGTGCAGAAACGGTTTGATAGTTTTGAGCGATTTGACGCGATTGGTTGGTGCCGATTTCCCGATTATAGCACTTTCGAGATATTAACCACCTCTTTGAAGCGGTTTTAATGAAATAAGTTCGAAACGAGTTTTCGATGCGGCTCTAGTTTCGAGAATAGTTTATTGTATCATAAATAGTTTTTAGCATAGTTTTCAGAAATGGTTTCATGCCGAAAAAACTTCCCGAGTTTTCTCATAGCAGTTTTACAACCATTTTATCGCTGATTTTCATATTGGGAGAATCTGAAACGGCCGGGCAATGACATTTAGAACTTATAGTACTCAGGCAGATTTGGCTCACGGTTTTTAATTTTTAAAATAATTTTTCGAGTCGCAGTGTTGAAGCAGAAATACCTTTCAAGGATCACCTCGATTAAACTATTTGTGTTGTGATTATATATAGGGCCAGGTGTAAGTAAAGGTTTCCAAGATCGCCGGTCTTAGGCGTGTTGTGATTATATATAAGATAAGGTGTAAGTAAAACTAATAAAAGTTAAAATGTGGCATTTGTATATGTAAATATCTTTTGTAAATAATAAATGCGTAGTTTGAGAAAAAACGAGGTTGCGATAAACTATATTGGATTGATCATTATCTTATATTTTGATGAGAATGGAGAGGTCACTTTATTGTTCAATAGTTGGACATTTGGAAAACATTGGGAGTGTATTTTGTTTTATCTGGTGATTTTGTATTTTGGGCTTGACAGATCACGTCGTTATCTTATAAATTTTGGTCATCCCAAGGTGTGATTTTGATAAAAAAGTGAAAAATTTACATAACCCACGTTTTCCAAATCTGGTTTAATGATTTTGCGGCTTGGCTTCATGGTAGCTTTGTCGATGCGGCGGGCTTGCATTTGGGAGGTTCCTGCGTGGAGTTCTTGGCCGAATTCACTAATCCTTTAGGAAGAAGTCTGTCATTACTCATGTGATTGGAGATGTGAATATATTGCCTTTGTTTGGGATAGGTATATGCGGAGTTTTGTATTTGGGTAGAGCTCTCAGTACAAAGGAAGCTGCCCGATTTTAAATGAGAAATGTCGGGTCATCCAGGCATTCCGCAGTGTTCCGTAGGTTATTTGGTAGTCAACGGACCCCGGAGTTTAGAGGTGTCACGAAGCTTGGTATCAGGCTTTAATATTATCACGGCTACTAGGGCTTGAGGAGATTTGGGCTTATGCCATAGTCTTTGAGGTGTAAGAACATCACCACTATGTGTGGTTCGATGTTCGGTTTAGGTATGAGATTACCTAGGAAATGCGGGACAAAGCCCAGGGCGCGACATGCGTGTGTTTGATGTGTTTGTGTGATTTGAGAATTTGTTATTAATGAAAAATATGCATAACATGAAATATTGTTGTGATTAGTTGTGTGCTTAGGTGGATGTACATAGGAAAATTTATAGAGTGTTTACAGTGTGTAAGCTGGAAATGAAATAAATTGTAATCAATTTATTTAGTTTTGATGGATGACAAAGTAAATTTGTAATAAAATTTTAAGGTGTTAGAACATTTTTGAGAGTTTCACGAGTGAGTAAAACTAGAAAGAAACTAAATGAAATAAATTATATTTCAATTTATTTGGTTTGTAGAATAATAAGGTGCAATAAAATTTTAAGGTTGAACACTAGGTTTAGTGTTGGATCAAGAGGTTTAAGGGAGATTTTAGACAAAATGTCCAAAGTTAAAGAAAAAAAAATGAGGTGAAGAAAATAATTTTCTAAGGTTTCTAGTGTGTAAAAAAGCCCGAAGAAAAGGAGTGATTAAAATAAATTTTTAAAATTTATTTGAGTATTACAAGTGAAAAAAAAAAAAATATATATATATATATATATATATATATATATATATATATATATATATATATATATATATATATATATATATATATATAAATTAAATATTTTTTTAGAGTGTATCTCGATAGTTTGGAAAGAAATGAAAAAAAGTAGAAAATGGTTTCAAATATTTTACGAGTGTAAAAGCTGAAGAAAAAGTGAAGAAAATAAATTTTTATAGAAGTTTATTTTTAGTATCTTGGAGAATGAAAAAAATCAAATAAATAAACTTTACTAAGTTTATTTGATGTAATGGAGAATAATGAAAAAAAAAAACATGGATATGTTTTTGGAGGTGTTTTTCAATATTGGAAAAAAAATTTAAATATTTAATTAAATAAAATAAAATCAAATAAAATTAGACAAAAAAATTTTCGAAAAAAAAAATTTTCAAAAATGAAATTTTTGTTGATAAAAATGTTTTAAATGTATAATTGGTGCCTGCATTACATAAATGCAAGGACAATGTGTATCTGTTGATTTATGTGTATGAATAATTAATACCGGGTGTGTTTATGTTGGAGATCTTTGTATTGAGATTTAATTTGCCCCGTTGAGCTGCCTTAGGTGGCTGGTCGGGACGAGGGGCGTAGAGGGCGTCACGGGGAGTGTGAAGTCGAGCACCACTAGTGTTTGATCAACGGGCTTTTGCGAGGAATTTGCCCAGGTATTACATTACATTTGCTATCGCATGTTGGTATAGCGGGTGGAAGCGGGAAGATCTAGTAGCTTTCAGGAGGTTTAGGGGCGCATCGTCTCAGAGCATTCACGGGAGGGAAGAAGATAAGATGGTAGCGAATGAATTGGTTCATCTGGTCGAGAAGGTGTTAGAGGCTATGGAGATTACCTCGACACTACCGGGATTAGACTAGGCGTGTTCTGGAAATTTAGAGAGAGTGAGGCCCAAATAGGGTGGAAATGGGAAAGGACCTCTAGAGACCTTAGAGGAGCCATTGTTTGTGAGTTCTCCCCTAGGGATTAGGGCGAGAATAGGTACGATATGTCGAGGTTGCGAGTTAGAGATCTCGGTGACTCTACTCACAGTGGACTTGAGGATCATGGACATGTCAGAGTTCGATGTCATCTACGGGGATGGGTGGCGAAGCTTACAGGGGTGATTGTCGATTGTGAGCGTGAAGGGTTACAGCTACGCCGGGGCCGTGCTCGTGTGGTATTTGGGGGGGCCAGGCATGATATTTTGCCCCTGTATAGTATATGAGTCCAGGTGTCAGGGACAGTTAGTGGGTTGGCTAGCGAGCCTTGCTGAAGGACGGAGAGACCCGAGTGGAATCTGCTCGGTAGTGTGCGGGTATGTGGATGTTTTCCGGATGAGCTACAGATTGCTCCACGGAGGGTAGTAGACTTCGGTATCAAGTTACACACACAGTACTTCACCCACATCTCTATGACTCACGCATAGGATGGCACCGATTGGTGCGGGAACTCGAGTCGGAATTCTGAGGCTATTAGACGAAAGTTCACGATGGAAGCGAAGCGGCTTAGCGTGAAGCTCGGTTTGTTTGCAAAGAAGAAGAGACGAACCGCTTACGTACGTGACTCTGAAGACGATTGAAACGAGGTGCGATCAGAATGGTACCCATTATCGAGGTCATTGATTTGTTTGATCGATTGAGAGGAGCGAGTCTACTCAGATAGGCCTTACGCGCTGAATTTACCATTATTGAGGATTAGGGATCTGAGATATCTAAAACGGCGTTAGGGCGGCGTTATGGGCACTTTGAGTTTGCGGTGATGCCAGCGGATTGCGAATGCGCGATGGCATTCATGATCTCATGCATAGGATATTCCAGCCCTATTTGGTCGGTTGTCGTAGTATTAGTGGATGACATCTTGATTTTATTCCCGGTCGAGTGGAGCATGAGTATCGCGAGATCGTTCTGATTGTTGAGAGACCATCGGTATGCATGGGATTCGATGAAAGTCACGAGTTACGGCTTGCGGGGTGAGATTTTTGGGACACGTGGTGTCGATCGAGAGTGTCGGTGGACTGGAAGGTGAGGCAATGATGAGTTGGGAGAGGCCGAAGTCAGTCTTTGAGATACGTAGTTTCTTGGGATTGGTACGGATATTCACAAGGGAGATTCATTGGATTTCTCGAATAGCGGCTTTTATGACTAGGCAGTTGACCGGAAGGAGAGTCAAGTTTGATTGGGATGACCGATGCGAGAGGCATTCTAGGAGTTGAAGAAGAGACTTGCCGACTCCCATCTTGATAGTTAGGACGGGGGGGACGGGGGTACCTGATGTATTGTGATGCCTCGAGGAGCCGGATTGAGATGTGTTTGATGCAGTCGAGAGAGGTAGTAGCTTATGGTTCGTCGGTTGAAGAATCACGAGGCGAAATTACCCCACACACGACATGGAGTTGGTAGTAGTGCCGCCTTGAAGATTTGGCACAGCTACTTATCACGGCGAGGGGATTCGAGGTGTGCTCGGACCATAAAGTGAAGTATATTTTCACGCAGCGGGACCTCCGGCCAGCAGAGACACTTGGTGGATGGAGTTCTGAAGGATTATGGCTTCGCTTTGCATTACGTCGCGGTAAAGAGGCGAGTGTGGTGGGCGATGCACTTTCGGTCGGAAGTCATGAGGGCGTTGGCTGAATGTAGCTCTCGGGAGTGGCGGATGCTCGAGACTATGGGACCGATCGACTCTGATGCGGCGAGGCCGAGACTCGGGGTACCTTGGGGAGTTTAGTGGCTACACTTGAGTCTACGGTGGCGAGTGATTGAGTCAGTGGCGGGACATAGAGATAGTGTCCATCGGGGCCAGAGTGCGATCAGTGCGGGTGACGAGAAATTTGGACCGTTCACGTAAATGGTAGTCTTCGATATAGAGGAAGGGTAGTAGGATTTTGGTTAGTGGAGTTGAGAGAGGAGATTCTCGGGGAGTTTATTGCTCTCGATTTGGCTGTGCACCGGGTGGCACGAAGATGTGTCGGGATCTTCATCTGCGATCTTGTGGAGTGGGATGAAGAGACACGTGGGGACTTTGTTCGACGATGTCTCACGTGTCGGCGGAGTTAGGCGAAGGCACGAAGCCAACGGGGCTACGCCGACCATTGGGAGGTAGGCGAGTGGAAGTGGGAGCGCGTTATGATGGACTTTGTGACCCGGCTTTGCCTGGCGGCGGAAGCGGCGGTGTGGGTGATAGTGGACACGCTCACGAAGTGGCTCATTTTCTGGCCCGTGCGGATGACCGCTGGAGATGCAGGTTATACGTCGAGAAATGGTCGACCGTAGATCTGGTATCCATAGTGTCGAATGGGGACGAGGTTTGCGGCGCACTTTTGGAAGAGTTTCAGGCTGCGAGCCCTACGGCTGACTATGAAGTGCAGCGTTCCACCTCAGACGGATGGTCGGTGAGGGTATCACAGTATTAGAGGACATGCTACGAGGCATCGTCACGGATCATAAGAGCCGGTTGGGAGGAGCATTTGCCCTTAGTGGAGATCGCTACGACAAACGGTTATCGGGCGAGTATACGGATGGCAGAGTATGAGGCATGTGGAGGCCATGCAGTCACCATTATGTTGGACCGAGGAGTGGGGAGGAAACTCCATCGCGGTCACTGGTTGATTAAATTTTCTCGAGAAGGTGACGATACGGCTGGCGTCTTCTCACGACTTCGGGCCGGCGGAAGAGCTATGCGTGTGCGGCGTCGACCCTTAGAGTTCGGTTGGGGATCACGTCTGCCCCAGAAGGTGATGCCTAAAAGGAGGGAGGTGAAATTAGGGGTTAGAGCAAGCGTGAGAAGCTATCGTCGAGGTTCATTGGACCCTTTGAGATGTAGGAGGACGGGCGCGGGTTCCCCGATGCAGTTAGCATTACCGCCCGACGTGTCGAGTTGTGCGAGTTGTTCATCTCCATGCTCTAGGAGTATCTTTCAGGATCCAACTCATGTGGTGGATTGGGGCAGATTGAGGTTGACACGGATGGGACCTTCGAGGAGGGACCAATGTGCATTGTTGATAGCGGGTGATCCCGGGTTTGCGACGAGAAAGGCAGTGAAATTTAGTGTTGGTCTTTATGAGCGTCAGCATGGAGTGGAAGTGATCTGCGTGGGAGCGAAGACGCGTGCGGCCTTTATCACTTCTTGTTTAGGGATGAAGGTACGTAGTTTAGTCGTTTAAACATTTAAATGGCTAGTTACATGCATGATAGAGTGCGCGTTGCATATGCATGTGAGTGATTGTGATTGTCCATAATTTCGGGACGAAATTCTTTTTGAGGAGGGGAGAATGTAAGACCCGAGAAATTCCAATTTCTGAAAAAATGGCAAAATCGTAATTTAGATTACAAAATTGTTAATTTCGGTTAAAAATCATTAATTTATTCTCTAGATCTCGGATGATGAAACGGATTTCACCGTTGGAATCGTCTCGCTGAGAAATCGGTAAAAGTAAATTTTATCGAATTAAGGCGGTCGGAATTTTACGTTTCGCGACATCGCGTTTGGTGCCGTGTCAAACAAATTTACCCGATGCGGCAGAAAGTCGCATGTAACAAGTACTCATGTCTTATAAGTGGTATGAGTAAGAGGAAATGATGAAAATGGACCCGATCGAGACAATGCTAGAATGTCAAAAGCGGAAAAGAGGACAAAATTGGCATTATAAAGATTGATTTAAGTCATTTAAATGCCAAAAAAATGAATAGTGTCGATCTCTTCAAAAATACGAAGCGAAAACAGGAATTGAAAGAGGATGAGAACAGTAGTAAAATTGATTTTTAGAAAGTGCACGACTTCTCACCACAAATATCGTGCGATCCGGCCAGTCGGCGTCTTCGGGACAGAGAAGGAAAGGCGCTCTACAACGGAGAGGGCTTCGATGTGAGTGGGTTTTGGAGTTTTATGGCTTGAGGAGGTAGGGGTTCCCACCCTGCTTGGGTTTTATTCCTTCTTTAAGTGCTGTTGATGTTTGAAGTTTGAATGAGGCCGTGGTAGTGATCGATCGAAGCAGGACCAGGTGTTAAATTTTTAGGAGTACTACAGTCAGTATTTGTCGGGGCTGTTATGGAGTGCAAAATTCATAAATTATGAAATGAATTGTATTGTGATATGCATAGGGTCGAAAATGGCCGTGAAACCCGGGTTCACTAAGTGAGCCCAGATGATTTGTAATTTTAGGGAATAGTAACCGAGGTTCACTATTCCCGAGGAAATGGTGTTCTCAAAATAATTTTTGCGAATTAATAATGCTTGGTCGATAATTCAAGTAGAATTGCTTTCGTGTTTGATCATTAGTGAGGAGCTAATTTTGATGTATGAAATGAGAATTTATACATGATTGTGAATTGAATTTGTAAATATATGCATGTTTATATATTTACATGAGGTAAACTATATTGGAATTAAGCCATGGAATTCGTATGCAGCTGGGAACACCCTAGGACTATAGGAGTGAGTGCATGAGATGAGTCTAGAGAAAATGGTTCGGAGGGTTGTCTAAAAATGTTAATTATCGGAGGATAGTCCAAATTAAAAAAGATATCAATCGTCGGAGACGACCCAATTGATATACATCGGAGGGTAGTCCACAAATAATATCAATCGTCGGAGTTGCCCAATTGATATACACACATCGGAGGGTTGTCCACAATCAAATAAAGCAATGAATTCTCATACGAGGGGCTTAGGCGAAGTGTAGAATCGGTGAGGCTCGGGATACGGAGTTAGTCATGTAGACATTCAAGTAGGATCGTGCATTTGCTTGAATGTATGTTTATTTAGGTGTTACTTTGCACTTAGGTGGAAGTAGCGAGCTTAGGGTGATTCATCATAGCGTTAATTTCGCCTATGAGGATATTATTTTCTGGTACGAGGAGGCGTGCGAGGGACTGACTCGATCTAGGGATTGAGAGTTAGAAGAAGAAAGCGGATTATTGGCTTTGGTTGGTGATATATACATGTATTGAAATGTAATTTTTAATATATGTATTGTATAAAGTGAAATATTGTAACTCTTGTAACTATTTGGTATATAGTTGGATTTCTGGATTGGTATGTATTATGAGTATCGTTTGTGGGCCCAGTGGCGTATTACTCATGTGATTAGGATATTGGATATATTGCACTGTTTGGGACAGGTATATGCGGGTTTGTATTTGGGTGAGCTCCGGGTACAAGGAGACTCTGCCGTTTTCACATGAAATGTCGGGTCGTCCAGGCATTCCACGAGTGTTTCCGCAGGTTGTGGTGGTCAGCGGACCCCCGGAGTTGGGGTGTCACCAAGATCGCGGTTTCGGTCAAAGGTTCAAAAAGTGGGCGTCTCCAACTTCTTTTTGCTCGGCCCGGATGGTAGCGATCCTTCTGGCCCGAGGTTCCCTCACGATCATGAGGCTCTAGCCCCGCTTCTAAGCTGTAAAAATGAGGAAGTCTCTTGGATGGAGCTGTCGAGCAGCCGTTGGCGGTTATGCCTATTACCATCTGGAATCCGCCTTCGGAGAGTGCTAGGCCACCTCCTCGAAGGGTGAACAAGTTGAAGGGAAAAATGCGGAATCAAAGTTAGCGAAGATGGGGATTCTTTGCTCACTCGATCTTGAACTAACGTAGTGCAATCTCGTCAGATCCTTAAGGATCGACCTTGGGGAGGTCGAAGCGGCTGCCGGTTGATGAGGCTCGGCTCTATCCCTTCAGGGGTTGCCTCGGTAAGTCCACTGTTTCTAATAGTGTCACATTTGGTGATCCTTTGTGTTGGATCATTAACTTCATGTTTGATGTGCGGTGCCACTCATTTTGAAGGTCGGCGATAAGGCCAAACTAAATGAAAAGCATGTCCAAATCGCCCGGATTTATAAGGCGACGGCCTCTCTTTCTTACGAGCGGTGGCTGAAGCGGGCATCTGGCCTTGGCCGAAAGTGGAGAGACTTGTCGATTTAAAGCATACTGCGTCGGCTCGTGCTCGGGCGGAAAGTAGAGAGGATGAAGTTCGAGTGGCAGCGGCGAGGTGAGCTTGAAGAGTCGGGTGAGCTCCATGTTCTTGTTGAATGATCGTCGAGACCGGGATGAGTTTGCGATCCCTCGATACGAGCCCCAAGCGGTTAGGGGCAGGCTCATCACATCCCGGGGGCGAGCTCACGGGAGTCTCAAGAAAGAATTTGTGTCGCGGCCAATGGCGATCTGTGTGATGTCGTGTGACTGGCCGTGGTTGTCGCGGAGCCTCGGGCGGGAGTCTTTGCTAGACGACAGCTCGTCGTGAGGCCTCCGAGGCTGTAAATTCGGCGGAGCGGCTGAATGAGGAGTGTCGCGAATTGTGCGGGGATCTTCACCAGTAAATATCCTTAGTCGCTGAGAGGGATGATGTTATTAGCGGATTAGTGAGGACCGGGCAAGTGCTTTCAGTGGAGCCTCACAGGGTGGCTCGCTTTCAGGCGGAAGGCGTTGCGTCTACCACGGTTGGATTTCAACCGATCTCCCAAGTAGCGGGATGCAGAGAGTCTTTCTCTGCGGACTATTCTCCTGGCTTGGATACTCTCTTGAAGCCCATTCTCCTCTTCGTCGATCTGCTCCTCCACCCGCTGGCGCCTGGGACCCTACGTATTCATTTACGCCACTTTGTCCTCGACTTTTATATTTTCTTCTATGTATACTTGCTTCCTTTTGTCGGGCTGGGTAGAGACATATGTAGCTCTCCTTTCAATAAATATTCATTATTTATCGTCTGTGTTATCACCGTAGTATTTTTGCGTTTCTTCATGAGTTATCTGGCGAATTGAAGTCAGTTGAAGCGGTGCGCTTGTCGAACTAAGTCGTTGAGGAAGCCCCGTGGGATTCAGTCGTCTGGTGGCCCGATTCTGGTGTCTGGCTTGTATGGCGGGGCTCGTCAAATTAATTCTTGGTCTTTGTTAATTTGTTTTTACTGGTGATCTAATTCAACAGGGTGTATGACTCTATTTTAGGCGAGCTCGTCATCTTAGTGGCTCGCCTCCGTGGTACATTTCGCATAGGTTGAGCAATTCCTTAGAATTTCTTGCGGTGTGTGAGATAGTTCTGCGTCGATTTAGTGGGTGGACTGCTGTTGGCTGAGTTACCGCCGTGAGCGACTTCTTTAGAATTTATCTGCCTTTATGTAGGGTACAGTGGAGCTTGTCCGTGAACTCGTCGGTGCGAACCGGCGGCGGGAAGAGCTCGTCGTGCGAAACGAGTTGGGCGAGCTCGTCCATATGAAATCTTTGGGAGGCTTCCGTCCGCAGCGAGAAACGGATAATGGCAAATCCATGCGACTGCTAGGCGGGACGTCAGTCAACTGATTGTGATCCGTCAACAGCGAACTATGAGCTTAGCCAATGAATAAGTCAGGTAAACCGATCCGCCGCGGTGATAACCAGCTCTGTTAAAGGTTATCTGATTAGAGCCGCCAGTTGCAGTGTGCGTGCGATCGATCGCTCATGTGTTCGGCCGATAGTATTCGGGCGTGCATTCGGCGGTGGCAATGTGGCGGCATTCACGACTCACGAGGCGTGGCTGTCGCAGTAGATGAAGCTCGTCAATGGTGGCGTTCGGTAGTGGCGTTCCAAGCCAGTGGCGTTCAGCGATGGCAATGGCTTTGGTGATGCGACTCCACGGCGTGGCTGTCAAGTGGATGGGCTGTCGATGGTGGCGTTCGTAGAGTGCAAGCGATGTGGCACTGGTGGTCGAGCTCTGAGGGCGTGGCTGTGTGAGTAGATGAAGGCTGAATCATTGCGTCGCAGTTTCGTGAGCGCTCATCCATGAGCTGGCGGCGGAGCTTATCTTGGTGACCATTCGAGCTTGATTTTCTTGAAGGTCTGACGTCTTTAATGTTGATTGATGGAGGAATTTACTGGAGCGTTCGCGCTTTGGGTTTAAGAGCTGATCTTCTTATAAATGGTGGCTTCATAGCTAAAGAGTTTACATTTTGAATGCTTTGGCTTTGGCACATATTTGGATCTGTGTGAGATGAAATGTCAATGCGTGGTCTTGTTTGGGATCTACACAGGAGATCTGAAGCGGTCTAGCTTGCTTTACGCATGGGAGTGTGTTTTCCTAGTCTCCCTTTATGGGAGTCATGTTATTCCACAACCGTGCTAGGGAATGCATCTGGAGAGGGCGGTGCATCTCTTGCGCTGCTCTCTACAATTTTTACATTCCTTTTCTTCTCTTTCTCTTCTCTTCTCCTTCTTTTCATCTTTCTTCTCATCTTTTAACTCTCCCTTTTTTCCTCTTACTCCTCTTTTTCTTTTCTCCACTTTTTCCTCTTCTCTCTTTTCTTTTCATTCATGCTTTCTCCTTTGTCCCTTTCCTTTTTATTGAGGGGTAGCACATGCGGTGTAGTGAAGACATCAGTTATGTCGAATATGTCCAGGTGGAATAAAGAGTGACTTTATATGAACTTTCTCATTATGTCTTTTACGTATCTTACATATACAGGCTTTATTTGAGATGTCTAACTAAATAATCAATGAGCGCTCGACTTGTCATAGAATTGATAAGGCTTTGTTAACATTACAAACCGTGCCCTCTTGGTAAAAGCGCTTAAGATGTTACTGCGTTCCATGTATCTTTGTAAGATTTTTCCTTATAATGCGGAGCTCATAATTGCGCTGGCATTTCGAATCTGATGAGACCTTCCCGATTAAGGCCCAGTTTTCCATGCGCGGGTTCTTCCTTCTTTGGCGGGAGTTTCTTAAGACTAAATCACGACATGTAGCTTAGGTTTGACTTTTGATTGTAGTACCTCGTAGTCTTCCTTTGATAGTCCTACGTAAACTGGGACTTGCTCGCGCTTTTCATCTAGGACTTCTAAGTTTAGACGAAGGGCTCCATCATTGTGTTCCACTGATGCTAACTCGATTCTAGGAGACTTTATTCCGAGCCTCAGGGGCGCTCTTTGCTTGATGCCCAGCTAGAGCAAATGGGGTTTCCGGGTTCTTTGACTTTTTATTATTAGATCACCCAGTAGGCCATAGTACCTCGGGAGGTATTCTGCAGGTTCCTTTAGGTCTTTAGTGGTCTTCAAAGGCGGCTTTAAGGGTTCTAATAGTGACTTCGGCTGCCCGTTGAATTTGTAGTGTGCCCGGAGATGAGTAATAATTTTTATTTGAGCTCGGCCTTGAAATACTCGAGTAGGCGTTGTCGGCCCCATTTCCGTTATCGTGGGAGCACCTTGGAATACCAAACATATGATGGCTCGCCACCTGGCTAATGATCCTGCTCTGTAATTGTGGCTAAGGGCTCCATTCCGCTGCCAGTGAAGTAATATACTCACGGCGATTATGAATTTGCCGCGGCCACTTACCAATGGCGGGGGTCCCGGTATGTCAAACCTCCAGCGTTGGAAAGGGCGGGGCTTGTGATCGACGTTAAGGGTTCTGACGGGAGGCGCGAGATCTTGGCCGTGCTCTGGCGGTCACGCATTTCTTGACTAGGTTGGTGCATCTTTGAGTATTGTAGGCCCGATGGTACCCACGCCTCAGGGCTTTTCACCCTTGGTCTTTCGAGCTCCCGGATATGATTCCATGCCCTCGTGTACTTCTCTCGTGTGCGTGCTCGATTGTGCTCTCTGCGATGCATTTAAGGAAATGTGTGAAGAATCCTCGCTTGTAGAGGCTTCCTTTGTGATTAGTAAACTGGCGGACCTCGCCCTTATTTTAACGGCTTCTTCGAGATTAGATGCGGTAGGCTTAAGATGCATAATATAATCCCATATGGGCTCCATCCAAGTTGGTTTGGACCCGACCTGGGCAACCACCTCGCTATAGAGATCGATTGGGGTTAGACGACGGTGTTCGACGGTGTCGACCTGGCGGAGGTCTTCTGTGTGAAATTTGTGGCTAGCTTTGCCCGAGGCATCGGCTCGGGAGTTCTGCTCACGGGGACATGCTTGGCCGAACCAACACGAATTTTTTAATATGTCACAGAGCTTTCGGGGGTATCAAAATCATCCTTTCACTTTTGGCCTCGTAAGTATCTTCTATTTGTCGACCACATTTGGGATCATGGATCTCTATTGTGTCCCAATGAATGGGCGAGGTTGAGGCTGTATGACGGCCTCATACTAAACCGTTGTTGGAAGTATGAAACCCAAATACGAGTGTATTACTCGATGTCTATTCCTTCTAGGGAGGTTAGGATAAGACCTTCGCTTCCTTGTGTGCATTTGAGGCTCCATGGAGAGTTTCCCAGGTGGGAGAATTCGTCCTTTAGTAATTAGTGCGAAGCGAGTTACGTCGGGGTGAATTCCATAGCGAAGTCGGCTAGGACTGTCCTTTTATATGGTTACCGGATTGTATCGTCTCGGCTTCGCTCGGCTACATGGCCAACCATCTGACCTTAGGAGACTTACGGTTTGTCTGATACTTGCTTCATCGGATGTCACATTGGGACTTCTATGGTACAATTTGGAATAGGCGGAGATTAAGCTACTTGATTCTGGTACGCCCGATGTTAATTTTTCCATCCTTAGGTACCTGCTCTCCTTTCTCTCGGGCTCGGCTACGATAATTAAAAGCGGGTGATGTACGCTCTTTGTCTCGGCCAGTCTTTGTATTTGGTTGAAGTGCGATCATTTAGAAAGTATAGAGTGTCACGGTAAGTGCGAAGTGAGGAGTTCCTTGACCAGGACTTACTAGAATGGGTGGAGAACTCAGGTATGTTTTTAATGCTGTGAATGCTTATTCACACTTTGTATCCCATTGGAAGGCCTTCTTTAGGACTTTGAAGAAAGGCTGGCACTTATCACTTGCTCTGGATACAAGCGGAAACCCAAAGAATTTTGCAATCCTTCTGTCGGTATTTGTACTTCGGCTTTGTACGGAGAAAGGCGACGGCATGTCGACACGACCTTTATCTTATGCAGGTTTGCCTCGATTCCCGGTGGTTTACTATGAAACCGAGGGAATTTTCAGTGACCTGCATGGCCTGCCATTTGGATTGCTTCATGTTTGTAGCTTCTTAGGATTTGAAAGCGGCGGTGAGATGGGCGATGTGAAGGTCGAGTTGTAGTGGATTTTCTTGACATAGCCGATCATGTATACCTCCATTGTTGTGCCTATCTGCCTTACGGAGTTATTCGGTTCACTAACCTCACGATAGGTAAATCTGCATTCTTAATTAGAATGGCATCACGTGATAACAATGGGTTCAGCATCGTGATGAATGAGGAGGTCTTTTCTTGAACATACGGGTCCATCGTCTGGTTGTAAGCGGGAGAAGGCGTCCGTGGCGAGAAGTTATGGCGGCCATGGCGTCGCGTGGTCGATCCTTGGCAAAGGGAAGCTGTCATTTGGGCACGCTTTATTTATGTCTGTGAAGTCGATATAGAGTCGCCACTTGCCGTTTGCTTTTTTGGCGAGTCACGGCGTTGCGACCCTTTCGGGATATTGACCTCCTGATTGCTCCTGCTGGAGTTTGCCGACCTCCTACGTTGATGGCTTTGTCTTCGGCGCGAAGCTCGCGGCACGTCCTGAGTTTAAAAGGCGGGGTACGGTGTTCGACTATGAGTGGTCTTGCCAAATTGATTCCTCACATGTCTGCCTGCTTCCATGCGAGCGTCTACATTATGTCTGTGATAAGGAGGCTTTGAGGTACGTTAGCTTGGGTAGATATAAAGTGAGATGTTAGAATTAGTCATCGGTAAATCACGGTTCTGGCTCTTCGAGGGCTCGGTCGGGTGAGCACCTCGTCACTTGCACATGTCGACGATCCCACGTCCGCGTTGTCACGCTGCGCTTCGCCAGGCTATGTAGCATTCCCTGGCCACCCGTTGATCTCCTCGGACCATCCTACTCCGTGTATGGTTGGGAATTTGATTATCATGTGGTATGCGGAGGATGGCTTTTATTGCGTTAAGAGGGTCTTTAACAACATGTTATAGAAGGTGTGCGGCGTCTACAATGTAGAAATCTTATTTGTTGTGTCGCACAGCGAGAGGGCTCTCGGGGTGAGCACCAGTGGGATCGAGCCCAAAGGTAACACCTTTTCCCCAGAAAATCCCCACAGATGTGTGTTGACGGGCTCTGGGTTTTTCTCTCGATACCCATTTATCAAAGGCTAAGCGAAGATGATGTCAGTAAGGCTAATCGTTATCAATTAGAACCAATGAAGAGCTGTTTTGTGTACAATTGCCTTGAACTACGAAAGTCGTCATGGGGGTGTTGGCATCCCTCGGATCAGTCGAGAATGTGATGGACGATAATCGAGTCGCGATGGTTGGACACGCGTGACTTTCCTATTTCCATTGTCGATCTTGTGAATGGGCCTTAGAAATTTGAACTAGACTCTCACTCTCACTGCCAGATCCTCTTGAGATCACATGGATTTCTCAAGGGGTTCTTGGTCTTGAGTCGTCGTCTGCCCGGCGGCGGGCTGGTAGGTTAGAGGGCCTTGACTACAGGTTGATTAAGGCACGATTACGGGCTGGTGGGCGACCCTGCAGGAGATATGAAGCGGCAATTATGTAGTGCGTGTTAAGTACTCTGTTCTCTCTTTGGGTGTATCTGGGTTGTCCGTGCGATGTCCATAGTCACTATGGAACTTCATGATAGGATTGTCCTTGTGGCGGGATCCGTTCATTTGAGTTGGCATCTCGGGGCGACGTTTCGTACTTCGTGTGGGACTGTGATACCGGGGTCGTTAGGGAGTGAACCGGCGGGGTGGATAACGTCGTCGTCTTCGAATTGCGGCGGTGGACCCAGACGATCACTGAGTTCCACGCCTTTGCGGGATCGCTCCTCATATTTCTTTGGGGGTGTTTCCCGGACGCTTTGTCTTTCGGGGCTTTGTCCTCGTCGTTTATTTGTACCACTCTTCTCTTTATGGGTAGAGGAGCTCTCGCTAGCGGAATATAAGGGGCTTCTTCTCAGTTTATATGCTTCTGCCTTTTGCGAGCACCTCGGCCATGCTTGCTTGAGGGTTCTTTGAGATGGAAAACATCGGATCAGCCATTTTGCCTCCTAACCCGACAAGCGGCATTGATTGCGAATTTTTCATCGGGTATGTCTATTTTCAAAGACTCGACGTTGAATCTTTGCACGTAGGACTTCAGACTTTCCTGTGAGCCTTGCTTGACGGTCAATAGATGGTAACTCGATTTTCTATACGTCAGCTCGGAGTAAAGTGGGAGAGCTGACACTTAATGGATAGTTCTGCGAATGAGGAGATTGATGAAGGTGGGATTATTAAACCGAGGCCAAAAGTGGGCCTTTTTAGTGTGGTAGCGAAGCCTGCATCGCCTGTGAGGTCCTATCCATGTAACTCCATTTGATTTTGTAAGTGAGGTGGTCGGCCGGGATCTTTGAGTTCCATCGAATGCTCACCTTGTGGCATTACAGATTCATCTTTGGAAGGGGTAGCGTAGCACTTAGCGGTGAAGGGTGATTCGGTTCTTTGTACCAAAGGTGTCCATAATTATGCGGGTAGATCCTTTAACCTCGCTTCACTGCATTGAGCTCTTGGTGAAGATTCCTAAACCTTTGCTCCACTTGATTGCTCTCCACATCTGGTTGAGGTGATCTTAGGTTCTTAAGTTCTCGACATGTCCTCGAGCATCGCTCAGTTTCGCTCTTGCGAGGGCAAAAGCGTGGTCCATGCCCCTGGCTCGGTTGGACCTCTGCCGTTTTGGTGTCTCGGAGATGTCGTGTGAGTGTTGCTCACTCGTGGGGAGATGTTTATGACCTTCGATCATCACATCCGTGGATGTTGCATCTGTCGATAAGTTTGTACAACTCTTCTATCGAGCGTTGATTAATGACCAGGCTTCCGCCGTTTGTATTGGCTTGCATTGCTTCTCACGTCTCGGGAGGCTCTTGTGGCGTCCTCTGGCGGATCTTCATCCTTTGGCGGATTAGGCGTTACTATAACGTGTTAAATTAAATCACAGCCAGTGTGAAATCAGTTATATTTATAAAACTGTCGTTCCCTTGACGAGCGCAAACTGATGATCACCTTTTTGTCGGGGCGGGTTGATATTAGAATTATTTGAAATTTGAACGTGGTTGTTTGTGTTTGGGATGGCGTCTAGATCGTCTGAAGTTGAAGCCAGGAGTCACGCATCTGATCTGCAGGCTCTGGATGTGGCACTCTGCTGCAAGAATAAGAAAAGAAGGAAATTCCGGCGAGGGTGTGCCCGTGGCGCTCAGTCCCCAAGTCAGTTCTTTAAAGGAAGAGGCTAGCAGAGAGCCGAATGTTCGCATCTGGTAGCCATAAGAATGTGTGTGTACGCTTTGCATTTGGGGTGGCGAGTGTATTTATAGCGGATGTTCCCGACCGGTGGATGGTGATTAGGAGTCCTTCCCATTGGATGGGATATTTCTTTATTATAGTCATGGATTTGAGTGCAGGGATATAGAAAAGAGTAGTTTACTTGGAGATAATCTGCTTTGTATTATTGAGATTTGGTGGGATTTCGAATAATATTATTGGGGTTTGTCTGTTTCCCATCAACACAAGGAGGCTACCATAATTGGCCTTTAGGCTGGCGAGTTGGACCTTTCTTGGGTGGCCCCGAAAGGCTGGAGTGTTGGTTTTAGAAAGGCCTGAGTGCCTCATTGGGCAAGCTCCTCCTTTGGGTTCAACTAAGCGGGACCTTGGTAGCCCCATTTGGTGACTCTTTTTGCTTGGGCTTGATGTGTGGGCTTGCGAGGCCTTATTTTTCAGAGCCCTATCCAAAATATAGAAGAAGTGAATAAAGGAGCAAAGATTTAAACTAAGACAACTTTGTAGAAGATTAAAATTAGGAGAAGATTTATATTTAGGATGTAGAGAAAGATACAGGGAATATAGAAAACTTAAAAGATATAAACAAACTTTTAGTAGAAAATCAAGAACTTATTATAAATAGCAACCTTTTAAAACAAGATATAGAAAACCTGGAAAATGTTGGATAAAAAGAAGAAGAACCAATTATAGTAAAAAAAAAAACAGTGCAAATGCTATTTATGTGGGCAAGAAGGTCATATAAAACCTGAATGTCCTGAACTTAAAAAATTATCAAATGAACAAAATAGAAAAACTCAAGTCAAAATTAATTTAATAAAAGAGTATGAAATAGATAGTGAAAATGAAGAAATTATTAGTGAATTAGATTTTGAGAGTGATAATTCTAGTATATATAGTTTAAATGATGAAATAGAGGAATTTTTTAGTATTAACTAATAACTTAGAAAAACTTTGTAGAGATTGGTTAAGTAGGCAAATTTTTATAAATGATTTAATTATTTATGACTAACTTTTGTTTACAGGAACATGGCTCAAAGGAGAATTTCAAAAGCGAAACAACTGATTTGGGCAGTTACTTTAAATTAAGTTTTAAGCTATAAACGCTTGATTTAAGTCTTTTGTATTAAAAACCTTTTTAAAGAACATAAAGTGATTGTAGATAACCTTTGGTCTTTAAAACCTCAAATTTTCATAACCAAAACTTATAATATGCTTATGGAAAAATCATTTCAGCTTTAGCCCAACATCTTCAAAATTTACAAAACTAGTTTATTGTTTTAGAAACCGAAAAATTCCAAATAATTAAAAACCAGGAAAAGCAAAAAAATCTTATTAAGGATTTAGAAACAAAACTAGTTGGTTCGCAGGCAAATGCAGTAAAGGTTAAATTTGGTGTGGAATAAAAATGTTTATAAACCACACAAACCTCCTGCGTGGCATAGCTGCTGCAGTATAGTGGCTCTAGGATCGAGCAGTAGGGATGGGTTTTTAATTTGTCTTAAGTGACTAACCGGTTGGCTTAAAAGGTGAATTTCAGTTTGGATTGGGGTTTCGATAAAGCAGTAAGGGAGTAATGTTCGAGCGAAAGCGAGTGAAGAAAAGTATAAAAGAACTCCTTGAAGCAGGGCCCACGAGGGGTTTGAAATCCACAGGAATGGCGAAGTCTCGGGTCACTTTCTGCTCGTTGGGGAGGATGACGCATAGTTATTCCGAATCGGATCTTCGTTTAATTAATAAAAGCGAACCTAATAATTTTCCTTTTTGAAATATAGCATTTATTGAACATAAATGTTCTCGAACAGTGAAAATTTATCTCCTTGATCTACCCTACAGTAACAAATAAATGGCAACTAACCGAGTCTCAGTGGATCTAGCAATAAGCATCCACTGAACCCTAAAAGATTGTCAAGTACTGGTCAATCAAAATACATCTAAGGGATTTAAACTTAGAGTGAGAGATAGAAACATAAATGCCAATAAATGCTTTGCATTAAAAACATGAGAAGCATTAATTTACCTCAAAACCGTAGCCCTGTAGCCCTCCTCTTCAAGGAGAAAAAAAGAAGTTTAATGACCAATCCCTTGAGTTGTCATCCATGAAAGTGTTTAGCGATCGAAAGATCTTGAAAAATGAGAAAAATGAAGAGAAAAAGAAAAAGAAGCGGGAAAACTCCAGCCCAGTCTTTGTATTAATGATGCATAATGAAAAAAAAAGGTCCCCTAGCAGTAAGTACAAATGGGCTTATATAGCCCCCAAATCAAGCAAAATTACCAATATACATGGAATACCACTATTACATGAAGGGTATTTTAGGAAAAATCACAAAAAGGGTGACAGGTCAGCTGGGTCAAAAGTTTGAAGCGAGGTTATGAAATTTGTGTTTCTTGAAATTTTAAACTCTACGAGATACGCATTTCGCAGCCCTACAAAACTTTGCGGAGTGGTCGGTGCTGTACATTTTCTACTCTCTTTCCTTTGGTTGCGATGCGCAATTCCTAAGTTCAACTGGGTTGCCGTCTTGGTGGTGAAGTCTAATTTTAGCGAGTTTAGCTTGCAAAACTACAAAGTATCCACAAAAATACGATCGTGTATAAGCAGGGACCTTATGTATGAATCGGGTTAATTAAGTTTATTAGTACCACAAAAGTCTTTCAAACTATACAATAAACAAGACTCAAAATAGCACTATTTGTGCGAAATTTATAAGGGTGTGAAAATTTCACGGCTGAGATCTATGAGTTGCAAAATTTACGCAACCTGCAAAATTTTGCGATGGTCCATTTTCTTATGTTTCATAACTCCTCTTTCCTACGGTTTTGATCTAACGATATTGAGTTCAACTAGGATTAGCAGGTGCTTGAGCTAACTCAATAATTTTGGCGAGTTTAGCTTGCAAAATCTACAAAAAATAGCCACAAAAAGAGATCAGTAGTATAGTCGAGACCTTAATGTGCAAATAGGGTTAATTAAGTTAATTGAATGCGCAAAGTGCTCAAGAAAACCTCCAATAAAACGGGGTTGAAATAGCAGCTATTTGGGCCTTGTCACTGATCTCTTTGAATAATGTTAAAAAAACCGAGTTAATTATTATGATTAGAAAATCAGCTCTTCTTACCGAACAATTTGAAAAATTTGTAATTAAAAACAAGTTCGGATATGATATTTATGATATAATAGAGTCTTTCTTTTTGTAAAAACATAATGAAAAAGTTTTTAGAACCAGTGTCTTTTGTATGAACAATTGAAAACAAAAAGCGATGGAATTAAGAAATAGGATATATAGAGCTGTCACGATTTATTTTTAAGATTTGTTTACGCTAGCATGTAAATATGTCTATTTTAGATCCA
Source organism: Tetrastigma voinierianum (assembly GCA_016808115.1). Lineage (NCBI taxonomy): Eukaryota > Viridiplantae > Streptophyta > Magnoliopsida > Vitales > Vitaceae > Tetrastigma > Tetrastigma voinierianum. Next base: position 463,327 of record JAEQBH010000118.1, read on the forward strand.
GAAAACTATTTTGTTCGTACTGAAATGATTGATAAAGGGATTTTAAAAAATTATATTACCCAACAGTATTTATCAAATCCTATAAACTTTCTATAAAATTAAAAGCGTAGTAGAATATCTTTTAGAAGCTAAAAATTTTTGTAGATATTTAACCAGAAGCAAAATTCTACGCTTTGTTATTTAAAAGCTGATGGAAGCCACAGATCCTTGCTTATAAATGCGTGTTTATATAAAGCAACGATAAAGGGCGGCTGTCATAATGGCAAGGAATGAGAAATGGCCTTGTGAAATGATTTCAGCGTATTTATAGTAGATATAGAGATTTTTCGATTTTTGATTTTAGAAAAACGGAAATAATTTTTTTATCTTGTGGGCTTAAAGCGAATGAATGTTTGGAGAAGCAAAGCGGCACAAAAAATTTTGAGCCTGAAAAAATTTTATAAACCACGAAGAAGCAGATTTTATCGAGCTTTGGCGGATTAATAAATGTCTACGTCGGTGATGATCTGTTGCAGGAGAATCACAGATAAAGGAAGTATCTGAATCTAAAAAAATCTGATAGAAGGATATGATAATATCAATCGTGCGACAGTATTTAATTTCTGTACTTATTATATTGAGTTTATTAGAAACCAAGAATTAAATCCCTTTATCTACTTAAGCAAACAAAAGAAGAAAGCACTGTGTACAAAATTTTTGATAAAATCAACTTTTCTTTTGTACTTAAGGACACTTGTCCTTATAGCTATTTTTTAGTCTTTATAGGTATTTATTAGAGTTTTGATAAGTTCAAACTTTTTATTTGTCCTTGTGACACTTGTACAAATTTAGAATAGTTGTCCATATTTGTTTAGTCTTATATAGAACACTTGTCCATATAAGAATAGTGTTAAAGGTACCAATTTTGTTTTTTTTTCTAGCCACATGGCTTCTTGTAATAAGTTGAATAGTCTCTCAACACTCTATAAATGAGTGGTAGAAGATGTAAAGTGCAAGTGAGTAGAAGATAGAGAAGAGAGATAGTGGAGAGTAGTGGATAGTGAGTGGAGAGAGTAGTGGAGAAGTTTGTAGTTTATAACTCCAACTTTGTACATTTCCTTGAAGCAATAATAAGTAAGATTTTCTTTCATACTTTGTTCTTACTTTGATCTTTGTTTTTAATTTTATTTATTTAAGAGGAAAAATGGGTAAAAGAAAAGTCGAGAAATGGGGATTTGATTTTAAGAATTTTACATGTATTGCTTGTCATGAATAACATTATCAATATTCTTATATAAAAGGAAAATTTTTATAACTTGATTGAAAATTTTGAAAGCGTGTTTTGAAGAGGGTTTTAAGTACAGAATTAACTGTCTTGTAGTGACATTTGTCACCGTTTTGGCATGAGATAGGCATTTAGGGAGACTTTGTTGAGGGAGAGGTGGCAGTGGGAGGTTTATCCTTTGACATGAAGTGATGTTTTAAAATTTTTATTTTAAACCAGGGTTTTTAGGAGAGATTGCGATATGAGTTATCCTTTTGGTATAAGAAGAAATGGTTCTATATTTATGGTTTTGTAATTTCCGAAAGTTATACTAGCACTTTCATCTTATTTGATACTACTAAGAGGTTGGGTATTTTTGTTTACAGTTTATTTATTTTGTGGTAATTCTCATTCACCAATTACCATATAAATAATTTATTTCTAAAGGTTTTCTTCAATTATATTTATAGTTTTACTACACAAGGTTTTACATATCATCAAATTTTCATCCATACATTTTAAACCTAAAGCATTTGGTTTTTACAGGAATAGAAAAATCCTATAGCTACACAAAGGTTTTTACTACCAAGTTCCATATCATATCCTTTTGTATTTATGGTTATTTTTATTTTTTCTGTAAATTCTCTAAGATCTATACAAAATTGTGGAATGCAACCTATAACTGCATAATTTTGATTCATGTTCATACGCATTAGCTAAGAGCTAGTCTATTGGGTGTTATAATTATCTAACATGTTAATATTTACAAAAAAATAACTCCTATTTTATTTTGATTGAAGTCCACTTATCCTATTAAAATTATATAAATGCATGAATTTTCAGGTTTATTTTTAAAAGTTTTGTTTTTATTTTACGAAGACACTATAACTAAATATACTATATTTCCTAATGAACTTGGTATGTTTGGCTAAAAATCTTGCTATTTTGGGACTTTTGAACTAGAGGTTTTTGTCAGGAGTTACTTCTTTTATTGTTTTGATTTTCTTCATGAATTCTTTTACATTTTCTTTGGTTTTATTAGCTACTACACATTTCCATGGTTTACTTCTAAATCTCTTGGTTCAAATGGATTGATTTTGTGTTCTACACTCGTTGGTTTTCTCCTAAATTTAATTTTCAAATTGTTGGAAAAAGATTATCTATTTTATTTTCTTCCTACCAATTGGTTTCTTAACTAATTGTTCAAGGATCTCTAATTTTGATTGAATTTTCTATATTTCCTTCAAAGTTTTGTTGTTTCAAAACTTTTAATTTTTCTATTTCCTTTTACCAAGAAATTTATCTTCTTTAACTAATTTGTTCTTTTATATAGTCTAAGTTGTTTCAAATTTAATTAAAATGTTTAAAGTCTTCCAACTTCTTTTCTAATTCCTAAGGTTATGTTACAATTGTTTATTCTTCTTTGTTGTGTTTCCTGGATTTTTTCTAAATTTTTTATATCATTATCACAATCACAATTTCTTTCTTGTTTGTTATGTTCTTTTAAAACTACTTTTGTTATTTCTAAATTTATTTTTATAAGGTTCTTAAAATATTTAATTTATTCTTTTTTAAATTGAGGGTTCATAAATTTTTACAAAGTTTCTACACCTATTTCTAAATTATAATTCTAAGTTCTAAGACGATGAGCTAACGTAAAGGTTATCAATATAATATTTTACTATTTCAATTTTAATTAGTTTCATATAAAATATTCTTCATAGGTTTTATTTATAATTTTAAATGCAAATATTTAAGTAAGGTTTTGGAACATATATTTAGTAAGGTTTAATAGTAGTTACTTTGCGTACGATTTATCTAAATTTTCTTCACGTTGAATATAGATTATATTACTAAGTTCTTTTACACTATCATAATCTAGTATAAATACTATAAGGACAGAATAAATATAAAATAAAAGCAATCATAAACACCACTTTAATTTTTTACAATTCTCGCAGTACAATTTTCAAACGGTTTTTCACAATAATACTTTAAACGGGGTAAGATGGAAGCTGCATTGCCTTTGGAAATCAATTTAAAGTTTTACATCTATAATAATTAATTAACATACACGAATTTGCTCTGATTTTCATTTCTTAACATCTCCAAGGATATACATGTCTTAATCTCTCAGCTCTGACTGAAGCCACAGAATTTTAAAACATCACTTCGTATCTGATGATGCTTTTTCAACCGGAACTTGACTGGAGCGTGCTGGACTTGCTGGGCTGGTCCGTGAAACCCTGCGTTGGACTCTCACCGCCAAAATACAAGAAATAAAAGGGATTCACGTGGGGGCTCATGATTCTTGCTAATCCCTAGTGAGTTCTTTTCAGATGGAGAGATTGACTGGGAATGAAGTTTTTGTCGTAAGTCCACGTACCTTTTATAGATGGAATTTGACCTAGTATTTATAGTAGATGTTTTTCCCAATTGGATGGTGATAAGGACTCTCTCTTATTGGATGGAGAGTTTTCTTTCCTTATCGCTATCAGACTAATAAGGGATAATTAAGGCGGGTTGTTGAGGGTATCCTACGCCCATATTAATTGAGGGACGATTTGATTTACGGGACGCTTGGGCTCTTTTAGGCTGTCCGTGTTATCGGCCCTTGTGGTGGATGAAGCTGAAGCTCTCAGTTTTGGGCACATGCCGGGAGGCAGGGCGTTTTCTTGGAGCAACATAAATCTTAACAATCTGCTTCTTGGACTTGGGAAGTAAGCGCAGCGCTGTTTTTACAAGCCCGTCGGTGCTCGGATAGCACACGGGCGGACAAAGAGTTTCCCCTGCGCCTGCATGCGACTAAAGCGGGTACTTGAGGTCATGGGTTAAGACTAAAGATTCTAGTTTTAAAATTCCTCTTTCAAAACATGGGTTTCAAAAATTAATTGTTATGACAACATGATCCATGTATGTTAACTATTATTATAGAAAATTTTTAAAATCAAATCCCCATTTCCTGGTTTATCTTTTACCCCTTTTTCCCCCTAAATAAATAAAATTAAAAACAAAGATCAGAGTAAGAACAAAGTATGAAAGAAAATATTACTTATTGTTGCTTTAAGGAAATGTATAAAGTTGGAGTTGCAAACTTTGATAACAAGATTTTCTTTTTACATTAACTATAACATGTATTTATGTTATATACATATATAACATTTATATATTTATAAATATAAATGGTATCAGGGTTTCTGGTCCTGTTGATAATATATTAGGTATTGTATTAACATTTATTAATACAACTCTTTCAAAAAAAAAAAAAAACATTTATTAATACAACACCCATGTTTTCCTTTTATAAATCTACAAGGTGACACCCATGATAATGTATATATATATATAACATGTATTCGCACAATCATGCGTTTTTTAACTATATTATTATTAACTAATATATATGTATTTATAATGATGGTTGGATGGGGAAGGTTACGTTGTTTTATATACATTATAAGCCTCCAAATACATATATTCTCCTGCTATGCTATATATATATATATATATATATATATATATATATATATATATATACTCTTTCTCTTATATATATATATATATATATATATATACTGCTGTATACTCTAATTTTATATGATATACCATAATTATTATTTATTTATTTAATTATGATTCATATTCATATTTCAATTTAAGAATAATAATACATGTCGTTTTAAACAAATATATATAAGATAAAAAAGGTAAAATAATGTATCTTACAATGTATCTATATTTTTTAATAATATCTTTAGTAATTTCATTGTTAATTCAACATGAATAACATATATCCTCTCGTAATATATCCCACCAAAAATCATTATATATATGAAAATGATATATATATATATTCCGAAGTATTCTATAAAATCATTAAGGCATTGAACATTCTTTTACGGAGTCTTCTTTTATATACATCAAAACCCGAGCTAACATGCTACTCTACAATCAACTGATAATTAGTTCCTTAAAACTATTTTTATTTTGTTTTTAGGTAGTTGTCTTATTGCGGCATGTTGTTGTGTTGGCTTTAGATTGGTTTTATTCTGACCAGTCTTATTTCTTGGCGTTTAGATGATAAAAGATATTTACCATGCAGAGGCGTGATTAATCGAAAGTCGTTAATGATCTTGGCATTTGGAATCTTATAAATTCTAGTCATTATAGAATTTTCACATGTATAGGCTTTATGTCGAGTCATTATGTTAGTGCTATTAATCCGGATGTTGTACAATCCTTTAGTGTTTTTAATGAATTTGATTATGTGTTTGAATCAAAAACCTTTTCTTTTAGGCTTATCAAGGTTGATGGCGTAATAAAGCGGTTGAGAATACATATCTGATTTATAGCGTGGCTACATTTGATATTACTTTATTTATTATTCGTCTGAATTTACCGGCGCCGATAAGCGTGCGTCGGCGACAATTTCATGGCGATGCACAACGATGAAAATTATTAAAAATCAAAGAAAATACATGCCAAGAAATTGTGTAACAAATATATATGAAATCATGACTTTTCTTGATTTTGAATTTTTTTTATAATTAATTTAAAATTGTTTAAGGATGGAATTTAAAAAAAAAAAAAACAATAACAACGACAATTATTTTCAACTAAAGAATTTTGAGAAGAAAATTATTTAAATAGTTCATCTTGAACATTTTGGATGGTACCAATTGTTAATTTGTTGCATCTTTCAAGCTTCTTATTAAATGCCCATAGGGCATAAAACCCATTGATACTTATTGTGGACCCTACATTTTGGATGATGCGTTTCCATTTGATGGCGAGACTTGTTTTCTTATTTTTTGCAAAACCAAGTTTAAAAACGGTTGTGGAGTTGCCATTATTTTTTATTTTATGAGAAAAATTTGGATAAGAAAATTAGTTTGTTTTGAATGTGGTTACCGAAATATTGCATCGAACATGTGAGTAAGATGATGCGAGAAGTATCCATAACTTAACAGGTTATATCAGGGTTTCAGCCGCCCGGGAAGTCTCAGGAGGCTGTGTAGGGTAGTGTCGGTGTGGTATGAACAGAAACACTTTCGGGTGACGAGCATTCGGAATATTCATGGTTGAAAAACAAAAATTGTCACAATGAGGAGTATATATACACACAAAGTTGTGAATGCTTCTCTCTAGAAGTTAGGAGGCCGATGAAACTATATATACAAAGTGATAAGGCATTAGAATCAAAAATATTACCTAAAATCTTCTACAATCGACATTTTCCTATTAGAGCCACATACACAAATTCTCTATAATTTCAAACTTTACAATTCTAATTGGGAATACGACATCCTAAAAAGCAAGTGAAACATTTGCTAATTGATCATTTAAAGTGATAAATGCAATCTATTGGTACATGTGAGGTAAGCTTTCAAGTTTCTCTTTTAATATAGTACCCGGTCGGCCTGAGTATCCCAGAAGCATATGCTTTCGTTAGAATCATATTGCATAGGATTACGGCTTAATACAAATGGTAGATTTTGTTGTTGTCGTCTGACCTCATTGGTCCTTCCCATGTTATCTTCAAATCATCAGAATTAATTTTCAACCTATGATTCCTGAATTCTCATTGTCATTGATATGAACTTAGATTATGCACTTGATATTGCTACCACATTTTGTTTTTTCCTCCACGTTATAAGGTCTCTTTTGTGGTATTTCTGGAGATTCAAGTGTTGCTCATAGGTTAACAATTCATCTATTCACTCCATGTGGATGACGTAGTGGGTCACCGATCAACGGTCGTTGAAACGCTTGTCTTTTCCTATCATTCACTCGGTTTTAATGATAAAGGAGCATATTTGAGTTAGAGTAAATCGTTAGAGGCAGCGTTGGACTAGGGGGTGTAATTGGTCGTCGAGTCGATGAGAATTGACCTGGGGTTGAATCGATTAAAAAACTTGAAGATCGAACTTACTCGAACTTAATCGAGCTTTATTTTCAGATGTTTGAAACTTGACTCGAAAAATAGTAGAACAACTCGATAAAGCTCAAATCAATTAAAAAATCAATAAATAACTATAGTCAAACTCGACTCGAGTTTGACTCGATCAATAAAACAATAAACTTCGATTAAGCTCACAGCAGATTATTGAATTATTATGATACTTGAACTAGATTTGACAAACACTCGTTCCGAGGCGACTCAGTAACTCTTAGTCGGTCGGTATTTTCACGAGTCAAACTCGAGTAGCTCACGAGTAGCTTGAATCAATTACACCCCTACATTGGATCCAAAAAAAGTTTAATAGCCAAATTAAACATATATAGCCAAACATAAAAGGTATTTGTGTACCTTATCTCCATCCCCTTTTCCTAGACCTCTCTAACAACCTCCTCAAGGCATCTCCATCTAATATAAAATAACAAAAATAGATGTATCAAAGAGGCTCCATTTGGAACCCAAAAAAATATTAAGAAAAGAAAATAAAGAGAAAAAGTTGAAAAAAAAAATTTGGAGAAAAATAAAAAATAGGTTTAAAAACTAAATAAATTAATTTTATATATTTATTCAAACTCATTTTATATGTTTCTCTATCTTATATAAAAACTAAGAAAATTTTAAAATATATAAAATTTTGATTTTCTTTTATAGTTTCCACAATAAAACCAAACATAAGAAAATTATTTTCCTTACTATTTTCTTTTCCTTTCCCTACCATTTTCCGGTTTCAAACATAGCCCAAAATGTACAGAAATGAAGAGAAACAAGAGAGGAAATAACAGTTTCTAGTAGCATCTATAGAAGAAGAAGCTTTGTTACAACAACTTAAAACATTTATTAGGTATGTATTAACATATTAACAGTTAGCAAGTGGAAGAACATCAACTTCTTTTATAAAGAAGACCTTCCACATTCTCTGTCTCTATAAATAAGCACCCACCCTCCAAATCAAATGCCCTGCCTTGATAGATTTTTTTTTTTGGCCGTTCGTCTTGTGATTCTGATGGCGTTTAAATCAGGTTTTCTCCATGTCACATGATCAACCAAAGTTCTGAATGACTTCTGAATCCAGGTAAAGATTTCATCATGTTCTTGCACCGCCACAGCTGTATACATAGAAGGAATGAATATACATGATGATGCTGCCCACCATCTTGTTTGCATCAATCAACAAAATCTTCCTGCTTGATCTATCATTGTGCCAACTTGGTCTCCACATAAAACTCTTGAAATGTTCCAGACTCGAAGCACGTTAAATATCTAGCTATAATATTTACATATAAATAACTAATTAAGTATTTATATATATATAAAAGGCATGATATTCATATTAAACCAAAATCCTATAAGCTTGAGCTTTTAAGAGAGTTGACCGATATATATATATCTATAACCATATATGGGTAGCGACAAGGTGGAGTGGGAATGATGCTATCCAGTATGGCTGATCTGCGCAGATGTCTGAGTTTATAGGGGTGAAACGATGATATGATCTCTCTTGACTCTACATAGGTTGTAGGTGGTACTTAAGCTTGAGAGGTTACTCTCACCTATACTCCAGGCTTGGTCCTTTGGGTTGAGGCTTGGAATCACTACATTTCTAGTGTTTACATTGAGTCGACTGTGGCGAGAAATGATTTCACACAGAAGAGCTGCCCGATCTTTGAGGTGGTACCACGAAGTGAATGTTATCGGAGTGTGGCAGGCGGATTCGCGAGCGTCCGGCGTCTCTAGGGATGGGCGTGATCACGATCTCATCATTCCACGTGGGTTATAAAAAGTGGTGCCAGCTTGGTGGATGCACCGCTCTTGAAATTTAGTCTTTTTGGATTAGGCTCTTTTCTTGTGGGTTTGGTACCTATCATTCTCTCTCCATATATATATATGTACAAAGAAACAAAAGGAAAAGATTATAAGGGTTTAACCAACAGTAAGTAAAAGTAAAAACAAAGATTAGGCGATGTAGGAATTCCATTCTCTTCGCAATATATTTATTTCATCATGTCATGGAGGTAATGCCTCTAGAAGCAACCTCTCTGAAGAGTGTGTTCAACCCATCGTCATTACCAGAATGACATTCATAAATACTATTCACATTTGTACCTTTGAGGACTGCATCCGCATTAACTAGTAAAGCACTAAAACAAACATGCATATATTTATATTTACAATTTCCTTCCAAAGATCACTAAATTTATTGTATAATACGGAAATGAGAATTTCAGCAGGGTTGGTTGTCATAATTTTTCTGCCACCTACGTTAGATCTCATTAGGGGTGTGTCGAAGTCAAGCCATCTGAGAGCCAACGAGCAACCGATTAAAAACTGGGCGACTCGCTTCGAGCTCAATTGAGCTTTCTTTTAGATATTGAAGCATTTCGAAAAATGATCGGCTTCGCGAAGACTGTTCGATAAAGCTCGAATCAATTAAAAAAATCAATAAATAACTACCGCCTTGTGAAATCGGCTAGAGGTTCGGCTCGATTAATAAAATGATAAAAATTTCAGATTAAGAAGCTGCAGTGAAACAGCTTCGAATCAGTATTGTGATACCCCAAACTCGACTTGTAAACTCACCGAGCTAAACCGAGCTCGAGCTGACGCTCGATTAACCTCGAGTCAGTCCGGTATTGTGCAGTGCTCGGTGGCTTACGGCTCATTTACACCCATAGTTCTCATTTCACTAAGTTCCAACAATTAGGTTCTATGTTATCTTGACTTTGTGTATCTTAACGTCTGTATCACTTGAGTGTGAGAGGGAAAAATGAAGATTTCAAATAGATGATAAAATCTTCATAATAATCTTAGGCTCTGTTTGGAATCGAAAAGTACTAGGGAAAGGAAAAAAAAAATTAACTAAGGAAAATGATTTTCTCATGTTTGGTTTCTGGAAAAATACAAAGAAACAAAATATAATAAAAAAATTCTTCAATTTTTATATATTTTTAAATTTCTTCCAGTTCTTATATAATAGAAAAGCTCAAAATAAAAACGAGTTTGAATAAACACTTATATATAATTTTTTTTGACAACTAAGCACTTTGTTCTGATGTATTAAAGCGCCCCACTTGGGACTCAAACCAGGGACACCACCTTCCTCGATGTCCTACGCTTCTTAAACCCGAGCGATTATAATTAATTTATTAAGTTTAAACCTATTTTCTTTTTTCCAAAATTTCTTTTCTTCCACTATTCACATTTTACCAGCTTTTGTTTCCTTAGTACTTTCGGGTTCCAAGAAGCGCCAAACAAATTAAAAGTGACGCTATCATGCTAAAAAGAGAATTATTATAGCGAACCGAGCGCTACGAGAGGCTGGCTGCTTCTGGCCAGCAACTGGTGTTGAAGAGGGGGATTTCCGATTGCACACTTTTTCCAATGCCACCACGAATATGACTACTCTTCCTTTCTGAGATGTCGAATGTGGTTGCCTACTATACGGGATTACGCAACCTACGGTGTTGGGAATAGACTTTGCAGTGCGGCGCAGCTTCTGGGCGGTGAGCGATATAAGGTTCATAACGGTTGCCATCATCTTGATGAAAAATCAAGTTACCACATGATTATCATGGATCTTCGATACCATCAAAAAGATTATGAGGCCCATGGCTCACGTTCAGACAAAGCACTAGGAAGAACTGATAAAAGGAAAATAAAGAGAAAAAGTGGGAGGGAAAATTTTTTGGAGGTGTTAAAAGGCATGATATGATAGGGGAAAACCGGCCAACACAATAACAAACTGAATAACAGAGCAAAAAGGTAGCACAATTAAATTCCCCTTTACTTGCAAGAACTTATGAGGAGGACCAATAAAAATATAGCGCAAAAGCAGTAGAGTAGCACCTGAGGGAACACGATTTGTTTAACGTGGAAAACATTCCCAAAGTAAGGGTAAAAACCACGGTCGTCAGGACAAGAAATAGCTCCACTATGATCAATAAGGGTACAAGAGTTTTCCAATAAGTGCCAAAAATGTGCTATGGCAACAATCAGAATCGAACACCAGTGCTTCGATACGAAATAAGAAGAAAAGAAATACTAGCGGAATATAAACTACGAAGCACTTATCTCCCTACTCAGATATCAAATCAGGCGATTCAAGCTAGGTACAGAATGAAGTATCACGTTTTCCGAACCTGCTGTCAAAGAAAATCAGCCCGGTCAACGGTGAACGAATCTGCAGTTGTAATCTACGAAAAACGATACTTACAGTGGATGTGCGAAAATCACGTAAGGCACTAACGCGCCCTGTTACTCTCTCTTTTCTTCCAGTATATTTATAAAATGAAGCGGCTCTCTTGTGTACTGTCGACCCTCTCGAAACTTAAATAAATTGAGACAAGTGGCACTCACAATGTTGGGCTTTTACTCCACATAGGAAGGGGCGAAACCAACAATACCACTGTATGTGGAGATGACCCGGCCGGCCTTAGGCGATCTGTATGACTTAAGCTTACCATCTTGGTAATCTGGCGTCATCGTATCGGCACCATTATCATCGATGTGATTTTAGCCAGCTCTAACAGCAGCATCGAAGCATCCGCGTATCCGCGATGATGCCTCGTAATCGATGTGCTTAGACCTTGAATGAAAGGTTGGTTCTTCTGAAGATAAATAATACTTCACGACTATCGAGTAGTAGATATTTTATGTTGAACAACACCAGAAACTCTTTGCAAGAATTTCTTCGCTATAGCAACTCTTGCATACTTGTTAATGGCAATAAATTACAACTACGTAGTAAAAATAAATTTCTGTGCGCTCTGCATGACTAGGCGCGAGTCATGACTCCTAACGAAATTAATCATATAGCGAGAAGTGGACTTCTGAATCAATGTCTCGACTGCCGTATCGAGTCTGAGTATCCCACCATAGTAGGCTTGTCATCACGAAACAAAGCATCATATATTAGCAATTACCTGAAGATACCGCAAAAATCCATTTTGACATTCGATGCTCTGCACAGGTTTGTGAAAATCTGACCATACAGCGGCATGTCGTATATCTGGTCTTGTGTACACACCATTGCATACATCAAACTTCCACCGAGATCATAAAGGCAGTTGCATATATAATTTCTCATCTTCATTTGATGGACTTTGTTTAGAACTCGGAGGAAGGAGCAAAATGAGTAGCAGAGGGTGTAGCACCACCTTGGCCTTTTTCCATGTGGAATCTCTTGCAGCACTCGCCCAATGTGGTGTTCTTGGCGACAACATGACTTTTTCTCAGCTTTAATCACGGATGATTCTTATACCCAAGAATCTGTGTTTTGCGTCCATACATATCCTTCATGGAAAATGGCTTTCCCACGATTGCTCTGCTTTAACACGTCAATCATGGAAACATTTTACGTGATCGCGTGTCGTGTTGTCTCAGCTTTGGGATAGTGGGGTGTAGGTTGAAAGAAAAACCGGACACCGATGATGAGATCTTCTTTCTGTGGCTCGCATGGCGAACTCAGCTTTGTTTGTACCCCACGCCTTGGAGCTTTAGCTGACCATAGGCTCTTTTCTAAGCCTACACACGCATAGTCTTCCTTCAGCTGACATGAAACCCATCGGTTGCTTCATATGAATCTCTTCTTCGAATGCCGTGAAGCGGTTTCACATCCATTGCTCTACCTCCAAATCAAGTAGCGGCCCGAGCTCTCAGCACGGTTCTAATGGATGACATTTTTTACCACAGGAGAGAAAATCTCATTAAAATCAACACCCTTTACTTTGACTAAACCGCTATACTAATCGGCACATACCTCGAGGCATAGTGTTACGCCATGCTTCACCACGCCGATCCACTTGTTGTAGGCCCTCTTACCTTTAGGCAGCACTTCACTAAATCAAAAGTGTGATTATCATGTAGGATTTCCATCTCATCCTTCATTGCATCCAGCCACTTTTTCTTTTCTTCCTCTCCATGGCCACAATAAACTCAGTTTCTTCATCATCTATTCAAGAATCACATACTCATTCAGGGAGAATACACTCTTAGAAGGGAGTTGTCTCACGATTTGGACCTCGAGTTGAACTTGAGGTGGTTACATTAACATCACTCAGATTTTCATCTTGTGACATGTCATGCTCCTCTTCATCATCATCCGCAGAGACATGTCTACTTCATATGCGAGGTTCTTGATCACCAACATCGATGAGGCATCGATGTCGATTCTGAATAGTAATTTGAATAAAGTTTCCAAAAATCAACCACACCATTGTCTTCCTTGAGTGTGAACTCCATCTTATCAATGTCTTCAATGGTTTGATCTTCCATGAATTTCATCAAAACTAACAAGCTTCTTCTCAATAGGATCCTGGGGTTGACACATCAGCAAATTCATCCTCACCATATTGATAGACCAATACACTTGCCTTGACTTTGCATCGAGCTTGGATCTTTTCATATCCTTTGGAACATGCACAAAACTCTTTGACCAAAACCACTAAGTGATCGTACTTTACATTCTTGCGAACCAAATTTTTGTTTGGCACCTCACTATTAACCTTGAGGCGGGATTAGAATTGATGCGTTACTTGCGTGTGTACAGTGCCTCTGAAGTGCTTGGGTAACTTAGCTTGAGAGAGCGTACACCTCGCTCTCGATCAGTATCTGTGTCTCTTTACTTAAACCAGTGTTAGTGAGGAGTTTTAAGGAGGGAGTCTTCTCATGTGCGAAATGCCATCTTTGCTTTTCTGATGATATCAAAGGTCTAATACTCACCACCATTGTCGATGCGGTTATTTCGAGCTTTGCGAAGCGCCTCTCGTGAGCCACGAAAACTCTCTTTGAACTTTTCCAACACTTGGTCTTTTGACTTCAAAGCATGAACCCGAGTTTTGGAATAATCATCAATAAATGTAACAAAATAAAATTGCACCACTAAAAGGATTTCACCTTCAAGGGGGCCTGAGCATGCGAATGCACCAGATTCTAAGAAGCAAGTCAGATTTTCTCGAGAGGATGCTTCTTGAAGGATACTGGTTTGAACACGATCATCTTGATGAGAGCGTTTGCCGAATCTGCGTTCTTGAACTTGGGCGCATGTCCTTCTTTGCTAGACAATTCATAACCCCTTCTCAGCGATATGAGCTGCAGTCTTGATTACTTACAAAACCTCTATATCCATAGCATTCACCTTGTCACTAGCAGCCCAGCTTTTGTCGTCTGACTTTGGCGACTCTTGCCACTTTTGCCGCGACTAAGTTACCTTTTGTGAGTTTCCACTTTCGGAGCAAAGTGGTTATCATAACGACATATGAAGTACCTTACGAGATCGAAATTAAAGCGGACATCGGGCATGTTGTTTGTTCTCTTGGTAACAGCGCATATTCCCGTGTTGGTTTGCAAGCGGACATCCTGACTGAAATAACCTTGGATGCTTCGTCATTACCGTCTTGAAACTCGAAATCACGGAGTGTAAGATGTGAAGAACTCCTTCTAGGTGGCAACATCAGGTGTAGCACCTTATCGATTAACACATGCTCTCATGAGATACAAATTAAATTGAATTAGGGTCATGGAGAATACTGAGATCATCAGCATTGCTTGATAGTCATTCTTCACGATCATCATGATCTACTCTTCCGCAGCTTACCCGCTTTTGTCTTTACTCTCTTTCTTCCATAGAAAAGCCGGTTCTTTGGTGTACCCTATTTTGTGATAATATTTTTCGATATTCTTATCTTTGAGATCTGGACTTGCTTCTGCTCTTGTCTCTACCACCTTTCAACTCCTTTTGGCTTCTCCCCCTCGCTTTTGATGTGGCTTCCTCCCCAGATAGGTAGAAATACCTTACGCCTTTTCCTTCCACCATCTCTTCATTAAGAGCACTAGTCTTTTCCATTTGCAAGGGAACAACACCATTGAGGCAGCACTAATCATGGAAACTTCGAAAGTGTCTCCACGAATCGGGTAGAGTTTATTAATAGAAATGACACATCATCATCAAACTTGATACGCGGTGACAGCGTCTGGCATGCCCAAGAAATTGCTCAGTGCTGATAAATGGAGTTCCATCCTTGTACTAGATTGACAAATTCTTCAACTTAAGCCTATGATTTATTTTTACAACCACTGATTTAGAAACATCTGAGGACTCGAAGTGTTTGCCATGGTTACTGCATTGTGTATGTGACGGCGATAAGATTATAAATAGGTTCATACGCAGTGCACGATAAAACCGCATGCGCGCTCGTATAAAGAAACCCACTCTTCGTGGGGGACCTTGGACTCAGGCTTTGTGCGCGAGGCAGAGCCATAATGATGTTTGCTGATAACAAGTCCTTCATCTTATGCTTGGAAGTGATGATAGTTTCAACCACATTTGAATCTGGCTCATATCAACCGCCCATCTTTCAAACAGTAGAAACGCAGCCACTTTCCCCAACACAACTTGGCTCGATGCACCACTCGATGGGGAAAGCAGGTAACACAATAACAAACTGAATATAGGAGGCAAAAATTGGCATCAATTTAATTCCCTTTACTTGCGAGACTTATGAGGGAGGACCCGATCTCTGTAAATATATATTATGGCTTGAGAAATCAATAGCACCTGAGAACCTGATTTGTTTAACTGTTGAAAACCTTAAAGTAAGAGGTAAAACCACTGGAATTATCACGTGGGACCTTCAAAGAAATAGGCTCCTTATGATCGATAGAGTCTGAGAGAGTTTCCAATAAGTTACTTTAAAAATGTCTTGCAACTTGACGATGGGATGAAATATGATGCTTCAATGCAAAATAAGAAGAAAAAATACTTTGGCTTGAGAATGCAAACACGAAGCACCCATCTCCCTACCACCGGATATCGTAGCTAGGCAGTCCCGCTGTGCAGAGTATTATCGTTTTCGAACCTCTTGTGTCAAAAATCAACCCGATCACTTGTTGACAGTCTTTGCAGTTGTAATCTAGAAAGCGATGCACGGCGGTGGATGTGCGCTCCACTGCATTTCTTTGCCTTCTCTCTTCTTCGCCTCATTCCCTATGCTGTAAACGCTCTCTTGTGCCTGTCGGCCTCTGCCAATGTGATGAAGTGGAGACAAGTGGGCTTTCACAATGTTGGAGCTTTACTCCACGGAAGGGAGCCCAAAAACCCGACGCAGCGATATTAATATTAAACTGAATCTAAAAGCTTGAGCGCACCTAGGATAGTTGGTTGTTTAGCATAGTAATAAAACTTTGGTTTAATTGAGGTTGTAGGTTAAAGACTTTTCTCGCAATTTATTCGCTTGTTATTTATTTGATTTGAAAGTCGTAAGGCCTTTGGTTTTGTTTGACTCTCCGTCTTGAAGTATGAGGTTGCACGTGAAGGTGTTAAAAGGCATGATATTCATGTTAAGAGTTGGCTGTTTAAAAGGAGGAAAATATAAAATAGGTTTAAACTTAATAAATTAATTCTATATTTTATTCAAATTCATTTTATTTGTTACTCTCTATTATATAAAGTTGAAATTTGAAATAATACACAAAATTTGAAGAATTTGATTATATTTTATTTTCTTTTATATTATATCTTAGTAGAACCAAACGTGAGAAAGGTATTTTCATAAACATTTTTTTCTTTCCCCTAATATACAGTTCTATTCAGGGCCTAAGTATTTAATCCATAAATTTTACATTATATATAGATTAATTTACAAGAACAAGCCAAAAAAACATAAGGATTCAGCAGTAACAAATCTCAGAAGGACACACTGACATCAAACGCCTTTGCACAACACATAAAATTGTACTTTTTATCTCATGTTAGGAGGGTACAACATAACATGACAGTTTTTCTTCCTTTTTGCTTTTTTTTAACTTTTATTGATAAGGTAAACAAAATGTTATGCAACAATGGCCACTATAACTTGAATTTTCAGTGATTTGTTGTTAGACGAAAATATAATAATATATTTCCAAAAATTAAAGTATCATATAGCAATTGGAAAAACATTCTAAGAAATTAGTATGAAAAACAAGAGACTGCTCACTTTAAGATAAGCACATTAAGGTAAAAGCTACCCTTTCTTCTATAAAATGTGCTGAAAATAACATATATTACCGACAATGTATGCTAACGATTGCCTTGAATTTTCAGTGCAAAAACAGTAATGAAAAAAACTGCACAATATTAACCATATTAATCTGCGGAAAGAAAAATCATGTTTTGGTTTATATCCTGAAGTATCGGCGAAAATTCTCCAAATTAAGCTTAAGTGCTCTTATAATGTGGTTCTTTTTTTCACTTTGATCGAAGTAAGGAAATCGTAAAATGGAGGCTGCTATTCAATTATACAAAGGAGTATACAACACCGACAAACTAACGGGTAAAAACAAAATACCCACTGACCCCAGAGATTAACGTGTGATAAGGCAATAAGGTTGTAACGAAAGAATGTGAGAATTAACAGTCTACCGAGAACAAAAGGAATGAACAAAGCACTTTTAAATCTGTTGGGGAGAAACTCTTCATTTCAAAACACTGACTTTATTCCTTTCTCTTTCAGTTGCTATGACCAAAAAGAACAGCCCTCGAGCCGCTTTCTCTTTTTAAGCGAAATTATTCGACCAAAAAGCAGGTCATGATTAGCCATGGGGCACCAACCTTTCACATGTCAAACAAAGGACCCAGGAATTCCCAGGACCATGAGCGATGCTCAACAAATGTTCAATGTTTTCTTTAATGCCACCTGAGGGCTTGTTTGCATGAGGGAGAAACCCCGCCTGGCAGGTTGATCCCAGTTGTTAATACTTATCTCCACCAAGCTTCCCCCAACGAAAGAGCCCGTTTAGGAACTCATTTATTCAAAATAACGGTTTTGGAAGAGGCATGTCTCTCCCCCTCAGTGTGAAGCTTTGATTTCTTACAGAAATGACATCTTGCACAAACACAGCCCTTTGTCTCTTCAAGGGTTTATGTTTTTATCCTTGATCGGATTAAAGATTTTCCAGATCTCGTTAGAAGTGTTAGAATGTCTTTCAAGCGGAATCCAAACCACTTTGGCCTCTCCTCCTCTGGGGCCTCCCCGAACCTCCTTCAGGTGGCTCTTGGAGGCAGGAACATTGTATAACATATGAAAGAACATCTTTGAAGGGTTCCTCTTTTTCCATGTCCTCTATGTTGATTCTATTTCTGTCACCCCTAAAATTAGTTTTGCTTTGTTGTTTTATAGAAGGATTCTTTATAGTTTCTTTCCATAAGCCACACCCAGTGCCTCTCACAGATCTTTGTTACAGCCAACATAGCTTCCTTTTGCCCCATGTTTTTGTATCACGATAATGGATTTCGGGCCTTTGCCTCTGCCTCAAACCTCCAGCACCATTTTCCCAAAAGAGCCTTATTGAGAGAAGAAAGTTTTCGGATTCCCAAACCACCCCTCTCCCTGCTTGAGCTCACAATCTTCCAATTGACATTGTGGATTTTCCTATCCAAAGCTCCTCCACCCCATAGGAATTCTCTTTGGATTCTTTCAAGTCTAATCTTGGCCGATTCACGACTTTGGGATTTAAGTGGGGCATGAGGAGGTAAGTAAATACGAGGAAGGGTGCTTCGAATAAGCGCGAGTCTTCCCCCTTTGGAGATGTATCACCTTTTCCATAAGGCCAGTCTCTTCCAAAACTTCTCCTGGACAGCATCCCAAACCTTTGTGGACTTATGTCCTGCATCAAGAAGAAAACCAAGATAAGTTGTGACAAGGAGCCTACGCACTGCCAATACAAGGCAACAAGTCGGGGTTCTGCACATCCCACAGTACAATGAGAGAACTTTTCTAGTTTATCCTCATCCAGAGCGCTTCAAGCCCAGGAGCGAAGGCACAGCTACAATTACAACTTTTTATAAAGCAAAAACTAATTAACTTACGATCGTCGTGAACATATCTCAATATCTATATATATATATATATACTTACTCTATCTCCTATATATATATATGACCAGGCCTTTGCTTAATGGCAAATAGGAAAATCAGGAAAAAGGTGGACAACCTAATGAGAATGACCCTGAGGACTGCACTTATAATGTGGATTTTCAACAACCAACATTTACTTAATCATCAAGAACATAGCTCAATCTCTCTCTCTTTCTCTCTCTCTCTGTCTCTCATGACCTCATTAAAATGTTTCGATTTAATAACATCAAAAACAAATCTTGGAGGAATGAGCCAAATCCTACAGAAAAAACATTGCAATGTCCAGTATTGGTGTGATAATTACTGGTGTTATCTTGTAGGTCTATCTAGACCAGTAGCATCAACCCATGAATCCCCACAAAAGAAGTTATGACCTCCAACAACAATGGCCACTTGTGAAAAAATCATGTAATAATAATAATCTTATAATCGAAATGAAAACCACACAAAATTAATGTTATAAACGAAAACGACTAGAAACAGGTAGTGCTGTTAGAGACAATATCACATACCTCTACAAGGCAGTGGCTGTTTACATTACTCCCCAGTTATCATTACATCAGAATGCAATACAGAAGGTTGGGTTGAACCATCAATTAATAATCCACCTATAACAAACCAAATCATAGAGTACAGTAATTAACAAGGAAAATTAGGAGTTTTGTCCCAAAATAATACATTTAAAACAAAAAAATACCGATCTAGTATAGATTTTAAATAAAAATGCCCAAACTAGTGCTTCCTCTTCAAAATCGTAGTTGGTGACTCGCTGGGTTTTAAGCATTGGATGAGCTTTAATCTGTAATAGATTGGCCGATCCTTGTTTTAAAGGAAGTGTGTTACAGAACAGTAAAAAATAGCACCTTGGGGTCAATGTTTGACAGTTTCCAGCTAAAAGAAACAGCACCACTAATTTTAAGCACCACCCTCCGCCATTTAGATTTGACCGCTGCGGTTTCATGTTGTTTGCAAAAGTAACAGTGCTAGGCACATATCTGCCAGAATTACTTGTACATCATTATTTGATCAGGATTCATGGTCTTCTAAGGAATCATCATACAATTCAAGAGCCATGACCAGATACAATCAGAAAAATTAATATCTTTGTCATTTGTATGATAATTATCAAGGCTCAATGTAGTAACCATTGTTTATAATTATTTTTCCATGAAAAAATCGAGTAATTAGATATGTCATCATAGAAATGCACTGCATCTTTACATATAATTATGAAAAAGCTGTTGAAAACAACTTCAAACAGTATCTAAAAAACCCAAATATAAAATTGAAATAACAGGTCAAAGGTACAAACTGATCAATCAACATGAACAAACTGCTACTACCAACCCTCACTACCAGGAGGAGGATATAACTGAAATGTATTAATATGGATTAGGGTTGTCGTCTACTATTGATCATGACAAAAATGAAGGAGTTAAATCCACGAAACAAGGGCAAACTGTAGATGTTCTGGGACAGTATCGGAAGGTATAATTACAGGCAAACTCTAACAGTTGATTTCCGAGGATCATGACCCTTGAGTTTTGTGGTTATTAAAAGATTCTTGGGTTTTCTGCAGGGAGTTTCCTTTCTTTTCTTCTTTTGGTTTGACGAAAGCAAATGAGATAGAATAATAAAGTACAGAAGCACTTCCCAGCTTTCCTACAGACAGCTAGGGATCATATGACAGGAGGAAGAAAGAGGCACAGTCAACCAAAGGACTCCCAAACTGTACTAAGCACAACCATCAACAAAATAAAAGCCAATATCTCAAATATTTAGAACTTTGATTTGGAATCTGGAAAATCTGGAAAAGGAAAGGGAAAAGGAAAAGAAATGATAAGAGAGAAAATGATTTTCTTATGTTTTGAATCGCGAGTGGGAAAATCAAATATGTCAAAGTGCTTGAGCTTTACGTATTTTTTTAATTTCTTAAATCGGCACATAATAGATGTTTCAAAGGTAAATGAGTTTTGAATAAATATATGAAATTAATTTATTGCTTTTATGTAATTTTTTTATTTCGGCCTGGAGTACTCTGCTTTTCATAAAACTATATTTGATTTTCTTTCTTGGCATTTTCGGGTTCTAAGCGAACTTTAAACAAAAACGCAGACTCAAAGAAACAAAATAACAACAATCAACATATATTTTCAAATTAACATTCAGTTTACTCTTATAACATCCCTGGAAGTAGTGTGATACTGGCAATCATATAAGTAAGAATGCTTTGCGGTACAAATCTCTCTTTAGTTCATGAGTTGCTCGAGCTCGGCGGCTAGGATTGTCGGGAAGTGAGCTGATTCAATGTTTCAGTAGTTCTATCGGTCGGTCGAGTATTATAATGCCGAAACTCGGTGATCGTGGTACATGTCGAGGAGTTTTATTAGTTTATTAATCAAGTCGATCTTAAATTTGTTGATTTGAGTGGTCGGTGGAGCGATATAATTATTTATTAATTTTTAATTGATTCGAGATTTGTAATCGATTTCGGTAAGAGCATTTTTAGTCGGCTTGTCTAAGGCTCGATTGAGGTTGACACGCTCTGTATCAACCCGCCTGGATTACACCCATATTGCAGAAATGGTTATATAATAAAATTTCAATTTCAAAATAAATAAGTAAAATAAAATAAACAGGCATGATTTAAGCACCAATTTACTTAAAAAAAAAAAAAAGAGTAACCAAGGAACTGGATCAGGGAAGAAGGTTTGTACCGCTTTGATTGCCTGAGCACCCTGCCGAAGAAGCGCCACCAGACCCTCTATCTTCATCTGAATGCTTTCAATGAGCCGTTCCCAACAATGGCTTCAATCTTCTTGAACCAGTGCCACTGACGAACTGGAAAACCCCCAGAATTCATCCTCTGCAATTCCACTTTGTACCTCTTCTTCAAGTTATCGATCTTGTTCTTGCATTGCTCCACACTCTTACACGATTTTTGAAGCGGCCGAGAGTCCTCGGCGGTTTCGGCGTACGAGTAGAAAGCGGCGGCTCCGGAATCGGCGTCGGCGGCGGAGACTTTCTCGGCGCTGGCACTGGGAAATACCTGCTGCCGCTGGTGGTGGTGGTGGGTGAGCGCGTGGTGGGGGGAATCGTCTTCGATTAGAGGGAAATCGTCATTGCATGACGCCATGAAAGAGATTAAAGCTAGGGTTAAGACTACGGTTAGGGTTAGGGTTAGGGTTAGGGTTAGGTTTTCAAACCAGGGAAGGAGCGAGAGGGAGAAGAGAAGTGAAGGATTAGACGACGTTAAGTCCAGGTGACGGATCGTTTGGCCTTAGCGTTATAACTCTAACGGAGTTTGTTCGCCGTTAAGCTTCTTCGAAAACGCCGTAAAGGTTCAAACGGCTAAATTTGGTTTGAAAATTGGCAATTAGACTAAGCATGAAGGTCCACGTCATCAATACGACTCTCAAGTAAATTTACATAAAAATTAGTGTTTTCTCCCAAAAAAAAAAACTTTTAAATTAAAAAAAAAAAACAAATTTAGTACCAGTTTAAAAAAAATATAATAATTAGCGAAGCAAACCATATTAATGTGAATTAATAAGCTACGGTTTTTAAGCTTAAAAAATTTAAAGCGTAATTCTTATTACGGTTTTGATGAAAGCATGATGGTTGGGCTGGAACCCGCGCAAATCTGGGTCAAATTTGGCTCGAGTTTCCAGTTAGATAAAATAAGAGTCCAATCAAACCCTAATTTGGGGTGAACCTGGCTAAAAATTCGAATGGATTGGATCAAATTTGACCTAATCTAAGGGTCATTTTAATACATTTGACCATTTTAACGGTTTGAGGCAAGATAAGAGTTAACTTGGGTTACAAGAGTAAACTACTGTATGAAAAAAGCTATATTTTAAAATCTTTTTAAAAAGCTACATTTTAAAATCTTTTTAAAAAGCTACATTTTAAAATCTTTTTAAAATCTTTTAAAAATATTTTCAAATATTTTTAAATATTTTAAAATATTTCCAAAATATTCTAAAATCTTTAAAATCCACACAAAATATTTTAAAAGAACAATCATATATATTAAATAAACATTCTCACTTCATCAATTTATTTATTTTAATTATTAATTTTATATATTTTATTTTAATTATATAAAATAGATAAATATAATAATTATTTTTTTAATAGTGACAATAATAAATTTATATTTTTTATTTTTTTTATTAAAATGTTAAGATATTATACATATATTATATAAATATTTTTCATTTTATCAAGTTCAACAAATTACTTTCATATAATTAAGATGTTAATTTTAAGTATATAAAAAACAAAAAACTTAATACTTAATAAAAAAATGATACTAAAAGCGCGACAACTTCATCACTTATCTATTCAAGCGCTATTCAGCATTTAGTAAAATAAAAGTTATATTCAACATTCAATAAAAAAACAAACGCCCCCTACAAACTTTTCAGACTTTCAAACTTAATTTATTTTTATAGAATGAAATCAATTATTCATTATATTTATATATTTAAAATCAAAGCATTAATATACACATTACATTTATAAATAATCTTCTTACTTATTTTATCAGGTACAAATTATAAACAATTTTTTAATGAATTTTAAATAATTTATATTTTATTGATATTTATGTAAAAATATCCATCGATATATCTCCGATATATCTTGGATATATCTCCGATATATCTTGGATATATCTCCAATATCTTCGATATATCCAATATATTCGTAAATTTCAAGTACCGATATATCTATTGAAACTAATATTTTAATCTTTGAGTAAAGGTTAGAGCATGAAAGAAAATATGGAATAAAAATTGTGAAAAAATGACATAAAATTTAAGTCTCTATTAAATTTGTGAAAAATGCTATTGAAATATGGGAAGGCATGAAATAAGATTGAAAACATGTAAAAATATAACATAAATAGGGATTTAGTAAAATGGTTAGAAAAACTTATATTAAAAAACTTAAGATTATAGGTTGAAGGTATTTATTTTTAGTTATCAAGGGATAATTATTTTCCCCACGATGTGAGAAAAACATAATAAAAATGTCACATCCACATATTACTTAGCTAGATTAGGACTATGTGTGAAAGACATATTTCCCCACTACAAATCAAAGTTTATTACATTATAGTTAAAGTATTTAATTTTTAATATTTTTTTTACTTTTTTATTATAAAGTTGTAGTATTATGTTTTTTCAGTCTAATTCTTAACCTTTGAACGAGATCTCTTTGATGGAAACATTCTTATTTTAAAATTTAGAAATTTTTGAAAATAATTTTTAAGATATGATATGATTCTTCACATTTCATGCAAGGAATGTTACTTTTTATATATATTTTGATATCGGAATGTTACTTTTTATATAAAAATCGCTTTAACTTTCTATTTCTCAAACTAAAAGCATTAATGACTCAAAAAAAAAAAAGAAAAAAAAAAGGAATGTTTTGCCAATCATCCATATTTCCTATTGTAGAAATTAAACCATGATAAAATCAACCCTACTGTGGATGAAACAGCATATTCAAATTCAATCGTTCTGAATCTCAGAGTCCCTCCAATTCATAGCTTTTACACACTTTCTTTTCGATTCTTGTTTTTTCTTTTATGTTTCTGATAATTTATGGCTTCGTTTTCTTCCCGCCAAGCCACCATTGAAATTCGAATTTCTACTCCAGCCATATCCACTTTGACGGTTTCGTACGCGAATCGCGAGGCCTGGTGGAGCAACTCTGGTTAGTATATTCTCTCTAAGAATCCGGTGCTCTTAATTGTGATTACGAGACTGGTCCGGGGATGATACGGTAATTGGCATTAGCGAATCTGGGACTCTTGAGGAGGGTCATGGTGAGTGATCCGGGATTTTTGGCGAAGCGTGGATTCTTGAAGTTGAATCCTTTGTTAAAATTACGACAAACATGATGCAGGTTCTGGCAGAGTTTGTGAATAAGAAGATTGAGAGTGAGGTTGGGGGTTTGAGAAGAGAGTTGAGTGATAAAATTGAAGAAAAAGAAATCTTGGTGGTCGATCACCCAGGTTTAATAAAGCGAGATGTTGGAGAGAGAAAGAAGTTAGTAGGGGTTGTGGAATTTTGAGAAAGAAGATTTGGACTAAAATGCTGATGGTTGATGAATGTTAAGGGCCCCCAATAATGGAAACGAGGGAAATGAGTTTGGATGAGATCATGATGGTTGCCAGTTTATGTAGAAGGAAGTAAGAGGATATTGAGGTTGTCGGAGCTTCAGATAGAATTGGAATTATGCATTGTGAGGATTACATTAGGAGCCAAGGTTGTTGCTTTCGGAGGCCATTATTTATTGCTCGGAAAGGATTAGGCATTGGTTTCAAAAAGATTAAGTCAACTAGAATTTTATAGAATTCGAAGATGTTGAAAGCAGAGTTTTTGGAGAGCCGTAAGTGTTTTCCTCTAAAGAATGGTGGATTTGTTCGATTAAGTGAGAACAACTATTATTCGAGTATTACTTTAAAACATATTGACAAAAGGTGATCTTTATGTAACTCTTTTGTTGTTTTGGAGCGCTCTACACTTCTGTGCCTGCGACGGAGGACGATCTGCATATGTTGCTTTCTACCGTTTGAAGACTTGTTGGAAAGGATCTATTATTTATCAATATTGAGGTTTTCTATACCCTTGGCATTTTATGAAGCGGATGGATGGTTTAAATGCTCTGCAAATTTTTTATTATACATGCAATCAGATGATCTTAAATGAATATCAAAGTTATGCCATTGCAAGTATTGTTGTAATAGATTGCATGTGACATTTATTTGTTAGCAGCCTCTAACGTTTGCGAGGCAATGCTGAGTGCATAGCTTGATATTTCATTAAGATCATACGAGATTGTGTTCTCTTACAAAATTTCTATATAACCATCCATCTACCTCGCAAAGTATGAAAACACCACATATCTCTTCGATCAGGCCACACCCTCGCTCAACGTTTAGCAGAGGGGCGCTAAAATTTAGGATTGCTCATATCATAAGGAGCCCTCAAACCAACATAGAAAACTGGCGTATATTCAAGTAAGCTTATGGAGTGTCAATTTATCCCCAACCTGTATGAACAAAATCCCTAAATGCAAAAACACTTGTAGAGCTTTCTACAAAACTTCATTCAGCTGCCTAACATAGGCATAAGCAGACTTATGCGAACCAACACCTAACACTTTAGATAACCATGATTTACGGTACCTAACCCCGAACTACGATTGCATATTTTATTGGCTTCATGCCAGTGCATGTCTCAGCATTCCTCCCAGCTCACTCCTGACCCCGCCAACGATGTCAAACAAATCAGCTATCCCAGTGTATACTTTCTCAAAAATTTCATGCCTATTCTCGACATCTCACTATTTTCAATGGGTGATGACTGCAATTACTGGCTTCCGAATTTTTATCACTCCCTCAAACGACATTCTATTTGCATCAGGTAAACCGGCGAAAGATTCAACCGATGATAAATAAGTCTACAGGTAACAAGAGAACCAGTGAATTTCAACTGAATAAATGCAGTTTGGTACCGAGTCTGAGTGAAGAGTGCGGGAGATAATATAGCTAGAGTGCACGAAGTGCATGACGATCAAGCGCGATGGTCGGAAATGTATGCTATCGAGGCTATAAGAATCGAAAAAAAGAAAAAGATCTGCCACTTATGTGAATTAGAGGAAGACTTCTAATTGCAACGATGGTTATTTATTTCTCCAGTCAGGCTGAGTTTCTATCATGGTTTCAATGAAGTGCTTTCTCACTGGCTTCATAAGTAAGGCCCTAATCGGCATGAAATGAAGATCGTATCGGAATTTCTCAATTCCTCTCTTTAATATCTTCATATTTCTCTCTAATTCTTTTGATTTACAACACGTTATCAACACGCTCTACTGAAGCGATAGTTAGTTTCGAACATTTGCCCTTACTACCGCTCCCTCCGGTACTCATGGCTTTTTGGGCCCAGTGTTTTTATTGTTTTCGGCCGGGATTCGAACCAATAACTTCCATCATACTATTGTTTTACACTACCATTGTGCTACTTTATTTTTTTTTTTGTTGGCTTTTATTCTATTTCTCTATAATTATCATTTCGGAAGCATTTGATACCCATTTTTCAATTTAACATGAATTCTGATGAATTCTATTAAGCAATTATAACTCACTATCATACACTTTGAATTCGAAGAATCTTATTTTGCAATAATTTAGATGAATTTTGCCAAACTTTTGAATTTAGAAGAATTCTTCTTAAATTCTCAAGAATTTTTACAAAATTATAATACCAAGAAAATGGTGTCATTTATTTTAGATTCCCCAAGAATCTATATTTATTTATTTATTCTGTTAAATTTTGATCATTTTTTTTTACAAATTTTCTTAATTTATTATTTTTATTATTTTCGTAATATGTCTAACTCACAAAATTAGAATTTGTTGCCCTTGATATTTCGGGCAACAACTACTTATCCTGGATTTTGGATGACGAAATACACTTAGATGCTTCAAACCTGGGAGAAACCATCAAAGAAAATAATAGTGCATCCCTGCAGAATCGCGCTAAAGCTTTAATTTTCCTTCGCCATCATCTTGATGAGAGTCTCAAGAATGAATACCTTACAGTAAAAGACCCATTGGTCCTCTGGCAGAGTTTAAAAGACCGATATGACCACCGTAGGTCAGTACCGGGAGCATCTAAAGCAAGATATGATCACGCATTTGCGCTTCAAGACTTTAAGTTTGTTAGCGAATACAATCTCTATTTTTTATTTCGTATTAGTCTGCGCTAAAGTTTTCAGGGGAGAATATCACCATGAGGATATGCTCGAAAAAAACTTACTACTTTCACGCCTAATGTGCTCTCGCAGTTGTTAATATAGAGAGCGTCGCTTACTAAATATTCGAATCAGACTGTGATGTCTCCTCAGGTTTAAAAGAATAATGAGCTTTTGCTTCAAAATCATAAGTCTGGCCCTATTAGTGGTTTAAAGCATTTCCGAAGCAAATGCTACTTTGCCTTACCCCCATAGCAATAGACAAGGGCACAGAAATGGGCCGTCTAGGGGGAAAGGACGAGGACGTGGTGGTGGTCGAGGGCGTGGCCGTGGTGATAATTCTAGAAATCGTAACAATGGTCCCTTCAAAAATAAGAAAAGCAATTCCAATAAAGGGAAGCTCCCAAATCCACAGGCAACCACTAACCAGAATATCACTCAACGCCAACAAGATAATGCTTGCTATAGATGTGGCATGATGCGTCATTGGTCAGGCACTGCCGTATCGCCAAACATTTGGTTGATCTCTACCAAGCATCAATCAAAGGCAAAGACAAGGATATTGAAGTCAATTTCTTTAATGGTAATGGTGATAGTGGCATGGATTTGCCCCACTTTGATGTTTCTGATTTATTTGAGGACCCCAATGGAAATATTTCCCATCTAATTGGTGATGGGCATATCAATTCGATAGTTCTTTCTTTCTTTTCTTATGTAATTTACTTCCAATGTAAGTTTTCAATGTTTCAATAATATTTCTTTTCTTAATTTCTAAACCTTATTTTTCTATAACTTTGAAGCAACATGGATGCCTCTCCCACCACACTCGAGTCAATATCACCGAGATATTTGTCCTGCGTGATCGTATACAACTCATTCTATTTACGTAAAAGAAGTATTTTTCCCAATTAACATTAGCCCTTTCTAATGTTACTATTATTTTTGGTCCTGTCAACCTAATCGACCTCGCTCCTGGGTATAGCCACTATTATTCCCAGGCTGTGTGGTACTATTCTCCACCTTCAAGATGCCCTTTTATTCCACCTAATCCATACACAATTTGCTTAGTTTTAAGGATATCCGCTTGAATGGATACCATCTAGAAACAATGAGTGATGACACTAGTGAATTTCTCCTCATTACTGCCACTCATGATGGCACAAAATGTATTCGAAAATTGCGATCACAGGAATGTGGCTTATATCTAACCACCATTACCATCGTTGAATCTTATGCAATTCCTCAACCCAAGTTCGTGACCACCACTCATTGTTCTATGGCATGAACGACTTAGTCATCCAGGCACCTCTATGCTTAGGCGTAAACTTCACCAATCTAATGGTCATTCCTTGACCAATGGTCATATATCGAGTCACAATCATTACAACTGTATTGCTTGTACTAAAGGGAAGTTTATCACCCGACCTTCTTCTCTAAAAGCTTCCACTCGATCCACCCAATTCGAACGTATTCAAGGAGACATTTCCAGGACCTATTGACCCACCTAGTGGACCATTCTCGTTATTTTATGGTTTTGCTGATGCATCAACTCGTTGGTCTCATAGTTCGCTCTTTCTACTGAAACCTTGCTTTTGCTCCTTTACTTGCACAAATTATCAAACTCCGAGCACATTTTCCTGATCATCCTATTAAAACTATCCGTTTGGATAATGCCTAAATTTTCTACATTTCCATGACTATCAGATGTCATCGGGTATATAGAGATTCAATATCCTGTTGCTTATACACATACTCATAATAGATTAGCTGAATCTTTCATTAAGCATTTGCAATGGATTGTTAGACCATTACTCTTAAGAACCAAATTACCTTATCCGTCAGACGCTCTACTACATGCCGGGTAACTTGATACGCCTTCGCCCTATCAGGATCATGATTTCTCTCCTTACAAATTGTTTTCGGGTCCCAACCAAATATTTCTATTTACGTACTGCTGTGCGCGTATGTCCCTATTCCTCCAAACCAACGCCCAAAATGGGTCCTCAACGAGATTGGGTATTTATGTAGGCGTTTTCGCTCTCTACATCGATTATACAATACCTTGGGCCTTTAACAGGGAATCTTTTTACTGCTCGTTTTGCAGATTGTCATTTTGATGAATCTGTTTTCCCGCCATTAGGGGGCGATAAACCAATTTATAATAAATGGCGTGAAATTACTTGGAATACACCATCATTGTTGCATCTTGATCCTCGTACTAAACAATCTGAACTAGAAGTTCAAAGAATCCTTCATTTACAGGATCTTGCGCATCAATTAATAGACGCTTCACTAATCGAATAAAGCGATAAAGTCACATATTCCAGTCAAGTAAACACCGGAAGACACATTGAAATCCCTATAGATTCAGGAAATGCTATTTCTAGTACATCTAAACCATCGCCCAAACGTGGAAGACCCATCGATCTAAATATTCTTTTCCAAAGGAAAAGAAAATCTAATAAGTTGCTTACTCCTCGTAAAGTACAATGATGAAACATTCAAGAGCCTATTACGATGCGCCTAACTCCTCGTTGAGCTAAATACATTACAAGGGTTAAAGGAAACACATAAGAGTAGCCGAATCGACCAATTATCTCCTGGTGAATGAAGAGATCTCTATAAATTATATGAATCAAGGAGAAATATAGGACCTGTGAAATACTCTTGTTAGCAATGCTTTCTTTCCAAGTGGCTAAGGGCATTATGCAAATAACGTATGATCAGGAGCCACAAACTATAAATGAATGTCGAAATCGATAAGATCGGGAAAATGGAAAGAAGCAATAAAGTGAACTAATTGCTTAGCCATTAATCGAATTGTTTAGCTAAAAGGAGGTATTTGGGATTCAAAAGAGAGTTCCAACACACCTCGAAAAATGTTAAGCCTCATTGATATAGATGGTTCAAAACAAAAGAAATGAAAATAATGAAATCGCATCGATTATAAAGCTCGCCCTCGGCTGCACAAGGTTTTTCACAAAGACCCGGTATTGACTATGAGAAGACATATTCACCAGTAATGGATGCAATCACATTTAGATATTTAATACATTTGGCAGTCTCAGAAGGACTAGAAATGCATTTGATGGATGTTGTTACAGCATATTTGTATGGATCCATAGATAGCGGATATATACATGAAAATCCCTCGATGATTTATCGCTCAAGGCAAAATTCTTCAAACCACGTGGTATGTATTCATAATAAAGTTGCAACGATCTTTGTATGGACTTAAACAATCAGAATGTACAATCGCTTGAGTACATACTTATTAAGAGAAGGATATATAAATAATTCAATTTGCCCATGTGTATTTATCAAGAAAATGTATCGGCTTGGGCAATTAAGTAAAGATATGTGGATGATCTACCTAATAGGACCCCGAAGGGCTCCAAGAAACTGCAATTATTTAAAGAAAGAATTTGAGATTTGAAAGATCTAGGGTAAGGCTAGATATCGCCTCTACTTACGATCGAGTATTTTCAAATGGGATTTTTGTCCATCAATCAACATATATTGAAAAGTCCGAAGCGCTTTACATGGACAAAGCCTCATCCCCTTAACTCCCCTAAGGATTGTAAGATCAATAGAAGTGAATAAAGAGGGTGGTTCACCAAAAACATTCGACGAGGTGGGAACATCAGTTAGTGCAGACAAGTCCCATGCCCTTTTCACCTCCGTGAGAGCCATCCCGTTAGGGACATAGAGCACTTCACTACCAACCCGAGCTACTAGCCTGCCTGGCAGTGAGAGCAGCTCCCATTTCACATGTCCCTTCGGGTCTCGGGGTCTCAGCCTCACTGAGGCGAAGAAAAGGGTACGGGACATGCCCCTATAGCCTCGTGGAGGACCACCTCGTCTGAGGCCAGGGGTGGGGCCCTTACAAAAGACCCAGATTTCTCATTCCAAAGAAGAGAATGAGAAACCCGTCCGCAAATACCATACTTATGCCATTGAGCACTAATGTATCTTGGTAAATTGTACAAGGCCGTACATAGCCTTTTTCAAAGGAACTGTCATAAGATATAGCCTGGCCACGATGAGTCCAAACCCACAGATTTTTAATCCAATTTTTCATTTATACGAGGAATAACATGAATCTGTTTCAAAACTGGAGAATTGACCACCCACTTGCAGAAATACAGCAGAAAATCAAATTTTAGCAAAAATCATAAGAAATCAGCCTGCAGCAGAATTGAAGTCAAAACTAGAATTTAAGTCGCGACAGGAAGCGTAGTTTCCAGCAATTTCAAGTCACGACATCAACAAATTTGGCTTGTGTTAAGAACTCAAGAATACATAAATGGACTTCAAAGAAAGAAGTTGGAGACAAAGAATGACTTGGTCGAGATTAAAGAAGCAAATAAATGAAGAAGTTCATGTCGCGACATCATTGCGATGTCACGACACCAAAAGGAGATAAATGATGTCGCAATACCACCATAAGGTCGCGACAAGGATCCGCTTCATGCCACAAGACACCAGCCTCAAGTAAAAGAAGTCGCACCACCTTTAAAAGAGGAGACTGGCGTCGCACCTTGATAAAAGAATGAAGAATCACACCAAGGTCGCAAATTCCAACCCAAATCGAAGGACCGTTAATTAATAAAGAAGCAAGATACGGTCACACCACTTCGAGGTCGCATGCACTGAAGGTTTAGTAGTAGACATGGAGGTCGGACAATCAATAGAAGTTATGATAAAAGATTTTCAAGAGATCGAACATGTAGAGGTCAAAGCACGCTTTAAAGAGATACTACATCAACATCGACCGGCGATGTCTCGACGCTTATCGCAACTGGGCCGTGACATCGCCATAAAGGAAAGAAGGTCGCGGATATCATTTGGGCCGGGTCGCGACATCGATCCAAGGTGTTAAAGTCGCGACCGTATAAAAGTCACGGCTGCACGAATGTAAAACGGTCGCGACGTATAATCAAGTCGCGACATCAGCGCCTCATGTTTTAAAGTCAGAGTCGCAACGATGATTGAAGTCGCGACATCAAACAGCTCACATGCGTGAGTAAGAGAAGTCGCGATAAGAAAGAGAGGTCGCGATATCGTAGTCAAGGTCGCGAAGCACACAAATGGAGTCGCGACATGAACAAACAATGGGCTGTTATTTTGAAACCCTTACAGCGAAGGCATAGAAGTAGGGCCCAACTCGAACCCTATAAATAAGCAAATACTACAGAAGGAAAGCAAATGGGCGCTCAGAATTATAGCAGTCTGGTAGTCAAGGCTCGTGGTATTTTAATTTTCTGTTTCTTTTTCTTTGTTTTGGCTGTTATTTTAGATTAGATTAGAGTAGATTGGTTTCAATGAATTTGATTCGATGTTAGCCATAGTTGAAGTCAACGTGTCACGTTATTTTCTTTCAATTACTCATCGTCTGCTTGAAGTCCAAAACAAATTTTGGAATTAACTTCCACTTCTAATATGCTGAAGGTCTTGATCAGTGGAGCTACCAAGTTAAAGGTAATGGCAATTGTAAAACCCACCTTTTCGAATTTACGCCGTTGTTAGAATTCTATCTTTCCACAAATTTATCGTAGCCCACGAACTTCGCCCTAATCGCTGGGTCGGCTTTGTTTATTTTTGTATCTCGATCCAAATACGTTGTCCTATACCCGTAATAGGATCGTTTACGCTTCGATTTCCAGGAAATTGAGCTTACTACAGAGAAGGCATTCTGAGATATCAACAAATTTCAAGGCACAATCCTAATATTTGGGATCTAATGGCTCGTGAATTTTAATCGATGAATCTTCTTCTCACTTGAAACTGGAATGAGTTGAATGACTTATCAATTGAAACGGAGCAGAGTTCGCCGATTCGAATATGAAGAAGTTCAACTCGCGTTAAATACGATCTAACTTCAAGTAAGACTGAACTGCTCCAATTTTGATGATGAGAAACCAAGATAAGGTAAACCCATGCTTAATATGCGTCTTAGGAGCCAAGGCTGTACCCATGTTCCGGTATGAAGTGTTGAAAAAGAAAATAAATTAACAAGTAACTCGGGACAAAGTATTATCTAATCATTTCAAAGAAATGTGGAAGATTATTAGATGATGAAATGTGTCAAGTATGAGAAATCCACATGGCATTGCCCATCTCTCTCCTTGGACGGATTCTAAATCTGAGGTTCATGAAGCAAAGTTACGTATGTCTGCAGGAATTGATGTTTCACAATAGCTGTATTTTCAATGCATCCCTTTAAAAGCTAACTAAACTACCTATTTCTTTAATTTTTTTATTAGTTTAAGCATTATTTCATTTTGTTCTTAGTTTACATCTATTTCTTTTTTATTATTTTAAAGGTTTTGCATAGGAATTTATCAATCGCCTCTATCATACCAAATAGTATATTTGAGTAATAAAGGGTGAAGATTGAGAATTCTTGAGATCTCTGTGGGATCGATATCTCGACTTAAATCCACTTTATTACTTGTTCGACCAGAGACTAATCATGGATCAAAACCAGAAGAAATTCAGCTACTCTTATGAACTGCTTTTAACTGTGATAATGCAAGAAATATAACAAACAAGTCATGACATTATCGGGCCAGGATTAGACAATAGTCCTCGGGTGATAACGTTATAAATTGTGTTTATGTTTTCTGAGATCCATCACTCACACTTACATAGTGGGAGAATTAGACAATGAACAATACTACTCAGGCATCGAACGAGTAAACATTTGTTGAGATACCTTCATGGGACAAGTGATATGGGGCCTTTTTATTCTAAAGTACCAAACCAGAATTACTCAAGAGTAGTCATGCAGATACCTTTCTGGATCCCCATAAAGCTCGATCACAATCGGATATGCATTTACTGCGGTGTAACACTCGCCATCTCGAGACACGTTGTTAAACTACATGGCAACCTCCTCCGTGACTCTAGTGGCAATACTGACATGATTCAACATATTCGTGACTCTAGTGGTCTTCCTCCTATTTCAAACAATAACATTATAAGATAGCGCGCCCAGATTGCACAATGTCTCAAAGGCTGACATCAAAGGAGACCGAACAAAGCAGAGCCCAAAGTTCTTTTACACGCATTAGTTTCAAAACAATGGTAGAGATTGATACACAACAAATCAGGTCTAGTGATAATCCCGTAGATTATCACCAAGGCATTACCTGCTACTTACCTTCAAAAAAATTTATACGCCTAAATTTGAATGAGGAGACCACAAAGATCTCCACATCAGATATTAAGACATCAGTGGGGAGCTAAATACTCAAAGATATCGTACTCTTTTCCTTCACTAGGTTTTTGTCCTAATCGGGTTTTTCCTAGTAAGGTTTTAATGAGGTAGTTATACTTTCAAAGTATATGTACTCTTTTTCCTTCACTAGGTTTTTGTCCCACTGGGTTTTTCCTAGTAAGGTTTTAATGAGGCATGTTCTTTGATGTTATGGTCATTCAAGGGAGAGTGTTATAAATATTGGATTTTGAATTACCATAATGACACACTGACATTTAGATCACTTATTGCATATGCCGACATAATGTCATTCATTACATACATCAATTAATGTATCATTTATGTAAAGGCTGGCCCACTATAAGCCTAAGGTAAACAGCTCCGACCAAGATGAAACAAAGATCATCACTTCTCCCACTTCTTTGTCTTCCTTATTTTCTCTAATTTTGATTTACAAACAAATGTTGTAATAAAAGTGAAAAATATTTTAAAAATGAATGATTTAATATAATGTAATAAATCGCTGATTTAGAGTGTGGTATTATGTTTCTTCTACACAAGGGACCTTAATCAGCTAATAATATGTGGATGACATTTATTACACACTCAATACTGTGGGGAAAACATCATCCTCTGATAACTAAAATAAATACTAACCTATAATCTTGCTTTAATATGTTTTTCAACCTTATTAAATCTATTATAAATATATTTATAATGTTTCAATTTCATCACTGCTTCCATATTTGTAAATTTTATGTCATTTTTCTGGTACATATCTTCTTTCATGCTTTTACCTTTACCCAAGGATTAAAATATCAGTTTCAATGGATATATCAGTACTTTGAATTTATGAATATATCGGATATATTGAACATATCGGAGATATATCATATATATCGGAGACATATCGATGGATAATTTTACCTAAATATCAATAAAATATAAATTATTTCAAATTCATTAAAAATGGTTTATAATTTTAAATTTTGATAAAATAAGTAAGAAGGTTATTTTATAAATGTAATGTATATATTAATAATTTGATTTTAAATATATAAATATAATGAATAATTGATTTCATTCTATAAATATAAATTATTTATTTTATTTAAATATATTTAATTATATTATAATATATAAATTATTGCACAAACGAATTCATTTGAAATCCTTCTAAATGATAGAGAATGACAAATAGAAATGATATATCTAATAACCAACAAAAGAAAAGTTTGAAAAGTTTGAAAGTCTGAAAAGTTTGTACGGGGCGTTTGTTTTTTTACAGAATGCTGATTACAACTTTTATTTTACTGAATGTTGAATAAGGCTTAATAGTATTAAGTATGAAGTTGTTTGTTTTTTTAATATCGTATTTTTATTAAGTATTAAGTTTTTTGTTTTTTATATACTTAAAATTAACATCTTAATTATATGAAAGCAATTTGAACTTGATAAAATGAAAAATATTTATATAATATATGTATAATGTCTTAACATTTTAATAAAAAAATAAAAAATATAAATTTATTATTATCATTGTTAAAAAAATAATTATTATATTTATCTATTTTATATAATTAAAATAAAATATATAAAATTAATAATTAAAATAAATAAATTGATGAAGTGAGACTGTTTATTTAATATACATGATTGTTCTTTTAAAACATTTTGTGTGGATTTTAAAATTTTTAGAATATTTTGGGAAGATTTTAAAATATTTTAAAAAGAATTTAAAATATAGCTTTTTAAAAAGATTTTAAAATATAGCTTTTATTTCCTTTTAAAATATGGCTTTTTCTAAATGGAAAAAGCCAAATATTTAACTATTTCTAATGGGAAGAAAAATTTTAGGGTCGCCAATAAGTCGTGCAAAAAAAAAAAAGATCTAAATTAAGCAGGTAGCTAGAGAAAAAGCTAAAAGAAGAACGTCCCTAAATTGATTTAATAGTAAATTTATCATCTTAAAGAGAAATCTTAAGTCTGGTGTAAGGTGTGGCTTTTAGGTGCAGGCGTTGCTGATAAGCTCGGCGCCGCCTTGGGGACCTTGCTGGCTGCCTCATGGGCGACCCGCTATATTAAAACCACGTGGGAACTATGGGACGGTCACCAGTCCACAGAACTACGTGCGGGATCTTGAGTGCAATGGAGCCAAATCTCACAGCATATGTGAGGGAGATTTGTTATGGGAAAATCTGTAAGAGTAGATATTCTCCGCTGAATTTCCACTGGTACTTTAAAATCTTTTTATTTGAAAGGATGTGATCCTTAATAAGGAAAAGCAGTTTTCATCTCTTATTTATAAAGGATAATCGTAATAAGAGAAAAAACAGTCTTATTAAAATAAGAACAAAGATTTGGGAGGCAGAACCACATAAATTGGGAAGATCCCACGAGAAAAAGGTATGCGGATTGGGCGTCTTAACCCTCCTTTATTTTCCCTCTCATGTGCTAACTTAATCATCGGAGAGAGGTGGTCGATACAGATCAACTGGATCGCCCTTTTTGCATATTCACATTGCGCTGAAATAATACCTCGGAATCAAACAAAAAGAATTGTGTAACAACAAGATTGGCGTGATGCGCGTGGGGAAATCGAACAAAAAGTTTCTCCCGGCGATTGGCGAAAGCTTGGCTGGCGGTATCCGGTAGCCACTTTTGTCACTTTAGACTCGATCGATCCCCGTTCCCGCATCGGTCGTGTCGGGGCGATGTGATATCATGCAACCCGATGACCTGGTCGCGAAAAGATCAAGATTCTTCCAGTGGCGTCGAGGTCTATGGAAAGCAGAAGACAACCAAGAAAGATGAAGGGAGTTGCAAAGTCGTATTTGAAGGCTATAGCGAAAATGACGATTCTCGGACTCGAATCGGAGCGCCAACTGGAAGAAATTTTATTATCAATAAAGCTTCCTTTAAAGCATTCTCTATCAATCTTTGCAGCCAGCCCACTTATAAAGTCACCGGATAGCGCTATGACTGTCCGGCCCATTATGGTTAATGCTCAGTTGGCTCAGACTAAAGTCCCAGGATAAACCCCGCTGACTTATCTGTAGGAATCAAACATTCTATACGCAGCGAAAATGTAATTTAAAAATAAATACGTACATACATAGATCTTGGCTGCTCTGACTTCATTTTACAGACTCCGCCGTAGATCACTAGCGCACACGCGTCCAGGCCTCCAGGCGATCCACACGAACAGCTCTCGGGATCCTCCACAGAATTTTAACTGAAGCTAATATACTAGTTCCTCGAATCATCTCGTGATCCTAACTTCAAGTTTTACGATATATTTATAGATCGATTTTCTGGGTTATAAATAATCCTCTTAGGCCAGGATCATTTAATTTCCATAAATAAGGAGAATTAATTCATAATTAAATTTATCATAAATATACAGAAAGTAATTTATATAATGACAGCCAAACTATAAATGGAGAATTAATTCATAATGTTTCATAAATATTATAATTAATTCATAACTGATTTTAATATTTATTTCTAATATTTATGATAAATTAATTCGTAATTATTATCATAAATATTATAATTATCGAATAATTAATTTTGTTTAACGAAGAAATTATTCTTTTTGTGTGTGACCTTTGGGTTCTAATCAAGCGCGATAAATATAAATTGTAGTGCTTAGACTTATATTGGCTTTAATACATAAAACCAACAAACTCCTTGGACTAAAGTGATTTAGTAAAATTGAGGAATTCTAAGATTAGATAAATTAAACAACTTTAATTTATCATTAATTAACAATTAATCAATTCATATTTATAGGTCGAACAGTCTCTAGCCGGACATCATGACCACCCAATGTTTAGGAAAAGTCAAGTGATCGACTTCCCTTTGTGCATGAACTAGATTAGGTATAATTATTATCCTTTCGCCATCCCATATCTCTTATTAGTACACGAGTAAGGTGTAAGTGTCAACTCTGATTGTACTAATATTACCATTTTTGTTTCTGAAAATCAACTCCTTAAATAAATTTAGAACTTTTCTAAATCTACATATTTGTTTGCAAACGATACGAATTGACATTTCAACAAGTGGTTACCTTTGAGATATAACTCTCATATTAGGAGTGATGAATCTATATTGATGTAACCTATCAATTCATGTTTTCGTATACCCGACTTTCATTATTCATACATAGTAACAAGTATGAACTAGTGAATCAAAGCATAATTTCCAACACGAAAGATACTCTCTTATGATCTCAAGTCAAGGATCAGTATACTACTATCATATAGAGATTATTCCATTGACACTTAAATAAACGTAACCTTACTTAATATCTATGTGGGTCATTCCGATGAAAATATGTTCTCAAACCATTCTTGCGTAATAAATGCGTATGTCTTGTCATCATGATAACAATGTCATTTTATTGTTAATACTACGATTAGAGAATATTTAAGAATTATAAATATATATTATTCTAAGGACTTTATCATCAAATATACATTATATAAAATGATAAGCTGTCATATTATTATTGCATAAATCAAAACCTGATGAGTTAAATAAATATATAAGCTTTCATCCATGTATTTACATCCCGATTATGTTTATTCTTCAAACCATGAAAATACGCAGCTATCATGTTTTTAAAGACAAAGGTTTAGTCAATGGATCAGCTATATTCTCCTGTGTATGAACCTTCTCTATGTTTACTTCATCCCTGTTTGGAACTCTTCCAACTGATAGCATCACCATTTAAAGTGAATATGTAAGCTTGGCCCGAGACTTGCAATCACATCTTTGTCGGATTGAAAGCTAGCATCGGTAAATCCAGGTACTTGTAGCTCAGCTCCTCCATAAATAAAAAATAAATCCTTAGTTCTTCTCAAGTACTTAAGAACGTATTTTTATTTGCTTTCCGATGATTCTCACACCGGGATTAACTGAAATTTGCTTGTAACACTTAGAGCATAGGAGACATCTGGCGCGCTGTACACATCATAGCATACATAATTGACCCTCTGGTACGAAGCATGAGGACATTTTGCATGTTATGTACCTCGGCATGTCTTTGGGCACATGTCCTTAGAAAGGTAGATCCCGTGTAACATGGGAAGATAGCCTTTCTTTGATTGATCCCATGCTAACTTCTTTGGCATTTTATCAATGCTATGTCGATTGTGACGGACACAGCAACTTAATCGATCTATCCGCGATAAGATCTTAACTCCCCAATATAATTTTACTTCTCTAAATCTTTCATTGAGAAGTTTTTCGATAACCACTCTTTAACTTATTGAAGAGAGAGTCATTTCCTATTAATAATATGTCATCCCACATATAAAATGAAAGAAAAAACCACAATACTCCCATTGATCTTTTGTATACAGGCTCATCTTCGTTTTGATGAAACGAACATTTTGATTATTTCATCAAAGCGAATATTTTGAGCCTACGGACCTTGCTTTAGCCATAAATGAGCTTTGCGGCAGCTTACATACTTTATTAGGGTCTTTCGAGACCAAACCCTCGAGGTTGTATCATATATACGCCTCTTCTTGTAAATGTCAGTTGAAAAGCGGTCTTAACATCCAATTTGCAGTTTATAGTCATAGTATGCGGCCCATACTTAAGTATTATCCTAATGGATTTCAACATGTGCCCCGGGTGAAAAGGGTTTCATCATAGTGATACCATATTGCATTGTTTAAACCTTTCATTAACGATGGAGTGCTTTTATAGGTAGACA
The DNA here is from genome assembly GCA_016808115.1 of Tetrastigma voinierianum. Classification (NCBI taxonomy): domain Eukaryota; kingdom Viridiplantae; phylum Streptophyta; class Magnoliopsida; order Vitales; family Vitaceae; genus Tetrastigma; species Tetrastigma voinierianum. The sequence goes on from JAEQBH010000118.1 coordinate 504,147, forward strand.
CTTTACCATCATTATCTGTTTTCTTTTTAAAGACCCATTTGCATCATAGGTTTTGTCCTATAAGTGGATCGACTAAGGTCGAACCTCATTTTGTACATGGAATCCATTTAGTCACATGGCTTGAAGCCATTTTTTTTTTTTGATCCTTATCTAATAAGACTTCATTATAGGTAGTAGGTTCATCATTATTAATGATAAGCGCGTCGTGTCTGCTGGGAGGACGGCTATCCCTACTAGACCTACGATCACCTTGTATATCTTGAGTTGTGCTATTTGCATCATCATGAGGCATCGACTCTTGCTCCACCTCCTTTTCTTTTACGCTTTGTGGTTCCACCGAACTTCATCAGTTCTATTTGAGCTCCCTTTAGCCATTTTACAGAATAAATTCTCTTTTAGAAATGTAGCATGTCTTAAACGAAACACTTTTTGTTCATTGGGATTATAAAAATAGTATCAAAAACTCTCTTTTGGATACCCTTTAAAAATAACATTTATCCGTTCGAATCAAGCTTGTCGACTCTGCACTTTTTACAAAAGTAGGACATCCCGAACCTTTAAATGTTTAGATTTGGTTTCCTCTTATACCATATCTCATATGGAGTAGAATCTCTGACTTTAGAAGAGACATGGTTTAATAGATATGAGCGGTATTTAGAAGCATGTCCAAAATGATTGGAAGATTTGCATGGCTCATCATAGAGCGAACCATACTCCCTAATAGAGTTCGGTTTCTTAACTCGAATACTCCATTTAATTGTAGGCGTATAAGGTGGAGTCCATTGTGAAAGAATTCCATTTCTTCCAGATAATTTTGAAATTCTTGGCTCAGTGATGCCGGCGCCAAGTCACGATCAGAGGACTTTTAATACTTTGTCGAGTTGGTTTTCATCTTCACTTTTTATATTATGAAGCTTTCAGACCTCGATTTATACTTCAATAAGTATACATGACCATATCTTGAATGGTCATCGGTAAGCGATGATATGAAAAACCATTTCTTAGCGAAAAGTCGGCCCGTAGGTCATACATCGTATGTATGAGACTTAATAACTCGGTAGATCTTTCACCCTTTTCCATTAAAGGGTAGTCCATCTTACCTAATAAACAAGGTCGCATGTATCAAATGATTCATAATCAAATGATCTGAAATGGCAGTTTTTATATAATTTGTTTATCTGAACATATTCATATGACAATGCTGATGCCTCGAGATAAGACTTTCTAAGATCATCTATTTTAGGTTGTTTTGTGTTTATATTGAAACGATTTTCTAGATCAAGTATATATAAACCATTAGTTAAATGACTTGACACCATAAAAAAAACATCGGCCACGATATAAAGAAACATGACTTTATTCTTTGTAATATTAAAAGCTACAATGCAGAAATCCAAACAAAGGAAATAGATATTATATTTTCGTTAATCTTGGAACAAAATAACAATCTTAGATCTAGAATTAATCCCTTTGGGTAAAGAAGAGTGTATATTCCTACGGCTAATGTGACTTGTGCTCCATTTCCCCTTGTGTGAGGTCCACTTCCCCTTTAGCTGATTTTCTACTTTATTTAGACCCTGCATATTTATATACAAATATGAGATCCATATCCCGTTATCCCAATACCCTGAAGTCAGTTAGAAGTAGAAAGATTTATTTCAATCATAAACATACACGAGTAGAGGAAGCTTCATTAAGCTATTACGCTGGCTTTCACGGGCATAAAGCCTTCTTGATTTCCTCTTCCGATGTCCATCCTTTCCCACGAGTGGAGCTGTGAAGTACCCTTTGGTTTCTTTTCTTTTCTTGATTTTGTCTGTTGGTTTGAAGGCGCTTCTTAATGGTCTTTTAGGACACGACTTGAATTTTTCTTTCCTTAGAAGGCTACACCATCGGCACATGGCCCTTTCCTTCCTAATTGAGTCTTACCACTGTTTGTCTTAAGCATGTTACTTGACTCTAGTATTTGTAGGAGGTCTCGACTTGGGTGATTAAAAATTCATCACAAAGTTTGAAAAACTTGGAGGTAGGGATTGCCAAAATCAAATCAACGCTTAAGCGATGATGCGACGCAAATCCCGATTTCTCTAATTTTTAGTGATCCAGTCATCTTCAGCACATGGGTTGCAACTGAAGATCCCACTTCCATCTTGCAGTGAAAGAGCTCTTGAGAGATATCATATCTTTCATTCCTAAGCCATACTATCATACAATGCCTTTAAGTGATTAAGCATTGTAAAAGCATTCATATCCTACGTGTTGCTTTTGCAAATCGGGACTCATGGATACTTGACATCGGGCCAGCCAGTTTACTTTTGAGGGTCATCAGAATGTTTACGTCATTATCATGGCTATTTACATCATCATATCCCCAGGCGGGTTAAAGAGGTGGGTTTTTCGAACATATAACAACTTCTCTTGTCCCAGAGCTCAATTCTTAGATTTTGGATCCGATCCGTAAGTGGAGCCGATGGCTTATTGTCGAAGCAGAATATTACGATTCATGTTAGTGTTCATTTTCTCTGACGAAAAGTAAAGATAGAGTAAGTATTTATGCGATATACAAAATCAAATAAAATTAGATATATGACATAATATTTTGATTTTGCTCCCACTAATTCATTGAATCAATTTCCCTTAGGTGATTTAACATTTTCTATAAAATTCTTAGTGGGTTAGGATCTTCATTTTAATTATTTTAATCTTGAGTTAACTCAACAATTAAAATAATGTAAATAAGTAAACAACAATTGCTAATTACAACCTTTTGTAATTCCTAGATAATTAGGTTATTAACTTTTGATACACATATCACGTATATATAATCTCTTGTCTCAGAAAACACTTGACCTTGAGTTATCTCAGCAAGCCATGTATTTTGAGTAAATCAATACATTATTAAGTCTATAATTTCATGTAAATTAAATTTTTAGTAGAACAATCTTGAGTTAACTGACAAATTATTCTAATAAAATTTATTTGAAAACTATAATAATGGAAGACAACAAATGATTTAATATTATATATTATTCAGAAATAATCACATTAAAAGAACATATTTTACATTCAAATAATCACATTAAAGAATAATAAAAAAATTTTGTTTAAATCATATCACATATGTTGCATACTTTATATCTACGTATGCAGAATAAGCACAGATACGTTACCAGCATGCCCCGAATCGAACATTCCTATCTCACGCCGCGAAATGTAATTTAAAATAAATTTGTACATACATACCGATCTTCGAGAAAAAACACAACCGTTTGAATCATAAAGCCAATCATAACCGCACAGCGTCGGAGCCGCCAAAGGTATCCACACCCTGTGAACAACTCTCGGGATCACCTACGGGGAATTTTAACTCGAAGCTTAATATGCTAGTTCTCGAATCATCTCATGATCTAACTGAGGATTTTACAATCTATTTATAATTAAGATTTTCACGATTATAAATAATCCTCATTAAATAGGATCATTTGTTTTCCATAAATAGGAATTAATTCATAATTAATTATCATAAATATAAGAATTAATTGATATAGCGATAACGACTATAAATGGAGGTAATTCATAATTAATTTCCATAAATATTATAAATTAATTCTCTTGATTTTTAATATTTATGATAAATTAATTCATAATTAATTATCATAAATATTATAATTATCAAATAATTAATTTTGTTTTAACTTGAAGGTATTCTTTTTGTGTGACCGCTGGAGTTCTGTCAGCGAGCTGATAAATATAAATTGTAATTCTTAGACTTATATTGACTTTAATACACATAAAACCAACATTGTCCGGCCTAGTATGGTTAATGCCCGACTGGCTCAGACTAAAGTCCGGATGGCGCTACATGACTGGCTCCCGGCCCGGTATGGTTAATGCCAGTGGCTCGGTCATCCGGATAGGCGCTAAATGCCACTATCAGGCCCGGCATGACTAATACTTGGCTCAAATTAAAGTTCGGATGGGCGCTAAATGCCACATTCGGCCGCAGCTAATACTTGGCCCGACTTAGATTAAAGTTCGGATGGCCAAATGCCTTGTCATTTTTAGGTAAAGAATCGGGATAGGCGGCCCAAATGCCTATCAGGCCTAATGCCCCGGTAGCTCCGATGGCGCTGAAGGTTGATGCCCTATCAGGCCCGATATGGTGGATGCCAGGTTGGTTCATTACTAAGTCAGAAAGGTTGATGTCACATGCGGCTCAGTATGGATTTTAAATGTCAGCCCCGGTTCATTTAATTCGGCTTACGAACACAAGCCGTCCCGACGTTCGTATCTGCGAGCCCAAGAACCGACCGTCGACACTTTCTTAATGTCGGACTTAGGCTTTAAAGCCGTCGACACTTTCTTAATGCGGACTTCTAGTTCTAGAAGTCGTCGACAACCGGCCCAATGCCCGGACTTCGGCTCTAAGTCGTCGACACTTTCTTAATCTTGGAACTTACGGCTAAGCCGTTTGGCCTTTCTTAATGTCGGACTTGTTCTAAAGCGAGTAAAACTTCCTTAATACGAACTCCAGCTCTAAGTAAATCTGTCCGCTTTTTAATGCGGACTTGTGGCTAAAAATGGATTTGGCAATTTCTAAAAGCCGTCTGACACTTTCTTAATGTCCGGACCAGCTCAGCCCAGTTTGACACTTTCTTAATGCTAGACTTACGGCTTTAAGCGGTGCGATAAGTATCTTAAATACTCATTTATCACTTATCTTTAGTTATTTTTACAGTGTTTTTATGTTAAATAAGTGCCACTATTATGCTCTAAAGGGTTCCATACTTATGATCGAGGTCATCCATTTGATGGAATTGCAAAATTGGTGGAAAAACTACTACAGTAGCTACTATATTTTGATGTTTTTAGATATCATATAGGCTCCAATGGAAGCAAGATTTATATGTATGAATTCTACACTTCAAGATCTTTCCGGGATACAGAACACCCAGTGGAGTTCGAACAAAGAAGTTATGCAAGTTCCAAGCCTTGAAGAAAATCAACAAACATTGCAGCACCTTCATCAGGAGAGGCTACTGTATTTTGACGTTTTTAGATATCATATGAGCTCATATTGCATCAACCCATATATGGATGGATTCTACGCGAGATTTCAGCGGTGCAGGGAACACCCCAGTCGAGTTCGTATGGCGCGAAGTTATGACGCTACGAGTTGGAGAAAAAAGCGGGGGGACTGGCACGCAGCGTCGAAGTTGAGAACCGGCGTAGCGGCGTTGTAGAAGCAGGCATCCGACGTCGCGACGTTCGAGGAATTCGGTTTTGGGTGGATTTTTAGCCCATTTTGAGCCCGTAATGGAGGGTTTTAAAGAAAGCTGGCCAGGAGGATCGGGGCTTGATTTGGAGCGGTTTTGGACCTTTTGAGGAGGAACAAAACTCTCTTTTTGGGTGGAAACACCTAGGGCTTGCTCTTGGAGATTTCTAGGGTTCGTTCTTGGAAGGGAAGAACACTTGAGGAAGAAGAAGATAATGGAGGAAAGGGGCTTCAACGCCAGAATTTGTTTTCTCTTTCCTTTTCGGATTTCTTTCTTTTGATGGTTGTATTTACTTTTCCACTTATGTTTTAGTTAGTTTTCTTGGGGTTTTAGATGCTTGACGAGACATATTTATATGAGATCTCCTCTAATTTATATTGATTGATGTTTTGTTTCATATTATTTATGTTGGAGTATTTCATTTAGATCTTAATGCTTGTGGATGTTGTGATATTTTGCATGAATTGTGGTTTGATTCAAAATCGAGAAGTGAGTTAAAATTAGACTATGGATGATTTACCATCTAATTATCATGAGATAGAGATATAGGCGAATTAGGTGTGGTATTCAGATTTATAGGGTTCAATACATCCTTAGGTATGATGGTTTGAGGCAGTCAGTATAACCTTTTCTAAGAGGTAGTGTGCGAATGCTTTCGAGAGGTCGAATATACGTGGATTAAATCGCCATCTTCATGATGAAATTGATCATCGATTAATTGGGTTAGGAGGTTCATACATCATTGTTTAGGTGAAATCTATGCCTTAAGACTTTTTAGTCTTTGCTTGATCATTCTTGCATGCCTAAGATTAGTGTCTTTGAATTTTTCTATGGGTTTTCGACATCGAATAAAGCATGTTTAGATTAGAGTCGAGTGCCCCAGTAACCCGATTCTCGTGGGAGCGACCAGTATTCACTTATCATTATATTACTTGAGGTGGCCAGCGTGCACTTGCGCACATAGGCGATACATATCATGCATCACGTTTTCGACTATTAACACTTTCTTAATGCGGACTTGAGCTCATCGGAAATCGACACTTTCTTAATGTCGGACTTATTCAACCGTCAGCGGCTTCTTGTGTCGAAACTTAGAACACAGCGAGTCGGAGCCAACTCTTTAATGGCGGGGCTTACTTTGCTTTTAAAGCCCGCTGGCTCTTTTAAAAGACGAGACTTTAGACTCTGCTTCTTCAGCGCATGTTTAAGCTCTGTGATGGCTCGGCTATGCCTTAACTCTGCACGCCACTTGGGGGCGGCTGAGTCTTGTACCCTCAAAAGTGAGCCCGAAATCGGGTCGGGGCAAAGCTAACTAGGGTGAGTCTTTGTTCCTTCAGCGATCTCGCGGCTTGGGCTCTCGAGGCCGACCCGCTTGGGAGAGCTACGAAGATGACTTAGTCATGAAACGAAATCTTCACCCCAGCGACCTCTCACGGCAACGGACGGGGTATGGCCAGAGCTATGTAAGGAAAGAAATTTGGAGCTTAACTCTTGCGAGTTCTTCCTGCCAGTGAAGGCTATTGCGCTCCCTCTCCGGTGATCTCGAGCCATCGGTACGTGTTGAAAACATGCGGTTCTACGTCGGCTATATCAGCCCTTACCACGGCCCCGATGCGCGCGTTAATTACTCTAATCCCTTGACTTTTTCTCCGCTCCGGAGTTCAAAGCAGTATTTTTGGCCCGAAGAAATCGCCCAGCATGATCGGGAAAAGAGGGGAGCATTATTAGGTATCATGACTTTTAGGCGAGATCCATTGCTCGATAAGCCGGCGCGTAGGCCAGCTATGCTTGTGCTCCTTGACGGCCCGGCGCCTTATAATCGCTCCCTACGGGAACTCACCGGAGCGGTGCGATCTAGGAACTTGCGTCAGGATCTGGAGGCTCCTCTCCCCCGGCCAGAGCCATCTCACTGCGCGTATGAAATTTGTTATGGGAAAATGTCTGAAGTAGATATTTATCACTTGAATTTACAATTTGATGCGCTTTATTTGGAAGGATAGTGTAATAAGGAAAAGCGTATTTTATCTCTTATTTCTCGAAAAAGATAATCATAATAAGGAAAAACAAAATTTTATCACTTTATTTACCGAAAGGATAATCGCTTGCAATAAGGAAAAGCGTATTTTATTCTTAAAATAAGGTAGATTTGGGAATAGAACTCATAAATTGGGAAGATCCCCACGGAAAAATTGTCTCGACCTCATGCTTAACTTCTGTATTGTTGAGCTTGTCGTGAGAAGAAATGGTCGGCCCGCCGTCGGATTACCCTTTTGCGAGGTTCAGCGTGCGCTCGTCGCCGGAGATCGGTGAAAAGATTGGTAACAATGGCCAGACTAGATTTAATTAGGCTTAAATTTGGAAGCGGATAATCCATATAGTAGTTTACTCTTGTGGCTTTAAGTTAGCGTTCTTGTAACTGCGTAGTAGTTAAAATGGCGGCAGGTGTTAAAATATTTGTTGTCTTGTGTGATGTCGGCGTGGCGTAGGACGAATTATCCCTTCGCTCCTCTCTTATTTTCTCTTATCCATAACTTCCTTTCTCTCCTTCTCTCTCTAAGCCACCGCCAATAGCCATGACACACCACCCACACCTTTTATTTATTTATTTTTCATTTTTCATTTTTTATTAAACTTTATATTAGTTTTCAAAATATAATAATAAAAATTCAAAATTTATTTTTTAAGCCACTAAATAAATTATTCGTTATTTTTAAATACAATAAAATTTTATTTTAATTTTAAATCTATTAAATAAAAATTTAAAATTCATTTTAAAAAATATAAATAAATTATTTGATTATCTTAATTTTGAAATATTTTTTTAAATTCGTTTAATTTTATATCTCTACTAAATAGAAAAATAGAATGTGAGTTTGAAATAATATTTTTATTTTATCATTTCAAACTCATCGATCTCATTTCGTTTAGTGAGACTAAAGTAAATGAATTTGAAAAATAATTTTAAAAAATTAAAATAAATTAATAATTTATTTATATTTAAAAAGTTTAATTTTTATTTATTTGAAGTAAAATTTAAAAATTAAAATAAAAATTTTGAATTTTTATTTAGTAGATCTAAAATATGATTATTATTTATATTTTAAAATAAAATTTAATTTTTATTTAATAGATTATTAAAGGCTAAAATAAAATTCTAATAAAAAATTAATAGTTAAAAAAATAAAAAAATGGTTGGCGAGTGTTGGATTGGGCTGGGCGAGTGTTGGGTTGGGCTAGGCAAATGTTAGGGCTAGTGGATGGGGTGTCCAATTAGTGAGGGAACAGAAAAAAGGGAAGAGAGAGGAGAGAGGAGGGAAGAGAGAGAAGAGTGGAGAGTAAGTCTCATGTGTAACGTGGACCATGTTAGCACTTAATAATTATTTTAACATTGTTTAGCCAACTGCAGTTTGAATCGTGTGATCTTTGAAATTTACGAGAGTAAATTAGTAAGGCATGCGAAAAAAGGTTTAAGTAATATGTGGGTCTCGGGTCTGACATTAAGGATTTTGCGCCTTTTTCAATTCTCTAATTTGTTAATAAATAAATTCCATTTTCAAAAAACAAAAAACATGTTTTCTTCTACTTTGTCCTATTTAAAAAATGCCATGTTGTGTTTTTTCTTAACTTCTTGATTGGCTAATTGCAACTCCTACCCTCGATTGGTAAACCTCTAGCACCTATAATTTAGTAGTTTTTCCGAATTAAATTTGATTGAAAATAATTATAAATATAAATAAAAATCTGAAAATACTAATTTCTTACAATTTCATAAAAATAATTGTGTTTCATATATAGGTGCTACTGTAATAAACTATAGGAACTCTTGAAGTACAAAATTCCCAAAAACTTGGATTGAAGTAAGTGAGTCATTATAAATCTAAAGACATCTGGAATTGGATTACTCTGAATTTTTTGAAAAATAATTTTAGTGTAGGATTTTATAAACTCAATTTTTATTTTAAAATGAGTAGAAAACTTATATATATTTTAAATTATTTCATGTTTTTATATTAATGGGTTAAAATAAATAAACCGAGTTTAATATATAACAAGTAAAAGTAATTATTAAATTTAATTTAGTTTTTCTTTTTTTAACTTTTTTTTTGTTTTCCCTCTATTATTTTCTTTTGACATTTTCTAAGAACTAATAAAATTTAAAGATATTTTCTAAGAAAAAATAAACCTATTATAAATAGGACATTTTTTGGTGGGTTGAATTGAGGTGGTGTTTATTTTTTTGAAAGGAAAATAATTTTATTAATTGAGAACTTGTAATATATTGTAGATCAGAATCTAATTATTTAAAAATGTAAAGGATAAAAAAAATATCGTATTTAATCTACTTTGCCATTAATAAAGCGAATTCTGTTATAAGTTAGAAGTTTAATTCTTAATAAGATACAAATCAAGTGGTTAAGATCTGAGTCACATATGAGATAAAGGGTTCGCCAAATTTGTGGGAACATAATCTTGTGATGTGATATTGAATAGATGTAAACAGTTAAGTTCCAATTAATTTAATTATTATCAATATACTACTTTTATCAACTTGTAAAAAAAAACATACTACTTTTATTTGACTATTGAATATTTAGTAATAAAATGTTGAATCAAGCCTTGAAAATCGAGTGATAAAAGCTTAGAGAATGACGTAGCATCAAGGTTAATAGTAAAAATGATCGGTTAAAGACCTATATATTTGATAATAAAAAAATAGTAAGAATACTGAATTTGGCTTTGCAACGTATTGATGAAACGTGATTTGATGGATATTATAATACGATCGAAGATAAAAAAAAAAAAAAAAAAAAAAAATATATATATATATATATATATATATATATAACATCACTCTCTTATATATATATATAATGACAATAGAGTTTAAATGGGAATGACGTAGCATCAAGGTTAATAGTAAAAATATTCGGTTAAGGAGCACATATATTTGATAATAAAATGACTGAAATAAGATTTAGAACTTACTTGGCTTGTATTGATGAGCATGATTTGATCGGATAGTACTATTCCATTCGAAGAGATAAATATATATATATATATATATATATATATATATATATATATATTATGACAATAGGTTTAAATGGGGAGATGAAACTACAAATTAGAAATTTATAAAGATAAAACGAAGATAAAAATATTATTTATATAAATATTTTAAGACAACAGAGGTTATATATAAATAGAATATTTGTAATTTAGAGATTTCAAAAGATAATAAATATTTCTGAAAATTGGCAAGGGTAAGATAAAATAAATTTATAGAAATAGTAAAATCATTGACATGTTTTAATTTTTTAAAGTTTTCCAAGAATATTACTTAAAATAAAAAGAAATACTAATTTAAAATCTATTTGAAAAAAAATGCTCAAACTAGAGTCGGCAATTTGAGCCTGGCCCACCCAGAATTTTATTAGCTTGAAAAAATTAAGTCAAATTTGATCGTCGGGACGAATTTTTAGCTTTTAAGCCTGATTTGTAGTCAGTTAAATCCCAGTTAGGATTTGGATTTGACTCTTTTATTTTATTAATGCTTGAGCAAAATTTGGCCAAGATTCTTAGCTACAGCAGTAATGGGTTTAAATGAAAATAAGTGGTTGGTAATTCTGATGTTAAATTTGTTTAAATTAAAATTATAGTTGATGACTACGATTTTGAAGTTAAAGTCATTGATGGTGATCTCTCTTGATTTAATGACCCAATTTGGATATATTTTTTTAAACTGGTACTAAATTTGTTTTTTTTTTTAATTTAAAAAAAAAATTTTTTTGGGAGAAAACTCTAATTTTTATGTAAATTTACTTGAGAGTCGTATTGATGACGTGGACCTTCATGCTTAGTCTAATTGCCAATTTTCAAACCAAATTTAGCCGTTTGGAACTTTACGGCGCGTTTCGAAGAAGCTTAACGGCGAACAAACTCCGTTAGAGTTATAACGCTAAGGCTAAACGATCCGTCACCTGGACTTAACGTCGTCTAATCCTTCACTTCTCTTCTCCCTCTCGCTCCTTCCCTCTCTCTTCGCCCCTTATGTTTCTTCCAGAAATCCAACCCTAACCCTAACCCTAGTCTTAACCCTAGCTTTAATCTCTTTCATGGCGTCATGCAATGACGATTTCCCTCTAATCGAAGACGATTCCCCCCACCACGCGCTCACCCACCACCACCACCAGCGGCAGCAGGTATTTCCCAGTGCCAGCGCCGAGAAAGTCTCCGCCGCCGACGCCGATTCCGGAGGCGCCACTTTCTACTCGTACGCCGAAACCGCCGAGGACTCTCGGCCGCTTCAAAAATCGTGTAAGAGTGTGGAGCAATGCAAGAACAAGATCGATAACTTGAAGAAGAGGTACAAAGTGGAATTGCAGAGGATGAATCTCCTGGGGGTTTCCAGCCTGTCAGTGCACTGGTTCAAGAAAATTGAAGCCATTGTTGGGAATTCTCCATCATTGAAAGCTGGTTCAGATGAAGATAGGTCTGGTGGCGCTTCTTCATATATGCTCAGGCAATCAAAGCGGTACAAACCTTCTTCCTCGATCCAGTTCCTTGTATAGTCTCTTTTTTTTTTTTTCAAGTAAATTGGGTGCTGAATCATGCCTGTTTATTTTATTTTATTTATTTATTTTAAATTGAAATTATTATATGAACTTACTCTGCAATATGGGTGTAATCGATAGCTGGTCACAAGAAAGCAGTTCGAACCTGATCGAGCCTTTTTTGGGATGCGCTGACTCAAAAAATAATAAGCTACTGCCGATTCACAAATCTCGAATCAATTAAAAAATTAATAAATAATTATATTCGAATTCGACTCGACTCGAAATCAACTAAGACTGACTCGACATCAAACTAATAAAACTCGACACGCTCACGACCAACCGAAATGATCAGAATACTTCTAAATCTGACTCGATAAACTACTGAAATACCGAACTCGAGTTCGACTCGATTAACCCTAGTCGAAATCGAGTAGCCTACGAGTAGCTTTCATGCTTGCAAAACTAAAGAGAGGATGAAATGGCAAATACGCATGACATGATGGCTGCAGGGACACACATACGATGGGATAAGATAAACTGGAACGCACTGTAAATATATGTCAGATTGGTTTATTTCATTAGCCTATAATTGCTTAGCCAATTTAGAACCCGAAAATGCCAAGGAAAGAAAATAGAGATGAAGTTTGAGAAAAGCAAAATTTTGGGGCGAAAATAAAAATGCGCTTAAAACTTAATAAATTAATTTCATATATTTATTCAAAACTCATTTTAATTGTTTCATCTATTATGTAAAGGACTAAGTAAATTTAAAATACGTAAAAGCCAAGACTTTGATTTATATTCGATTTTCTTCACTTAAGTGATTCAAATACTTAAAAATCATTTTCCATCATTTCTTTTCCTTTCCCTAAGCATTTCTGTGTTTCAAATGTGTTCTAAAGATTTTGTGATGTTGGTTTTTTATTTTGTTGATGGTTGGGTTAGTACTTGGTTTGGGAGTCCTTTATTTATTGTTGCCTTTTTCTTTTCCTCTCATTAGTGATCCCTGTATGCTTCTTACCTGTAGGGTGTGCTTAGTTGCACTTTTATTTATTCTATCTCATTTGCTTGTCGTGGAAGACCAAAAGAAGAAAGAAAGGAAACTCCCTGCAGAAAACCCAAGAATCTTTTTAACCAAAACTCAAGGGTCAGCGATCCCCTTGAAACCAACTAGAGTTTGCCTGTAATTATACCATGCTGTCCAGAACATCTACAGTTTGCCCTTGTTTAGTGATTTAACTCCATTTTTTGTCATGATCAATACTAGACGACAACCCTGATCCATATTGAAGCACATACTGGAAGATATCCTCCCTTCCAGGAGGGTTGGTAGCATGTTTGTTTCATGTTGATTGATCAGTTTGTACCTTGACTTGTTATTTCAATTTTATATTTGGGTTTTTTTAGATACTGTTTGTGTTGTTTTCACCAGTTTTTTCATAATTATATGTAAAGATGCAGGCTACTTTATGATGACATATCTAATTAATTGATTTTTCATGAAAATAATTATGTTTCAATGGTTAACTGCCATTTGTTTCCTTGATAATTCACTTGGCAATAAAATGACAAATATTATTAATTTTCTGATTGTGTGTATCTGTCATGGCTCTGAATTGTATGATGATCTTAGAAGACCATGGAATCCTCTGATCAAATGTTTGATGTGTATTATGACTTGGCAGATATGCGCCTAGCACTGTTACTTTTGCAAACAACACGAAACCGAAGTCATTGTCGAATCCAAAATGGCGGAGGGTGGTGTTTAAAATCAGTGGTGCTGCTTTAGCTGGAAACTGTCAAAACATTGACCCCAAGGTGCTAATTTTCGAGTTTCATTCTGTATTTTTAAACAAAGTTAATGTCATTCCAAGACAGAGCTCTCAGGGAACGCTCATCCAATATAAACCGTAATGGTAGAATACCAACTACGATTTCGCTATGAAGACTAACATTTTTATTTAAAATCTATATTGACGGTGATTTTTCGCTTTTTAAACGTATTATTTCTATTAAAAACCCTAATTTTCCTTGTTAATTACTGTACTCTATGATTTGATTTGTTATAGGTGGATTATTAATTGATGGTTCAACCCAACCTTCTGTATTGCATTCTGATGTATTATCAACCTGGGGAGGTGACAACAGCTTGCCGCCTTGGTGTAGAGGTATGTGATATTGTCTCTGACAGCACTACCTGTTTCTAGTCGTTTTCGTTTATAACATTAATTTTGTGTGGTTTTCATTTCGATTACACATTATTATTATTACATGATTTTTTTCACAAGTGGCCATTGTTGTTGAGGTCATAACTTCTTTTGTGGAGATTTTGGTTGGATGCTACTAATCATAGACCTACAGCATACCAAATTGGGTAATTGTTCTCCACCAATTAATGGACATTGCAATGTTTTTTCTGTAGGATTTGGCTCGTTCCTCCAAGATTTGTTTTTGATGTTATTAAATCGAAACATTTTAATGAGGTCATGAGAGAGAGAGAGAGAGAGAGAGAGAGAGAGAGAGAGAGAGAGAGAGAGAGAGAGAGAGAGAGAGATGTTCTTGATGATTAAGTAAATGTTGGTTGTTGAAAATCCACATTATAAGTGCAGTCCTCAGGGTCATTCTCATTAGGTTGTCCACCTTTTTCCTGATTTTCCTATTTGTGGTTGTGGAAGGCCTGGGTCATATATATATATATATATATATATAGACATTGAGATATGTTCACGATGATCAAGTAATTGTAGGTTTCTGCTTATAAAAAAAGGTAATCAGAATGGCTTCCGCTCTATTGCGCCTGACGCAGGATAACCCAGAGAGAAAAGCCTCATTGTACCCGCTGGGACATGCTGAGAACCCCGACTCATTGGCCTTAGAGCTCATGCAAAGGTAGGGTCATTGCCTACAACTTATCTTGATTTTCTTCTTGATGCAGGACATAAGTCCACAAAGGTTTGGGATGCTGTTGAGGAGAAGTTTTGGAAGAGACTGGCCTTATGGAAAAGGCGATACATCTCCAAAGGGGGAAGACTCGCGCTTATTCGAAGCACCCTTTCCTGTATGCCTACTTACCTCATGTCCCTCTTTAGAATCCCAGAGTCAATCAGCATTAGACTTGAAAGAATCCAAAGAAAATTCCTGTGGGGTGGAGGAGCTTTGGATAGGAAAATCCACAATGTCAATTGGAAGATTGTGAGCTTAAGCAGGGAGAGGGGTGGTTTGGGAATCCGAAAACTTTCTTCTCTCAATAAGGCTCTTTGGGAAAAATTGGTGCCTGAGGTTTATGTTGCAGGCGCATGTCTCTGGAACCCATTATTAGGATAAAATATGGGGCAAAAGAAGGAGTCGGCTGACAAGAGTCAGTGGGAGAGGCAAACTTGGGGTGGGTTTATGGAAAGAAATCTATAAAGAATCCTTCTCTATAAAACAACAAAGCAGCCTTATTTTAGGTGATGGAAGTAGAGTCAAGTTATGGGAGGATGCGTGGTGCAGTGAGGAACCCTTCAGTATGCTTTTTCATATGCTTTATACAATGTCTGGTTCTAAAAGAGCCAACGTGAAGGAGGTTTGGAGGCCTGTAGGAGAGCTAGGTGGTTGGGATCTCCGGTTTGAAAGACATTTTTAATGATTGGGAGTGGCGATTGGAAAATCTTAATACGATCAAGGATAAAAGATAAACCCATGAGAAGAATAGAGGAGCTTGGAAAAGCTTACAAAGGTAGTGTTCTCGGTAAAATCAGCGTCGATTTTACGGAGGGGAGAAGAGAACAAATGCCTCTTCCAAAAACTGTTATTTTGGAATAAATGGGTTCCTTCCAAAATGGGCTTCTTTGCTTGGGAAACTTGGTGGAGATAAGTATTAACAATGGTGAATTCGACTCAGAGAGGGTTTCTCCTTGCAAGCGGGTGCCCTTTGTGGAGAATAGAAGCATTGAACGCATTTGTTTGTTACATTTGCCCCATAATTTGGGAATTTGGTGCCTTTTGTTGACATGTGGGTTCGCAGGTGCCCCATGGCTAATCAGGTACAGTTTTAAGTACGGAACAATTTCTGCTCAGGAAAAAGTGAAAAGGGCTTGGAGAAGTACGCTCCTTTTTGTGTCTGTTTTTGGGCAATCTGGAAGGGGAAAGGAATAAAGTCGTGAAAATGAAGAGAGTTCTCTCTCAGCAGTTAAAAAGTGCTTTGTCATTCTTTTGTTCTTGAGCGAGAGACGGTTGTAAGTCGATTCTTTTTGTTGCTAACCTTGTTACCCCCCTTCTGCGGCTACGGGTTAATCTTGGGGGTTGGGTGGGTATTTTGTTTTTACTGTTTTTTGGGTTTGCTTGGGTGTTGTATACTCCTTGTATACTCCCTTGGGGTTGGGCTTTTTAGCCCCATTTTAATAGATTTCCTTTTTACTTATCAAAAAAGAAGAAAAAGAAATCCACATTATAAGAGCAGTCTAAGCGAATTTGGAGAATTTTCATTGACATTTTGTGATATAAACGAAATACATGATTTTTTTTTCCGCATTAATATGGGTTATTGTGCAGTTTTTTCATTACTGTTTTTGCACTTGTACCCCAAGGCAATCGTTAGCATATATTGCTTGAGGCTATATGTTATTTTCAGTATGATTATAGAAAGGGTAGCTTTTACTGACAAAATTTATCTTAAAGTGAGCAGTCTCTTGTTTTTCATACTAATTTCTTAGAATGTTTTTCCAATTGCTATATGATACTTAATTTCTCTGAAATATATTATTATATTCTTTCGTCTTAATAACAAATCACTGGAAAAAGTCTAAGTTATGGTGGCCATTGTTGCATAACATTCTTGTTTTACCTTTATCATTAAAAGAAAAAAAAGTAAAAAAGGAAGAAAACTGTCATGTTGTTGTACCTTCCACGAGATAAAAAGTGACAATTTTATGTGTTGGGTGTTTGATGTCAGTGTGTCCTTCTCTGATGATTTGTTACTTCATGAATCCTTAGTGGTTTTTTGGCTTGTTCTTGTAACACCCATATATAATGTAAAATTTATGGATTAAATACTTAGGCTCCGTTTGGAACCCGGAAAGTACTAGGGAAAGGAAAAAAAATACTGAGGAAAATGATTTTCTCACGTTTGGTTCCACGGTAGAATATATAAAAGAAAATAAAATATAATCAAAATTCTTCAAATTTTTACATATTTTTAAATTTCTCAATCCTTATATAATAGAGAGTAACAAATAAAATGAGTTTAAATAAAATATATAGATTAATTTATTAAGTTTAAACCTATTTTATATTTTCCTCCACCCAAGCGACCCCGACTCTTGGCTTATGAATATCATTGCCTTTTACGCCTCCCATGATGCGATATCATGCTACGCACGTGGAGAGTCGAGGCTTTCAAAAATAAATAGTCTTTTATAGACTTTTAAATCAGCCGAATAAGAATAGAATTGTTGAGAAAGTCTCGAACCCCATAACCTCTATGGCTTGGGCTTTATTTACCATGCTAAACAACCAACTATCCTAAAGGCTCAAGCTTTTAGGATTTGAGTTTAATATGAATATCATGTTTTTTAACACCTCCAAAAATTTTTCCCTCCCACTTTTTCTCTTTATTTTCCTTTCTATTGTCTTTCCTTAGTGCTTTTCGGGTTCCAAACGGAGCCATAGCTTCTCATAATCTTTTGATGGTATCGAAGCATCCATGATAATCATGTGGTAACTTGATTTTTCATCAGCATGATGGCAACTGTTATGAACTCTATATTGCTTTGATAGGCTTCGAGAAGTTAGGCGCGTTTGGAGACTCGATGTGCAAGTTCATTCCCAGCACCGGAGGTTACAACGAACCGTATAGTAGGCAACGAGGCGGTCGACATCTTGAGAAAGGAAGAGTAGTCATATTTGGTGGCATTGGTGCGGTACTTTGGAAATCCCCTCTCTTCACCAGCGTCTGGCGGCGACGGCTCGAGCCCGGAAGGTTTGGCTATAATAATTCCCTCTTTTTAGCATGATAGTTTGCATTTTTAATGTGCTTAAGGCTTCGTTTGGAACCCGGAAAGTACTAAGGAAATAAAATAAAGAGGAATAGTGGAAGAAAAGAAATTTTGGAAAAAAATAGAAAATAGGTTTAAACTTAATAAATTAATTATAGAACGTTCGAAGTTTAAGAAGGTAGGACATTGAGGAAGGGGAGGGGTCCCGGGTTTGAGTCCCAGTGGGGACAGTTTAATACATTGTAACAGAGTGCTTAGTTGTCAAAAAAAATTATATATGTTTATTCAAAACTCGTTTTATTTGTTTTTCTCTATTATATAAGAACTAAGAAATTTAAAAATATGTAAAATTTGAAGAATTTTTTTATTATATTTTATTTCTTTTGTATTTTCCTTGGTGAAACCAAACATGAGAAAATCATTTTCCTTAGTTAATTTTTTTCCTGCACTTTCCTAGTACTTTTACCCCGTTCCCAAAAGCTGAGGAGTCTAGATTGACAACATGAAGATTTTATCATCTATCTGAAATCTTCAGTTTTCCCTCTCACACTCAAGTGATACAGATGTTAAGATACACCAAGTCAAGATAACATAGAACCTAATTGTTGGAACTTAGTGAAATGAGAACTATGGGTGTAAATGAGTCAAGCTACTCGAGTTAATTCATACAATACTCAAATTCGACTCGAGGTTAATTAAGTCGAGCTCGAGCTCGAATAGTTTGAGTAACCGCCAGTCGAGTTTGGGTGTATCCCATGATACTGATTAAGGTTGCTTTCGCCTGACTTATCGAGGTTTTACTATTTTATTAATTGAGTCGAACTCGAGTCGATTTCGCGTGTAGTTATTTATTAATTTTTTTAATTGATTCGAGCTTTATCGAGTCGAGTTCAAGTAGCTCGACTATTTTTCGAGTCGAGTTTCAAACATCTAAAAAAAAGCTCAATTGAGCTCTGATTCGTGCCACGGTAGGATGATCCAGAATCAACAAAATTTGTTTCCTATTTTCCTCCTACTTTGCCCGTGAAGTCGACTAACTGCCGAGTATAGCGGTCAGGGTCGAACACGAGGATGGGTTTTCATCCTATAAATGATTTGTATCATAATTCAAAATGGTGAGGCTTTCATTTGGATTTTTGGATATGCATTAAAGGGAATGTGTAATTGGGGTCACTAGGATAATTGAAGCGACTTGAAAATGAGGTGTGAAAGGAGACGAAGGCTTGGGTCACTAGCTTGATAAAATGGGGTTATATAGGTAATCCCTCGGGTTATTTCTCGCGCATTAGGGCAAATGACATATAGTCATTGCCAAAACCGGATCTTTGTTTAGCTATAAAAACCAACCCTTAAAAACACTCCTATTTGAGTCAAAACACTTACTAAGCATTTAATGTTCCAGCAGTTTGAAAAATACATCATTTAACCTAATTTCAATGGCT
The DNA here is from genome assembly GCA_016808115.1 of Tetrastigma voinierianum. NCBI lineage: Eukaryota > Viridiplantae > Streptophyta > Magnoliopsida > Vitales > Vitaceae > Tetrastigma > Tetrastigma voinierianum. The sequence continues at coordinate 523,397 of JAEQBH010000118.1, forward strand.
CGTAAATGACATCTAAAGAATGTCAGTGTATCTACCATTAAATATCTTGAACCACTAAAAGCATGACAAGTATTGACGAAAACACATTAAATAGCGTTAAACCCTAGTGTGGAAAGTTTTGGAACACTTAAATCTCTGAATACTGTTTCATTTAAAGCGAGAGGAACTGCGGGACCCATTAACCAACCTAGCAACCCTCCTCTTCAGGTTTTGAGGCTTAGCCAAAACATCCCTTGAGTTGTCATCCTCCCAGGGGTGTTTGGCAGCGAGAAAATGAAGAAAGAAAGAGAGAAAGAGAGAGAGAAGAGAGAGAAAGAGAAAAGCGTAAACTAAAACAAAGGTGCGTGAATGAAAGCTTTAATGAAAGTTAGAGGGTTCTAGTTATAAGGTAGCTTATATAGCCATACAAGAGATGGGAAATACCAAAAATACCAAAAAATATATATGATTACATTGGGGACCAAAATGGGGAATTATACAAAAGCAGGTGGATTTGGATCAAAATCGAGGCTGACGATTTCGCTATGCATAGTCATAGCGAATTTAATATGATAGCGAAAATATGAGGCATAAGCGAAAATTTAAATTTTAAGCTGTACTGATATTTTCTCTATGATACTTGAGGAATTTATATCATAGAAAAGCGTGCATGTATTCGCCGGGGATTGCGAATTTTGCTATGGTTCTTGAAGCCCTACCGCCAATCCTTTGAAATTTTTAGAGCTATGCCATAAAGAGAATCTGCACTCCGCATTGCCTTACGCATTAGTTCAACCTCCGTTTCTTTGGTTTCCACGCCCGACATTTCTTCATCTAGGCTTGATGAAATCGCGAAATTCGCGTAAATCAGCAGATCTGACCAAGCTTGAAATGAAGGTTGGGTTTCCCAAAACTGCAAAACTGCCAAAAACAACCTCGAAACAAAATCAGTAGTGCTAAACGGACCTGCACATGTCAATCGACTTAATTAATATGATTAGTACGCAAAAAGCACTCAAAACCTATCTTAAATAGGACTCAAAATAGCACTTTTTGGGTACTAATCACACCCCCCAACCGACACGTTGCTAGTCCCTTAGCAATGCTAAAAAATCAAGGGCATGCATCTTTGTGGCACTACTTGAAGTGTAGTTTGTCCAAAGGAGTGTGTGCAAGTGAGGCTTACCTTTAGTATGAAAACTTAGAAGTTTGTACAAAAATACCATCATGAGAGAACAATTGCCATATAAGGACCAAGTTTGAGGGCAATATCAATTCAGAAATCAACCTAAACTTCACCTAAATAAGTGTTCTTAAGGTAACAGTTTGAACCAATAAGTTGTAAAGCTATTCCCTCCCCAACCAGAGCTGCCCGAGGGCCTTAAAGCGTTGAACAACCTAAATAGAATCGATTACACTCTTATTTCTTTTTTTGATTGCATTGTAGGGTGCAATGCTGAAAACTGACTTCACTAAAGTATGTAACGGGGGTCCACCGATGACTCCCGACCAATTAAGGTTTAGGGCATCGAAGCGGATGCGCCGACCCGCGAGCTACGGGCTTCACCACGGACTTGAATGACTTCGAGGGCCAGCGCACAACTCGCTAATCTCTACCCATCCACCCGTATAGCGAACACTAAGTCGGTGACTCCTAACCAATGAAGGTTTAGGGCACCAGGCTTTAAAGGCTTCAGCCATATACCCCTCGGACCGTGTTCGGGTTTCAAGGCAAAGTGTTGCGGCTTTCATATCTCTTTTTCTTCTTTCTTTTTCTTTTCCTTTTCATTTGGAAGACTTCATTGGTTTTCTTTTAGGGTAACAAAAAACCTAATATGGGTGAATCCAACGAGATCTAAAATGGGTTTCGCAGTGAAAAGTGGTATACATAACTACCGACCTATTGATAAAAACTGATGTGCGTGTGTGATTGGTTAAGGTGGACATACAAGGTTGGACTCTGCTTTGGAACTTCAATTGACCAAAAACTTAATCATGCATGGAATTGTTTTAACATTATGGTAGCATCATGGGGCTTCCAATTCTTCAACTCAGGCAGAGTAGAAACCGCAAACATAGGCACAAAATGATTTTGCAAAAGTGTAGAAAAGCGTAAAATAATGCTATAAAGCTTTTGATATAACCAAAGTGGCTAGTATTCTGAAGCTTAAAAATGACTAAAACACTGACAAAAGTATCCTTTTTACTATGAAACAACTACATGTATCCTAGCACAATCCTATACAAAATGATGGCGATTGATAAAGCTAAGCAAGAGACAAAATATGATAGAGGATGCTTCTGATCTAACTTTTTCCTCCCGACCAAAGGAGTATAAAAACGTAATACCCGCGGTGGGATCGGAGAAGTTAGAAGGGAACGACCGCCTCACTCGTGGCGATGGTACCGATGGATTTGAAAACTCTGCGGTACGCCGGCGCCATCGAGGAGAACAGCTACGCGCCAGGCGTCTCGAGGTGTTGTCGCCGGCTACGTCTCGGCGGCGCGAGGAGGCCAGGGTGGCTCATGATCCGAAGAAGCATGGCGTGATTACGCGCCGCCAGTGACCTCGGCTCGGGCCATCCGCCTAGATCCCGGCGGCACGTGTGAGTCGCAGTGCACAGGCGACATCCATGCTGTTTGTTAGCTCCACAGAAGCCCGACATGAATATGCTTTCTGGGGCTGCTTTGCCCCCGTGGCGGAAGGGGTCGGCGATTGTCGGTAGGGTGGGAGCAATAGGAAGTGGAGATGGAGGGAGATGAAGATGCGGGCCCCGGGCTCCTCTCACTCCCTCCGTCTCGGGAGCAGGATCCTCTCCCCTCGGCGGGTCCTGCCACGTCACATCTCTTTGCCTCACTCCAGTTGGAGGATGATGGAGATTGCATGTGATCGCTCGGTGGATGGGACACGAGTACAAGCGATCCGCCGCTCTAAATGTGGCTCCTCGGGAGATCGGATGCTCAGGGACACGGCAGCAACCTCGGCATCGATAAAGGTAAACTCTACCTTTCGTGAGCTAGACACTGGGATGGACCTTCCTCCCCTCAAAGAAATGGCACGAGGAAGTCATATGACTCGGAGGGACTAAACAGAATCCCTCGAGATCTGTATAGAGCCTCGAGTAGCAAGCTCCCCTGTATTTGGCCACATGAGTCTTTGTAATGGGAATAAGCGGTCAGAACCGTGGTCCACTTAGGAACATACGTGGCGGAAGCTGCGGGAAGAGTATAGGCCGTGTGGTATCTGCGGCGGGGGCAGACGGACCATGCTGCTATGCGATGGCTGGGGCCGCGCGCCTATAACTGCGAGATTGGCCGGGCGCTGCTGCGGGGCCCGAGGCCCGGCTGATATCTGCGGCTCGGTGCTCTTTGAGGCGAGCCGTCAATGCTGAGCAGGGCTCAAGCCGGACTCGACATCCAGGGATGTCATAGTGTGGTGGGAACTCGAAGCATAACAGGGGTAAAAAACCTTGGCGTCATGAAATGAAAGCGATAGATCTTGTCGGATCAGCGCTGTGCGATCTGCAGATCAGCGGTCGGCTCGATATGTCGTAGTATGGCTCCTGTGGAAGTCTGCGGCACACAAATCTATGTTCCACTGGAGACCCGGATCCACCGGGTGAACATGGGGCCTTCGATCCTCGAGGGGCGGGGATAGTGGGGCGATGAACCACGATCCCGGTTGGAGGAGGTGGTGACTCAGGCGAGATCTCGAAGGCTCCTCGGCGATGTCAGGGCCGCTTGGAGGCTGGGCCCTCTAGTCGTCTCGAGGGCAGGAAGGGGCCAGGGTCCCAGCCCCGGTCCGATATCAGCGGGATGGGGCTTGAGGCTGAGACTCCTCGGGCATAGCGGATGGGGCTGTGCGAGCTGTGTCTGCAGCGGGGCGGGTCCGGGAGGGGAATGAGCATGCGGTGGGGTCTGCTGCGTATCGCCTCTCAGTGTCTTGAACGACCCCAGGCACATGGCGATAACCTCCGCAATTAGGACCATGGCCCACGTAGTCGAGTTGTCGCTGCAAGCGGAAGCCGGGGCTGAATTAAATCTGAGGGCTCGGCTAGGAGCGGCGGTCGGGCGTGCCGCGGCGCACGGCGTGTTGGACGGGGCTCAGGATCGGGGCTCGGATCACGAGGGCGCGGGTGACGCCCGAAGGGGGCTCACGGCGAGGGGTGCGACCACGGTAGTGGCGGCGGTCACGGGGATTGGGCTCGGCTAAGGCGGAGACGAGGCGTGGGCTCGGGCGGTGGGGCTCGGGCTCGGATCCGCTGGACGGGCGGGCGCCACGGTTGAGGTGGGGTAGGCTCGGGTGCGCGAGGCTGGCGTGCGGGTAGAATCACCGGGGCGCGGAGGGGGCTCATTGGGGACGAGAGGCCAGCCCCGGGAGGGAGTGTGCCCTTTTCTTTTTATAAAACCCCGTTGGCGGCGAAAGGTCCTCCGAGCCCCGAGAGCCTTTGGATGTATTTAAGCTATTATGGCGAAATTCTTACTGAGCTCCAAATTCCCACACTATGAGAATAAAAACAAAAAATTAATTTAGGTAAATTAAAATAAAGTAAAATAAAAGGAAAATAAATAAAAAATAAATAAAAATGAAAAATAAATCTAAAAATAGAATTAAAAAATAAAATTATATTTAAAGTAAAATTACTAAAAATTGAAATTTTCATATTTAGCTAAAATTAAGTTAAGAAAATTACTAGAAATAAATAAACTAAAAATTGATCAAATTAAAACTAAAAACTAAAAATTTTGTACACTTGATTTGGTCTCGGTGGAGACGAGCCAACTCATTTTCGCTGGTTCATTCATGGAGGGTCGGGGAGGAGCTCCTTGACCCTGCTGATATTTGTGTCTTTGTAGCCTTCATGCTTAGTTCGCGCATTTGGAACTTCTTTTCAGCACGGGTGATCTTTGGTGATCATTGGCTGGGGGTGGTGATGCGACCATTCCCCATCAAGCGCCTTCCTTTTCCTTTACCAATTTTGCTTGCAATTTGTGGGCATTTGGTTTCCACTGGTATGAATTATCAAATGAGACTTCATCAAAATCCACGCCTCGCCCCTTCACGGCAGTAGCTTGTTGCTCGGGTGAAAATGTTGAGCTCGATGTCATGTTGCCAAATGTGAGCTGCATGACTCCATTCAGGCAATTGATTAGCCGCGCGTTGGAAGTGGCAAAATGGTGCTTCCCGGGATAGTGTGGCACATGATTGGGCCCACTTGCGATTGGTTCGGTATCGAAACACTACAAAGTCAGGTGGTAAATTTGTCCACCTTTACCAACACATCTCAGCTATTTATAGGAATTTTTCTGCGACGATTAGCTAATGGCGGTGATGTTGGTAGGCAAGCTCTCACAACCCCATTTGCTTATACACTAAATATGGCGGTAGGTTGACCTTTAGCCCCCAAATTAACGATTAACTGTCTATCAGATCCTCGATGTTGACCCGATGTTGGCGTGGGGATCCACGGATCCCCTTGTATTTCCTTTGGGGTCTTGCGTCTTGCTCAATGATGGCACTGACTTGTTCTCACAGAAGGCTTTCACGCGCTCCAACCCTTTCGACCGTGCAATGTGTCCTTCAAGCACTTGTATATGCTCGGGACCCGCTTGATCATGCCGCTGGGATATTAATTCACTCATTTTAGCACCTCCCAAATTTCAGCTGGTCGGGATTTTTCTCTCGCTTCTAGTGCTTGAGGAAATGGAGGGGGCATGTTTTTCTTCACTGAATCTTCACTGATTATCCTCTCAGCTCCACCTTCCTTTCCTTTCTCCATTCCTCGAAAGCATCATAAGCATTAGTTGCTCAATTTCTTTTCCACTCCTCAAAGTGATGATAGCTTTTACTTCATCCATCCTCGAAGGTCGGAAGAACCTATTTCATGAACTCCCTTTGATTTGGCAAGGTTTGAAGGAATCTTCCTTTCTCCAGACCTCCTGTGAATCATAACTCGTGATGGAGTAATCGTAGGTCATCAATCTTCTCGACATGGTTGCTTTCTGCCCATCTATTCTCTCGTTCAGGTGCTTCCACAAGATTCATTCTTCGAAACACCACAGGCTACTTACTTTTGCTCTTCCACAAAATTGCCTACCACCTTGTTCAAATTTAAAATAGCTTGTTCAACAGGGGATGAAGATGGTTGTGGTTGAGGTAAGGAACCAAACTGTTGTTTGGCACCAGGAGGCACATATGCAGGGGGGTTAGGTTTCCAAGAGAGATTTGGATGATTTCTCCAATTGAAATTGTATGTATTACCATATGGGGCATTGTTTTGTGGCTGTATTGGCCTACGACATTGGCATGCTCTGACATCAAATCTCTCACTGACGGAGCATTTGGACAAAGGTTCTAGTGGCCGCTGGATTGGTAATTGATGCATGGGTCAGTCTCCAGGATTTTCACACCATCGCACCTCATGTAAATTTTTCCTTCTAGCTCTTCCACCTTCCTAGTTAAGGTTGATAATCTTGCTTTCATCTCCATATCTTCTGAAGTGCATAAATGCCTCCTTTGGTGGGTCGACGACTCATTCTTCACTTCCTGGATTCGTTCATCCTAAGCCTCGAAGTTTCAAATGGCACATAACTAAGAAGTCCATGGCTTCATCCGGTTTTTGCTCGTAAAGTCACTTCCACACATGGTTTCTAGCAAGCATTTCATGGCAAAGACATACCATCATAAAAATGATCTCACTAGCATCCATGTATCAAAACTACGGTGGGCATGCGTTGACGGTTCCATGAACCTCTCCTAACACCGATAAAATTTCTCATTGTCATAGCCGAGTAAGTGTAGATCTCAGCTTTCAAACCGTTGGTCTTGGTTGTACAAGAATTTCTTCAAAATTCAAATTTTGGAAGATCGCCCAATTTCTAATTGTTCTCGCCCTGAATCGAGCCATATTTTGCCATTCGGTGGTTAACGGAATGCCTTCAACTTCAACAATTCCATATCTAAGTATACCTCCTTAAAAGTTATGCATACTTTCAAAATCCCGAATGTGAGTATGGATTTCATTCTCCATACCATGAAATGTGGGAAGCTAGCACTAAATAAGGGTCCTCAATCGTTACATCCCTGTGCAGTGGTATGATGAAGGAGCACCCACTCTAGAGGGTGTATGTGGTCCTCATCGATCCGTATAACGTTGGATTCACCGGAGTACCTGTCGACTTTGTCAGTTCCTCGCAGTGATCCATTGATCACCGTGCACACCGATTTCACAACTTGCCTAACTCCGGTGCACCAACTTTGCGCCTACCTGATATCCTCCCTATCCCAAAGGATGCATAAACACCAGAATAATAAACGGGACAAAGCAGAACACAAACAAGTTTTGCCAAAGGATCGTGTTAACCAAAATAGAAAATGATTGTAAAAATGAAATGTACCTACTAGTTGAGTAATCGAATAAGAAAAACTTGAAGTTCTAACAAACGAAATTCAAAAAAGGGTCAGCATCACCGACACTTGTAATGGATTACAAGTTCATATCATCAACTCATCATCCGTAGCCGCACCATCCTCGATTAACGGCGCCCATTTGATTCAGCAGGCACGGTAGTGGTGATCCGTGCATCAACAAAATTTGTTTCCTATTTTCCCACGTCGTGAGTCAAGCTACTCGCAGATAAATGGGTCTGCGGGCCAACACTGTACGGGTTTTCATCCCACAAACGATTCGTATCATAGTTCAAAATGGTGAGACTTTCTTTTGGATTTTTGGATTTGCATTAAAAAGTGTGGGTGTTGGGGTCACTAGGATAACTGAAACAGCTTGAAATGAGGTGTGAAAAGGGAGACCTTGAAGGCTTGGGTCACTAGTGATAAAGTAAAAAGGTTATAGGTGTCCTCGGGTTATTTCTCGCATTAGGGCCAAATGACATATAGTCATTGCAAAACGGATCTTTGTTTAGCTATAAGGCAGCCCTTAAAAGCATCCTGTTTGGGTGAAAACGCACTAAAAGCATTTAATGTTCAGCGATTTGAAAAATACATCATTTAACCTAATTTCAGTGGCTCGTAAGTGATATCTAAAGAATGTCAGTGTATCTACCATTAAGAATACACTGAACTAAATATAAACAGTATTGATGAAAGAAACACATTAAATAGCATTAAACCTTTAGTGTGGAAAGTTTGGAACATAAATGCGTACTGTTTCATTTTAAGAGGGCACATGGGACCCCATTAACCAGCTAACCCTCCCTCTTGCCAAGGTTTTGAGGCTTAGCCAAGCATCCTTGAGTTGTCATCCTCTAAGGGGGTGTTTGGCAACCAAAAATGAAAAAGAAGAGAGAAGAGAAAGCGTAGGCTAAAGCAAAGTGCGTGAATGGCTTTAGTGAAAGTTGGGTTGCAAAAAAGTTATAAGGTGGCTTATATAGCCATACAAGAGATGGGAAATACCAAAAATACCAAAAATATATGATTACATTGGGGACAAAATGGGAATTATACAAAACGAGGTCGTTTGGATCAAAATCGGAGAGCCTTAAATTTATGTGCATAGTCATGAAATTTAATATGATAGTGAAAATATGAGGTATAAGAGTTAAGATTTTGTATGCGCAGTAATTTAGTGTGATGCTTGAGAAATTTCGCTATCATAACGAAAATTTATTGCATAGCGAAATTTCGCGAGGATGCGAAATTTTTCGCTTCCACTTCGTGCGAAATTTTATAATCACTTGTGAAATTTTCGCTATGCCATAGCGAAAATCTTGCACTCCCTACATTGCCTTCTGCATCAGTTCAACCTCCATTTCTTCAGTTCCACTTGACATTTCTTCATCGGCAGTGAAATCGCGAAATTCATCATCGGCACCGTCTGACCAAGCTTGAAATGAAGGCTGAGGTTCCCAAAACCTGCAAAACTGCCAAAAACAACCTCGAAACAAAATAAGTAGTGCTAAATGGACATGCACATGTCAATCAGCTTAATTAATATGATTAGTACGCAAAAAGCACTCAAAACCTATCTTAAATAGGACTCAAAATAGCACTTTTTGGGTACTAATCAAGCTCGAGTTGAGCTTCAAGCTTCGAGCTTTTTAATCGAGTCAAGTTCGAGCTTGGCTCTGTATTTACTTGACTTCGATTACACCCCTAATGAGATCTAACGTAGGTGGCAGAAAACTTATGACAACCAACCCTGCTGAAATTCTCATTTCCGTATTATACAATAAATTTAGTGATCTTTGGAAGGAAATTTTAACATACGATATGCATGTTTGTTTTGCGTTTTACTAGTTAATGCGGATGCAGTCCTCAAAGGTACAAATGTGAATAGTATTTATGAATGTCATTCTGGTAATGACGATGTGGGGTTAGATCACATCTCCTTCAGAGAGGTTGCTTCTAGAGGCATTATACCTCCATGGACATGATGGCAATAACATATTGTGAAGAGAATGGAATTCCTGGTTCGTTTCATCGGCTAATCTTTGTTTCTACTTTACTTTACTGTTGGTTTATTAAACCCTTATAATCTATTTGCTTGTTTCTTTTGCATATATATATATATATAGAGAGAGAGAGAGAATGATAGGTACCCAAACCCAATAAGAAAGAGCCTAATCTAAAAGACCAGCCTAGCAGGTGGGAGAACCCACCAAGTTTAAGTACCACTTTATAACTTTAAGTGGAGCCGATGTGAGATCGTATCATTGCCCATCCCTAGAGACGCCGGACGTTCGCGGACGGCTCACACTCTGGATAACATTCACTTTGGACCCACCTTTGGGGTATTGGATAGCCCTCTTCTACGTAGCCCTTTCTCGCTACAGGTTGACTCTCAATGTAAACACTAGAAATAGGTATCTAAGCTCAACCCAAAAGACCGGCCTGATAGGTGAGAGAACCTCTCAAGCTTAAGTACCACTCCACAACCTTATGTAGAGTCGATGAGAGATCATATCATTGCCCACCCTTAGAGAAACCAGATATCTACAGACAGCTCACACTTTGGATAGCATTCATTCCAGACCCACCTATTGGGCCACTCCATATATGGTTATATATATATATATATATATATCGGTCAACTCTCTTAAAAGCTCAAGCTTATAGGATTTTGGTTTAATATGAATATCATGCCTTTTATATATATATAAATACTTAATTAGTTATTTATATGTAAATATTGTTTGCAGTTGTGATATTTAACCTGCTTGAGCCCGGGAACATTTCAAGAGCTTTATGTGGAGACCAAGTTGGCACAATGATAGATCAAGCGGGAAAATTTTGTTGGTTGAGTGCACTAAGATATCAGGTGTGATCATCTTTGCCTTCCATTTCCTTTCTATGTATGTACGTAGCTGTGGTTTTTATGCAAGAACATGATGAAATCTTTACCTGGATTCAGAAGTCATTCAGAACTTTGGTTGATCATGTGACATGGAGAAAACCTGATAAGCATGTCGGAATCTAGAGACGAACGGCCAAAAAAAAATCTATTAGGGAGGGCATTTGATTTGGAGGGTGGTGCTTGTTATGAGAACAAGAGAATGTGGAAGGTTCTCTTATGTGTATGTTGATGTTCTTCCAATTTCACATGAACTGTTAATATGTTAATACATACCTAATAAATGTTTTAAGTTGTTGTAAATGAAGCTTCTTCTTCATAGATGCCACTAGAAACTTGTGCTATTTCCTCCCCTCTTGTTTCTCTTCATTTCTATACATTTTGGGCTATGTTTGAAACCGGAAAATGGTAGGGAAAGGAAAAATAATGCAGAAAATATTTTCTTATGTTAGTTTATTGTGAAACTATAAAAGAAAATCAAATTTTATATATTTTAAAATTTTTCTTAGTTCTTATATAAGATAGAGAAACATATAAAATGAGTTTGAATAAATATATAAAATTTATTTATTTAGTTTTTAAACCTATTTTTTATTTTTCTCCAAATTTTTTTTTCAACTTTTTCTCTTTATTTTATTTTCTTAATATTTGTTGGGTTCCAAAAGGAGCCTTGATGTACATCTTATTTGTTATTTTATATTAGATGTGAGGATGGTTTTGAGGAGGTTGTTAGAGAGGTCTAGGAAAAGGGGATGGAGATAAGGTGCACAAATACCTTTTATGTTTGGCTATATATGTTTAATTTGGCTATTAAACTTTTTTTGGATCCAATGTAGGGGTGTAATTGATTCAAGTTACTCGTGAGCTACTCGAGTTCGACTCGTAAAATACTCGAATTCGACTAAGAGTTAATGGAGTCAAGCTCGAGCTCGAGTAGCTTGTCAAATCTAGTTCGAATATCATAATACCCGACTCCAGTTGCTTGTGAGCTTAATCGAAGTTTACTGTTTTATTGGTCGAGTCAAACTCGAGTTAAGTTTGACTATAGTTATTTATTGATTTTTTAATTGATTTGAGCTTTATCGAGTAGTTCTACTATTTTTCGAGTCAAGTTTCAAACATATGAAAATAAAGCTCGATCAAGTCCAAGTAAGTTCGATCTTCAAGTTTTTTAATCGATTCAAACTCGAGGTTAGCTCCGTATCGACTCGACTCGACTCAATTACACCCCTAGTCCAACGTTGCCCCTAACGTTTGTTCTGTAACTCAAATATGCCTTTATTGTCAACGGAGTGAACATATAGGAAAAACATGCGTCTAACAATGTTGACGTGTGTCCCACTCTGTCATCCACATGGAGTGAATAGATGAATTGTTAACCTATGAGCAACACTTGAATCTCCAGAAATACCACAGGGTATAACGTGGAAAAAGCCGATAGCGTAGCAAGATCAAATCTGAGAATCAGTTGGATGATAATGATGGAATTTGTGGTGTTGTGGTTGAAAATTATTCTTGATGGTTGAAGATAACATGGAAGGACGATGAGGTTGTCACGACAGCAATAAATCTGCTCGTATTGCTTGTAATCCTATGCAATATGATCGAACGAAAGCATATCGGTTGGCGACATAACATTAAAGAAACTTGAAGCGACTCATATGGGAGACTCCTTTGTGCGAAGAGCTGCACTCAAGGTACAACACATCCCCAATTTTCACAACAACCACAGGGTTCATATACAATTTCAAAATGGTAAATAGCCCACTTGGGCCATGCATCAATACTCATCACAAAATTACCTATCAACTATATACCAATAGTTCAGAGTTGTTACATCACTCTTAATACAAACATATTAAAATTAAGGTACAATACATATTTCATAAATCATGTCAAAGTACATGTCGGCTTTCTTCTCCAAAGCATGGCCTCTAATGAGTGTCGACTTGATGGCTCCACACGCCTGAAATAGTGATCCTCGACAGGGTAAGCAATGCCCAGTAGTGATAATTTCCTACATGGGTTACTCCCCACCTAAGTGCACATGCCATGACAAACAATCACACTCAAGCAAAAACATGATCCTACTTGAATGTCTACATGCCCAATCTCATGTCTCGAGTCCTTACCGACTTCCTCACACATGTCTAAGCCAAATGCGAGTAAAATCACATTTTTCAAAACAAAAGCTTTTTGTTCTCGAAAATTTACTACCGAGATTCGGTAAACATATTGGACTACCATCGAATGAATGCATTGATAACCTTCGAAAGGAATTCAAGCGGGCCCCTCCATTGAATTGTTTGGACCGTCTCCCAACACAATTCTCCGGAGAAAATCTTTTGTAAATTTCACTGCAAGGCATTTACTCATTTTATTTTCTTTCATTTCTATTGCACTCCTCTAATATTCTAGGGTGCCCCTAGTGCATATCGGAGTAAATATACCAATCCCAACAACTCATGCTAATATATAAAACATGTATATATTAACATAATTAATTTACACAATTCATGTTATTAAATTCACATCAATAACACCAAAATTAGCTCACATGGGCTAATTAGCAAATACAAGCAATTCATTTTGAATAACTCCTTCAACAACCTGAAAATCACACCAAAATCAACGTGCATATTGAAGCGTCAGGTTGATATTTGTTCACGGCCTATTAGAGATTTTCTCTATCGGTATAAATAATATTTTAGATGAAATACCATTCAAAATCAAACACTCAGATATCTGTATTCACATGACATCTTATTAGAATAACACCTAAGCAGGAGAAGACCACCTCTTGGAGGTTGTCGAATTCCACCAAATGCGTGTCCACGCTTAGCCCTCATTTGCGTGATCGACATTTCTTGCTCGATCGAGCGTGGTCGAGCAGCGGGAAATCTAGAAAGAAATCACACTTTCTCTCTCTAGATTCTGAAACCAGCCCTCACTACCGATTTTTGTGTTCCAATGGAGAAGAAAACTATTCTCTTATTTTGTCTTATACTCATTTTAACATTTGATAATTCCATCTGTCCTTTTGTCTTGATTTTGGCCACTGACCCATCTAAGCCATTAATCTCCATCACTCTCTCTAATCATGCAACATATGTCACATGGTATGTAATAGGTCAACTTTCACATCACATGTCTCTCCTGACCGTTCGGCTGATATAGTGCCTTGAAAAGCGATGAAATTCTCTGTCTGGATTTCTCGTGGTAGCTAGATTTCGCGAGACGATTCCAACGGTGACGTGGTAGCTAGATTTCGCGAGACGATTCCAACGGTGAAGTCTGTTTCGTCATCCGAGATCTAGAAAAATTTCGGGTTTGGCGAAATAGCCATTTACCATTTTGAGAAAATTGAATTTTCGGGTTTTACATTCTCCCTCCTTAAAGAATTTAGTCGAAATTACATGCAATCTCAATAAATCACATGCATATACAACGTGCACTATACCATGCATGTAAACTAGTCATTTAAGTATTAGCATTTAAACTACGTACCTTCATCCTAAACGAAGGGATAGGTGGCCGCATCGTGTCCTCGCTCCCACGTTGACTCCCTCCATCCGCGGTGCCTCCACTTAGCACCACTCACTAGCCCCTCACAGTCTTGCGTCGGAGGAAAACCCTGATCCCGACTATCATAAAATGCCTGGCTAGTCCACCGCCGAGAGGTCATCCAGTGTCAACCTCAATCTCTCCCCAATCCCTTTACATGAAATTTGGATCACAGGTACCTCGGAGCATGGGCGTGAGGAAATACCTCGTGGACACGACATCTTTAGAGCGGTAAAGCCAGCAGGTGCGCTACGATTCTTATACCCTCTCGAGTATCTCGAAGGGCCCGATGAACCCTCTGCGATGGCTTCCGTACTTCATAGAGACCCTGACCACTCATTTCTTAGGCATCACCTTGAACATGATCTCAACCTCGAACTCTAAGGGTTGGCGTCGTACATCGACATAGCTCTTACGCCGACTTTGAGCGAGTGAGAAGGCGTTGTCGTATCAAGCTCACCTTCTCGGAGGTATCTCTAATAAGATTAAGACCTGTGATGGAGCTCTCTCCTACGCTTGGTCCCGACATACTTGATGATGCATGGCCTCCCGCCTGATACCTCATATGGTGCCATCTGTATACTTGCCTGATAACTGTTGTTGTAAGTGAATTCCACTGAGGGCAATTGCTCTTCCCAGCTACCCTTATGATCCAGGATGCATGCTCGTAGCATTTCCTCTAACACCTGTATGGTCCTCTCTGATTGACCATCAGTCTGTGGGTAGAAAGTTGTACTTATGGTCAGCCATGTGCCCATAGCCTTTTGGAAACTCTTCCAAGGGTGTGCGTAAACTATCATTAATACCCTATCCGACACTATGGATACTAGTACTCCATGTAGCAGAACCTTTATCTCTCGAATGTACAGCCCAGAGCCAAAATCTCTCGATGTGAAGGTCGTCATACGGTACAGAAAATGTGCCGACTTGGCCAGGTCTACTATCACTTACATCTTGCATCATGTCCTTGCCGGTGTCAGGTGGCAAGTGGGTCACAAAATCTGTTGTGACGTGCTCCCGCCCCCAGCCACACCTCGATGGCTGGTAGCTGCTGGCCCGGTGCTTTCGGCCTTGCACGACCACGTGAGACATGCGTCGAGCAGAAGTCCCCAGCGTAACTTTCATCCTCCCGGTGAAATGCGCGTGAGATCTGGTACATCTTATTGCCACTGGATGCCTGAAAATCGAGGAAGCGTTAGAAAGTCCTTGAGAATTTCCTCTCTCCATCCCGGTCGATTGGGGAACAACTACGTCCTCTATACGAAGACTACCATCTGCGTGGGCGGTCCGACCTAGTCACAGTACTGGCTGTGCGTCCACGGTAGACGCATCTCCGTGTCACGCCCTTGGGACTCAATCACTGCGCTCAATAGAGGCGGTGTAGCCACTAAACTCCCAATGTACCTGACACACTCAACTGTGCTATAGCCCAAAGCGTCCCACAGTCTCGAGCATCAGCCATTCGGGGAAGCTATCTTGTGATGCTCCAGTGACTTGAGTCAGCGCATCGACCACCCATCGGTTTAGCCTTACCGGGTTAGTGTGCAAAGTGAAGTTATCAATCCTCACAGGAACTCCGTCCATCTGCGTTGCCTCATATTGAGGTCATTGCGTGAAGATATACTTGAGACTTTTATGGTGCAGTACACCTCGGCTTGTTCACCATATAAGTAGTGGCACCAAATCTTGGTGAAGACTACGACCGCCAACTCATGTCGTGTGTGGGAGTAATTACTGCTCCTTGATTCTTCAACTACTTGGGAACCATAAGCTACCCTCTGGTGCATGAAACACATCGATCCGGCCCTCGAGAGCATCATAATACCGTGTACCTGCCTGTCGGGACTATCTAGATAGGAGGCGTAGTAAGCCTCCTCTTGACTCTGGAATGCCTCCTTACGCCGGTCCTTCCAATCAAGCTTGACCTCCTTCGGGTCAATCCGTCATAAGTCTTTGCCAATCGAAATCACCGATGAACCTCCTATAGTACCCAGCCAATCCCAAGAAACTGCGTATCTCGAAGACTGACTTCGGCCTCTCCCGACTAATCACGGTCTCGACCTTCTCTAGGTCCACTGACACGCCTGATGTTGACACCACGTGTCCCAAAAATCTCACCTCAGTAAGCCAAAACTTCGCCTTGCGAACTTGGCGGAAAACGATTGATGCTCTCTCAACAAGCGTGGCGCAATCCTCAAATGATACTCCATGCTCCTCTCGGCAGGAATAGATCGAATGTCATCCGTAGAAGACCACGACAAGCGATCCAAATAGGGTTGGAATACCCTATGCATGAAGTCCATGAAGATACGTGGCGATGCGCGTTAATCAAAGGGCATCTTGTAAACTCAAAGTGCCCATAACGGCATTTGAAGCAGCTGTCTTAGGAACTATCATCTCCTAACCCTCGTTTGATGGTAACCGGTCGCGAAGGTACATCTTGGAATTAGACTCGCGCTCGCCTGACTAATCAAACAAATCGTCAATCCTCGGTAATGGGTACTGATTCTTGATCGTAACCCTGTTCAGCTGTCTGTAATCAATGCACATTCGAAGGGTCTTGTCCTTCTTCTTCGCAAATAGAATCGGAGCGCCCCATGGTGAAGTGCTCGGTCTAATGAACCCCTTGTCCAGTAGCTCCTGTGGCCCCGGACTTTGAGTTCTACCCAGCTCAAATTGGTGTCATCTATCTTGAGTCATAGAGATGGGGCGAAGTGTCGGGGTGTAACTCGATGCTCGAAGTCTACAGCCCTCTACGGGAGGCAATCCACAGTAGCTCATCGGAAAAAACATCCTTATACTCGCAAACTACTCGGTAAATCCGTCGGTCTCTTCGTCCTTTAGGAATTCAAGGCTTGCCGTAACCCAGCCAATTATCCACGAGACACGGACTCGTACCGCATTTTGGTACGAAAATATCATGCTTGTCCCACGAAATACAACACAGTGCAGATCACCTTTGTAGGCGGTAGCCTCCTGCGCTCACAATCGATGCGACTGCATGTTTGTCGTGATCCATCCCGGGATGACGTGAACTTCGACATATCCGTGACCCTCGGGTTCATTGTGGTACAAGTCCAGGGAGATCCCTCTAACTTCGCAGCCCACGACATATCCACCCCTATCCTCGCTCTAATCCCTAGGGGAGAACTCACATACAAGGGCTCCTCCAAGGCCTCAACCTCTAAGCCCAACTCTATCACAACTGATGCAGCATCTCTAAGGTGTAAACACAGGCTCGAGACACCATTTACATACCGAAAAATTTATTTCATACTCAACGTCCATGCATTCATAGGTAATGCAAGACAATAATTCCATATATTAAATCATATTTAACAAAAAAAATTTATTTTATTTTGAAAACCTCGTGAACAGAGCTCATGAGCAGGTGTCCCAGCGGTGACTCCCGAGCGATTGCACCTTTGGTCAAAATGGAGTCGAGTGCACGTTACCCACCCTTAGTGACGTCGCGCTGCGCATGTATGTCATAAGCTTTGGCCGACGTGTCTTGCGCGCCGCGCGGTCTTGTCGCTGACGCCACGCTCGGTCGTGTTCTTTTATGGCGATTAAATGTCGTGGCCAGTATTTGTGCGGCCGTGTCGCAGGTACATTATGCGCACCCTCGGTCGATACAAATGTTAATCACGACCACTAGCCTGCTGTGCGTGCGTGTGGCGCACGTCGTCATGGTGACTGTATCACATTATGAGTACGTCTTTAATATCGTGACCTAGCGGTGCATGCTGTCCACGATACAATGTTTTGTGCTCGACTCCCAATGTCGCGATAAATAATCTTATCGGCCGTGTGGTGGGCCTTATTGTGGCTGTGTCGTGGGCGTGGCCTGGCCGTATCGTGGCCCATGCAACAGGCTCATCCGCCGTGTCACGATACAACTTATCAGATCGTGACTCAAATGAGCAATAGCCCATCCAGTTACCTTCTGAGCATTTTTTTTTTCCACTCATTTTTTTTTCATTTGTTCTATTGGAAGACCACACCCCAAAGAAAAAAAAATATATTTTTTCATTTTCCAGTAGAACAAAAAATATTTATTTTAAATATATATATATTTTTTCCTGTTTTTACATATCAGAAACCTGTAAAAAATTTCTACACTTTTTTTTTTTTTTTCATCTCCAGTAGCCTCCTTGCTACTCCTAGATTGCGGTAGCCTAGACACTGCAATTCATACTCTTCAAAATTTTTACGAGTTAAATTTTAACCCCTTTTCTTATGCAAAAATTGGAATAAATTTTCGGAATTTCACAAAACCGTTCTATTCTTGTCCGAAACTGGAGCTACTGTCCAGAATTTTTTTTTTCTTCGTTTAATCCTGGACTATTTTGCCTAAAATTCTCGAACACCTAAGGTTACATTTTCTCGACCCTAGTGTTCAACATTTTTTCCTATGCACATCTACCACATACAATTTCACAACACATACAACACACAATCCAATCACACATGCTTCATTTCTCAAAATGCACAATGAATGCATGATCTAACCTCGGCTTCCCATCGAGTCCCCAGGTATTCAGAGATACCCAAGCTCGATACCAAGTCATGGACGCCCAAAACCGTGGTGTCTTGCTGACAACCCGTCAACCTCGTAGAATACTGTGATACCTGCAATCCCGACACCACTCACGGAAAATCGACGTAGTCTCTCAGCGGAGTTCTCTTACCCAAGGTACAAATTCGTCCAAATTTTCACAACGACCACACCGGGTCCATATATAATTTAAAATGAGTAAAATGGCTACTGAGCCCATGCATCAATACTCACAAAATACCTATCAACTATATACCAATAGTTCAAGAGTTGTTACATCACTCTTAATACAAATATATATTAAAAAATTAAGAATCTCTTATCACATTTCACATAATCCATGTCAAAAGCCACGTCTACTTCCTCTTCAAAACGACCTCTAATGAGTGCCTTCGCTTCCGATCGCCCTCAGACTAAATATGGATCCTCGACAGGGTGAGCAATGCCCAATAGTGATAATTTCCTACATGGGTTACTCCCCACATAAGTGCACATGCCATGACAAACAATCACACTCAAGCAAATACATGATCCTACTTGAATGTCTACATGTCCAATCCTATGTCTCGAGTCCTTACCGACTCACTCACACATGCCTAAGCCAAATGCGAGTAAATCACGCTAAAACCTACACCGATATCTGCAAACATATTGACTACCCTCCGAGGCTTAATTTGTTGGATAATTATTCAAACAATTCATAGCCCTCCGACATGAAATTGTTGAAATAATCTCTAACACAATTCTCCTAAAATCTTCCGTCCGTCGAAATTCCTTCACAAACATTTTTCATATTTATTTTCTTTTCGTCATGCACTCACCCTAATATTCTGGTGCAAGCATGGAATGCATTATGCCAATCCTAACAACCTCATGCTAATATATAAACATGTATATATTAACATAATTAATTTACACACCATGTTATTAAATTCGCATCAATAACATCAAAATTAGCTCACATGGGCTAATTAGCAAATTATAAGCAATTCATTTTGAATACCTAACAACACAAAAATCATTAATTAAACCACGCGGAATGCTGAAACCACTCTGCCGGGTAATCGCTCACGGCCACATAATTTAAAGATTTTTCTCCACTGGGTTTAGAACAGCCACCATGCTCTAAATCAGTTTTTCCTCGTATCATCCCTGAACTTCCATGGCTCTTAGCTAAAGAACACAAGTAGGGAGAAGACCCTTACCTATTGGAGTTGTCGCACTCCACCAAATCGTGTCCACGCTGTAGCCCCTTCACATGTGACGACTTTGCTCTTGCTCTGGTCGAGAACCGACTCATCCGAACGACGTGAAATCTGCAGGTAGTTCGCGCCTACACTCAAACCAAATTTCTCACCGGCCGATTTTTGTGTTCCAATGGAGAAGAAAATCCATTCTCCTATTTTATACCTCTTAACATTTCAATAATTCTCATCTTGTCATTTTGTCTTGATTTTTGACACATGGCATAATCTAAGCCATTAATCTCCATCATATCTCTAATCATGCAACATGTGTCACATGAGTACATGTAATAGGTGACTTTTGTTACATCACATGTCTCTCATTAAGTCGCTTTACAAGACCATACCCTAAGGCCTCGGAAAACATGAAATTCCGACTGTCTCGGAATTCAACGAAATTCGACGTGGTAGCTAGATTTTGCGAGACGATTCCAACGGTGAAGTCCGTTTTGTCATCCGAGATCTAGAAAAATTTCGGGTTTTGGCCGAAATTACCATTTACCCTTTTTAAGAAAATTCGAATTTTCCCGGGTTTATATTTTGATTCTAATACCTTATCAATTGTATATATAGTTTACTAGTTTCCTAACTTCTAGAGAAGTATTTCACAATCCAGGTATATATTTCATTGTGACAATTTTTTTCACAAACTACGGTTGTCCCGAGGGCTTGGTCACACACGAGCTGCTTTGGGCCATTCACATCGACACTAATTCATAATGAAGCTAGGAGAATTCCCAAGGGCTTGAACTTGATATCACTGGTTAAGTTATAAGATACTTCGATCATCTCACCTACATGTTCGATGGTTCATTGTAACTAATATTGAAAACCAAAATCAATTTTCTCTTATCCAACTTTTCTCATAAAATAAAAAATAATGGCAACTCCAAAACCGTTTTTAAACTTGGTTTTGCAAAAATAAGAGTAAATGGAAACGCATCATCCAAAATGTAGGGTCCACAATAAGTATCAATGGGTTTTATGTCTCTATAAGATGCACAAGAAGCTTGAAAGATGCAACAAATTAACAATTGGTACCATCCAAAATGTTCAAGATGCACTATTTAAATAATTTTCTTCTCAAAATTCTTTAGTTGAAAATAATTAATATGTTATTGTTTTTTTAATAAAAATTCCATCCTAAACAATTTAAATTAATTATAAAATTTTCAAATCAAGCAAAGTCCCGATTTCATATATATTTGTTACACAATTTCGGCATGTATTTTCTTTGATTTTTAATACTTTCATTCTTGGTATCGTTGTTTTGCTAAGTTGCCGTAATGCGACGTTTATTTGTGTGAGAACGATTCAGACGAATAAATAGTAATATCAAATGTGTAGGCTTAATTATAAATTGTATAGACTTTGAACCAGTTTATTACGCTATCAACCTTGATGTTGCTTCAAAAGAAAAATGGGGGTTTTGATTCAGACACATAATCAAATTCATTAAAAACACTAAAGGATGGTACAACATCCGGATTAATAGCACTAACATAATGATTCGACACAAAGCCTATACATGTGAAAATTCTATAATGACTAGAATTTATAAGATTCCAGTTCTATAGTATACTAACGACCTTGATTTGAATCGATGTCTCTGTTTGATTAAATATCCTTTACCGTCTAAATCGCGTAAAACACTAGTATCCGCCGTAACAAGCCAATGAAAGTCAACACAAATAACATGTCGCAATAAGACAGCGACGAAAAAAAAAAAAAAAAAAAAAAAAAAAAGATTTATGTGGAGCGACCACTTGGTTGATTGTAGAGTAGTATGTTAGCTCGGGGTTTGCTGTATATAAAAGAAGACTCCGTAAAAGAATGTTAAATGCCTTAATGATTTTATAGAATATTTTGGAATATATATATATATCATTTTCATATATATAATGATTTTTTGGTGGGATACATTATGAGAGGATATATGTTATTCATGTTCAATTAACAATGAAATTAATAAGATAAGTTAATAAAATATGATACATTGTAAGATACATTATTTTACCTCTTTTTGTATCTTATATATTTGTTTAAACAACATATTATGATTCTAAATTGAAATATGAATATGAATCATAATTAAAAAAATAAATAATAATTATGGTATTGTAGACCCTAAAATTTGCTCACATATTATTTTTATTTTTATTATTAAATTTTACTTTTTGATTTTGTTTTTATTATTATTATTTTATTATTTTAGTTTATTTTATTTTTCAAATTCCCCAATTCCCTAATTCCCCTACTCCTCATTTTCTCTCTCTCTCTCTCGCTCTCTCTCTCTCTCTCTCTCTCTCTCTCTCTCTCTCTCTCTCTCTCTCTCTCTCTCTCTCCCATCCCCTATTCCCCATAACCATACCACACACAAGCCTGCATGGGCCATGCCAATGCTTGATTTGATAATTGTTGTTATAAAGTTATTCCCATCACTTGAATATACTATCCCAACTTCCAATGAATTCCATTACACATCCCCCCGGGGGCATATCTTCGAGCACTCTCGAATCAACCTTCCTGACCGTCCATCTGCCTACTCGATGGAATGTCAGATTTGTCTGCACTCTACCTAAGGTCGACCAGAGTTCCTTCTAGAATTTCGAGGTAAATCGCGACTTATCCGACATAATAGACACAAAGACACCATGTACCCACGTAATCTCATCCACATATAACTCAGTTAGTCGATCCATAGAATAGTCAATCCTGACTGGTATAAAATGGGCCGACTTTGTGAGCCTATCAACAATCACCCAGACAAAGTCATGTTTTTGTTGCGTGAGGGGAAAACCCGACACAAAATCCATGGTAATGTTATCCCACTTCCATTGAGGAATTGGAAGGGGATTCAATAGACCCCGTTGGAACTTGGTGTTCAAATTTTGATTTGTCGACATGTCAAACATTTAGACACGCACTTTGTCACATTCTTCCTTTCCTCCACCAATAATGTTGTTTCAAATCCCGGTATTACCTTATTACCTCCAGGATTTATGGTAAATACCCCGCATGAAGCCTAAATAACACTTTTCCTTTAGCTTTTATCATCCGCACACATAATCAGTTCTAAATACAAACTTCCAGCCTTCTTTATCAAAACTCGCTCTTTTCACCATCTCTAACCATCTGTACCTTTTTCTGTATCTCTTCATCATTTTTTTGAGTATCTATAATAATTTTCTTTAATACAGGCTGTGCTTTTAATTGAGTTAATATAGCTCCATCATCTGCTAGTCTCCATTCACTGTGTTGAAGTGACAAAACTGCCATTGCCTTTCTACTTAAGGCATCTGCTACCACATTAGCTTTTCCTGTGGTAGTCAATTATACAAATTATAATCTTGAATAACTTCAACCACCTCCTCAAATTTAATTCCTTATGAGTCACTAAATACTGAGACTCTTATGATCCGTGTAAATTCTTGGCATTTTCCCATATAAATAGTGTCGCCATATTTTCAAAGCAAATCACCGCAGCTCAACTCTAGGTCATGAGATAATTTTGTTCATGTGGCTTCCACTACCCGATAAACCATTACTTTCCCATCTCTCAGACACATCCCAAAACCAATGCCTCGAAGCATCAGAGGAAGGTGTACTCTTTTCCTGAGGTAGGTTGTGTCAATACTGGTGCTTCAACCAACATTTCTTTCAACAGTTCAAAACTATTCTCGATGATTTATCCGACCAATTCAAACTTTACCCTTTCCTCGAGTAATTCTTGGAGCGGGAGAAGCTATGACAGAGAATCCTTCCACAAATATTCTATAATATCCCGCTAAAGTCTAAGAAACTTCACCTCTGGCGGCTTTCCACCACACAGCCTTCAATCTTAGCAGGTCAACTCTTATACTCGACAGACACAATATGGCCTAGGAATGAAACTTCCTTTAGCCAAAATCATACATTTGCTAAGCTTAGCATACAACTTTTTTCTCTCAAAGTTTGTAGAACTGTTTTCAAATGTTGCTCATGCCCTCGCCATCATGGAATATACCAATATATCATCAATAAAGACCACGACAAACTGATCTAAATAGGGTCAAAACACCCTATTCATCAAATCCATGAATGTTGCCGGTGCATTAGTCAACACAAATGGCATTACCAAGAACTCATAATGGCCATATCGAGTTCTAAATGCTGTCTTCGGCACATCAAAATCTTTCACTCTTAGCTAATAGTACCCTGATCGCAGGTCTATCTTTGAGAAGACACCCGCCCCTTTTAACTTATCGAGATCTTCAATTCTCGGTAATGGGTATTTGTTTTTCACTGTCACCTTATTAATTTGCTGATAATCAATGCACATCCGTTGGGTGCCATCTTTCCTTTTCATGAACAAAACAAAGTACCCTGTGGAGAAAACATTAGGCTCCGACAAAACCCTTTATCCAGAAGCTTTTATAGTTGAATCTTTAGCTCTTTCAACTCAGTTGGAGCCATCCTGTATGGTGCCCTAGAAGTAGGAGCTATTCCCGGTACAATCTCAATAGATGAATCCACTTCTCTTACATGTGGAATACTAGGTAACTCTTCAGGGAACACATCTGGAAAATCTTTCACAACCAGAATATTTTCCAATTCTATTTGACCTCTTTTAGAGTCAAGCACCCAAGCCAAAAAGGCTTCACAACCTTTCCTCAACAATCGTCGGGCTTGCATAGCTAAAATTACATTTGACACGGCTCTATATTGGATTCCATGTATTGTTACCTTTGACAAGTTAGAACATTTAAGCCTTACTGTTTTCTTATCACAATCAACTATAGCCCGATGTTTGGATAACCAATCCATTCCCAAAATTAAATCAAACTCATGAAACGGAAAAGCAAGTAGATCAGCAGAAAACTCTCTATCATGAGTCATTAGGTGACAGTTCTTATATACTCGGTTGACTCTGGCACTATGCCCCAAGGGACTAGTAACAAGCATATCATATTATAATCGGGCTTCATCGATGGCATTCTATCAGCACATGTTCAGATATATACGAACGAGTACACCTGTGGTCTATCAAAGCATGCATCTCAATATCATAAAGAGAGAAAATACCCGCGAATCACTCAGAGCATCCCGGGATCCTCACTAGCCTTCATAAGATAAGCCTGCTGGGTCGTGAGGCAGGGACAATCCACCTGCCTCTCGACACCGTATCCCACATCCTCTATGCCGAATCGGGCCACCCCAACCCCTACCCGATCCCGAAAGAAGGTGGTGCAACAACGATTCCTCTCGCCACTACCTTGCAAACCCTACACTGACTCGGGGACAATTCTATCAAGTGTTCAGTACTTCCACATCTGAAACATCCTTTTGTCAATAATCTACACACGCCCAAATGTCATCTATGGCAATGAGGCACTCTGGGACTTCTCCTTGTCCTTGAAACACCTCTACCGTGGTACCATTGCCTCCCCTCGTCTTCTACCTCAGCCGAACCCTCGCATCGACTCAGCTGGGACTCTCTAGCTCTTTTACCCGAGGAGGAAGAGCTCTAAGCTTTCTTGGTATCTTTCTACCGCTTGTCTTATTTCTCCACTTTCATTGTCGCTTGAACCAATTGATAGAAATTTACTTGCTCGAGTACTGTCATTGTGCTTTGATATCTTTTACGGACTCATTTAGTCCATCCTAAACCTTCACCGAAATGTCTCTGAGGACTTATATTCAGCATACTTGCTAAGACGGATGAATTTTTCTCATATTCCGCCACTAATAAGTTTTTCGCTCTCGTATCTGCAACCGTCTCCACTTCGTCTCCTTGCATATCATATACATATTCGTCTTCAACTCGATCTAAAAACTCCCATGGTATGGAATCTGGAAGCCTCAGACTCCTCAACACTAACTTCCACCAATCATAAGCACTGCCTTGCAATAGATAAACTACACATGTCACTCTTTGATCAGGAGGGCATCTCACCTCCTCTACTATTCTTTGCAACTTTTCCAACCAGAATTCAGCTTTATCGGACTCTTCCATGTTTGACCCATGGAATTCCTCAGCTCCATATCTTCTTACCATATATATTGGGGCTTTGGGAGTTGTCAATCTCTCTAACACCCGAGCCATGTCCTGAGATATCCCCAGCAAAGCTTCATTTGGTTCGGCTAGGGCATGATTCTCACTTTTGACAGATTCAGAAGGATCCGAAGCAGGCAACCCTTGATCTCCTAGGTTAACACTTTCAGCTGCTTCTTCAGCTGGATTTGGAAGACGATCCATCTATACAAAACACAAGGAAATCCACATCAGTCAACACATTCTAAACACATGTTTTTCTATCATATACTCTATTTCAGAGTCGCCTAAACCTAGGCTCTAATACCATTAAACTATGACGCCCCCAACTCGGCACACGGTGTCAAGCGAGGGTGTCATTTTTTTTTTCATGTTTACTATAAACTTATAAACTTTAAGCTTGTTCATTTATATAATGTTAAACATTTAACTTGTAGTATATTCTATACCAGCGGATTACAAAATATATACAAGCTCCATATATGAAAGTGTTCAACATTTACAATATTTACATCACATGTTAAAACAAAATACATATACATTGTAATCAAATGGTCTTTCATCGGGAACCCAAGGATGTCGACTTTGACCATCGACAAGGATTATCCTATCCTCTAGTTTCCTCTTCTGTACCTACACGAATGAAACACCCATGCTAAACTTATAGCTTAGTGAGAATAAATACATATAGACGACCTCTAATCAAAGTCATCACACTTTAGACAACAACATATAACTTTAACATTCATTTACATAAACACATGCTTATTCATGTTTTGAACATATCATTTATAGATATGCTTCTACATATATCATACTTATTCGTCTTATCATGTTTCATTCCATATCATCTTTCATTTAATGTGCTTTTGCTTTGTACTTATCAATGCTTATGTATCATCGCCATAGCAATGCTATGCTTCATATCATGTCATGCCATTTACATATTCTTGTCATTTATCTTATAAGTTTCATGCTTGCAAATACCTTTAGGAGTGGATAATGAAAAAATTCAGAGTGTACCGGGCTGTACTATCATTGTAAGGAGACAATGATTCTATCTCCGATGGCCCAAACGGGCCACTATAATGATCCAAACGGGATCTATGTCATCGACCCAAACGGGGCCTCGATATCTGTAAACTGTATGCTACAACAACTATATCCCTATAGGCATGCCTATCTATCCAACTACCCGGTTATAAGCAGGCAATCAATTTTATTATGTTTTCTTAATAATCTTTCAGGTATTAGAAAAAGATATTTCATATACATGAATAACTATTGATATCATGTATACTTATGAGATATTCAATATCAAATAATCTCTTATAAGCCTTTAACTGTAATTTTTTCATATAACAAAATTATACTTGTATTCTCTTTAACTTTCATAACACATATTATCATGATCATATTATTATGATGCATTATTTCATATAACAATACAATTATATAACTTTTATACAATTTTAGTTTCTATAACCAATTTTGCCTGAACAGTTCTAGGCAGCTCCCAAGTCAATTTTCAACTATAATTTTGACCCTGTCAACAGGATTGTTAGAGAAAGTAATCTTCTAACTCAATATACCCCTATGTCTTAAGTTTCTTATGGTTCAAACATCATGTCATTTGGACTTTTAATTTGGGAGATATGGTCTAAACAATCAGAACTGCTCCTGGACAATTTCCAAGAACAAAATATGGAATTGTGTTATATATTTGAAAATTTTCTGGGAATGATAGGGACATAATTTGACCATAATTTCTTCATGAAAACTATTCTCCCAGATGTCTAGTTTGTACATAAATTTGAATCACCTCATTTGGATGAGTATAACTCAAGTTATGATTTAAACAACCGGAATTACTCAAATTCAGGAGACTGTTCTGAAACAGCTTTCAGAGACCGAATTGTTCCCTTACTTTGAAAAATTTTCTAGGTCCAATGGGGTCAAAATTTGGATATACTTATTTCAGGAATATTTTTTATCTAGAAGTCTAGTTTATCTAAAAATTTGAATCACTCAATTTGGATGAGTGAAAATCAACTTATGGCCTAAATACCAAAACCAATCAAATCCAAAACTGTATCGTAATTGTAAACTGCACTGACCAAAACAGCTTCACTTTGACGAATTTTCTGGGTACCTTAGAGTCTAAATTTTCATATACCTATTTCAGGGAGATTTGTTCTTTTAGAAGTTTAGTTTACTTAGAAATTTGAATCATTCAATTTGGATGAGTTATGACAAAAACAAAAACATGAAATTAAAAAAAACGGACAACATCTCCCTTAAAACCCAACATTTTCTCAATACAAAATTTTCCTCCATTGATGACCACAACCAAACCAAACAACCATTCCAAACCAATAGTCTACACAAAAAGAAGTATTCCAAACCCCCAAACAACTATCCATACAAAAATTCATACCAAAAATCCATACAAAATCCCTACTAAAGTTCCTAACAAGTTCCACACTAGAATCCATAGAAAACCATACAAATCCATACCTTTGATCTCTTGTCTCCTTCCTTTTTCCTTCTTCCTTCTTCTCTTCTCTTCTTCTTCTTCTTCTTCTCCTTCTCTTCTCTTCTCCCTTATTCGTTTTTCCTCTCTTCCAAAGACCAAAAAATGAGATATTTATTTCCAAAATAAGGCCATGTTTGGCAAAAAGCTCATTTTTTTTCTTTCTTTTCCCATTTTTGTTATTTGGTCCTTCATATTTCCTTTATTTGCAAATCAACTTATTCAACTTCCTACTTTGGCATACAATCTTTTATTCTATGTCATTTATGCCTTTTAATTGGCAATTCTACCAATTTACCCTTGACTTTTTTGTATTAATCTTCTAGTTTTTCTTATTTTATTTTTAGCATTATTTTATTTCGGAAAAATATACATTTACTTTTATTATACCAAAAACATGTTATAAAACCGTCAGGGTATAATTTGGGGTGTTACATATGTAATTTCATTCAAAACCGAAACGAATAAAAGCCAACAATTCCCCACATTAATGAAATTGACACCCAAAGATAGGACAAATGATTCCTTAGAAGTATTGTAGAGTACAACCATGAACCCCATAGAGAAGTAGGCAGGAATCTTCCATTGTAGAAGTATGTTTACTTACTAAACAAGAGACACGACAAGAATTTGAAGGACAAAACTCTAGAGGAATCTAGTCTTCAATTTTTATTTTTGTAATGAAAGAAAATAGGAAATAAATAGTTTACAGATTGGTACATTCGAAAGTGACAATATCACTGACAAAAATTTCTTAACAAGGAGTGAATTAAACCAATCGGGTCCACCTCACGATTTGGGTAATCATATAGGATGGTATATTGCACACCAGAGTTAAAAAGAAAAGAGAATGCTAAATAGGAGAGAAACATGCACAAGCACGGTGGCGACGTGGGCTCGACAACACTCCCCCGTCGCATTGCATGCTCGATCATTCCAAGTTTTTTCAGCCGACTGTGGTTAATCCCGGTGCAAGAGCTGGGAGAATGTCACTGCTTGACGCTATTGGAATGAAGTCACTTGAAAACCCTTCAATCTTTTCCTCGATAAAGGTCGATCTATCTCCACGTTAGTTCGATCATGATGAACCGAATTTTTTAGCGATACCGGGAGTGGCGGCTTGTTGTCGCAAGATAACACTATGGATGCTTCAACTGGAACCCGTAATTCTTCTAACACTGCTCAACAAGATTCCTCGCAGATACCTCGCGGCCATAGCACTAATTCTCGTCGCACCGCACTAAGCAACACGATTGTTTCTTGCTTCGCCATGTAACCAAATTTCCAAACAAATGAACAATAGCCGGCTACCCTCCGATCAGTCACCGAACCCGCCTAATCTCGCATCCGAATCTCAATCTTTCTTGTTGTTCGAAGAAGACTTTTCCTGGGTGGTCATTTTCAGGTACCTCAATATTCCGTCATAGCAAGCTATGTGTTTTTCGGTTGGGATTATTCATGAATCGGGACTTACCATACTAACAGAGAAGCCGATGTCCGCCTTGTATGAGAAAGATAGATGAGTTTCCCACAAGACGTTGATATCTTCCTTTTATCAACCGGGAGGACTTCCATCACTTTCTTCAAGTTCGCCAAATAATCCATAGGTGTTTCTCGCGGCTCGCATCCTAGCATCCCCTGCTTCATTTAGTAAGTCCAACGTATTTGGCGTTTGTGAGATCATACCTTTCTTTCGACCTAGCAATCTCCATTCGGAAAAGTACTGAGGTTTCCAAGGTCCCCGATCTCAAATTTCTTTGTCGGCATTTTAAGTAGGTCAATTTTCTTCATGATTACCAAATAAAATTATGTCGTCCACATACAATGATAATGACCATCTTCCTTCCGGGAAGTGTTTCACAAAACAATGTGTGATCGGATTGACATTGAACGAATCCGTACCCTTTCACTACCTTAGTGAACCGTTCAAACCAGGCCCTAGGAGATTGCTTGAGACCATACAAGGATTTTCGGAGTCTGCAAACCTTGTTGAAATTCGATGTAGTCTCAAGCCCAGCAAGAATGTCCATGTAAACTTCTTCCTCTAAGTCACCATCATAAGGCATTTTCACATCAAGTCACCACCGAGATTAGCTGCCAAGGATAAAAGTACACGAACAGTTGAGCTTGGCAACTGGAGCAAAAGTTTCTTGATAGTCAATACCATATGATTGGGTGAATCCTTTTGCGACCAACCGAGCCTTATACCTGTCCACATTACCATCCCGCCTCAGACTTTACCGTGAAAATCCACTTACAATTCAACCTGCTTCCACTCTGGGAGACGCACTTCCACGTACCATTCTTGCCACCTAACTTCTTCATCGACCGGCGCTTCCACTTAGGATACTTGAAAGCTTCCCTCGAATATCTCGAGAACTGTATCTCTGCGGATGTTAGGAAGTGAATGCACCAAACGTAGGTGATAGCTTATCATAAGAAATAAAATTTCCAATGGATGCCGAGCGCATGATCTAAACTCCTTTCCTCAAAGCTATAGGCATATTAAGAATATCATTTTCTAATCCCGAATCAACAAGCATCATCTCAGTTAGGGAGCATTGTTGTTCCCGGAATTTTGCTTCGATTAGGAACCCTAGCCGCCACGGGTTTGCCGAGAAATTGCTCCTTCCTCCATTTCCTCTCGATGTGCTCATTATCCCACAAGTCAACAATGAACTCGCCGCTACATATTCTATAGAAACTTGATTTGCGGTGATGGGTGACTCACCAATGACTCAAGGTTCCAAACCGATATTCCGAAGCCCCGAATATCACTTTGGGATAGTAAGGTCAGGGTTTCAAAAAATGTATTTATCCATTGTAGAATTTTCAGGACCTAAAGTAACACTTATACCCTTTTATTTACCTGAAGAAAGAGACTCGAGTTTAATCTAGGATCAAGTTTACTTCTATGTTGCTGATTGATATGAACAAAAACAGTAACACCCGAAAATTTCGTGGGACGATGGATGAGACGAGTGGCCGAAAAGGATTTAAGGAGTGTTTGGACAAGGTGTTTGGAATTTAGTACCCTAGATCAAGATCCTATTGATGAGGTAGGTCACTGTAGTGACGCCTTCCCGTATCAATTTTGGTACATTCGTAGGAGAACATTAGCGATCTAGCCACCCTAACAAATGCCTATTTTTCCTTCGCCATTCCGGCTATTGCGGGGGTATCAAACACATGAACTTAAGTGAACTATCCCCTTCTTTGCTAGATATTCTCCTGTAATGGAGTCAAGTAACCCTAGCATTATCGACTTAGAATTTGTATTTTTGATTGGAATTGGTTCGAATCATATTTTGAAATTTTTGAAAATTTGACCTCGTTTCACTTTTCTTCATGAGGAATACCATCGTTAATCTAGTGTGATCATCTATGAATGAGACAAACCACCTAGTACCTACATTTCTTATTCGACTGACCGCATATTATGAATCATTGAGAATGGACTAGACGCTTATAGGTTGAATGGGAAAACGGTAATCGAACTTGCTTTGATAATCGATGCATTTCACACTCAAAGGATTTTGGATTTTTATTAAATAATGAAGGAAATAAATGCTTTGAGATACATAACATTAGGGATGACTCAAGCGATAGTGCCACAACATAATTGCACTATCGCATTTTGACATGAGGTCGAAAAGAATTACCACCACTACCACTGAGGTTGTTCTTGCGGATCTGTGGTGCTCCTTAAGGATGTAGAGTCCAGAGCATTCCTCAGCATTGCCAATCGTCTTCCCCGAATCCAAATCCTAAAATTCACAGTGAGTGGATGAAAAATTAGTAATACACCTCTTTTCCTTGGTGAGTTTACTAATTGATAATAGATTACAATCCAAGTTAGGAACGCGAGAACTGAGTCGAGAGTAAGATCCTCGATAGCACAATCCAAGATCGACAACCTTGGAGTGAACCATCTCGCATTCTGACCGTTAAATTATTTGGACATGGGCTATATGTACAGCACGCATCTCCGTCATATGATCGATGCTCCCGAGTCCACGATCCAAGGTTTTTATGTTTCTTACCAACAATAAAGGCGCTTAAAGAATTACCTTTCAGGACAAGGTTCCTGAACTAATGACCCGATTGGAAGATGTGCCGCTTAGGATCAGATGGACATAAGAGGAGATAGTAGTTTCAAGCACTTCCATTTGCCCTTGTTAAAAGGGCTAGTCATGGTATCATCTGTACCACATGATTACCTCGCCCTTCTTCTCAAGTGGTTGACGTGGCTTCCAATCACCGGTTTTCCATGAATCTTTCCAACAAGTTTCTCTCGAAAGACCCTAAGCCACAGAATGATCACACCAAGGTCTTCCTCTCTTTGATTTTCGACGGCTGTCAAATGAGTGAACTGGTCGCCATCGTACAGCAGGGTGGATGAGTTGGTAGCCATTCCAAACGCCTGGACTCAGATTTAGGCATAATGAAGATGGAGAAGAAGAGACAAGATTAAACCCGCTTCGATACCATGAAGAATTTGAAGACAAAACTCTAGAGTAAATCTAGTTCACTTCTTATTTTTGTAATGAAAGAAAATTAAATAAATAGCGCATGTGATTAGATAATTCGAAAGTGACAATATCACCTGACAAAATTTCTAACAAGGAAGTGAATAAGAAAACCACCCATTCCACCTCGCTGATTTTTGGGTAATCATATAGATGGTATATTGCATTAATTCAGGAAAGTTAAAAAAGGAAAAGAGGAATGCTAAATATGGAGAGAAACATGCACAAGCATGAGGCGACGTGGGCTTGATTTTCAACAACGATGTCTTTGAACCGTTATGTCCTTTGTGTAGATGATAACATACCACACACTGGAATCTTCCTAACATTTCCCACTTCTCACTTTTATGATCGTTTTGGTCATGAACATGCATCTAGTTCTGTAAGAGTTTAATAGGAATTATGCCCTATTCAATTCTCTTTGAAGCGCCCCCACTTCACCCTTACATAGGTAATCTCTTAAATTAAAAGTAGCTTATGTTACTCTTTCTAAATGCAAGAAGATAATTAAAAGTATAGCTTAGCCTTCTACGTATGAGCATTACCATTTCATTTCAAGAATGGACACGGGAAGATCCCCATAATTATCAAATTTAAGTCTTTACAATTTAGTTGTCCATTTTGAACCTAGATCTTAGGATTTCTAGGCAACTAGGTTGGGTATCCATTTTATTAACTTATTCCTTTATAGGCTTTAATCTCATTCACTTCGATGACTTTTTAACTAACTCTCTATTTAACCCTTTTGTTAGCAGATCCCTAATGTTATTCTTAAATCTTACATAATCTAAAGAGATAACCCAATTTGAGAGTAGTTGTCTAATGGTGTTGTGTCTTTGACAAATATGTATATACTTACCATTGTACATACTGTTTTGTGCTCTACTAATAGCAGATTGACTATCACAATGTATGCATATTGGAGGCACGAGTTTTGGTCATCTTGGAATATCCTCTAGGAAGTGGCAGAGTCATTCAACCTATTCTCCACATTTGTCTAGGGCTATTCAAATTCCATTGTGGATATGATAATAACCGTTTGTTTTGAGGATTTATGAGATCAGTTATTCTCCCAATGTAAACATAACCACTTCAGATACCGAAATCCCAACATTAGATATCCAATTATCATCGCTGTATCCTTGGCACAATAGATTTCGTATACGGTAGCCATAATCACTTAGTAAACCTGTAGTATTTTAATACTTCCTTACAATTTTGCTAATTAATGCTTAGCTCCAGGATTAGTCATGTATTTTCTCGGTTTGTTAACTACATAGGCTATGTCTGGTCTTGGACAACTCATTAAGTACATTAGACTGCCTATTACCCTAGAGCATTCTACTTAAGAAACACTCTCTGCTTTATTCTTTGAGAAATGTAGAGTTACATCTATCGGTGTTCAGGCTATACCAGAATTATTTTTGTCAAACTTTTTGAGAATATTATCAACATAGTGTGACTGACTTAGAATGAGTCCATATGATGTCATTTGGATCTTTATTCCCAAAATATAGTAAATCCTAATTCTTTCATGTCAAACCTTGAATTCAACATTTTCTTAGTAGATGTAATCATTTTATCATCACTATCGACAATAAGCATGTCATCTACGTACAAACATACAATGACATATTCATGTTCTGTATATTTACACACATTTGTCACATTTATTAATTTTGAAGTCATGTGGCATCATAACATTGTCAAATTTGTCATGTCATTGTTTTGATACTTGTTTTAGCCCATACAATGATTTCAACAGTTTATAGACCTTCCTTTTTTGTACCGGAGCAGAAAATCCATCAAGTTGCTCAATGTAGATTTCTTCATCTAAATCTCCATTTAGAAAGACTATTTTTACATCCATTTGATGTACTTCAAGATTTCTTAGTGTAGAAATTGCAAGCACCATCCTTATGGAATTTATTCTCGTCACATGAGAATATGTATCAAAATAATCAATGCCTTCAGTTTGTTTGTAGCCTTTGGTCACAAATCTTGCTTTGTATTTGTTAATTGATCCATCTACTTTCCTTTTCCTTTTGAAAGCCCACTTAGAACTTAAAAGTTTACAACCTGGTGAAAGATCCATTAGTTCTCAAGTATGGTTATGCAGTACATAATCAATTTCACTTTTAATGGTCTCTTTCCACATGAGACCCTCTGTAGAGTTCACTATCTCTTTGAACTTCTGAGGTACCCTTCAAGCATATACGTCACAAAACTTGGACCAAAAGATTTTTTTTGTCCTTGCTTTTTTGCTACGTCTAGGTTCTACCTCACCATCTTTATCTTGATCATGACTATTTCCATTAATAGTCTCAAGCACTCATTTCAATAAGTTTGGATCTTCTTTGGATTTACATGGAAATACATCTTCAAAGAATGATGCATTCCTCAATTCCATTATCATGTTCATGTGAATATCTGAGATATTTGACTCAAGGACAAGAAATTGATAAATAGTGCGTGCATAAGCAATGAAAATGCAATGAATAGTTTTAGGTCTTATTCTCACCTTTTTAGGTGGAAGAACTGCCACTTTAGCTAGACATCCACACACTCGCAAGTATTTATAGGATGATTTAATTCCTTTCCATAACTCATATAAAGTATTTTCTACTGTCTTTTTAGGTATCTTATTCAAAAGTAATTAGCAGATAAAATGACTTCTCCTCACATGTTTTGTGGAATATCAAAACTTGTCAACATTGCATTCACCATTCCTTTAGAGTGTGATTCTTTTGCTCAACCACTCCATTTGATTTAGGTGAATAAGGTGTCATGGTTTCATATATAATCTCATGTTAAGCATAAAAGTTAACAAATGATGATTCATACTCACCACCTCAATCATTTTTTAGCACTTTAATTTTCTTGTTGAGTTGATTCTTAACTTTTTTTTTTTATAGAGAACAAATTCTTCTATAGCCTCATTCTTACTTTTGAGTAAGTATACATAGTATTATTTGGCGCTATCATCAACAAAGGTAATAAAATATTTATTATCACCCCTTGTTTATACAAATTTCAAATCACATATGTCATTATAGATTAAGTCAAGAGGTTTAGTGTGTCTTTCAATACTTTGAAAAGATGCTCTGGTAAGTTCTGCCTCAACATAAGTTTCACACTTACGTTTTGAATCAATTTGGAATGTTGATATATGATTTAAGTTAATTAATATACATAGTGTATCATAATTAAGATGTCCTAATATACCATACCATAGATTAGAAGACTCAAGGATATAAACAAAAGTACTAGCTTTAGTCATTTATGACTTAATAATAGTCATTACATTGACCTTCCACATACCATCACTCATATACCCTTTTCCGACATACTTTCCATTCATTGATAAGATAAATTTATCTAACTAAAAAACCATCCAAAATCCATGAATGTTCAGCAATGAACTAGACACCAAGTTCTTGTGGATTTCGGGTACATACAAGACATTTATTAAAGTCAATTTCTAGACGTCATATTCAAGAGCGGTTTCCATTGCAGAGTTTCGCATTAACACAGTTTCCCTGGTCTCGGTTGGTTCAAAGGTGGAGAACATCTTCTTGTCAAAGCATACATGATGAGTAGCACCAGTATCAATACACAATTCCTTGGGGTTAGACCCCACCAAGTTCACCTCAAAGATTACTAATGTGAGGTTAATGTCAGACACTTCCTTGGTGATGCCATCTACCACATGCGCTTGCTTGGATTTGTTCCTCTTCAGTAGTCTATAATCAATAGATTTGTGGTTGTGTTTCCCACAGTTGAAGCATTTTTCTTGAAACTTCAGTTTCTTGTAGACTCCCCCTTTAGATCCCCATTTAGTGTCTTTCCCTTTATTGTTAGCTTTTTTGAACTTAGAACTTTGACCATGTTCCACAAAGTTAGTCTTGTCTCGCTAGGATTGTGTGCCATTTTCTTCTTAGATCCTCTATTGTCTTCTTCGATAGGAAGTCTAATAATTATTTATTCGATGCTCATTTCCTTTTTCTTATGGTTGAGGTAATTCTTGAACTCTTTCCAAGTTAGAGGCAACTTCTCAATAATAACTGCAACTTGAAAAGTTTCACTCAACATCATTCCCTCAACATGTATTTCATGGAGGGTTACTTGAAGTTCTTGGACTTAACTGACCACAGTCCTGAAATATGCTATTTTGTAATCGAGGAAATGACCCACGACAAACTTTTTGGCCCCAAATCCTCGGTTTTATATTTCCAGTCTAGTGATTCTCTTAACTTCTTGGCTGTTTTATTAGTTGAATACACATTGTATAAAGAATCAGTCAAAACATTCATGACGCAATTTTTGCATAGAAAGTCAGAATGTTTTCAAACATCCACAACACTGATGACTTGGATATTACGCTCATTTTTTTTAGCTTAAGAGCTTCTTCAGTTAAGAATCTTGCAAGATTCAAAGTGATTAGGTAAAATAACATCTTATGTTGTTATATTTTAAAGTTAAGTCCATTAAACTTCTTTGGTTTTTCTTCAGGTGAGACAGAGATAAGCACAGGAGTAGGCATCACTGACACTTGTGCCACAATAGGGGTCGCCACTTGGGCAAATGCAGGTGGAACCATATTGTTGGAATCAAAGTCCATTTCTCTGCAACATTGTAGAAAATGTGTCAATTTTCTATTATCAAAACCAATTCTTATAATAATTGAAAATAACGTGTAATAGAGTATTCCCAAGAAAGACTAGTGGGGCATGGAAACCCATACCATAACCAACAAAACCAAAACGGATTAAAACCAATATTATTTTCTCACTTATATGTGGTATGGGTGGGCTCACATGAAGGGTATTTTTAATTTAAAAGTGGGTTTAATGTTTCATCGCATGTTTGCCTTATCTTTGTGGCTTTGTTATATGTTTGACTTGTATGAGAAACCAAATTTTTGTCTTCATTGCACTTAAACACAATTCCCATTTTTTTAAATTATTATGGATTTAAATGTTTTGAATTTTTATATTTAAATAAAATATTTTTTTAAGGAAAGTGATAAGGAAAATTACTCCTCAAATACTAAGAGAAGAAATTGAGAGGAAAAAAAAAGGAAAGAAAAAAAAAGTGAAGACTGTAGTCTCCGGAATTTTCAAGTCAAGTGATCGTCTGGGCATCTTAATTAGTCGCCTACGCAACCTCGCAAAACAAACAAGAAGACCGATCGTGGTGTCTCACTGCCCCTCCGATGGCAAAGTTTACTCTTTTTTGGAAGACTGAGCATTAGAACCCGTAGCTATCTCACTGAGAATGTCGCACTTCATCCGGTGTAATCTTTTCTTTATGGAGGGAGAACGGGATCCACCTTCTATGGAGAGTGGACGATTCTTCCCATAAAGATATGGGAAGGTGGCTCTCATTTCTGAAGGATAACTTATTCTTCTTTTATTTAACTGCTTTCCGAACGTGCCTGCCGGAGTACCTTCCTATTCCGCTGAGGCTGGGTGACCGATTCTTCGGGAGAACATATACTTATATCATGGAGAGCTCAGCGCCGCTCAGAGTCTGACGGAAAGGAAGCATCCAGGAAGAGGCACTAGGCACTCAGGCGCATCGTGAAGAAAATCCACCCGGCTTTAGGTCCGGTCCCATCGTGGTCTTCAAGGTCAGGAACTGAGCCCAGGTCAATGGTACCCACAATGCCCCCTTTCGCAGTGGAGTAATTCCTGTTGGAAAGAACAAGCTTGACCGGGCCATATCATGGGAATAAGAGACCATCAATGTCATGAATTTCAATGTGAATTTGTAACTTTTTTTGAAACTGCATTAGATGCTATATGGTCGCTGGAAGTTAATCCCTTTAGACCGGAGGTCGCTATAAAGGCTAGGAGGTTCGTCCTACCGTTATCACGCTCCTTCGTCAAGGAAGGATAATCAATGTTGCCGACACTCGTAATCGGGGGATTGCAGGATGGCTGATGATTGTGATCGACATTCAGCGCTTCTTCCAAGCATGGATCTGCCAGAGACTCCGCATGATTTGAGCGAGCTCCGAATTGTTTTGGTGGTCTGGGTGGTTCCAAACTTGACTGCCGAATCCTTACTGGGATCTCAAGCTTCCAATTTCTTTCACTCCCATCACCATCTTTTCCTCCTTCTTAGCCTCTGCCGCAGCTTCTTTCAACCCCATCTCCATATTTTCTTAGCCTCCAGCTACCTTCTTTCTGCTCCTACAAGTGGGATGCTTACCGCTTTTTCCTCAGACGGATGTCTTGTAACTTATGAATGTTAGTTTGACGTATTGTAATATGATTGCTTGGTAACAAGCATCGTTATGTAATGTCGAACACCTTTTTGGTGCAATTAATAAAATCGCAGCTTCACTGGCCGTTGTCTTATCAGGACTGGTACATGATTCTGACATTCTACCCAATTAAGGCTCCGCTTGAATATTATATAACTCAAGAATCCGGGTCGGCCGGCCAACTTAATTTCCCAAGTGAAGGGCCCCTGGGCTTGGCCCACCTTCGTCTACTGTGCCTTAGCGTGTGAAGCGTCGCGATGAAGGAAACTCTAATGTACATTAGTCATTGGTGCATTAAATGCGACTACAGTCCTAAAGCCTGTGATATAGATAGGCATCATTAAGTCGCACTCTTTTTCCTTCCTTGTTATTTCGGGTTTGCTTTCCTCTTCATGACCATCCGCCTTAATAGGTCGGGTAAATCCTTGCATTCGCTTCACGCCATCATAGCACCGTGCACTCCATTTCGCAGTAACCATCATCGCCTTTAGTAATGCTGACTGCAGAGTGACTAGTTTCCCGCTATAAAAGGCCTCGAAGGGAAAGATACATGGTTTAAACTATTCGCCCGGCGGTCCTCGCCCTCGAGCTCAGTATGCCTTCGCACCAACTAGGTATATGGCTAGAGTCTAATATTTGTTTTCTCTTCTTCATTTGATCTGCTTGTAGAATGGCGAGGGGTCAAGAAGAAACTTCCACGAGTGGTCGCCCCGGAGGGCGCCTTCGGGCAACGCCTTCTGCAAGCAGCATCATCTCGGCCCTGACGATGGAGGAGTTAATGGCTTACTGTGAAGTGCCCGATAACATTGGCCTCCAGTTGATGAATAGGACGGATGAGTTTACCTTGGTGTGTTTTTTACCCTGAGCACTCGTAGCTGGCTACGCTTCCCGTGCACTCTGGCCTGGCAGTTTTTGCATTTCACCCCGTTGCTCCCTCGCTCTTATCCACCCCAACTGCCATTCTGTATTTTGACGGTGCTAATTGCTTGAATCCACCTATACCAACTGACCTCTCATCTAGCCGAGCCGTATAATTCTATTTTCCGAGTATCAGGCAAAGGCCTGATGTCTACAACCCCGAATTCTCGTGTTGTTAATGGCTCCCGACTCACCTAAGAAGGAGGCTAAAGGCGTGATACAAGAGGGACCTTAGGACTGCCCTCCGCTTCCCGGCTCCGCCATCAACTGCCCCGCCTTTCCAGTGTGTGGTCAAGCTGCACCGGCCCACGCCTTCCGATATTTAGTGTGTTATGATGGACTAACCTTGCTGTTCATGTAGGGAAGGTCAGCGAGGCAGCCGGTGAACTCGGGTGGAGAAGTCGTTTCGAGAAAATTCGCAGCCATAAGAGATTTTTAGCTAGAGCGTCGCCACAAGGTTCTCCCCGACTCCGTATAATATTCTGAGATGCACCACTTACACCCTCCTGGGCCATTCCGACCATTGCCTCTCTGGACATTGTGGAAGGAGAGCATTTTATCATCAGTCGACCCACGACGCCCGTTTCGAGGCGCCCCGTCCCTCCTGGCCCGCAGTTTCCAGGAATCAAGCCCGCGCAGCCGAAGCCGCATCGAAATTGGCCGACTTCCCTAAGGATTCTAGTTCCCGCCCATCCCTGCTCCCGGAGAACCGAGTAGCCTTCCGAACGGCCCCTTGCTCGAGCGAGTGGTCGGTTTCGCTCGAGCGATAAAGATTAAACAAAAGGGGCAATGCGCGACCTTTAACGCACCCGGTCCAATGTGGAGCCCCCGGGTTAGTGCCGAACACAAGGATTTTCGATTCGAAGAGGAGGAATCCGGAGGAAAGGATGACGGGGTCACACGTTATTAATCACCAGAGAAGCTGGCGAAACTGAAGTTCCGACAAGGAGTCTAACACGCCCACGCCTGTGTCAGTGGACCTGGCCA
The DNA here is from genome assembly GCA_016808115.1 of Tetrastigma voinierianum. Classification (NCBI taxonomy): domain Eukaryota; kingdom Viridiplantae; phylum Streptophyta; class Magnoliopsida; order Vitales; family Vitaceae; genus Tetrastigma; species Tetrastigma voinierianum. Next base: position 564,324 of record JAEQBH010000118.1, read on the forward strand.
CCGTCGCCGAGGGAGGATCTGAGGTGCAAGCCACATCATCCAGCTTTTGGCTCTCCGACCCGGGCCCACGTGATCAAACTGAGTCGGTGGGGTCGCCTGATAGAAATGGCTGGAGTCGATCCGGCTCCGAGTGCACTTCAGCGATCCCCCTTTCGATCGACAGGTCAACTCAGCAGGCCTAAGCTTATGTCAGTCCGCCGCCAAGGCCCATATTACCGGAGCGGATTATAACCAACTGTTATGTTCTCCACGTAATACCTAAGAGTGGAAGTATCTACTCCCGTGCCTGGACGCAGTGAAGTATATCGCGTCGGGCCGGAGCCTTCCACCGTGGAAAGTCCGCGACCAACCGGCTCTGAACACCGGTATCCGCATTACTGATGTCGGTGGTCGCCGGCATGGGCCCGCGAGACTACTGGGTGAGCGCCTTGGCCAGACCTAGAAGGAGGACATCCGGCCATCGATGACTCGATACAAGTCTCGAGAACGCAACTGATGCTCGCCGACCAATCAAGATAACGAAGCCAAGAGGTGATATTGGGCCAATGCTTGATTCGCATTCTAATGGGTTTCTTTCGTTGTGTCGCCGCCGCTATTCTAACATGGAGCCGGGCGATCACGAAGTTCGAGCTCCGGCTTAAGGGATCGAACGGTCGCAGAAGAGGCGTCCGGGCCGAATAGCCGAACGATGCAGTGCTTCATTAAAGGAGTACGAAGCCAGTGTTGTCGCCTAGAGCCGGAGGCTAAGGAATCTGTCAAAGAGCCACGCGTGATGCGGCACGCCACGAGTGCGCCGATGGCCAAGTTGGAGATTGAAGGGCCGTTAATGCAGAGGCGCTAGATGGAGTCTGAGCTTGCGGGTTCAGCGTGCTGGCGAGTTGCGAGGAGCGTAGCCTCAAGGCGGTCGGCGTGAAGGCTGCAGAAGGCATTGTCCACTGGGAGGGGGAGGCTTATCTGAGCGGGGAAGAAAACGTGGCGTTGATGGATGTGGCTTTCATCTTGATTTTGGAGCTTGGACCATAAAGGATGATTTGCCAGTCCTCGGGAAAGGTCGTTGCTGATAAGAGGCGTGGAGGCGAGTTCGGTGTAGCGGTAACCTTATTTGTTCAACTAACAGCTACTGGTTGATGTGTTTTACACACAACACATAATGGAGCAAGCCTGGAATCCTGGGTGAATCACGGGAGTTCTTTGCTAACCCCCATTGCCCCCCAAGCACCTCGTCTGCTCGACCTAGATCCGGTTGTTTTTGGCGCGGAGGCGCTCGGGGGGTGAATCGAGCCGCCCACGCGGGAGAAGGCGGCTCTTAGATGGATCTCCGGCCTCGTCGGGACGGCGGGGATGAGATCTGCTACTAACTGGGGGCTTGGGATAGCTTTGGAGCGAGACTTTGTACTTTCAATGTTTTGCACCCAGCAGAATTTACATCCCTTTCTCTTTCTTCGTTACTTTTTGTTTGATGCCTTCTTGTACGTTTTGATACTGCGTCGTCCTGGTTTGTATTGATTTTTGTTAAGCGCACCATTCGAGCACACACATGTGAAGTGATCATTTTCTTATTTGGATGTGGAGATGCATTTGTGTTGCACAGATGGGTGAGCTTTTTGCTGGCATGCTCCAGGACTTTCCGCATTTGACCTGACTAAGATGTTATCTATGTTGGTGGGATAGGTCATTGGCCCCGAACGTCAGGAGCACTAGATTTGACCGACTAAATGTTGTCTGTTGGGTCGGATAAGATCATTTTCTTTTGTGTGCATCGCGGTTTTTAAGTCGACTCGCATTTAGATGTTATCTGTGCTAGTAGAATCAGGTCGTGGCTTCTGGCAGCCATCAGGGCTTTTAGATTTGACCGGCTAGATGTATCTATGTAGGATCTCGGTTGTTTGCATATCATCAGGAGCTTTTAGATTTGACCAGCTAAATGTTACCTAAGCTGGGTCGGATAGGTCATTTTACTGCGCCATCCGGGCTTTTAAATTTGACCAGTTAGATGTTATCTACACTAGGCCAGATAGGTCATTTTCTTGCTAGCGCCATCCAGAGACTTCCTTGCATTAGGCAGGCTGAATGTTATCTATGCTTTGAGTGGGACAATTCAGGCTGACTGCGCCATCAGGGCTTTTTAGATGTTATCTATCTTTGGTGGAATGGAATCTTTGACTGCATACCATCTGGGCTTTAGGGTGACCACATAATGAAAACATATCTGGTATGTGAGTAGGCAAGAAAAGATATTCTTTTATTGATAATACCTTCTCGGGTGCATGGCATTCCCATTCTGGAGTACAAGGGTTCCATCTGTTTTTATCTACTGCGTAGGACCGGCTTCCGCTAGGTTCGTCACAACATAAGATAACTTCCGGGTTGGAGTTTGAGAATTTCCCTACGGTGGGGCCACGCCGGTATTTTAGCTCTCGAACCATATCGCCCGGCCGAAAACACTCGAGAGCTTTACGTATGTTATAAAGGGTTTGCAATGGCGTTAGCGGTAGGGGCACATGCGGATTGTTCTTCCGACTCATCACTCACGTCTAACTCCAGCTATTGATTCACGTGCATTTCGACTTCCGGGCGTAAACTGTTGTTGTTGGATGGGTAAAAGGCGGATTGATTTCGGTGGGGATAGCATTCCGTCAGTAAGTGGCGCAAAAGGAGAATGTCGATTTGGCTTTCGAGGCGAGTGGTTCTGTGAAGCCCAAAAGCACCACCTTATGGGAGTTCTTCTACCATTTCCCTTTAGCCAGTCTAATAAGCTTTTTCAAGGCGATCAACAAGGTTTTGTTGGAGCAAATGCGCAGCCGTGCTTTGAGAGGATCTTGAGGGGGTAGAGTATAAAGTTTTTGCTCTTCTTTCCACAATTTCCTAGCAAAAGTCTCGATGAACTCAGGTATCCAAATGCGACCGTATCGGGACCGAATTGATCTTGGGATACGAGCGGCCCGAACAATTTTTTCAGGATAAAAGCAGGAAGTAACATATCTATCTTTAATTATTGGCGTCGACCTTTATCCATTCTTTGAAGCTGTCGGTGGCGACCAATAATAGTTTGCTTTTGGCGGTCGCGGTGGGAAGTGGAATCCCCCGTGGCTTGAATGGCCCGCGAGTGAGAATAGGAACCAGAATCTTGCATCGGTGATTTCAAGATAGGGGGCGTTCAGCGGTGCATTTCTTGGCGCGTGTCGGTGGCGTCCGAAAACCGTGAGTGGCGATAATACCCGCAAGTGTGGGCCCCAGTGTGCGCGGTTGCTTCCCCGGTGATTCATATGCGCTTCATGCGGTGGCTAATACGCTTTAACTTTTTGCTCGGGGTTGAACACAGCGGTATGGCCCGCCCGAGGATCGTTTGTATAGGCTGCCGTCTATGGAGAATCTGGCCAGAGATACGAACCTTGTGAGCCTTGTCTCTGCAATCATTAGGTGGTCCAGTGGCTATGTAGTATGTAGTCATCTTAGGATCCATCGAGGAGCCCCGAGAACTTCACTCTATCCCCCAGCTTACCCAGGCATCTCCGGTATTGAGGAGTCGGGTTGATGAGTGAATGGGGAAGGGAAAAATCTGGACTACATATCGAGTAATAAACCCGACCCCCTTGTTCTTAAGGCATCGATCCCTCTCATTACGATCCAGGGACGTAATTTCGAATTTTCACGGTGAGAGGGTATTTAATTTACGCTTGACTAAGGAAGCATGCCGCCGGCCAGGGATCCACGGACTCGGTTCTGCGTTAACTGTCGATGACTATTTGTGAGTCGCTGAGCGAAAGATTGTTAGCACGCGTAGCTGGCGGAGAGTGCGAGCGTCGGTCGGCTATCATGGCCTCATACTACGATTCACCATTGTTGGTGGCGGCTGAAGCCTAACGTATCGCCTGTTGAATCCTGCTCACCGGTTGGGGAGGATTTAATTGCGAACTAATGCACATACAGGTTTGTGCGAGGCTGAAGTGGCTGGAAGTGGCTCCCACCCGACCCCGTTTCCATGGGCGGGTGGTTAATGCAGCTGCGGGATTTTGCGATGAAGTCGACGGGGCACGCCTTCTTGAGTCTCGGCTTGTGCGGGATCTTTATGCTAAGCAACTCCGTTTGACGGACCGTTCTTCCGAACATATCGAGTCTATGAATTGTGCCACGGGTGGAAGATCGATTTAACACCTGTGGGATGAGCTTTTGGGAAGTATAAGCGAGGACACCCAGACGGTAATCCGAGAGGGCTAAGGCGAGCTCGTTCAAGGTGTATACGGTCTCCACGTCGGTTAAGGATTCTTGACAAAAAACGAGGGCCTCAACCGCATCCCACGTTCTTGCAGGCGTGCTGCTGTAGCACATATCCGGCGCTGGGTAGAGGTAGAGGTAATCACCAAGAAGCAGGAGCTCTGAGAATCGAGGGGCTCGGGTATTGCTTGATTTCCATGAATGCCGGTCGCATTCTCATTCCATTCCGACCCCGGGTTGGCTCCTGCCTCTCGGTGCGAAGAAGGACTGGCAGGTCAGTGAATCGGGAAATCGCATGGCGACAATGGAATTTGGTCGATTCTTTGGGATCATAACCCAGGTTGGGGGCGGTGATTACAAAGATGAAAGCATATGGCTGCTTGCGAGGGATTGGCGCCTCTATTCCCCCTTTTTGGGTTACCATAAAGCCAAGGAATCGGCCAGGCGTAACCAGCACACATTTTAAGGGGTTGGGTTCATACTCTTTGAGGGAGGTCGAATGTCTCTACATTTTAGAATCTTGTGGCGTGATCAGAAGCGTGCTTGGACACACTGTGAACTGAAAAGAATTCAATTTCGGAAAAATGGCAAAGCAGCCAATTTCGTTAAAACCCGAAATTTTTTTAGATTTCGAATGGCGCTTGATTTCACCATTGGAATCGGTCTCCTTGTCTAGCTAACGTAATCAATTTCATCGGTGAATAGTTGGAGATTTGCACGTTTTATGGCATCGGTTGGGATGCCATAAAGGCGTGTGAACCCATGGCGAGAATGCGCCCATAGCTCATGTTTATATCATTGCATGGGCGTGAAATGATGAGTAGGGAATGAGTTGCCAAATAATAAAAACCTAAAAGTGAGGACACAATTGGCATTATTGAATTTGATTTAATGATAATAAGACGAAATAGGGAATAGTGTCATCCTCCTCCTTTAAACCAAAGACCAAAACGTGAAAAGAGGAAATGAAATCTTACAGTAGCTTTTTAGGTTACGTTTTAGAGAGAGAGAGTGTAACTCTTCCTGGAGTTTGCAAGAATCAAGGCGTCCCGGAATTCTTCAGGGACAGAAGGAAGGTTGCTCTACGCTTTGAGCCCTGGTGAGCTCCATTTGGGCGACAAACCTTGAGGTGTGGGTTTCATCCTACGGGTTCTGCAGCTTTGTTTAAGTGTTTTTGATGTTGTGGTTGGGGCCTTGAACGGCCAGTTTGATCGAGTTCCGCACGGGCGGGTGTGGCCACAGACAGTTTTAGGCCGATCCACGTGGCTTGGTCTACCGCAGGCCCCATTTAGGCTGCCTACTGAGTTGTACTTTGTGCTACTCATCATGTGTTAGTTTGTGAGGCCCGAAAAAATGGCCGTGAAGGTTCTGAGTGAAAGCCGATGTGAATATTGGCGGTGAGTGACTAAGTTTCTTGTTGTTCACGTAAATAGTGTTCACGAGAAATAAGTGAAGCTGTGGTTGAGTAATTCAAATCGAATTTGCACCGTGTTCAATAATAAATGTGCGGCTTTAATTTTTGGTGAAATGGATTGTTAAATTACATAACATGTTTGTGTGATTTAGAGTATGTAAATATATATGCATGATGATATATTTGCATGTGGGTTATATAAATTAGGTGAAATGGCATAATGCATTTGCATGCTGCGCAGGTAACCTAGAAGTGGGTGTGGGTGCATGACACAAAAATTTTCTAAAAAGCGAGCATGATTGCGAGAAATTTCACAAGGGATGATTTTAAAATGGGGTTGGAGAGCAAGTCTGCCAGTTCATTTCGGATGAGACCATGGCCCATTCGGAAGTTCTCCAACAGTAGCCTCGGTAGTCCATATTTTGGCTCACGTTCGGTGGTGTATTTTAACAACAAGATTTGTTTTGTGAAAATGTGAGGTTTTTTCTTCATCTGAGAGCAGGCGGCCGGTGTGAGAGTCGTGGGGCTCGAGAGCGTGGGTTGGTCGTAGACATTCGGCTAGGATCACGCGTTGCCAGATATTTGTTTACTATAGGAGCATTGCATAGTATGTATGCACTTAGGTGGGTAACCTTTCTGTTAGGGTGATTCAGCTGCGAGAGCATTATCTCACTTGTCGAGGAATTATATTATTTCGGGTCTGAGGGAGGCGCACCGGGTCGGCGAGAGCTCTCTAGGGCGATATTGAAGAAATCGGGTTGTGGCTTTGAAGGAACATGATGTATACATGTGATGAGCCTGAATTTTTAATATATGTTGTAAAAAAGATAAATTGCAACTCTTGAAACTATTGTGTGTATAATTGATGTATGATGATAGTATTGTAGTATGGGCCCGAGGAGCCGTTTTTACTCATGTTACTCTATGATGATGTTGATGATTGGGACAAACGAGGTTCTTGGGGCGAGGCTCTCGTCCTGAGGAGACTACGTCGCCCGATTTTAAGGCATCCGTAAGATAGCATTTCGTGTCTACTAAAGCATCCACACCGACCCATGGTGCAGTGGAAGCTGGTCTTTCGACAGTAACAACAGGTCCGTAATCCACATACTTCCATTTGTTCCCCTTCGGGACAACCACTACGCTGGCCAGCTAATCGTACCTTTAATCAGCCTGATAAATCCATTCTCGCAAGATTATCACCTCGTCCTGGACTTACCGCGGGCGACCGGATGAGCGCTCACTTGGTCTCGACGCTTAGCGATGGGGGCGATATTTATTCCGTGTGAGGTGCGCGTGGGGCTTATTCCTGGCCATATTCCATGGGTCCAAGCAAATACACGATTCAACTCCGCAACATGTGCTAATGGGCCTTCCCCTTCTCGATGTGGCGTGGTACTAACATAGACGATCCGTCCGGCCGCTTATGGGCGCGGATTTCCGCGGATCAACTCGCACGCCGGCCTCCAAGGCGTCTGGGCGGATGACCGTGATTGCTATTGCTCGAGGTCGATCCTCGCGGATGGTTCACCCTGACACTCGTAAGACCCAATAAATTCCAATTTCTAAAGACAAGAAAATCGTAATTTCGGGCCGTAATTCGAATTATTCTTCAGATCTCTGATTTACCGAAACGGATTTCACCGTTGAATCGCCTCTCGCCAAATCTAGCTAGCACGCTTGAATTTCGCCGACCCGAGACACGGAGTTGGCACGTTATTCGAGACATCGCATTTCGAGTGCCGTAAAAAGATATTCAATGTGACAAAAGTCTACATATAAATGCATCATGTGCGCCAGTTAAGTACGGCAGCAGAATGACGAAACCCGACCGCCGAGATACTACGAAAGTGTCAAAACCTGGGAAAGCATAAACGGCCATTTCAAAATTATTTTGGTTAGAAAAGACAAAAAGAACAATAGTGATCGTCTTCTTCAATTGAACCAAAGACCAAAACGTGTGAGGGAGAAAATGAGATGCAAGAGTCATTTCATACTTTTGGGAGAAAAAGAAGGGGTTCCTTTCTCCTTCTCTCTAAGTTTCAAGCAACTCCACTGGCTCAAACTCTTCGCCACAATAAAGCTTCACGCGATACACCTTTCAGCGTGACATCTCGGTTCGGAGTTTTCAACAAAACCTGGGAGGTGCAGCCTCATCCTACTTGAGTTTTACACTTATTTTAAGTGTATTTATGATGTTTGTTGATCGAGGTTTAGTAGTTACTGATCTGGTCCCAAATTCTCAGACCGAATTGTTTTGAATTTATTGAAACCCATTTGTGAAATCAATAGACCATGAGGGGCTGTTTAGTTGGTGAGTTAATTGTATAATTTGTAGAAACAAAATTGTATTATGATGTGCATGTATTTAAATGGTCATGGAAATTGGTTCACAAAGTGAATCCATTTATTGTGAATTGGTTGAACAAGAATCCTCGAGGGTTTCCCTCACTATTCATAAAGAACAGTGTTCATGTGACATTTTTGTGAAATAATGTGTTTGGTCAGAAGTAATCTGGCCAATTGTTTCGTGTTTGATAATTAGCCCAAGTGAGCCAATTTTTAAAAATGAATCAGGAAATTACATGGCATGTTCAGGTGATTTCAAATTATGTGAATATATTCATGATTATATATTTTGGTATGTGCTATATAATTATATCAGAATTGGCATCATGTGATTCCATAAGCACTAGCATCCCAGAGCGATGTGGAGTGGAGGCAATGAGGATGGTTCATCGAGGAGGAGTGGTTTCAGGGTTGACTAATAATAATAAATATCGAGTTCATCCATTACTTATGACGATGGTGCAAACACAAAATATCAATCGTCGAGTCTGCCCAATTGATATACATCTGAGGGTAGTCCACTAAATATAACATCTAGAGTTTCCAGCCCACTACTTAATATCTGAGGCAATCCACTACAAAACAACACATCTTTGTTTTGAGTAAAAATAATGATTCTCATACGTGGCTTAGGCAGTGTGAGGGAGTCGTGAGAATTTGCAAAAGAGCTTATTAAGTTGTGACATTCAAGTAGATCAAGATTTCTGCTTTGAATGTGTGTTTATTTCTTGGAGTTACTGCGTATATAAAATCAGGTGGGTGAAGGAGGCAGCCCACTCTAGGTGATTCCACTATCAGCATTAGCTCACCCTCGCCGAGGGAACATATTTTCAGTACAGGAGCGCATTTAGAAGACGCTTTCATCCTAAAGGCCGAGTTTGTGAAGAAAGTCGGGTCAGGGGCTTTGATGATTTTAAACATGTATTAACTCTATAAGTTTGATATATGTTGTATAAGGTTATAATTTATTAGTCCTGTAACTAAGTGGTAGATAGTCAGTATATTGACGAGTATTTGGGTTTACAGCCCAAGAGGCCGCTTTTATTCATATATGTATCATGTGATCGATGTTGGGACAGTAATGTATTTGGTAGAGCTCCCTGCATAAAGGAGATTCCGCCCGATTGGTGGAGAGATGCCTGCCGCCCGACATTCACTTGTAGTATTCCGCGGTTGATGGTAGTCAACTGACCCCCTAAGCCAGGGCGCCACACTCCCTTTGTTCGCGCCCCCGCACGAGAGCTGATAGCATCAGCCGTGCGGCTAATCGGGCTTCCCGGGCTGTCGACTTGCCCAGACGCAAATGTAGCTCGATTGTTTCGGTGGTACGTGGAGGGTACCGCCTACGGGCGTAGCCAAGCCCGACCCAGATGGTATCAGGAGTGGCCCCAAGTCCTCTACCACCGAGAGTAGTACTTGTTTGAAAGCCATCGGACCCGCCTCGAACGGTGCCGCGATGTTCCAATCGCCAATGTGGTAGCCCCATTAAACCCGGACAAAACCGTTCCAGCGGAACTGAGATGATCAAATGGGACTCTCATCTCGCTAAAGGCCGAGGTGTAGTAAATCGGCCGCGACCGGCCGGATCAACGGACCGTGCATATCAAAATTCGTTAATACATACAAGTAGCGCCGCGCATCGTAACGGTGGGTAAATGACCGTGCAGTGGTTACCGTAGGAAAGGATATAGGCCGCCAATCGACCAACCGCCGGATGTTCTCTCGTGCCGACTCCGTTCACCTACGGCTCGACCGAGGCGCACCGGAGCATTTTCTCCTCCTCGCTGACTGATACGGCTACCTACTGGCCCCCCAAAGATAAAAGCTGATGGCGGGCGTGGAGCCCCGAGGCATGCTTCAATATCAACAACGACCTCGCAACTGTGGAGCGACCGCTACCCCCCCGCGGCTGGCTCGAATATATCTTCCGGTGTTCACCGACCGCTTCCACTAGGAACTTCAAGCTTTGGCAAAGTGGTCGTTTCGCGGGCCATGGTCCCTATGATAACCGCACCCAGGATCTGCTAAGAGCCAGTCCGTGGTCGCCCTTATGTGGGGGGCCAATTTGAAATGGGGAGGTCCCGATAAGGGGTAGGTCGGGTCATAGGCTATGCTTGAGGAGTGAACTCGTGGCTTCTTCCTCTTTCGCACCGCCTTCGGGCGCTCGACCCTTGTTTCGCTATTCTCTGCTCTGACGAGCCTCGTGGCCGGCTTGCCACTCTAGTGGTTATCATTACAAACACGAGGCTCACTGCCTTCCGGCCGTGGAGAACTTATCTCGTCACGTGACAAATTCTTCCATAGTTACAGCTGACAGGATAAAGACCGGAAGAACGCGTTTCGCCCAAAGCCGGAAGTTTTCAGGATCGCATCCATAATCGTGAAATATCAATCAAGCCGGACGCCTGTCCGACCTCGCGTGTGAAGTCCCGGATGGATTTGTCTTCCCGTTTGAGGATAGCCTAGAGGGAGCTGATATTCCCTTTTGTAACACTCGAATATACCTAGTCAAGCTGACATGTTTAGGTGGTGATTTTCAGAGACACTAACGCTTCATGATTTAAATGCGAAACATGGAAATCGAGAAACCTAAATTTTACAAGACACAAGGACAACACTCAGAATTTGGAAAAAGGATATGAAAGCTATACATAAGCAGAGTGTGGGCTAAATTAGAATATAGTGGCATAAGCTTCCATTTGCAAAATAAGGAAATTTGAGGACTAATGTGCAAATCAAAGGGAAATTAAGTATAAAAAGAGGTGAAGACCAAGTTTGGTCTCATTTTTGGGCTAGGGCAAACCGTGAAGGCTAAGAGAAGAAGAGAAGAGGGAGAAGAGGGAGAAGAGGGAGAAATAAGAAAGGTAGCAAGATTTCTACATTTTACTAATACGAATCACGCAGATTCGTGACTCTGCAGAGTGATTTTTATGGGTTCCAAACTCAGTGGTTTGTTGGGAATCGATCCTAACCTCAGATTTAAATGAAATTGAGTTGAAAACCCAGCTTGGTTAATATAAGCATGGAATCCCCCTTAATTCTATGTTTTTGTATAAAGATGATGGACTTTGGTACGGGTTCTTGACTTCTTACCTAGGTTTGCATGTGAAGCTCTAAACCACCATTACAAGATGAATATGGAGTGGTTTGATGCGTATCGAGTACGTTATTCGGTAGAATATAATTTTTAAAACGAGAAACCACAATTTCGGGCATTTTCGAGAGTTGGTACCTAAGACCACCGCCGGTACCTGCACCATAAGTGTTCTAGTCGTCCGGGTACCCAGACTGGCAAGCTCCGCACTGCATCTACCGTTCCTCGCTGTGACCAGCTTTAGTATTTTGACTATAACTTGGCCATTTCTTATCCGATTGAAAGTTATTCAAGTGGTCGTTGAAACTGGTACTTCAAGCTTATAACAAATCTCTCGAAATAGATACCTTCAAATTCGACTTTATTTTAAATTTTTAAATTCACTGGGGCTGGCTATGTTCGCTTTCAATTTCGTCTGCTAACATAGAGTAGTCCCATTGTTTAGGACATATCTTGAGTTTCTGCTCGACAGGATTCCGCTTGAAGAAGAACCCTTAGCACCTTAGCTTCAAAAGAGTACAAAGAACCAAGTCGTATGGAGCTTAAATTCCTCGAAAATGAGACATTTCAAACTCGTCCCTAGTGTATTACGGGCAAATGACTAGCTGGTATATGAAATGCCATAACTCGTGCCTATGGATGATCCACCGAATTATTTCAATTTCTAAGTAAAGTAGATTCATAGAGGAACAAGAATACATGAATGATGCGTAAATACAATCTTTGGTGTCATACCGCATAAGTATGAAATGTCATATGTAATAAGTACGAAACAGAAAAATATGGTGAAATGTAATATGTATAGATGTGTCATGAAACATGAATATGGATATGAAACGATGAAAAACGAATCAAACATGAACATGAATATGAAAGGCAATATGTCATGAACACATAATGTGGCTAAGAATTCCCTAATTATTCTGTACGAATAAAAATAGATTATATATGATTATTATCACATATAATCAGAGAACGCCTACACTCGATATGGAATGACACGACACCCTCGTTATGCGTGGCAAGCACGTATAGTACTTCTAGCATTCTCCGATAAGTGCGACGGCATCCTCGTCGTGCTTCTAAGACATTAGTACTCTAGCATTCTCCTCGATTAGTACTCGTACTCTAATTAGTGCGACGACACTCCGGGCCGCGTTTCCTAAGACTTCGCCAGGCTACACAGTAATCCCCGCAAGATCGCATATACCTTCGGGTACTCTATTGTGTCAGGTCCTACTCATTTCTAGATACGGTCTAGGCAAGCCACCGCTATATGAGGATAAGACTCGAATAAAGAATAAGAGTAAAGAAATGAATATGGTAAAGATCTGAATGTACCTACGGGTACCTCTGTATCTGTTATGTAGTACCTACGGGTACTTTCGTATCTGTATATACAAGTATAAGATCCGTAAGACAAGGATATGCTCCGTGAATACAAAGAGTAAAGATTCGAAATACAGCACAGTTCTTCGTAATACAAAGATAGCATCCGTATACAAGTATATGCTCTGCAATACAAGTATAAGATCCGTGTAAGACAAATATATGCTCCGTAATATGTTATAAGATCCGTAAGACAAGTATATGTCTGAATACAAGTATAAGATCCAATACAAGTATATGCTCAGAATACAAGTATAAGATCCAGAAGACAAGTATATATGTCTGGGAAATACAAGTATAAGATCCTTAAGACAAGTATATGCCCCAATGCGCTACAAGTATAAAGTGATATGAAATACAAGAATAAGTCAGAATACAAGTATAAGATCTGTAAGACAAGTATATGCTCCGTAATACAAAGTATAAGATCTTGAAATACAAGAATAAGCTCGTGAATACAAGTATAAGATCCCGGTAAGACAAGTATATGCCCGTGAAGACAAGTATATGCCCGTAATACAAGTATAAGATTCAAGCAATAAGAATAAGCTCAAGAATACAAGTATAAGATCCGTAAGACACATGGGCCATGCTCCGTATTACAAGTATAAGATACTAAGTGTCAAGATAAGTTCTGGTAGTACCCACGGTACCAAGAAAGGTCTGGAAGCCCAGAGGCTCTACTGAGAGATCCTCGATAAGCATTAGTCCGACAGGTTCAAGTAGACTGCCCCCGAGATCTGAATAATTATAAATCCGAGACAAGTATAAGTATAAGTCCTATATATATGTCCTTTGGGAGATCTGAATAATTATATGTTCGAGACAAGTATAAGAATAAGTCTGATATATATGTCCTTTGGGAGATCTGAATTCGTATACGTCTGATACAAGTACAAGTATGTGTCTTGTGAGAGACTTGAACAAGTATATGTTTGCTATAAGTACAAATATGTGTATAAGCTGCTGTATGAATTGATGAAAAATTCTGATATATATTACTGCATATCTATTACTATTATATTCCTATAACGAAAGAATAATACTGCGGTTTCGTATAAGTCATATGTTTCCCACTAAGCGCAAAGTTTAGCAATTCGTTTTAACCGTAGTACGTGAGAAGACATCTGAAACTTCCGCGATACTATTGGCTAGCACATTAAGAAAATTCACTACATGTAGGTTCCGTACTCGGATTTGTAAATGTAAAAGTACGCTTTTTGTATATGTAATTGGGTCGGGATCAGACAGATATGACATCAGAACACCACTACTTGGTGGTAGTTTTTTCGTATTTTGATATAGCGAGATTTTGATTCATTTATAAGACTCAGCCCACCAATGTCTCAAAAAAAAAAAAAAACAGTAAAGAGTCCCAAGATGGCTGTCTTCTCCGTCCGCCTAAGGCTGGCTCGGTCGCACACTTTTCGCCTCACCCGAGCATAGATACTGGGAGACAAAGGCGGCCCACAACTCACCGAATGAGTTTATTGACCTCTCGAAACAGGGAACCAGCCAAAGCCTGAACACTTGGCTACGTGGTTGATCAGTCCCTACTGGCCGAGGATCATCGCTGTCGAAATGTAACCCGTGATCGTACCTGGACAAGAGCCATCGTGCACATGGTGAAGGACTGCATAAAGAAGTCAGCAGGGAGGGTCATATAATCCAAAATACATGTTAATCCAGGAGGAGAGCATGCTGTGGTCCCTGAGGGCTGAGAGAAAAGCATGTGTGAGCTAAGAGTAACCCCGCGGGAGGTACATGGATGGTACGGCTGGGTGATGCCCCCGTCGCCGCGCATATTCATGAGCCGGCCTCAGATCGCGCCGACCGCTGGCTTCTCTCCGCACCGCAAGGCGCTGCGATCGATGGATCAGCTAGTTCGACAAGGGGCCTTTTCGATCGCTCGCGGGCTTTCTGGGGATGGTGAACGCCGCGGGGACAAGACGCTCTAAGATAATTCGCCATCCGCCGACAGTCACCGTCGTCTTTGCGCCTCCTTGGGCTCTTATCAAGACCAGATAGGAAGCGGGAGGAGGTCCTCTACGATTTCTGGCCTGTATGTGCTCTAACTGCTCAGGCGCCGTTATCCTCCCGCACCTAAGTCATGTTCACAAGAACTCGGCCACCAAGTTGCCTCAAGCCCTCTTGTTCAGCTTCCATTTCTCGGCGCCTGCAGGGAGGAACCGGTCTCGTGGGGAAGGTTTGCTGGTCGTGGACATGACAAAGGAGTTCGACTCTTGCCTTGCGGGATGTTCGAGAACGGCAAAGGCTTCGGAGATCAGGAGATCACCTAGGGAGCAAGTGTGTACCTAAGCTCAGGTATCGCCTAAGATTTCGCTTCGGGCGCTTTCCTAATAAACGGCGCCAATTGTAGTCTCCGGAATTCTCAGAGTCAGTGGATCGTCAGGGCATTCACTAGTCACCAGTCGACTGCAACCTACAAAACAAACAAGAAGACGACGATGGCGTCATTTCGCCCCTCCGATGGTGCGTTAGCTCTTTTTGAAGACTTGAGCGTTAACCAGAAGTTATCTCAATCTGAGAATGTCGTAACACTATTCGTAATTCTTTTCTTTACGGAGGGAGAACATGGGACCCACCTTCATGGAGTAGTAGACGACATTTCTTCCCATAAAGATAAGTAAGGTGACTCATTTCGAACGATGACTACTGCCCTTACTTTGGCGAATCGCTTCGAACGGGCCGCCGGGAGTGCCTTCCTAGCCCGCTGGCGCCAAAACGATTGATTCTCGGGAGAACATGGTTACTATATCACAGCCATTGGCAGCTTTCATTGGTAGAATCAAGCTCCGGGAAGGAAGCATCCTGCCAGCAGAGGGCATCCCGGCACTAGTGCGCATCGTGAGCGGAGTGATCCGCAGCCAGAGGTGCCTCGGGGCACGCGAGGCGGTCCGGCGTTCCTCGCCTATTCAACGGTCCCGGGCCGCTTGATTTAGGCTTGGTCTCATCGGGCCTCACTGGCCGGTCAAGCAAACCCGGAAGTTCGGGCCAATGGTACCCACAAAGACAGATCGAAAGTTTTCATATATATTTTTTTAAATCGAATATTTTTTTAAGTGTTAGAAGTTATTTTTAAGAATTATTTTTACAAGAATAAGTATAAGTTTGTGTTCTTTAAAATGGGATTGTATTAGGTCATTTGATAAAAACAATGTATGAATTAATATCAAATTCACGCTCCTCCCCTTAAATAACATAAGTAAATATTTGTGAAAGACTATTAACTTTAACATGTAAAGGTGAGAGAATGTAACATTATATCACTTTCATTTTTTTACTACCAATTAAAAAGATATTATTAATAAAGCGTATTTCTTATTATCAATGCCCTTATTAACCCTGAATCTTATTTGTTTGAATTCTTATTGGAACACCCAAAAAATTTATATTCTTTTGTTACGTTTCAAATAATTTGAAAATTTCCTATAAATATGCTTCCAATTTTCATACCATAACATGGATTTAGTGTCTAATGAATAAATAATTATATTATGATACCGGTTACAAAATTGAAGGTTTAACCTATAAAAAAGAAAAAAGAAAAATTATGATACGATTACCATCCGAAACCGGGTCCGGGTCCGGGTCGTTTCCAGAGAGGCGTGTTTGACCTGAGGAGCTGGATTGGGCCACACGCACGGATACATCAAAACTCACACGAGTCTGCCCATGACTATAAATAAGGGGAGGGAGGGATCTAGAACTAAGGCTTCCCATAAGAAGGTCAAATTAATCCCCAAGCCCTAGCCCTTCCTCCCCCTGCTCGAGGAGTCCCCAGAGATCGTATCCCAAAACCCGATCTGTGTCATCTCCTCTATCCTGTGCTTCAGGTATGTTTTGTTTTTTTTTTTTGTTTATTATCGTTTCCATACTCCATTATTCTCTTGATGTGTTTTGGTTCACAGCAACTATTGGGTTACTACATTATATTTTTGGTTTTAGGGTTGGATAAAATGTCGATTTTTTTTGGTAATCTTTGGTGACCGAAGTTCACTTAGTGGATGATTTATTTCTAGGGGTTACGGGGAGGGATCAAAGAGTTTTTGTGTCTATGTTGTTGGGGGTATTGAATCTCTGGTTATTGGCCGGTTTTGGGTTCTGTAGATGGAATATTTTGTAATCTTTCTAAGTTTTACGCATTAGTTTGGCCAAAATTAGTTCTTTGTTCATAGACACGTTTGATTATATGTGTATTTATGTAAGGTTTCTGGGTTGTGGATTTTTTTTGAATTTTTATTTGGGCTGAAAACTTTGAACAGATTTCAGACGGGATCATCGAGGAAGACATACGATTCTTTTGGGGTTTAAGGCAGGACTTTGGATTTTGGCTTGTAGGTTCTTGCGTATAAGGTAAGAAAGCCGAAACAATTTATTTTTATATTATTATTACTATTAATATTAGTTTTTGCTGTTGAAAATTTCCTCTCTCGATTTGTTATCAGTCTAGACGGTTGTTATGCTATTCTAATTCGCTAAAACATACATGGAATCAGTACCGCAGTCCAATCTATTGTAGCAAACAATTTGATGTATTATTTCCCTAAAGCTAATTATATGTTCTTTTCCCCACCAGAACAATTGAGCCGCTAATATGATTATATATATTTATTTATTTATTTGAAAATGATTGAAACATACCGAGGTTTGTTTTAGTTAATTTCCTACAGTTTTAGTACAGAATTAATGGTTACAATGGGTGAAATAGTTCCATAAATCTAATCCTTCCCATCTTTTTTCTTAAGAGGAACTTGCTTTTAAAATAAATGCCTTTTACCATTTTAAGTAATTATATGTAACTTTTAAAAGAAAATATTATTTTTACGAGAAAAGAAAGAGAGCATTTTTACCAAAATGAAGCAAAAAAGTGATTGATAGTTAAATTTCCAAATTAGGATAGCTAACCTTTCAAAATCTTCCAAAGGGGTGAAATAATCCCCATATTTTTTTAACCTAATCCGTCCCATGTTTTTGCTTGAAGAGGAACTTGCTTTTAGTACAAATGCTTTTTATCATCTCCAGTATTTACATATAAAATTTTGAAAGAAAACATATTCTTAGTAGAAAAAAATGAGGTTATTTTTATTGAGATGAGGCCAAAAATTGATACATGGTTAATTTTCCAATTTTGTGTTTTCAATGAGATCTACCCATTTTATTGGATGCTTAGAGGTCCACCTGATTGGTGTCCATCTTTCAAAATCTTTACTTAGGGTGGCACCCCAGTTTGTGAGTGATACCTTCATGGTAAATTCATTGGATAGGTTCACCCACTTTCCTTTCTGTTAGCTTCTCCATTGTGGTAGAGGACTTATCCATTCAAAAGTAAAATTAAATGTATCATAAAAATGAATATAAATGTAGAATGCTGATATCGAGTAGCCCTTTAGAATTTAGATTGAAGTGGGGTTTTCAGCCTTTAAAGGTCAGTAAAAAACTGAACTTGCAAAATGGTAATTTTGAAGTTATAGTTTTGGTAATTTGAAGTTATAGTTTTGGTAAGTTACAGTTTGTTTGCCATTGACTCATACTGTGCGATGTTCATGGCGAATTTAGTTCTTTGATCAATTATAAAGTTACAGTTTGTTTGCCATTGACTCAATACTGTGCCATGTTCATGGCGAATTTAGTTCTTTGATTAATTATAATGGTAATATTTATATGTTAATTATTGAGCTTATACTTCTTAGAAGGATTGCAGAATATGCTTCCTGATAGACATGTTTTGTCATTCAATGAAAATACCAATGAGTTCCAATGATGGAGGAACTAACATTGTTTCTTCTCTTCTGTGAGATGCACTTCCGGTCATCATACCAAAATGCAGGTATTGAGCTTGTTTTTGTATCCAAATGGACTGCAAGAAGTTCATCCAGTTGGTTGAGGAGAAAAGGAAGAGAGCTCTCGAGAAGAAAGAAGCTCCTTTGAAATGGGAACAGAAGCTAGAGGCTGCTGCCAAGGCAAAAGCTGAAGCTGAAGCTGAAGCCAAAGAGAAAAAGCGGAAGGCTGCAAAGCATAAAAGAAGATCTGTATCAGAATTTGACAGTGATTCTGACAGTGAGAGTAGTGATGAGGGTAGAAAGACAACCAAAAGGGCGCACAAGAAGCACAGGAAGCATGGTCATTCTGACTCGGGTGAAAACGAGAAGAGGAAGGAGAAGAAATCTAGCCGAAGGAGAAAGAGACGTTCCTCAAACTCAAGTGATGATAGCAGTGATGAAATGAAAAGCAGCTCGGAAGAAGATAGGAGGAGGAAGAAGAGGTTCCAGAGGAGACACAAGCATCGTAATTCAAGGGCAGACTATAGTGCCTCTGATTCTTCAGATGATGAGGATGGCAGAAGGAAAAGTCGATCAAAGCACCAAAAACGCCCCAGGAGATCTGAACTGAGTGCTTCAGATTCTTCGAGTGATGAAGATGCTGGTGTAACCAGAAGGCGAATTCATGCAAAGCACCATAAACATCATCGGCGATCCCATAGTGTTGATTCAAAGTCATCTGATGGTGGTGGCCATGGACATGATCAAAGGAGCCGATCCTTAGGAAAGTCATCAGATGATAGTTATGAAGAAGTAGGTAAAGCATCAAAGCATAGAAAATGTGGTCACAATCATCATCATCACAAACAGCGGCATCATCACTCAGAAGACGAAAAGAACGAGCAGATCCAGCATTCTGGAGAACTAAATGGAAAAAATTTGGAGCATGACGACGATGACTCCCACAAAGTGAGGGAATAATCTCAAAAATCTCAAACAGCCTGCCTAATCCATAACTTATCTCTGCAGACTAAATTTGCTGCGGACTATAGCCATCCTACTTGTTGGAGGCTGGCGAAACTATTGGTTCTGCCCCTTCTTGGGAAATCATCTGATCTGTGTGAAATCATGACCTGTTTGCAGCAGACCCGACCAGCACTTGATTTTACATGGTCGAAGATAATGACATCTAATCAAATCTTTAAACCTGCCATTGATTTTTCTTGGTCTATTCCGTTGTGACAATAGCTATGTCTTTGGTTTGAATTATGATAAAGGTGGATTCATTTATGCTTTGTGTAGTAAACCATTTATTTCATGGACTTGTCAGATTCCTGAATGGAAATTCTGAAATTATTTAGGTTGAACTTAGCAATTTAGTCAGAATCAGATTTGAGTCCATTGGTGTTTAGTTCTGAACCTTCATATTTATAGCAGTACTAGTTTCAAATGGAAGGCATTGATGTGACCGCAATCGAATTTAACTGATCTCCAGCCCACGTTTTTCAGCCCCTTGAAAATTTGGTTGGCCATGTCATTACTCATTATGATTGTTTTATTTCCCAGTTGGACATTTATCATTTTTCCAATCGAATTTAACTGATCTCCAGCCCACGTTATTCAGCCCCTGGAAAATTTTGTTGGCCATGTCATTACTCGTTATGATTGTTTTATTTCCCAGTTGGACATTATCATTTTTCACAAATAAATAGAACGCATTGATATGACCTCAATCGAATTTAACTGATCTCCAGCCCACGTTTTTCAGCCCCTTGAAAATTTGGTTGGCCATGTCATTACTCATTATGATTGTTTTATTTCCCAGTTGGACATTATCATTTTTCACAAATAAGCTGCCCAAACTTCTCATGCCGTTCAGAGGAAAGCAAAAGGGAAAGATAAAGTTGATAACCGGTTTTCATCAACAAGTGTGACGAGCTTATCATTGGCATGTTCAATATAACTATACTATGCATAGGCTGAGTGATTTAATTCACTGGCAGAGCTCTCATTGGAACACTCACATAGGAAATACCTAGAAAAATCACAAAATTGGTTTTATCTTGGTATTTGGAACTGAGATACTTGACCTTCAGCAGCATTAATGAATCGATTCTAACTGTGAACAAATAATACAACAATTTGAAGCATCTTAAATTATGTAATATCTTCTTGCTTGGGATTCCATCCACGCTACATGAACTGAGTTGAAGCTGAACTCCTTAATTATTAGAAGTTCTTTAATATCTTCTCACTTGAGACTCCATCCGCTACAAGAATAGAGGTAACTGCCTGCAAGAAACAGACATTATTTATCAATGCAACTCCTCACGTATGGTTAAATAACCAAGAACGTTTGAATGGAGCAAAATTGAAGTTAAACAGAAATTTTAAATTATGCAACAAAACTTTTAAATGTATGGATTCTCAAATTATTCGCCTACCATTAGCAAATCTATGAATAAATTTCTACGAAGTAATTAACAAGAAGGCAAATCATCAAACAGAGGAGCAGTTTTGTTTTTGCTTAGCTGTACGGTAAGCAGTTATCTTCTAAGTTCCAAGGGCGAAGTTTAAAATTCAGGCCGAGTTTTGGCACCACCAAGCCCAATGATATGCAGTCATGCCATCCATCATTCCTATGCTTTTTTAAACTCATCCATCCTTTATTTCATTTTGATTTTAAATAAATTCGTACATTCTTGATACTGGCACTATACAAGTTTCAAGAGATAATTTTAGCTATGAGTCAACATTCAAGGTTCCCAAGAGGTTAAAAAGGGAGCTTATAGAAAAAGTCTTGGTCCAAAGGAGTTCTTTTCCTAGATACTTTTCCGACTTGATCCAATCTCAAAGAAGAGTATTCCCACTTGCTTATGATTTGATCATACAAATCCTCTTCTTTCTTTACAATTTTAATCCATTGTTAAACTAAAAATTTACCCGTGCCACTCCACAAAGAACAAAGAGTATTCTTCATGGAAAAGAAAATTAGACAAAAAAGGAGGACCTTTAAGGGAAAAAAACCACTATAAGGGTCAAGGAGCAGAAAATACAGAAAAACCATCTAAAGCAGAAATTTTCTGAAAGAAAAAAAAAAAAACCAAGACTAGAGTTCATGGAGGTAAGGAAGAAACATTCAGTTTTTACAACCATGAGGTTCCACGTTTAGCCAGATAATCTGCTATCTGTTTAGCTAAGAAGTGAATCCATTGCATCTACAATCCCTAGCTGCAATAAGTTATCCATATAACAGCAATAAACAAGACCAGACAAGGCCATCCACAATCAATCATCATTCTACCTAACCCCTTCAATCCCTAGCTGACCCAGGTTACCTAATAACAACCATAACCAAGACCCGACAAGGTCATCAACAATCATTCATCATTCTACCTTACCCCTTCAATCCCTAGCTGACCCAGGTTACCTAATAACAATCTCTGATGTCTAGTTTGAGGGCACCTGCTGAAAGAGGTCATCACTCAACTTGCTCTCTAATGCACTTCTTCAAACGCCACATATAATCCTCCGATCTTGCACAATGGATCCCAGTGGAGCTCCAGCAAAAGCATCAGTGAATCAAAGTCAAATTCAATAGAAAATGCACAGCCTTCCAACCATCTCCACAAACATCCTTATATCCTTAAAATTTTACACTTTTGCATCTAGGAAGATATTCAAATCCTTGAAAAGCAATATACTTATAATGTTTACCACACTTTTGGAAGGGACTCAATTTAAGTCAACAAATATCTGTGTCAAAGCCCAGAAGCAACTAGCATGAAGAAAGAAGTGTACACTAACTCACTACAATTTCGGGCACATATTATCTGTGAAGGAAGGGTCACACCAAGTCTCTTCTACAAGAAAATCAAATTGGACTAGTTATGATAAGATCAAAATACATGTTTCTAAACAACCTCGGTCCTATCATAACTTTTCCTTTTTTTTTTTAATTTCAATATGCTTTATGGCTGCTTTGTTACAGCAAATCAGGCCCAACTATGCCAAAGGATCTGAATGCTACAATACCAGATTTTAAGGTAATCATGGATTCATGCTCACAGTCTCTCATACAAATAAATTGATAGAAAAGAAAAATCAAAGATTATTAGAGCATGATATACATTCCATGCTCGAATCCGAAAAGCTTAAGCTTTTTGGAAGTTTGGTAATGCAACATAGCATCTGAGTCTAGTTAACCAGAGATCTTGGGTTCAAGTCATCTCCAATCATTTATCTATCTATTATCACAACTAATAGCCATGTATACGGTTGCATAACTAATGCTGTCTGTTATAGAATGTAAATATATACTTTTCTTGTAGGCTGTGAAACTAATTAGGAATGTTAGATTGACCTACCAATTGTATAGATCTACCTCTTGTATTTATACATGTTAAGATCAATGGAAAAATATAAGGAATTCATTCCTCCAATTCTTCTTCCTTTCTGTTTACATGAATGAGTCAAGGGCTCGGATTTAAGGAAATCGGGGGTAGGAGGAATTTCACCGAAGAAGAAAGATAACTGTGGGGTTCCTTTGAAACACCCATCTAGAGGGAGAGTGGGGTGTCACCGCCCCCATAGGAGTGACCGCCGGCCGCCGACGAGCAAAGCCATCAAGTCTAGTGGCCGAAAAAGTCCGCGTGTAAGCTACACAGGCAGATCTACAAATTTGGCCTGTTTCCCATGCACCGGAGCGTGGGACCTTCTCCGGCGATGAGCTTCTTCCTCTAACGCCACCAGCCGTCAATGAGCCTCCTCAGCTATCTATCCTCCTTGTCCGAGGCACACAATAGTTCACTACCCATTTTTGTAAGTTCACCGCCTTTGTTCCTAGGGTTTTGCGGATTTTTTAGTGACTCAGTTGTGATTCAAGTGGCATCAACTGCTCTCGAGGTTCGTAGTGGCCAAATTCCATTCGAAAGTGTACAAATTCTTCCACATAATAGTGGGTCATTTTCAGGTAAGAATCTTATTTTTCGATTGTTAGAGACTTGCTCAAAGTAGATCTCGCTTCTTATGATCGACAAGAAATCCTCACTGAGTCATATCATTATCGCCATAAACCAAAGACATGTAACCCGAGATCAGGAGGTTAAGTGTAATAGAAATCGGGCGTTCAAAGATGCCTACGAATCATCATGTGCTTCTACCCTAGCACTATAAGCTCGGGTTAAGTAAACCTAACACGTCTCATTTCCTCTTCCTCCAAATGGCTCATTGACTTTGGAGCAACAGATCACATGACAAGTAATTCCAATTTATTTACTACGTTTTAGCCACACCCTTCTACCTCTAATGTTACCCTTACAGATGGGTCAACATCTTGTGTCCTTGGGTTAAGGACAATTCATCCTACTACTCTAATCATTTTGACCTTTGTTATGAGTTTACAACAATTCTCTTTTAATTTAATTTATGTGAGGAATCTCACTCGTACACTAAATTGCAATATCTCATTCTTTCCCGATTATTGTTTGAGTCAGGATCTTTTGACGAAGCGGATTATTGGTAGAGGACGCAAGTCTGGGAGTCTCTACATCCTTGAAACAGAGGTGCCAAAGTCTGTTGTATGTTCTAGAGTTGTTACCCCATTCGAACATTACATCGTCAGGGGTCATCCTTCCTCTCCTATCGAGAAACTTATTCTCGCTTTCGCTTCCATCCTTATTGAATCGTGTCAATATGCTAAGCTTCATCGTGTGCATTTGAGTCCTAGAGTCAATAAACGAGCTTTCGATCCTTTTGAGTTAGTTCATTCTAATGTTTGGGGTCCTTGCCTAGTTGTGTCTCCCACTAGGTTTAAATATTTCATTACCTTTGTGGATGATTTCTTTTGTGTCACTTGGCTTTATTTAATAAAAAGTTGTTGAGTTTTTTTTTCTCATTTTAGTGCCTTTTGTGCTGAAATTTAAACACAATTTCATGTCTCAGTTCAAACATTGAAAAGTGATAATGCCAAGGAATATTTGTCGGAACCTTTTCAGTACTTCATGTTCCAACATGGGATTTTCCATTAGAACTCGTGTGTTGATACACCTTCTCAGAATGGGTAGCTGAGAGGAAGAATAAACATCTTCTTGAAATCGCTTCTGCACTTCTTTGTTCCGAATCGAATGTCCCTAAATGATTTTGGGCCGATGCGCTCCCAGCAACTTGTTTTATTAACAAGATGCCCTCATCGGTGCTTAATTGGACTACTCCTTACTACCAGTTGTTTCCAAATAATCCGTTGTTCCTTATTGATCCCAAGGTATTTGAATGCACATGTTTTGTTCAGGATTTCTATCCTCAAGTGTCTAAACTTGATCTAAAGTCCTTAAAGTGTATCTTTGTGGGATATTCTTGAGTTCAAAAAGGGTATAGGTGTTATTGTCCCACTCTTCGATGTTACTTTGTGTCTTCTAATGTTGCATTCTTTGAGACTACCCCGTTTTCCCTTTCTTTTATTGTTATGAGTCTGGGAGAGGATGATGATTTATTGGTTTATTATATTTCACCTGCCCCTACCCCAACTCTCATTCCCGCAAATCTCATTACTCAAGTATACTCGATGCCAAAAACCCCGGGCCCGAGTCTAACACCTATCGCTTCCAACATTAGATCCAAATCCCATGATGATCTTCCTATTGCTCTTCGTAAAGGTAAACGTTAGTGTGTTCACCAAATATCCTCATTGTGTTCTTATAACCATTTGTCATCACATTCTTGTTCTTTTATTGCATCCCTAGATTCTATCTCTCTTCCTAACACTATCTGTGAGGCTTTATCTCACCCTGGTTGGCATAGTGCTATGGTGGAAGAAATGCAGACTTTAGATGACAATGGTATGTGGGACTCGTGCTCACCACCGGGAAAGAAGGCTATTGTCATTGCTGGGTGTTTGCAATAAAGAATAATCCCGATGGCTCAGTTGCTAGGTTGAAAGCACACCTTGTTGTTAAAGGGTATGCCCATACATATGGGGAGGACTATTCTCGATATTTCTTTCTCCCTAAGGCCAAGATGGTCTATTCATTATTTATTTCAGCTGATAATCAAGGATCTCCAATTTCAGTTTGATATTAAGCACGTCTTCTTCACACAGACTTCAAGAGGAAAGGCAGATATGGAGCAACCTCCCGAGTTTGTTGCTCAAGGGAAGATTGGTAGAGTTTATCGTCTCCGAAAATCATTATATGGCTTAAAACAGAGTCCACGTGCATGGTTTGACAAATTCAGTGAAGTTATTGACAAATTTGGCATGCAGAAGAGCAAATCTGATCATTCTATCTTTTACATAAATTCTTAAGTAGGTATCATCATGTTAGTTGTGTATGTCATGATATTAACACATCGGGATGATAAGGGCGTATTTCTCATTCAAGTCTTTTCTTCATGGCCAATTTCACACAAAGGACTTAGGGAGGCTAAAATACTTCTTAGGTGTTGAAGTTATGAGGAGCAAACGTGGACTCTTCTTATCTCAAAGGAAACATGTGTTGGATATATTGTCTGAAACAGGAAAATTAGTAGCAAAGTCATGCCAATCCCCTATGACATAAAGCCTACATCTTACTAGAGAATACGAATTGTTTGAATACCCTAAGAGATATAAAAGGCTGGTTGGAAAGTCGAATCATTCTACAAGAACACAACCCGATATTGCATTACCTCATGGTGTTGTAGTTTTTCAATACATGTCTTCTCCAACAACTGATCATTCGGCAATTGTAGAACGGATTCCATGTTACTTGAAAGGAGCCTTGGGACGCAGTATTTTATACAGTAATAAAGGGCATAATAAACTTGAGTTTTTCACGGATGCTGATTGGGCATGATTTAAGGAGGACAAGAGGTCCACTACAGATAAGGAACAAAAATCGGTTGATCGGGTCGATATCGATACTGGCTTCACCGAAATCTGATTACGGGTCGATGTATTACGAAACGAACATCACCGGTGAAATACGAGCTACGATAACGTTAATCACAGACGAACGGTAATCAAATCGATCGGTAACATCATGCATCGACATCACTGAAACTGATTGTGGTGATTTCCATAACGATTTATATCATTAATCGACCTACCCGATTTCGATTTCAATGATAACTAACGCTGAGATTTTGTGGATTCGATCGATTAGATTTTAACCGCTTGATCTAACGGTTCACAATGATTTCCAATAGATATATGATTATCCAACGGTTAGAATTAAATAATAATGATTTTTTGACAATCCAATGACTATTTTGACTCCAAAAAATTCTATAAATACCCATAAAATCATACAATTTCATTACAAACGCATCCATTCATATCCAAGCTCCATTTGACTCTCAAACTATTTTTTCTTTGTGCTTTATCTCAATATTTTGAAGATCTTGGTTTTTAAGGTTTCAATTATAACAAATATAAGGTTAATTAAGGTAAGTTTTTGTGAAGTTATTTTGTGTTTATGAATATTTTATTTTTAATGTATATTAGTTTTATTTTGGTATTGAAGTATTTTATAACAAATATTTTTATACTATATTTTTATTTTAGTTTAATTTTATAATAATAAATTAAGTTAGATATAATGTTTGAAACTTAGATGTTACACATCATACTATTAAACAATTATAATTATTTAATGTTAGAAACTTAGATATAATGTTAAAAATTAAGATCTTAGATATCATATTATTAAACATATTAGTTATATACTACAGTTAATCTTAAAAACTAAGATCTTAGATATCAAGTGCTGAAAAATTAGCTTACATATTAGTTCTATATTAACTTACATTAAATTTGGAAGTCATTTTTTATACTATAATTTTATTTTAGTTAAATTTGAAAATATTAAATTAAGCTAGATGTTAGATTTTAAACATCTTATTTTAAGTATAGTAACGTTTGGAAACTTAGATCTTAAACATATTACTAAACAATTATAATTATTTCCCCACGTTGAAACTTAGATCTTCTTAGATATCATATAAGTAATAATATTAAATAACATAGATATCATAATATTAAATTATTATATTTGACATCTATGTTAGTCTAAAGTTTAAATTGCTAGGTATCATGTTAGAAACTTAGATCTGTACTTTTTATTTTAACTTACATTTATATAATGTTATTATAATGAAATCATATTATATTATCACATTGATTTTTAATTTCATTTTCAATAAAATCACATATGTTTATAGGATGCATAAGGGAAGGAGGAAATATTGTGGTGGTCATGATCCCTGCATGAAGATATTGCACACCGTGGGAAGGAAATAAAATGGAACAATTTGCAATTATCGTGGTTTAATAATAAAAGTGGTGGATTCACTAAATTTCATCTGGTCATATACGATCCCCATTCAAATACACAAAAAGTGTCAAATGTACTCATTTAAGTAAAGCTACAAAAAGAAAAAAAGCCTAGATATGGAAGAAATTCGAAATGAATTACGACACAATGGAGAGAAAGACATCACACTATCATTTATGATGATGAGGAGGATGGGTGTGCCACAAGGAGGATGGGCAGATATTATTCGGGCCGACATGCACCACGATGAGCGAGATGAATATCGAGAAGCAGTACGTGTATCAAAAGCTAGTGAATGGAACCGAGAATAGGTTGAAGGATTTTATGACAGTGCTAGTAACAGTGAAATCTTTATATCTAATTCATTATTTCACGTAATTATGTATAAAAGAATGTACTTTGTTGTTTTTTTTTTTTTTTTTGCATAATTGCAATAGGCGAGTCTTCACAACCAAATGATCCATCAAGACGTATAAAAAGATCACAAAGTGTTCAGCATACGGATCCATCACTGTCCATTGTACAAGTCTTCGGCTGCAAGACAAAATAGGCTGAAAAATATGTTCAAAGGTGGTTCAATCAAAGAAACAATGGGACGATTGATTAGCAAGTTCTTCATATATGAAAGTGTTTCACCTCAAAAAGTGGACTCGCACCATTTTAAGAACATGATTATTGGTGCACAACAAGCAGGTTTATCTAATTGTATAATATTTTTTAATGATGACATTATTATCTTTAAATTATGATTGCAAATTTGCAACCACTAATCAACTTTCCTTTAATTATATAAGTAGGGATGGGCATTGAACCACCATCTCCATATGAAATCAAAGACATGGAAGCTTATGTCAACATACAAAGGGAGAAATGGAAGACATATGGATGCACAATTATGTGCGATGGATGGACCAGACCAACCAAATAGAGCATAATTAATTTCATGGTATATTCAAAAGGAAAAACAATTTTCCTCAAATCGCTGACGCCAATGGGAAGATTAAAGCATAACAAATACATATACTATTGTCGGCGACGTGATCAAGGAAGTTGGAGAAGCAAAATGGTGCAAATTGTAGCAGATAATGGATCAAGATTTGTGAAAGCTGAAAGTTGTGGTTGATGAAGAAATACAACCGTGATTAGACTCCATGTGCAAAGACACCATTGATTTAATGTTCAAGACATTGCAAAAGTGATAGCGTGTTGCTCGCCGATCGTGAACGCCGAAAGATAATAACTTCATTTACAATCACATGGTCGCTGGTAAAAATGCGAAAAGGCTCAGGGTGGTGGAAATATCATGTGTCTTGGAGCAACAAGATTTGCAACAAACTATATTGTCTTCGACATTCTCTAAAAGAGATTGGCTGACGAAGAAAGTCTTTATTAAGAATGAATGAAAGATCTCACAAGCTTATCCAGGGATAGAAGCTGGAAATGAGGTCGAAGCATCCACGTTTGATCAAGAATATTGGGAGAAGGTGGAGAAGCTAGTGTCGTAATCTATGAGGCACCATACACAGCTGGCCGTATCGTTGATTTAGAAGCTCGCCCTAACTATGCCATTTTGTCTACTTAGCCTGATCTTACTGATGAAGGCAAAGTTAGATCGACTCAAAGCTAAAGAGTGGGTGAAACATATCATCACAGATCATTGGGATAGAACCCTTAAACATCCTCTTCACCGATACTCATATTTAATAATATTATGTTTACATTATCACAAACTAATTTTCGGGAAGACCATTGTGCGATACCATCTTAAATCCAAATTTCGCCACAATATGACCGAGTGTTTCAGGACCCTCGAACTACTTCGTCGCTCACGACGTTTTTAAATTAGATCCTAATGCCGAAGGCCTTTGTAATTTTGGAAATGAGGTAAATTAATGAGTTTCTAATTCTAAGTAATTGATTCAATTTATTCGATTGATTTTTTATTTTAGATTTTTTGACATTTTGAATTCACAGCTTATACTCTTCCGAGATGCAAAAAAATGATTTGGTGATTAAACAACAATAGCCTTAATATCAAAAATGGTTCCTAGTGAGTGTTAATTCTCATTAAAAGTAAATTTCATAACTATTTTATTCTTATATATTGAATATAAGTCATTTTTATTGCAGCTAAATGGTGGTTTTTGTATGGAAATCACACTTCGACATTAAGGAATTTGGCCTTGAAGGTTCTTTCCCAAACTGCATCATCTTCAGCGTGTGGGAGAAATTGGAGCACATTTGCTCTAATCCATACCAAACAAAGAAATTAGCTTGCTTACCCTAGGCTCTAACAATTGGTTTTTTGTTATTACAACAAGAAACTAAAGACACGTGATATGGAGGAAGAAACCGATAAAGTTTCAGAAAATAATTTTCTCGATTTACTTGAGATTTCACTGCTGCTTAGAAGAAGAGGAGAATCGACTACTTCCTAATGGGTTGGGACTCTCCATTTAGATGATGAAGGATAAAATCATGATCCACTAATTGTCGTGATATGTTTGAAAAGCAGTGTTAATGTTGGAGCGGGGGTTTTATCCTAAGATGTTCATAAAGCTGATGCTTTAGTCAAGACACGAGGGACTCATTTAAGCCCGCTGTTACTTCTCGACCTTTGATTCAAGTGTTTAACATAGTAGTAGACCAAGTTTTGCTGGTACTTCTACTACAGGTTATGATGGCTCAAGAGGAAAGGGGACAAATGATGGTAGTGATACTGGAAATGATGGTGGGGATATTGCAGGTCTACAACAAAGTCAATATCCATTGAAGATGATTTCACACATCCAGTGAAGATGATTTCACACATGTTACATAAGATGAAGACCATGGGTCTAGGAGAGTCGGTCCAGGTATTGAAGTCATTGGAAAGCCATATAGAGAAAGACAATGAAGGATGACACCATACATGAGGATTCGTTTTCGGCCAGTTTTGAGTCCATAAGTATTGGAACTCAATTTAGTGATTCATCGAATGAGGGCAATATATTTCCTCCTTATACAATGAGTTATGGTTAGCCTTCTTCACATCCTTCAGGTTCCATTAGTGAAGAATATGAAATGATTAACTATCCTCATAATCCACAAATGTCATTCCAAATTATATCGTAATGCAATGCTGATTTCAATGAAGATGCCAGCGAACCCAGCTTTCCTATCCATGGAGAGTATTGCGGTAGGGAGCTTAAGCATTTACGTACTTCAAGATGTCACAAGCTACAATCAATATTATTCCAACACCATGTCTCTGAAACGAATATCGTTTTCATCAAGACGCCGATCCCTCCATCAATAATGTAATGGAACCATTAATTCCGCCTTAATTTGGTTTTAATGGCCATTTTAATGTAATTTCTCGATAAATTATAATGAATATTGTCTTCAACAAGTATATTTTTGCTTATTTATGTCTTTTTTATAGTTCAACAAAGTATTTCCATGAACTTCAAAGTATTTTTGTTAATTTTTGCTTTACCGATATTTTTGTCAAAATATCCACCGATATTTTACTGATATTTCCGATATATCCGTAAAATCTAAGTATCGATATATCCGTAATTACCGATATTTTGTTCCCTGACTACAGGTTATTGTGTATTTGTTGAAGGGAATCTAGTCTCATAGAAGAGTAAGAAACAGAATATGGTTTCTCATTCGAGTGCATAATTAGAATACAGAGCAATGACACAATCTGTGTGTGAAATCATGTGGATTTCATAGCTCTTGATGGAAGTAGGCTGCATCTTTCGCTCCAGCCAGTTCTCCAGATTAAACTCGTCGGATCTCTCACATTACGCCTAACTCGTATTTCCCCGCGAATCCAAGATACTGGTGATAGGGATCATCATTTCACGCGCGAGAAAATACAACTCAAATAATACTACAGATAAGGGGAAGATAGAGAATACTTCAGTGATATTCACAAACCCTAAGTTCACTGTGTTAATTATCTACGTAACAAGTCAAGTACTCCATTCATGTGACTAATGACAATCCATTTGAAATGGTAATGCACTCTCTCCTAAGGAATAGATGGTTTTGTCCATCAAAAGAAAATTCTTTTTTTTTTTTTTTTTTTTTTTTTTTTTTTTACCAAGAAAAGAATATATATAGATATGAAAAAGAGCACCAAGCTCCCAAAAAGTACACAAGAGAAGTACAAAGGAGCACAAACACACTCTCACCTAAACCCCATCCAAGCCAAAAACCCCACCAAAGAATTTAAGTTATCCACACTGAACACCTTAGCCCACCCCCACAAGGTAAACAGAAAGAAAGATTTCATCCTATGTACAGAGGGGGCCTCATTTTCAAAAACCACCCTATTCCTTTCCAACCACAGCGTCCAAAATAAACAAAGAGGAGCCGCCATCCAAATTCTCTTCCTTTTTCCAACACCAAGATTCTCATGCTGTGCTTATAGTCGCCTCTAACCGTATCTGGGAACACCCAATTAAATTTCAATCGTCAAAAGGAGATCCCATAACATCTTGCTCGAGCAATGGATAAGCAAGTGGTTCATTGTTTCCTCATGCTCTTCACATAAAACACCTATTTACTATGGAATTCCCCCTCCTTCGCTTGGTCCAAATAAGAAGCACCTACCCCCAGAAGCTTCCTGTGCGAAGAAGCCTAATTTGGGAACACTGTTCCAAATGGATCTACTAGGGAAATCCATGGGAGCAAACATCGCTACGATACATATAAAAAAATTTCCAACTCGAAAGCCATCAATAAGAATCCTTAGCAAAAGACGATCCTCTCGAAAGGTGCCTAATCTTCATGCAAAATAAAGTAACCTTTCCACCTCTTCCATCTCCCGCCACTGAAGGCCGCGAAGCATCGGGAGACCAACCCCAACCTCCGCTAAAGAATCCCAAACATTCAACCCTGCCCTTCGTGAGCTTCTCAAATCGAACAGAGTGGGGAAAGCATTATCAACACTCTGCCTCGTCGCCTGCTGATCCTTCCGTAGTGCCAACCTACAACCATTTCCTAGGAGGGAATAGCTGCCAGTGAGAGAAGGAAAGCCATTCTTTCCCGGGATGCCTTTTCCATAATCCAAAGCACTAGCAACCTCCCCCCATTGCCTCAATACTAACCCCAGCCTCCTCCCCAAACTTGGTACTCTGATCACCATTCTCCATGAGTCCCTCTCATTAGCAAACCGCTAACACCACTTACACAAAGAAGGTTTGTTCATCACTTTAAAGGCCTCTCACCCCTAACCCCTCTACTTTCTCTAGGCAACCTGCTTTTCCAAACTTGACTGGGATGTGGTTTCCGCCAAGATTCCTCCTCTCCACCCCAAAGAAAGTCTCTCTCGACCTCTCCAATCTGAGCACAAACAATCTTGGCATTCTAAAAATGGTGAGAGGAAGTAAATGGGGAGGCTAGGACAAAGTACTCGAATTAGTGTGAGTCTCGCCCCTTGAGATATATCAGTTTCCTTTTCCAGAGGCAGCCTTTTCTAAATCTTTCTTCAATAGGAGTCCCTGTGACTCCCCTAGACCCTTGGAGCTCCGAGAGGGAGACCCAAGTACCGAGTGGGGAGGGAACCAACCCTGCATCCCAAACAAATCGCAATGCTCCACATTATCCAATTTACCCAGAGGAATAATCTCACTTTTGTTTAGATTAATTTTCAATCCCGAGACAGCTTCGAACCACATTAACGTCCACCTTAAGCATCAACTCGAATTGGCTTCACAAAAACAATAGCATCATCCGGCATATAAAAGGTGTGTGATGACCATTCCACACCCTCTCTATTCCCCAATCTGCACCCAGAAATAAAATTGCCATCCACCGCTCGCTTTAGCAGACAACTCAGAACTTCCATACCAACTACAAAAAGATATGGCGAAAGAGGATCCCCTTGTCTCAGACCTCTTGAACTCCGGGAAGAACCCAAATTGAGAAACCGTTAAACATGACAGAACTAAGGTTTCGTGAAATGCACCAATGGATCCACCTAATCCATTTCGGCCCAAAACCCATTCTCTCGAGCGTCTGTAGCAGAAAATCCCACTTGATATGATCATAAGCCTTTTCAATATCCAACTTGTACATAAGCTTCTCCTTTTTTCTTTCCTTCTAGAACTGTTCGCCAACCTCATTTGCATACTCTAACGCAGATCAAGAATTTGCCTTTTACAAACAAAGAGATTCTCGAGATCAAAATAATCACCCCCATAACCTCCTTTAATCGCCATAACACTTTCACAAAATTTTATAAAGACTGCCCACTAAGACTACATCTAGATGGAAGGTCATGATTTCAACAACATTCATAATTCTCTTTCATTTTGCCCTAACTAAATCTCCCATCGTATGCTTTCTGCATAGAAAATTTTATGTTTGTAATAAATACACGTGGGACATGCACTTAGGATAAACTGGTAACTAAGACCATCGGATAGTCATGATTTCACCAAATCTACTACATTGTATTGTCTCAACAATGACTTTGACCTACAAGTGAGATCCCAAATTGATCATAATTGGGCCATTACTCAGTAGTAATGAAGGCCGATAGCAGTTATTGCTGTTCGTGCACCTAAGCTTTAAGAAAGCTGGCACCTTAACATAAAATAAGGTATTAAAGTATGACATATATTATGGACCAAAATCATGAATATTTGAACTTTTAAGAAAATTGATTTAAAAAAAAATCAGCTTTTAAGTTAATTGATAATTCAACAAAGTGAAAATAAGTAAAATTCCTTTCAACCATCAAAACATTTCCTCAATGGTAATAAGAAGCTAAACATATTAAGATAATTGAACTATTAACATACCTATCCACTTATCAAAAAAAAAAAAAAAACAAAGGAACCTATCCAGAATCATTAAATCTGAAAAAAAGGCTATTAGCAATGGTACAACCAGAAAAATCAATCTCAAGCATTTCAAACAAACAAAACAGCGACAAACCTCAGTCATCTGTTTCTGCCCACAGAGCACAGCACCAGTGGACTGAGGGCTATAAATTTTCTTGGCTCTAGCAAAGGCTGTCTGTAAAAGCAACACATAGGAGGTGTTACTAAAGGAACTTCAAACAACTTAAGAAGTTTAAAGAGAGACACCCATGCAATCTACCTGTACATAGCCAGTTTCACCCGTCCAACTATTATCTGGTTGTGATAATACTGGGACAATCTTAACACCGGTGGATTCCCACTCTTTAAACCTATCCTGTTAAGAAAAGAACATACACAATTCAACTCTAATAGAATAGGCAATGCTTTCTGGATCATCAATTAACATAATAAGTTTTATAAAATAAACAACAAACCCTCAATCAACCTGATAAGCCATTCTTTGAAGGTTTCTAGCCCCATAGTAGAGCCTGACATCAGATCTCGTATCAGCACTGAATCCAGACTCAATGAGAGATCGGATTGGACTAAAATCAAGAAAAAAAGTAAGTAAAACAATCAGCCACTAAGCAAAACCAAACAGCAGACAGAAGCACATCAATAGCAGCACATAAGAAAACATTGACTAAATTCCTAACAGTATAATAAACAAAAAAATGAAACCTGGAGATGCTAGTTTCAAATCCTACTTACACTACATAAAAAGATATGGAAATAAAAGTGTTTATTCTGAAACCTTTATGTCACAACAGTACAAGCAAAGGAACATAGAACCACTTCCTGAATTCTAACCAACAAAAATGTCTAACTACTCAGGCAACCCTTTTCCTAAGCAATCTAACACTAGCAATGTATTTTTATTTTTATTTTTTATAACCGTGGATGTCCGGGCAGCTCGTATGAATCTCAACTAATCCCATGGGGCCCTAAAACTAATAGCTGAGTAAACCTCCAATGGCCTTGAGGGAACTCGAACTAGGAACCGTTGGGTTAAACCCTAAGGCCTTAGACCAACTGAGCTACCCGTTAGGGTTAACATTGGCACTGTATTTTATCAACAGAGGAAATCTCCAATAAAACATGAAAAAACTACTAAAATATTCCAGTTTGGAAATTATATCGCCTGAAGTGGAAGCACCCTAAACAAATCATTCAACAAAATACAAAAAAAATAATCTTAAATAAAAAGGTCATTCTAATTATAGGAAACTCCCATTATCTAGCAAATTTATCTTCTTTTTTTTTTTTTCCCAAGGATTGAGAATCATTCTTAAGTGCCTAGTTTTCACAATTTCAAGCAATTCCCAAAACTCTGAACCTGAGACATGTTTGAGGAGAAGATAACTCAAATTATCCAAATAAACTAGCAACATGGACTTTTGAAACTTGAGAATCATTACCACAAATCAACATCCCCAAAATTAAATTTCTTGAACTCATATTGTATGTTCCAAATTCCAAGAGAAACTGAAGTTTCAAATTCAACATGAAAATCCAAGAAGCTCCCACTTGTTGAATTCAAAGACTAGTCAACTAAGCTATCGTCGTTGGGTTATCTCTTTTGAATTGAAATCAAGAGTTTACTGTAAATAATCTGCAGATCAAATACCCCTGATGCTCCAGAACATTCTAAAAGTATCTTAATCCTCAGTACCAAAATCAATGTAATCTCTGTTGAAAGCACTAAAGATACCTAGGAACCACAAACCAAACCATGTCCAAAATCCATAATTTCTCACCAAAGACTGTTAACGCTAAATTTTCTATTTACAGAAACCCAATTCAACCCACAAGTCTAACTTCTATAAGTAGATTCAATCTCGTGTCAATGCATGTTCTAGATTTTTAATTAACGGGGATCAGAGAACTGAAATTGGGGGTCGAAAGTGAATTCACCTAATTCCAGATCCGGTGGCAAAAATTATAATGGTGGGATAATCGTCGGGGGGCGAGACCCGATCGATATCGAATCCTCTTCCCATAGCCGGAGTCAGCTCAACAACATCCCCTTTCTTAAGCCCACACAGAAGCTCCGCCGTGGAACCGGGTACGCTCTTGACCAAGAACTCGAATTGCCCTCTAGCGGCGGCGAGGGAGGGGGGAGAGGCGATGGCGAGGAAGGAGGGTTTGGCAAAGTCAGGGAGGCGGAGCTGGAGGTACTGACCGGCGGAGGCGTGAGAGGAAACGAGGTCGGGAGAGTCGGAAACATCGATGGTGACGTGGAAAAGGGAGTCGGCGGCGGGGAGGACGGAGGAGAGAGGAGCAGGGGTCCAAAGAGTGGTGTCCTGGCGCAGGGCAGCAGCGATGGAAGTGAAACGACGTCGTTTCAGGTGACGAAGGATAGACATGTGATAGTTGCGCTGGGCATTTGGGAAGCGAAGGTTGGGAGTTGGGGAGACCGCGGTGTGGGAGAGTGAGATGTTGGACATGGTTTTTTTTTTATTCGACCGATATTTGTTTTGAACCCCAACAACCCCCACCACCTTGGAATTCGGGGGCGGCTGGCCGGTGCTGGGAGTTTGGCAAGGCGGCGAAATAATAGGATAGGACTTAGGAGGAGCCGCTTCCTGTGTCGTCTCTCCTTGCGTTGCGTTTTCCCCCACAAATTGAAATTCTACTGAGTATTACCCACACCATATCCACGTGTGTGTTTACTACTCATGATTCTTGGGGGATGACCCGCTTTTTTGAATGGATCATCCAAAATTCGTGAGCCACCACAAACTTCTTTACTACTACTAGTTTTCCTTTTGAGGCACAAATCACTAGAAGACAACACTCAAAACCCATGCAGGATATTTGCTTTGATCGTTAGAAATGAAAAACGGAATGGTGATCACAAAAACGGCTTATTATCATTTGATTACTTAGGCTTATTATCATTTGATTACTTACAATTCAATGGATTATCATCCTGCTCATGAACCGCATTTACAACGATAAGCTACATTAGCGAACCGTTGGATCATATGGGAATTATCAGGGTTCTTTAAATTGACACACCCAAGAGGTTTCTCCAGGCAAGTGCTGAAAGCATACCAGAAAGACTTACAAACAAAAAATGCAGGGAAGGAAAGTATTCTCAGATGTAAATGGAAGGCATATGTGTGTGTGTGCACGTGTGTAGGTTGGGCATCCAAGATTCCAATTGATAAAATGCAAGGAAAATATACATGCCAGCCCTCTTCGTTTTGTTTATTTACTGATTGATTAACAAGATAGAAAGGGGCCTGACAGGGCAACCCTTTAGGATCCATTTCTCTATCATAATCCAGCAACAATAAACAACAGAAATGGAAATCCTAGCACATTTGATCTCCAAAAAATGAGATGAAATGAAACTCCCGGTGATGGAATTTACCAACACCAACTAAATTATTGATTTTCGCAATTATCAAGACCAAGACAAAGGAACAATTATTATAGTCAGTGGGGAACCGCGACTACAATTTAGGCCGCAGATTCCCTTGCAATCTTCTCTGCTTTAGCAATGACTTCCTCGATTCCTCCAACCATGTAAAAGGACTGTTCGGGAAGGTCATCATATTTTCCATCCAAAACTCCCTGCAAAACAAACGCAAGGAACCAAATGGATCAGATCAGAGTAGGTTAATGCACTCATCAAAACAGCCACAATGTCAAAAGTATTTGTACACAAAATAATAAACAAATAAATATACTTACATTATCACAGCATTATTCATACAAACAGGCAGTTTGGTGCCACAGGATAATATCACACCATTAGGTTAGCATACAATGATAAACAGTGATCACCCAGAAGGTTAATCACACAAATTAAACTGGTTTAAAGTGGTTTGCATGCTTGAATCTCAATCTCCAGAAAATTTTCTAAGATAGTTAGGGGCTTCATGTTGAATTACTGCTTATTACCAGCCTCTGGAGATAGTAGAAAAGCCAATATCTTGACTTCCTTCACATTTAATTTTCCAAAAACAAACTCTCACGACAATGAATGAGAGGTAGCTGAAGCTTCTCACAAACTCCTCTTTCAGAAAAGAGAATCAGTACACACAATAGCTCACATGGAAGAGATTTACTTCTATAATAGATAGGGAAGCAAAAATATTACATCAATGGTACCTAGCAAAAGATCACAATTAAGAAGCCCAGAGGAAAGGCTGACCAAATCGCTGGGAACAAATTTATTAATATTTGATTATGGGGCTTTTCAACATGGATAATTATAAGATAAAATTACACTAACAATTTTTTCATTTTATAAAATTTACAAGGTTATAAATGTCATGTGAAATGTTTTCCTAAACAAATACAAGATTCCCACATATTTCTAGCTCAAAACTATTACATTGCAACTATTTTCTTGAAGATAAGCGATAATATCTTTAATCCGAAAGACTGCCAAAAGGCAACCAAATACCAGATAAAAGAGCTTTATTGTCAAAAGACTCTTTTAAGCCTCCTATGCAGTACAAAGAGCTGGGGCCTAACTGAATTTGAAGATCTTATTTACTCAGGATAGATTCTCAAGCTAAGATGCATGTTACAGTTTCAACATTTATATAATATTTTCAAAGATAAGTATCCATTCTAAACTCCTAGTAATTCATGAAAAAGGGTTTTAGTTACAAAATTCAATCATTTTGGTAGATATAGCATTAGCCATGGGACGCCGAAGCAGGCCGTATATTCAAGAAGAAGCAGTTCTGAATATAAAGATAAAGAAACAAACATCGCAAGGAATATTCAGCTCCTCTTACACCAGTATTTAGTGTATTCACATCACAACTCTTTATTAAAATAAAATATGATGTGATAAAAAACCACATAACAATTCGTAGTGGTAAGAAGCAGAGAATGAAAAGGGAAAATGAAGGTAAACCGTAAACAGATAATAATTACCTGGAAGCTGGTAATGCTTTCTTTCAACTCCACATACTTTCCAGGGGCACCAGTGAAAACTTCTGCAACGTGGAAAGGCTGGCTCAAGAATCGTTGAATTTTACGAGCACGAGCAACGGTCAACTTATCATCTTCACTGAGCTCATCCATTCCCAAAATCGCAATGATATCTTGAAGATTTTTGTAGTTCTGAAGAACCTTCTGTACCCCGCGAGCTGTATTGTAATGCTCCTCTCCTAAAATATGCGGGGAAAGCATACGAGATGTAGAATCAAGAGGATCAACAGCAGGGTAGATACCAAGCTCAGAGATCTGCAAAACAATAAGAATAAGAAAAGAAGCCATTGGCAACACTATTTTTGCAGTCACTGACATTAACCCAACTAAATACCTGTCGGGACAACACTGTCGTGGCATCCAAGTGAGCAAAGGTGGTTGCGGGAGCTGGATCAGTCAAGTCATCAGCAGGCACATAAATGGCTTGGACAGATGTGATGGAACCTTTCTTGGTTGTTGTAATACGCTCTTGGAGGCCTCCAAGATCTGTTGCTAAGGTTGGCTGATAACCAACAGCAGATGGGATACGACCAAGCAAGGCAGACACCTCAGAGTTAGCCTGCAATATGGCAAGTGACCCTCAAATTAGTGACAAGATCAGCAAGGGCCACGCACAACTAATGAAAATTCCTCAAGTTCTTTAACAAGCCTACTTGGGTAAAGCGGAAAATGTTGTCAATAAAGAGGAGCACATCTTGTCCTTCAGCATCACGAAAATGCTCAGCAACAGTCAATCCAGTAAGCCCAACACGAGCACGGGCACCTGGGGGCTCATTCATTTGACCATACACAAGTGCACACTTGCTTTCGCTCTGAACATTGGGAAAAAATGCTGTTAAAATACAATTACAAAGATGCACAGTTGTGTTTCGAAAGACAGAATTAATGAATCATATGAAATACACATACTCGCCTGCTTATCCCCAAGCTTAATCACACCACTCTCAATCATTTCCCTGTACAAGTCATTACCCTCTCGAGTACGCTCTCCAACACCAGCAAACACAGAAAAACCACCTAATCAAAGGAAAAAAGCAACTGATAAAATATACAGATATTGAACAAGACAATGCTTCGAAATTTTTATTACTGCTAACCAACCAACCATGAGCTTTAGCAACATTGTTTATAAGTTCCATAATAAGCACAGTTTTTCCTACTCCAGCACCACCAAACAGCCCAATCTTTCCACCTCTTTGGTATGGCGCAAGGAGGTCAACAACCTAAAGAGGAACACCAAACAAAAATATTAGTCCATGACAACCCAGTATAAATTTTTCCAATGAGAATTAAACCCATGTACCTTGATTCCAGTAACAAGTATCTGTTGTTCCGTTGCTTGCTCGACAAAGGATGGAGCTTCTCGATGAATAGGCAAATAGTGGTCGGTTTCTGATGCAATATTTGATCCACAAAAATTCCATCAAAAATCACTTTGCATTTTAAGCCTAATCAAGTGAAATTATCAACATCCAAAAAGCTTTGAGATTTCTCACTGAGTTCGCCCTTCTCATCAATAGCCTCTCCAATAACATTTATGATGCGGCCAAGGGTAGCTCTACCGACAGGCACCTACGAACATACGAAATGCAAATGAGAAATAAAGTAGTACACTGCAATCGAAGACGCCCAAGCGTTACATGGAACTAAAATGCAAAATCTAAAAGAAGGTTAAGAAGCATCACCCTTTTTTTATAAGTAAATGCAATTTTCAAAAAATAACATATACACGGAGTATCCAAGACCAAGGGGGGTAGACAAAAAAACAACACTCGCAAATTGATGAGTCTAATACTCATCTAGTTTTAAGTCCATTTTTCATGCATAATTGATAACTTAATGTCTATTTAAATAGTATCCAAGACCAAGGGGGGTAGACAAAAAAACAACACTTGCAAATTGATAAGTCTATAGCTCATCTAGTTTTAAGTCCATTTTTCATGCATAATTGAGAGCTTAATGTCTATTTAAATGCAAAATTAAGGAAACTTCACCAAAGTTATTGTTTTACAGGAATCAAGATCAAAAGAAGCAAAAAAAGCAAAAAAAACAGCTTAAAAGGCCAAGGCAAGAAGAATTGTCGTGACATTTGAACTTTTGTCGCGACAAAAATTGAGAAGAACCCCTGGAAAACAACTAAAAGTTGTCGCGACAATTTACAATTTTGTTGCGACATTTATCAGAAGGGGAAGATCAAGCAAAATGTCGCGATAACTTGACGACAATGTTGAAGACACCATTAGAGAAGAAATTGTCGCGACAAATTCTATTTTTTTGCGACAAATATATCATAAGTAAACAGTTTGAGAATAGCAGCAATTCTCGCGACATTTGAACAAATTGTCGCGACAACCTATCCAGTGGGCGTGCATTGAAGTCCACAAAATTTGCCTAGAATTTTGGCCCAACAGCAATTGGCCTATAAATAGAAAGAGATAAGGCGCAGAAAGATATACAAACGACAAGACAAAAGGAGACATAAGGAGAAGAAGAGAAGGAAGGATTAGAGCTTTTGTACATATATTTCTTTTCTTATTTTTCTTTTCTTTTCTTTAATTTTCATTTTTTTTAAATAGTTGATCTAAGTTGAGATTCTAAGTTGTGATCTTTGAATACCCAGCTCCATTACTGTCTGAACTTGAAGGAAAGCTGAAAACATTAATGCATTTCTTTTCTTCATTTTCTTGATTGTATCTTTCAATGAATTTGTTTAAACAACTAGTCATTGTTTAGTGCAATCCAGACATGAAAGGCTACGCTCCCTCTGGGAAGGGATTAATGAATTGATTGCTATGCTTGCATTGTTTTAATTTAAGTTATGGGTTTGAAGACTGAGTTTATCTAATTGGTATTGTACTAGAAATGCACTATTATAAGTATCAGTTTAGTATACCACAAGAGCTGTTCCAAGCTCTGTTTTCAAGGATACCTTCTAGTGACAGCAGAAGGGTTTTTCCTAAGAGCAAGGAGTAGTATCTGAAGGGTATGTTAAATTGATACTCTTAGAACTAATATACTCAAAATATCACTGTGATAAATCACAGGTACTGTCCTAACCTCTACTTTCAAGGTTCCCTTCTGGGTGACAGCAAAAGAGTGTTCCCGAGGCATAAGGACAACTTGGTGAATTATCAATTTAATATTTGAAGGTTTCATCTCATTTTGGTAGAATAATCTTGGTCATGTCTTGGAAGAAATTATTCTCATTGAAATGCTGGTTGAGGTACCAATTATATTAGAGAGGGCTTGTGTTACCTTGTCTATGGGGGCAAGTTAACTCTAGTCCAAAGAATTGGTTGAGAAGTACTTATTTAGGACATGCAACCAAATCTTAGAGGGAATTAGTTCCTAAAAGTAATCATTTAGACACATATTGTCCTAATTTAGGAACATGGTGTTCTAAATGGTGAACTGTATAGTGGTTGAATGCATTTCAAGACTATACTAACATACCCTTGGACAAATACAGGATTCAACCCATAACCATTCTTTTTATTCTTGAATCAATCAGAATCAGATTCCATCATCGATTTACATACTAGTTCGCTGGCTTATTTTCTTTACTTGATATAGTAATTCATTGATCCAAACTAAAGGATTCTATTCTAACACCTGATATCCAGGATCCCCTCAAGTGACAACCGGAGGCATTCCCGAGGCTAGCACAGTGATCCCTTGAAAATGTGATTAATATGTTAAGGGTTGTCTCATTTTAATCAAAATATCTGGCTTCACAATGGAGATGGATATATCAAGCTAACCTCACACAGTGATGGACTAACTGCGTTGAGAAAGTTTGTATTACCCTGTCCATGGGGGAAAGTTAGTTTAAGTCCTAAGAATTGGTTGATTATTACTGGTTCAGGAAAGTCATCCAAGTCTTAAAGGAAATAAGTTCCCAAAAGTAGCTATTCAGACACATGCTATCTTGATTTGGGAACATGGTGATCTAAATGGTGAAATGTATAATTGTTGAATGCATTTCAAAACTATACTAACATATCCTTGGACAAGTCCAAAATTTAGCTCTGCACCAATTGTTTTTGAACAAGTTGCAAACTAGTGATCAGATCATTGATTCCATTCTCAGTGTTCATTCAATCTCAGAGAAACTTCTAATTCACTTAGAATAGATCTTTCTTTCAACTAAAGAAAAGAACCAAAAACATTGTTAAGTTCAACTAGTTAGTTAGTTTACACTCTTGAAAAATTGAAGTTCAAATAGTAAAGATCTTCGAAAAATGGTACGGTCTCCGATTTTTCTTCGTAACCCGTGGGGAACAATATCCGACTTTAAATTACCGTATTACTTGTCGAATTGCACTTGCAATAAAAGAAACCAAATTGAAATTTAAATAGTAGAGAGTAAGAAAAGAACATCATTAATTTGGCAATCAACAAGTTTTTGAGGCTATTGCTAAGGACTCTAAACAAGTCTCTGGTAGCATAGTATCAAGAATTTGTTCCAACCACAATTTGGGACTCAACAAGTTTTTAGCGCAGCTGCCGGGAATCAAAGCAATGGAAATCATAAATTAATATTTGAACCAAAAAGAGATTTGCTAATTTAAACATAATTGTTATTTTATCAAATTTTTAGAAAAACTGAAAAATAGTTCTAACTAAAAGTAGTTGATTTAGTTTGCATATCTTTCTATTTTTCTAACTAAAGATGTGATCAAATCTATCAAGTGATCTTACTGTGGTTTCAGTGTGTTTATTGAAGGTG
Organism: Tetrastigma voinierianum; assembly: GCA_016808115.1. NCBI lineage: Eukaryota > Viridiplantae > Streptophyta > Magnoliopsida > Vitales > Vitaceae > Tetrastigma > Tetrastigma voinierianum. The sequence continues at coordinate 608,430 of JAEQBH010000118.1, forward strand.
CATATCTTATGCATAGGAAATCAGTAACTAAACTATTGCCACTGGATACTGAGATAGAAAAGACATTGAGAAATCTGAAGAAAGTGAGAGAATCTGAGAAGGCAGTTATGGCTGAGCAAAGAGAAGGTAATCAAAATATTCCTGTAGTAGCAACAGCAGGACCCCAACAGAGGCAAAGAACAATGGAAGATTTCTAGAGGCCTGTGATTAGAGAAGAGTATTTTGCAGTAAGGCAGTCACCAATTGAGGCAAATAACTTTGAGTTCACAGGACATCCTAGTGAAGATCCTAATGAGCATCTGGGCAGATTTTTAAGAATGGCTAACACAGTGAAGGTGAATGGAGTGAACCCTAATGTCATTAAGTTGCAGTTATTTACCTTTTCTCTGAGAGATATTGCAGCTAGTTGGTTTGAATCATTGCCATATGGTTCAATGAGGAACTGGGAAGAGCTGGTGGAAGCTTATTTGAGTAGATTTTTCCCTCCTGCTCTAAATTCTAAGAGGAGAGGAGAGATTATGGCAGACAGAAGATGAATCTCTCTATAATGCTTGGGAAAGATATAAGCAGTTGCTGAGGAGATGTCTCATGAATGGCATGGAATATATGGACATTTTCTATCATGCTATGCACTATTCTTCAAAAGGGACAATAGATGCAGCCTCTGGGGGTGCATTCAGAAGAAAGAGTGCTGAAGAAGCAACTCAACTCATTGAGGAACTGGCTAAAAGCAACTATAGAGCTCCATCTGAAGCTTCAGGGAGGAGAAGCAGATACAAAACAGGAGGTGTAATAGAGCTGAACAAGATGACAGCCATTGAAACTAAGCTAGAAGCAATTATGACCAGAATGAGCAATCAGGAAAGAAGAAATTATTCAGTCAATGAAGTGGGAATTGTAGAAGGTGCTGAGCAGAAAATTTTCGTTGATCAAGGACTTGCTCAAGAAGGTCCTTATAGAAGAAGTTCAGTATTTGAATGGGAATAGAAGTTACAACTTCAAACCCAACAGCAACCTACCAACACACTACACACCAGCCCTGAAGAACCATGAAAACCTGTCTTATGGAGGTGGGAATCATCAAGGTCAAAGACCAAGTAAAAACTACCAACAGAATTATATCCCACTTGGGTTCCAAGGACAACAACAAGGTATTCAAAGAGCAAATAATCAAGGACAGAGAAGATCTCAATCATTTGAAGAGCAGATGTTGAGTTATATGGCAGAAAACAAAAGAATAATCAACCTGCATGAGTACAAATTTGCTGAACTTGCATTTTTCCTAGCAAACACAAATGTATTTCAAGCAAATACAAATGCTTCCTTAAAAAACTTGGAGACTCAAGTAGGGCAGTTGGCCCAAACTTTGCAGTATCAGTCCAGAGATTCTTTCCCTAGTGATACTAAAAAGAATCCAAAGGATTGCATGGCGATTACACTAAGGATTGCAGAATCGGTCCAGAGATTCTTTCCCTAGTGATACTAAAAAGAATCCAAAGGATTGCATGGCCATTACACTAAGGAGTGGTAAAGAGCTGCAAATCAGAAAAGAAACTGAGAGGAAGCAGACTGGTGAAGAAGAGGTAGTGCAAAATCATAACCAAACAAGCACAGAAAAATGGGCAAGAAATAGTTGATATAACATATGAAAGTCAACAGCAAAATGAAGGGGCAATTCAAAAGAAGAAGGAGGAGGTCAGAGTTTATCAACCTCTAATTCCCTTTCCTAAAAGATTGAAGCAGACAAAACTGGATGATCAGTTTGCCAAATTTCTGAATGTGTTTAGGAAGCTAGAATACATTCCTTTTGCTGAGGCATTAGCTCAAATGCCACATTATTGCAAGTTCATGAAATAAATAATCAGCAAAAGAGAAAACTAGATGAAAAGGGAGTAGTAAGCTTATCTACAAATTGCATTGCAATCATTCAGAAGAAGCTGCCACAGAAAATGCAAGATCCTGGAAGCTTCACTATACCCTACACAATTGGAAATCATGAATTTGGGAAGGCACTTTGTGATTCTGGTGCAAGTATCAATCTGATGCCTCTTTCAATAGTCAAAAGATTAAGTTTGAGGGAGTTAACTTGCACAACATTGTCTTTACAAATGGCAGACAAGTCAATAACTCAACTTGAAGGTATTCTTGAAGATGTGCACGTCAAAGTGGGAAAGCTTATATTCCCAGTGGATTTTGTGATAATTGATATGGAAGAAGACAAGCAAGTGCCACTACTACTTGGAAGACCATTTCTAGCTGCAGGTGCAGCCTTGATAGATGTAAAGAAATGAGAACTTACTCTAAGGGTTGGCACAGAAGAAGTACACTTCAACCTGAATCAAAGCATGAAACAGCCTGATTTAAAGAAAATTCAGTGCATGAGGATTGATAAGGTGATTCCTGACAGTCAAGAGATGGGTTATTATTTTATGAACCAGCATCCACTTGAAGAATGCATGCTTAATCCATTGTACAAAGAAGATCTGGATAAAGAAGAGCTGAATGCAGAAACTGAGCTGACTGAAACTGTTTTGAGCCTGAGTGAATGGTGCATATCCACAGCTTCTTTTTCTGTGCTGGTTAATGGCTCTTCTACGGGGTTCTTCAGGAGCTCCAGAGGCCTGAGACAAGGGGACCCTCTTTCCCCCTACCTTTTTGTCATTGGTATGGAAGCCCTGAGCGGTTTGCTTAAGCGCGCAGTTGGAAGGCAGCCATCTCCGCTGCGTGCCTTCCTGCAGAGAGACAGAGGGATATTGCCGGCATCTCATCTTTATATGTCGATGATACTATCCCTGCTGGCGGGCCAACTCGAGCAACCAATGTATTCGAGATGGACCCGATAAGTTTTCAAGCCTTCGTGCTTAAAGACAATTTGTTTTAAAAGCGCGATTATTCCTCTAGAGTGGACAATGTGGAGGAGTTAGCAGCTCGAGCTTATCAGGTTGGGTCCTCCTCAACGTACTTGCTTCCTGGGGCGCCCCATAGCTTTAGGGCCTGGGATTCATCAAGACAAGATGAAATGGAAGGTTGGCAACCTTGGAAAAGACAAGATATCTCAAAGGGGGAGGATCACCTCATTCTGAAAGTACCGCTAGCCTTCCCGCTACTCTTATCAGCCGCTTAGAATGCCAAAGATCGTTTGTTCAAGGTCGAGGTGTGATCTCGCAGAGATTCTTCTCTCGGGCGGGGGCACCCAGAGAGAAAACCTCACCTCGTCAATTGAAAACAGCTTGCCCCAAAAGCTTCGCGGGGTCTCGGGGTGAGGCTTCCTCAAGATGAATATTGCTCACAGGCGGTGTTGGCGATTCGCATGAGAGGGATTCTCTTTGGCGTTTGGTGATCAGCACCAAATTTGGGGAGGGAGATGGAGGATGGAATTCCAATGACATTAGGGGAGGTTATGGCACTGGGTTATGGAAAGACATTAGTAAAGAATGGATCACCTTTTCTCAAAACGCTACTTCGTCCTTAGGCAATGGGCGGAGACTGAGGTTCTGGAAGGATCCTCAAAAGTGGGAGATCTACACAGCGGTAATGCCTTCCCCACTCTGTTCAATTTGGTTGCTCACAAAGATGAAAGGCAGCGCAGGCTCGGGACTCACGTTGACGGGGATGGTCCCCCTGTCAAAGACCTTTAATGATCGGGAAATGGAGGAGTGTTGAAAGGTTCTTCTTGTTCTTCACAACAAGAAAGCTAGCCGCATCAAGAGGATTGCCTTATTTTAAGAGACTAGGCTCCTGTGGTTTTGCGTACCAAACTCATGTATCGAAAGCCAATGCATTCTCCCCTACGCTTTCCTCGCATTCCATTTGGAATCCAATTGTTCCCCCCAAGCCGAGTTTCTTATTGTGAAGCTTCCTTGGGAACATACTAATTAATTAAAGCGAAGAGGAATCACACTTAAACATGTGTTTTTTTATGCGAGATGATATGCAAACAATGCACTACTCGCTATCCATAATGTTCGACGCCCAAGATGTTGCCAACCTTTTTCGCCATTATGATTATAACTCGGGTGTTCCCTTAATCTGCCGCTAAGCCCTCCTAGCATGGCAAAGTGCTGTAGTTGGAAAAAAAGCTGAAAAGAGTATGGTCACGGCCCCTCTTTGTTTATTTTGGACTTGGCAGAATGAAAGGAACAGGCGGCTTTGATAATGAAATCTCTCTCGCTTCAGGATGAAATCCTTTTTTGTTGACCCTTATGGTCTTGGGCTATGATGGCAGTGGTGAAAACTTAAGCTCTTTGGTTGATTTTTTAACTCACGAATGTGAGAAATGTGGTGTTCTCCTTGTACTTCTCTTGTGTACTCTTGGGAGCAAATGATTTTTTAATAGATATTCTGCTTTTTACTGATCAAAAAAAAATGATGATTTAAGGAGCAGTAAATTGAAAGTGCAGGAGGCAGAAAAGAGCTCTGAAGAATTGCCTAAGCATCTGAAATATGCATTCCTGAGTAAAGAAAAGTCTAAACCAGCCTCCACCACTAAAAATTCAACTCATTGATGCATGATAAAACAAGCACGCAAGCATCACACCACATTTAAGAGAAAAGCATGTGTTGTGGGGAAACCTGAGATATATATATATATATATATATATATATATATATATATATATATATATAAAGAGTTTTCTGAATGCTTGATATAAAAACTCATCTCAACTATTCCCAAATGTGGTAAATTAGTTTCAGAAAGGGGAGCTAATACCAGAATTCCAATAGTTAAAAGAATGTAGATCCAATATATATAACAGATAAAAGAAGAAAACATGTAAATCGGTTGAAGGAGTTAAAAACTTTGATCTATGAGTCCTAAATGGCAGTTTTGATCTCATTGGGCTGGATTTTTTCAATATCAGAAATCCTATGTGGTTAAAGGAATGAAGAACTAACTTTCAATTTCATATCTTACTCTACATTTTTCTCAGCAACCTAAGGGGTCTATTGTAAACCAAACAATGAGATCAATATTGCAATAGACAGATTCGCTGATTCACATCACTCATTAACCATAGCTCACTTCCTCCACTGCAGGTTATTGAACAAAAAATAAAACAATTGAAAAAATAAAATAAACAAAATCTCAACGGAGCATAGTCATATCCACAATGCAGATCAAAATATTAATCTTCAAAGACAGAGAAAGCCCCTTACAGTGATAGGAGAACCAGTATTGAGGACTCTCTGTCCACGCACAAGCCCCTCAGTCCCGTCCATTGCAATGGTTCTCACCATGTTCTCTCCCAGATGCTGGGCAACCTCCAACACCAACCGAATCGAATTGTCCAGAACCTCCAGGGCGGTCATGATAGGTGGCAACCCCTCATCGAATCTGACATCGACGACGGCACCGATCACCTGGCAGACACTGCCAATCGCACCAGCCCCGGTGAACTCGTCCGTGATTTTCCCGCCCGGTCCCGCTCCTTTCGCGGAAGGTGGTGACGTTGATGGCGCCGCGGCAGCGGCCGAGGTTGCATAGTCAACAGCTCGGTTGAGGAGAAAACCCTTAGGAGAAGGGCGAGAAGAAGGATAAGGGGATGGAGTTCTGGGGCTGACTGCCGGAGACTTGGCCGGCGATCGACGGACGGACGATCGAAAAAGAGAAGATAATAGCCTCCGAGAAGCCATGGCTCTAGGGTCTCACTGTTACGGCTTACGGGACACTCTGCTTAACTATTACCAACTGCGCCTGTGCGCCTTTTTATTATCATTTTTTAATATTAATCTACTCTCCGTTTCCTCCTTTGGACTTTCGAGAAATGAAAATGCCAGATCCGACTTCCCAACCATATGGAAACAAATCACCATCCGCCAGAATACGATGTCGTTTAAATGTTATTTACAATTCTTTCCTAATTATTATCTCTGAATCATATTTGCTATTTCGTAAATTAAATAAAATGGAGAAAATTAAATAAAGCAGTAAAATATCGAGGTGGCTTGCTTTTAACATCTACTTTGTTTGTGTTTTTTATTTTTCCATGACTTATTATTATTATTTTTTTATTGAATATTTAAAGTCAAAATATATATTTTTTCTATTAAAAAAAACTAATATGAAAAATCATATAATTTATAATCCTACTCAAGAATCAAACTCTCATGTTCCCTACCATACTAATTTAAATAAAACATTTAGCTTTTTAAATTTTCTATTTAAAAATTTATTGTCTCAACAGTTAGATAAAAATCAAAAAGTTTATTTTTTTAGAAAAGCAAACAACAAAATAAAAAAAAATAAAAGTTGAAGTATACCGTGGCATTCTCTTCTTTTTTTTTCATCTTATTCTTTTTTAGCCATTTTCCTCAAGTACTGAGGGATTTTTTTTTTTGTCATCATTGGCCTCAAATAACTCATCTTCATCTTCTTCTTTCATTTTCGCTTCAATAAAATCTGGCTTCCAATAAAAATCTCTGTGCTGATCTCTTTTGGTGCTGTCATGGCCGCCTTATTACCAAAGACTACCATATCGCCATACTTACGGCGCTTCACGCCATTGTCATATTATCAAGATTTGACGTATCACATTGTTAACACGACGCTTTTCACAATCTTATCGAAGTCATGCATTTTGTGCAGGTAATTTAGATAGACAAAACATCAATACCAACATATCAACAGTAGTTGGTGGTATGCTTAATAATTAGAACATGTATACATACACATCAAATCGATGTAGCTTAATCGACGACATGCTTATTGAACCCACTCATTGACTATTATTATTAATTTTATATCTCAATTTATTAATCTATCAGAAGTTTAAATCAATAATATTATTTTTTTCTTTAAATAAAATAACTAAATACTTAATCATATTAAGGGTTATTGAGAATAAAAGTTATATTTGACATTAAGTAAAACAAAAAAAAAACAAATGTCATCTTAATGTTTCAAAATAAAACATACAATTAAAAACTCAAGTCTCATTATCTTTCAACTTTTTCTTTGTGAGCCTCTTTTTTTTTAAGGACCCGTTTGATAGTGCTTCTGAAAGTGTTTTTAGACCTAAAAACACATTTATGTTCTTTTAGAACAAAAAAAAAGTGTTTGGTAATATTTTCAAAAGCATTTTTGAAAGTTCAAAAAAAAAGTTGGAGTGTTTTTTTGAGAAGCACTTGGGAGGTTTTTTTTTTAAAAACACTTAAAAAGTTTTTGGATATTCCTAAAATACCTACTTGTTTGTCCTTAAATGTCTATTTATTTTTCTTTAAAACATCTATTTATTTTATTCAAAAAATCAGAACTCAAATAATTCAAATATTTTTGTAAATATTTAAAAAAAATTTATAATCATAGAAATATATTTATAAAAATAATTATTTTAAGTTTTTATTAATACAAAATTTTGCATACGTTTATTAATCAATTCAAATATATTTTTTTAAAATATGAATAATTAATTTAGGTTTTTATTAATACAAATGTTTATGCATGTTTAATCATTAGTTCAAATATTTATAATCAGAACAGTCATTCATTTTAGTTTTTATTAATATAAGTATTTATATATATTTATTCATTAATTGAATTTATTTATGTAAATATTTTTTAAATCTTTTATAATCACAAAATTAATTGATTTAGGTTTTATTAATATAAATTTTCATATGTATTATATACTTTTGTAATAAATTTTTTAATTTATTATGATATCCTATTTTTATAATTAAATATTAAATGTCTTTTTTAGTAATTTTAATGATATAAAATTGTTTTTATACATATACTACATGTTACGAAAAACTTTATAGAACACTTCTGATTCTTATAAATGTTATGATAAAAGCAAGCATCAAGAAAATCTTATTTAAAAGCATCATATGGAAGAAAGCTAAAATATTTATTACTTATATACCAGATTTCTGTGATTTTACTGGAAAATTAAAATATATTATCGAAATTTTTACGAATATCGTATATATCGAAAATTAATAAAAATACTTTGAAATCATAAATACTTATAAAATCAGAAATGACATTAATAAATGTAAATACACATCGATATTACATCACATGTATTTCAAAACCAAATGGAAGACGACGCGTCAAAATTTAGTATCAAATTCGCCATAATATGATCGATAATTGTTCTTTTTTTTAATATCGACTTACTTCTTATTTAACATTTATAGTTTTTATTCTTTACTGAGATTCAACTAGTTTTTTATTTTTTGGCCTCGCTCAATACTTAATCATTGATGTTTCTCTTCAAATATATTCATAGATTAAAATGAAAAGTATATATCGCTTGATTTTTTTGAAGAGTGAATCAAGATTGAATAAAAACTCTAACAAAAGATGTAATGCCATTAATGACAAGATGAAAAGAGATAATCTAATTTTAATTGATAAAAAAAAATGAAACAGTTAAAGCTTGACCAAAAAATAAAGAATTAACATATATCCAAACTATTTAATATGGGCTAAGAAGGTACACTTTCAGTACAATACTTTCAAAGCAAAATAAAATAAAAATGAAGGCACACTGAGCTGAAAGGGAAGAAGTCTCTGGCTTTAATATATATAGTCATTTCGTTCTCAAACTGCTTTATTTCATGCTGTATTTTTTGTCGATTTTTTCATTATTGTTGATATATTCGTTACATCGTATATATCGTCACATACGCGATTTTTTCCGATTTTTCTTTCGTCATAAAAATCACGTCGCACGCCAACACCAAATATCACTGATATCGCGACATTTCCGGGCTTTGGTTGCATGTAGGCAATAAACCGCCAGGCGAAATGATGGGATGATTTTTTTCATTATTTTTTGCTTGAAATTACCCTTTTACGTTTATTTCCATTATTTTCATCCTCGAATATAATATTCCACAACATTTGGGCTTTCCATTCGCTTTTTTTTTCACGCTTTACCATCGCTTCGGCTCATTCGCGCTTCGCCGTCGTTAAAGCGCGACGCTGCATATCGTTTTGTAAATAATTCTGTGGGCCGAAGACCCTTAATGGGTGCCTAGTCTTTAGGCCCTAATTTCATTGGAACTAATGTTTGGTCAGTCAAGTCCAATCATAGGTGGACAAAATGGGTCAAAATAGTAAAAATATTAAAAAAATAAATTTATAATTTTTTAAATATTTTATAAAATGAAAATTTCTTTAAAATACTTATAATTTGTTTTTATGTTGTGAAAAGACTATATAATAAAATATATTAATTATTTTTAATCAATTTTCATAGGAGTATGATTTTATTTTATCAAAATAATTGAAATCACTATAACAACTATTATCTAAATATTATTTTTTATATTTTTAAAATAAAAGAAACTATATTTTTATAACTGTATTATTAACTACTTAAAAAACATATAACAAAACATAAAAAGAATTACTAAAAATAAATATTAATATAAATTTGAATTGTAAAATATTATACAAATTTCAAATAATGTTTATGAAAATTATTTTTATAATCATTTCAAAAATAGTAATAAAATGGGTTAGAATGTCAAGAAATGTTTCTAAAGAATGTGTTTGTGTAAGACATTTAAAAAATGGTAAAAATAGTTTAACATATGAATCTTATATAAAATATCATTATTAGTGGATTGAAAATAATTTTGCTTGAAAAGACTTTTAGTCAATATTTGATTTTTATAATAAAATATAATTTTTATTTGATTTTTAGCATATTTTTATTTTTTTGAATTTATATTTGAAATTAATAATTTAAGAATATATAAAAACACCTGGCTGCGAGGTCAGCCCATCCCTAACTTTAATGGTCAGCTTAATCAGCGCGCTATTAGGGCAATTAATTATTCGCCTGCAGGCCTGAAGCTCCCACCTCCAGGCACTGGGGGCCAAAAAGTGGCCGACCCATATTCCCAACTCTATGTCATCGGCTCGCGACATTCGTTTTGTCGTCAGTTATCACGCAAGATTTATTTGTAGGGCGGCGACTGTACAAAGAAAGATATTCCGACTAACGACAAAAATCAAATCGCCAATCTTCGTAATTGGGGACAATCATATTTATTTTACATAATGCGAATATCAAACGATGCGCTTTCTGAACTTATCTACATGCTTATTAACCTGGATATTATATCATCTTTTATGATTTTTATCGATTTTAATTATATATTTCTATCAATGTATTGCTAGTTTGAATCAATAAAATTACCTATCTCTTAAAAAAAGCATACAATTATTTTTCTACTTTTTAATATAAAAGATAAACTTTTTTTATTTACTAAAATCATGTTTATGATGTTTTATTGGATGATAAAATATTTATGTTATGAGCCCTTAAGGGTTGGCTCAAATCGTAAAGGAATAGGACGAATTATATGAGATATCTCATATTCGAATCCAAAAAAAGTGTGATATATATATATATATTATTTTATAGAAGTAAAAACATTATATAAGCAACTAAATTACGAAAGTTGTGGAATAATACAAGAATGTTGTATATAAACACTTGATATGCCACAGGTTCAAAACCCTAGAAAATACTAAATCAATATTTTTTTAAAATATTATATGGAAAATACATTTTAAAAACACTTTTTTACATCTTTCACTTTTGTACTACATCATGTATTATCTTTCACAACTTGTCCCCACCAAAACCTTAATCCTTCCTTAATAACCACATGAGCTGCCCACAACTTGCTAAGTCTCATTGGAAAAAAAAAAGAAACAATTATGTTCAGACCTAAATTAAAATTTGTCTCGATTCTAAGTCAATATACTCTAAAGTCTCAAACCCATGAACAAAAGTCTTGATAAAATAACTCATATCCATTTGAGTAAGCCCATAGAAAAGTCTAATGGTATTTTTGAAAAAATTTTAAACATTTGGAAATCAAATGAAGTTTTTTCTCAAATATCAAAAGTGACAAAGAAGAATTGAGGCAAATATTTGTGATACTCTTTATAGAATGTTTTCTAGTGTGAGAGACGGAGTGGAAGACTTTATGAATGCAAGTTTGAACAAGATAGGTGAGTTTGAGGTGGTAAATGGGAGACTAACAAACAAGTCAAAACAACAAAAGAGTGGACTTGGGAACCAAAGGGGAATCAAACAATCACAATCAACCATCAACTGAACCAATAAGTCCTGTTTTTCAATTAACTTTCACACTTTTAAAGACTTATTTCCCAGTTAGCTAAAGTATTGCAATTTCAAGATATAGATGCGTATTCATTCAGCATAAATCCACGTTTTTAACACTCAACACTTATTTCAATCTTAACAGTCATCAATTTTTTTAGGCAAGACCTATATATTTTATTTTATCTTTTAGAAAACTAATACTTTCTTCATATCAATTTCAAGAATATTTTCATTCTGTATGACATTTTTTTACTTTTAATTATAGAAATTGGTTAAGGGAACCAGAAGTCTACATAAATCACAGAAGCTGGATCTTACTAGAATATTTTTGGGCTTGGAAACACTTTAATTTCATTTTACCACGCTTATTATTTTGTGTATGCTCGTTTGAAATTCAAAAATCACCATAACATATTTTTGGTAAGCTTGGTGGGACCTATCTTTGTTGAAGATGCCACCAAAGTTGAGAAGTAAAATCATTTGCTTCCCCAAGACTCATGATTTGTCGTGTATGTGACGCCCCAAACTGTGTCTCACGACCATCACAACCTCGCTTAATACCCATGCCTCATATCATAAAGACTCCATACATTTAAAGAAATTACCATATCGACCTGCCACATCATACTCACCAAAATACATCCAACTATATTATAATAGTCTCAAGAGTTGTTATATCACTCTTAACACAAACATATATTAAAAATTCTAAGAATTTAAGTTACGTTTACAAAATATAATTCATCAAAGCCACATGTCGGTTCTTTTCAAAAGCGCCTCTAACGAGCGTCGCTTTCCAACACCCCGCATTCAGTACTCTTCCTCTATCGTACGAAGATCGCCTGCACCCCTCATACTGGTTATTCCCACCTATGCACATGGAATATGGAATCAAACACATTTGCCAAATACATTATCCTACTTGAACATCTACATGATATGGATGAGAATGTGATACACCCCACCCCCTTCCAAATGCGTGGTGTGTCACTCCACCTGGCTGCAATCCCACCATTACCTCTAATCGACTCAGAAACTCGTGAAGCTGCCGTATTTATTGTTTAGACTGATAAAATTCTTCTTTTTATTTTTCTAACTTAGATTTATAAAATTTTAGCAAAGGAAAAACTTAATAAAGATGACGGGCCACATATAGAATACCTCAAACTTAATATACATCCAATTTACTCTAAATCCAAATATGGCAACCAACATACCAACATATTCTCCCAAAACTACTCTATGTACATACATTTGTTCCATTATACAAATTCAAAGTCTTTTCTTACATAATATTCTTAATTTACAACACTTGTACAATGTCAGGAGAAATCCTATCAGGTTCAAATAAGCCTTGCGCACTGCACTGAAAATAGTTTTAAAATTACAAAATAATGAGCTAAACGACTTTTCGAGTGTATGCTTTTATAAAGGTTTTGCTTTTCCGAAACCTCAAAACTATAAAACTTTCTTTTACAATATTTTTTAAGCTTTATCATTTCGCTTGCTTGAAAGTTTCTAAACTTTTTTGTTTGCTTGTTTTTATATTTCTGCTTTAAAAGTTTATAAAACTTTAATACTTTGCTTGCTTATTTGCTTTTCTTTAAAAGCGTATAAAACTCTTATTGCTTTCTTGCTTAGAAGTTTATAACACTTCTCAATTTCTCTTGCTTGCTTTATCTTGCTTGAAAAGTCTTTTTAAAACCTTTCACAAACCTTTGCTTTAAAAGTTTCTCAAAACTTTTATAAACAATGAGCCTGGGTTCAACCGTATGCTTTGAAAATAAAACGGGAGCCCCGGGGCTCCAACCAGGCTTGCTTGAAAATCCCACTGAGCTTGGCCCAAACCATCGCTTTGAAATCTAAATGGGAGCCTAGCTCAACCGCCGCTTTAAACTCTCCGAAGCCCTCATGCCAAACCAATGGTTGATTTTCAAAATCGTATATTATGCTTATAAAACATCAACCACTGGAGGCCTATTTTTGCCATCGCACTTAGTGAACACTGGGAGCTCGTGGTATCGACCGTAAGGTAAGGACTTTGCTCGCTCACCTTTTTCCGGTATCATGGTGTGAATTGACCCGTGCTCGCCATCACCATAATTCTAGTTTAGAGCTCATAACCTATATACTTTGTAATGCATGATGTCTCCTTAATGCATGATATATGTCCTGCCATCAATTAAAAGTAAAACTCAAATGCATGTATGAGACCCTAACTCCACCGCACGCATTTTAATACCTAATTTAGAGGTTGCTTAGAACTAGGAAGGCTCGTTTTTCGCAAATATTATTTATTGTTTGCTTGTTTGAAAATGGTTTACTGATAAAAACCATTTGCTCGCTTGTTGCTTGCTTTGTAAAATGGTTTAATTATTCAAAACCATTTGCTTACTTACTTGAAAAATGTGTTTAATGTTCAAACCATTTATTACATTTCTATTTAGTTGTAAAATGGCTTAATTATTCAAAACCATTGCTACTTACTTGTTTTGTCAAAAAAAATTGCTTTTAAGTTAATTTAAACCAATGTTGCTTTCAATTATAATAACCCAAAACCATTTGCTTGTTTAATTCATCGTTGTTTTTGAAAATAGTTTGTAATCCAAACAACACTACAGTAAAACAATTTATAATAATAATAATAATACTAGTATTTAAATGAGTTTAGAACACTCACCTTCTTGTTTGTTAAACTTGAGGTTATCAGCCCAATACTTTTCCTCGCTTTACTTTTTTTAACCTACACACTTTCAACCTAATACGACGACAAATTAATCTATGTATCGTGCATAACTTAACTTACTTCCTGTATACTTATCATCTCTTGTACTCTTTAAAGTTAAGGTGCTATGGGTTCATTCCAATTGAATCACCCAATTCGATAATCTAAACCTCAAGTTACGTCCTAAACAACTTGGGACTACTCTGAATGTCCAAAAGCTGGAACCAGAATTTCGTCGTACATGTCCCCACCTCCCGAGGAATTTTAGGCTACTTAGGATCAGAATTTGACGATGCCTACTAGCCTGGTTCTCCTGAAGTTCAGCTTTAATTAGCCACTTGAATCACTCAAATCGGATAATAAATGAGCAAGCGGTGGCTAAAATAATAAAACTGGCATCGAAATAGTGGCGCTGCACTGTGGTGTAGCTGCACACTTTGGTTTTAAGGTGTGTGTACCAGACACCCCCGTATTACGTACCGGTACACCTTCCGAAATTGCCCAGATTTGCTTTTTTGCCACTTTGCTACCCATTAACATCATACAACTTCTATAACTATATATTAAGAATTTATATGGAATTCATCTAAAAACAACTCCACAACATCAATCTTATACACTAACCTCAAACTCAAACCCTAAGTTTAAAAATCCAAGAACTCAACCTAGTCCAATTATAATTTTTAAACTGTTATAATTTTGAAGATGATTCCATGTTTATTTTCTCCTAATTGGGTTTACTTACACCCCAATAATTCAAAGGTTCATGCAATTTTCAGACAAACCTGCACTTTCAAAGGAGCATCTATTCTCCCTTACAAAGTCCTAGAATCCAATCATCTATGGTTACGCAGCATGTTCTGCTCTTGGCATTTTCCTTTCCTCTTTCTTCTTCCTTCTTCCCTCCTTGGCCTCTTCTCCTCCCTCAAAACCGTGAACCCTAGCAGTGAGAGTTGAGACCTAAACAAATTCCTTGGCTTTGTCTCCACATTCATATGCCAAACTTGCCTACTCGTGAATTTATCCTCATCCCTTATTACATAATTAATCTTTGAATTCCTACTATGCCCATCCCTACACTTTAACAATGATTTTCATGTATTCATGTCTTATTTGCTGAATGACCATTGTACCCTTGTTCTCATACACAAATCCCTGTTCCATAATTTATCATTTCCTACTTTAGTCTCCAAAATACTACAATGACACTCCGTAATTTTATACACCTTACAAGATTACTGTAAATTGCATACTTTCAGATCACAGTTACAATTGACTCACCCCTTCGCACTTCTAGCCTCATTGACTCCTCACTGCGCCTGCTGCGAGAAAACACCATCTTCAAACAAAAAGTTTTGTTCCTTAAAACACTATCAGAGCCTAAAATCTATCGACAACCCTCCGAGGCGAATTGCTGGGTAATGTTTCCGAAATAGTCATGGGTCCGCCTCCGGTATAAACTGGCTGACAACCTCCATACTTTTCGAAAATCTTCCTGAAATTCTTTCACAACCATTTTCATTTTTTCATGTCATGCACCATACCATTATTTGCGCCGTTTCACAGATATTAAATGCATTATGTCATTTTCTATACAACACATGCCATATATCATTCCATGCATATACAACAAAATTCACTAATCACATGTTATCTATTCATATGAAATGCATGGTAATACTTTCTATATAAATACATGTCAATATATCATTCATGCATATAGCAAGCATAACAAAATTCACATACTAATCACATGTTATTCATTCATAAGAATAACATCAAAAATTAAATACATGCAATAAACAATTCAATTTCCAATGACTCACACAATTATATTTCTCATATAATTCAAACATCTTGTTAACACATTAAATTCAATGCATTAACATAATATTCCAACATACCCGCAATCATTTATAAATTTATGCAAATAACACATGGACATTTTCACCCAACAAGCAAACCGGATCGTTTTATCGCCTCCTAAAATATATGCGCGTGGCTGTCCATGGACAAACTTCATCAACCTCGGTTCCACTTCTTCGAACAGAACTGTGGTCATCGACTTCACAACACCCAAAACCACAATTAACACATGTAAAGTTAATAATAGAAACTATTTTCGCCCGAGATCAAACTTGAATCACCCAAATGGGTCCTGGTACTCTATATTTCACCAGCGCTTTGGATCAACCAAACGCCACCACGGCCTCACACCATCCAAATCGTTAACAAGACTCTTAGCCAAAGAATAAACTGTTATATATACATTCTACCTCCCTGGAAATAATGAACCCACAAAATCAGACCACATCGTAGTGTCTTGGTCGGGAGCTATTTTGCTTTCGTCGCCTAAACCGAGAGTCATCCTCGAATTTGGCAGAGTTTCAAACTTCTGATCACTCTTTCTTTCTCTTCTATTTTCGCTTCTCCCAAACCGGTCGAGAGTTTACCAAGAGACTGGTCCTCATGCCACATGTCACCCTCATTGGCCTGCTGGGATTACAACTGACCTTCATCCACCTCCATTTCGGGATTCTTCTCCAATGGTATGATGCTATGTGTCTGTCTTGAATACCGCACTTCGAGCCAGTTCGACGTAATCGTGATACGGCGGCGCGCACCAGCGGAAATAATCGGGGCAAAGCTGGCGTCCCGCACGTACCGCTGCCAGTAATATGAAATTCGACCGTTTCAATTCACAAAATTGGTCGGTAGCTAGATTTCATTAAGACGCATTCCAACCCAGAAAGTCTGCTTTCATTATCTCGTAGATCTAAAATTCAAGATTTGACCAGTCACTATTTGTTACCCGTAAAATAGAATTTTCTCGAGTTTTACAATAGAAGCAGCACATGAAAGACTAGTTCCAGGCATGGTGGAACAATTGGAGAAAAATGCAGCAAATTTTCTCTAAGAGGAATATGCATATGACAATCCAATTGGGCAAGAAACGGGCATAGGTAATGTGGATGTACGTATTCATGTCCCTAATTCTATTGAGTTTCATACGTTAATTGAAGAATTGAAAAACCAGACTTTGGTGGTTGCACAACGTTTTGAAGAAAGAATGGTCGCACAATCCCATGGGTTGCGTGATAATAAATCAAAACGTGGCCAAAACTGCCAAGGCTAATCAAGCCTAGATTGTGATAATCGTGATAGATGAACATACAAACAATCGAAGGCATATCGCTGTGGAAAAGCAGAACAACAATCTCAATTGTGCGGAATATCTCAAGGCAATCCCAAAGATTGTCGACAACAAAGACAAGAAGTCGCTTTCTCAACCCACAACTATCGACATGATCATATGGTTACTCTAGAAATTTTTTAGCTGTGTGAATTTGACTGTCATCATACTGTGTTGAAAATCGCTATCTTTCTTCCCATAGGAGAAATGATGGAATTTCAACGAATGTCATTGGCGAATGTTGTAATCTTGTTAGAACAATGGCTCCTCAAAGGTTATTTGCTAACACCAACCTAGTTATGCAGCATAGAGCCTACAATGAGCCAATTCCATTAACTGGAGGCACAAGGGCACTATTCAACCACCCTTAAGGGTAGGTACTAATAGAGGGCAGCAAATTCCCTAGCCTTTATGCAGCCACCTCCACCACCAAACTTGGAGGCAATAAGAGAGACAATATAAGAGCTATATGGACTAAGCCTTAAATAAATTAGCCGCCCATAATTCTACAAGCCATACCCATAGACAACAAACAAAGAGAATCATTAGCCAAGGGGGTATAGAATTCATGAATTCTCTTTATTCTCTGAAGAGGATGGACAATCCACCTTGGAGCATGTTGCTAGATTCACAATGCGTTGTAATCGACCAGAATTTTCCCTACTAAACTCAAATATTTCCAACCTATTAACATGAGTTGCTTTTACTTGGTATGTAACATTGCCAAAGAATTCTATTATGAATTGGTAGGAAATTGAGAGACAATTTCAATAACACAAATTTTCAGTTAAACCTGGGAGATTTGCATAGCAAATGACATGGTAATCCAAAGGGTGAGAATCGCAGAGTCATTCATTACTATTTTCAAAACAATGAGGAATAGATGCAAAATTCATCTCCTAGACACAGAGTACATGAAGTTCAGAGACTTCTATAAGCGTGCTGCTAATGTAATAGAGTATGAAGAATTACCAAGGGAAGAGGGTCAACAAAAAAAGACTTCCATGGGAACTTACTGTCATGAGGTGAATTATGAAGAAACAACAGTAGCAGATCTCCTAAGTACATGTTCATTACTAGTGAAGAAAACACATGACTTATGGAAGAAGTCCTAGACCTTTAATACACAAGTACAATATACGTTTAATGTGGCAAAGACTGATGAAATCTTTGATTTCCTTATCAAGGAGAAATTCATCACATTTCCCTAGGATCACCAACTCCTCAGCAAAGGGGAACTCAAGGGAAAAGTATATTGTAAGTATCATTACTCCTAGAATCATGACACTAATTCTTATTGGAGTTTCAGAAATATTATCCAGGATTGAATCAACAAGGGAATAGTGAAGTTCCCTAAGAAAAAGGAGGCCATGGTGATTAATGAAGATCAATTTTCATCATTGGCTTCAGTCAACATAGTTGCTACTGATTTGAGGGCAATGTTAAATGTAAAGAAGGATGAGAGATTTTCTCCAATGATAGGATAAGAAAGGTATGGATTCCTAAACAATATTTGGTTCATAGTGATGAATTGACAGCAAAAAGAAAAGTGTTTGCATCTAGAGAAAAGGAAAATAATGGAAGGTATCCATACCATTCAAAATAAGAAATCAAGAAGGAGAAATCCTCCAAAGGAAAGAATGCTTCTCTAAAAGAGAGACATATTTTTCCAGAGGGAAAGGGCATGAACACTTAAAGGAGGAAAAATACCTCCAGCGTTTGTTGTCTGTCCTCCTACCTCACATGGAAAAAAGTGGCATGTGGTGCAGCATAAGAAATTTCCTCAAAAGCTCACCAAAACTCAAAAAAAGAATGATGTAGAGATTGAGAGCTATGGGGAAAAGGTAATTACCTGAAGAAATGCCACATGGAAAGCTAAAAGAAATGATGAGAGAAGAAGTGATGCCTACTCTAAAGAAAACCAAATTTGGAAGGAAGACCATAGAAATTGATGAGTCTAGTTGTAGATCTACTGAAGAGATGGCTGTAGAAATGGATTTGATAACTATTCTGATAGGTACATTTTCTATGTCTTTGAAATGTTCTACCATTTCTCTAACTTTACCAGGTTTCTTCAAGTCAAAAGAGATGGAAGAAAGCCAAGTAGAGGTAGAGAAAGAACATTCTCCAGCAGAGGAAAAGCATAGTCAGAGGGTAATCACCATTGATTCATTTGAAGGAAGCAAGGCCCATAAGGTGATATTGGAAAAGCCTACTGTGGAAATGACAAGACACATAAGACCTCTCTATGTGAGAGCACACTTTAATGGCAAACCAGTGTCCAAGGTGTTGGTTGATGATAAGCGTGATTGTGTTTTGTATTAAAATTACGTGAAAATGATATGCTATTACTATCTATTCGCGCAAGTATACGCATATCAAGTAATATAGTGTACCTACCATACAAAGATCGATCCACAGGGAGAAACAAGATGATAAGTACCGAAATTGAACTACCTCTCTAATATCCAAATGGACAAGTGCGATGATTTGAGCAAAATCTAAATTAAATTAATAAATCGTAAAACTAATAATTTGATCATGCAAGGAAGTGCTCTGCTGCAATGAGGTTTTGGTTTAAAAGATGATCAATCCAATCTAAGACTAAACCGTAATCCATTTTCATTGTTTCAGCTGAAAGTTCTCCATACTGGTTTATTTAATTACGAAAGCCTCCTGCTATCATAACTCCACTAATCCATAACTAGCTCGCCTTCTCGCCAACCCCAAGAACTGGCGCATTAAACCCAAGAACCCTACACACGCTTCCTAATTATCAGCGATTTCAAACCAACGAAATGCCACTAGGCTGATTCACCCGCCCACTTCTTACCCCTTCTCGTATCTTGTAAAGAATCACACACCATATTAATATGGCCAGACATTAATATGCAAATAAAATCAACCATGAATCAATAGAGGTTCAATCTCATGAAACAATAAAAGGAAGAATTCTAGCAATTAGATTTAAGCTTCATGTATAACACAACCAAAACCCTAGAGTTTAAGTTTAGAACATAATTAAATTTGTATACATCATAAAATCTAGAGAAAACATGAAAGTAAAGGAAGAAAAACTCTAATGTTGAAAGATTGGATGATGCTCGGTTTTCTTCCTCCGATGCTCGGGCTTCTTCCTCCAATTCATAGATCTCTCGATGGTCGATGTCGATCTCTATGTCCGTCTCCCTTCGATATTGTTAATTGTCGCCCCTAAATGTGAGAACCCCCACATCAGTAAGTCGTTCTTCCTTAAAGACCTCAAAAGATAACGTTCTCGAATGCCAAATTGGGCTGGACCCGTGGACAGGCCCAGCGACATCACGATGTGGGAGCAGGAACTTGATTCTTTCCTCTCTTAGCCTCCAGAATGCCTCCAAAATGTTGAATTTTGACTTACTGCAAAAAGAAACTACATATTAGTATATGAAGCAAAAATGCTACTAAATTAATTATGGAAACGGTATAAAATATACCAAAACCCAGGTATGTAATGAGTGTTTTTGGACACTCATCAGTTGATAATGGATCAGAAGTCAATGTGATGTCATTAAGGATGTTGAGAGCACTAGGAAGAGGCATTGGGGACCTAATTGAAATAGAAGTGTCTGTATCAGCTTTCATTGGGGAAATCTCTAAGACCCTGAGCGTACTTCCTATTGACATCACTGTGGGTAGTAAGACTTCCTTATCCGCTTTCTTTGTAATTAATTCTACTACTAATTACAATGCTTTGCTAGGAAGAGATTGGATTCAATCCAATTAGTGTGTGTTGTCCTCCCTTTACCAATTTTACGTTATTTTTGGAAAGGCGATGAAGTAGGAAGGGTACGTAGATAAACAACCTTTATCAAGAACTTTATCTGAGGCTAGTTACTATAACCAAGAGTTTAGTCCAATAAAATTCAAAGGCAAAAAGAATGATGGGGCTCCAAGGGAAATATATTTGGAGTCAAGAGATACTGGTGAAATTCAAGACCAAGCTGCCAAACTTCTAAAGACAGCTACTATCGTGCCTTTTAGGCCGATAAATGGGTCGATCATTGAGGAGATCGATGACTAAGTATTCTCATGAAGAGAATGCGACCGCTATAGCCATGAATTCAAAATGCAAATGTAGCAAATTATTGAAAAAATTGTAGAAGAGCAATTCCAAGACATTTACGGAGCTAAAGTGATTTATGGAGAAGAATCAGATGAAGAGGATGAAGAAATTTAGATTGAAGATTTGGAGCAAGTATGACGCCCCAAAACTCAGGGGTCCCATTGACAACCCGTAAACCCACGGAATTCCTGTGAATTTTAGGTAACTCGATACCACATTATTGGGTCTCATTTATCGGGATCCATATTTTCACAAAACCTAAATTTTCTTTGCTCGAGAGCTCTACCCAACATATAACTCAGATAACAAGATATCCATTTACCCATCCAGGTCTCAATGTAAGTAGCATGACCACACAGCATCCATATGTCCATATCCCCAATATACAACTGTATCCAAGGATCAAAATATCTAGAAACACTGATATATCAGAATAATTTTACTGAAATATCTAAATATCTGGTGAAATATCTGGATATTTTTACAAAAAATATTCTGCTTATTCAAATTTCTTTTCTTATATTTTAATTATTTAGATTATGAAATGATTCATATCTTAATTAAGGTAGATTAAAATCAAATGGATTAGTAATTATTAAATTAAATATGTTATATTTAATATATTATTCAGATATTATTATGTTAAAGAGATATTATTTATTTGTTTTGTTATTATTATAAATATTAGTAGATAATGAGGAGATTCAAAATATTATATATTATAATTTTAAATTTTAAATGATATTACTTTTTTTTCTTTCTTTCAAATTAATATTTGATTTAAAAATATTATATTTTATAATGTAAAATAAAAATAAAATAAATATTAAAAGGGATTATGAACAAATAAATAATAAGAGAATATAAAAAACGTTTGCACTATATATAATAAGTGCAATTAATGGCTTGGTGGCTGGAGGGTGCCACTTCCAAGCATTTTGGGTGGGTTCGAAACCCATAAGAAGCAATTTTTTCATATTTTTTGAGCCAAGGAAAAAACAGGGAAAATATCGGATTTTTCGGGAAAATATCGGCGATTTTTTCCCCATTTTTTTTCTTCCGATTTTTTCCAAAGGCAAATTTTTCAAAGTTGCTTAGTACTCGCATTTTTCGACGATAAATCTGGGCCGAAAAATCTGATTTTGTTCTCGATCAGATTTATAATACCATAAGAGTTTATTACAACACTTTTATATAACACATGGGATACATGTCAAAACAACCACAAGCTACTATCCGCTTTCTTCACAATTGCGCCTCTGAGTGTCGCCTCCGCACTAGCCATGGGTCTGGGCCATCCCACGATGGTGATACGCCCATTAGAGACATTCCTATAATACGATTCCCACCTAAGTGCACATGCAATGCCATTTCACACATTCCTAATCAAATGTCTACATGCCATGGATTAGAATGTACTCACCCTGTCCCATGTCCCGAGTCCTCACCGACTTCATACATGCGATATGCTATGTGAGTTTCGCCATTTATGTTCCAACAATGACCATTTTTCCAAACAAAACACTTTTGTTTTATAAATCAAAACCATTGGACAAACTGACATTCACTTGTTTTTACTAAGTCCCGTGGTGGGTAGTTAATTTCAGGTCTCACCGTGAGCTTCGCACGCCCGACACTTCAGAACTTCATCATGATACATATGTCTAACCAAGAATACCGGGTTTTTCACCTGAGGGGGTATCTATCCCTTCTTGCTATACCTAACACACGTATTTTTCATTTCCTTTTTCTTTTACGAGTGAGACTTATTTTGGACGTTGTCCCATTTTACTGAGCCCACCATCGAACACCAAACACAGTGTCGATCTACCATGTACTAACGACATACCATTGAACACCAAACACTGTCGATCTCACTATGCACTCACACCCATGCCATGTGATGTCCCGTGATAAACGCACAACGTCATCAGATGTATCCTCATGCTACATGCACAATAAATGCCATGTGCAACAATTCAAAATCATACTTCATGCCAAGTATCATGATAATCATATTTAATGCCAAATAATTTACATCCATTCAATCAACATGCTTATTCACACATATTTCAACATGCTTCTCATACAATCAACATGTGATTCATTCTTCATGCAATACAAGTTATACATCACACCAAGCATCAATCATATACACAAAGAGTAACTGGTGATTCCTTACCAATCGCGGGCATAAACAATGCCCACAACAGTCCACACAAATTTTTGAAAAGATTTAAAACACCTAAATCCAGAGTACCAAATGCCATTCACTCTGCATATGGTTAAATTCTGTGGATCAAAGAAGAGCTTTCATAGAGTCCAAGAACGCGTAAATCAATGTTCGGACAAGAAAGTCATCCGAAGTCGAAACTGTCGATTCACATGGGTGTGCGAAAATTGTTCAGACCCCAAAACCAAGCACTACACCCATAGCGACAGCGTGACTCCTAGCGATGCAGGTTGATCCGGGCGATCATCCATGGCTATGGGTAGGTTGGATGCTGACCTGTCGTAACGAGCTACACCTGCGGGTAGCCAAAGGTCTAATTTAGTCTCGAAATGCGGATTCGGTCTTTGGCGAATCAATAAACCTAACCCTAAGATTGAAATTTGAACCAAAATGGCCGCACATGGCGGCCCAGAGCGAAAATAACCCGGTGTAGGAGAAACCCTTACCTTTTTGGGCGGCGAAACCGCGGAGTTCACAGTACCCGCGCGTGGCTCGTCGGTGGACTAACTTTGTCTCTTGCCCCGATGCGTTTCGACCTCCGGTTAGCCGAAGATCGTGAAGGGGAGTGTCGTTCCCTTTTTTTCCCCTCTCTCTGTGGCGCTGACCGGCTTGGAGTAAGGTGTCAAGCGAAAGTCACACTGTGGCCCAGGACTCTTTAACCTTTTCTTTCTTAGTGCGACACACATCCTGTCTTCTCATTCATACGCACAATTTCTGTAATAACAAAAATTCTTTTTACATATACATTATACATACCACCATAGTAGCATTCATTATATTCTATACACATATACTAGAGTCCCTTTACTTGTACTATTACAATTTCACTATTATAAAACTATACATATAAAATCAGAGATTGCGGAACAGTGCGGTGAGCACCTATCTCTGAGATGGCTTGTCTTGATGTAGGATGTCACATCCTCTATCCTTGTCTTACCTTTTTTGTACCTACGGTTAAAAACCCGTGTTAAGCTTTCGCAACAGTGGAAAACATATACATGGACAGCCCGATAACATTGATCATCTTAAAGCTTATTCAAATGCTTTCATATGTCTTTTGCCTGGTTCTAGTCTTTTTCATCTTTCAGTTCTATGACTTATTACATTCTATGTACTATTACATATATCATTTCTTATTCCTGTACCTATATCATGTCTCCTTTCATGTAGTGGCTACACGCCCATGCTATACTATTCATTTCTTACATATTGTTTTATCATATATTTTCTTATACGATCTTGTATTGTCATATACTTTGCATTTGCGTTTTCACTCTAACTATAGAATTGGCATTCACGACAAATTCGAGAGGGAACCTCGTCCTGTTTGTCATTCAATAGCAATGTGATTTTGCATTTAACAGTATGATTCACTTTGACTATAGAATTGACATTCGCGAAGCAGTTCGAGAGGAATGTCTCGTCGTGTTTGTCGATTCCCGATATGATGTGATTTCATGTACTGCATATTTGTCATATACTTTCATTTCATCTTACCTTGTCATATTATTGCTTCCCTATATTTTCATCTTGTACTTTTCATATACTATACTTTCCTATGATTTTCATATACTGTGCTTTTCATATACTGTACTTTCATATGCTTTTCATATACTTTATATGTCATATACATTTCGTGTCATTGACACTTTATTTCTTATACTTGTATACTTGTCATCTATTTTATGTTTCATGCCTGCATAAACCTTAGAAGCGGATACGGGAAATAACTGTATGTACCCGAATGTACTATCACTGTACGAGACAATGATCTCTATTTGTATGACCCAAACGGGGCCGCTATAATGATCCAAACGGGATTTATGTCATCGACCCAAACGGGGCCTCGATATCTGTAAAGCGTATCTTTACTTGTATTATATCCTATAGGCATGCCTATCTATCCCTTTATTAGGTTCTAAGCAGACAATCCATGTGTATTTTATGTTCAGTACATATCTCATATTCTCGAATAATTATTGTTATTCGGTAATCATATGCGATATTTGTAGTATATTTGTATCTTTACTTTTCATATATCTTTTAACTTGATTTATTGTATTCATAATTCTTTACCATACATGTAACTATTTTCCTATCATTTGTACATTTCTAGCATGTGTTGTCTAATCGTATACTTCATAATCTCATGTAGTTCTATCATATATTCATTTCACATATTCCTATATTCATATTATTCATCTATTTATATCATATCATATATTCATATATATTCTAATTCTTTATCTAATTTATATCCTTCAATACGATCAGGAAGTAGAAATCCGTCCGAATATTTCGATATTCGGTCACGAAAATCTTGGGACTAAATCCTGCAAACCCCTATTAAACCTCAAGCGACTTATGCCATTACATGACTTTTTATTTCAAGTAGGAAAATTCATACCTCGTGGGTACGATGAAACTCAAGATTTACTGGTACCCACGTACGTGGCTCGCGATCGCGATGGATCAATTTTGACCTCTTGGTCAGATAGTGCGTGGAGTCGGAACGCCGTGAATCACGAGAAAGTCACAGAAACTTAGGATTTTCCGAACTTCTTACTTGAATTCTCGGCGAAATCCCGTGTTTTTGGTACTCACGCGTAGCCTCGTCGAGTAGATGAACTTTCGTTCTTGGCGAAATAATTCGGCCAGTCGAAGCTTCAGGTATATTGAAGAGAGAAGCAGAAAATAAAAAAAAATCTCTCACCTTTCGGCTCACAATCACGTCTCCTTATTAAATCTGCGACCAATTTTTCTTTTTATTCTTATTTTATTATTATCATTATTAGTATTATTATTATTATTTGGATCCATAGCTCATATTATTTCATTCAGTTCCGTTTTTGCCCCGAAAATTTTTATTTCTTTTCAGTTCACTTTATTTTAAATGAACTTAACCCATCACCATTCACAGCTTAAAGATTTTCATAAAATCTACGTCCACAAAAATCCTTGTGACTTATCACCAATCGTAAAATATTCAGACGGTTTGAGAATTTGTGAAACTTTTGGGTCACTTCGTTTCTCGAGGCAATTCAGCGGCGCGATGCGTTTTGATCATCAGATCTAGAGAATTTTCTAGGCTTCCTGAGCCATTCCAACAATTTTACTATTCTTGCTTTTAAGTTTCTCAATTTGCATTCTAAATCCTTCTTCTTCTTCTATTTACACATTAATTTCTCTTAATTCCTCTTGGATATATGTTCTTCTTATATTATCACATTTGGGTCCTCAAGTGGTGAATTACCACTTTACCCTTGATTTGTACTAATTTCGGAGTCTCTTTATTTTATTTTCACAAATTCAATTTAGCTTTTATTACACTAACATGTGATTCTTTAGGGTATATTTTGGAATTTACATCGTTATCCGCGCCTCTCCTCATTCTTTTCTTCTTTTTCCTCTTTGCTTTTCCTTTTTGTCTTTTTTTTTCTCAATCTCTTTTTCCCTTATCCTTCCTCCACCGATTTTTTTTTTGCTTGACTTGAGGAAGTTTCCTCCCTCTTTCTCTTCTCTCTCTCATGGCTATGTGTCTTCACATGGTCCATCCATCATGTGCCATGTGTCACCTTATGAGCTATGTGCCATGTGCCATGTCGCATGGACCCACGTGGCACCCCAGGTGGCACCTTCGCGCCATATGGCTCTCGTCTTAATGATAAGCCTGCTCTGTGGTCTTAATGGCGACCTGGTTATCTTATGTAGCACCACCCGTGTGTCACGGCCATTCGTCTATAAAAAAGCGTGAAATTAGAACATCTCGGAATTCAACGAAATTGGCCAAATGCTTAGATTTGCAGGCGAATTCAACGGTGAAGTCCGTTTCATCATTTGAGATTTAGAAAATTTCTAGATTTTCTACCTGTACTATAACGGTAATTTACCGTTTTGCCATTTTTCAGAAAAATTGAATTTTTCCCTGGTTTTACAGCAAGCTCCTCGTAAAATGGAAGACAACAAGCCTCAAGTTCATGATCCTATGGAAGAAGTCAACCTCAGCACTATAGAAGAACCAAGGATTACGCACATCAATTCTCTATTACCCTCTAACTTGAAGGAACATATTATTTCACTATTACAGGAATTCAAACATTAACAAATTTTGATGAGTGAAAATGAGATTTGTAAACTAAATATGTCCTAAAAGTATATGTTTGAATCTTATGATTTGAATTAAATGATTTGTTGTATGTGAAAATGCATATTTTGATATGATCAATGATTTGTAAAGTGAAAGCATGTGAAAATGAATAAGCATGAGTATAGTTTGATATAAAAGGCATGGTTTTATGATAAATGCATGTCGTGTTAAACAGAAAATTGGAATAGAACAGTATAGAACCACTAAGCATGAAAATGCTTAGCTTGTAGTTTTATCTATGCACAAGTTTCGAGTAAACAGGAAAGAATGCAAGGTTAAGAAGCGCAAAGTCATAGAGAAGGTTGCGGCGTATAAGTATATACCCCGTCATATGCATACCATTCTTTTTGAACGTGTGACATTTTTATGAGCAAAGAGGATTAATCACTTTGAACTATTGTTTTGTATATCATTTTGTAAAGGCATGATACACCATTTTGTAATCGTATTGTATAAAAGTAAATGTTTGTGGGCTTACTATTTGAAACAGCTTCCGCGTAATTAAAAACTCTAAAACAATATGACATAAATAAAATGTTTTGATAAGATAAATGAAAACGGTCGGAGTAAACCGGGCTCTAGTTTAGATTCACCATTTGGGTTGGGTCGGGGATTTTGGTAGTGACACTTTTGAAAAAAATAAATAAATAAAAAGTAAATAAAAAGAATTAAACGAGCTTCTCGGATCCGGTTCGGACCCACCAATCGGGTCGAACCGAAAAGAGGTGCTACAGGAAGATTCATCCAACATCATCAAAAGGGCACAACTTCATCCTAGTGGCTATAAACTATTTCACTAAGTGGTTGAAGGCAATACTATTGAAGAAAGCATAACAGAAAGATGTGATTCAATTCATCAAGGAGTAGATTATTCATATGGTTGGAATTCCCTAATCTATTACTTCTGGTCAAGGAATAATGTTTATTGGAGAAAAGATGAACTACTTTGCTATGGATTATGCTATACAACTCATCAGATTAACTCCTTTCTACGCTTAATCCAATAGACAAGCAGAAGTATCCAACAAAGTGTTGATGGGGATCTTGGAGAAAATACTGGAGGAGAATCCTAGAGACTGGCACAAGATTTTATTAGAGACATTGTGGGCCTATAGGACTTTTAAAAGGAAATCTACAGGAGTAAGTCATTTTTCTCTGACTTATGTACAAGATGCAGTACTCCCAATGGAAGTAGTGGCGCCTTCTCTAAGAGTTTCCAAGAAAAATGGCCTTACTCTGTAAGAGTATAGTGATGCCATGATGATGGAACTCGAATATGCAAATGATAGAAGATTACAAGCTTTCAACTATATGTTGGTTCATAAAAATAAAGTATCTAAGGCCTACAACAAGAGAGTCAAAAGAAAAAGCTTCGAAGTAGGAGATCTTTTTTGGAAGATTATACTGTCAATTAGTTTCAAAGACAAAGAATTAGGAAAATGGTCTCCCAACTGGGAGAGACCTTTCAAGGTGCATCAAGTACTACTTGGAAACTCATACTTGTTAGCAAACCTACAAAGAGAGCCAAACAAGAGGTTCATCAATGAGAAATACCTTAAAAGAAGTATTTCCCTACCATGTGGGAAATTGTAAAAACTTCCCAAAATAATTAGACCCATTCCACTACCTTTAAAAGGACAATGTTAAGGAAATGTTCTATTCTATGTTTTGGGTAAAAGCAGGCTTTTTAGCCTCATTTTTCTCAACCATTCAAGTTTTCTATATGATAGTACCTTGTTCTATTCTAAGTTTTTGGTAAAAGTGGGCCTTTTAGCCATTGTTTTCTTAAGCATTTAGTTTTCTCCAACAAGATACTTGTTCAACATATATCTAGAATAAGAAGTAGGCTTTTTATCCATTGTTTTTCAAATTCTCCAATGTTGTACTTGATATACGCAATATATGTTCTTAAGTAAAGAGTAGGTCTAAGGACCACTTTTAATCAACAACGAAACTACAACATTTTTCCACAAGCATCAACAAACATCCAAAGGTGGGCCTAGAGCCACCTTGATCCACTAATGCAATGTCATGGCTGTAGGTGTACGGGTGATGGTGTTTAGTGAGTTTTCCACAATCACATCAACATTTAACACACATCCAAAGGTAGGCTTAATGCCATCTTGGTCAACTAATGCAATGTCATGACTGTAGGTGTATGTGTGCTGGTGCTCAGTGAATTCTCCTCAAGCAATCATTCCATAAGCATCAACACACATCCAAAGGTAGGCCTAGTGACACCTTGATCCACTAATGCAATGTCATGACTGTAAGTGAGCCCGTGCAGTGTTCAGCGAGTTTCCAACAAGTCAACAACATATCAAGAATACATCCCAAATCTCCTCCTTCCACCACACAAAAATGATAGGCCGGTGACCACCTAGCAAGGGTTGGAAAGGGATCATAATAACCTCAAGATAGTCGTTTGTCATCATAGGTTGTGGAGTACAAAAGTGTAGAGAAGATAGTACAAAGAAGAATGTGCAGAAAGAAAGCTTTACAATTGAAAAAATGCCAAACAAATGGTTATAAAGTTCCCAAGTCAAAGTTTCATTAGGTTATGATTGTTCAAAAATGTCCAAGTCATATCATGGAGAAATAAAAAGAGCGGAGAGAATCCTAGTAGCTAAGACAGTGCTGATGAGATGCATCAATTCCTTGTAATTCTGAAGCTGATCCCATTGCCTCTTCGAGTAAGAAATCTAAAAATTGGCCTAAGGACTCGGTTCTTTGTCGATGCTCAAACCTTTGAGCTTTTATGGCTTTACCTTGCTCTACCAAGGAGGTTAGCTTAGTTATTTCCATCTCTAGTTCTTCAGTCAATATCCTAATAGGTTCTTTATGAGCATCATATTCAGTTCCTAGCTCACTCAATCGTTGGGTAGCTTGTTTCTTGGAAAGTTGGGCTTGCTTAAACTCTATCTTCTGTCATTTTAAGGTATCCAATTTGGAGGAAATCTCCATGTTGGACTTCAGAGCACGATCCAATGTAGGGAAAAATATAAGAAGTTTGAGATAAGGCATTTGAGACGAATACCTTGGATTAAAACACTTTGGAAATTGATACTAACACCACCAGAGCTGCATAGAAAGCATCATTCTGGTTGATGGATAAGGAAAGTAGATCCAAGCAAAGCAAATGGCTCACGGTAGAGCGAGCAACCACCACATCCGAGTGACTAGGAAAATGCACCGAGGACTAGGGGATAAGAGTGGTCTGGTCTAGAAAGGACAAATCCAAAGACATGTCTATCTCCTCCTCTATTTGAAAAGTTAACCTCGGTGAAGCCTAGGGAAATGGAAAGTATAAGGTAGGGAAAGATGAAAATGAAAAAGAAAGATAAAGATGGAGAACAAATAGGAGAGGGAATAGGCTGAGAAGTATGCTCATACTAGCCTTCTCCAATGATGGTGGCCCTTACACCCAAAGAGAGAACAAATCGGAGAGGGAATAGGCTGAGAAGTATGCTCATACTAGCCTTCTCCAACGATAGTGACCCTTTCACCCAAAGAGTCTTATGCCGTCTCTATCTCTGAACCAAGTGCACTACTAATATCCCTAGAATCTTCCTCGCTTGAGGTCTCTTCTCCAAAGGTTGACCCTTGCTCACTACTCTCAGAGGGATCTTCCATTTTTTCAACCTTAATGGGATCATCAACAGTATTGGAGAAATCAAATTGAGGGGCTGGCTTGAGCAAAGAACATCATAGGTTGGAGGGAGTCCTCACATTTTCAGGAAGCTTGGATTTTTTTAGGCCGATTACTGGAAGCGATGTTCTTCTCCTTGGGCATCTTGAGTTTCTTGGTAGGCCTACTAAAGAAAGTCGAAATCCTATGAGGAAAAATAAGATAAGTATAAGGTAAATTTGAATATAAATCTGTGAATAATTCTTTACCTTGATTGGGTGGCGAATTGAGGAGCTCGTGGGTGACATTCCACAAGAGAGAAGGATTGGGCCATGGACAAGGATGTAATCCCAATGGAGCAAGAAGGAGTTTGATACTCCTTAACCAGTTTTTGTACAAAAACCAAATTGGCGTGGCCAAAGACAAGGGAGATATGGTTGTAAACTAGCTGGGGATGCAGACATTGAATAAGAAAAGGCAAAGCAACCCCCTGAAATGAGAACTCTACAAGTGGTACTAGTAGAGGATGTAGAACTCTCAAAATCTGATTCCAAGTTGAAACATGTAAAAAATTAGGCTTCAAAAACAAGTTGACCAGTGCTCAATCTACCAAACCCAAGAAAAAGAACATAAGATCATCAGGGGGCATAGTGTGCAGAAAATGCACTACATGGAGTCCTAAGGTCTTGAAAGAGGTAGGTTCCATGTTCAAAAGCTTTGGAAAATATGCAAACAACCACATTTTCACAAACCATAACGCCTGCGCCGGCTACGATGGAAAGGCTCATCGGATCGATACTTACTCGTGACTTGATAAAGGCGGGCTGATAGTAAAGTTCCTAAGGCATAGGACCAACCTAGAGGAAGTGTTTTTGCCAAGGGTAAATACTCCATGGCTGGTTTTCCAGATGTGGGGAAAAATACATATTTGCATAAGAGGGTCCACGAGAACCTCACAGAGTGGCAGCCCCCAGAGCGGCGGCCGTTAGCGAGATCCTAAGCGAAACCCCGGGGACCCTCGGTTTTATTTCTTTTTATTTTCCGTGTTATTAAATTTTTCTTTTTTTTTCAAAATGTCGACCCGTCACTGGTCCGACCCGAATGGCGAGATCCGAGCCCAGGGCAGGTTTACTCGTGTTTTTATTTATCTTATTAAAAAAACATTTTATTAATTCGTTTAGTTGCGGAAGCGGTTTTAGTTTTGGGCAAGCCCATAATCATTTACAAATTCATGCAGTTCGAAAGCCCTATAAACATTTAACAAAATACATTTACAAAGGAGGCAATCATGCCTTTTCAAAATGATATACAAAATCGAGGTTCCGGGTTTAACCCTTTTGTTTACAAAATACCACTTGTTCAAAAGAGATGATATCTGAGTGCAATTATACACTTATACGCCGTACTCTCTCTATGACTCTGCGCTACGCTATCTTGGCCTTCTTTTCTTTGCTTACCCTCGATACTGCGCATGGATAAAGCTACACGCTAAGCATTTTCATGCTTAGTGGTTCCTATACTCTGATTCTATTCATATTCAGGTGCTTGGCATGCATTTAACATTAAACCATGCCTAATATATCAACATATACTCATGCTATTCATTTCCACATGCTTTCAATATACGAATCATTTACCATATCGTAACATGTATTTTCAATGCAACAATTCATTTCACAATTCAATTTATGAGATTTAAGCATATACATAAGAATCCCATTTACACTCGTCAATGTTGGTTCTTTCACCTTGACTATTCAATTTACATTTTCGACGAATTCCGTTTGATGAATCCCGCCGCGTATCATTCGGTAATGTGCTTACACATTTAACAATTCGGTCTCCCATCATGACGGATCTTTGTTGGTGCACCGGAGCATGTGGTATTACTGTCGGTCTCCGTCGCCCAGCGGATCTTGGGTTGGTTATCCGCCAAGTGGGACATTTCTTCAATGCCATACGCCATCATGACGGATGCCGATTAGTACATCCCGCCCAAGTGGGACATTGGAATAATTTAGGTGCCTTAGTGACGGATCTTAGATTGGTGCATCCCGTCGGCGGAGTTCATTGGTATCATTGATTCACATTTATGGCCGGATTAGTTTGATGAATCGAATCCTTATCATCATTCACATTCATTCGGTTTTCAAATATCCATTTCAATTCCATATTCACTTTTTGTATTATCTTTCAGATATGCCTGATCGATACTTATATCATATACTCATTCATGTACTCGTTTCATGTACTCATTCATAGTTACTTGGTAAACTACCAAAATACTTGAATTAAGAATAGAGTCCCGAACAGCCATTTGTCGAATGCAGCTGTATAACCGATCTCGATCTAGGTTGAGCGATCATCACGAGTCCACTATTCGATAACATTCACACCACTCTTAGTGGGTAAACAGTGTTAAAGCGATTTTAGTGAATTACAAATTTATTTTGTTAAAGTCTTGGGTTAAGACAGGTGCGCGAAGGCAGTTTTCATGCGTAAGCTTGGCTGAGTGAATGGTACATTTTCACCTAGCTCTAACCTTAATTGAACCCCCATTAATCATTTCTTAGAGTCCCTAGACATCGGTATACGAATACGGGACTTAACGACGCGAAAACATGCAAAAAATGGGGCTTTTGGAACCTTTTAATAGGTACACCTTGACATGCAGAGTGCGGGTTACCTACTAAAGGCTTTGTCTCGGTACACCTTTCACAGTAGGTGCAGTTTCAATACACCCACAATGCGTGCATTTCGGCACATCTTGCAGGTACACCTTACGGGATTTTGCCCAGAAATTTTCGATTTTGGCATTTTCTCTCATTTTCTTCCTGATCTTCTCAAATTCGTCCCATATCAAAAATCCACCATGGAATCCCTTTAAAACAACTCCAAAAGTGGTTTAGAATCAATGAAAACTCTTTTCTCTCAAGTTTGGGCTTTTCCCCAAAATCTAAATCAAAATATGAGGTTAGGGTTTTGATTTTTCTTACCTTGAACCTCTTCAAATCTCTTCTTGTATGTTGTTTGGCCTCTTAGGAGCAATAAATGGGGAAAGGGTCACACCAAAGCTTGATCTTTTGGAACCCTAGCTCCTTCTCCCCTTTCTCTCCTATCCTCTTCTCAAAAAATGTGATGGCTCAAAGTAGACTAAGACCTATTTGATCTTTATAGAATCACTTAAGTGTAAGGCCATGTTTGCCTTCCACCTATTCAAATTCTCATTTTTCCATTTTTGTCTTAATCTTATTCCTCATAAGGCCTTGTTTGGCCACCAATAGAATCCGATTTTCCATTTTGACATTCTAACTTTTAATTCACATTCCTTATCGTTGTCATTTATTTCATATTAGCATTTAAGCTATCATTTGACCCTTAGGTCCTCATTTTACAAATTTCCACATTTGCCCTTTTTTCACTGGGGTTATTTCCGGGTTCAATCCATTTCTCAATTTAGCATATAATATTCAATTACATGCCCACACTTTAAATTTACTTTTCACAATTTATCAAATTACCCGGAAAAGCCCAAGTTTGACTCAATTCATACCCGAGAATATATAATAAAATTATTATAAAAATTCTAGGGTATTTTGAGGCGTTACATCATGATGGATAGAATCTAGTGGCATCATTTTTCGGATGGCGAGGAGTCACGAGTTTAAGTGGTGAGAAATGAAACCTTGGTATATTTGGGATGGAGAATGCGAACCTCGAGCGAGACATAGTGCATCAACACCTTGGATAGGTAAGCCCGTGAGAACGATAATATCCCTCAATGTGATGGAAAGAGGGCCAAATGGGAGTAGAAAAGAGTTAATATTCTTATACTAGAATTTCAATACCATACTCATCAATTCCATATTAAGAGAGGTGTTTACAATGGTAAGATGAATAAATCACTCAATCCCCAATGATACCCAAAGTCCTTTAAAATGCAAGGACAACCTAGCAACCCATACAACCCATCCATCCGAAGCCCTTGACCATGATTTGGCTGATTTCACCATAGGCCTTAACTTCTTCCCAAGAAGTAGTTTAATTACCGATCTTAATGGGAAAGGGAAATTAGGTGGAGAAGAAGATACTTCTTAGAGGGAATGTGCAAACTTTGGCCTAAGCAAATAAAGGAGAACAGTACTACAAAGCAAAAAATTATATTAGAGCTAACACAGGTCAAGGAAGAATGAGCACAAGATTGGATTGTTGTGATAAAGATGAGACCGGGTTAGAAGCCATTGAACCAACACAAGAAACACCTAAGAAAACAAATCCAAGAAAGTTACAGTCATGAAAAAAGTTTGAATCTCAAGCTGCAAAGTCGAGAGACGTTTTAAATGGGCAAAAGTCTATCTGATAGTGGCTTAGAGAATTACCTTTAAGTTGTTTCTGCCGATATATAAGTAAAAATTCAATGGCAATGCAAGACCTATAGCCTGCCAAAGAAAAAGTTCAAATTCAGGTAAAAGGTCACTTAACCTATAACGAAAACATTTTGGAAATCATCCAGTTTGTACTTAATTTTTTTTTTGAAATAGTCGAACGACATCAAAAGAATTTTTTTGAGAGTGCATTCAGGATGATTTTCGATATCTTCACTTAAGAAAATTTTCGAAATAGTCGAATGACATCAGAAGAATTTTTTGAAAGTGCATTCAAGATTGCTTTCGAAATATGCTCTTAAGAAAAATTTTGAAATAGCCTAATGGCTTCATAAGAATTTTTTTTAAGAGTGCATTCGAGATAGTTTTCGAAATTTGCATTCCATAAAATTTTCGAGCTAGTCTAACGGCTTCAGAAGAATTTTTTTCGAGAGTGTAATTAAGACCATTTTCAAATTCTACACTTAAGAAATTTTTTGAAATGACCGAATGGCATAAAGGAAATTTTCGAATCTAGCATTCAAGAAAATTTTGTATCCACAGTAATAATAAAATTTTGTTCGAAATCTTCAAGGGAAAATGCATTGAAGAAAGATGATGGTTAGAATGAAGATACCTAATACAATAGGATGAACGAAGCTGACAATGTCATTGGCGATCCTCAAACTAGCACTGACAACATGATCTCCACTAGCACGAACAACAACGAATGATGACGGTGAGGAGCAACAATCGTCGACGATGCAAGGATGAACTGTGCAATTGTCGACGAGTAGAGAAACAATGTGATGTCCAACGACTGGAAGAACAACGACGTTGATAGAGGTCGGCGGTTGAAAGATCAAGGTTTGGGAGGCCGTTGACTGCAAGGGAGAAGGAGATTGGCCCTTGCTAGAAAGCAACAAGTGACGACATGAGCAGTAAGAGTAGCACCGATGGTGCGAGCACAAGGAGGAGACGACGAGTAGCGACGATGATCGAAAATCCTTAGGGTTCGACCGTCGAAGTTGATGGCAAGAGCAGCATCATCAGACGATTGGAGCAGCGACCAATGGCAATGATCTCACGATCTTTAGTGGGAGACAACGAGGGACTATCGTTGAAGACCGTAATGGCTTTGAAGGTGATGGCGACGACATTGATGGCTTTGTCAGCAGGGATGCCAGTGGTAGGAACAACAGTGGTGACGACTTATATCGGAAAGGAAGAAGATGAAGAAAAAAATGGTTAAAAATGTCATTTTCCAAATCAAAAGGGCTAATTTTTCCTTTCTACAAACCAAAAGGGGTTGTTTTGGAAAGTGAAAACATATTCTTTCTAGGAAAGAAAGAAGGTGACCTTGGGTTCCTTGGAGAAGAAGGTAGATGATTATCCTTTGGTGGTACAATATTCTTTTGTGGAGGAAAGTCGAAGGTGGAAGGTTTGAACTTGAGGATGGCGGGAACTTTCTCTTAAGGAATCAACAGTCATCTTATCATTTGATTCGACTTGGCTCGTTCTTGCCTTTGGAACTCCGCATCATGGGTTGAGAGCTGAATTTTGAGTCTCATGGTTGGAGATAAGCTCAAGAATAATATTTTTTTAGGTTTTAATACATATAATATAGCCCTCGAGCCACAATGTATGT
Source organism: Tetrastigma voinierianum (assembly GCA_016808115.1). Taxonomy (NCBI): domain Eukaryota; kingdom Viridiplantae; phylum Streptophyta; class Magnoliopsida; order Vitales; family Vitaceae; genus Tetrastigma; species Tetrastigma voinierianum. The sequence goes on from JAEQBH010000118.1 coordinate 645,572, forward strand.
GGGGGGCAATTATTTGCACCAAAATTAAATTTTGGTCTGACCTAGTATTGGGTTAGGCCAAAGCTTAAGCCCATGAGTAAAAGTAAAGATAAAAGGGGCCCAAGTCCATAGAAAAGTCCAGTGGTGTTTTTGAACTTTTTTTTTTTAAATTTTTGGAAGTTAAACAAAGCTTTTTCTCAAATATCAGAAGTGGCAAAGAGTAAGACAGTTATTTGTAGACATGAAATTTCCTTGAGGAACAAGCCTCCCTAACAAAAACGTGGATAAATTCCTTAAGGAACAAGCCTCCCCAGTAGAGACATGGATGAACACTTGAGAAACAAGCTTCCATAACGGAAGATGTGGGTAGTAGCTTCAGAGAGTGGAGAAAATTGAGACTTTGGTAGCAATTCAAGACGTTTATAAAAAGAGCAGAGCTCTAGGAACGAAAAGGGAATCAACCAATCAACAAATCAATCAATCAATCAAGTTAGCAATGTCAATCCACTTCAACAAGTCCTGCCTTTTTTTCAATCAGCTTTCATCAATTTCAACACTCTATTTCCTAGTTTTATCCAAGTTTCTGTCAATTTTTCAACATAGTGTTATTTCATTCATTCATAGTGAAATCCAATGTTTTCTTTAGCAATTCCAGCATTATATTTCCAAGTTTTATTCAAGTATGTCAATTTTCTAGTATCGTGTTATTTCATTCATTCCTAGGGAAATCTAATATTTTTCTTCAGCATTTGATTCATTCAATATTTCTATTCGTACGACATTTTCTACTTTGATTATGAGGTACTGTCAAGGGAACCAGGGAGCCTACATAGTCTGATTAAAAGTTTGATCTTACGAGCCATTGCAGTTGTGGAAACACTTTAATTTCTTAGCACGCCCGCACGCTATTATTTTGTATGTTCGTGTGAAATTCAAAATCACCACAACAAATTCTTAAAACTTTAAAAAACAATAAAAAAATATAAATAGAAAGTTAATAAATTAAATCAAAATATATATTTACAACTTTGTATGAAGCTATTGGAAAAAAGCCAATGAAGCCCAACTTAATGGTTAAGGGTTGAGCGGGGCACAAGAAAAACCCAGGTTCGAATCTCCATAAAAACACAATGCTACAAAGTTGTAATGCCAAGTGAATAGATATAAAAAGAAGCTATTGAAAAAAGTATAAGATTTTAAACTTATAAAAAATACTTTTTTTTTTTTTATCTATTTGATTTATGTTTTTGAAAAATGTTATGATTTTGACATTATGTGAATTTGCTCATTGTTATTGAATTAGTATTTTTGTGTTTTCCATGTTTTTCAAAATAAAAAAAATAAATTTTGAAAATTGTAACCAAATAAACCATTAGTTTCTTATTGGTAGATCGTTAATACAAGGGACGAAAAATAAAAATACTAGGGGCTAATAATATCCAACTAACAATTTAAGCTTATCCCATACATGAACATAAAAGATTTTACCAATATCTGCCTAAAATATTAATTAATCTTTGAAAAATATATGGATTGACGTAACTAAATTCTATAAATACTAAAAAAAAAATTTTTAAATGATAAAATAAACAAAAATCCATAATTAAAAATAATGTATATGTAACACCCCAAAATACATCATAGTCGTTTTTTAACATAATTAGGGTAAATTATAAGTGCATTTTGAAATTTTTCGTAATTATTATTTTGCTAAGTGAGAAACTTTCGAAACCCCGAATTTGTACAAGATACAAGGGTAAATTTGTAACTTGTCAAAAGAGGATATAAAAGTCATAAGATAATAAGATATATGCCAAAGTAGAATAATGGGAAGTTGTGGTGCAAATAGAAGGGAATTAGAGGACCAAAGTGCAATAAAAGGAAAATTAGAAATCAAAGGGGGATGAGACCAAATTGGTCTCTCATTTTTGGAGAGAAAAACGAAGAGTGAAGAAGAGAGGAGAAGAGAAGAAGAAGAGAAGAAGAAGAGGAAGAAAAGAAGAAAGGTATGGAAACTTTGAGTATGGAACTTATATGGAAATTTTGTGTAAGAAACACTTGTATGAATCACTATAGATTTGTATGGATTGCTATAGTTTGAGTATGGAGAAATATGGATTGTATGGAAACTAGGGTCTATGAATGGGGTATGATTCGTATGGATTTGTATGAGATGTATGGAATGCTATGGTTTAGTAAGGATGGCTAAGGGATTTTGTATGGATACTATGGGTTTCGGACTTTGTATGGATATGTTTAGTCCAATTTCTGTGGTTTAGTTGGGGAATTCATCCTAACCCTAGATTTGTTGAAAGTCAGTCGGTAAAACCCTAGTTCGTATAAGATGAGTACTGGATTGTATGGATTCTGGTTTATGGTAATTGAGACATGTTCGATGTTGTGAAGTAACCTAACTCATAAGTATTTGAGTTTGGGTTTGGAAAAACCCTAATTAATCTCTGTGTTTGGTTTTGGTTGGGTTATAACCCATTTGGGAGTTGTTTTGGGTGATGTTTATGGATTATTTTAGGTTTTGGGAGCTGGATTTCTGCAGCACGACCAAATCATCAAAAAATCTAGGCAAATTGACGTGGTCCTACAAGCAGTAGGGACCCTATGCGCTAGGCCAGAGGCCCAACAAGAAGGGTCACGCCCACGCCGCGGCGTACGAGAGGAGGCTTCGGGACCGCCTCGTGTAATGTCAGAAGGCAGAAGATCAACGCTCACAAAGATGACAAATTTCGTGTTTTGTTTGTTTTGTTTTTCCGTTGCTCCGAGGACTTGTCTATTGGACTAATAAGGACCCTATAAGTGTATGAAAGGATCCATTCATGTTTATAAGGTAAAGGAAAGAAAAATTAGATTGTACCTCGCCGCCTCGGCGAAGATTTGCTTTGCCTCGGCAAGTTCGATGTGGGCAAACTTAATACCTTTATGATAAGATAGTAAGTTCTTGAACACATAAAATTGTAGGACTGCTTAAGACCAGATATTGAATGACACGACACCTCTGTTACGTGGGCATGCACGTATAGTACTTCGGTACTCTCTAATTAGTGCGACGACACTCTCTGACTATGTTTCGGCACATTTAGTACTTCGGTACTCTCTGATTATTGCTTTGACACATTTAGTACTTCGGTACACTTTGATTAGTGCGACGACACTGGCCAAGTCGACACTTCGATTTAGGCTATGGCACCCAAGATTCATACCGTACCTTCGCACTTATTGTGTCAGGTCCTACTCATTTCTGACATCGGTTCATGAGTCAAACAATTATATGATAAGAGTTTGAATAACGAATAAGAGTAAAATAATGAACATCGTTATGCTCTAAATGTACCTATGGGTACCTCTATACAAGTATAAGCTCTGTAACTCCTACGGGAGATCTGAACAAGTATAAGTTTGTTATAAGTACAAGTATGTGTATAAGTTTGATATATGAATTCATGAACACTCGACATCCGCCATCGTATGACCATATCAAGTATACGCTTACCGTGAACGAAGATAAGGTACGTGTATACGCATAAGTCATATGTTTCCCACTAAGCGCTGCTTAGCACGTGTTTTAACTGCGGTAGTACGTGCAGGAGGACGTCCCGCAATCTTCCACATATTATTGGTGACACCTGTTAATTAAATCTGCGATGAGTTTCTTTATTATATAAATGCAATATACGGTTTTGTATATATGTATATAGAAAATGGACCTCATGTTGCTCTTATTAATAGCGTAAAAACACTACTCTGATTAGTGATTTTCATTCCTTATCTTAGTATATGATATTTGATTAGTTCATAAAGACTTGACACCAAATATCAGAAAAGATGGTAAAAATTCTGTAATCAAAGTCTTGCACTTCCTTCATCTGCTGGCGGGGTTGGGGAATTAATGACGATGTTATAATTATGTGTTTATAAATGGAAGCATTTATATGTGTGATGAATGACCATACTTACATTCATGAATCACACTTACATTCATCTTACATGAATGAACCTTCATTAACCCTCATTTGCCAGATTTCATATCTATTGAATGACAGTTTTGAACCATTTTTGTAACTCATAAAGACCTTCTATCTTTGTAAATATCTAGATAATTACATTTTCATTCTCACCTCTTTTTTATACCTCTCACAAGTTTCTCCTTTTGTTATTATTCTCTCTTTGATCTGCATAAATGAAAAAACTCATATATTCATTTTGCATTTATATATTTCTTTAACAGGCTATAAACGCGGGTTCCTTGCTGGAAGACATTCATCTGTCTAAACTTAGGAGTGTTGCTAATTTGCATGTCTATCTAAATGTTTGGGTTTGCTGAACCGAGGCAAATTCATATTATTGTTCAACGTTTATATGCATAACCATTTCTTCTGTTTTCAGTATATAATACGGGTTTTTATTAAACGATGCGCTTCAGTCTGCGCGAGCTTGGGCGTTTAAAAAAATTATCTATCTGAATCTGCTGCGTTAACTCAATAAGACGGTGACTGGTGATTATCAAATCTGATCATTGGTTTGAATGTTCCACTGGAGTGGTCAGCCTGTTATCGACACGTGGACCTTGGATGAAATGAATGCGGTTTTTGGTCAGTGAAGGAAATTCCCACTGCCACCGCTAAATAGTCTCGAGATCTTGGAAAAGAAAAGCCTACCACTCGAGAGACTGAATTGATATTAGGTGTGTGAGAGAAGGCTACCTGCTTGGATCCCGAATCTTCCGATCGTGAAGAATATTTCACAGACCGTATTTCAAGAAACATTAGATGGCCATTTGTACACTTTGTGGCTTATTTATTTGTTTGCAGCTGATCTCTACTGACATCAATCGAAAACAAGAAAAGAAATAAAGGAAATGAATTTACTAATGAAATGGACTGAACTTGACTTACTACGGAGATGTTGGATTTCTTTAGAGATCATAGTGAAGAAGCGGACTATAGATGAATGATGAAAATACCGCTATTGAATAGTGTCATATGCCTGTTAGAATTAAATAAAATATCATTTTTTTATTGCATCTATTTCTACTCATATTATTTATTGCTTTTATATTAGTTGTATCTAAAATCTATGGGGTATTAATTTCAAGATGAATGAGGGCGATGTATGTCTAGCTAACTATCTGACTACCTGATTCTTCGGATAAAGATACTTCTAAATTTGACATAAGCAATGTTGAATGCAGTATCATATCACAATTACCAAACTTAATTGAAGGCTTCAGAAGAGAAAATATAATGCTACCAAATGGAACTAGGTTTCATCAGATGATATTCTGCTTAAATCTATGAATTTAACTCAATTTTTTAAAGATATATATGCCAAATGCGGATATCTGTTGAAATATAGAATGAAAAGGAATATAGAATGTCTTTATATTACCTCTATTGTTTATAGCAAAAACTTGTTGAAAAACTCTCAGCCTTCTTCTTCAGGTTATATCATATAAATATAAAGTTTATTAAGTCATATGTTGTCGTGAACCAGACGTCCAATGACCTAAAGACTTTTGTTTTGTGGCATGATAGGTTGGGTCACCCTGGGCCCTTAATGATGTAGAGAATCATAGAACACTCACATGAGCATCTACTAAAGAACCAAAAGATTCTTTTTTTTCCCAATGAATACCCATGTGTTGCTTATTCACAAGGTAAATTGATAGTCATACCATCTTTTAGCAAAGTCACATTTGAGTCACCAGTGTTCTTAGAAAGAATACATGGGGACATATATTATTTATTATTCCTCAATATGGACTTTTAGATTACTTTATTCTGGTTTTTAATAGATGTTTCCACGAGGTGGTCACATGGGCATATTTCTAAAATGTTGCCTTTAACTGCTCCTTACAAATAGTTAAAATTACGAGCCTAGTTTCTCGGTGTATCTAATTAAACTGTCGAACAGCTGCGCTAGTCGCGTTTCTCTCAAACCTTTACTAACTATTGCATGTTAGTTGGAATAAATGTTGAGCATTCTATTTCTCATACTCACACCTAAAATGGTTTAGAAGAGTCCCTCATCAACGTCTTCAATTAATAGCTCGATCATTGCTAATGAAAACCAAATGGTCGACTTTCGCCCAAGGACATGCTATTATGCATGATGCAAGCTTGGTTCGTATTTAACCAACAACTTACCATTATTACTCCCCTTTACAACTTGTACTAGGCAAACAACTAAATATTTCCCAGTTACGAATATTTGGTTGTGTAGTTTATGTATCAATTGCACCTACACAACGCACTAAAATGGGTTCTCAGTGAAGACTTGGGATTTATGTAGGTTTTGATTCTTTGTCTATCATAAGATATCTAGAACCCTTAACATGAGGTCATTACACAGCCTGCTTTGAGATTGTGTTTTAATGAAGTGTATTTACCATTAGGGAAAAGTTCATTCCAAAAGAACGATGAGAAATCACTTGGAATGCATCTACAATGTCTCATTTTGATTATTGTACAAATTAATGTGAACTGGAAGTTCAAAGGATCATTCATTTACAAGATCTTGCAAATCAATTATTAGATGCTTTAATCGATACAAAGAAAGTGACAAAGTCACATATCTCGGCTGTAAATGCTCTAGTACGGATTGATGTCCATGAAGGACAATTAGCAAATGAGTCTAAAATACACTTGAAGCGTGGGAGACCTATTGGCTCAAAAGATATAACTCCCCGGAATAAGAGAACACAAAGGAGAATTGATACCCTTGAAGAGGTACATGATAAACAAAAGGTCCTTGTAGAGAAATATAATAAACAAAAAGCCCCTAAAGAGGTACATGGTGAACAAGAAGCCCTTGTAGTGGCATACATTGAACAAGAGACCTCTAAAGAGGTTCGAGATAAAGAAATAACCCCTAAAGAGGCACAGGTACCTGAAAATTATGAGATCTCAATGAGTTATGTGCATAAGGGATATCAATCGGATCGAAATGATGTTGTTATCAATAATATTTTTGCCTTCCAAATGGCCTTAGACATCATAAGAAATGATGAAGATCTTGAACCACAAAATGTGGAAGAAAGTCAACATAGAAATGATTGGCCAAAATGGAAAGAAGATATGCAAGCGGTGGCTGAATTAATAAGACGATAAGTTTTGGATTTCTGAGGTCATTTTAAAAGGTGTAAGAATACATTGGATACAAATGATCAGTATTTATAAGAAAGCGCAATGAAAATAATGGGGATCATAGATAAAACACTGAGTGTGCTTCAAGGTTTCTCGCCAGAACCTTAGTATTAGCTATGAGGAAACATATTCTCTTGTCATGGATGCAATCATTTTTCGCTTTTTAATAAGCTCAGTAGTCTCTGAAAGACTGGATATGCGTCTTATGGATGTCATCACAACTTATTTATGGATCATGAATGACAGCATAGCAAAATTATGAAGAGGATTTAAAATTTCTTTGACAAATAATACAAAGCCCTCATGTGCTTTCTGATCAAATTATAACGATCTCTATGAATCGAAGCAATCAGGACCTTATATAGTACAATAACTTGATGAGCCTGTCTATTAGGAAAGAAGGGTGTAAAAACTTGACCTCTGTATTTATTTAAAAATCTCTATCAAAAATCGGAGGCAGTTAATTGTGTTTGTATGTTGATGGTTTAAAATCTTGTTGGGACTCAAACTCACAAAACAATATAAAATGTTTGAAGGGACTTTGAGATGAAAGTTCTTAGGAAAACAATATTTTGTCTCGGGCTACATATCAAGCATTTCCCTATTGGAGTGTTATTACTGTCGCTTCATACTAAGAAAAATCTTAAAGTGGTTTTATATGGATAAAAACTTACACTTTTAAAAGTTCTCAATAGTTAATCAGTTTAGCAGCGTGAAGAAAAATATTCATTCATTCTTGCTGAAAATGGTGAAAAATTACTTAGTCCTAAGTACCATATTTTAGTATTAGTATTTGGTGCATATATATCTTGTTAATTGTACTAGCTTGAGATATTACTTTCTCTTGTCGACTATTAGCGGTCTGATTCAAAGCTCAAACGAACATTTGGAATGGTATCTAAAACATATATTATGTATTGCAACTGAGAACAATTGATATGTATTTATTTTACTCAAAGGAATCAAAGCAACCATTGCTTGGATATGCTGATATAGGATACCTTTTAGATCCACTTAAAGCCAGATCACAAACAGGGTATGTATTTAATTGTAATGAAAATGCTATTTCATGGAGATCTTTTAAACAGATAATGGTGGCCATATCACTGTTCAAAGATTCTAGCAATTCACGAAGCAAGTCATGAATGTATATGACTAAAATAAATTATTCAACATATCCAAGAATCATGTGGACTCTCCTCTATCAAAGATAGTCCAACAATATTATTTGAAGATAATGTTGCATGCATTGCACATATCAAAGGAGGTTATATTAAAGGAGATATAACTAAACACATTTCTCCAAAGTTCTTTTATATACATGAACTCTAGAGGAGTGGTAAAATTGATATTCAACAAATACGCTCAAGTGATAATCTAACGAGCACTGCAAAAGTCATTGCCCAACCACTCAACATTCAAAGCTAATATACAAGATTGGAATCGTCAATTGAAGGACATTGGCGGTAGGGAGGTATGCTTTGACATAATGTCAATGTCTTTATGCTCTTTTATTAGTGGGTTTTGTCCGTTGGGTTTCTTGGCGAGGTTTTAATAAAGTAGTCTTAACGGGGCAGAGCAATCGCAACTTCATAAAAATCACGTGCTATTTTTCTTCGTCAGTTTATCCCACTAGGTTTTATTAACAAGGTTTTAATGAAGCATATATTTGTAGTGGTCATTCAAGGAAGAGTGTTATAAATGGAAGCATTTATATGTGTGATGAATGACTACACTTACATTCATGAATCACACTTACATTCATGAATCACACTTACATTCATCTTACATTAATGAAACTTCATTAACCCTCGTTTATGGAACTTTATAACTCACCATTAAGATGAGTAATTTGAACCATCTTTGTAAGCGCCTTCACCATCCTTTGTACATGCATCCCGGAATTACATTTTCCATTCTATCTCCTTCTCTCTTTTGTGCACTCTTAAGTTTCTCTCATTTTATTCTTAATTCTCTATTTTCTTCCTTCTCTGTTTTGATACATATAAATAAGAGAAAAATATACCCCTCTTTAGCTTTGCACCTTATAATAATTTCACAAAAATATAAATGTAATAAAAATAATATTTTAAAAATAAAATTACTAATAAGTTTATCAACTTGTTTTTTTATTCCTTTTTTTAAACAACTTGTTTTTTTTTAATTCCTATTTACTTTGCATATAAGTACCATATTTTTATAAAGATTATGAGTATCAGATATGTAGCCCATTTCAGGGGTCGGGTTGACCACCATCAGCTTTGAGAGCACAGCCAGGTCTCATAACATGAGACCCGTATGTAAGTAAAAAATGGCCACGTTGGCTCATACATCCATACTGTAAAATATAATCAACTATATTAAAAATAGTTTCAAAGTTTGTTTACATCACTCTTAATACAAAACATATATTATTAAAATAGTTAGTTTGTATATCAAGAGATCCCGAGGCCGCAGGTGGGCGAGCTTCGCCAATCAGAACCTCCCAAGGGATGTGTGCTGCCGATCTCCACATGCGCAAATCAGGTGCCTCGACGGGGTGGCAATCTTACGTGGTGATGGTCACCACGTGGGTTACTCGCCATATAAGTCTTCGTCTCACGATGGAGAAAAACCTGGTATTGAGTGAATTGAAGTGATTCATACTCGAATGCACATGCCCGATCCATGTCTTGGTCTGGCCAGGCTTCCACTCACACATGCTTATGCCATGTATGGCAGTTTCCAAACAAAATATTTGTTTTATTTGTGGGCAACCCTCGGAATGCATCGTTGGACCAAATCTGGGAATTGAATTTGTTGGGTAACTCTAAAAACATTGTAGGCTCAGATGTGGTGTTAGACGATTTCCAAACACAATTCTTCAATTTCTTTTCTAGATATAATTTTATTATTTTGGACCCTCGGAATTTATTTCATATCATGCACTCACATCTACATTACAGGGTGCTTAGTGCATATGAAATGCATTATCTGCATTCATATACAACACATGTTAATATATCAGCGTCACATATATTAACAAAATTAACATACCACAACAACATATTATTCTTCAGGCAATAACATAAAATTGTTTCACATGGGCTAATAAACAATTTAAGCAATTCATTTTGAACCGCGAACAACCTGAGCCACACCTGAGATCGCGTGAACAATCTGACCCTAGGTCTATTAGACCAAGCGACCACTCTGGGATTTTACTCGCCCAGATTGATCCTTGGAGCCAAGAAAACAAACGTCAGAGACTCGAGATATCGTAATTCGATGGCTCTTGTGAAAAAATAAATCAAGTAGGAGAAAAATCCACACTACCTCTAGAATTTGTCAAACTCCTACAGCTAATACCATCACGTAGCCTTTGCGCATCAGAACCAACTACTCACTCTTCTTCAGAAGGCGACAGACGGTTGAAGGCAAGTAGATCTTAAAGATAAGGTAGACTCTCTCTCTCTAAACTTTATTTTCTCCCCTCCTTTGTGGATCTTGGGCGAAAAAAGAAGATGTTCTTTTCTTTTCATTTTATTCCTTTGTCCTCTTAGTTTTGACTTTGGGCATTGACATATGCCTTAATAAAAACCATTTATCTCTTTATCGCTCTCACTATTAAATGTGATATATGCATGGATACATTTGAAATGGGTAAGTCTTTGTCACACCACATCCTCTTATATAAATATTGCCACCATATATTGTCATATGGCGCGACGGTGTCTCGAAGAGCGTGGTGTCTCGAGTGACGAGTGCGACATGGTAGGCTACGTTGTGAGCGATTAGCGGTGAAGTCAGTTTCATCATCGAATCTGAAAGTGCGGATTTTGTGAAATTACCATTTTACCCTTTTTTTTCTTCAGAAAATTGGAATTTTCTCAGGTCTTACAAGATCTCCCTTAATCCCCCCCCAATTCTTACACGGGAATCTCTCGTAACCTAGGCCATGTTTGGTTCAGTTGATAGCTGATAGTTGATGCTAATAGTTAGTGTTGGTAGCTGATAGCTAGTGTTGGTAGCTAATAGCCAATGATTGAAATATCGGTTTCGATGGATATATTGGTACTTGGATTTTACGGATATATCGGAGATATATTGGTGGATATTTTTACATGAATATCGATATATCAGAAGTGTAAATACTTTGAAATTCATGGAAACACTTTCTAAAAGTGTAAAAATGACATTAATAATCAAATATATACATTGAAATTACATTACAATAAGCTTTGAAAATCAAAATGAAGATCGATGTGACTCAATTGCAAAATTTGATAGAGGGATCCCATCTTGATAAAGAAAATATTCATACCAAGACATGGTGTTCCGATAATATTGATTATAGGATCAAACATGCCATGTATAAATGTCTTGACTTGTATCTATAACTTCTCGATGGATAGGAATTCGGGAGTTCGTAACATACTTGTTTCAAATATTAACTAACATTTATTAATATATTGTGTAAATGTTTGTTATTAATATATTAATACTAAAATTTCACTAGAAATTTAAAATATGAAAGTATCATATAAACTATCACAAAGAAAAAAAATTGGAGTGAAATGAAGTTTAGATATGGGTAGAGAGAATTTGTGATCAAATGGAATGATTTTAGAAGTATTTATAGATTTTTTTAGGTCAAAATAGCTGTTAGATAGTCAAAAAATCTTTGTAATTTAATTATAGCCGTTGGATTTAATTTTTGTCACCAATCGATGGATTAGATATTTTTAAAGTTGTTGAATCAATCATGCTTGGATTGGATCAGTCGGGATTTGAAATCGATAATTGGATATCTCGCGATATATCGTGATATATCGTCGATATATCTAGATATATCTCCCGATATATTCTTTACTTATATCTGATATCATCTTGATATTTTGCAGAAAATTAAAGTAACAGCAGCATTATCTCTGCTTTATACGGAATGTTACGATATGTCGATATTACCAATTTTTTCTTAGATTTTCTCGAGCAATTATCGATTGCGATATAGGTATGAACATTATAGATACCGAAATATCGGCGGTATATTGGCCCGATATATCATATATTTTTAAGCACTAGCGATGGCGCTAGTAGTTGATTTATAAATTCGCATTTGATAAAGTAAGTTGATAATTAAAGCCAGTTGATTGAAGGTAAAATTACGCATATAGGCGATAGAGATATAAAGCAATCTGCAGCGTATATAACGGTGGTGGCGGTCTTTGTGCTACTTTTTGTAGTGACTTTGAGTGAGTGGTAGAGATGAACAAGAAAAGAAGATAAGAAGTGGCCCAAATTCCACTAAAAATTATGCAAATACACAAGTAAATACTTAAGTGAGATTCCTGAAATTTTTTGGAAAAAAATAAAGTAAGACCACACCCTAGATAGACAAAAAAAAAAAAAAAAAAAAAAATCCTATCTATAAACCTAACACTTGTTCCATTTTGTTTATTTAGTTTCCATATATTTCTTTTTGACAAAAAATATTAATAAAAACTAAAATACAATAAAAACTCTAATCACATATCTAACAAATTGTTTTTTTAAATAATTAGAGATCTATTATTATTATGTTTATTATGCTGTCACATATTAATAGTCGTGCCATAGTTTATTAAATATATAATTTATGATAATTAAAATTAATTGTAATATTTAAGTTTTTCATCTTCGTTTTTTATTTCTTTTTATTTCTATGCCAATATATTTATAAATCATGTCATAAAAAATTTCATTTTGAAATAGAGTTTATTTGAGTTATGATTTTATCATATTAAATAACTAAAAATAAAAAAATAATATCAAATTAGAAATGAATTTTGAATCCGTATAATTATCACAAATATATTAAAATAATTCTTTATTTAAAATATTTATCTGTATATAAAATAATTTAGGAAGTTGTCAAAAATAAATAAATAAATAATTAAGAATGAAATTTTAATTTAAAAAATATAAACTTAACTATAGAATTATTGAATAAAAATGTTATCTCAAAATTATAAAATAATTAGGTAACATAAATAGTTTATAAAAATAAAAGTTTGTTTGAGAATTTAATTTTTTTAAAATATATTTATATATATTTTAAGAACATAATTTGTATGTTTATTGCTTTAATTATTTTCTATGCTTAGATAATTATTTTTAATATAAATAAAAAAATAAAAAGTTGAAAAAAAATAATATCTAAAAACATCATATTTTTTATTAGTAAGTTATTAATATAAAATAAATTTTCCATTATCAAAGAATATTTTTCTATTTTTATTTTTAGGAATAAAACAATTACCAAATAGGTAATACTAATTATAAAAAAAATCATGAAACTTATGAATTAGACTCTCCCCCTAACAATCAAAATCTTCATTATTTTATTTTTTATTTTTCATAAATATTTTTTCATATAACGAATTTCTTAGCTATCAAGTCCAATAAACTCAATAAAAAAGGGCCTAATTAGTAATCTCAATCATTTTAGCACTAGAGTAGAAAACTTTAAAACACGTTTTATTATGAAGGGGCAATGATCTTAAGATCTGTGGAGGGTGCACCACATTGGAGAGAGGTGGTGCTCACCCGCACCCACCAAAAGTTGAATCCTCCCGCCAATTTGCGAAAGACCGTGCTCCCTCCATTCCCCATCTACCGGCTACTCCCGGTAGCCTCACCGACCCTTTCCCCATATATAAACCTCAGCAGCCTCACCGTAACCACCTCGTTTCATTCATCATTTCCTTCACTACCAGTTCTAGGGTTTCATTCGAATTATTCCTTGGGGTTGGATTCGATCGTGTTGGATCTAGTTCAGGAAGATGAGTGCTGTCAACATCACTAACGTAACTGTTTTGGATAATCCGGCGGCTTTTCTGAACCCTTTTCAATTTGAAATCTCTTACGAGTGCTTGATTCCTCTCCAAGATGGTAAAATTTCTGAGCCCTGCAAAGCTTGTTGTCGATTCTTATGCGTTTCCAACATTGAAAAGATTACGTTTATGTTTTTCTATTTGAGATTCGCCAGCTTTAGATTATTGCCAAGAAAACCCATTTATGGAGAACTCCGGAGGGACTCTAAGATTCGGTTCTCCCTAGTAATAAGCATAGGGAATACATGCCTATGAAGTTGCATGGTATGAGGTGCCTTTAAGTGTTATGAAAGGGACTCTTCGGTCTATTTCTGCGTACTGGGGATATTAATGTTTTTGCATTTTATGGATTGATTTATGCATGGGTTTTCCTCTTAGGGCAGGGCTTGTTATAGTTACACGGGACAGGCGCATGATCCTTTTTCCCTTTTTGGTTATCTCATTATTGTTAAGGCCAGGTTGTTGCTTTAGCCGGGCAAATAATCTAGGACAACCATTCTGGGACATTACTGTCGAATTCAGGACTTGAGAATATGAAAACAGAGTAGTGTTTTTCTAAATAAAAAGATTGTCATATCTGTAGTTGTTTGAGCTACCAAGGAAGTGTCAAGACACAATTTTTGTCTTTCCACGGGTGGTAATTTTACAAGCTTTTACTTGCATAAGTAGAGATTAATGATCATGGCATACAGTTTGCTTTATCTCGTAAGCATTGTTTATTTAGACATTATGCATTTGATATACTAAAGTTCAATGCCATCTCATTGTAGTATTGTTAAGCACTCTAATGTAACTCAAAATGAATCAAATATTGTGCGTCTTTGTGTGTATGTATTAGGTGAATGCTGTCCATGAATATCTAATGCAAGTTACTGAAATACTTGTGTTATTTATTAGTTTAAGGAAAAATAAGTAGAAATTCTAATGTTGGAAATCCAATCATTTTTCATTGTTTCTACTACACAATTTCTGCTATCCTCTAATTGTAAAGGATAGATAAAAGAGAGTCACTGTTGTCAGCATCGTGAGGAAACCTTCCATGTAAAACCACAATTGTATGATTTGGGGAAAAAATCATGATGAAAATGAAGCCATTGATATTTTACTGTTATGCATCATTTTTTAAAAATTTGTTTTACTAAAATTCCCATTATTGGGTGGGTTTTATTTGGAAAAGAAAAGATAATCTCATTGCAATTTCACATACTTGGTGACAAATCTCTATCATATCTCCACTCTCTTCAATACAGAAGTTCTTGGGTTTGCTGTAAAACAAAGAACAAACATGTAGACTTTTTGGAGTGGTTCTAACTGCTGCCCAAGTCATTTAGTTTGTTTAATGCTTTGTGGATCAGTAGCTTTGAGCAGATGACTGAACCAAACTCAAAAACATTCTTACCAATTTACTAGTTCGAAACTTAGAAGGATCCAGATACCCCTGAAAACTTGGAACTGATAAAAGGAAATGACTCCTTAGGCAAGTTCTGACCAAGAAACATATCAAATAACAAACTTCTGTCTTGAATGATTTCTTTCTCTATTCTTATTGTATTTCTGAATATGAGTGGTATGCAGCTTACATATAAATTGTATTCAGATCATATCATTGATTTTTAGTGCATCCAGATCACATGATATAATAATTATAAAAAAAGATTATATCATGTGATCTGGATGCACTTCAATCACGAACTTCATATAAAGCAAGTGCTGGTACTACAATCCATTGAGAGCTTATCTAGAAGGTGTTCTAACTTTTAAACACTAGATGCTGGGTGGATTATAAGACTTATTGAATTACACCACATAATTAGAGGAGTTGATTTGTTTTGAAGTTCAATGTGCTACAAGGACAGTAGGATATGGCCAAGAAAAATGTAGTGTTATTATAGGATACGGTGACTAATCCTTAGTTGGAACCCCAAGTCCACTTATTGGGATATTGACTTGAATTTCAGTTGGTTCAGACCTGAAATTGTGAGTTGCACGGGAATTATGATATTGTTTTGCTTTTTTTTTTTGTACTTCAAATACCATTTTGACAAATCATATTGAGAACTTTTTTCTTGGTATAATTATTAATTTATTTAATCTATTTGGTTTTTAAAAATTTTCCCTCTTTAGTTTGCTTGGGGGTTGAAACTTCACATATCCTCACTTGCTCTTCCAATTTGATTTCCTTGAAACAAGGTGACTGAGGTTAAAATCTCTTTTGTTCTTTTGAAGGTGATAAACATGCATCTATATAGAAATAGTTGCATTTGGTTGTAACTAAATCAGTTTCTTCTTTCTTAACTTTACCCATGATTTTGCATTTTGAGTTTTTAATGACTGTAATCTGAAGGTGAGTTTTTGATGAGTATAGCTGTAATGGTTGTAATATGAAGGTGTGCAACTGGAATAGGAACAATGAAAAAGTATCTTTCATGTGTACTGAAGTTTTAAATTTAATGTCTTAGCTGAAGACATGCTTTTGAGTCTTTGGCAGGTTGGAATGAGAAAGCACCACTGGAAAGTTAAGGAATAGCATTATGAACAAAGCATAGCTTTTAATGGATATCTAAAATGTTTGGCAAATAGGAAGAACCTTGTTTTGAAATTTTTATAGGGTGAAGTACTTATGTGACTGACAGTAGAAAGCAAAAGGTGCTAGAGCCATTTAATCACTTTGGAGGCGAACACAAATGAACTTCATTAGTTTCTGTTTTTCTTTCTTGATAACTGGATCTGGATGTTTTTATTGAGACACTTCCTAGTTCAATTTGTTTAGTTTATACTGCTATAGCTATAGGTTTGCCATGCTGTAACCGTAATTCCCTGCAGATTTGGAATGGAAGCTCATTTATGTGGGATCTGCCGAGGACGAGACTTATGACCAACTCTTGGAGAGTGTGCTTGTTGGTCCTGTCAATGTTGGCAACTACCGCTTTGTGTTTCAAGTAATCCTTTACAATTCTGATATTGGATTTTGAGAATCGGCTTGCTTATGAATTGGTGTTGAACTTATTCTGGTTGTACTCTTGTCAGGCAGACCCTCCAGACCCATTGAAAATCCGTGAAGAGGATATTATCGGTGTCACAGTCCTGCTATTAACATGTTCTTATCTGGGTCAGGAATTTATCCGAGTGGGATACTATGTGAACAATGATTATGACGATGAGCAGCTAAGAGAAGAGCCTCCCCAAAAGGTATTGGTTGATAGGGTTCAAAGAAATATTTTGGCTGACAAACCTAGAGTAACGAAATTTCCTATCAACTTTCATCCTGAGAACAATGAGCAAAGCGAACAGCCCCCTCCTTCAACCGAAATCAATGAGACTGGGGAACAACCGCCACCCTTGCTCCATCACCCTTCTGAATGACTCCGCCATGTACCTAATCCCAAAAAAGTTCAAACTATCTGTAAGAAATTTAAATTACAGCATGGTGATCATAGTCATTTTGCCAAGATTTTCAGATTGGCCCAACATAGCTAATGTAGAGCGTTGATTTAATTATTATCATGTGGGGAGTTTTGACTGTAGGAATTATCAATGGTTACAGTTTGTCTTTTTATCTTTAATTTTGATAGGGAGGTAGGGAACAAACAGCCTTCTCTTACACTTCTACTGGTGTTGTTTTTATTATATAGCTAATCTTGATTGTTGTCGCATGATATCTCTGGAACAACATTAATCTTGAAATTGTACCCACTAAATTATCAAACTGTGTAATGATGCTGTATGGGTGTCAGCAATTTAAGAAGTCAGGATTGCAAATTCAGCTGCCCTTTGAAAATGCATCAATGCTCAGAATGTCTATAAGGTGGTGGATTCTTCCTTTTATTCTTGGGTCGCCATTTTACTTTTTGACTCGCTGGAATTTTTAAAAATTGAATTACTTTTTGGACGACTAATTAGACTCGTCAGTGTAAGTTTCCATGATTGCATTGCCATTAGAATTTTTAATTTAAAATCTTTTGCTGTGTTTGGTATATTGGAATGGGAAATGAGAATGAAAAATCTTTTTCTTTTTCTATTCTTATTTTTTCGAGGAATGAAATCTTTTTCTATTCCATCTATTAGTAATATTAAGAAGTGAAATGAAAAATATACAAATTGATAATATCTTATCACATGGTTTTAAGTAAATTTTATTTTATTTTAAATAATAAATTTTTATAATTTACTAAATAATAAGATTAAACAAATAATATATAATTTTAAAATAATCATAAAAAATCATATAACCATATATACAGACATTTAATCATTCATATATATATATATATATATATGCTTCTTTCTCCCTATATATATATATATAGAGAGAGAGAGAGAGAGAGAGAGAGAGAGAGAGAGAGGTAGATATATATATACATAGAGATATATATAGATAGATATAGATATAGATAGATATATTATATTTAAAATTTCTTGAAAAGTATAAATTAAAAAAGGTTAAGTTTCATCTATTATTTAATAAACATCTTATTCAACAAAATCTATATCCCTAATTTGTGTGAAAAATGTTCGTAAAAACATTTCTTTAAAAATAACTGTAGAGTTGTTTAAAATATTATAATTCTAATAAATTTGAGAAAATAATTTATTTATTTATTTTAAAGTAATAATTTCATTGATTTAAATTAGTAATACATCTATAAAAATATAAAATCAAAATCGTTAAAAATAATAAAGGATGAAACAATATCCAGATTAATAACATGATGTAAGGACTTAAAACCTATAAATTTGATACTTAAGTCTATACATTTGATATTATTATCGTGACTAGAATATCCGTGATTCCAGTTTTGTAACATATTGATGATTATTGATTTGATTTATTATCTATGATCGTATATATTTTGCTTGTTTGAATTATCCAAACACAAATAAATATCGCACCATGATAACGAAAATCAAAACATTGTATTGAGATGATACAAACACCTACCGTATCAAGACGAAGACAACCACACACGTACGAAGACAAAGATAAACTATATGCACACCAAAACAATGACTAAATCACGAAAAACAAATAAAAAACATAGATCTGTGTGGAATAACCAATTTATTAAGAGAAAAAGATAGAAAAAGGTGTAGACGGGTGATTTTAGATCAAAAATAACAAAAAAATCACCCTCATTTCTTAAAGAAAAGAGGGTAACAGAGACAAAGTTGTGAAAATAATTTATTATATATTTAAAAATTTGATTTCTTATAAAACTATAGTGACAGAAATTATTTTATTTTGACTGAAATAATATATTAATATATTGTCAAGAGAAGCATATTATAATAAAATACAATCTTAATGCAACTAGGAAAAAGTAAAAGGTCAAGAACATGTAATTTGGGAACTTGTCCAGCATTTGCAAATTTTTTTTAGACTTTTATCCATATTAAAAAAGGTAAAAATAAATATACATAAAATTAGGGTTAAAATGGTAATTTTGAGTTTTTATATACTGTCTAAGTTTTTTTTTATCATTTTGGAATCAATAGAATTATAATTAATTAATTAAATTTAGAATTAATAAAAATATAATTAATCATTTTAGATTTTTGGATGATTATCTTTATGTTCATGTTTTTTAAATTTTCTATTTTAATGAAATATAAGCAGATAAAATTAGAAATTTTAAAATAATAAAATAATAATAAACAAGCAATAATAATAATAATAAATTTACAAGAAATAGTTCAAAAGTATAAAATTCTCTAGATCTCGGATGATGAAATGGATTGTGTCGTTGGATCTCGCTTGAAATCAAAGTGACTAAAAAAGTTCGTCAGTGCGAGAGACAGGTTAGGTCATTTTTGATTTTAAGGTGATAAGTGTCCAGTGGCTGTAGAGGATGAGTTTTTCAAAAAATTAGGAAGTCGAAATAGAAACAGAATGGATTAAATTTAAAAATAAATTGAATTGAAAAGAAATAAATTATTTTGAGATAAAAATAGACCTGAATGAGATATAGATATATGACGTAATATGAGTCATGTATCCAAATTAAAAAAAAAAAAAAGGAAAGAAAAAGGATAAAAAGAACAAAATAAAAAAAAAAGCCAAAAGGCAAAAATGAAAGGAGGAGACGGACGGGCGTGGGAGAAAGGAGAAGAGAGAGAAAGGTTTTTTTTTTTAAGATTTATGGAAATTGGGCCGAAGTAGGTTTAAGTGGAGTAAGAATAAATGTTGATCAGCGCATCGAGTACGTGTAGTCTAAAATTTTTGGGATTTAGATATCTTCAGCAAATTGGAAAATTTTCTACTTTAGTTATTTTAACTTCAAAAATTGTTAATAATTTGAGTTTTAAATTAGTAAATTAGTCGAATTTTTTGGGATCAGGGAGTGTATGAATTTACAGAATTTTGGGACTGTTTTTGGACGGTCAGGGTTGAATACATGGCGTAAACGTGTGTGAGAGAGAGTCGTTAGTGGCAGGATATGGGGCGTGGAGACATTGTGCATGACATCTAACATTCATGTAGACATTTTCAACTTGGATGTGTATGAGTTGGTTGATCATTGTATGGCAGCAGGTGAGAGGAGTAACACCCTTTGTAGGGAATTATCATTCTTTAGGCTTTGCTCGCGCCGTGGGATCCCCACTTTCGAAGTGCAATTCGGGTGTAGGCGTGACTCGCATTCGAGCGACACATATGAAGAAAATTTGGATGCGACTTTGGATCATATTTTGTATATGTATATTAGAATGATCGTTTTAATATATCATTTTGTATAAGAGTGTATAATTAAACTCTTATAAACATATCACTATATAGTTACATGTATATTATTTAGGGTATGGTTGAATGGGACCGAGTGGTCGCTATGACTCATGAATGATTCAATGTGGTATATTGAGTCCGGATGGGTTATGTGATGTATTGTTATACAGGTTGTATTTTGGATAGAAGCTTCTCAAATGCAGGTAGATTATGGGTTTTTGATAATATAGTTCCGATAAATGGGACATGATGGTGTGGCGTCTGGTTGACTTTTTGTCGATTTTAACGAGTTGATGAGTTGTCAATGGGTTTCGGATAGAGTGTCGCGTAAATAAACTTATTTTCAAATATTTATAGGTGAATTATTTTGCAAGAATGAAGGAGTCAAACTTAAGAGAAGTTAGAAATATGAGATCTCAGACATAAAATATGAAACTAAAATAGTAAATTAAGTCACTTTACATTATCGGTTGGATGAATCAAAATTCTATTAAGAAGTTGGAGTTTGTTTCAATCACTTTTGATTCCATTTATATTCCTGTAGAACTAATCCAAGTACCCTACTCTCCGTCCCCTCGTACCAAACACACCCTCATGGTACAACCACTATGGGATCTAATCAAAGATATATGCCTATCTTTGCTAAAGTTTTATAAATTATAGGGAGAATTTATTTTAGATATATCTGAGTTTCAAAATTTAAGTACATGTCACATGACATTGAAAATTTGATCAAACAAATGTTAGAGTTTTGAAAATTAACATAGAATAATTTTAAATGAGTTGAATATTTAATTAAAAAAATTTAGGCATCATACTCGTTACATTACTTTTACCTATATTTTTTTTTGATAATTATGTCTTTTATTATAATATATTAAACTATCCCATGACTGCAACATGAGATCCCTTTTTGTATGTCCTCACTTTTTAAACTTTGAACGCACCATCTATTGAGCTAGGATGTCCTCCCCATATTTCTTTTATTATTAAATGTATAAATTAATATTGTCTTGTTTAGACCTAATTATATATAAGCTTAAATTAATGCAATATTTATTTCAATATTTTATGTTATAATAATAATAACAATTAAGTAGCCTTCAGTAAAATAATTTATAAAAATAATATCTTAATTATTTATAAAATATACTCATCTACATTATAATAGGAGTTATAATATAGCTGCCATTCTTTCATTTTCTTACTTAATAAAATAGTTTTTTCACGAAGATTTAGATTTTATTTTGTTTTATTTTGTGTTGTTGTCATTTTATCGACGTTTGGTTTGTCATCGTTTTATCAGCTTAGTGTGACCGTCGTCTCTTGTTTGCGACATTTTTATGATTAATGAGGCGGTGTTCGGATAGGTAAGATATATTTAATCCAGGTTGAGAATTATCAGGTCATGTTATATTGAAGAATTGGATTCACGAGATATTATTCGTTATTTTATCAAGTTGTAGGCTTTATCAGATTTGTATCATTATTAACACAGATATTGTGATTTTTATTTATTTGTATCTTGGATCTATAGATATATTGCAAGATTGAATCAATAATATTAATTTTCATTTAAAAAAAAATCTTCTTAACGTAAGTAAATTTAAAAAATGTTAAATGACAACCTGATGTGAATATAGAAAAATTATGCTCGTCTCACTTTGTTTATTTTATTTTTAATGGGACATGGACGAGAATTTAAGTTGGGATGACAGCAACCCATCCTGTATCCATCCACCCCACTGTCATTCCTATACTCATTCTTATATTACAAACCTTTTACATCGTATATCCCGAATTGTAAATTTAGCTATGTCTAATAATAGTAATTCAAAATCCTCCATGATATAAAACACCTTTTTTATGCAATAGGAATGCTGAAAATTGTAAGATTCAATCTTAATATGTTCCAAACTTCAATATCAATGGCGGACTCAATAATTTAGTTTAGCGAGGGGTATAAATTGAAAAACATGGAACTCTAACCTAATTGTATAGGATCTTACAAATTTAAGAGGAGCATAATTAAGGTTTAAGGTTCGAGTCCATCTCTTTACAAGAGATAATTTTTGCAAAAAATTTCAAAGGGCAAATGCCTTCCCTAGACGTTAGCTTGGTCCGTCGCTGTTATATTTGGTAGATTTGGAGTTAAAAAACTTGCTCGGGCTTAACAATATTTATGAGAACATATTTGAAATATTGAAATCTAATTCTGAGGCATGTGCCATGAAGTGAACGTATTTGAAATATTGAAGTCTAATTATGAGGCATGTGGGATGAAGTGAACATCTTTAGTGGTAATAGTTTTCTTTTGGGACATAATCCATCTATTTTTATATGTTCTTTTGGGACATAATCCATCTATTTTTATATGTAGTATAGTGTCATAAACTTTAAGATATTGCATTGCAACTACTTAGTGATGACACAGAAGGATATTTTAAAGGGTAGGATGAATGCCATGATATGAGAATTCTTAGCCTAAAAACTAAAGTAAATAAGAGAGTTCTTTCTAGCATCCTAATGAAATATCATTTATGGTGGTTTTACTTTTATATTAACATATCCGGTTTGCACTAAAAGTTTGATTATGTTGTAGAACCGCATAAGCTAACATTGTATTTCCTTATTTCCTTTTCATCTTCAAAGCAAAACTTGCAAATTTCAAAAGCATAAACTTGCAATAAATTTTTGAAAATATAACTGAAAGTAAGTAAATAAATGTATTAATCCACAAGTTTAAATATATATAATGAAAAAACCCTAGCCGTCTCTTCCTTTCTTTCATCTTGTTTTTTTTAGCCCATTTTCCCTAAGCAAGAAGGGGTGGTTTTTTTGGTCATTTTTGGCCAGAAATAATACTTCTACATCTATGTTTACATTTTTTTCTTTCTTAATAAAGTAGTTCTTCCACAAAATCTAGATTTTTAATTTGTTTTTTTTTTGTGTTTTTTTTCGTTGTCTTGTGCGGAGTGTGGTTTGTATCGTCTTAGTACGATGATTTGGTTTTCGTCGTCTTGTTGTGACTCTTTTTTGTGTGTGGGTGATTCGAATGACAAAACAGATTCAATCAAATGGGAGCGTTAAATCAATCGTGATTAAATCGATATGTTGCGGCGGAGTCGTATATATTATAGTCGTCGTAAAATTATCGTCTGAACTTTAAGTCGATTCATTGTCCTATTAATCTGGATATTGCGTTATCCTCTAGAGTTTTTAGTGAATTTGATTATGTGTTTTTATCAAATGTACTAGTTCAGACCAATGAAATTATTCTCCTTTAAGCAAAAAAAAAGTTTTAATCACGATATTACAATAACATTACAATTACATATGCTAATGATCACATTCATTTCTCAACTGATATTATCATATCTTATATAATTGAAAAATACAATTTCTCAAATTTTTATTATAATAATATTTCTAAATATTTTCTAAATCTAAGTAAAGTTGATTATTTCCTCGTTTCTTTTAAATTATATTCCTTCAAGTTCATCATTTGTTTCAAAGCATTAGCATTAATATTTGTTATAAACATCTCTATGCCTTTTGATGTTATGCTCCTTAATTCTTCAATTACTGTTGAATTCATCCTTACAAGCAAAACACTCTAAACCCAGAAAGTACTACGTAAAAAAAATAAAGAGGAAAAATGGAATGAAAGAAAATTTGGAGGAAAAAAAAGAAGGTTTAAACTTAATAAATTAATTATATATGTTTATTCAAACTTATTTTATTTGTTTATCTATATTATATAGAGATTAAGAAATTAAAAAAAATGTAAAATTTTAAGAAATTTTGATTATATTTGATTTTCTTTTATATTTTTCACGTTGAAACAAAACATGACAAAATCATTTTCCATAATATTGTTTTTCTTTCTTTGGTACTTTTCGAGTTCCAATAAGAGCCTTAGTGATTATGTGCAGTCATAAATGCTCCTTCTTTATTGTGCATGGTTTGAAAAATCGGTCGATACCAGGATGATTAGATTGAGTCATATATGCCTCAAGCTTGACTGCATCGAGTCGGATACTAGATACGATACCATCATAGACTCGATTGAGAATCGGTAAAACTTGGATGGTTAAGTTGAGATCCCTAGTTGACTCAGTCGACTCGTAAGAAAAAGATAAGATTCGGCATGTTCTTACTCGTTTCTTACCGATCGCAATAAAAAAAATCAAATTTTTTTTTGGAGAAATATGATATTCCTCTTCAAAAGAACAAACAATGAACATTTTTTCACTATCGTATCGATTTGATTGGTTTTCTAACCCTAGGCTTGTGATGGTGAGTGAAAAAGGCAAGAACTTGCAACCCCCGTTGAGACGTTCTGAAAGGTTGATGGTGGAATTGGTCCATTGTGCAGCGATTGAAGTGGTGCGACGATGGCCATTACCTGTAGTGCGTGGGGCGAACGACAAAAAGGAATGAAAGGGCGATCCAGAAGGAAGGGGGAGGGTTGTGAGATATTAAAAATTTTAATTTCTTGTCAAAATTATGCCTATAATTTATTCAATGAGAGAGAATAGTGGGCAAGTGTGCCCATAGTCATTCATAAATTTTGTATTTAATTATAATATCCATTTAAATCATATTTAATATATGATATTAAGAATATTAATACATCATATTTTGTATTTAATTAATTATAACTATAATATAAACTCTTTTAAAAAAAACTATAAATAAACAATAATTTAATTATAGTTTTTTAATAACAAAATTTGGCAAAAATTTATCTATAGAAACAAAAATCATTTTTATTTAAATTAACATAAATTAAAAAAGGCATGACATTGGAGGGAAGGATCCTAGGTTCTAGTTGTAGTGAGAACAATTCAGTATATTGTAACAAAGTGATTGGTTGTAAAAAAATAAATAAATTTGAAGATTATTTAAATAAAAAAGATAAATTTGAAGATAAAGTATTATTTTTATATTTAGATCTAACTTAACACAAATTATTATAATTTATTATCATCTACTAAAATAATTAATTTTTTTACAAATATTATTAATGTAATATATTTCAATAATAATAATAATTTTTTTTATATATTTCTTTTATTAGATAAAATCAATTAATTTTATAATAATTATAGAATAATTTTATAATTCTTTTTGGTGAATGAGTTATAATTATTTAAATGCGATAAAATAAAATAATTTTTGTTTCATTACTTTTTTTAACTCACTAATTAATTACATCTATTTTCTAATAATTCATATAATACTTTTTAATTTTTTGAGTTTTTCATTGGAAGTGTAAGCCCTCACTTGCTTTCTTTGGAAGTGTAACTATGTACTTCCTGGTATGAAGAGTGTTCATAATCTAGGGCAATTACTTCTTTATTTTCTTCATCTTTTCCCATTGGATTATCACATGAACTTGGATGGAAAACCTAAGTACTGAGAGATGCCCCTACACCTTCATCACGGAAATTCCTGGTAACAAGTGCAGTCACTTGTATGCCAAGGCCACATATGATTCACATCGACAGCCCCTGAACCATAAAAATCTCAATTCGTTTAAAATAGTGAAGATACAGAACTTTAACAGAGAAACTCACCATGCCTCCAAAATTGCAGATAAAAGAAAACAACACAGCACAAGGAATTGCCACAACATATATAGTAATTAAGCTCCAAGGTTGATTATTGTACAAATATTTTGCCATCCATATTCTCTAGCAGCCCCTAGAAATACAAAAAAAGATTAGTGTCGCCTTGATGGAGCATAAATTTTAATAAGAATCATGGGCGGAGCCATATGATAATATGAAATCAGAACCTGAAAGCACACATTGGAATCCATCCAAGAAGTTAGACAATGCAAGAAGTGGAGTCATTTTGGCCACATATCTAATAACTTCTTCCTCACTGCTAAATAGTTGTCCCCATACATTGCGAAGCAAAAAAACAGTAGTCGTTCCAATGATGACACCTTCTGATATGGAAATTATAATCGTTACCCATACAGCCAAATGTGCATGTTGTGGGCGCTTGGCACCTAATTCATTAGAAACTCTTGTACTACAACAAAACATAAAATGAAAAAGATGGTTACTGATCAACAATATAAACCTGGAAACTAAGAGGAAAATATAATCTTTTAGAACTTCTGTTTCCTCTTTTCTTTTAGTGCTCAAGGTTTCTATATAAATGGAATTTGGTGAGGGATGTGACAGAAAAAATGTCACTAAGTATTGCAAGACTGACCTTACAGCTCCACCAAGACCAATAAAGATTGTGTAGGCCGTCCAAGATCTGTTGAGGCTGTAAATTAAATGAATAAGAATTTGCTGTTGAAGATTAGACAACGGTCCTAATACATACATATTTGCTTATAAGTGCACAACCATGGCTTAACTTTTAAGTAAATGTCAGTATACTGAAAAATTCATTGTTTTTCCTTTTTCTTTTTGTTTGAGTGTGAATTAAGTAGAATAATAACCTTATGGATAACACAGATGACACTAGTTTGGAATTTTGGGAGATGACCAGATAAGAGAACAATCATCTCGAACGTCCAATGCTCAAAGCTGCAAATCAGAACATGGCAAAATTAATATTCCTTTTATTCTTTTGCATATGCAGGGTTATTCTATATTTAAGTATATATAATACCCACATTGTATAAATTTAAACTCAAGAAATGCCGTCTCAGAATTCAACTTTATATATATGTTGTTATTGTTAGATTAATTTATTAATCATGGACTAAGCATAACCATATTACAATTTTAATTGTGTAATTGTGCATGCTAATTATGGGTACTAGTTATACGCCTATGACTCTATCTTCTCCCTTACTTTAGTAAACCCATTGAGCCAAAACCCAATTGTTCCTTTGTGTTCTATATATATGAATAAATAGAGCCCTAAAATTTTACAAGGGTTTGGTATAACACACTTTGGGGAGAAGGAAAGATCAATTTTCAACCCTATCATTTTTTTGATTTCGTCCTTTGCGTATTTGGGAGACTAATGATAACTAACAATTCTAGATCAATGCCAGGTATATTATCTACCCAGTATGAATTGATATGATTCATTGTTTCAATAAAGTTATTATTTTGTAATGTATTTATTGGGTCATTTGATTATTGATCAATTGTTTTTGGGATCAATAGATACTCATGGTTTTTGATGATGCTTTTTCAACGATTTGGTTATAGACATGTTGGGGTCGATTGGCTGGAACCGGGGGCCTCTTTGTGGTAGTGCGAAGGCTCACGGATTGTATGGTGAAGTAGGATCATTTGCGTCGCTGGTCTACAAGCTGGACCGTGGCACTCCTCTGCCCGAAAACAAGAAAGAAGGGGTCGCGGGGCTTCGCCGGGTGGCCGCTGATGCCTAGAGTCGGTTCTTTCCCGAGAGAAAAAGAGGCGCAGAGGCGAATGTGTTGCTTAATAATACTGCGTATGGTATGCATTACCTTTCATAGATGGGGTGACGTATTTATAATTAGATCATTTTATTTGCTTGGATGGTGATTAGGATTCATTCCCATTGGATGGGATTTTCTTTTTGTGCTCCGGTATCGGATTTGGTAAGGATATAGAAAAATGATTTATTTGGGATAATCTTCCTTCTGATGGGGGATCAGGTTTGATGGTACATTATTATCTTTCTTTCCTTATTGATGAAGTTTGGTTGGATTTGGGATAATATATTATTGGGATTGATAATTCCTTGTCTTTAGGAGACTAATCGGCCTTTGGGCGGCAGTTGGACTTCGTGCAGTTTTGGCACGAAAGGCGAATCTTTACAGCATGAAAAGGCTGAATGCTTGATGGGCATGTCTCTCCATGGGGTTTAGTGAGTGGGCTGCGTGTTTCGTTGGTAGGCTCTTTCTTGGGCTGGCGGTGGGTGTGAGCCTTATTTGCGAAGCCTATTAGTTGCCCCATTATGGCCAATGCGATTGTCGTGGCGAGGGCGTAACGTTCTCGCGTAGGTCGAGTTTCCACTTATGCCTTGTTTGGATTAGTTAGGGCTTGGTCGTTGTCATTGCTCTTGTGATAATGATGATTTCTTGGTTTCGCGCTCATTTAAGCTTCTTTCAGTTTCCTTTATTTCTTTAAGTAGACATCCTCGTCTTGTGTGCCTACGATCTTGAGACCTTTTCTTTGCCTTTGTGAGCACGGACTTCCTTCTATAACCAGTACTACATCCACGAGCCTTTTTATCTTGAAGTCTTTCTCGAGCGTCTTGGTGGCACTACGTTGTATTCACAGGTCGGCTAACGTCTTTGTCTCCTTGGTGCTTTTCGGCGTCACGTGAGGCGTTAAGTTTGGGATGGCCAAATTTTATTTTCATCATGGGTCGGGTCATTCTTTTCTCTGCGTATGGCGATGACTCAGGTGCATTCTTGGTTTTGGGGCTGACGGCGGTGTCTCAGGCAACCCCGTTGGCGGGTTGAGACTCAAGATGCCCCGAGGTGCCTCCTCTCTTCCCTTGGACAAAAGGGTAAGGGAAAAATAAACTGATTAAATGCAGGGGGTCGAGGAATACCTAAGATTTCTTTGATTAGAAGCATTAACACAGCTGCTATTGGGACATAGTCGGTCCTCATGGGACCACCTTTGCTAGATGTTACCCGACCTCCCTTGAGTTAGGTTGAATCTCCGACGTTTTGACCCTCTATGTGGTTCAGTACCTAAGATGGTGTGCTTCTTTGAAGTAGCACCGATAATGGTATTCGCTTTCCTCTGCATCCCTTCATATATAAAGGTTTTAACAGCATTCTTGATGTTTTGTATTCTCATTCTTGGGACCAGAGATGTATATGATGAAACTGTTTTCTTTATAGACAGGAGTTTGTTGATGTTCCATAACTCATATCTTGTTGAAGAGACCTCTGTTAAGTTCATTCTTCCTTCTGAATGTGCTGATCGTTGTTGATCTTCCCTCTTCCCTCCACAGTTTGTGGAAGGCGCTACTTCTTTGTTGATGGCGTGTTGAATCTTATTCCTCTAAACAAAAGGGAGCGGCACCACGGGATTCGGTGGCTTGGACCACCCAGGAGAATCGCCGTGAGTGTTAGATTCTGCTTTTGGTTATAACATTATTGTGGTCATTGGGTATTTACGATTAAATCACGAATCACCATGCCTCTCGGTGCCAGATTGATCTGTTGTGAAGATAAGCGTCATAAGCGTTGGTGTTGGTGATGTCCTCTCCTCGTCCCTTACGCGAGACTGATCAAGTCGGACATTCTGGCCTTTAAGCTGAGGAATTCGGCTCGCTCTGTTGCTTTGGTGTCGCCTCCTCTACGTATGAGTTTCTCCCATTGAGCCCTCGCCTCTTTGGCTGGGGCCTTGCCTCTTCCATCATGAAAGTTTCTACCATTGGGCCCTCCGCTGCCAAACCCACTTGGGGGGAACTACTGCTCAGTTGGAGACGTTGTCTCGGAAGCCCCGGAGCGTGAAACGAAAAACCTCGGACTCTGTTGAGAAAGATCGAGCGGATTGTGAGTTTCGAAGTTGGGGGCATCTTTCATCTTCTCGGAGTCTACTCATGTCAGTAGCCGGAGCGAGGTGCGTCGCCTGCGGTTAGAAGCTCCCTACGATCTTGGGTTCGCGGTCCCATTCTAGGTGCATTTGCGGAGCGAAGGTCCCTTGGGTGGGGCAGTTGAACAGTCAGTGGTCAGCCCATTGCAGTGCGGAACCCTCCAGCAGAGAGTTGGTCACCTTCTCGGGGCGGAAGAGTTGAGGAGGAAAGATCCGGGAATCCGAGTGAGGCGGAGACGGGACTCTTTGCTTCTCGATAATGAGGATTCGCGATGAAAAGCTAGCGATCTCGATCCATTCTTAAAGTTCTACGATCTCAAGAGGTCGGGTCTTGTTGCACATTGATGAGGCTTTAGCCCCATCTCTCCCCAGAAGTCGCCTCAAGTAAGTTCTCATACCTTGTCTTGTCGATTCATTTTTGAGTTAGCATCAAATTTGCGTGGGTGTTGATTCTATCTTTGGAATTAGTAGGTGGCTACTCATTTGAAGGTTTGGCAAAGGCCAAACTAGCGAAAGTCATGCCAGCGGCAGGGATTACAAAGGCGGGTAACTTCCTCACATTTGAGCGAGTGAGATTGCGGGGTCGAGTCTTATTAATGGCCGAGGCCGTGAAGCTCAATCGATTTGAAGCATACCACGTCGTGCGATGCAGTAGAAGGTAGAAAGATAATCAAAGCGACTTAGCCCGGTGGCGAGAGCGCCGGGAGGTTCGAGATGGCTGCGGGTTGTCGCGAGCGACTTGATGGAGCGGGGCGAGTTGCGATGCGCGTGAACCGGATGGTTGGGGATGAACTTTGCCTGCATCCGAGGCGAGCTTCGGGAGTCTAGGAAGAGCTGGGATGCAATCAAAAGCTGACTGCGTGATAAGATAGCGACGTTGAATGGGGCTCGTCGCGAAGTACTTGAAACTGCGCCGGTAGGCGTGGACGAGAATCTTGCATGGCTGCGTGAGGACCTTCGCAAACAAATAACTTTAGTAGTGGCTTTCAGTGAGATGAAAGTTATTTATTGGAAGTGATAGAGGCTTGTACTCGATAAGGTTCTGGGTGGCTTTAGGAAGAAGGTTGTTAATGCCTATTCGGCACGGATTTCAACTTTGACCTTCCCGAGGAGGATGAGGGTCAAAGGTCTTTCTTTGATTATTGCGGAGAGCCAGGGCACCTCTTTGGCCAACTCCTTCTTCCTTGTCGATCCTCATCGATCTGCTGATCTCACGTCGACTTTTATACTTTTTTTACATATATATTTTTGTTGGGCACAGGGCCTAAGACATCACATTAGCCTTTTCCTTAATGAATACTCATTTTCACTTTTATTTCTTTCGCCTCTACTTATGCTCTTGTGTTACTGTAGGCAAGATAGCTGAATTGAGCGTAAGATCAAGCCAGTTGAGCTCTTGGTGGCGTGAGCTGGAGTGGAAATTTGTACTTTGGTAGATGGTCGTTGAGTGCGCGTGGCTTTGAGGGCGAGTAGTTGAGCCCTCCAATTGGGGCTGCTTCAGGCTCAGGTGAGTGCATGCCTTGAGTTGAAATAACTGTTTGGATTGACTCATGAGTAACACGTCACGAGTTGGGTGGTGCTAAGCAGGCCCGGGTGGGTTCGCGGTGAATGGCTGGTTGGAGGCGCCTCTTGAGGTGCGCATGGCTGGCGAGTGGTTGAGCCTCGATCAAAGGCGAATCTGCGGGCTCCCAGTCGACATTGCTGAGGTGAGGCCAGTTCTGGTGCATGGCACAGTGCCAGAATGGTTGAGCTCGTCAATGCTATTTCTTTAGGCTCAAGTCGGCTTGTTACTGAAATTTGGCCAGTTCATTAGGTTCGTCAAACTGTCTTGAGTAAGATGAACTTCGTCAAAGTGAGCTATTGGGCTCTGAGCGCTAAGGCCTTTGTGGCGATCCCGGCTGGTGATCGACTCATTAAGGCTGCGTGGCTTTGTCGAGTAGATGAACTCGTCGAGTGAGGCCTGCGGGCTCCGGGCGCTAAGGCCTTAGTGGCGATCCAGCCTGAGCTGATCTAACTCATTAGGCTGCGTGGCTGTCTGAGTAGATAAGGCCCAAATCGAGTATTTCACCCAGGCTGGGCGCTGAAGCCTTGGTGGCGTCAAGCTGGCGTCGACTCATTAAGAAATTTCGCGTGGCACAATGCGAGTAAGATGAACTCGTCGAAGTGAAGCGGGCTCGGTATTTGAGGCCTTGAGTGAGGTGATCCGACTGGTGATCGACTCGATAAAGGCTGCGTGCTGTGCAGTGGATGGGCTGTCGAAGTGAGCCTCTTGCTTGGGCTCTGGGCGCTAAGGCCTTGGTGGCGATCCGGCTGATGATCTGACTCATTGGGTTCGTGAAGCGTGCGGAGTGGATGAACTCGTCAAAGTGAACTCTTTGGGCTCCGGTGGCCCCAGGGCCTTGGTGGCGATCGAGCTGAGGCGATCTGACTCGTTAAAATTTGCAGTGACGTCTGATGGAATGAACATCGAGAAGTGAGGCCTCTTGCAGACTCTGAGGCGACGAGGCCTTGGTGGCGATCCGACTGGTGATCGACTATTGAGTTCGTGGCACAATGAGTAAGAATGAACTGCGATCAAAGTAATTTACTACGTGTGGCCATTCGACTTGATTTTCTTGGAAAGGTGTGGCGTCTTTAATGTCTTTGGTTAGCGGAGAAATTTGAAAGCGTTTGCGGCACGAATTTAAAGTGCTTTGGCCAACTTCTTATAAATGGCGACTTCATTGCTATGGAGTTTATACTTTGGATATTCTTATAACTTACAGTGCGTGCTTGTTTCGAGATGAAGCGTCGAGTTTGATCGCGTCTCGCCCAGGGATCACACGAAGATCCTAGTTAGTTTGTTGGACTTAGTGTGGGAGTTATGTTTTTCCCTAGTCTCACTGCCAAGTCATGTTATTCACAACTTAGGTGGCTGAGAATGTGTCTGGAGAGAGCGGCGCATTTCTTGTGCGCCTTCTCAACCCTACATTCTTCTTTTCTCTTCTCCCCCTTTCGTCTCTTTCTCCTTCTCTTCCCATTCTCTCTTTCTTCCTTTCTTCTTTTCTTCCCATCTCATTCTCCCCTTTTTGTTTCTTCTTTTCTTCCACATCTATTTTTCTTCCTCTTGCTAAACTCCTTCAATCCACTTTTTCTTCTTCTCCTCTTTTCCATACGTTTTCCTTTCCTCTTTTTCTTCTGAAGTTTTTTTTTTTTTTTGAGAGCCCCACTTTATGCTTTGTGTGGCCAAGGTGTAGGTAATGGCTGATTATGCTTGAATGTAATCAGTTGGAATAAAGAAAAGACTTTTCTTTTATGGCTGACTTTCTCATTATTGCATGTAATTTTTAGGCATTATATGTTTGAGTTGCTTGTGACGTCTAACAAAATAACTAGTAAATGGTCGAATCGTTAACTGAAAATTGATCAAATCTCATTTAAGATTACAAACCCAAAGTCTCTTGATAAAAACGTTTAAGATGTTCGCATTCTGGCATCTTTGTAAAATTTTCCCCTCCTCTGTTTTGGAGCTCGTAATTGCACAGTGGCATTTCGAGATATGATGTAGGGGCCTTCCAGGTTGGGGCAGGTTCCCGTAATAACGGATTCTTCCTTCTTTGGCGGGAGCTTTAAGACTAAATCCGGCATGTAGCTCACATGGGTTTGGCTTTTGGTTGTAGTACCTCGTAGTCTTCCTTTGGTAGTCTTGTATGCACCAGAACACCGCTGATTTTCATCTAAAGTCAGGGTAGACGGAGAGCCTCGTCATTGTGCTCAGTTGTTGCTAACTACGATCCTTGGGGACTTTGTCAGGCCTCGACCGAGACTCTGCTTGATCTTGAAGAGTGAGTGAATGGGGTTTCTCGGGTTCTTGACTTACGTGTTAATCTGTAGGCCGTGTACCTCGAGAATTATTCTGCATTTCCTTGAGATCTTCGATTTGGTCTTGGCGGGCCTTAAGGGTTCGATGGTGACTTGACTGTCGGATTAGGCTGCGGGATGTGTTGGAGGCAGTAATAATTCTTAATTAGAGCTCGGCACAATCTGAATTTGGCGTTGTCAAATTGTTTCCGGATTGTCGGAGCACGGAGGGGCTCTTGGGATCCTGAGAAGCACACGTATGATGGCTGCTCACAAAATTCTGCGTATCTTCTCTCCTTACGTGATTGTGGCTAAAGGCTGTTTCAGTTGCCAGTGAGTAATCTGCTGCTGACGATGATGAATTTACATTGGCGCTTCGGCGGAGGTCGGTATGTCGAGCCCCATTGTTGGAAAGGCTGAGGGGCGTGATTGGCCCGTCGAGGCTATGATGGGAGCGTGAGATCTTGGCGTGCTCTGGCCGGATCTTGCATTTCTTTCTT
Organism: Tetrastigma voinierianum; assembly: GCA_016808115.1. Lineage (NCBI taxonomy): Eukaryota > Viridiplantae > Streptophyta > Magnoliopsida > Vitales > Vitaceae > Tetrastigma > Tetrastigma voinierianum. The sequence continues at coordinate 680,144 of JAEQBH010000118.1, forward strand.
GGGTCGGTTGCGTCTTTGGAGTATTGCCAGGCCCGAGTGGTATCCTGTCTCAGGGCCGCTGCACCCGATGCTTTCGAGCTCAGGTGGCGGTTTCGCATATGACCTTCGTGTACTTCTCATAGCATGTATTCGTGTCTTTTCCGCGATGCACTTGCTGCAGGATTGGTGTGAAGAAACCTGCCTCTGGGCTTCCCTTATGATTGGCGGAACACAGACCTCGTCCTTTATTTTAGATTTGCTTCTTTCGGGTCGTCGGGTAGATGTCCATCTATTATATAATCCCAAGTGGGGTCCGTCCCGACTCGGCTCGGCGGACCAGGCCTGGAGGCGGCTCTCCGTGCGGAGATCGATGGGGGCTGCGCGGTATTCGATAGGTGTTGACTGCGGGGTCTTCTTGGCAAGGCACGTTTATGAAGCTTTACCAGGCGTGGTAAGGGAGTTCTACGCTGCGGGACATGTCGAGCTGAACCGGCTGCAATTTTTGATAAATCTCGTACCTTTTGGAGGTGTAGGATCATCCTTCCACTTTTGGCCTCGTAGGTGTCTTGTTATCTTACTACCCGGTGGGGTCGGCGCGGGACCTGGTGGTCGGCTTCCGATCAGATGGGCGGGTTGGTGCTGCGACGTAAGCCCGCGTCCGACTGGCCAGTCCGACAAGAAACGGGGGCGGTTTATTCCTTTAGTTATCGTTTTATTAAATTTTATTTTCAAAAGTGTTGCGACGAATCCGGCAGGCAGAATGGCGGATTCGAGCGAGTCCGGTTACTCAGGCGATTTTCATTTATCTTATCAAAACATTTTATTAATTCATTTAGTTGCGAAGCGGTTTCGAGTTTTGGAAGCGACCCGTAATCATTTACAAATATAAAGCAATTGGTGAGCGTAAACATTAACAAAATCATTCACGAAGAAAAAGCATTCATATCTTTCCAGAATGATACACAAAAATCAAGTTTAGGGGTTTAACCCTTATGTTTACAAAACACCACTTGTTCGAGATGATATGCAGTTCCGGGTATTGTTATGCGCCTATCTGCAAGTACTTTCTCCTATGACTGCGCTCTGCGCGATCTTGGGCTTCTTCTCTTTCTTTTCGATACGCAACGTATAGTTAAAACTACACCTTCGCATTTTTTCATGCCTAGTGGTTATACGAGTTCTATTCCATATTCAATTTAACTTGGCAAGCATTTATCATTAAGCATACCTAATATATCAACATATACTCATGCTTTCAATGTACCAATCATTTCTTGTATCATATCATATCATGCATTTCAATGCAACAATTCATTTCATGATATTCACATATCCGTAAAAATATCTCATTACACAAATCAACGTTGGCTATTTCACCTTGACGCTATTCGATTCACAATTTAAACGGATTCATTTGATGAATCGCGCTTGTATCGTCGGTAATGTGCTTGCTCATTTCTGATTATCTCCCATCATGATGGATGCCGTTTGGTGCATCGGCCGCGTGGTATCACTTGACCGGTCTCCCATCATCGAGGATCTTAGTTTGGTGCATCCCGAGCCGCGTGGTATCGATTAAATGCCATACGCCGTCATGGATGCGGGTTGGTGCATCGCGAAGTGGGACATTTCTTGATACCATGCGCCATCATGCGGATCTTGGAATTAATGCATCCGCGAAGTGGGACGTGGGTAATTCGGGGTGCCTTTGTGACGGATGTCGATTGGTGCATCCCGTAAGGCGATTCATTTGGTATATTATTCACTTCACAATTAGACGGATTAGTTTGGGTGAATCCGAGTCTTTATCATCGATCGGTTATCGATTATCATTGATCTCATATTCACTTTCTATTATCTTTGAAGACATACTCGATCTACATAAATGTATCACATACTCATTCATGAACTTCGATACATGTTCTCATTCCATAGTTAATTGGTAGGCTTCATACGTCGCGAATTAAGGATAGAGTCGAAGAACAAACCAATTATCAATTAGTTTCTTTCGATGTCAATCCTAGGCTGGGTTATGCGTCTTCACCCGCACAGTCGAATCTGATTTATTCACTCATAGTGATTATCTGAGAATAATCGTACTAAATGAATATACGTTGGGGCAAGCAAAGCTTTGCTTAGGGGCGATGAGTCTGATACGTTTTGGCTTGGAGCTCAATTCTTATTCCCTAGCAAGGTCTACTTTACTTAGGAAATTGGAATCATTCCAATCGGATTATCAGAACTAAAGTTATGGCATTTCATGCCAACCCGATAAATTCTGGAATTACACTTGGGGACTGTTTGTATTGCACTCATTTTCCGGGGTCTTAACTTCATGTGTTTGACTCTAGGTCATTATACTATTTTAAAGCTAAGGTGCTAAGGGTTCTATTCCAACTGGAATCACCCGATTCGAACATAGAAACTCAAGATCACGTCACGAAGCAGCCGGATACTCTATGTTCAAGATTTGGAACGGAATTTGGCTTGCACATAGCCCCCACTTTGAGTGAATTTTTAGGCCACTTAGGTTCAGAATTTGGCAATGCCTATTCTTTAAGTTTTGTTCTCCTTGAAGTCCTATTTTACGTAGCCAACTTGAATCATTTGAATCGGATAAGAAATGAAGCGAGTTATAGCCCCGAAATATGAAAGCTGGTGACCCAGGAAGCGAAACGGGTTAATGCCCAGGGTACATGTCTAACTTGTACTGTACAAGTTGACCAAATGACAGAACACAAGATGTACCAGTACAAGTTCAAATTGTCTGGGGGTACAAGTCTCAAAGTGCCAGTGTGTATTTTTCCCATTTTTCATACGCACTGCATCCCAAACCAAACCTATACTTCATATACACTTCAAAATCATTTTCAAATTCATCTTTTTAACCTCGATTATCCTCAAATCATCTTTCAATGGATATCTTTCTTCCAAATTCTTTCTTGAATCACTTTAAAAACCCCCTTCTAATATGGGTTATGACCCATCTCAGGCAACCATGATGATTAGTTAGGGTTTATTCTGAAATACGCTTCAGACTCTCGATTAACTACATGGATCCATCCTAAAGAGAGGATTCTAAGTTATCGTCTTGTACCATATGGGGTTTACCCACCCAACACTACTCCAGCCAAGTTAAGGGTTTGTGTGGTCTACTTCCCACAAAAGAGCCTAGACAAAGGAGGACCATTCTCCAAAACAAAGCCTTAGGAAATCAAAACACACTTGATCCTAAGATGAATACATACCTTGGTTTTGATCTTCCTCTCCTTCTCCTTCTTCTTCCTCTTCTTCCTCTTGTTCTCTCCCTTCTTCTCCTCTCACACGGTTTTTGCTAGGGCAAAATTGGAGACCAAATGAATTTTAGCTTTTGTTTTCCATTTTTTATATTTTCAACTTTTCATAAATTGCAACTAGCCCTCGTATCTTTAATTTTGCAATTCAACTTGTTTTTATTTCTACTATGGCCTATCTCTTCTCCTTTTTGATTTTTATACCCCTTATGAAATCTAAATTTTATCCCACTTGTTCTAGTGCCAAAATTCGGGTTCCTTAAATTTGCTACATTTCGCCAATTTGTCGATTCTTAGATTTTCGGAGAAGAACGAGTTTAGCTCGATTCGTACCCGAATATATAATGAAATTATTATAAAGAATTCTAGGGTATTTTGAGGCGTTACATTGAGGGCCGCTATGGCCCCGGCCTCATACTCGGCCTGCGTTGTTGGGCTTGAAATGAGCACAGTCTGCGTGCTGATGTCACATTCATACGGAGAGGTCGGGGATTAAGGCTACTCCGTTTCCGCATGCGTGAGGCTCCATCTACGAGTTTCGGATGGAGAGGTCATTCATTGTTTGGCGTTCTCGGCGAGTTCATTGAGGTGAATTCCATGTGAGAGTCGGCTAAGACCGCCCTTTATTGCCGGTTTAGCTTGTATCGATGTCGAACTTCGCTCGACTCTATGGCCCGTTTCATCTGACCTTCGGAGGTCTCGGTTTATGTAACACTTGCTTCATCGGGTGTGCATTTGGAACTTCTATGGTATGAGCACGGAAGTAAGGCGGGTTCCGTCTGCTTAGTTACCAAGGCGAAATTAAGTTTCTCCATCATGGTGCCTGCTCCTGCAACTCCTCTCAACCAGAGGCTGATAGTAAGGCGGGTGCTTTGCACTCGTTCTTTGTCTCGACGAGGATAATAGCTGGTTGAGAAATACCGATGCGGCTAAGTATAGAGTAGGAGCTCCCCGCTTGTGGGACTTACTAGAATGGGAGGAGAGCTCGAATGTTTTCAAGGCGAGAATGCCTCTTCACACTTGTCCCATTGAAAGGCCTTGCGGGACTTGGAAGAGGGTGGCATTTGTCACTTGCCACGGATCACGAATCGGCCGGCGATCCTTCGTCGGCGAACTTCCTTTATACGATGCGCGAAGGCGTAACCGAGAGCCATGACCTTTATCTTGTGCGGATTTGCCTCAGTTCCTCGGTGGTTGACTATGAGCCCGGGAATTTTTCAGGCGATACTCGAAGGCATGGTGGATCGAGTTTCATGTTGTAATTTCACTGAAAATCTGGAGCGCCTCGGATAGATGAGCTATGTGGAGCTAGGCGCGGTGGATTTTCTGACATGTCATCCCCATGTACCTCCGTAGTTGTGCCCTATGCAGCCACGGAACATGCGATTCGCAACCTGCGATCGTGGCTCTGCGTTCTTGAACTCGAGCGGCATCACCGCGATATGATAAGTTCCTGTGGCGCGTGAATGAGGTCTTTTTGCTGATCGCACGAATTACATCTTGATCTGGTTGTAGCGGAGAAGGCATCCATAAAGCGGGGAGTTCATGGCGTGATAGCATCTCACGATGAGGTCGATTGACTATGAGAAGGAAGCTGTCCCTTTGGGCGCGCTTTGTTGATGTCGAGTGAAGTCGATCTCCAGTCGCCACTTCTTGGTTGCTTTTAGTAGTGCGAGCGTTGGCTAGCCATTCGGATATTCTACCTCCACGATCGCTCCCGGCTGAAGGGTTGCTAACTTCCTCGATTGATGGCTTTTTATCTTTTAAGGCGTGAAGCTCCTCCTCTTTTTGTTTGATTGGCTTGAAGGATGGGGCGGCGTTTGCTTTGTGAGTGATTACAGGTAGGATCGATTCCTCCCATGTCAGCTTCTTTGCATGCGAAGGCGTCTTTGTTACGTCTTAAAAAATGGATAAAGGGGTTTTTGAGGTCTTAGCTGGCTTGGGCCGATATAGGCAAGATGTTGGTCGTCGTCCAGCCCGATGGGTTCTGGCGGATTCTTACGAGGGCTCGGTCGGTGAGCACCTCGTCCAGCGTGTCGAGCTCATCGGTATATGTTGTCGGTAGTTTATTTCATGGATCTTGCGGGTAGCATTCCTGGCCCTCGTTAATCTCTCCGAACCATTCCTGCTCCGGGTTGATGGGAACTTGATCATCATGTGAATGCAGCGGAGGGGATGGCTTGTGTTAGGAAGTCACGCTTTAACCAACATGTTATAGCGGTGGGCGTCGATGGGAACATCTTGTCGTGGTATTATTCGCTAACATCAAGGGGATCTCGAGTGATCTGGGTGTATTGGGCTAGGGTAATACCTTTTCCCCAAAGAACCCCTGCAGATGAGTGTTGACGGGTTCCAGGTTTCTTAAGTGCCCATTTGCTCGGTGTGTGAAGATGATATTCTTTGAACTCAGTTGTCGATTAGGACCCGATGAAGCTGTTTGTTGTATGGCTAGCGCGAACACTACGGTGGAGTCGTCCTTGAGGGTGTTGACAGCATCCCTCGGATCTGATCGGAGAATGTGATGGACATGTCGGTAGCGGTAGTTTAGACCTTTGCTTGTATTTACTATCTCTGTTGACGATCTTTGCGTGAATGGGCATTCAGGGTTGGTGAGACTCCCACCATCCTGTGAATCCTCCCGAGATTACTGGATTTAGGGGTTGTTGGTCTTGAGTCGTCGATTACCTTGAGGTGTGTGAGGTGGTTCCTGGCGAGGCGAGATTTGTTGAGCTTGATTATGAGCTTTGATTTCGGGACAGCGTCAGCCTTTCTTGTAGGTATTAGTGCTCCCATTTCTCTCTTGAGTTGTCGCGATCGTCCGTGCGGTGTGTCAGTAGTCCTTATGGAACTCGTAGTACTTGGAGTTGTCTCTTTGTTCGCGAGTCGACTTCATTTGAGTTGGCGCCTCGGGAGGCTGTTCGTTTCGTACTTGGCATAGGACTGGCGTCTGAGGTACATTGAGTGGGTGGCAGCGAGGCGAATAAGTCAGCCGTGCTTTCGGTTGCGGTGGACCAGACGATCTCGAGGTTCCCACGCCTTTTCGGGGCCAGATTCGCCATCCTTCTTCGGAGACCTTTTTCTCGGTCGTTTTATTACGGCTCTTGGGGCTTCGTCCTCATGGCTTCATGCAATCTGCTTTTTCTTTATGAGTGGAAGCTCTCTTCTTTGGATATGAGGGCTTCTTATTTTGATAACTCTTCTCTGCTTTGCAAGCACATAGCCCATGCTTTCTTGGGATTTTGGAGATGGAAAACATGAGTCTTTCATTGCACCCACAAGCGGCGATGAATGCAGTGATCAGCGAACTTCTGTAGGGTATATCTACCTTTAGAGGGCTGCGGCATTGAATCTTTGGACTATAAGACCTCGGGCTTTCTTGCGAGCTCTTTGTTTGATGGAATTCGACGGATGATAACCCCGAAACTCTATCTGTCACAGCCCCGATGGAGTGAGAGTGGAATGGATGGATAGCTCCTGGATGAGGAGATTGTTGACGGCGGTGGAAGCCTATTAAACCATGCAGTGACACTTTTGGGTGATGAAGCTATCTTGGATCTTGATACCGTGACTCAGTTGGTTTTATAGTGTTGAGATGATCAGTGGATCTAACCATGAAACATGCTTTCCACTTGTGGCATCACAATTCTTTGGGAAGAGAGTGACACCTAAGTGTGAAGATTAGTTTGTTGTATAGTATATAGTGTGGGCGTCTCTTCCTCTTGTGGTGACTCATGTTTGAGAAGGCTCTTGAACCTCTTTAACTCACGTGATGGTTCTCTGTCTTGTTGAGGGATTCATGTGATTCTTTGTTCAAATCATGCTCGGTGCTTGGTGCCTCCTCTTCAGGGGCCGGTTTTAATGGTGCACCCCCATCTGAGTTAGACTGCCGCTTCTTCAGCGAGGCATCTCAGAATGTGGATTATTGCTGCGGGAGAAGTTGTAACCTTCACGACTAAATCTGCAGTGATGGGTGTCTCTGTGGGCGTTGCATCTACTTGGTAAGTTGCTGCAACTCTTGCTCCGGGCGTCGGTTGGTGAAGCGGGCGCTTCTCAGCCTCGTTAAACGTGTTAGCTGCATTGCTTCCTAACGTCTGGAGGTGACACTACTGCGTTACTGGTTGGTTACATCCTTGGAGGATGCTTTATCACTGCTTGTTCGTCGATACCATGATAATTGAGAAATCGATTATATTTGTATAAGGCTGTCGTTCACGGGCCAACATTGATGATGCTTTTCAAGCGGCTGGGTTGGGAGCGTGTTGGGGTCGGTGGGGCGGAACCAGCCCATTGTGGAATTTAGTCCCGAAGGCTACGGATCGTATGGGTTTGAAATGGGATCATTTGCCAAATCTTTGATGAGAAGCTGGGCGGTGGCACTCCTGCGCGGCAAGAAAGAAGGGGGTCGGCGGGCCGCTAATGGCCACTCCGATCACTGAAGTCAGGTTCTTCTTGAAAAAGAGGAGAGCCTTAGAGGGCGAATGTTGCGATATGTACGCGTATGAGTATGCGTGCTGCGTAGATGGGGTGGCACTTTATGTTATAGTAGATGTTACCGAGTTGGATGGTGATTAGGATTCATTCCCATTGGATGAGATATTTCTTGTTATTATCGGTGCTCCAGTTTGGTAAAGGATATAGAAAGAAGCGGATTTATTTGGGATAATCTTATTTCCCTTAGGGGATCGGTTTGATGATGAAATTTGTTATTATCTTTCTTTCATATTGATGAGATTTGGTTGGATTCTGAGGATAATATATTGTGGGGATTATTATTCCCCACTTATCTTTAGAGACTTCCCATAATCGGCTTTGGCGGCGGGTTGGACCTTCGATACAGGATGGCACGAAGGCGAATCTGCGGCGTGAAAGGCACGAATGCTTGATGGGTATGTCTACCAGCCGGGGTTTAGTGAGTGGGCCTGCGTGTTTCGTTGGGTCGGCCTCTTTCTTGGGCCTGGCGAGTGGGCATGTGAGCCTTATTTTTTAAACCCTATCAGTTTTTATAGAAAATAATCTAGCAATTGGTATCATAGTAACTTTAATTAATATTGAAGCTGTCAATTTTATTTTATTTTTTTTTATTTTTTGGGTTTGTTCGTGTTTATTCCTGTGATCAACCATATTGGGAAAGTTTTAAAAAGAGTTATTTATTTTTCAACGGAACTGTTATCGGAAGAAACTGTTTTCCTAGAATTTTCTTTTCTTCATCCCTTTCTCGATTCCAATCGAACCAATGATTTTATTGACTGAAATTTCACCACAGTCGGTAACTTTTTTGTCAAGCCGATCATGTTTCATATGAAGACACTTTTACCAAAATCAAGAAATTGAAATTATCTTGAAATATGGAGTTTGTATTTTGATCAGATTAATTGTGTCACACGATTGACGTTTGAAATTGAAAAGTATAAAGAATTGGGACCACTCACATTTAGATCCCTATTTTCCATAGAAACCCAAACACTTCTCCCATAATAATTGGTTTGACTTTTGATAATTTGGTTGGAACCCACATGTTTCCTTCGACCACTTATTTTCTATTAATTGAAAATTGAAGGAATACTTGAATAAATTAAATGAAAATCAATGCCATTTAAAAAAATTATGATAATAATAAATAAAGGAAGGAATTTTAAGTGTATATATATATATATATATATATATATATATATATATATATATATATATACTATATATATATATATATATATATAAATGAAATAATAAATCAATATTAATGGGTTGGGTTTCTAGTTTCAAAATTTTTCAAAAATCAAACTTTTTGGAAAAAATTTACCCTATTAAAACATTAAATTTGATCTTGGGACAAAATTGAATATTTTACCCAATTATGCAATAATTTAATTTTTTTTTCACATATTGTTTTTGCAATTTATGTTCATGCTATTTGGATTATTTATAGCATTATGTTGTGAATATAATTATTTTCTTGCATTTGGGTGAAATTGAGAAATATTGAATGCTTATGAACTCGCCGCTTCTGAGTTTGAGCATATAAGATATTCTTGAAATTGATGTTGCAACGGTTAGTTCTCCCATCTTGTTCATCAATTTTGCTAAGATCTATACGGATAGTGAAATTGTCCTATCAATGACTTTGTTATTTGGTAGAATACTTAGTTTGATGAAGAGATTTCATTAAGTGTCATGAACCATGTAATTTTACTACCTTATTGGTGGGAAATTGATGCATTTGGTTATGACAGCTGGTGAATTGCTCTTACCCGTGTATGAGTTTTTTTTTGTATTTTATAGACTCTAACATTTGGTGATCACTATTGTAGGTCATTTGGTAAGCCGAAGAATGGAGCAATTTGCATGTCTTTGTTTTACATATATTTTTGACAATGCTCTCTTGTTTATTCTTTAGCTTTAAGCTTTCCTCAGTTTTCTGCCATCACGAAACTTAATGGGACTAATTACAAGCAATGGGTTAAATCTCTCATGATAAATTTGACGATTATGAAATTGAACTTGGCTAGGTTGAACTCCTCGAAACCTTCCATTCTTGAGAGATTACGCAGAGTGAGGAAAAAGTCCTATAGGGATTTGTAGGTATTCTAATAGTTGTTGTTTGATCATGGATAATCATATGGAGGACTCTATTTATGAAAGCATTCCCAAGATTGAGAATGCAAAGGAGTTCTTGGATGCCTTTGGTAAGAAATACACAAAGTTCTTGAAGAATGAGCTTACGAAGATACTCTTGCTCACTTTCTATGATAAGGACAGTGGGGTATTTGAATGATAGATACGAGGACCGTGATAAAATATTAGTTTATTCTGACAAGATTCGGAATAATTTGGTATGGGTTGCATGATTACATGTTGTTTGGTTGATCATGGGGACTTTGCTTTCGTAGTTTGACAGTATAAGTCCAGTTGTAATGCTCAGAAGGAGCAATGGACCATTGAAGAGATGGCCTCTGATCCTCGTAAGGAGGAGGATTTGAAGAGGAGAGATCAGGGGTATTTATGTGGTGACTACCCAAGGCAGTGGGGGTCAAAAAAGAAAGTATCCTTATAATAGAGCTTCCAATGAGAAGAAGTATGTCAAGAAGCAGAATACTAGTGTCAAGGGTAATAACAAGAATGTGCCTTGTACTTCTAATGCCCCCAAGAATGAGGGCTTTAAGAGAAAATGCAACTATTGCCACAAGTTTGGGCATAAGAAGATAGAGTGCAGGAAGTTGAAGGCGGATTCGGAAAATAAAGGTGATGATAGCGAGGAGTCCCGACTAGTCGGGAGGCGTTACATGTTCATGGAAAACGACACAAGAGTTTAAGTTGTTTCTTTAGGAATTATTAGATTGCATCTTAATATAGAAATTTTTTTTATTTTTTTGCAAAATGTGGTGTTCATACCCTCTATTAGAAGAAATTTAATATATGTACCTATTTTGGATATACTTGGATATAATTTTCTTTTGGAATTGGAAAAGTTAATTTATATCGAGGAAGCTGACTGATGATTAATGATGGAACACTTTATGAGAATATTTACTGATTAGAGTTGTATAGTTTGCTTTCTTTTTCTCCTATTGTTAATACTGTTAGTAGGACCAAGCATTTGGGATTGAAAGAAAAGTCTTCTATTATTTGACACAAGCAGTGAGTCCTATTTCCAGAAGAATGGAGAAATTAATTTAGGATGAGATTCTTTCGGATATTGATTTCTCAGTTTTGACACACACATTACTAGTAAAGTCTATTCTAGACTCCGTATGAGTTATGGTCAGCGAGGAAAGAAGCTTTAGTCTTCGTCACTTCCATGTTGGGGCTGCGAGGTGGAAGTGAGGGTGTATAACCGCGATCTAAGAGCTTGGTCAAGACCATAAGTGGGTACTTTGTTGGTTATTGTGTGGGATTAAGAGGTTCCAGGTTTTATTGCCTGTCGCACACCACTAGAGTGATTGAGCTATCTATTTTGAGGATGATATTGGTACAAGCTAAGGGCTAAGAGAAATTGTGTTGAAGGAACATCAAGTTTTTATTCCTGTGCCTATTGCTTCCGCTCTGATCTCTAGCCTTGTTGTTTACTAGCATCTAATGGCCACTCCTAATAATGAACCAATTGAGGAAGTAAACCTAGAAGTTCCAAAAATCCATTTATAGTCAAGCGGCTTATGCTTGTATCTCGGGTTTGATGAAGTTACATCAGCATAATCGGTTTTAAGGAGAACATCTTCGATTAATGCATATATATGAAGGCTAGTGGGAGCAAATGAATATTCTTGGTTTTATATGTTGATGATATTTTGCTTGCAGCAAATGATATTGACTTGTTGGTTGAGACAAAGCAGATATTGTTTGGCCATTTTTGATATGAAGGATCTTGGGGAAGTATCTTATATCTTAGGGTGACCTTGAATCGGTCGGGTTGACTGACGGTCGACTGCGGAACCTCGTGGATGTCGGGTAACCTGAGCACGGCTCACTAAAATCGGGTAGAGTCTCCTTTGTGCAGGGGAGCTGCCGAGTCTGAACGTCCCCCGAAAAGATTAACATGACCACCACTTAGGGTCCATATGAAAGAGTAAAAATGGCCACTTGGGCTCGTAAATGATACTCATGAGAATTCGTCGACTATATACCAATAGTTTAAAGTTATTACAATACTTTTAACGAAACATATATCAAAATTTAAAGTTTAATACATGTTCTACCAGCGAATACCAAAGCCCGCAGACGGCTTTCTTCTAAAGCGGTCTCTAGTGGCGCCGTCTCTGTCACGATCCACCATGCACGAAATAATGGTCCCTCGGCGGGTAGGCAATGCCAGTGGTGGAATTATCCTACATAGGTTACTCCCACCCTAGTGCACATGCAATGATTCAACATAAACACTCGAGCAAATACGCTTGATCTTACTCGAATGTTTTACATGCCCGATCCGTGTCTCGAGTCCTCATGAGCTCCCACACATACCTAATCCCAAATGCGAGAAAAACATCGTTTCATTTCTTTCATGCCATGCACTCACACAATTTTCGGTTGCCTGGTGTTTTTATATGAAATGCATTATGCCATTTCAAACCACATATGTGCCACTATATCAATTGTGCATATATTAACAAAATTACATACATACCACATGTTATTTGAATTCACATCAATAACATCAAAATTAGCACACCAGGCTAATCGATAGTCCGTTCAATGACACACCGCATTATATTTTTATAACTCACTCATGTTAACACATTTAATTATATATGCATTAACAATTTCTTTCACCTGATTGACCATCGATTCAAGAAATAATTTGCTTCTGACACACACGGACCATTTCGGTCAAACGAAAGCAGGCCCATTTTTAACGGTCCACTAAACTAACGATAATTTGGCCACATGACCCGCTCACTATCAGTTCCACTTTGTGGGCAAAAATCAATATTACACTTCACGCCCCGAACACCAAACCCATAATTTATTGTGTAAATTATCACACAACCACCTAAAGTAGTCCCTACACTGTCCAAATCGGGTTCAAATATTCTGACGGTCGATCCGAGTTTTGGGACTATGGAAGAATGGCCACTCAGCGGCCTCGAATCAATGAGCTTCATTAGCAAAAACACTTAAAGGGTTAAATCAAGTAGGAGAAAACCCTGCCTCTTAGAGTTGTCGGAACTCCACCGTCGATGTCACGCGTAGCCCTCATTTGCGTAGATGCGACTTCTTCTTCTTTCCGTCGAGGCAAGCCCGGTCGAGCAGTGGGAAATCACAGAAGTCCTTGCTTTACTCTCTAAAATCGCACATCTCGGCCCTTGCTTGCGTTTTCTACAATTTTTTGGAGAAGAAAACTATTCATTTTTTGTCTTATACTCATTTAACTTTCCAATAATTCCATCCATGTCCCCAAGTTTTGGATTTTTGACACATGGCTTAATCTAAGCCATTCATTTCCATCATCTCTTTAATCATGCAACATGTGTCACATGAGTACATATAGTAGGTGACTTTTGTCACATCACATGTCTTTCTAAAGACAGTTTTTGACACGAGCCTCAATTTGAAAAAAAGTGAAATTGACATCACGAATTGACGAAGTCGACGTGGTAAATTTAGATTTAAGTGAAAGCGATTCAACGGTGAGTCCCAGTTTCGTCATCGAGATCTGCAAAGTGCTGGATTTGACGGAAATTACCATTTTGCCATTTGAAAAATTAGATTTTCTGGGGGTTTCACATTTCTCCCCTTAAAAGAATTTTGTCGAAATTCACACATACGCATCGACGCGTGCATATGTAACCTGCCCGATCCTTGCTTGGTGTCACGAACATTGACCTTTCCAGGTCACAATCAGCGACGATCCGATGGTAGTCAACCTAATCCATATCATGAATGACGTCATATCAAAACCCTTCTTGTATACTTTGACACCCAATCTGATTTTCGATAGATCAGTCTCGAAGTGCTCTGACTCACATCCACTCAACTCTAAGTCTACGTGATAGCCATGACCGTGTGTTTTCTCTCTCGGGCAACAGAACTTTTCGGCCTACACTGCGAGTCTCTTACGTCCACACAGAAATTTCGGACATCTCCACGGGTCTTTTACACCCACACAAAAATTTCGGATATCTCCACGGGTCTCTTACACCCACATAAAAATTTTGGATATCTCCACGGGTCTCTTATACCCACACAGAAATTTCGGATATCTCCACGGGTCTCTTACACTCTGCAGAAGTGAATCTCCGCGGGTCTCTTACCCACCTGAGTCGGGATATCTCCCCGGGTCTCTTACACCCACACAGAAATTTCGGATATCTCCACGGGTCTCTTACACCCACATAGAAATTCGAGATATCTCCCGGGTCTCTTACACCCACAGTGGGGATATCTCCGGTCTCTTACCCACACCGAAGTGGGGATATCTCCAGGGTCTCTTACACCCACACGGGGACCCTTTACCGGATATTCTGGCGGGTCTCCTTCACTTTGAACTCCGGGCTTTTTCACGGGGATGCTGACCCACTTCAAGCTTTGCGTACAAAATAATTACTTCGTTTCCCGTTTGAACCGCCGAATTCTTCATTGGATCTGATCTAAAGACAAACTCGACCCACACTCATAGAGTGGTGAGCGACCCATCACCGTGCACCCCAGGCTGTGGCGATGTCATAGTTCACCTTGACTCGATGTGATCCCTCGAAATTGCACCGTGGCAGAATCTCGAATATCTACAACTCACGATCCGACCTGCTCAGTTGTCTCACCCATCTGGGAAGAACATCCACACAGCTATAAGGGCCTCAAACCTCTAAGCTTCAAATGTCACAGGGGTTAATGAATGAATAGTCTGCATCCCAATTTAAGCATTCTTATAGTCGACAAGTCTGAAGTGAAAGCGTGCCACGCATCAGGTTGCTGCGTAATACTTTCGGCTGTGGTACCATAGGACCATACGCCTCTAGGGACCGATCTACGCTCCATATGCCCGGGCTAGCGTGATGGTAACAGTCATCTCTGTGACGATCGGGGGTTCGGCTGCGAGCAACGTGAAGGGTCGGCCTCGACCTGCGCTACGTACATTACGGCTATGTGACGATACACGAGTCTTTGAGTCTTTGATGCGACCTCCACAGATTGATGCGGTTCCCACGACCCATCTTAGAAATTGGAGGAACAAAGCGTGTTATCGCTTGTCCAGTAGTGGTGGGAGTGCGCCACTCGAAATCTGGAATCCATCTCTGAGGGGCGATCGAGTCTCACATGCCCTTCAGGGTTGTTTGCGATGGTAGCACCATCTGCCCATCGACAGCAACCACGCTTCGTCAGATGATTGGGGCCGGGGTGTCCGCGGCAGCAGGATTCACGCGCCGGTGAGCCCGATCCAGTTGAAGTGCAGCATGTTAGAAATAACATATGCTGCCTGCTGACTAAATACCCCATCCTGGCCTTGGTCCTGATAACCTTGGCCCTGTCCTTGAGATCCTTGCGAAATTGAAGTCTTCTGCTTCTTTCCCTGATTGGAAGAAGATGGATCTTCCTTCCTTTTAGTATTAGCACCCATATCTTGGATGCCTCGTATGTCATCTAGCTTATCGCTTTATAGTCAAATAAGAGGATGATGTCTTTCTAAACAACCCAGGTCGTTTGACACCTTACTGGTTCGCTATTACACATGCTTGTGCGATAAGCGTATTTGCCGATCCTCTCTGGCCTCGTGAGGCTTCAGCGAAATTGGCCCGATGGTGCTGACCCCGTTACCTTATGGACGACCCCTGCATCTAAGCCCTCGTGGTAGCCATCTACACATGTCAAATGTTAAGTTAAGATTCTAATGCAGTATCTCTAAGGTGTAAGCGACCTCGAGACCTTGTTACATACTAAAAACATTTCATACACAATGTCCATGCATTCATAGGTAATGCAAGACAATAAGTTCATACATTAAATCATATTTAACAAATTTTTTTTTAATTTTATTTCATTAAAATTTTTATTTTATTTTATTTTATTATTATTATTTTTTTGAAAACCTCGTGAACAGTACTCATGAACATTGTTCATAAACAATGTCCCAAACAATGACTCAAAATAGTGTCCTTGTGATCAAAGCTGGGTGAGTGCACGGTGTACTGCACCCACGTAGCTAAATTTTTCGTTGAGTTTGCCGTATCTGCGCTCCGGCCGTATTGTACTAGCCTTCCCAGGCCAGTATTGTGGGTGTGCACTACGTGTCCCGCGGCCTGCGCCGGCCGTATCATGCGTGGCACGCGCAGCGTGCGATGTCGGCTAGCGAGAGTTTAATGTGCGTGGCGCCTCAGCCCTGTGTCATTGGCGCTACTGCGTCGTCTGTGGCGCCTCCCGAACCTTGTTGTGTGCTGTCTTGCGGTGATCTAGCCAGTGAGGCGGCCTCGCGCGCCTCATGTCGCGCATGCCCGCGCGGGCGGCCGTGTGTGGCCCGATCCCCGAGCCGTATCGTGGCAGCCTAGCATGCAGCTCGGCCGTATCGTGGCTTTGGTGCCTTGTTTGTGTCACGATACGATACGTGCTGTCGTGACTCAAAGTGGGAAAATGGCGATAACCCGTTCCAACTCTGCCTTTGTTTTTTTTTTTTTTCTCTCAAATTTTTTTTTCATTCTAGCTAATGGAAAACCACCCAATCTCTTATATCTATACTTATATATATATATATATATATATATATATATATATATATATATATATATATATATATATATATATATATATATATATATATATATATTTCATTTGATAGAACAAAAAATATTTATTTTAAATATTTTTTTTACGACTACATATTGTAAAACCAGGAAAAATTTGTAATACACCGTTTTTTTCTATTCTTTTCGGTAGCCTCCACTTTGCTTTACTCCTTAAATGCGATAGCTTGAACACTTTACTTGATTCACTTCACACTAAAAATTTCAAGGTTTTGGCTCTTTTTTTTTTTTTGTCTGGCTGAAATTTTTCCGAGGATTTCTAAACTCCTGATATGTTCTTGTTATTTAGACTCTTGTCCAAAATTTTTTTTTTTTTCGTTCGATTCTAGACCATTTTGTCCAAAATTTCTCAAACACTAAGGTTACATTTTCTGACCTAGTGTTTCAACATTTTCCTATGCTGATACTTTAAGCATACAAACCACGACACGGCCACAACCTGATTAGTCGCGCGCGTCTGCGTTTTCATTCCTCGAAATGCCACGAGGATGCATGATCTAACTTCGTGCCATGAGGTCTGGGTAAATCGTATACCTATGCTTTCACATTCTAAGACCATGGCCCTGGCTTCAAGTCCCGAAGCCACAAGGTACAGTGGCGCTAAATCCTTATAGGAAGCTCCCAGGTATCGTTTACCTTAACTGCGATACGGTTATGGCCTTTGAAAACCAGTGCGGTATTGGCTCGTTAACTGGAACTTCGTGGATGTCGGGTAACGACACCACTCACGAATCGGGCGAGTCTCCTTTGTAAGGGCTCACCCAGTACAAAACACATCCCAAAAATTAACAACAACCCATGTGGTCCATGTGCGAAGGTAAAGAAATGGCCACTTGGGCCCATGCATCAGTCTCACAAAAAATTACATCAACTATATACAATAGTTCGAGAGTATATCAAATTTAAAAGTTTAATACATGTTCTACAAAAGCGAATACCAAAAACCCTGGCAGGCTTTCTTCTAGGCAGCGACTCCCTAGTGTGCCAGTTCCTCTACCTGCAGATCCACATTGCACGAAATAATGGTCCCTCGACGAGGTGAGCAATGCCAGTGGTGGAATTATCTACGCTGGGTTACTCCCCACAAGTGCACATACGATAATTCAACATAAACACACATAAGCAAATACATGATCCTACCAAATGTCTACATGCCAATCTACGTGTCTCGAGTCCCTCACGGCTACTCACACATGCTACGTAAGTGCGAAAAACATACGTTTTCCATTTCTTTCATACCATGCACTCACCTAATTTTCTAGGTTGCCTGGGTGCATATGAAATGCATTATGCACATTTTCAACCACACATGCCAATATATCGATTGTGCATATATTAACAAAATTACATACATAGGATGTTATTTAATTCACGCCATTAACATGAGAATTAGCTCGCTTGAAATTTGTCATGATCATTTCAATGGCTTACCTGAAATTATATTTTTATATAACTCCACCCTGTGTTAACACATTGGTATATGCATTAACAATTTCTTTGTATGATTCAAGTATCGATTCAAAAGCGATATTTTGCTTACAACAACGCACCGCGGACAATTTTGATTCGACGAAACAGCCGGGCTGTTTTTTAACGGTCCTTAAGCCAGCGATGGGCATCAGTGGGCGAGCCAGCACTCTCGCTTGTGGTTCACTTTGTGGAGCAAGAAATCCATAAACCGCCAGGCCCAAAAACACAAAAACCATAATTTATTGTATGAGTTATCCTTATATTAACTGCAGCAGACCTCTGCACATCGAATCGGGTTGAAATATTCCAGCAATTCGATCCACAGAGTTTTGGGACCGATCGGCAACCCTCACGTACCGAATCAATGGAACCATTAACAAAACACTTAAAAAGGGATTAAATCAAGTAGGAGAAAACCACTACCTCTTGGATTTTTCGGAACTCCACCAATCCCGGTGTCACCTTTATTAGTCCTCATCGCGTGATCGACTTTGCTTCTTGCTGTCAGAGGCTTGACGGTCGAGACGGCGGAAATCTAGAGAAGTCACCTCTCTCTCGGAATCTGCATCTCAGCCCTTCTTGCCGTTTTCTGAATTTTTGGAGAAAACTATTCATTTTTGTCTTATACTCGTTAACTTTCCAATAATTCCATCCATGTCAGAAGTTTTGGATTTTTTGACACATGAAACGTCAAGCCATTACGTTTCCATCCTCGCTAATCATTACAACATGTGTCACATGAGTACATATAGTAGGTGACTTTTGTCCGCATCGCGTATCTTCATAAGCCTTAGTTTTATGGCTTTGACACGGTGCCTCAGCGTGAAATTATTAAACATCTGAGAATTAAGGCGGCGAAGGAGGTCGGCGTGGTAGCTAGATTTGTGAAAACGATTCAAGGTGAAATCCGTTTTCATCCCAAACATCTAGAAAAATTTCGGATTTTGGCCAAAATTACCATTTTTGCCATTTTGAGAAAAATTAGATTTTCTTGGGGTTTCACATTTAAGCATCCCGGATACTTGCGATAGACTGGTGGCATTGTGAAGGATTGTCACCGACAAGCGTATAATCGCGCGTTACGAAAGGTTCGATATACAATTATGTTCTTTTGGTAAGACACCAATTGTAAATGGTATTGATTTTACGAACGATATAGTCATAATGATATTGAGAGAGATAAGATAACAAATCCCACTTATTCTTCGATTCTTGGGCAGCTTGACGTGCGAAATTACACGCCACGATGTTGCTTTGTTGCTTTTGGGTAGGTACTTGAGTGATCTTGGTTAAAGCCATTGGAAAGCGGCTAAAAAAGTTTTCAGGTTTCTTCAAGGTACCAAGGATCTCATGTTGACATATAGGCATACCAACACTTTGATCTTATTCTTGATGCATGTGAAATTCATCTAATTTTAAGTCCATTTTTCATGCATATTTGAGACCTGGATGTTCAATTTAATGCAAAATTATGGAATCTTCACCCATATTTGTGTTTTGGGGTTGAGCAAAGCGAGCAAAAGAAAAAGAACAAGAAGCGGTGATTTAGCTAAGGCATGAAGCATCAATGTCGACTGATCTGATATTGTCGCGACAAAACTAAAGGCAACTAGTAGAAGGAGTGTCGTAACAATGTAAGCCCTATTGCGACAAATATTGAAAAGAATTCCTAAGAAGACAACTGAAAGTTGTCACGACATTTCAAGAGTTGTCGCGACACAGTGTAAGCGGAAGAGCGAATGATTGTCCGGAGCATTTCAAGAGCTACATTGCGTCGAATGCGAGAAGAATACCTAAGAAACCAATGAACATTTATAAAACAGTAATCTTTTGAGAATCAATTGAAAATTTGTCATGACAATAAAAAATTTGTCGCGATAATAGTGATAAGACGAGCGTATGATGTGATCGGTGTATACCAAGCTTAAGTGCTGCCACCCTTGAACACCGGTCCACAGCGACAATGTCAAAAACTTGTTCAGACCAGGCTATATATACAAATTCATGCCACTATTACCCAAGGAATATTATCTAATCCCCGGTAACGGCGCCAAAAACTTGATAAGACCATTTTTCATGCCTATGAAAAGATGGATCTATTCTTTCTTGTAAAATGACTCATTTAAAATTTTTGTGTGTGGTCTTAATCATTGAAAATCACATGAATTGTGCAGGTAATGAGTGGATATTTAAAGTCTGTAGATATTGTTCCACGAGGAAAGATGATAGTTCAAGGCTACTTCTCAAGCTACTCAAGATCATTCTTTATTTGAACTCCGATGTTATGATGATAAGAGGAATGAAAAAATGTAGTCTAGGCAGTTTTTCCATACAAAAGTAAGTTTAATAAAATTGGGATTGAGGATTCGCGAGTGAGACAAAAAATATGGACATGGATCAATTAGTAATAATCACTTTCTCGTCGTTTCGATTCATAACTCAACCATAAATTGGGCGAGTTTGTCAAAGATCTTAAGTAGTATAGTTGGTTTCATACATAACCATACTTTGCACCTTGATTAAAAGGTTCATATTCATTTTGAAGGACATGATTTTAATCGGTTGCGTAAATATGTAACCCTCTTTCTAAGATTTAGGTATTTTTCCCTTTCGGTACTTCATACTTATATCTTAGGACTAAAAATTCCCTTGCTCCCATAGACGAGGATGTACAGGCCTTCTCGAGATTTGATTGACACCTCATCCTACACTTATGATGAAAATTTCCATTTCCTTGATTAGATCTTTGCTAACATGGGATCTGGATCAAGTCATCAAAAAGATGAGATACCTCCGATTGATTAAATTGATACTTCATTCAACTATCCTCAGTTATGAGTAAGTTGGTGATCTTCTCTGATGGCAATCAAAGTTTATTAGTTCCACGAGTATTAGTCTACCATACTCCGCGAAAGAAGCTTACATGCTCTAAAGGATTCTCGTCTGTGCCACTCGGAGAGGGCTCACATAAATCGAGGCGAGGACACAACACCTTGCTTGGGTACATGATATTAGTAATGGGAACAGTTAAATTCGTCAATTTTCGATCAAATAAATTGAGAATTACAATTAAAAGCTTTCTTCCACCTTGTATTTGAAAATGAGCTATAATCAATGACCCATTTCAGTGACTCCAACTTTTCAAAGCTGGATTTCACTCATATCAATGACTATGATTAAGAAATTATTTGAAATCCACGAACAAAGCGAAATAAATGATTTATAGAAACTTTCCATCATCCATTTAAAATTAGCATTGTCAGAAAGATGAATTTATAAGAATATGACTCGAAGTTGCACTTGATCTGATACAAAATCGAAAAATTAAAGGAAAACTAACAAAATAAAACTACACTAAAACTAAATCTACTAAAATGGAAAATAAAAGAAAAAAAAAGAAAAAAAAAATCTGAGAGTCTTGACTAACCGAGGGCGATCACAGAGTTGCGGAAGGCTGGCATTGCCTTAGAAGCGTGTATTTGTAAGCTTTCCAATGTTGGGCCTCACTTTATTAATTGCGTTGTGGACTGTCAAAATTATGGCCCAAATTGGTCTCTTTACAGCCGGCGACAGCAGAAGATTACATCACGACGAGCTTTAGTCTTTGTATTTGCCCACCACGTCGTAGCTTCTTGTTTTATGTATGACTTGTTCTCTAGAGTTTGCTCTTGAGTTGTGTTGTGACATGCCGATAATGTGCGACATAAATTTACATTTAAGTCTTGTTCTTGTCTACCGCCGAGATACCTTGTGCGACACCAAGCTTGTTCGCGACCCGACTTTTCATGTCCTTGACAGATATATCGCGACATAATTTTCCTTGTTCGCGTGAAGACATTTATAACACACCCGACTTGTCAACTATGTGACCAGAGTTTACTTTTGTCGCGATAAGTTTCTTTGAGTCATAGCAATTTTATCGTGGTGAAATTTCTTTGTCGCGTGGAACTTTTCTTCTCTAAACTCTCTGGCTTGTTGTTTGTGTGTTGCGACATAGAATTATTTGTTGCGACCTGATTGTGCCTGGCCATTCTTAGTTTCTTCTTGATTTTGATGGCGACTAATTTTTCGGTTGGCCAATTTTATTATTCCATAACTTTTATTGTCGCGACATAAAACTTCTTTGTTGAGACAGAGATTTTGCTTTCAATTCTTTATCATGTCGCAACATGAATTTCTTTGTCGCCATTTCTCTTGTTTGCTCTTCAACTTCTTGTCGCGACCGAGAATTCACCTCCCTCATGTTTTGTTTGTTGCGACATAAATTATCTTTATCGCGACAACAATTCTGTGGCTCTTGGTTGTGAATTCTAAATGTTATGTCGCGACGCAGATTTTCTTGTGCAGCGAGAAATTCCTCCTTGACGGCAGTGCTGAAAATTTTGTTGCAGCATAAAACACTGTCTTAGGCGAAGCTTGTGTTGTATTCTTAGCATTTTCTGTCACGACAAAGCTGTCTTTTGTCGCGACAGAGTTCATCTGTTAATCTTCAGCCTTTTATGTTGTGACAAAGGAAACCTTGTTGCGACACAGCTCATTTGCTGTTTGCTTTGATCATTGTCTCGACAGATTAAGGGATTGTCACGACAGTTTTCTTCAAAATCTTCTTCAATAATGTTGCGACATAAAAACTCTTTGTCGCGACATAATTTCTCTTGCCCATATGAGTTTTATGCGAGCTTTGTTCTGCGACATTTGAATTCTTGCTACGTGTGGATTCTATTTGGCTGTTAAATTTGTGTCGCGACATCTAGCGTAATCACGTGAAATCTTCTTGCATTTTCCACTTTTAACGTCTTTTACACTTGTTTTCTCTCTTTTTCAATTAACACCTACAAAACACTAAGTTGGTGAATATTCCATAATTTGGCATAAAAATAGATCTAAACTTGTTAAAAACATGCCAGAAAAATGGATTAAAAATAGATGAGTTTTAGACTCATCAAATTTCCCCAAACTTAAAGTTTTGCTTGTTCCCAAGCAAAGAAAAGAAAATTTTGTTTGTCCTCAAACAATGTAGCTTTCATTTTTAAGGACATTTTTTTGTTTAAAGCTCAATTGGGTAGGAAATATAAGTCAGTTGTAGAAAATTATTTCTAAATATGTTTCCAATCATAGAATCAGGAAGATTTTCAATTAAGTTCACTGAACCAACAAATAATTCACAGTGTGTAACAATTTAATCATTCAATCCTAATTTGTTTATGTGTACTGGTCTTTACTCTTTTTCTTTGGCAGATCAGTTAATCTTCTGGGATAATACTCAGTTGGCATACTCTCTTTTATTTTTAAAGTCCCATATGCTTGTTTATCATATTAATCTTCACTAATGTAGGCATAATACCACCTTCAGAATGAAATAGGTCTTTTAGGCTTGTAATGTGTGGCTTGGTTAATGAGGTAGATGATTAGACATTTAAGGTTCAATTTTACCTAGACTTCACTGACAACTCACACTCTTTCCTTCTTGATGCATCCTTGATTTCTCTTGATTGCAAGTTTCCAACCTTCCCATCAGGTTTTTGCATCTTTATGCATTTTCTTCATTGTGGTGCCTTTTTCTCTTTTCATTGTCCACACACAGAAGATAACTTTTCTTCCTTATTTTAGAAGCTTTTTCACTTTTTATCTCTCACCAAGTTTTGTGGAATGGTGCAATGTTGGTCTTTTTAAACTTTCTACCACCCTCAACAAACCTTGGGTCAATAACTCCCATAACAGTTGGCATTAGGGTACTAGGTGTTGAACACCCCTAAGGACTTAATTGTTCCAGGGAGGAAGGCTACAAGACCAAACTCATTCCTCCTTAATCTTTTACTTTTCTATGACTTCTTTCATAATTCTACTTCATTTTTCTTATCTCGCGCGCACTTTTCTTTTCATCCCTTTTTTATCCTTCTGACTTGAAATCATATTCCCTGAACTTGTCCTTTTTGTGGGCATTGATGTAATTCGTCTTGTAATCTAGGCAAATAAAGGTTCTTTACAATAGGATCATGTGTAGGAAGGAATTGGGCTGGCTCTAGTAGATGATGAGATTGGTGTAGGCTGAATAAGGAACTAGTGTATATGTATGCATATGCATGCTTGAGGGCGGAGTTTTGAAAGGCTCAAACTTTCAAGGATGGCCTATATCATTTCCTGTTAGTGGTATTGCCTAGGATTTCGCCTTGACTAATAATCCAACAAGTTTTAGGACATTGGAGAGCTTACTGTGATGGATCCTAGAAGATGTTTCTAATCTTGACACAATCTCTTTCAAAGTTATTGTTATTTATGTTGCAAGTTTAT
Source organism: Tetrastigma voinierianum (assembly GCA_016808115.1). NCBI lineage: Eukaryota > Viridiplantae > Streptophyta > Magnoliopsida > Vitales > Vitaceae > Tetrastigma > Tetrastigma voinierianum. The sequence goes on from JAEQBH010000118.1 coordinate 704,397, forward strand.
CGGGATTTTTAACAAACATTTTACCTGAACAAAATTATAAGTCTTATATGTTCCATCGATTTATTAAAGCCCTTCACGAATCTTGAAGTTGACACATTTATTCGCAACCTTACAACTTTTCATTTCCATTCATTTCATCTGCTGATACATCTACTTCGCAGATTTTGTTTTTGGTTTGAGATTTGTTGTTGTGTTGCTTTACGGTCGAGGGTTGATTAAATCTGCATTTAATGTCACGCCCCCGACCTAGCTGAGGTGTGGAAGGGCGGTGAAACTATCTTTAGGACTCTTTACCTACTTACCAGGACATTGGTGGGCCCCGAGGTTTTATAATTAAATCAAAATATCATATACAAAGATCTGAGAGAAATAAAACTACCCGCAAGTAGTGGTGTTTCTGATAATATTTATCAGTCTGAGTCCACATTTACATATACGTATACAAAAACTCTACATTTACATTTTACACAATGATTAAGTGCCGTTAGAGTGTTCAGGAATCAACAAAATTTATATCCTAAATTCCTCTTTCATAGTAGCAAAGCTCACTATGATCTAGCGATTAAATTCGAACTCGGGGATGGGTTTTTCGCCACTTTGGAAATGATTTATAGTGAAGTTGAAAATGGTGAATTCAATTTGGATTTTAGGTTTGAAGAGTAAAAAAGCAGTGAGAATTATTGTTTGGAAAGCCCAGAGTTCATCTGATAAAATGTAAAAGAAGTATCCTTGAAGTGTCATTTATTTGGTTGGGTTCTAAAGATCATAGAGGGGTTCTCGGGTTTTCCTTGCGTTAGGGAGGATGACACATAGTCATTTCGGCAGAGATCTTCATTTAGCTTTAAAAACTGTTTATGATTTTCCTTTTTGAAAACGACATTTATAGAGCATAAAACAACCCTATGATGAATACACATCTCGTAAATCTACCTACGGTGACAAGCGAGAGAATGACTAATGAATCTTAGTGGATCTGTGATAAGCATCCATGAACCACACAAGGTGCAAAATTACGATTAAATTGAGGTACATTTAAGAGATTTAAACCTAGATTGAAAGAAATAGAACATAAATACCCATAAGTAGTGAGTTAAAGCGAGAGAGAGCTAGTGAGTTACCTCAATTCACTGGCCCGGTGGCCCTCTCTTGAGGAGAAAAGTGGGTCACCTTGACCATCCTACGAGTTGTCATCCTCGAGGAGTGTTTGAAAAGGAAAGAAGCGGAAAAACTCAGCCCGACATTTATTGTCTGAGAAGATATCTTTAACGATTAGTATGCGGGGCTTTTGCCGCTGAACCCCTTTACAAATTACAAAAAGCCAAAACTAAAAGCTATTATAAAGGGACGAGTTGGAAGAAAACGAGGGACAAAATGAGTGAAAGCGTCAGAGGATGGTGGAGTAGTGGGAGGCCGAGGAACGGTGATGCGGGAGGGATTTTGCGGGATGAGCGGTCTGACACTGCGAAAATTTAAAATTTGCGAAGAATTTTCCTCTCGATTTCTTGGCATTTTTACGCTCTTCTTTCATACGGTCTCACGATATCGCGATGCGGAGTTTGACTCGAATTCTTCGATCTTGGATTGACTCGACAATTTTGACATAAATAGCTTAATAGCTAAAATTTACCACGAATGCGTCCCGATGCTTAGCATAGTAGGGACCTTAATGTATCGATTGGGTTAATTAGCGCTGATTAAGACAAAGGAAGTACTCAAAGCTACTTGATAAATGGGGTTTAAAATAGACTTTTGAGCACTAATCCACACCCCCGACCTACACATTGCTAGTCCCTTAATGATGAAAGAAAGAAATAAGAGAGAGCATAAAAACAATAACAAAATTATGTTCCTGAAAATATATTTCAAGGTTGTGAATGAGTAATGCACAACCCCTTAATGAGAATCACCTAAAACCCTTATGATAACTATCTCGTGAATGAATACCATACAAAATTAGTATGAGAGCAGCCTCCCTCTTGGTGAATCAACCGAGAGACTTCCACGAAACCTAAGTATTTGTTTAGTCAGTTCTAATGATAAACTGTATTTGCCTCCCCTTTATTGACTCTTGCCTACACTTAGGACACTAGCTTGACCTAAATAGATTAGGACCCACTCTTATTCCACAACTCTTTTTGTGTTGTAGGGATGCGATGTTGAGAGAATCGACCTCACCCAGAAGTCATGTAAAGGGGGATCTGGGTGACTCCTGACCCGATTAAGGCTTAGGGCATCGAGTCATAAGGATCTTTCGGCCGCTGCTCTTAGGGTTTCACCGGATTTCGAATGGTTGTGACTCCGGCTACAACTCGCTAAACCTAACCCATCCACCCATGTAGCGAGCACTAAGTCGGTGACTCCCAACCAGTTGGCTTAGGGCACCGGGTTTTAAAGGCTTTCGCCATATACCCCTCGGACCGTGCTCGGGTTTCAAGGCATAGCGTCGTGGCTTTTCTATTCTCTTTTCTTTTTCTTTTTCTTTTTATTTTGGAAGACACATTGACCTTCTTTTCTTAGGGTCCTTAACCTATTAAAGGTAGTCAACAAAACTAGGGTCGGTTTTGCAAAGTTTAGGAGGTTAGGCAGTTTTTCAGCCTATTGTTGAAGCAGTGTGCACGATGTGTGGTTATTAAGTGGAAGAAAAGGGTGGCAGCCAAGAGTTCAGCGATCATCCACTCGACTGACATGGAACCAATCTAACATCAATAGAATTGGACAATGTTTCAAATTTTCAAACCGCAGGCTAGGCAAAACACATAAAAAAAAAAAAGAAAAAAAAAAGAAAAAAAAGAAAAAAAAAAGGGTGTGATTTTTAATTGAAAAGTAAAAATTTGTATAGTATAACAACTTCATAAAAGGAAAACCGAGAAGTCATTGAACATGTTGGTCTTATTAAAATAGTAACAAAAACATAAATAAATGTCACTTCCTTCGCTAACTCTTCCCCCGACGAATGTCACATTGTCACTTGATAGGGCCGGATTGAAATTTAGAGAAGGAAGTGCTACCTCCTTGATGAAATTTACTCGTTTTTGGATAGGATACTTCGCAAGCTTTCCATTGACACCTTATTCACTCCGTTTGGGCTTCAAATAAAAAAGTTAGGAGAAGAAAATAGAGGAAAAAAGTGACAAGTTGAAGAATTTTGAAAATTACACCTTCATAATAATTTCAAAAGTGTTCTTTCTGGATATATTTGGATTCTACACTCTCCAATCTTTCCAACGGTACCAAAAATGCCTAAAACGGAGTTCGGATGAAAAAGTTATGGTCAAAACAAAATTGGGGCTGCGAAAAGTGGAGGTAGGCTGAGAAAATTTCGCATGCTGCGAAATTTGGGTGCGAATTTTTTTTTCTTTTTTCAAAGACCAAATTTTTTTTTTTATTTATTTTTAAATATTTTCAAAGACCAAAATTTTATTTTATTTATTTATTTAATTTTGATATATATATATATATATATATATATATATATATATATATATATATATATATATATATATATATATATATATATATATATAATAAAATAAAAAATAATAAAACATGTGAACAGTGCGCGCTACAGTGACCTCTGGGAAATTTGCGCAGGTTGCGAAATTTTTGGGCTCCTTCTTGCTCTCAACGCAGCTAAAATTTAGTAGCTGCAAAATAACAAAAAAAAAAAAGAAAAAGAAAAAATTGCGAGAAAGATTGAAAATTAAGTTAAACAGTGCTTAAAAATTAAAGAAAATGCAAGAAAAATTTAAAGAAATCAAATAAAATAAAATAAAATAACTTAAAATAAGAAAAATGAAACAAAAGTGGGGAAATGTGCTCCCAGACTAATCTCTCAAGCCTTTGGGAAGCTGCTTTGGAAGGCCCCAGTGGAGCTTGCGGAAATGCGAGTCGAGGTGCTCCATTAATACGAACTAGAACCCACAGAACCATCCCGGGTTGTGCATGCGGTGTGTTTTGATGTCTTCAATGTAGTGGCAAATATTTGAACAAAGGTCACTAACTTCTTGAGGTTTTGTAGGGCAGGCAGTGTAAATGGGATGGCCTTTGCTGTAGGTGTTTCAGGTGTTGCATGTGGTGCAGGTGTAGGCAGGATGTGGAGCAGCGAGTGGGGGTGTTTTTAGGGTTGGGCAGTGGCACTTGGATCCAAATTTATGGGGATGGAGTGAAGGATAACCTTTTGGGGCTCCTCCTTGCTTTTCCATTCCTCACCTCCCCACAGCTCTTTGTTGCGATTCATCGGGAGCCTCTACTTGGTTCTGCATCAATTCCTCTGAAGAAGGCTGCTTTGCGGGTTGGAGTGCGCTCCCACCCGAAATAGTGTCAATCGAGGCACTCTCCTGCGGATTTCCTTTCTCTTATTGATCATGCTGTGGGCAAGCCTTGAAATTGATTTACGGGTTTGTCAAATTTATGATCAATTCCACTTTGCGAGGTTGTCAAATTTGATCAATTCCACTTTCTGACCACTCCAATTTTTTTTTTTGGTCCAGGGAGTTCTCCACAGTATGAATTCTTTGACTTAATTGGGCATTGAATGTCTTCTGCTCTTCCACAAAGTCACCCACTAGCTTGGTGAGGTTCAGGATGGCTTGTTCCATTGGAGAGGTTGACTGTGGTGGTTGAGGCTGAGATGAAGAGGCATACTGTGGATGTGGAGAAGGTGCATACTGTGGAGGTCTTGGATCCCACGAGGAATTTGTGTGGTTCCCCTAACTAGGGTTGAAAGCATTTCTATATGGTGCATTTTTTGGAGGCACCATGTAGAAGGGTGCACTCACCCATGGAGGATTTCTATAGTCCCTTATAGACCTACATGCATTAGGATTTCTCTCCACTGGGTGCTGACCATGCTGTGGGAGGTTTCTGTAATCCCTCATTGACATGTATGCACTAGGGTTTCTCTCCACTGAGTACTCACTGTACTGCTTTCCCTCTAGGTGTTCCATTTGGTTCAATTCAAGTTCAGTCTAGGTTCCTGAGGGAGATTGACTTTGAGTAGCCTGCCTTCTGGATTTCTAATCGACTAGAAATTCCTGTAGTAAAAACAGGGCAACACAAAACAACATAGAAACAATCATGCAGCAACCTTTTCTTTTCTTTTTTTTTACAATGAAATGAAACTAAAAAAAAAAAAAAAAGACAGTAAAATATAAAAGAAATTAACCAGTACTTGTGATGAGGATCACAAGTGTTCCCGCAACTAAATCAAATGCACTTAGGCACCAACACAAACTTGGCTGGCATCCATTTTGATTCGTGCCACGGTAGGTGTTAGGAATCAACAAAATTTATCCTAAATTCCTCACTCACATGGTAGCAAAGCTCTTTGCGGTATAGTAGTTCTAGGGTCGGAACTTAGGGATGGGTTTCTTCGCACCGATGATTCTGATGAAGTTCAAAATGGTGAATTCAATTTGGATTTTAAGGTTTGGTAAAAACAGTGAGGGGTATTATTTGGAAAACTGAAATTTAAATACAATAAAATGTAAAAGAAGTATCCTTGAAGTGTCAGGCTACTGGATTTGGGTTCTAAAGATCACAGAGGGGTTCTCGGGTTCATTTCCTCGCGTTGGGGAGGATGACCTATAGTCATTTCCCAAACCGGATCTTCATTTAGCTTTAAAAACTAAACCCTATGATTTTCCGCCTTTTTGAAAACAACATTCTGAGCATAAATGCTCCCAGGTAGTGAATACACATCCTCATAAATCTACCCTACGGTGACAAATAGGGGCAAAATGTGAATCTCAGTGGATCTAGCAATAAGCATCCACTTGAACCCTAAGATTGCCAAATACTGTTTCCATCGAGTACATTAGAGATTTAAACCTAGATTGAAAGAAATATAGAACATAAATACATAAATCGTGCGTTAAAAACAGAAAACCGTGAGTTACCTCCAAACCTAGCTTATGACCCTCTCTTACGAGGAGAAAAAGTGGTCTAACTTGACCATCCTTTGAGTTGTCATCCTCAGAGGAGTGTTTGGTAGCCATTAAAGGGAGAGAAAAGGAAAGAAAATGGGAGAAAAGGAAAGCATCGGGAAAAACTCCTGCCCAACGTTTTTATTAATGCAGAAGATATCTTTAATAGTGCTTGTCTGGGGCTTTTATAGCCAAACCCCTTTACAAATTACAAAAAAACCAAAACTAAAAGCTATTACAAGGGACTAATTTGGAAGAAAACCAAAAAGGGAACAAAATGAGTCAAAACGTCAAAAAGCAGGATGGTGAATAGTGCAGGAGACATGAATAGCACTCGAAAATTTAAGTAGAAATTGTGAAAATTTTACATGACTCCAATTTCTTGGCATTTTCTACTCTTCTTTCCTTCGGTCTACGATTTGCGTGCTGGGAGTTGAAGCTGAGGTGCCGTGCAGATTGACTCAAATTTTGGCATAAATAGCTTGTAAAAACTGTAAAATTTGCCACAAAATGCGATCAGTAGCATAGCCGGGACCTTAATGTGCCAATTGGGTTAATTATGCTGATTAGGACACAAAAAAAATACTCAAAGCCTGTAATAAACAGGGTTCAAAATAGCACTTTTTGAGCACTAATCACATAATTAGAGCGCAAAACCTACAAGTGATGTACTCCTACTAGTTTGTTAGCCCGGTATCACGGGAAGATCGCGGACGTCCTCCTGCGTACCTACCACAGTTAAGGCCCCGTGCTAAACAGCAGCTTAGTGGGAAACATATGACTTATATGTATACACATGCACTAATACTCATTTACAGTAACAGATATAAGAATTTTTCATGAATTCATATAACAAACTTATACACATACTTGTACTTATAGCTGACTTATACTTGTTCAGATCTCCCGTATGAGTTACAAAGCTTATACTTGTACTTATAATAGACTTATACTTGTTCAGATCTCCCGTAGGAGTTACAGAGCTTATACTTGTACTTATAGTAGACTTATACTTGTTTAGATCTCTCGTAGGAGTTATAGAGCTTATACTTGTACAGATCTCCCATAGGAGTTATAGAGCTTATACTTGTACGGAGGTACCCGTAGGTACTACAAAGCTCATACTTGTACAATGGTACCGTGGGCACTCACCAGGGCTTATACTTGTCTGGGGTACCAGTGAATGATCAGATGAACGATGTACATTACTTCATATTCATTATTCAAACTATTATCTTGACGTTTGACTACCTAGACGATGTGGAAGAGTAGGACATAGCACAATAAGTACCCGAAGGTACGGTACAGTGCTAAGGTCTTGTCTTCATGAAATGTCGAAACGACGAGTGTCTTGTCGCACTAATCGAGGAGAGTATCGGGCACGCCCATGTGGGGTGCCGTGTCATTCCATATCCAGTCTTAGGTAGTCCTACAATTATATGCGTTCAGGAACTTACTATATTATCATAGGGGCATTAAGTTTGCCAATATCAAACTCGCTTTGCCTAGGCGGTGAGGTACGATATGTTTTTCACTTAGTTTCATATTATTTGAACCCCCATTAGTCATTTATTAGGGTTCCTATACTATTGTTGTACGAATTTGGGGCTTATCAGTGCAAAGTGCAAAATCGAGCTCTTGAAACATCGATCACAGATACCACTTTGATCGGTGCAGATGAGTACCACTTTACCTCTATCTAATGGGTACCGATACCCACTTTCGGTACCTATACCCACTTTCGGTACCAGTACCAATGTGCGGGTTCTGCCCAGAAATGGTAGATTTTGCCATTTCTCACCCACAAAAACTCAAATAACTTCATCCAAACTCATGTATCTCATAATCCACCATGGAATCCTACAGACCACTCAATAATGGGTTAGAATCAATACAAACCTCTTTTTCCCAAGTCAGGGCTTTTCCCAAAATCAAAATCACAAAAGGGGAAAGTTAGGGATTTGTTTCCTTACATTTGCCTCTTCAAATCTTCACTTCTAAGTTGCTTGATCACAAAGGAGCAAGAAAATGGGAAGAATCCCACCAAAATCACTTCTTCTTGCAAAACCCTAGCTTTTCTCCCACACTTGCTCTCAAAAACGTTTTTGGCATAATGAACCTTTCCAAGACTAAATGTGGTCTTAAATCATTTATTCTCTTAAGGCCATGTTTAGCTCAAAACCCATTTTTGGGTTAAGTTCTCTCAAATGGCTATATAGCCCATACTTATTTCTATTTGCACTTCAATCCCCATATTTACACTTAGACATATGAACTTATTTACAATTGACCCTTAGGTCTTCATTTTACAAATTTCCACTTTTACCCTTGTATCTTGTACAAGTTCCGGGTTTCGAAATTTTCTCACTTAGCAAAATAGTAATTGCGAAAAATTTCAAAATGCACTTATAATATACCTTAAATTATGTTTAAAAACGACTAGAGTGTATTTCGGGGTGTTACAATTCAGCTCAAACAATCCAACACAACCACAATGTCATTCTTTAATCAGTTCCAATCAACCAAACATACTGCAGCAATTGATCAATTTGATCTAGGTAGTTGGTTTCTCAATTATTTAAACTAAGCTATTTATCACAAGTCAAAGATTTCTAACTATTAAACATGAAGGAAAGAAAATAAATGAGAAAAGTCAAACAAAAGTGAACACAAATCTTGCAAATAATTTTCTATTTTATTGAATATGGCAAGGATGGACATTAGGTACAGAGAAAGAGAAGAGATGGAAAAGCAGAGTGAGCTATTTTCTTTTTATTTCATGCCTATGGGAGGATGGTAGGTAAGCTGGATCCCAACACCGATTGCGAAGAATTGAAAACTCGGGGATCTAGACTTGTGGTGTCTTAATTTACTTCGCTACCAACTCTGTTTAGTCTGATTCCTCCATGGTTAGAATTGGTGCTTGATTAGTCCATTTGTCTACGCAAATAAATTCGAGGTTCCTTAAACTCACCACTGGCGAGTACATCTTGATAAGGTTTTGTTGATCATATCTAAGCACATGTCGACACTTCTCACGCCAGTTTAGGGTGCCCTCCAATTCCTTGTCCATTTTTTCAATTAAAGCTCTGATTTCCTTATGATGCTCCTTGTATAGATACCCAAAGGCATCTGCCTTCTGCAGCATGTTCTTTTCCATAACATCCTCCATTTCCTTTATGATCTTGAATATCTCACTTTCTCTTTTTAGCTGCTGAAAGATAAAGGCATCTTCTCTTGCCTTCAGTTCTGCACTTAGCTCTTGTTCCCTTAGTTCCCATCTACCTTTCCATTATTCATCCCTCTACTTTAGGGCCTCTTCCAAGTTCTGGCCCCTTCTTTTCAACTCAGCCTCCATGTACTCATCCTTGAGTTGCAGTTGGAGCTTCAGCTGGTTGTCCCTCTCTTCCATTCCTTGCTTCATGGTCTGTAGCAAGGTTATGCTCCTCTTCTTTGCTGCTTAGGGACTTTGAGAGAAAGCACCCTACTTTGGTTGGACTTGTCTCACCTCAGGGGAGAAGGTCAGTATTGGGCTCACACTTCTTTGCCCTTGTGGGATTTCTGGTGCTTCATCTTCAGGCCGGGGCTGCTGTATTTCCATTGGTTCTTTTTCTTCTCTTACAGCTTCCACCCGTCTTCCCTTGTTTCTATTTTGGCGCAGTGATTCAGTTGTCGAGGGCAGTAAATGGCTGAGACGATTCTCCTTTTCTTCCCAGTCTCCTTAGACACCACCCAAAATGCAGAGTCTTGAAATCAGCGATGGGTGAGGAATCAGGCCTTTGTATCCTCCTCTATAGTAACTCAGAATTGAGTTTTCTATTATTTTGCCCACACTAAATTTATACCCCTTGAGGATGGCATATAATAAGACTGCCTCTTTCTCCTTGACTGTGCATAGGTGTTTGGAAGGTAGCATGACTGAACATAAAAAAGAAAACCACACCTTTGCTGGTTCAGTCAGTTCTCCTCTGGTGATGGACTCGTGTGGGTTCTTCTTGGTGGTATTCCACTTCCCCTTGCCATCAGTAAGTAGGTCTAAAATCTTTTGGTAGTCAGGTGTTTCCACCAGTCTTTTGAATTTTAAACCATTTTTCCTTTCCTGAAGATTGTACGTCTGGTCAATCTATTCTCTACCGAAGGGTCTCCATTTCCCTCTGACATAGACAACTTATCTTTCATCCCCACCATGTTGGCGTAGAACTCTTTTACCACATCTACAAATCCAGGAGCTTTATGCTCGCAGAACAGATGCCATCCCTTGCTTTCGACCAGCTCTTGGAATGGAGAAACCCATTTTTTGAAGCCTCTCTCCCCTATGAAGTCTTTATGTTGTAGCTTGTCTCTCTAAGCAATATAAGCCATTTCAGAGACCCAGTCACCAGATTTTTGTTCACTGCTCTCCGCTTCTCCATTTCCTCTTTTCCTCTTCCTAGATTCTTCCACTGTTGGCTAAAGTTCATCGTTCACCTCAGCTCTTTCTTCACTTTGCCCTGTTACTACATGAGTGGCTTGAACTGTTTCATTATCTAAAGCATCATATTCTTCCATGATTTCATTGAGGTTTGGAATTAGGTTATGGGGTTCAGACATAGTGAGAGATTGGTTTAGGGATCTAGGGTTTCAAATGATTGAAAGAGAATTGGTGAGAGAGACTGAATGGTTTGAAGGTTATGAGGTAGATGACTCTTCAGTCTTTGAACTTTTTTATTTATAAGCCAAGAATTGTTGTGCTTCCTTAATTGTCGCGACATATTTTTGACCTAAAGTGTGCCCTTTTTAAATTGGTGTCACAACATAGAGAAGTGATGTCGCAACACAAATTTTCACTAAATTTTGAATTAGGGCAATTCTTTGTCATGACCAAGCAAAAACTGTTGCGACACAATTTTATCTATTCTCCAATTGATTTATGTCACGACATACAGAAATATTGTCGCGATAAATTTATAGGAATGATTTGTTGTTGTAATTAATAGCGACAAACTTTCTTGTATGTCCATTTGGCACCAAAAGTTAGGCCGTTAATCGACATAACAATCTACATCACGATAGGATTTTGTTTTACCTCAAATTCTTTGCATATTTTCTTAACTCAGCCATTCAAACCAAATGACATTATGCAATAAAGTCTTCCACTTAGTTCATACTTGTGAAAATACATATTTCATCAAACAATCTCAATTCAAGTGTGAACAACTAATCTATTTCTTCACTCTCTATCATTCATCAAGAAATTCAACAAAGCATTCAAGCAGTTGGTATAAGACAAGTGTATGAGAATTTATGCTCTCAAAATCTTTTTACTCCCCCAAACTTCAACTATGCATTATTAATAAAAAAACAAATTGAGGGAAATAGAAATACTCCGCACTAGTTCTTTTAATACATTTTAGTTGAGAAATTAATGTTTGATAAAGCCATCATATCTCTTCCCGATTGATCTTTCCTGGTAAAAAATTAGCAATCTATCAAACTTCATAATAAATTTCTAACAAAAATTTAAATGAAACTCAAACTCATAGAAGTAATCAACATTAATCAAACTAACAAAGCGAAAAGTGCGCTTGGGTTTGCCTCGAAGTGCTTTCGATTTAATGTCCTTAGACGGACACTAACGCAAAATGTCTTCATTCCCGGCAAAACCCTTTCCCCCTTTAATCTGGATCTACTTTCTGTTTTTTGTACTTGTTTCCTCAAGATAATGCTGATCTTTGACCATTTTACTTTAAATTCACATCAGATTCATGCTTGGTATTCTTGCTCCAAAGGGTGTACTTATTTATAGTATGTAAGGACCTCCATCTTGAGTTCAATTTCCTGAAATAACTTGAGCAGCCTAGAGTTATATAAAGACGTTCTACCAGCCTTGAATTCCATCAGGGCTATTTTGTCATACCACTCTTTTTTGTCTTTTTCATGTAGATGGCATTGTACTTAGCTTCATTCTCAACTCTTCAGGTTCATTCATTTGGAGTAGTCTCTTTTCATGGCAACGAAAGTCTGATTCCAATTTCTTGATGGCCCACATAACTTTGTATTCAGTTCTAAGGAATGGTAGTTTCCAAATACAATTACGTATGGGGACATTCAATGAGAGTTTGTAAGCGATTCTATAAACCCACAATGCATCATCTAACTTTATAAATTAAGCTCTTGTATAATTTCACCTGTTTCATCTAAAATTTTCTTCCACTGTTAAAAATTTCTGTGACCATTTAGTAGAGGGAGTGATAAAGATGACCATCACATGTTTGATTCCATATCTACTCCTTGAGTTTTTCAAAAATTTATTTGCAAAATGGCTTCCCTGTATCCTTTGTGATTGTTAAGGTGCTCCAAATCTACCAGAAAATATTTCTTTGTATAAACCACACCATTGTCTTTGTCATTATTTATGGGATAGTGGTGCTTCCACTAATTGGATCATATAATCATGGCTAGGAGAATGTATATGTTACCAAATGATGATGGAAAAGGTCGCATGAAGTCTATTTCCCAAACATAAAAAATCTACACCACCAGAATTCCTTGCAGGGGAATTTCATTTCTTTTGCTTATGTTGTCCATTCTCTGACAATTATCACAATGTTTTACCCACTCAAAACAGTCTTTGAATAGGGTAGGCAATAAAACCTGATTCTTGAATTTTCTGGGAATTTGTTTTTGTCTCCTACAAAGTGTCACTCCCATATGGTGAGTACTTGAGCAGCTTTCTCCATAATACCACCTTGTTATGTTTCTAGAAAACATCTCCTTATGATCATATCTGCTCCTCTTCTATAAAGTATTGGGTCATCCCAAATATCGAATCTGCAATCAGTTCTCAATTTTCTTTTCTACTAGTAGCTGAATTCAGGTGGCACAACTCCACAAGCTAAGTAATTAACAATATTAGCATATCAGGGTGTTTGAATTGACAACAAAAACAATTGCTCATCAGGAAAATTTTCTGCTATTTCGGTTCCTTTTTCATTTCCAGCAGTGATTTCAAATCTAGACAAACGATCTACTATCACATTGTCACTACCCTTCTTATCTTTGATCTCAAGATCAAATTCTGTGTGACAATACCACATTTGATCGATCTTGGTTTGGCTTTCCCTTCTTTGCCATTAGATATCCTAGTGCGGCATGATCAGTGTGTATTATCTTTTGGACTAATAATATGAGCCTAAATTTTTACAAAGAAAACACCATTTTGACATCTCCTTTTCTATGGTGGAGTGGTTCTCTTGTGCCTCATTAAAGGGTTTGTTGGCATAGTATATGGCTTTGAATATCTTTTCAGTTCTTTGTCCAAATACATTTCTCATTGCATAATCACTGGCATCACACATAATTTCATAGTCATTGTTCCAGTCAGGTGTCAACATGATGGGAGCTGTCAATAATCTGGATTTGATTTATTCAAATGCAGATCTGCATGATTCATCAAAATCAAAATTTGCATCTTTTTCCAACAGTCTACATAATGGTCTGGAGATTTTTGAGAAGTCCTTTATGAATCTTCTGTAAAAACCAGCATGTCCAAGGAAACTTCTTATCCCCTTGGTTGTTGTAGAATTAAGTGAAAGTTTGTATAACAGCCCAACTTTTGTGGTCTACTTCGATCAAAGTACTTGAAATCTTATGCCCCAAGATAATACCTTATGTCACCATAAAATGACATTTCTCCCAATTAAGAGCTAGATTTTTGTCTTGACACCTCTGAAGTATTGTTTCTAAATTTTCCACACAATGCTCAAAACTGGATCCATATACTGAGAAGTCATCCATAAAAATTTCCATAGCCTCTTCCACCAAATCTTATAGACATATACATCTTTGAAAGGTGGCAGGAGCATTACATAATCCAAAAGGCATCTTTCTAAAAGCAAAGGTGCCATAAGGACATGTAAATGTAGTTTTCTCCTGATCCTCTAGGGTTATTGCAATTTGGTTATAATCAGAATATCCATCAAGAAAACAGTTATGGGAGTGTCTGCTAACTTTGTGTGAGCATTTGGTGTGAAAGGTGGAATGTGATCCTTCTGCAGTAGTGTTTAGTTTTATAGTAATCTATACACACTTTCCATCCCGTCACAGTTCTTGTAGGAATCAATTCATTCTTCTCATTTCTGATCACAGTGAATCCTCCCTTCTTTGGAACCACATGAACTGGGTTTACCCAAGGATTGTATGAGATTGCATATATGAAGCCATCATTTAGCCATTTCAAAACTTCTTTTATGATTACTTCTTTCATTCTTTGGATTCCAGCAGCCTATACGATGTTTATAGGGGTTTTAGCATTCTCCTCAATGAGGATCTTGTGCACTCTGAGATGAAGGATGATTCCTTCCAGTTTTCTATGGACGAGTTATTTACTCCATATTTTGAGTCTCAACACCAGATTTGTTCTTTTTAAGCTCGATCGATCAGGCTATAATGATGGTAGTTTTCCTTTACAGTTGCAAAGAAAGCATACTTCAAATGTCAGGTAACTCTTTAGAATTAAACCCTCTAAACTTTTGCCTTGTCTTTGTACTATAGCTACATTGGATTTTCATAATGTTGTTTTTTCCCTTACTTTGATGCTGTCTTTCAGTTTAACATTTAAGGTCCAAGGAAATTCCAACACAAAAATGCTCAAGATCTTTGTGAATTCATCTCATTCTCATTCATTGAATTATGAAAAGTACATTCATTAATCATTTTAGAACTGATGGGAATTTTTGTTTCTACAATCTCACAATCAACATTACTTAGTTATTTGTTTCTTGTGATTATGAGGTGAAGTCTGCCACTCATCAAACCTTTTTCAGAGTTAATTCTCCTTTCTTCACATCGATCAAAACTGCTCTTGTTTGTAAAGAAAAGGTCTTCTAACAGCAGTGGGACTTGTTTCTCTTCCTTTTTATATCAATAGTATAAAGTCCCACGGGAAAATGGTGCCACTTTGATAAACACATCGTCTAAATTTCTATCAGGATGGGCTAGTGTTACGTACGGCCATGTACAAGGTCATGGGTACGTAAGGAGTAAGTTCCCCCAAACTTAGTCTTTGAGTAACAGACAAAGACATCAAGTTTATGTTGGCTTCAGAATCACATAGTGCTTTTCCCATATCAGCATGCCCAATTTCGCAAGGTCTAGTGAAGCTGCTTGGATCCTGCATCTTCTTTGGTAAAGAATTCTGAATTACTGCACTGTAGGTTACTGTTAGGCTCACTATTCCTTCTTCAACAATCTTTCTTTTTCTACTCAATATCTCCTTCATAAATTTTGCATAAAGAGGCATTTGAGTCAATAGCCGAAAGGAATGTTGATCTATACTGTAAACATGTCTAAGAATCTAGAGAATTGCTCTTCTAACCTTTCCTTTTGTAGCCTTTGAGGGAATGGAACTTGAGGTTCATAAGCCTTAACCTCTTCATTTTTCCCTGGATTTTCTTTTTCTACCTATTGCTCTGGCTGCATTTTTACTGTTTTCTCTTCCTTTGTAGTTTCTAAATTGTGCTGCTTAAACTCTTCTCCAACTTCATCATAATTCTCTTCCTCAATGTCCTTCTTTTCATCTCTTATTTCTTCCATTTCTCTGCCACTTCTCAGAAGTACTGCCATACATTCCCTTGGATCCTTCCTTGTGTCACTTGGAACTGAACCCTTGGACTGATTCTGCATATTCAGAGCCAGCTTCCTATCTGAGTCTCCAAATTCTTCAAAGAGGCATTGGTGTTGGCTTAAAACACAGTTGTGTTTGCTTGGAATGCTGCTAGCTCAGCAAACTTATGTTCATGTATATTTAGCAACCTTTTGTTTTCCCCCATGAAAGCAAGCATCTGGTCTTCAAATGAATTAGATCTCCTCTGCACCTGACTATCTATTCTTTGTCCTGCTTGTTGTTGTTGTTGTGGTTGGAACTCATGTGAGGCATGATATTGTTGCATATTCTGTTCAGGTCTTTGACCTTGCTGTGCTCCTCTACCATATGAAAAGTTTTCATGGTTCCTCAGTGCTGGTGTATAGTGTGTGGGCAAGTTGGGGTTAGGCTTGAAAGTGTAGCTCCTGCTAGCATTTAGGTACTGTGCCTCCTCAACCTGGTAAGAACCCTCATGGTTTGGTTCCTCTTCAGCACTCATTCTCCTTTCTCCTTTATCTATTGCTCCCACTTCATGTGCAGTATGCATTCTTCTCTCATTGTTTTCAAGTTTGTTCGTCATTGTATCCAGTTTTGCTTCTATGGCAGTCGTACGGTTCAGCTCAATCAAACCACTTCCCCTCAGTCTGCTGTTGCTACTTGAAGCTTCAAATGGATCCTTGTAGTTGCATTTGGCAAGGTCTTCAATCAGTTGCCTTGCCTCTTTTGCATTTCTTCTTTTAAAAGCTCCACAGCAGGATGCATCAACTATACCCTTGGAGGCATAATTCATGGCATGATAGAATATATCCATCTGAGTGGTCAGATCTATTCCATGCATAGGGCATCTTTTTAACAGTCTCTTGAATCTCTCCCATGCATTGTAGAGACTCTCCTCTTCTCTAAACAGTTAGAGCTGGAGGAAAAAATATGCTCATATAGGCCTCCACCAACTCTTCCCAGCTGTTCACTGATCCCACTGGCAATGAATTAAACCATGTTGCTGCCACATCTTTTAGTGAAAAAGGGAAGAGCTGCAGCTTGATTACTTCTGGTCTCACCCCATTCAGCTTGACTGTGTTGGCCATCCTCATGAATCTCCCCATATGATCATTGGGATCTTCAGAGGGGTGACCCGATAAGCGAGTCTTGTTGTACCGCTGAAGTGTCAATCTTTGGCTTCAACTCAAATTGTTGGCTTCAATTAGGATTGTGCTTCTTCTTGAGTACTCCTCTTGGATAATAGGCCTCCAAAAGTCCTCTATAGTATTAGGCCTCTGAGTTTTCTCTGCTTCTTCTTCTTCTTCTTCTGGAATAGCTTACAATCTTTCTCTTTGATTTGCCATTCTGCTGGATTCTGCAATTGTGATCTTCCTCAGATTCTTTAGTGTTCTCTCAATTTCAGTGTCTATAGGCAACATATATGCTTCTGGTTTTCTATGCATTTTAAATCTTCCTAAAATAGAAACACACTAAGATCAAATGAATTATGTGGGAGATAGTTATATCCATTAAGCTCATAGAAAAATGTCAGTAGCTTCTTGATCTTGCCATTGCATTTTGTGATTTTCTGAAAAATAATATAAAAAAGAAAAATGTCAAAGTTAGTAAATCCCTTTTTGGTTAGAATATTGATCTTTAAATTTATCATTTCTATCCTCGGCCAATGGTGCCAAAAACTTGATAAGATGGCGCATGATGCTGATAGGTGTATGCCCAGGCATACAGTGCTTGCCACCTTGGGCACTGGAGTCCGTAGCGTGATGCCAAAAACTGTTCGAACCCGGGCTATGTATACAAATTCATGCCACTATTACCCAAGGAATATTATCTAATCCCCAGCAACGACGCCAAAAATTTGATAAGACCATTTTTCATGTCTATGAAAAGATGGATCTATTCTTTCTTGTAAAATGACTCATTTAAAATTTTTGTGTGGTCTTGATCACTTTAAGTGCACAGGTCGTACAAGTAATAAAAGTGGAAATTTAAAGTCCAGATTATCGTTCGCATGAGGAAAGATGATAGATCAAAAGACTAACTACTCCAACTACTAAAGATCATTATTATTTGAACTCCATTGTTATGATGATAAGAGGACCAAAAATGCAGTCCTAGACGAAAATATTTAATATACAAATGTAAAGTTTAATAAAATTGGGATTGAGGATTCATTGAGTGAGACAAAACTGGACATGGATCAATTAGTAATAATCACTTTCTGCATCATTTTGATTCATAGCTCAACCATAAATTAGAAAACTGAGTTTATCAAAGATGCTAGGTAGTATAGTTTGGATTTCTCCCTTAACCATACTTTGCACTGATTAAAGGTTCATATTCATTTTTGAGACATAATTCTAATCAGCTACTTGTAATATGTAACCCTATAAGATTTAAGTATTTTTCCTTTTCAGTACTTCATACTCATATCTTAGGACTAAAGAATTCTTGCCCCCATAGACAGGATATTGCAAGCCTTCTCCAATTTGATTGACACTCATCTTACACTTGATGAAAATTTCCATTTCCTTGATTATTAGATCTTTGCTAACATGGGATGGATCAAGTCATCGAAGAGGAGATACCTCGGTGGAATTAAAATGATACTTCATTCAACTATCCTCAGTTATGAGTAAGTTGGTGATCTATCTGAGTAACCCATCAAAGTTCATTAGTTCCCTGGTATTTGTCTACCATACCCACAAAGAATTGTTCTTTGCTCTCCATCTCTGTGTCACTCAGAGGGTCTCTTGTAAATCAGAGCAGGACACATCAACTTGCTTGGGTACATGGTAATAGTACTGGGAACAGTTAAATTCAAATCAATACCAATCAAATAAATTCAAGAATTCTAATTAAATCTTTCTTCTACCTTATGTTGAAAACTGACTATAATCAATGACCTATTTCTAGTGAGCTCAACTTTTCAAAACCGGTTCACTCATATAAGTGACTAACTGATCAGGAAAATTCACTGAAATCATGAACGAACTGAAATAAATGTACTCCAGAAACTTTCCATCATCCATTTAAATCAAATAGTAATGGAAAAGAAATACCAGCTCGAAGCTGCACTCCAAATCCAGAAAATTAAAGGAAAATTAACAAAATAAAACTACACTAAAACTAAATCTACTAAAATGGAAAATAAAAGAAAAAAAATAAAAATATATAAGAGTCTTCAACTACCCAGACCTCCTGGAGTTGCGGAAGCTGCGCACATTGCCTTAGAAGCGTGTATTATAGGCTTTCCAATGTTGGGCCTCACTTCATTAATTGCATTGTGGATCCCTAAAATTATGGCCCAAATTGGTCTCTTAATCGCGACATAGAAAGGTCTATCGCGATAGAGCTTTCAGTCTTTGTCCCTGCCTCTGTCATAGCTTCTTGTTTTCTATCGCGACCTATTCTCTAGGCATGCTCTTGGATTGTGTTGCGACATACTTCGATAATGTCATGACATAAATTTTGTTCAGCAGTCTTATTCTTGTTACGATAAGAATGCCTCGTGTCGTGACACCAAACTTGTTTGCAGCCAGCTTTTCATGTCCTTCTGCTTCTGGAATCTGTCGTGACAAACATTTACCTTTTCAGCTTATCAATTCTGTCGCGATAGAGTTTACTCGCTTCGTGGACAGATTCCTTTTCGAGTCCTCAGCAATTTTTGTTGTTATCGAAAATCTCTTCACGTGACGCACTTTTCTTCTATAATCTCTCTACCATTGAAATGCGGTGTCATATTATAGAATTCATATTTGTCAGGACACAATTGCTCCGCCATTCTCGCTCTTTTTCTTCTTCATTTTCTGTAGCGACCTAATTTTTCTTTGTCACCACAGAATTTTATCATTCCATAGCTTTTATTGTCACGACATAAAACTTCTTTGTCGCAACAGAGATTCTGCCTTCAATCCTTTATCATGTCGCAACATGAATTTCTTTGTTGCCATTTCTCTTGTTTGTTCTTCAACTTCTTGTCGCAACAAAGAACTCACCTCCCTCATGTTTTTTTTGTCGCGACATAAATTATCTTTGCCGCGACAATAATTCTATGGCTCTTGGTTGTGAATTTAAATAAAAGCATGTCGAGACATAATTTTCTATCGCGACGTAAATTCCCTCCCCTGAGTCGGCTTGGTGTTGAAAACTTTGTCAGAACATAAAACACTTATCTCATAAATTCGATTTGCGGTCAGGACTTAGCAATTTCGGGCCACTACGTAGTCAGTTTTTGTCGAGACAGAGTTCATCTATTAATATTTAGCCTTTTTATGTCAGGATGTGAGGAAATCTTGAAAGGACACAAATTCTCCTTTGGCTGCTTGCTTTGATCATTGTCGCGATGCAGTAGCGATTATCGCTGGCGCTTTCTTCAAAATATTTTTCAATAATGTCGCGATAGAAAAACTCTTTGTCGTGACATAATTTCTCTTTTGCCCTTGAGTTCTGTCTGAGCTTTGTTTCGACATTTAGTCACGCAACATAAGTTCCTTCTGCTTGTTAGGAATTTGTGTCGCGATATACAAAAAACTGTCAAGACAAGATCGCTGCATTTTCCACTTTTTCTGCGTCTTTTCTACTTGTTTTCTTTCCTTTTCAATTAACACCTGGAAAACACAAAGTTGGTGAATATTCCATATTTTGGCATAAAAATAGATTTAAAATTGTTAAAAACATGCTAGAAAAATGGATTAAATATAGATGAGTTTTAGACTCATCAATGACCCAAGAAAAAGATCAAGCAGCAGTGTCGCGACAATCTCACAACAACTCAAAAGACAACCAACAATTTAGCATTGTCGTGACAATTATAAGTTTGTCGCAACAATCAACTAGAGATCAGAAGTTGAACAACAAAGCAATAATTGTCGAGACAAACCTGGGCGACAAAAGATGAGAAGTGATTGTCGCGACATTTAAAACTTTGTCGCGACAAATACTTCAATGGAAAGTATGGAAGACAACAACAACAATTGTCGCGACAATGCCATAACAAAGTCTGGAGACAAATAAGGATGCTATAATGTCGCGACATTTTGACTATATTCCGACAATGTAATTAAGCGGGCTTACCTTGAAACCCATGAAATCCGCCTAAAATTTCGGCCTAGCATTTATTGAGCCTATAAATAGAAAGAGATAGGGCACGAAAAGAAATATATTTGATATTCGAGAATCAATAGAGGAGGAACACAAAGAGGAAAAGAGAGAGACTGAAGCTTTTGTACATATTTTTATTTTCTTTTTTAATTTTTATTTTTCATTTTAAGGATTAAAGTAGTTGATCTGAGCTGCAATATTGAGTTGGAATCTTTGTATATCAAGCTCCATTGTTGTCTGAATTTGAGTGGAGACTAATAATATTTATGGAAATCATTTTCTTCAGTTTTGATTATAGTTTCAATGAATTTGTTTAATCAACTAGTCATTGTGATCCAATTGTAGAAGTCTAAGCTCCCTCTACGAAGGGATTGGTGTTTTGATTATCATTTTGTAGTATTTAAATTTAAGTTGTGGGTTAAAGATTGGATCGATCTAATTGGTACCGCTCAAAGGAACCTGCTCTAAGTATCTATAGAGGAACTTAAAAGGAGCCGTATCTATGCCTGATTTCTAGGATACCTCGTGCACAATGTTATGTGTTTCTCGAGAGTTGTAAAAGAGCAAGAGCCTTGTGTGGGTATGTTAAATTGATACCATTAGAACTAATATACTTTAAGTATCACTTTGATAAATCACAGGTGATGTTCTAACCTCCGACTTCAAGGTTCCCTTCTGAGTGACAACATAAGTGTGTTCTCGAGGAATAAGGACCATCTAGTGATTTGTTAATTTAATACTTAGAGGTTTAATCTCAGTTTGAAAGAATGTTTGTGCTTATGTTGTTGGGAGTGATTATTATGATCAAATGGTAGATTAAGGTACCAATTACATTGAAGGAGCCTTGTGTTACCTTGTCTATGGGGGCAAGCTGATTTTAGTCTTGAGAAATGGTTGATGAGTACTGGTTTAGGAAAGACAACCAAATCTTAGAGAGAATAAGATCCTAAAAGTAGTTGTTTAGATACATTGACCTGGTGTAGGAACATGAAGATCTAAATGGTGAAATGTATAGTGTTTGAAGGTATTTCAAGGCTATACTATTATGCTCTTGGACTAATCCAGAATTCAAGCCCATAACTATGCTGTTTTTGAATAATATACAAATTGATGATTAGAACACTGATCCCATTCCTAGTGTTATTAAATCTTTAAAGGAAATCTTTAATTCTTTGGGGATTAAACATCTTTAAATTAAAGAAAAATTTGATAAACACTTTTATTTCGAAGCTTTTATGATAGTTAATCACAAATTACTAAGTTGGGGAGGTTCAAATAATGATGATCTCGGGAGAGTAGGGTACTGATCTTTAAATTTTCCTCATCAATCCCCGTGGAATGATATCCGACTTATAATCCACTTTATTACTTGTCGACCTATACTTGCAAATGGATGTAGACCAAATTGGAAAGTATATAAAATGATTAAAGTAAAAAGGAAGTAGTATTCAATCAATCAAGATTTCGCATTGTCGGGGATTCTAAAACAAGTCTCCGTGGCAGTTGTATCAACAATTCGTCATCATTCATCGTGATCAATCAACACTCTCGAGGTGGTCGGGTTTTAGTGATTCGACATGCGTGCTATGTGGAGCGATAACAGTCCACTTTCAAGTTATATCTTATGATGGTCAGCTGGTGCAAGCTCTGAAAGTGTCAAGCGGTGACACTTACAAATTCTCTTCTACTACCGAGGCAGTAATGCGGCGTGTTATGTGCTACTTTGTCGCGCAATATGGTCTAACTTCATTTTAGCTTCTCGGATGCTGTTTACTCCATTTCTGTAATCGCTAAAATTATTCTCGTGATAATTCCCCGCTACATCTTTCTAGAACACCAGTGAGCACTTCCCGCCAAAGCATATTGATGTGAAGTTCCTTGTTAAGGAGAAAGTTGCTGCAGTCCCTCATTTCACGCGAGCACACGCCATGACTAGCATGTTTGCACTCCACTAACCAAAGGTTTACCTATTTGTGTGTGTTTCTAAGAACACGTTACCTTACACGGGATTAAGTAGAGCTCTCATTCTTTTTTTTAGTAGGAGTTTTGCCTTTCTATGTATTTTATAAGAAAACCTATGTTTTCATTATTACATACATTGAAGTATTTGTCATTATCTTATGATTGTATCATTTTGACTAGATGAATGACATGATGTTTTTCTTCTATTGAATCAATGCTCGCCATTGTAATGCTTCTAGATTAGTAAATATTCGAATATGTACAATTTATGCATCATCTCTGTATTAATTGTATATGATCAAGCTATGGCTATGTAAGTATTTCAGGGAAGCATTCGAGTTATGATTTTGATTAGTAAGTGTTCGTGGGACTATGTACAATTTATATCCTCCTGCATGTTAATCAGGATATGATTTGCTTATGACTATATAAATCTATCGACAAAGAATTTGAGTGCCATGATTTTGGCCGGCCCAAGTAGGAGAATGTTAAATTAATTTATTAATCATGCACTAAGTATAATCATATTACAATTTTAATCGTGTAATCATAGTGATGCTAATTATGGCCATTTATGAGATGATTTAATATTAACTAGCTATGGAATCACGGATTCTATCTTATCCCCTTTACTTAGTCCCATTTCGACCAAACTCCAAATATATATATATATATATATATATATATATATATATTTATGAGTAAATAAAGCCTTAGAATTTTACAAGGGTTTGGTAGAACACACTTTGGGGACAAGGAAAGATCCATCTTCAACCCTAGTCTTTCTTTGATTTTGTCCCTTGTAGATTTGGGAGACTAATGGCAACCAACCATTTTGGATTCATGCCAGGTATGTTATCTACTGATAGGGTTTAAAAAATAGGCGCGCAGGCCCACTCGCCAAGCCCAAGGAAAAGGTAAGCCCAGTGAGACGCCCGAGCCCCTGGCATCGGCCCAAAACGGGAGCCCGGTTTGTTCGCCCCAAGGGCCAACAACATGGACAATTTGGAAAGCCCATGTCCTGTAAATCAAACCAAATCTCATCAGTAAGGGAAGTAAGATAATTCCCAATAACAACTTATCCTATAAAACAAAACGAGTCTCACCAATGAGGGAAGTAGATATCTACACAAATCAAGCCCTCATTATCCCTTATTAATTCGATAATGATAAAGGCAGAAAATACCCCATCCAATGGGAAAGAATCCTTACCACCATCCAATTGGGAAAAGCATATGCTATAAATACCAGGCCACCCCATCGGTAAAAGGTACGCAAAACATTCGCCCTCTAAGCAGTTGAACTTTTCTCTTATCAAGGAGGAACTGACTTAGGCATCGGAGTGGCAATGGGCGAGCCCCCGCCAACCCTCTCCCTTTCTTGTTTTTGCAGAGGAGACCGGTGATCATCCAAAGACCGTAAGACCGGGCTCTCTGAAGATCCGCCCGTCTAAAGAATTTCAACACACTCCACCCCGGGGCCGCTGAAAAGGCATCATCAACGCGCCGCCTGTGGGAACGTATGCCTTTACAAATAAAGCTGACCTTTCAATGACTGATGGTATCAACCCGGAATACAAGCAGGAGCCGCGCCAATCCTTCCAGAATGCAAGACCGGGCCTCGCGGGGTGGATAGCCAATCCTGAGGTACAAGAGAGGTCGTGGCAGCCAACACTCCGACGAGGCGAGGCACTCGTCCCACCAACCAACGTCACTTGAGGGAATTAGGAGCAACTCACTGTGCATGCAATACCGCTGAACGCGATGGGCCTGTGAAGGCCATAACACCACCCTTCAGAAAGAGAGCGGGCCTACACCTCTCACTCCCTCCCCGAGAAGCGTACAGAATCCAAATTGGTGCTGGGGCATGGACCACACTTAGCCCCCAGAGAGGAACGCAACGGCTGAGTTCTGGGAGGACCTCTAAACGATGAGTCAATCTCTTCGTGAAAGAATAGGGAGCAATCATGGGGAACAGATTCATGGTATCCAATGTGAGCTTAGCCATAATGAAGGAAGTCAAGCCAAAGGCCGAAGCGCCGAACTCTATGGATACTCCGTGCAAAGAAACCAGTCACCATTCACTGGCCGAGGTGCTCCACTTCCCTTCCGGCCAAAGTTGAAAATGCGCCAAATTGAAGCGTTCGATAGTGCGAAGGATCACGCCGACCATCTTAACTTTATAAGAATCAAATGGAGCTACATGGGTATCGAGACCACATGCGGTCTGAGCCTTGCTATCGCTGAAGGGCGGCTCGGCAGTTCAGCGGGCTCCACCGTGATTAGTCTCCTCATTCGAAGCTCTCCATCACGTTCGCGTCTCAGCCCAAATTGGAGGCGGAGTGAGAAGCGAGTTATCACTGCGACCCGCGCGAGCAGCGGGAAAGCCCAGGGTCATATGCGGAGGTTTGTCTGCAGGAATCTTTGAGGTCGATATACGGTAGAAGTTCGCTATCACGCATTCATGTGCAGATTAGGGTGGGTCAAAGTTTAATATTTTCCATATCCAGAATCTGGGCGAGGCTGTGTTTGAGGTGCTGTGACGGAAAAGTGCATAAACGGTGGGAGGCGCATATCAGAAAGAAAGCTCTTGACTCACAAGAGAAAAAAGCGGGGCCAAACCTGACACTTGAGGGGCTGAAGCCACACAAGAGACTGAAAGCAGGAGGGTCGCAGGAAGGCGAGGCGATCCTCAGAAGAGCGTGCGGGCGTGGAGGCAGCGCGGCTCGATTCGTCGGCGGTATTCACCTGGTGAGTTCTTTACGATAGCCGCGATATCGGCGGGTCTTGTGCGAGTACAACATGACGAGTTTATGAGATGGTGACCCGGATGGTCGGATCTACCAAGAGATAACCACGAGGTATTGCGGGTTCGCGAGGACCACGAAGCGCCGACGGGCGGTGCGTCTATTTCGAGGAAGATAAAATCTTCCGATTGGCGTGGGTATCTTTGCGGCTTGGCGCCTCACGAAGGTCGAGAGCCG
Source organism: Tetrastigma voinierianum (assembly GCA_016808115.1). Classification (NCBI taxonomy): domain Eukaryota; kingdom Viridiplantae; phylum Streptophyta; class Magnoliopsida; order Vitales; family Vitaceae; genus Tetrastigma; species Tetrastigma voinierianum. The sequence continues at coordinate 729,988 of JAEQBH010000118.1, forward strand.
AGCGCGTACCACCCTCTCGGCGGATGATAACTTCGGCACCAGCAGCGCCCAGGGAAATTCATTGATCTCGGGAGGACTGCGGAGGTGGGGAATCATTTCTGCTTCAGGAAGGCTCACTGCGTAGCATCGGATCGGAGAATTATTAAATGGCGAGTTCTGGCGCCTCGACTTGACCTGGCCATAACGTTTCTTAGATTCGGACTGGAGGGATGTCAACACCACGGCCCGATCCTCTGGTGATAGGCGGTGTGGCTAGCAAACAATCCTTCAGGTCATCGTGATGGAATTGGGTAAAACATTATCTTTGCGTCGACTTTTGATAGGATGAGCATCGGAAGGGAGAGTTTGGAACCGATCAGAAGCACCCACGCGAGGATTCTAGGAAGAAATTGCTACCTCTCAGGATCAATACAGGTTAATTACTCCTCTAGGAGACCCAGGTACTGAGCGACAATGGCGTTAAGTTTACAATAGTAGATGCCGATCTGACATAACATGTTGTTAGGCGGACCCTCTCGGCATCGCAAAGGCCATCACAGCTTACCACATGGTGATCAGTTCCCACACCACGGGTGGGTAGGGATGGATTAGGGTTCCAGTGTGTGACGATTTACTCGGGCGTCCATGAAGAAAAGCGTTGACAGCGTATACATGGAGCTGAGCTCGACATGCGCGATGAGGTAAAATACGGGCTGAGCCCTCGAGGAAGAGTTGGAGCACATGCAGTTGGATGATAACTGGGACACATAAAAGCACATCGGCTCGGTAGCGAGGAGGCCCTCGAGACACCTCATATTCACTTCTTGAAGCAGGGCAAGGATGTCTTCGCGCTGACGGGAGGAGGGACATGGGAGAGGATTGACCCTTGATAATCACTCCACGGACTAAACGTCGGTCAGTCCCTTGAACCAGTCAAGCAAAAGAGTTTCACTCGAAGAATAGCGATAAATGAGGAGGTCGATCGAGCTCGCAGCGAAGCGATCGGAGAAGTGGAGTATCTGAATGGTTGACGGCGTATTTTCGTTAAAAAACAAGCGGCGAAGTGGCGACTCGCATCGACTTCAGCGACGTCATGAGGCATGCCCGAAAGATAGTTTCCCTCTACCGCGGATCGACCTCATTTGTGGAGTACCGCGATGACGTGCATGAACTCCTCGGTTTCATGGATGCTTTCTCATTACAACGGATCAACATGTGGATCCAGAAGCTGACGAGCCCGAGAAGACCTCATTGCGTCCTTTGGGGCAAGGGACTTGTGTATCGGGTAATGCCGCACAGGGTACAAAAAAGCGGGAACCACCTACGAGGAGTTAGTGAGCGGGATATTCCGAGAAACAAATAGGGGCATCAGGAGGTATACATAGATGACATGTTGGTGAAGTCAACCTCGGCGAGCTCCACATAGCTCGTCGTCAAGGCGTTCGGATCTTGAGAAAGTCCTGACATGAAGTTGAATCCGAAGCGAATGCGCTTTTTGGAGTCTCAGTCGAAAAATTCTTGGGTTTTATAGTGTTAGCCCAGGAATGGGGCCAAATCAGAACAAGAGATAAAGGCGTAGCTGACATCACAGCCCACGTCGGCATAAAAGGGTCAAACGTCTAGCTGGAAGAATAAGCGCAATTAAGCCCAGTTTGTGTCCAGGCAGTGATAAATGTCGACCCTTCTTCCCGGGTTCTAAAGCTTTCAATGGGATACACATTGCGAAGAGCGTTACGGCAGCAAAGCTGTCTGAGCTCCCAGGTCTGAGTAGGCCCTAGGGAACTCCTTACTTTGTACTTGGTAGTTTCTGATTTCTCGACCAGCGCCGTACTTATCAGAGAAAAAGACCGAGTACAACATCCAGTCTACTATTGTAGCCGAGCTCTAAGAGGAGCAGAGGAGAGGTATCTAAGGATGGAGAAACTAATCCTGGCGTTGTGCGTGACCCCAGCTCCGCCCTTGCTTTCAAGTCATTACCATTGGAAGTGCAGAGTACCCAGTGACAGGTGCTCGCTAAGCCGGAGACCTCGGGGATTGATGAAGTGGGCCTTAGGTTGGCGAATTAGACATGGATATAAATCGGCCATGATAAAGGGCAGTCTTGGCGGATTTCGATCGTGGGTTCACCCCGAAGTGAGGCTTCACGGGGATCGTGAGCAGCGCGGAGCCTCCTATTTGGAAGCTATCTCCCATGCGGGCCATGATGCCCGAGGGAGGCGGTGTAGGATAATTGACCTCCTGGGAATGAATGTCAGTATGCACTTTCCAGTTTGGGTTGAGCCTCCAGACGACAAGGCGAGTATGGCGAGTCATGTTTGGACTCGACCTCGCCCATTCGATGGAAGTTGACTAGCTTAAGGTGTGCGGCGACTCCCGGATGTTAGTAAACAAATAGAGGCACCTCTGAGGCGAAGTGAAAAATGATCCTATACCTCGAAAAGTGAGAGCTGCGGGAAGTTCGTGCTAGTTCGGTCGGACACATACCCGGAGGCGAGAGAACTCCCAGAATGGATGCCTATGAGGGTGGCGCTTGACCTCCCGAGAAGAGCTCCACAGGCCCCTTCGTGCAGCCGAGGCACAGTACGGAACCCTCTATAGATCTCTATGACGGGGAAGTCTCCTGTCATTATTCGAACCCAGTTTGATGGACCCCATTTGGAATTTATTTAATGGAAATGATTTGCTACTCGGCGATGATAGAGGCTTCTAAGCTAAGGACGAGGTCGAAGACGGGTTCTGTATTCATAAGGGAAGCCCCACAGCGAGTTTTTTCACCTCATCCTTAAGTGCATTGCGGGGAAGGCTTAGGCTCACGTCTTTTGAGAGAGGTGCGCCCAAGGGTGTATGCGGAAATCCACGTGAGGAGATCGGACGTTGGTGGGAAGAAGTCTTAAGACGGGGGTCACTCATTGCCATTGCTTTCAGAGGCAGTGACGAGGAACTAGTCGAGTGCGAAGTTTATTAGGAGCTGCTTAAAATCTTTGCTCCGTGGGATTCTTGACTTGATTCTGAGCCCACTGTGCTTCCCGGCGGTGGGAATTTAGACATGTGGGACCTCACACCCCGTGAAAGGAAAGGCAGTGCAAATTATCATAAATGTGATGGATTATTTCATAAATGGAGCGAAGCCCAGAGACCTTTAATACTATCATAAGTGAAATCGTAGCTCGGTTTACTGAGAAGCTTAACATTTCGAGAAAGCCTTAGCGGCGATTTGAAGGCTGTTGCCTCCAGCTAAGGCTGGTAGCCTAGGAGCGGGTACATCTCGAGCAGTTTGGCCAGACTCGGTTCAATTTCGAGAGCTCAGCTCGATTCTGGAAGCTTAACGACTCGGGGAAGGCCTGGCCGGAGGCTGGCGGTAGCTGTTGCGAGCTTAACGATTCGAAGGCCTCGGCGCCGAGCTCGATAGCTCGAGTTTGAAGAGCTCAATTGCTCGGGGAAAGGCCATGGCCCGCAGGCCGGTTCGGCTCGGGCCAGGTGCTTGTGGCCTCGGCTAGTGGGCTCGTGGCTCGGTTGCCGCCCAGCAGCTCGGGAAGGCATCGGGCGCCGGGGGCTCAGCTGGCTCGGTTCCCGCGGGCACGGCCCGGGAAGGCCTTAGCGCCCCGAGGCTCGATAGCTCAGCTCGGGAAGGGCCTCAACGACCCGAGGCTCAATAAGCTGATTTGAAGAGCTGACTAATCGGGGAAAGGCCATATAGCCCGCAGGCGATTGACTCGAGGCAAATCCAGCCCGTAAAGCCTCCAGCGGCCCCAATGCGAGCTCGGCGGCTCGATTTGCGAGGGCTTGCATTTCCGAGGAAGGCCTCGGCGCCCGGGGCTGGCGGCTGGGTTTTGAGCTCGGCCCAGTGGGATTTGCGAGCTTGCGGCTCGAGGCCTCGGCGCCCGGAAGCGGCTCCGGTTTGCGGGCTTGCCGGCTTAGGAGGCCTCGGTGCGCCGGAGCTCAGCCGGCTCGGTTTGGGCTCGACAACTGGTTTGCGAGCTTGCCCAGCTTAAGAGGCTGGCGCCTGGGCTGATAAGCTCATTTTGCGAGAGCTAACGACTTCGGGAAGGCCTCAGCGCTTAATAGCCCAGTAGCGCTCGATTCGGAAGCGCGACCGCCCCAGCGAATAGCTCGATTGAAAGAATAAGGCTTGGGAGCGGGTGTACGGGCTATACTTGACTCGATTTTGAAGAGCTCATTTGCTCGGGGAAAGCGTGCAGCCCACCGAAACGATTATTTCGAGCGAGAATAGCCCACGAGCCTGCGACCCGATTTTGAAGAGCTGTTGCTTAGGGAAGGCCGTACAGCCATAGAGCTAGTTTAGCTCAGGAAGAATATGCTAGACCTCCCGGCGACCTAGTTTGAAGAGCTGTTGCTGACTAAGGCTGGTAGCTGGGGTAGATTCGGCTCGAGGGCACATTAGTCCCAGAGGCCATGGCGGCTCAGCCTTTGAGCATCTCAGCTCGAGAAAGGGTCCGCAGGTCATGTATCTCGAGGCTCAGAACAGGGTTCTGAAGCATAATTGCTCGAGGGAAGAGGCCCAGTAGCCACGGAGCCAGGAGCTCGGAGTTCGGAGGCCTTGGCTTGAGAGCCCAGAGCGGCTCAAATTGGCAATAAAAAGAGCGATAAGATAGAAAATGGGATATTCATTGAGAACGACATTACATATATCCCGGGTTCGAAGCTCGACAAAAAAAAAAAAAAACAACAAGCGGCTATAAGAAGGAGTTCGAGACATGGAAGAGGAACGGGAGGCGAAGAAGGGGAGGCGGGCCTCGTTGAGGGTGTTTGGCTCCCGAGCAGTGCACGGAAAGGACTCTTCCGCCTCCCTCGTCATTAGAGGATATCAAAATGAAGGTCGAGCCGGGGTGACATTGCGGCCTTCCTGAAACAAGCCATCCGAAGCCCACTAAGTGGGGCCTCATCCACAAAACTCGCTATGGCTCCATCCTCTGAGCGGCCGAGGAGTTTCTTGCCTCTGAGTCACCTCCTGACCATGGCACTCCTCGGTGAGGCGTTCATGAGCTTCACGGCCTCGGAAACCGCGACCAGCGACTCCATCTACTTATTGGCCCGCTATTCACATGACTCGTCTCTAGCGTCTGACTCTTCCCTGGTTGCCACATTTCGTTGCAGGGCGGCTGGGCTCATCCACGACTACACGAAGCTCGCTGGCGACTGCTGCCTCCACTGGCCTCGACGGTCATCACAGGCGGCTGCGGCCCGTCCACCCAACTTCCGGCTCGGCCACCGGTAACTCTTAGCTTTCGGGCCTTTTCTTTACCTCGGCCCCGAGGCTCGCGCGAATCACGGTGTGCACGCTAGATCGGACAAACTGGCCTCCTCAGTCATACACTTTTGATCGTAGCTCGGCCTGGCTCGGGAAACAGACGGTCACCCTTGCTTTATAGACTCGTTGGCTTTGACCTTGGCCCTCGTTCGGTCCCAGCCTTATGGACAGACTCCTTCAGATGAGTAGCCACTTGCCAGATCATGACTTAGTAAACCTGTGACCTCAAACCCAAGATAAAAGCAGACGTAACAAGATAAGGGAACTTACACAGGTGACTCCCTGGAGGGATAGAGCCAAGGTTTCCTCCAAGCGGGTAGAACCTTTCGACCTCTTGGTCGAGTCTCTAAGGATGGGCGAGGCCGCGCGATATGAGCTCGGCATTGAAGGAAGCGAGGAATCGCCATCTCGGAAAAAGTCGGCTCCAGGCGTTTCCTCCTCAACTCTTCCACCCTCGAAGGGCTCTACACTGCTTGCAGGAGGGACTCAAGCAGTGATAGGCTTGTGACCTCGACGGAGGCTCAGCTGACCCTTCCCAGGGAGCCTTTTCCGCTGCGTGGGAGACCCGGAGCGAAGGCTGAGCTTAGGGCTGGAACCTCAGTGGAGCGGCAACACTTGACACTCGGTCATGGGTAGAAGGTGAGGAGAAGGCGTCCCACAACTTTGGGACTTTACGGGGCGGCGGCCCTTCTCGGAGAGTCGAGTTTTGCTTCTGATCGGGACCTCGGGACGTCTCACTCGAGCCAAAAGCTCTCCTTGGTGGAAGACGTGGCGGGAGGCCATCGTGAAAACTTCATAGCGAGGAGGGTGAGGCCTCAAAGTAGCGGGTTGGGTGGACCTCGGGCACGAGATCCGGGAATATCCGACTGATAAGCTCAGTAGCGCGGAAGACACTCGGCCCGGCTCACTTTATGACTTTGTCTTGAAGTGAGATCAGGCGAATACGAAAAGACACACAACCAATGCGGGGTCGAGACACCTATAACTTCACGAAAGCTAGACAAACTAAAGCAAGCGATGCTCGTATAGATTCTAAAATTGAAGTCGGTACGGAGCATGGTATCATCCTTATCGAGGGGTTGTACTCCCCCGGTATGACCAGCGACGAAAATAGCGGCTCCTTAGCGTACATGGGAAGAGGGAATGAGACGATCGGCGCGCCTTGAATGAATAAAGGAAGCCCTCGGCTTCCTTCACACTAAAAGATCCGGGAAGCGAGCTATCTTTTGCAGGAACATTAAAGCCCTTGTCCACTGAAAGGCTAACGGCTAATCAGAATACCCGAGAATTGGTAGTTGAAGAGGCGGATGTTGAAATGTTGCAAGATCCTTTTTATAAAGGGTGGGGAAACGGAGGCGTGGCGAGAGGCCACCTGAGAAAACACATCTTGGGCCTTGGACCCACGTAAGAGGTAATGTCGGGGCCGGACACGAGACTTCAAAGGGGCCTATAACGCCTCACGAAAGTTTCTCTATACAAAAGTTCGACTCTGCTAGGTCCCACCGCCAGAGCATTCTACACAGTTGACTTCAGATATTCCGATCCCCCGGGGTATTAAATCTTGTCAATTCTCCCCTTACCCTTATCCAAGGGCAAAGGGGGTTCCCTCGGGGCGTCTCAAGGAACAACCTCGGTTAAACGGTCGGAGGAGCCACTGTCGCCACGAGCCGACGGCGGCGGGGGTCACCCCACAGTAACCGAAGAGAGGAGCGACCCAGAACCCATGAGTATGAGGTAGCCAAGGAAGCGAGTCCCAACCAAGGTAGCCACAGCGTTTCCATATGTGCTTTCGAAAGACCACGGAAGGAGAGACGCACCGTCCGGGCGAGCGAAAAAGGCTACCTGACGGGGTATCCGCAGCGCCGGGAGGAAGAGCTACGCACGGGAAATTCGAGCAGATGTTAAGGAAAGAAACCAGAACTCGCGAAAAGCGAAAGGCTTGAATCGGGGGAACCTGAGAAGAGCGGTTAGAGGGGATGTTTTGAAGGAAGAGCGAAGACGGAAGAAGTGGGCGTGAAACCGAAAAGTCATCATTATTACAAGACATATGATGGCGACAAAGCCCTAACTAACCCAGCCTTGAGCAAACACGTGGAAGTCGCACCCAATTCAAGAAACGATACAGCCCTTGCACACGCTCTCCGTACACAAGGGTTGGGGGGAGCTGCAGTAGGGTTTAAAAAATGGCGCGACGGCTCGTGGCGAGAAAGGTAAAGCCCTAGTGAGGCCTTTGAGCCCACACGGCATGGCTCAAAGCGGGAGCTTGGTTTTGTTAGCCCCGAGACGACAACATGGATAATTTGAAAAGCCCATGTCTTGTAAATCAAACCAAATCTCATCAGTAAGGGAAGTAAGATAATTCCCAATAACAACTTATCCTATAAAACAAACCGAATCTCACCAATGAGGGAAGTAGGATAACTCACAATAAACTGCTCCCTCATTATCCCATAATGTCCCGATATGATAAAAATGGAAATACATCGATGGAAAAGAATCCTTACTTTGCATCAGTTAGGAGAAAGCATATGCTATAAATACTAGGCCACCCCATCGGTAAAAGGTACGCAAAACATTCGCCCTCTAAGTAGTTGAACTTTTCTCTTATCAAAGAGGAACTGACTTAGGCATCGGAGTGGCAATGGGTGAGCCTTGACCATCTCACTTTCTTGTTTTGCGAGGGCCGCGACATCGGGACCGATGGGCGGCCACGTGGGGATCTGCCCGCCTTTCATACCTCTAGGCATTTCTGTTCCAGCCCGGCAATTTCAACACGCTCCAGCCCAGTTCTGGTTGAAAAAGATATCATCATCTACCAAATACGAATTGATATACTTCATTGTTTCAATAAAGTTATTATATTGTAATGTATTTATTGAGTCATTTGATTATTGATCAATTATTTTTGGATCAATAAATACTCTTGGTTTTTACAGAAAACAATCTAGCAGTTACCTATTAAAAATTTCATGAAACCATGATCCTGGGGATGTTTAAGTGACCTACAGCATATTGATAGCTTTAGTGAGAGAAACCAAACAGTTAGAAACCTCTTCAGGAAAGTGAAAACTTCCACTTTTGGGTCATATTGTTTTCCATTTTTGTGCTTAAAAGATGCAGATATATTTAAAATAGGATGGGTTCTGCAAGCCAAGAACTCAATGAATGGTTGCATGAAATTCACCAAGCAAACCATTTAAGTTAACGAACTACTTCTCATCATGATAAAAGCATAACTGTTTTTCAGATTATTTAAAATCAATAGCTACATTCATTTCATTATTTCATGGTAGATGAAGTGAAATACTGACCTTCTAGACTTGCTATTGTGCTGGCAGCTATGGATCTAATATCCTTGTTCATGGCAAAAATCACTTGTCACTAACAATACACAGAAGGAAAAGAAGAAAAACTTACGGATCATAGTAAGCGGAAAGATCTTGCAAACTTTAAAAAGTGAAAATATCATAGGTCTTGTTTTACTTAGGAAGGAAGTGTCTCCTTATTGTAGAAACCTGACACCTAAAACCAATTATTGGACATTTCAAGCAACATACACTATCACAAAATGGTTATTGAAAGCCAAAATAATTAAATCAATAAAAATAGGAGAATATAACAAGTTGGAGAAACAAAGCGAGGTCTTGTGAAATTCACAATTTCCTTAAGACAAATTAAACTCTCAGCCCCGGTGCTTTGAGATTCCAAAGTCTGTCTCCAGGGATAAAGCGGGTGGCGAATGGTCGACTAAAGCCACTCTGCCTCAGACCCCGGGCGATGATGTGTTTGCTTCTTATCAGAGCAAAATGACGAAAGGAAGAAGCTTCAGAGACCATTGATATTTTGGGGAAGCCCCTCGGTGTCTTTATAAAGGAGAGACTTGACCTTTTGGAATGCCAAACCTCTTGGCTTCCCAAACCCTTAGAATTCCGAAATTAATTGTTCAATGAATGTCATTAATTTCATATAACTGAAATCCATAGAATTATGAACAAAGAATTATTCAGTGAATGTCATCCATTTCATTCACTATATCCAACAGTTTTGACAACCTCGAGCAAACAGGAGAAAAGTTCACATAAACTGCCCAGCAAAAACCACATGCCCAAGTCAAGGATGGTGTTTGCCATAGCTGCTCAGCACACTTCCAAGATCATATTCAAAGACAAGAAGCCAACTAACAAGGATATGGGAAATGGCTGTGAGTCCCGAGGTTATCAATATAGGGAAGACAATGTTTTGTGTCTGCAGAAATCTGTTAAGAGATTGCAGGAGGCCATAGGCAAAAAGGGTTGGGATCATCCATTTGTTGAACATCCCTGCTTCTGTAGATATGCTGTGATCTTGGCCTAGAGATATGAGAATGGGTGCTGTGAAGAACAATATAAATGATAGGGGAATGCTCAAGGCAACAAGGGTCAGCATTGCTTTTTGTGTGTGAACACCCACCATATGGTACTCTCTGAAAACCATGGCTTGCCCACATAATGTCTCCAATACACTTCCTATTCCTAACTATTAAAGACATTGACAATTGTAAAAGTGCTTGAGAATTTATATAACTTTAAAGCTAAAAAATAAAAGGTCAAACATGCTTGAAAATATATAAGAAATATAAGCAAGTAGGCCAAAACTTGAAATATTGATAGTTACCAATTTCTCTAAAAGTTTAACCTCACAGGATTTGGATTTAATATGCATATATCATACTTCTTAACACCTTGTCTCACATGTGCCTGCACCAAGCACATGGTGACATCCAAATGTGCAAAGGAAACAAACACACAAATTGACTTCTCACCAAAACAAGCTCTAATAATAAGTTTAACTTAGAGGATTTGAGTTTAATTTACATATCATGCTTTTTAACACCCTCACTCACATGTGCTCCATATCAGCACTTGGAGAGATGGACAAATAAATACAAATAATCTTTTCTAGACTTAAACACATGCAATGTCGGAAAATATAGAAATTGACCTCTCACCAAAACAAACTTAGATAGTATTTTCCAGAAGTGTAAAGTTGTGAGATTTGAGTTCAATTTACATATTATGTTTCTTATCAACCCACTTACCAATAAATTGAAACCATTGAAGGAAGCAAATGAAGTGGTCATGAAAGTACCAGAGAGTGGCAACTCCCCAATATGGCCTACAAACATGACGGAGATTACTTCTAAACAGTGCTGCAACATGCTGACTACTGCAAGAGGCCCTGCCAGCCACAACTGCTTTTTTGCTTCTTCAATAATCTCTTTTCTGAGACAACCTTTCCAAGACAATATTCCTCCATCAAATTCATGATTGTTTCCTTGATGTCCAATCAAAGGAGATTGAGCACATGGAGTTTCTCTACCCTCCATAGCTGTTACTCTATATGGCATGTAGGAGATCAGAGTGTTTCTTCAAATGCTTACACGACACAGACTTCCATGCGCCTCCCATTTATTGATAATGTCACAACGATCCATCTGTAATCAAAAAAAAAAAAAACTGCCCTCCTCCCCACGTTAAAAACAAAGTAATGAGTACTGGTTGGGAGACTTTTTTTTTTTGACATTTATTTAACTAGCATTGCATTGTTGTTGTAGTATTATGTTCCTTTAAAGATTGGATTTCCTATAAATCCATTCCACCCCAGTGGCCTCAGACTTATGGATAGCATTAACAAGAGAAGAAAACTGAATGCAGCAATTTTTATTTCCACTTCTTAAACAATTAATTTGCAAATTATGTTACTTCTAATTAATATAAAAAATTTACTTTTATTTAGATTAGTTTCCAGAAAGAAAGGTAAATGGACTTACAAATTTAATTTTTATACCTCCTTTTTCACATCTTTCCCGTTGGATTTTCTAGGTTACATAAAACGGGTTTTGTGTTAAAAGATTGACGATTTTCCAAGAAAAAAGGATAAGTATATGAGGACAGGGAGATTCTTTAATGGGATTATTTGATGGAGACTTTGGGAGGGATGTGATTAGGGATGGTAATTCGTGTCCATGGATCGTATTCTTCGTGTTGTGTCGATCTTAAGTAAGATCGTGTCAGCGTTATCGACCCAGACATGACACGAGATAATAAATGTTATTAATCCATTACTTAAAGCCGGCGTTTATTATTAGGTGTTAAGCGAGTGACACGAATATGACCTATTTAATTTGATTATTTAAAATAATAAAATTATAATTAATCATCTATCTTTAACACAAATAACTGTTAAATTTAACATGTTTATTAATTTTGTGTTTACCAAAGCCTCAATAGGAATTATATTAATAATTTATATTTAACACAAATAACCTATTAAAATGGTTAATTAATTAATATAATTATTAAACGGGTCAATTCGGGTCAAATTCGTCTTAGGTAGGTCAGCATGAGGCCATGGCCAATTTATTAAAAAACGTGTTTGGTAGTCCCTTTGAATACTGACTAAAACACGATTATACTCAACCAAAACCCGCAAAAATCGTGTTAGGTTTGTATTGTGTTCATATGTGGTGTCAAATTTTACCAGCCTTAGATGTGACCTAATATTTGCATTTCCTATAAGTCTTTATTTATTTTTATTTAAAGCAAATTAATTTTTTTAAGGAATATTTATTAACTCAAATCCATAAAAGCAAGAGAACAATCTAATAAATCTTTTAAGAGGATTTTATATTCTTGAATAATTAAGGTTTTAGACTTATAGACTATTTACATTTTTTAAATAGTTAAAACCAGAGTTGGTGATTACGATTTTAGGTTAATAGGCTTAAAATTAAAACTATCACTAACCACAGTTCTAACTATCTTAAAAAATTTAAAATAGTAATCACCAACTAGGGTTTTTGTGATTTGAATCTTATGCGGCAAGGATATGCTAGTTTGAATATTATTTTAAAACATGTTTATTTTAGAAATTTTTTGTTTTAAAAAGATTATTTTGGGACTAAGCTCTCATATATAGCCATGCCTCACCGGCTTTGGTCTTCTTGTAAGAGCTAGTTTGGCGGTGCTTCTTATAAGTATTTCTAAGTTTAAAAACACTTCAAATGTTTTTAGGATAAAGTAATATTTTTAAAAACGTTTTTGAAAGTTAAAAAAAAAAAAAAAACATGGAATGTTATTTTGAGAGCACGAGGTATTTAAAGTTTTTTGGATATTCCTACAATACCTATTTATTTATCCTTAAATATTTATTTATTTATTTTCTTAAAACATCTATTTATTTTATTTAAAAAATCCGGATACTATGATATACTTTTAAAAATTCAAATAATTCAAATCTTTTTATAAATATTTCTGAAAAAAAAAATTCTATAATCATAAAAATATTTTATAAAAATAATTATTTTAAGTTTTTATTAATACAAATTTTTGCATAGGTTTATTAATTAATTCAAATTTTTTGTAAATATTTTTTATAATCACATGAATAATTATTTTGGGTTCTTATTAATACAAATGCTTAAGTATTTTTATTCATAAGTTCAAATCTTTTTATAAATATTTTAAAACATTTTGATGATTGTAAAAATAATTATTTTATGTTTTTATTAATACAAATATTTATATTTGTTTATTCATTAATTCTCTTATTTATGTAAATATTTTTAAATTTTTTATAATCATAAAAATTGTAAAACCCGGGAAAAATTCAATTTTTCTAAAAAAAGGTAAAGCGGAATTTCGGTTGAGCTTAAGAAAATTTTACAGATCTCGAGATAATGTAAATGAGCTTATTGTTGAATTAAATACCATGAGAAATACAATTCTCAATCGAATTCGTGGATACGAGATAGTGAATTTCACGTTTTTCGAGGTATTTGGTGTGGGTGACACATGATATGATCATATGGATGTCACATGGTACCCTAGGGGAGTGACACATGGCATAGACCATGTAGTTGCCTTATCTGAGTAGATTATCAAATGAGGCATTTAAACCAGCCAAAAGAGGAGAGAATCAAATAATGAAATCAGAAAGTGTGGAATGACATGTGACATGTAGAAGGGGATAGGGTAGGAGAAAGGGTGGGGGAGGAAGCTACCCCACTTGGACTATTAGGTGGATAAAGGAAAAAAAAATGAGGAAAAGTCAAACAAAAGGAAAAGAGAAAAGGAAATAAGGAGAAAAGAGAAAAAAAAAGAAAAAAGAAAAAGGAAAATGAAAAGAATAAATGGAGAGCAGGAGCAAACGAGAAAGAGAAATTGGGTGGATAAGAATGCACGGAGGAGAGAAAGAAAAACGGTGAGAGAGAGGAAGAAAAGGGAAGGAAAAAAAAAGGGATATTTTGCCGGTATTGAAGGTGGCTCGGCCAGTGCGAAAAAAATTGATCCATAATGCGGGTTATCGTGAATCAATGCTTAGGTTTCTTCAAATTTCACGGGATAGAGAATTTTTTTATTTGGAATATTTAAAACCTAAAGGCCATTTATGTAGCGTAGGGTTTCTTTTGGCCAATGAGAGATTAAGTAAATTTGAGTCCCAAAATGTGGGATTGAGTGTAAAAATTACCAAGGAATTTTAAGGATTGTTTTTGGACGGTTGAGCTAGAATTTTGGGCCCATTTTGAGCGATTCGGGCCAGATTTGGGACTATTTTGGGACGTTCGAGCTGAATTTTCGAGACTGTTTTCGGACAATCCGGACATGATTTTTGGAACTATTTTGAGCTGATCTGGTAGTATTTTGAGGTTTAGTTTTGATCCCATTGTCTCTTGGGTTTGTTGTGTGTTTGTCTCACAGTAATTTGTTGATGAATGGAGCCCCAGAAAAAATGGTTCATGAATTGAAGTAAGGGACTAAGATGTGCCTTGCTTTATGGGTCGAATTTGGGCCATTTTGTGTATATTATTCGAAAAAATAATAATATGCGGTTGTGTGTAAAAAAATCATGTTAATATGTGTTTTTGCATTGATGTATTAACACATGAAAGGTGTGATGAATGAAAATTATATGTAGGAAATATAATTATTTGGATTTATAAATGTTGTAACAGCATGACATAGCATGGAAATGGCAAGATTGCATTTCATATGCAGTTACATCGCGTCAGTCGGGTCTTGGTGCATGGTGTGGTTATTCACCATTCTTGGTGAATCATCTTGATATTTCAGTAAGGACCAGCGTCAAAATTGAGCTTACCAGTGCATAAAAATAATAAAAATAAATTTCGTGTGTTTAGTTGAGTAAGATGGGGTAGATCCCCCCCCCCAAGGTGAAAGACCAAAATTTTAGTGCCCGATCGGATATATGTATGTCTAGCGATGAAAATTGCAAAGTGTCGAAAGGTGTGCGAAGCGAGGTGAGACCTCGAAATTTGCAGCCCAAAAATAAACACCGGAGTTTGGTAAAATTGAATAAACATTGGAGGGTTGTCAATGGGTTGAGTCGATGGTGAAACACCAATGGTGGTTTCTATAGGCATCTGCATGTGTGAAAGTGAGTCCAGAAGACTCAGGTTTATGGAGCATAGAAGTCACATCATGCATGACCTGTGTATTAAGTATAGAATTGCATTATTTATGAAATGTGGTGGACGTTTCATAGTTTTAATTTGCATGTGCATTTTAGGTAAGGAGTAGCCCTTGGGAGAATTTTCTATTGGCGTGCCCACTATCGTGAGACCCCTTTCGGGTCACGAGTGTATAGGAATAGATTAGCAGAAGCGTGAATTACGAGGAGGGTGGCCATATGGCCCCTTGAGTAACATTTTTTGTAAAAGTGTTTTGTATAAAATGATTTTTATAAAATTCTTTTGGACTATTGTATAAATAATCGGGTATGTAATTATGTTAAGAGGGTCGTGATCGGACCCTTACATACTATAATTATTTATTTTCTTTTCATATTTTAGATTTAAAATGAATGAATGGGTCTCGATGAAGGGAGGTATGGAAGTGGTGCCGAGTAACTCGGTGTCCATGGATAGTTGGTACCAGTCCGGTACCAAGACTTAGGTGCAAAATGACCTAAGATAGAAATTCCGCGGGTTGACAGGTTGTCAACGAGACCCTCGGAAATTGGGGCGTTACAAAAATAGTTGATTTAGGTTTGATTAATATATTTTTATATGTATTTATATACTTTTGTAATAAATTTTTTTATTTATTATGATATCCTATTTTTTTAATTAAATATTAAATGTTCATTTTGTCAAAAAAAATAAAAATAAATGCCCTTTCTCATAATTATAAAAGCGTTTTTCTTAAAGGTGCATTGCCGGTGTTTTTATTAAAGGTGCGTTTTATTTAATATAAATATTTATTTTTGTGGTATAATTTTATTGCCTTTGTAATCTATCTCGACTCAAATGAGAATTAGTCTGGGTGTAGTATGATTTAAAGGTGCCTTCCATTTATATACGGACCCGCTTAGGATACCTCATGACTTGAAAAAAAAAAAGCGATTTTTAATTATACTTAAGTCATGTTACAAAAAACATTAATAGAATCACTTTTTTAGATTTTTATAAAAACGTTTCTGATAAAAACGCAATGAAAGCGTTTTGATTAGAAGTGGTGCCAAACTGGTGTCTTTCAGTACTTTTTCATTCTTGCATCCATGTAGGAGAGGATTCGCTCGCTGCTGTCCTCATTAGAGGTTCAATTCAAATTGGACCGATTGGTGGCGTCTCTATTACTCCCCAATAATCTTTCGTTCCGTTAACATCAAACAATGTTTTCTAACCTGTTTTTCTTGTTCAAGGAAAAATGAGAGGATTAGGATATTCCAGATCTCTCTTACAAAGGATGAACTAACTTGTTGATGAAGTTAGGTTTTTCTGGACGTGATTTTTTCCTTTAAAATGGTTTTGGAAAGTTGTGTTTGAGCCTATGGATTTGGAAATAATTGCAAAGAAGATATAAAAGATGCAAAATACATGGTTTAATATGGCTTCATAAAAAATATTTATGTTTCAAGTATGATATAGTACTTAGGTACTACTTTAATAAATTATAGATACTATCTTAATGTCTTTAGATACCATCGTAATCAATAATGCCACAAAATAGTACCTACATACTTAAGTATTTTATGAAAACCATGTTTGTGTGGTTTAATTGTTTGTTTGAACGGTACTTCATTCTTGTGTGTCATAATAATCATTGGCACGTAATGTTATAAACATTGTCGCGAAAAGGGTCGAGCTCTTGTCATCGACTCCATTGAAAAGGGTAGGAACTGGTTCCAGAAAATCAATTAATTTGTCCAAATCAATATTGAAAGCATTTAAGGCATATAATTTGCATGCGGACTTGGGTATCTCATCATTTGTCCATGCGTTTCTTGAGGTTGCCGGCTAAATAAATAATACCGACTATGACGTCTTCGCGATAAAGTACATGGAGATGTGGAATGGTGCGACACTTGTAGAATCAATCGCTCTGGTAAGCCCCTTCCTACTCTATCTACAATTTTTGTCATATGGTTTAATATGGGTAATTATGATATACTCTATCAATGCTGATTGTTGTCAGTTTTATTTTTGTTAATAGGATAAAATCTCTCTATACAGATTGCAACTTTTAGTCAAATTTGTATTGGATTCATAGAACAAACAAAGGGACAAATACGTTCATGAAGTTGTGTTGTGTACTTGATATAATATTATGTATTGCTGGATGGTTGATTTGTAATGAATGATTATGTGTATTGTTGGGATAATTTTCTTACTTTTGTGTATTGTTGGAATAATTTTACATTCAATATATTTTACTTTTTGATCATATAATGTTCATTTGTACAAAGTACATTCATGCATGATTGAACATGTAAAATCAGGTTTGTTTTAACTAAAAAAATAATATACAAAATAGTGCAAAATTTTGGTTGCAACCGATCAACCTACTATGTTGTTTGTTGAATGTGTGTTCTTACAAGTCAATCGGTCGAGTATAGACTACTCAATCGGTCGCCTCCCCTGTCTGTTCTATATCTACATGATATTACAGGTCGAACAGTCGACCTCTACTACTCAATTGGTCGACCCCATATGTTAATGAAACATAATACGAATCCAAACACAATTTGCATACTTCTGGCATACATCTCAAACTGTTACACAAAATATAGAAATACACAAGAAACATAATGCAAGTTAGTATATTAATCGGTCCAAATAGTGAATCGTAATACAAAATACCCCTTTCCAACCATATTACATAAAATTGGCATAAACAGAATAACACTAACAAGTCTAACATCATGCTTGAAAACTCTTCCCGAGAGACTCAAGCCTATGGTGGTGGTGGAGGACAAACAGAGCGAACCAAGGCAATTAGCTCCGAATGCTGAGTTGAAATTCATGGACCTGATTGGATAATTGTGCAGTATTTGAGGATACCCTATTCTCAAACCGATCAATCCTCAAGTGTAGCTGCTTAATTTGGGAAGCCAAACCTATCATGTCCAGAAGTTGGTACACCTGCCTGTGAATTATTTGTTTGAAGTGGGGGTATGTTTAATTTGACATCAGCCATATCACGTTATGGATCACTATCATCATCAACACCTTGATGACCATCTTTGGCTCCAAACTCCATGGGATGAACTCATGAACCATTAACGGCTTTCTTAAATCTCATTTGTCCCATGGACATCCCATTATAGATGTCATAAGGTAATGGTTCCTCAACTTCATCCTCAAGGGTCAAGTTAATACCAAATGCTTTGAATACTTTGGTCATAATGGGCCATATGGTAGAATACGAGTTTTGATTTCACAACATGCGACCATATGATTCATGATGATATAACCAATGTTCAAACGATGACCAACTAATAAGAAATAAACCAAGAATGCTTCAAGATACGAAACCTCATCCCTGTGGCCACCTTGTGGCGCCAAAGAGTATGTCATAATATGATGCAATACACGGCTAGTAGGCATCAAGCTATTCACATTCAGCTTCCCATGCTTGTACGGAATCGGCCAACCACATAATAGTTGACCAACATCCCTAACTACAACTCATATATTATGTCTCCATCTTATTGATCTCCAAGGATCTCACAAATTTTTTGTTCATTAAGCAAAATATCTAATCCTCTCAGTTTCCTAGTAATAGTGATTGGTCCTCCTACATGAACTAAAGCATTGGAATAGAATGCTCGAACCAATTTAGGATAAATTGGATCCTTCAATGTCATAATTGGTAGCCACCCCATCTGAAGAAAATATTCTTCAAATCTAAATTGGCTAAGTTGAACAAAATCTATGTCTCCCCGGAAGAATTATCCTCTTAAAGAAGTAGCTCTTGTACCTCTCATACATACTTCGTGAACTGAATAGATCACGGTCAAATTGAGCCTTTTGTCTCTCCTCAGGTTCATTCGAATCAGAAGGTCTTTTGCCTCGCCCATGAGATGAAGATGTTGGTTTCTTCCTAAGTGTCATAGCAATTGTCTAACACCTCAATTCCCCAACACCTGATCAAAATTATTGTTACTATTAAAAAATAAACATGGATATTCAAACATTTGTACACAAAACGAAAGGGAAAACAAATTGCAATCTTGAGCTGTTGTACTTAAGGTGTATATGGGTTGTACCAACATTCAAGATTTTTGTACTCAATGTTTACATAAATTGTACATATTGGTATAGTGAGTACAAGTTCAAATCAGTTTTTACCATTTGTACTTTATGTTCATTTGTGTTGTACCTAGCTTAGAATATGCTTGTACTTAATGTTTACATATATTGTACCTCATACCTAAGTTCTAAGATTTGTAGTTAATAGAAAAAGAAAATTAACAGAACATATAACAAAATGAAACATCAATTTTCCAACAATGCTTTTCTAACAAAAAAAAAAAAAAAAGATTTATAGAAAGGGGGTTTGCAAGAAATGAAAAACACAAACATTGAGTATAATTTTTTTTTTTTTGCATAATCACCATATACCCACAATAAATGATTCAATATTTAAGTTGAGCAATGAAATGGAAGCAAATTAAACTGTAATCCACTCCTAATCATCAAATGGGTTGAGGGAAAACTCTTTCTTAGAGAGAGAGAGAGAGAGAGAGAGAGAGAATAAAACTAAATGTGAAGATGTTTTAGACAATCAAAACTCCTCCTTGCCGACCAAAAATCCTCATTTGCCAATTGGAGCTCTTGGTGTAAATGGTTGTTTTAGAGAAGAAAGTAACAATCTCTTAGGGATTTTGATTTTTAATTAGGGCTTTTTTTATTTGGGAATTAAATGGTAGTTTGGGAACGCTTTGTGGCTGTTGCATGTGCCATGCACACGGGGACTTCTTTACCAAATAAAATATCTTCTTTATCAAATAGTATTTGAAGTGTTGGACTGGGGCTCAAATAAAATTTTTTGGACCTCATTACTCAAATAGTCTCAAATTAAGACCCTATAACATAGTTTTTCCTTGAAATTAGAGGAATTATTTCTTATATTTCATCCTAACTCTAAAATAGAGTAATTGAGAAAGAGAAATATGAGATAATAGATATTTAGGTTATTTAAGAAAATTTTGAAACTTCTATGTCATCGTCTCTTTTGATATTTACAGATTTCACATTTATCTCTCTTTTAATAATATTAAATTTATCATCCTTGTACAAATTTAGACAAAATTTTAGTATCAATTAGAATTAGAGAAAATTAGTATTAAAATTATGAACTTCCATGACTTTTGCATTTAAATCTTGAACAAAAATTTTTCTTTTTAAATACAACAACTTTCATGAATTTTGTTTTTATATTATAAACTTTTATTTTAATTGTAGTTCTAGTATCAAAACGACGTCATTTCTTCGTGCTATGTTGGACATGGTAGAGGTTCGGAGTCTTGTTGGAGGTATAAAAACAACAAAATTCGCGAAAATTCTTTATATTTAAAAACAAGCTTTTGTCGGGATTTAAATCTGAAAGCTCATGAAAGTTTAAGATTTTAATACTACTTTTCCTTTAAAATTATTTGTTATAAGCTTTATGGGTAGTTTTTAAAATTGTCAAAAAATAGTCTTCACTTACCATTATTAAAATATATAAGAAAATTAAACAAATCTTGTTAAAAACAAGATTTAGCAATGGACATTCTTGACAACAGTAAGAAAATCCAATAAAAATTTCATTTTGTGATATTAAAAAATATATTCAATAAAAAAAATAAGTAATTTATAAATTGTTTTTAAAACTATAAGAAACAAAATTTCATTTCATAACGTTTCATGGAAGACTTTTACTAAAAGCTTGCTTTAATAATACATAAATACCACCATGTAATTCTCAATTTTTTTGAAAAAAGATAATTTATTGATTCAAATTAGCGATACATTCGATAAAAACATATAATCAAATTTGCTAAAAACTCTAGAGAATGACGCAATATCCAGGTTAATAACATAATAAAGCGGTTTAAAGATACCTATGACTCGCAACATATTGATGACTATGATTTGATTTGTTGTCTCTATATGATCGAATATATTTTGTCGTTTGAATCGCACACATTAGTAAACGCTGCAACAAGATGACAAAAAGCCAACCGTCATATCAAGACAATACAACCATACGCTGCAACAAATCGGTGACAAAATCACGGCGCAATAAGTCAACGATAAAATTTTGAAAAAACAAATTAAAAACCAAGATATGTGTGAAATAACTAATTTATTAAGAAAGAAAATGATAAAAAGAGAGATAGATAAGTGATTTCAAGTCAAGAATGACAAAAAATTCATCCCTCCTTACTAGTAGAAAAGAGGATAAAAGAGAGAACATACGAGAGAAAAGGGGGGCTAATTTGTAATCCTCATTAAAATTTCATCTTGCGAATTTATTTTATTATAAAATTATCAGGATGAGCCAAATTTTCCTTAAAATACTGAACACAACAAACTACGGGTGTTTAGGATGGATTTTAGTAAAAGAACTTGGAATAGGTAAATAGGTTTAGGTAATGATACTTTATTCTTTTGTTGGAAAACTAATTAGTCTTTGATAAATTAATTTCTTATAATTTAATAACCTCCTTGGAATATTGTGTGAAAAATGTTTTTATAAAGTAAATCAAGTTAATGATTTAATAACTTAAATTAATTTCACACTATTACAAGTTTTATCATCATATAAATTTTAAAAAGATCAGTTCTAATTTCTTATTAATTATATTGAGAGTTGAAGACGCTCACAATGACAGACTTCAAATCTTTTTTAAAATCAATTATTCACAATAAAAAGAGAATCTCCCTAGTTATGAGAAGGATATATGTGAAAAAATTGAATATTGAAGAAAGTTTTATGAAAAACATATAAATTAGAATCAACTTTACGATTTCACCAACTTAGAAATAATTAGCAACATCTTTGAAAGTTGATGCTAAAAGTACTTATAATGTTTTAAAGAGTTTTTAGGTTGTGTTTTCTAAAATATTTCTAGGATATTGTCTTCGATTCCAAAAATAAAAACAACAAATCAAACACCAATTTAAAGTAAAAGTTCAAAATTTTACTTTATTTTTTTTTAAAGTCAAGGTTTGTAGAAGCAGTTTTCGTTATTATATTTTTACCCATTTTTTCAAAAAAGAATCCTATAGATTTGAACTATTCTTAAGATCAATTTTCTAAAAATTCTTAAGTAGTGATTCCGTGAAATATGAGAAGTTTCTAAGTTATTTTGGAAAAAAAAAAAAAGAATCTCTTTATATAAAAGTTCTATAAATTATTTTTTGAAGGAGAACAATATTTTTAGTAAATTGATTTTAAGGAGATTCAAAACATCTGGATAAGGTGCGCCATGTGGTGTTTAATGTATACAATTTAGTGCTAAATTTTTCGAGTTAATTTGTCACTGCGTTTATTGATGGTAAAAAATCACATATCATTATGAAATTCTGAGATGAAACGGGCGTTAATTGCTCACGATGTGGAATGGCTTCCAGAGCCACCCTCTGCTCTTCTCTCTCCTCTCTGCTCTCTAGCCTGTCCCACCCGGACCCCTGAAGCCACCCCATCCAACCCCAGCCCCAATCCAACCTCACCCATCCCCCTTCTCAATTGCTCGTACCAACAAACCCCACAAGCCATTTATTTATTTATTTTTTAATTTTTAGTTTCTTTTTTTAACTCTTAAATTTTTATTTCAATTTTTAAAATCTACTAAATAAAAATTCAAAAATTATTTTTTTAATATAAATTAATTATTTATTTATTTTAAAATACACTAAATGAAAATCATTTAAAATAAAATAAACTATTCATTATTTTAATTTTTTATTAAAATTTTATTTTAATTTTATGTGAATTATTTCATTAAAATAAATTAGACTTTAATTAAAATATTTAATATCTTTAATATAAATTTAGTTGTTTATAATTAATAATATAATAAATAAATAAATATTAAGAAATAATATTTCATAAATTTGATTTTCTTTTTTTTGAAAAAATCTCATCCATTGATTTTTATAAAATATCATAAATAATACATTCATATATAATAATTAATAATATATTTTATTGCATACATAATTTATTTTCTTTTATATTCATAATATTTTTATATTTATTCTTTTCATATTTTGAATCTATTTTTATTAATTTTTGAATTAAAAAAATAAATTTTGAATTTTCATTTTTGAATTCAAAATAAAAATTTAATAAAAAAATTAAAATAATGAATAGTTTATTTATATTTTAAAATATTTTTCATTTAGTACATTTTAAAAATAACAAATAATTTATTTATATTACAAAAATAATTTTTGAATTTTCATTTAGCAGATTTTAAAAATAAAAATAAAAATAAAAATAAAAATTTAAGAGTTAAAAAAAAGAAATTGAAAAAAAAAATGGCTTGGGGTTTGTTGGTGCAAGGTTGGGTGAGGTTGGTTGGGGTAGGGTCCGGTTGGGGTAAGGGTCAGAGAGGAGAGATGAGAGAGGAGATGTAAACCCCCACATGTCTAAACTATCAATAATCGTCCAATTAGCTTCGTTTTGCATTTAACATCTCCATTTACATCCTAAATCAAATTATAAGAATAATAAGTATAAAAAGCTGAATAATAAAAGAGAAAAATATGACATTTTTGCATTCTCATCAATTAGCTAGCTTAGAGGAATTGAAGAAATTTTTTGATGGATATACTAGTTCTACATCATGTTGTTATGGAAGATTCTAGGAGACGAATGGTAATTTGGTTTTGTTTAAGGAATGATGCTAGACATTGATCTTTATGCAAGCCATACTACCTATATTGGAGATGGGTATGAGATAAGATTTGTGACAAAAGACACCCAAACTCGAGTTAGACAAGTATAGAATAACCAAGCAATCCGGTGAAATTACGCTTTTCAAATTTGATCGTAACTCTTTGTTGGAAAGTTGAATGGCGCACCGTTATTTTTTAGAACCCTAACTTCATTATCTTATTTCGACCACATAGGTCACGCATACTAGAAATACTAAGTCAAATCAGTTTTTTCTCAGAAGTTGACCAAAAATTTACTTATTTAATGGTGTTCCTTGGTAGTAATTTTAATGTTTGAGTGCAAATTTATTTAGTTTTGAAATAAATCATAAAATAAATGTTTTTTAGGTTAAAATAACATTAAGAGAAATGAAAGCGGGCGATCAAAAAACCTTAGAGTGGTCGTATAGATCAAATTTGGATATTTTAATTGGCAGCGTAATTTCGGAGAAAACCAAAACAACCCGTGAAACCTGATAAAATTCAGGTAGTTGTGTTTAAAACCCCATTTCACTCCATTTCCCTCATTTCTTTCCTCCGCTCCACCCTCTTGGAACCACAGAGGTCATTAGAAGGAAGAAAGGAAGGCAAGCAAGAGATTTAAGGGTAAATTCATTGTAAAGTTCAAGATCTTCGCTACAAACTAAGGATTTAAGGTAGGGATTTTCTCTCATCCACTGACATTGAGGCTAGAGCATTTATATATGTATGTTTTGGGCAATCAATGTTATATATTTATGATATGAAATCATCATCTCTTAGTCTTTTTGCAAAGATTACACGCTTGAGCAAAGTTAGGGTTGAATACCCATGAAATCCCTTTTCTTGTCTTAAAAACCCTAGTATTTGAAAATGATGGATTTTCTTCTTGAATGTGTTCTATGTTATTGATTTCTAAATCATAGTGATTTGTGTTGAGTAGTAAAATGACGTGGTTACGATCTCTTGTATTTTCCTAATTGTTTATTGAAATTGCCTCATAATGGATTTGTGGATCATTGGAAGAATTGCTTGTAAATTGGGGAATTATGGAATCGTAGGTTATGGGTGATGATTGTTTGTATGATATGTTCTTGTATGGTTATTGGAATGAACATGGGTGAGAGGTTCCTTGTAAGGATGCTCATTCCTTCTTAAGAGGTTCCCAGTAAGGATGCTTAGGAAACACTACCGTGATGAGTGAGAGGTCCCTTGTAAGGATGCTCATTCATTCTCAGGAGGTTCCTTGTAAGGATGCTTGAGAAACAAAGATAACATGGAGTGGGTGGAGGTTACTGTTAAGTATGCTACTTGTTACACCCCCAACCCTCACCTAGGTGGATGAAGGGAGCGCAAAACTATACCGGGACTCTTTACTTGCTTTTTTAGACATTGGTGGGCCCAAGTTTTATAACTGAATCAAAATATCATATACAAAGATACAAAATAAAACCACCACCGTAGTGGTGTTTATAGTGTCAATACATATAGTCCTGAGTCCCATTTACATATACATGTACAAAAACCGTACATTTACATTTACATAATTGAAGCGCAGGAAGCCTGCGTGATGGACTCCTACTAGTTTTGTTGTGAGTATGCGGAAGATCGTGGATATTATACCATATTTTCGCAGTTAAAACCCGTGCTAAGCTTAACGCTTAGTGGAAAACATATGACTAATACGTATACATGCATTAATGCTCTTTTATAGTAAGCATATAACAATAACATATATACAGTAGCAGATATCATAAATTTTCATGAATTCATATAATAAACTCATACACATACTTGTACTTATAGCAGACTTATACTTGTTCAGATCTCCCGTAAGAGTTATAGAGATTATACTTGTACGGAGGTACCCGTAGGTACTACAGGCTTATCTTGTCTGAGTGCCGTAGGTACCACGAGGCTTATACTTATACAAAAGGTGCAGTAGGTACATTGAGCAAAATAATGTACATTACTTTACTCTTATTCGTTATTCAGACTCTTATCCTTATAGCGTTGACTACTAGACCAGTAATAAGAAATGAGTAGGACACAACACAATAGAGGTATTGAAGTGCAGTACGAATTATCGATGTGTCGTAACACAAAGCGAAGTCGAAGCGCGACGGATAGTGTCGTCGCACTAATCAAAGTAGAAATCACTATGTGCACCTTACGTAATAGAGTCTTTGTGTCATTCAATATCCGGTCTTAGGCAATCTTACAATTATGTGTTCAAGAACTTACTATCTTATCATAGGGGCATTAAGTTTGCCAACATCCAACTCGGTGGTGAGGTACGGTGCGTTTTTTCGCTTAGTTTCATTCTTATTTGAACCTCTATTAATCATTTATTAGGGTTCCTATACTATCGGTGTACGAATTTGGGGCTTAAAAATACAAGGGTACAAAAATCAGGACTATTGGAAGCATCGGTACCGGTACCACTTTGATCGATACCGGTACGACCCTTTTTACGGTGAATGGAGTGCAGGTACCACTTGATCGAATGCAGTACCACTCTTGCCCTTGTCGATAGGTGCCGTACCAACTTCCGGTACGGTACCAATGTGTGGGTTCTTCCCAGAAATGACAAAATTTTCCATTTCTCACCCACAAAAATTTAAATAACTTCATCCAAACTCATGTATCTCATAATCCACCATGGAATCCTACCCAAACCACTCCAATAATGGGTTAGAATCAATAAAAACCTCTTTTCCCAAGTTAGGGCTTTTCCGAAGTAAAATCCACAAAAAGGAAAGGTTAGGGTTTGTTTCCCTTGCATGGCCTCTTCAAATCTTCACTTCTAAGTTGCTTGATCACAAAGGAACTTGAAAATGGGAAGAAACAACCAAAGCAGTCTTCTTGAGCCTGGCTGCTCCATTTCTCCACTGCTTTCTCTCTCCCCGAATAGAGTTTGCTCGAGATAGGCTTTATAGACCAAAATTTGGTCTTTAAACCCCATTTAAGTGTAAGGTCATGTTTGGCCTTGCACACTTAGTCTCATTTCTCATTTTTCTCATTTTTGGTATTCATTTCACTTTCATTTATCATTTAATTCACTTTTAGCAAAATAATAATTGCGAAAAATTTCAAAATGCACTTATAATATACCCTAATTATGTTTAAAAATGACTAGGGTGTATTTTGGGGAGTTACAATACCTACCAAAGAGAATCTTGAGGGGTTGGAGGTTCACCAGTTAAGTATCTTATTGCCCAAAGACATTTGGAAATTGTTTATGGTAAAGCAGTTATTATTTTACGATGCTCGTTCATTTAATTCTTTGTTTTTACATAAACACGAGATGCATTAGTATCCCTTTGTTTATGTCAAATTATATATGTTATGTTGAAAAAATGAGACCGACCATTTTCCATACTTTTCTAAACCTTGTTCGAGTTTGGGAGGATTTTCCTATAGAGCTTCATGCTCACCCCCTACATATAAACCTTTTCATATTTTACCCTTGAGGAGGCGGTGGGAGTCGAGGAACCCGTGCATTGGGAGACCCCACTCGAGGGGAATCTAAATCCCGAGGTGAACATGTAGAGATATCAATTTCTTTTGTATTAGACTAGAGAAATTATTTTGAAATCATGTAAAGTCTAGTATTTTGTTATTCCGCTGCGCTATCATAGTTTAATTCTTTGGAAATGAAAATGCCATTGCTGGGCATATTCTTTTGATATTGTGGCCATGGCTAGGCTTATTCTTTTGGAAGGTTTTTGTGGGTATAACATATGGTGAATGGAAATCTTTTGGGATAATGTTGTAAATATTTTATGGATAAATGGACCTGGTGTGGTTGATGTAGTATAATTGCACAGGTTGTGTTTTGGGTAGAGCTCCCTGAACAAATGAGACTCTGCTTGAATTTTGTTAAATTAAGGACCCCTGGTTATTTATGGATTTTATTAGTGCTCTCATGGTGTAAATGGTTGTTAGTATATAATGCCGTCCAAGGAGGTATTTGGGGCGTTACAAAGTTGGTATCAGAGCATAGGCTTTAGGTCTTACATGGGAGTTATAGGTTATGGATTACCACTAGAGAGATAGGATTAGGGTGATTGAGATTGTTGATTGTTGATTAGGATGTCTTGTACATCAAGGAACTAAATTGTGAATCGATGTGCAGTATGGACAATGGACGAGGAAGTGGACGTGGACGTGGACGTGGGTGTGGTCTTGGAGGTTAAGAAAATCCACCACCACCACCACCTCCCGATGCCATGAATGGTATCTATCAATGTTTGAGGGAACTCACCACTTTGGTGCAACACTAGAACAGAAACAACAACAACAACCACACTGGTAGGGCTCATCCACTAGCCCAAGTACCGGGCAACGAGGAGGAGAATAGGAGAATGGTCGTTCTTCGAGAGTTTCTAAGGCAACGCCCACCCACTTTCCAAGGAAGCTCAAATCCCTTGGATGATGATAGGTGGATCTGCCGGGTGAAGAAGGTATTTGACGACATGGGAGTTGTCGAGGACCTTAAGGTTGGCTTGGTGATATATTTATTTGATGGACAGGCCGGTCATTGGTGGGAATCAGTAAAGAGAAGGAGGGACACCGATGCACTCATTTGGGGTAGTTCGACCAAATCTTCCAAGACAAGTACTTTCCGGAAGCTATCAGAGATAGAATGAAGGTTGATTTTCTTGCTCTACGATAGGGCAATACTATTGTGGTTGAGTACGAGAGAAGGTTTGATGAGCTATCAGTTATGCTATAAGGTTTATTTCACGAGGGTCAAATGCGAGAGAAGTTGGTGGCTCAGATTCGAGGACTATGGGGATGACAAGGATCGGTGCACTTGTGGAAAGGGATATAGAGGAGCTGACTAAGCGGCAGTGAGGCTTAGCGAGGGGAGGGGTTCGTCTGGCAGTGCGAGAGGCAGTGGAGTTTAGAGGGTAGCACCTTATCATCGCCCGAACCGGGACGGTGGGACTAGACCACGGTGCTTGAGGGTAGGAGGTGTACCCAGAAGTAGGCACTAATCCACGTCCCGGCTGCATGTGTGGAGTGTGGGACATATTCGGATGCATTGTCCAATCTATCCGCCTCAGAGGAATACTCAGACAGTAGGACAGGTACAAGCAAACAGGCCACCCCTACCGAGGCTACTACTGCAGCAGATGTAACGCCCTAAAAATACCTTAATAGTTTCAAAACATGTTTAGGGTATAAAATAAAGTAAATGAAAATTTTTCGGAATTTAAATCATAAGAACGAAAAAAATATACAACCCGGAAATTTTATAGGAAGCCAAATAAATTTAGTAAAAATGTCAAATCGGGATCTAAGTGTCCTAAATGAGGAGTGTAGTGTTAAAAATATGAATGAAATGAAAATAGAGAATTGAAATGAAATTTACAGTGAAAAATGAAATGAGAGTTTGTGTGCTGAGAACAAAACATACGAGATATAGGGATTTAAGACCACATTTTTGTCCCCGAGAGATAAAACTCTCATTTGGGCATTTTGTATTAGAGAGCTAGGGCATCATCTGGGTTGAGTGGTTGAGGAGAAAAATTGGTGATTTCTCCATGTGAACAAGAGATTTGGTGATCAAGAACAAGAAGGAACCTTGGTATTGAAGAATCCAAAGATTTGAGGTAAGAGACAAACCCTTTTACCCTTCTTTTCTTGTGTTTGGGTTTGGAGAAAAACCCTAGCTTTGTGTAAAGTGTTATTGGATGGTTTTAGTTCAGTTTGAGGTTGTTTTTTTTATTGTTAGTTGGGATTGGTTTGGAGGAGTGTTTGTAAAAAGAGAAATGTTTGGTTTTCAAAGAAAATGCTGTCAAAATTTTGTCAAAGTCCCTGTTCTTGTTTTGGCTATAGATTAAGTTATAATAATCCAAATGAAGTGATTCTAATTGGTAAAGAACCATAAGAGATAGGGATATAAATGTATAGAAGGGACCAGAAGCAAATTGTAGCTCTAAGGCTCCCGAATATGGGCTTAAAGGCGAGCTCGGGTAGCTCACGAGTGTGCTCTGTTTTGGGTGTTGTTATGGTGTTTTGGCCATAAGTTGAGTTTCACTCATCCAAATTGAGTGATTCAAAATAATGGGTAAAACAGGCTTATAGGGGAATAATGTAATTAAAGGAATTGTATGCAAATTGTTACCCCAAAGTTCCCATAAATATGTCAAAGTGGAGCTATGTGTAAGAATAGTACGATTACACTTGCAGAGTGGAGTGGCTATGGATGTAAAATGCAATAACTTGAGTTTTGGTGCTCCAAATTGGATGATTCCAATTGGAGAAGAAACCTTAGAACCATATCTTCAAATGAGTAGAAGGGATCATTACCAATTTATGGAGTTAAGACCCTTGAAATTGAGAAACATAGTAGGTAACTGGGTGAGTTGGGCATACCAATCAGTTTGGCATTAAAATGCCGTAACTTGAGTTTGGGTGATCCAAATGAGATGATTCTAATTCCCTCACCCAAAATGGAGCTCCTTAGAGCTATAATTTACTTGGAGGAAGCATAAGAAAAATATGGCTCATGTGTCCCCATAAAATTTTGCACGTGAAGGAGTATTGGGTAGACATCAACCCTAACCAAAAACTCATAGAATAATCGACTAATATGTGATTGTCATTGTAATTGAATAGAAATTTGACGGAGGCAAGCCCACTTTGAAATCGAGATTCAGTTTGAATCAAAGCGGCAATTTTTGGTTTTGTTCTCAAACTCTCTCTCTACAAAATATTTGAATAATTACGAAATGATTGTGAGGAAAGTGTATATTGATTTGTGTTTGAAATGATTTGTTTTAAGTGATTTGAGACTTAGTGCTTGTGAAATGAATTTCATAAGAAAATTGCATGAATGTGAAAATGTTCTATTGCATACAAATGTATATATACTATTGTAAATTGTATTAGACTGATTTTAATGCCCTTAAAAGAGAATGTTAGTTAAATTGAGTTAGGTTAAATTGGTATACGATAAGAGTCGAACAAGCGTACTATTGTGGCATCTTGATCAGTTGCCCAACGGGACATTATCGATAGTGTACACAGTAGGAGTATATATTTTATAAAGCGTGTTTAGATCGACTACGGCCCAGCGGGTAGTGACGGTGATTCGTTATCACGTACTTACCCAAGAAAGCATAAGTTAAATTCGATAAGGGCTAAAATGCAAAATGATAATGAGAATAAAAAAGTGCATGATTTATGATCATTGATTTATTTACAAATGAAAATGCATAGTTTGAGATGACCAATGAATTTATGAATTGATTAAATGGAAATATATATTTATGTATGTATTGTCTTTGCATTAGTCGTTTAAGAAATGCAATGTGTCTTATGAAATTGCACTTAGTTTGATTTAAAATGAAATGAAGAGAATAGAAACGTAGAAGCTAGCGTGAAAATCTTAGCGTGTTGATTTTATCAGGTACCCAATAGAAAGTAGCGGGATAGAAGATCATAGGGCGCGAGTCCTTCAAACAACGCGAGTATAAGTAAATGCTAGTCCCATGCATGATATTTGTAACTATTTGCATTAGATTCAATGATGTAAAAGTCTTCATGAAGAATATATTTGACTCATTTGTTTGGATATTTATGGAATGTGTTTTAAAAGAGAAGTAGAACTCTAAGAATATCATTTTGTAAATGTATTTGAAAAAAGAGCATGGAATGCTAATTTGTATAAATACGTTATTCAAGAGCAGTTATAGAGCCTGATTTAGGAATTAAGGAATGTATATATATATATATTACGGAATATCGAGCCCTGCGCGGTTATTTTATTTTTGTATATGTTTTGGTAAATGAACTCGACTAGCAACCCGAACTCGGTTCGGATCTGCCAATCGGATCGGGTCGAGAATGGGGTGCTATAGTAGAGGCCGTTGGGAGCTCTAGCCCCAGGTGGCGCCACACTAGGGAGAGCTTTGCTTTGACTCAACCGGAGGAGGATGCCTCCAATGCAGTTGTGGAAGGTATCATTTTTCTTTATAATTCATGGGCCCGAATTCTATTTGATCCCAGTGCGACTCATTCATTCATACCCACGACATGTGCTCTTAATTTGGGATTGAGCTTTGAAAGGCTAGAACATGCATTGAATGTTGACTTGCCTACAGGAGAACAATTGGGTACTAGCCGGGTCTGTAAGGGTTGCGTGCATCGTATTGGGAAGCACAAATTCATTGTGGATTTGGTTGCTCTAGATTCGAAGGGGCATGACGTCATATACAGAATGAACTTGTTGTCCGCTTTCTGAGCGATAATGGATTGTTTCTGCAAGCGAATTACATTTCAGTTACCAGGAAGGGTAATTTTCAGTTTTATTAATGACAGAAGTTCTTTCCATCCATTTCCTACTATGGGTAGTAGATTCTTGAAAGCTAAGGCAGGGAGCCATTTGAGTTTCTTAGCTAGCTTGATGGGAGAGGAGAGGGATAAATTCCCTACGGATGTGGTGTTGATAGTATCGGATGTTCGGATGTCTTCCCAGATGAACTACCAGGGTTACCCCACAAGGGTTGAGTTGAGATTGATCTCTATCAGGGAACGAACCCTTATCCATTGCTCCCTCTGGTATGAACGCTGGATCACAAGGAGCTAAGGAAGCAGTTGGACCATTTGTTGAATATTGGGTTTATCCGTCTAAGTACGTCACCTTAGGGAGCTCCAGTCCTCTTTGTAAAGAAGCATGATGAAACACTTCGGTTATGCACGGATTACCGAAGCTTGAATCGGGTGACAGTGAAGAATAAATACCCTTTACCACGAATTGATGACTTATTTGATTAGTTCTAAGTATTACACCAAGATTGACCTTCGCACAGGGTACCATTAATTGTGGATCAGGGAAGAGGATATTCCTAAGACTGCTTTTCGTACCCGATATGGTCATTTCGAGTACACGGTAATGCCATTCGGATTGACTAATGCACCCGTAGCCTTCATGGATTTGATGCACAGGGTATTTTGACCGTATCTAGATCAGTTTGTCATTGTGTTCATTGATGACATACTAATCTATTCACGGACACACGAGGAAGATGAACGCCATCTCACAATTGTGCTCTAGACTTTGAGGGAGCATAAGTTATATGCTAAGATGAGAAAATGTGAGTTTTAGATGAAGGAGGTGAAATTCCTTGGCCATGTGGTGTCGGAATAGGGTGTAGCTGTTGACCCCGCAAAGATTGAGGCAATGATGAAGTGGGAACCTCTGAAGAATGTGACAGAGGTACGTAGTTTTCTGGGCTTAGCAGGCTACTACCGGAGGTTTGTGGAGGGATTCTCCAAGCTTGCGATGCCAATGACTCGCCTTACTAAAAAGGGAGAGAAATTCTTGTTGACTCAAGAGTGTGAACTTGTTTTTCGCACTTTGAAGGAGAAGTTAACAACGACCCCTGTCCTCATTATTCCAAGAAGTGGGGAAGGATACGATGTGTACCGTCGCCTTCACAGCGAGGGCTTGGGATGTGTCCTAATGCAAGGGAAGGTAGTTTAGCATGAGCTCAAAGGCAGCTCAGGCTCATGAGGCGAAGCCCCATCCCGCTCATGACTTGGAGGCCTTTAGCCGCGTGTTTTCCTCTTAAGTTATGGAGGTGCTACTTGTATGGAGAGAAATTCCAAGTGTATTTGGACCATAAGAGCCTCAAGTATATCTTCACATAAAAAGACTTGAATCTCCGGTAAAGAAGATGGATTGAGTACCTAGAAGACTATGATTTCACACTCAACTACTATCCGGGTAAGGCGAATGTAGTGGCCGATGCACTTAGCAGGAAGTCTTGGGGTGAACTCAATGTTTCCATAGGTGAAAGGAAGTTGAAGGATGCCTTTAGAGATTTTGATCTATGGGTTGGAGAAGATGGATCCCGACCATGCCTATTCAATCTTGTAGCTCAACTAATGCTTCGACAAAGGATTGTAGCGTTGCAACGAATAGATAGCGAGTTGGAGGCTATTCGGAGTAAGTTGGAGAGGAGTGAGATTGTTGAGAATTGGGCAATAAGTGATGATGAGTTATGGTTTCGAAGAAGGCTATGTGTACCCGATCATGACCAAGTCAGGGAAGAAGTGTTGGGCGAGTGCCATCGTTCCAAGTTCTCCATACATTCGAGTAGTAACAAAATGTATAGGGACATGAAGCGATTGGTGGAAGGGAATGAAAAAGGATGTGGCTAGATACGTTTCAAAATGTGCGGAGTGTCATCAAGTGAAGATTGAGCACCAAAGGCCCGGAGGATTACTATAGTCTTTGCCTATCCCATAGTGGAAGTGGGATCACATCACCATGGACTTCGTATATGGTTTTCCATGAACCGCACGAGGGCATAATGTACTATAGGTTATTGTTGATAGACTCACAAAGTTCGCTTATTTCTTGGGTATGAAGACCATGGACACATCTGAACTTTGAGCCAACTATATATCCATGAGATTGTTAGATTGCACGGAGTTCCACTCTCTATCGTGTTGGATCATGATTCTCGACTTGTGGCGCGGTTCTGGCAAAGTCTACAACAAGCAATGGGGATAGAGTTACATTTCAACACCTTTTCATCCCCAAACGGATGGCTAATCCGAGAGGGTGACACAGATTGTGGAAGACATGTTACGTTCTTTCGTGTTGGACTTCAAAGGAAGTTGGAGTGACCATTTGTTGTTGGTGGAATTGCGTCTGACAAATGACTATCGAACAATATTAGGATGGCACCGTATGGAAGGCCATCATGATCAAACGTGTTGGTTGGAAGAGAGGCGAGTAGCTTGTTTGGCCGGAGATTGTTTGAGAGCTTCTGAAGATTCAACTCATCGGAAGGCTACACACGTCTGAGAGTGGAAGCCGAGAAAAGCTATGCGGACAATGACGAAGACCTTAAATTTCAAAGGGGATTATGTATTCCTCAAAGTGTCACCCAAAAGGGTGTTTAGATTCGGAAGAAGGGAAAGGTTAGTGCAGAGATATCTGGGGGACCATTTGAAGTGATCAAAGTGGTGGGCAAAGCTGACGTATCGATTCTGCGGTTACTAGCTTCGGTTAATGCAGGGTACATGACGTGTTCCATGTGTCAATGTTGAGAAAGTGTCAATCGGATGCAACGCCGATCGTAGACTTGGAAGATATAGAAATTCAAGATGGAGCAACATATGAAAAACAACCGGTGAAGATTCTTTATACCAAGGAAAAGGTGCTCCGCAACAAAGTCATTCGACTAGTGAAGGTTTTGTGGCAACACCATGGAGTGGAAGAAGCTACTTGGGAACCGGAGCTAGAAATGCGAGGGAAATGCTTGCACTCGTCGTACTCGAGGTAAGTTTAGGGCGAAACTTTCTTTAAGGGTTGGATTGTAAACTTAGCGTATCTACAACTATCTTAATCGTCCAATTAGCCTCGTTTTGCATTTACGTCTCCATTTACATCCTAAATCAAATTATAAGAATAATAAGTATAAGTATAAAAGGATGAATAATAAAAGAGAAAAATATGACATTTTGCATTCTTGTCAATTAGCTAGCTTAGAGGAATTGAAGAAAATTTTTGATGGATATACTAGTTCTACATCATGTTGTTATGGATGATTATAGGAGACGGATGGTAATTTGGTTTTGGTTAATGGATGATGCTAGACATGGATCTTTACGCAAGCCATACTACCTATATTGGAGATGGGTATGAGATAGGATTTGTGACAAAAGACACCCAAACTCGAGTTAGACAAGTATAGAAGAACCAAGCAGTCCGACATACTACCTTTCACCAATTTGATCATAACAATTTGTTGGAAAGTTCAAATGACGCACTGTTATTTTGTTAGAAACCTAACTCGTATACCTTTCCAACCATATAGGTCACACATACTAGAAATACCCGAGTCAAATCAGTTTATTCTCCGAAGTTGACCAAAAATCTGCATTGTGGTGTTCCTTGGGTAGTAATTTTAATGTTTCGAGTGTAAATTTATTTTAGTTTTGAAATAAATCATAAAAATAAATGTTTTTAGGTTAAAATAACATTAAAAATGAATCCGGAACGTTGAAAAACCTTAGGGTAGTCATATAGATCAAATTAGGGATTTTAGTGGCAAAACCATAATTTTGGAGAAAACAACTGACCCGTGAGCGGTGAAATTCGAGGTAGATGTGTTTAAAAACCCCATTTTCCTCCATTTCCCTCATTTCTTTCTCCACTCCCACCCACACCTCTTGGAACCCTAGAGGTCATTAGAGGAAGAAAGGAAGAGAGTAAACAAGAGAGATTTGGGAGTAAAAATTCGAGATCGAAGTTCAAAGATCTTCATACGAACTAAGGATTTATGGTAGGGGTTTTCTCTAATTCACTTACATTGAGGCTAGGGTATTTATATATGTATGTTTGGGCTATCAATGTTATATATTTACGATATGAAATCATCCTCTCTTAGTCTTTTTTCAAAGATTACATGCTTGAACAAAGTTAGGGTTGAATACCCATGAAATCCCTTTTCTTGTCTTAAAAACCCTAGCATTTGAAAATGATGGGAAATGATGGATTTTCTTCTTGAATGTGTTCTTTGTTATTGATTTCTAAATCATAGTGATTTGTGTTGAGTAGTAAAATGATGTGGTTACGATCTCTTGTATTTTCCTAATTGTTTATTGAAATTGCCTCATAATGGATTTGTGGATCTTTGGAAGAATTGCTTGTAAATTGGGGATTTATGGAATCGTTGGTTATGGGTGGTGATTGTTTGTATGATATGTTCTTGTATGGTTGTTGGAATGAACATGGGTGAGAGGTTCCTTGTAAGGATGTTCATTCCTTCTTAAGAGGTTCCCGGTAAGGATGCTTGGGAAACACTACCGTGATGAGTGAGAGGTCCCTTGTAAGGATGCTCATTCATTCTCAGGAGGTTCCTTGTAAGGATGCTTGAGAAACAAAGATAACATGGAAGGAGTGGAGGTTACTGTTAAATATGCTACCTACCAAAGAGAACCTTGAGGGGGTGGAGGTTCTTAGTTAAGTAAAGCCGCACCTTGAAAGACTTGTTGGAAATTGTTTATGGTGAAACTGATTATTATTTTTACGCGATGCTCGTTTATTCATTTAATTACTGCTTTTACATAAACCTGAGATTTGTTCGAAATGTCACTGCTTTATGTCAAATTGTATATCTATGTTATGTTGAAAAAATGAGACCGACCGTTTTCCATACATTTCTAAACCTTGTTCGAGTTTGGTAGGATTTTCCTACAGAGCTTCATGCTCACCCCCTACATATAAACCTTTTCAAATTGTACCCTTGAGGAGGCGGCGGGAGTCTAGGAACCCGTGGTGGGGCCCGCCCAAGGGAATTTAAATCCGAGGTAAACATGTATTTATCGAGTTTCTTTTTACTAGACTAGAGGGTATTTGAAATCAAGTAAAGTCTTGTATTTTGTTATTCCGTTGCGTTATCATAGTTTAATTCTTTAGAAATGAAAATTCCATTGTTGGGCATATTCTTTTGATATTGTGGCCATGTCTTGGCTTATTCTTTTGGAAGGTTTTTGTGGGTATTACATATGATGAATGTAAATCTTTTGGTATAATGTTGTAAATAGTTTATGGATAAATGGACCCGGTGTGGTTGGTGTAGTATAATTGCACAGGTTGTGTTTTGGGTAGAGCTCCCCGAACAAAGGAGACTTTGCCCGAATTTTGTTAAATTAAGGACCCTCGATTATTTATGGATTTTATTATTGGTCTTATGGTGTAAATGGTTGTTAGTATGTAATGCCGTCCAAGGGGGTATTTGGGGTGTTACAAAGTTGGTATCAGAGCGTAGGCTTGGGGTCTTACATGGGAGTTGTAGGTTATGGATTACCACTAGAGAGATAGGATTAGGGTGATTGAGATTGTTGATTGTTGATTAGGATGTCTTGTACATCAAGGAACTAAATTATGAATCGATGTGCGGGATGGATGGCGGACGAGGACGTGGACGTGGATGTGGGCATGGTCGTGGAGGTCAAGCAAATCCACCACCACCACCACCACCTCCCGATTCCATGAATGGTATATTGAGGGAACTCACGGTCTGTGCGGCACGAGCGAAGCTACAACAACAACCACCTTGGTGGGAGATAAATCCACTAGCCTAATCATAGAGACGGGAGGAGAATCGAAGAATGATCGTTCTTCGAGAGTTTCTGAGGCAACGCCCACCCACTTTCCAAGGAAGCTAAAATCCCTTGGATGTGGATAGGTGGATTCGCTGGGTGAAGAAGGTATTTGACGGCATGGGAGTTGTCGAATATTTTTTACCTCATTTTGACAAAAATACCCTCATTATTTTGTTGTCAAAATACCATTTCTTTACATGAAATGGAAAATGATATTTTTGTCCATTATGAGTCGTTATTCAAGAAAAAACGTGAAAATGATTAGATTTACAAATTTTGAGTTATTTGAGGTCTTTTAATCAAACATTTAGACAAACAAGTACTGACATAAATTATTTTTAATTTAAGATGTTGATTTTAAGCATATAAAAAACAAACAACTTAATACATAATAGATATACAATATTAAAAAACAAACGATTTAATGCATAATACCATTAAGCTTTATTTAGTATTTAACTAAATAAAAGTTCTTTTCAACATTAAGTTAAAAAAACAGACGCAAGATAAAGATTTTACGATATTCTTCGCCATGTATTCTTATGACAATATTTATGTAGTAAGGGTGGAATATGAATATGAAAATTTATATATAAAAAAAAAATCATTGTGTTAACAATTATGTTAGGATTGCCAATCATATCTAGCTCATGTGATAAAACATTCAACGTTTAAATAACCAGGGCATAGGGAGGGGTCTTGGGTTCGAGTCCCAACGAGGACAGTTGTGAAACCCCAGAAAATCTAGATTTCTGAGGAAGGGTAGAACGGTAAATTTCGATCAAAATCCGAAAATTTTCTAGATCTCGAATGATGAAACAGACTTCACCGTTGAAATCGTCTCGTGAAATCTAGCTACTACATTGAATTTTGTCGAATTCCGAAATAGTCGGAATTTCACGTTTTTCGAGGCATGGAAGGTGGTGCGGGACACTTGACATGAGATGAGTGGCTCACGGTGTGCCACGTGTTAAGTGTGCGAAGAGTCAAACAATGAGCTCAAGTGTGGGCCATAGGAGACAAATGACACCATGTGATTGGAGGGAAATCCAATGGGAATGGATAAGGTGATAAGGGGAAATCCTAAGAGCCACTTAGAATGTGACATGTGGCAAGTGAGAGGACAAGTTCTCTTGATCCATCTTGACAGGTGGTTGGGGAGAAGGAGAGGGAGGAGGAAGCGGAAGAGAGGAG
This sequence comes from Tetrastigma voinierianum, assembly GCA_016808115.1. Lineage (NCBI taxonomy): Eukaryota > Viridiplantae > Streptophyta > Magnoliopsida > Vitales > Vitaceae > Tetrastigma > Tetrastigma voinierianum. Next base: position 768,759 of record JAEQBH010000118.1, read on the forward strand.
AAGAGAGCTTTTTAGAGTGAAGCTCTCACTTATCTCTAGATTTTTCGAATGATCGGTCAGGCATCAGTGCAAGCGAGGGCAGAGGCAAGTTGATCCACTCTGAGGCTACGGCGTGGGTGCGGTATTGTGGGTTTAAACGACTCAGGGAGGTAGGGTCTTACTCTACTTGGTTATTCTTGTTTAAAATGCCAAAAAAAATGGTATTTGGGGTTGTGAGGTCGAGAACAGCCGGGTATTTCGGTCCCAAAGAAATGGGGTGGGTTAGCGATGGGGGGACTATCAGGTGGACGGAGTCCACGGCTTGATTGGGGCCCCCATTTAAAATGGTCAGAGCGATTTTGAATTTGAAGGTGTCCATGTGAGAGTAGCGATGTTATTACGGAAAATGAATAACATGTTGTGTGTTGCTTAGGGCCACTTTGGCCGAGCTGAAAATGGTAAGATGAATGGAACTGAGGCCCCGGTTCGGGGGGACGTGTAGAGAATGATACTGTTGGATTGAGATCCTAAATTTAGGATCTTTTATGTGTTATTACTTGATATGAATAGCATGTTTGATGTGTGGAGAATGAGAATTGTTAATGCATGCAAATTTGATGTGTTAACATGATGTTTGAATCATATGGAATATAATTGTGTAAGAATCGAATATATGAATTGGCATGATTGCATTCATGTGCATGGTTACATCGCGTCAAGTCAGGTATGGGTGCACGGTGTGTTGTTCACCATTCTTGGTGAACGTGTGATGAGTTCATATTTTGGACAACGTCCAACAATTGACTCATGGTTCAAAACATAAAGTGAAATAATAATTTATGTGTGTTAGGCGGAGCAAGAAAGGGGCCGTTAATCCCCTCAGGTGAAAAGCTTGGAATTTAGGTGTGAGAGACTTATCTGAAAAGTTCTGTATAGGTGTGAGAGACCCGCGGTATTATCTGAAAAGTTTTGTATGGGTGTAGAATTTGCGGGTGTTATCAGGAAAGTTACGCTATGGGGTGTTAGAGACCCCGCGGTGCATGTCAGAAAAGTTTGTTGCTTTCGAAGACGCGAGTCATGGTTATTACTTGACTTCAAGTTGGGTGATAGGAGTCAGGGTTGACTCGGGGTTAGTTATCCATTGGCACTTGCATTGGGTGTTGGTGAGACGACAAGGGCTCGGTATATGGTGTCATTGGTACTACCAGTGACGGTTGTCACACTTGGCATAGGCATGTGTGAGGGAGTCGGTGAGTGACTCGGGATATGGGCATGAAAACATCTTATGCATGATATAAGTCATTCCATGTGTGAATTGCAAATTGTATGGAATGTGAATGTGTGTGTTGTGCCATTGCATGTCCATTTTAGGTGGGGAGTAGCCCTTGTAGAAGAATTCAACTACTGGGCATTGCTCACCCCGTCGTGGGAAAATAATTTTTAGGTATTGAAGGTACACTTTGGGATGGGACGCATTCGAGGCCTTAGAGGTGAAGAAATGGCCAAATTTGGCCATATTATGTTTTGTAAATCGGGTAGAAGACCCGAGTTTGGTATTAGTAAAAACAAATTGTAAGTGCTCCTTTTTTGTATAATATATACATTTTGTGAGGTTTTCCAGGGTTCAGTGGCCTTTGAAGTAGTGAGGCGAATTTACGGGTGGTTTACGATTAGGTGCAGACGAAAAAGAGGAAAGAAAGAGGAATTGAGGGACGGGAATGGGATGGGGCTACGCCCATTTTGTATGGGCCGCAACCCCGAAGCAGTGTCGCGATAAGGCTGGGCTGGAGCGCGCGTCGAGGAGCTTAGGCGGTAGCGGCGCCGAGCGAAGATGCGCGCGTGATCTGGTTGTGTGCGCTGATGGGCGCGCATTCACAGCCCCTAGGTTGCGACATCAATTTTTGTGTCACGACGTGGCTGAGGCTGGGACTAGGTTGGTCTTTGGTCGGGACATGATTTTCATGTCGTGGCATGGGCAGCCGTTGGGGTGTCGTAACATGGAGGTTGCAGGGTGACCTGAAATTGGTGTCGCAACACACTTTCTGGTGTCCCGACATGGGCTGGCTTGCTTGGGGTCATGACTTGAGTTTGCTGTCGCTACCCGGCTTGGGCATGGCAGGGGGCCTAGTGTCGCGACACTGCCCTTGGTGTCACGATCGGCTGAAATTTGGCATGTGCGTGACGTGCGTGCCCGACACGGGTGATGAGCGGCAGCAGATGCGCGTGCGCTTTGACATAGCGTAGCGAGTGGCGTGAGTGCGCGACAGCGCTCATAGTGTTCGCGCACTGTGCACGCGACCCACTTGTTGGAGTGCACTATGTTGTGCACTGCTTGAAACACTGTTTTAGGACACTGTTCTTGGATAACCGTTCTTAAAAAAAAAAAAAAAATGACCCTTGGGATTTAGGACGTCACAACAGTTTACTACATTGTAATTCAAGTGTTTTGTTGTAAAAAAAAAAACAATTATGTTTATTGTTAAAACATATACCCTCTAAATATTATTTAAAAATACCATGTAATTGATAAAAATAATCAAATATTTATAGACAAAATGGAGTAAAAATCACATAAAATTGAGAGGAATTTATAACAATGAAGCAATAAAATAACTAATGGGTTATTGATGATATTGAAAGCTAGACTATATGTAAGACCCGAGAAAATTTCAATTTCTGAAAAAGGGCAAAATGGTAATTTCGGTCAAAACCTGAAATTTTTCTAGATCTCGGATGATGAAACGGACTTCACCGTTGGAATTGTCTCGCGAAATCTAGTTACCACGTTGAATTTCGGCGGTCAGGGCGGTCGAATTTCCACGTTTCGGGCATCGGGTCTTGAAGTAAAACGGCTAGTGGAAGACATGTGATGTGACAAGAGTCACCTACTACATGTACTCATGTGACACATGTTGCATGAGTAGAGAGATGATAGGAATGGATGGTTGAGATTGTGCCAAGTGTCAAAAATCAAGATGAAGGGACACAAGTGGAATTATAGGAATGTTTAATGACAAAAACATGAATAGTTTTCTTCTTCAATTTGAAGAATAAAACATGCAGAATGAAGACCAAATCGGCAGTGGCTGGGAATTTTGAGTTTTAGAGAGAGAAGGAGCTCATTCTCTGGGTTGCGGCCCAGATTCGGACCAGGTCGGTTCTCAGCCAGACAAGAAGCAAAGTGGATCTGTGACGGGGGCTGCGCGTGGACACTTAGGTCGATGGAGTTAAACCGATTCAAGAGGTAGGGATCTTTTCCTACTTGTGTTATTCTTGGGCTACGAGCCATGTAAATGGTTGGGGATGTTCTTAGGCTTGAATTAAGCGTAGGTGTTCCAGTCTCAAAAAGCTTTGAGGCAGAAGTGGAGAGAAAATCCCCATTGTTATGGCCATGAGCGATTGTCAGCAGAGGTTTGCTTGTTCCACGTGAATAGTGACATGATTTTAGTGTGAATTTTTGTGATGTTGAGTGATTGAAAATGAATTGCTTGTGTGTTTGTTAATTAGCGTGTGAGCGATTTTGGTGTTATTGATGTGAATTTAATAACGCCAGATTGTGTGAATTAGTATGTTAATATATATCACGTATTTATATATTAGTATGAATATTTTGGGATTGACATAATGCATTCCATATGCACTGGGGCACCCTAGAATATTAGGAGTGAGTGCATGACATGAAATTGAAATAAAAACGAAAATGTTTGTAAAAGGAATTTCAAGGAAGATTTAGAAATTGCCTTGGAGTCGTCCAGCGGATCACTTTGGATGAGGACCATGAAGCGTTCGGGCGTTATCGACAATTCGCCTCGGAGGGTAGTCGATGTTTTACAGGGGTCGGTAGCAAGTTTTCGAGAACAAAAACTTGTTTTGAAAGCGGATATTTCTCGCATTCGGCTTAGAGCATATGAAGTCGGTGAGGGTAGGGACATGGGATTAGTCATGTAGACATTCGATAGGTTATTATAATTGCTTAGATGTGATTGTTTTACCATGACATATTGCATAGGTGGGGAGTAACCCATGTGGGAAATTTTCACTATTGGGCTTGCTCACCTGTCGAGGATCAACTATTTGGTCTGAGGTGTACAGGAGGACGGCGCTCACTAGAGGCCGCGTTTAGAAGAAAGCCGGGTTGTGGCTTTGGTATTCGTTTTGTAGAACATGTATTAAAACTTTAAATTTTGATATATGTTTAGGTTAAGAGTATTGTAATAACTCTTAAACTATTGGTATATAGTTGATGTATTTTTGTGAGTATTGATGCAGGGGCCCAAGTGGCCATTTATTTTACTCGCATGTGGACCCTGTGTGGTCATTGTAAATTGTTGGGACAAGTTTGTACCTTGGGTAGAGCCCACATGCAAAAGGAGACTGCAGATTTCATGAGTGGTGTCGGGTTGCAGGCATCACAGAAATATTCCAGCCGAGTTGACGGGTTGTCAACGGACCCTCGGGAATGGGGCGTCACACTATAAAGAACATAATTCAAACATACATTTTTTATGTAATAGTTGAAACTATTATCATGAGATTTTGTATTGAAACTTATGAAATAAAACGTAATTTAATTATTGAAAATGAGTATTACAATTAAATCATGAACATCAATGAAATGTTTATATTTTACACCATATTAATGACACACAATATTTACAAATGAAACTATCTTATGCACTTTAGTTTTTTTTTAAATCTATTCACTTGACATTACGACATTGTAGTATTTTGTTTTCATGAAAGCTCGAACCTGGTTTTTCCCTATGCCTGACCCAACCCTTAACCATTGAGCTAAGCTTCATTGACGACTTTCTATGTAAGTTGTTAATTTAAAATTTTAAAATAACAATACTATTTGATGTTCCAAATATATTATTTGATATTCCATCTTAAATTATATAACATTTTTTTAAAATATTTTTATTATAATAATAATTTTTATTAAGATAAAATAAAAGAGTGTTAAATAAAATTAAAATATTAATTTTTTTCATTATAAGATTCAAGTCATATGTATTCATTAAAAATAAAGTTTAAAAAGCAATACAAAAAAAAAAAAATCAAATTCATTATATTATAAAATAAAAACAATGATGTTCAATTCTTTTGAAATGATAAAGTTAGAGGAAAAATAGGACAAATTAATATTTTGAAAATAAATATTATATATCTCTTTTATTTTGAAGATAAATATTATCCATAAATATTTTTATATGATTAATTCGACTAAATTTTCTTATTTTCTTATATAAACTAATACTTTTAAAATATACAAAATTTTAATTATTCGTAATTATATCTATTTTTTTTATAGTAGATGGTTGAAGGTTAAGACAAAATGTAAGAGAGAGTAAAGGAAAATAAATATTTATAATTCAAAATTATTTTTATATGATTCAATGAACTCAATTCACTTTTTTATTTTCATAAACTAAATACTTTTATATATAAAATTTTAACTGATTATAATTATATATGTTTTTCTATTTTAGATGGTAAAACCATATTTATTACTTTTTAAAGTCAAAAGTGGAACATTGAAGGTACTTGTCGCATGTAATTTGTTATTTTTTTCCTTTATCTTTATCATTTCAAAATAATTGAACATCATAGTTTTTATTTTATTATATAATGAATTTGATTTTTTTTATTGTTTTTAAAACTTTATTTTTAATGAATACATATCACTTGAATCTTATAATGAGAAAATTTAATTTTCTAATTTTATTTAACATGCTTTTATTTTATCTTAATAAAAATTATTATTATTATAAAAATATTTTAAAAAAATGTTATATGATTTAAGATGAAATATCAAATAATATATTTGGAACATCAAATAGTATTGTTATTTTAAAATTTTAAATTAGTAACTTACAAGGAAAGTAGCTAATTAAACCTAACTCAATGGTTAAGGGTTGGGTCGGGCATAAGGAAAAACCAAGTTCGAGCTTCCACGAGAACAAAATACTACAATATTGTAATGTCAAGTGAATAGACTTCAATAAAACTAAAGTGCATAAGATAGTTTCATTTGTAAATATTGTGTGTCATTAATATGGTGTAAAATGTAAACATTTCATTAATGTTCATGATTTAATTGTAATACTCATTTTCAATAATTAAATTATGTTTTATTTCATAGGTTTCAATACAAAATCTCATGATAATAGTTTTAACTATTACATAAAAAATGTATGTTTGAATTATGTTCTTTATAGTCTAGCTTTCAATATCCTCAATAACCCATTAGTTATTTTATTGTTTCATTGTTATAAATTCCTATCCATTTTATGTTATTTTTACTCCATTTTGTCTATAAATGTTTGATTATTTTTATCAATTACATGGTATTTTTAAATAATATTTAGAGAGTATATGTTTTAACGATAAACATAATTGTTTTTTTTACAATTAAACACTTGAATTACAATGTAGTAAACTGTCTCCATTAGAACTCGAATCCAAGACCCCTCCTTATGTCTTGCTTATTTAAACATTGAATGTTCTGCCACATGAGTTAGACATGATGGGCAATCCTAACGGAATTGTTAACACAATGATTTTTTTTATATATAAATTTTCATATTCATATTCCACCCTTACTACACAAATATTGTTTGAATAGAGTACATGACGAAGAACATTTAATTTGTTAAAAAAAAAAATCTCAAAGTTAAACTCAATAATAAAATTGCAATTATATAGACAAAATAATTTTTTTTTATTTTCTTTTAATAATTTTACTTGTAAAACCCGAGAAAAATTCAATTTTTCGAAAAATGGTAAAACGGTACTTGGTTGAAAACCGGTAATTTTAGATCCGATGACTAAACTGATCACTGCTAAATTGCCTTCCGAATTCAGCGACCTTAAAAGTTTCGTTTAATTCGGAGACAAAGTTGGTAATATTTTACGACTTCAGAGAATAAATCAAATCATGACTTAGATGTTAATTTTACTAAAATCTTTGAAGTTTAAATGATGGAGTTAAAGTTCATTTAAAAGAATTGAACTGAAAAGAAATAAAATTTTTCGGGACAAAAAGGGACCCGAATGGGGTAATATAAGTTAAGTATTCTAAATGATAATAATAATAATAATAATAATAATTATATAATAATATTATAATAATAAATAAAAAGGATAAAATGGAAAAAAAATCAAAGGGGAAGGAGAGAGGCGTTTGTAGACGAGGAGGAGAGAGAGAGATTTTAATTATTATTTTTTGTCTTAGTTTCTTTTCAAATATATTTAAAATTCACCGTTTGAGCCGTTTATTTAAGGCAAATTGATCGACGCTGATGAGCGCTGGACACTAAAAAGTTATTTCTACAAACTCTGTGAGGTAGGGGTTTTATCCTACTTGTTTTACCCATTGTTTAAGTGTTTTGCAAATGCTTGTATTGATTGAGGTCGTGAGGGGTCGTTTGATCGGTCCCAAATCTTGGGACCTAAGTGTGGAAATTTTTGGAGAATTTTGAGTTTAGTTTGGACAGTCCACTGTGGTAGGCTGTTTGAGGTTTGTTTAATACTATGAAATAAATTGTGTTTTGGTGGAGAATATTGGAGATAAATTAGAGTTTGCTCAATTATATGGAATATAATTGTATAGGCTATTGGAGATGTAATTAGATTTACTCAATTATATGGAATATAATTGTGAGTATAGGCCATTGAGATGAAATTGTGAATTGTTCAAGTGAGCCTAATTTGGGTGTTGTTTGATCCATATTGCTGAACAAGATAAGAATTGCAAATTTGAGAATGTTGCATAATTAAGTATATTGGTATATATATATTGTATAAATGGTTTTGGAAATGGCATAATGCATTTTCATATACCAGTAACCTAGAGATTAGGTGTTAGTTCATGACATGAATTTTCCGAAATCAACATGGTTGCGAAGCACTTACATGATGATTTTCCTCAAGAATTGGGTCGAGATGGGCCAACGCATCATTTCGATGAGGACCATGACTGCTTTCTTAAAGCTCACCAACCACTCGCCTTGAGAGAATCCCATATTTTTACCGATTATCGTTGTAGTGTATTTTCAAGAACAAATGCTTTGTTTTGAAATGATATTTTCTCATACATGGCTTAGGTAAGTGTGAGGGAGTCAGTGAGGACTCGAGACATGGAATCCGCATTTAGACATCGCAAGCAGGATCACGATTTACTTGAGTGTGTGTTTAAATTGAGCATTGCATATGCACTTAGGTGGAGAGTAACCCATTTAGGGTGATTCCACTATTGGGCGATAGCTCACCCTGTCGAGGGAACATTTTTTCAGGTACAGGGAGCGTTTGAGATGATGGCTCACTTTAGAGGCCGATTTTGAAGAAAGCCGGGTTATGGCTTTGATATTTTGGGTAATAAGTATTAGAATTGTAGATTTTAATATGTATTTGTATTAAGAGTAATAAAATAACTCTTGGATTATTGGAATATAGTTGGGTACATGTTTGATGAGTATTGGTACACAGCCCACGTTATTTTTATTCAGTGATGTTGCCTCGCGATACGCAGACGTGATAGATTTTTACGTTTGACGTGTAGTCTTCAATGACACCTGGATGAAGGTCACATTACTATTTAATCATTGATTGTTTGTGATACAAAAATATCACTTAACTTTAAAATCGTAAAATCTTTATCTTAGGGGCTTGTTTTAATTAACGTGTCAAATAACAACTTTGTCCGCCCTCTCCTGTCAATAATAAATGTTAAATAAGGCTTAATGGTATTATGAATTAAATATTATGCATTAAATCTTTCGTTTTTTAATGTTGTATATCTATTACGTATTAAGTTGTTTGCTTTTTATATACTTAAAATCAACATCTTAAATTAAAAATAATTTAGGTCAATACTTGTTTGTCTAAATATTTGGTTAAAAAATATCAAATAACTCAAAATTTGTAAAACTAATCATTTCAACGTTTTTTCTTGAAGAATGACTCATAATGGATAAAAATGACCTTTTCCATTTCATGTATTTAGATATATATTTGAAAAGAAAGGTTATTTTTACAAGAAAATAATGAGGGTAATTTTTTTGTCAAAATGAAGTAAAAACATGAAAATAGCTACTCGTAAATTTAGATTTCAAAAGGTCTTGACCCATTCATCTTTTTATTATTATAATAAAATAAAAATATTTGTATAATATATGTATAACATAGTAGTGGTTATTTACAAAAATTAAAATGATAAAATTATTATGATAAATACTTATCATTATCACTTATTAAAAATAATTATTTTATTTTTATTTATATTATATAACTAAAATAAAATATATAAAATTGATAATTTAGAAAATAATAGATTGATGAAACCAAAATTAAAAATATTTCACGTTTTAAAAATATTTTAAAATATTATATATTGATTTTAAAATATTTTATAATGTTTGGTATATATTCTAAAATATGTCTTTTTTTATTCAGAATAGAATTTCAAAAATTCATAATTAAGTTATGTGAAATTGAGAAAACAAATTTTCTTAAGTCTGAAAGCAATTTGCTTTCACAAAAAAGCCAAAAAAAAAAAAAAAACATCCCCTTAGTCAATTTGATGTTTTTTATTTTTATTTTTATTTTTGCCTTTAGTAATTATATAAGAAAGTTAGATGATAATACATCAAAAAATATATCTTATTTATTTGAATTTTCGAGTGCTTACTTGAGAATCCTTTCTTATATTGTTTTATTTAGATTTAGAAAATGAGAAAATTTACAATTTGAATTCCAAAGTTTATTACCACTTCAATTTAAAATTCATTCTATTTTAGCAAATCCTTTATGATATTATAATTAAATTATTAATTTATTTTTATTCTTCAAGAAAAATATGAGATATGATATAGAAAAAATGTGGCGCCCCAATTTTCGGGAGTCCCATTGACCAAGGATTGAAATTTCGGATATATCGGCCGATATATCGGCGATATATCGGATATCTAAGCCTATCTCGAAACGATTTTTTGATACGTAAAATCGCTATTGTGAAAATTCTGCGAGTTCCGGAAATATCGGGCGAGACGCCGATGAAGAATCAGATCCATAATCAATTTCGCGAAATTTCGTAGAACACACGCGCCGTGACTGATTTTGCTTCAAAATATTGGAGGATATCGGAAATATTCAGTGTAACATCTGAGATATATCTAAATATCTCCAGAAATATCTAGAGATATATCGAGATATATCTGATATATCTAAATGACATATCTTATATATCCCAAATATATCAAACGACCATATTCGCACCAAAATTAAATCCAACGGTTATAATTAAAATTACAAATATATTTTGACCATCCAATCCAAGTATTTTGGACCTAAAAAAATCTATAAATACCTCTAAAATCATTCAATTTGATAACAAATTCTCTCTACCAATATCCAATTCATTTTTACTCCAAAAAAATTTTCTTTGTGATATCTCTTAAATAACTACTATATTAGCTTAATATTTTAAATTAGTTAATTTATAATAATATATTAATAAATTAACATTTCATGTTCGCACTTTAAAATCAAGTTATATATTAGTTAATATCGTGTATGCATATTATAACTATAGTATTATATGAAGTTTTCTATATTTTTTAAATTAGTTTAATTTAGTAATAATATATTAATAAATTAATTTTTCATGTTAGCAATATTTGAAACGAGTATGTGGATGAACCTTAATTTCCTATCCATGTGTTAGATAAGTCAAGACATTTATTCATGACATGTTCGATCTATAATCAATATTATCTAACACCATGTCTTGGTATGAGTATTGTCTTTACCGAAATTTGATCTATCCCATTCAAACAGTTTTACACTGAAACACATCAATCTTCATTTGATTTTAAAAACCTACTGCAATGTATATATTTAATATTAATGTCATTTTTAACTTTTAAAGGTTTTTTATGAATTTCAAAGTATTTTTGTTAATTTTCGATATATCGATATTCATGGAAAAAATATCCATCGATATATCTCCGATATATCCGATATATCCAAGTAAACAAGCGACCGAGCATATCCATCAAACCGATATTTTCCAACTCCGATATTTCCAACCTTGCCATTGACAACCTGTCAACCCGTGCAATTTCTGTCTTAGGTCGTCTTGCACCTAAGTCTTGGTACCGGACTTCCATATGTCCCTTCACCAGGACCCATTCATTCATATTTAAATCTAAAATATAAAAAGAAAATGAATAATTACATTCCGTAGGTCCGATCACGTACCCTAATTATAATTACATACTGACTATTTATTAATAATTCAGTTAATTTTATAAAAATCCTTTTATACAAAAACACTATTACAATGTTAATTGTTGGCCACATAAATTTCACTGGGCCATGCCAGTTGCCTTCAGACACTCACGTTAAAGTGTAAAACCCGAGAAAATCTCTAATTTTGAAAAGGGTAAATGGTATCGTGGGTCAAACCGAATTTTTCTAGATCTTGGATGGTGAAACGGACTTCAAATACTGAATCACTTACTAAATCCCAACACCATGCCGACCATCGAATCTCGAGACAATCTAATTTCACGTTCGAGGCAACGATATACAAGGGGACATGTGGCACGCTGTCACTGCAGGTGCCACGGTCATGTGCAGAGTTAGTCAAAGAGCTCAAGGTGGGCCATGGTGGACACATGGCATGATGCTACTGGAGGAAAATCCCAAAGCAGTAGGGAGGCTCTGATAAGGAATCCAAGAACCACAACGGCTTATGATATGTGTATGAGAGACAAGTTTGATCAAGCTCTCCAACCGGATTCGAGAAGGGAAAAAGAGAGGGAAAGAAAAGAAGCGCTTTGTATAGAGCGTTTCCAACTTCTCATTTCCCCGCAGACCACCAACCCGAATGAGCCAAGAGACAAAGTTGCCCCCACCCAAGAGCTACGCTGATACGAAGTAAGTGGGAAGCTTCAAAACCCTGAGGTCTTCTACTTAAGCATTTTCGCCTTAAGAATGCATTAAATTCCGCTTGATGCGTGGCGCCATGAGTGCCGTTGGGTCGCCAAAACTGACCGAATGCCAAATTTTTTGGGACCCATTGATAGTCCCTGACCGCCTTGACCTAAAATGTCAGGTGCTTAATTTATAAGATGCTTGATAATTGAATAACATGCAAATTGTGTGTGAGGTATAACCACCCGTGAATTGTTTATGTTGTACGTAGTTTATAAATATTCATGTACTTAAAATAAATGTATCGGGTTTATCGCCCATGTGACGATGGCATTATTGCCTTGAAAGGATAACATGTTGTCGGTGTTAAATTTTTGTTAATATATGCATATTCGATATATTAACATAAAAGTTGTACTATATTATGATAATGTATCATATGCAATCGTAAGCAAACTTGTATCAATAGGTGTGAGCGCATGACAAATAACCTGTAGGTCATTCCAAACAATGACTTAAAATTATAAAAATAGAATTTTACCGGAAAGTTGTTCTAAGAATTGTGTTGGGGAATCGTCCAACAATTCACGTCGGAGAGGCCCATGAATTGTTTTGGAGAGTTACCCAACAAATTCATCTCTGATAACGATTTTTAATTGAGGGCTGCCCACAATTAAATTTTCATAGAGATTTTCACATGGCATAAGCATGTGTGAGGGAGTTCGGTGAGACTCCCACATGGAATTAGTATATATTCAGTAGATCATGCATTTGCTTGAATGTGTTGTTATTAGGTGAGAGTAACCCATGAACCATCACACGCACATGCCGAGGAAATTATTTCGTGGATTCAGCCTGGAGATGACGCAGAGGTCGCTGAGAGGTGCCGACATGTGGCTTTGATTACTGCTTTTGCAAAAACATGCATGAAATATTAATTGGAACATGCTTGTATTAAGAGATGTAACAACCGACATTGTAATATGTTGGATATATTGTGGTATGTTGTGTTATCGGCCATTTTTACCGCGGCGAGTCTCAAGGATATGAGATGTTTTCTTCGTGACGCCCCACTCCTGGGTGTCTTTGATAACCCGCGGCTGAACTTGTATGTCTCATATCATGAGACCATACGTTTGAGTAAAATGGCCACATCGGGCTTCACACACTATACTATCAAATACATCCAACTATATTGCAATAGTTCAAGAGCTTGATTTACATCATTTTAACACAAATACAGTATTAAGATTTGTTTTATTAGTTATGTTATGTAAGCATCTACCAGTTTGATGTCGGCTTTCTTCAAAAGCGGTCCTAGGCGCCTGCCTTCCTCGAATACTCACCGTATAATGATCTCGACGAGCCGAAAGTACGCCCACTAGTCAGTCAGACCATGGTGTGGGTTACTCCCCACCTATGCACACATGGGAATATCCAACATAAACACATTCAAGAAACAATGATCTTTACCGGAATATCTACGTGATATGGATGAGGAATGCGACTCACCATTCCCACTTCTAGCCCCTCACCGACTCCCCACGAATTCCCCCACACATACCTAAGCTTTAGAAACATCGCTTCAAACAAAGGTTTTGTTCTTGAAACATCATACCGAAGCTCTGACTACCCTCAGGCGACCAGGTAATTTTTTTCAAACAAGAATGGGTCACCGAGATGAATTGGTTGGATAACTCAAGCAATTTTTCTGAAAATCTTTCCCAAATTCCTTTCACAACCATTTTTCATTTTTCTTCATTTTATTCCCATTTTGCCATGAAACTCACACCTAATTTTTCTAGGTTGCCCCTGGATACATGAGTTCTTATTGTTGGCTTCAAACCACACATGCCAATATATCAATTATGCATATATTAACAGAACTAACTCACAAAGATCGTTATTCAATTTTGAATAATATGACTGGGCATTAGCTCACTTGAGCAGCATCAACAATCCAATTAATCATCGGTTTCACACAATTATTTTATATAATTCAACCTCATGTTATTACTAACTGATGCACAACATTTTTCACAATAATTACCATCAAATTCAGCAAATATTTTGCCATATAACATGGAGCAAATTTTCGGTCCGATTAAATCGGATCAGTTGTGAACGCCTTAATACAGCTGGCTGTCCATGGATGTACTCTTCACTCATCGTATCTAATTAGACCCAAATCCATGGCTACTAACAATACTTCAAACCAATTTATTGCATAATTATCACACAAACCAATTCAAACAATCCCAACCTGGTCTAAATGGGTTCCAAATGTCAATGACCAATCCTAAGTTGATTAATTAAACGCCATTCACTACCAACGACTGTCCAATCACAAAAGCTCTTAAAATCAAAAGAATTCGGCAGAGAAGACCCTTTACCTCTCTGTTATTAAACCTATAAAACCCAGCACCAATGCCAGAGTCTTCACGCAGGGAACAACTTTTCTTCTGGCCCGACGCCGAATCGACAAACCGGTGAAATCTAGAGAGAAGTCGCAGACTTTTATCTCCTTAAAAACCTCTACTTTTCAAAATCGTTTCTCCCCTCCCACTAATGGATTCTAAAGAAAATGGAGAAGAGAGCCTTTTGTTCCCTTTTTCCATATGTCCAATCACACACATCGGGTAGGATTCCTCATCCACTTAATCAGCCACTTGTTCTTTCTACCCAATTAGAGGAGGTCACAACCATGGGGGCCCCAATAGAATGAGCTCAAGTTGACTCATTTTGCACCGACACGTACACACCAGAGTCACCTGTAACGTGCCAGTGTCCCGCACATACTGTCATCGTACAAAATCAACACTCTTAATTCGACGTGATAGTTAGATTTCGAGATGATTCCAACCAGAATCCGGCTGTTGGTCCTGAAAGATCTAGAAAAATTCCCATTGGACCGAATTACCATTTTGCCATTTTTTCAAAATGATTTCATTGAGGCTTTATTTCAGGTCATTTATCAACTGACCCCTGCAGTGGGGCTCAGCCAGCAGGTCCAAGGACAGTGATAACGCCAGTAGAGTGGCCTCCCGCAAGGGCTACTCCCTACCAAATGCATGCAATGACATACATACATCAAACCACATTCACAGAAATGCAATCCTGCACTATTTTCATGTCATGCATGAGGACGTAGACTCCTCACGCCCACAACCCAGTCCCACCACTCCCACGTAAATGCTGGCAGGAAAGCTACCGTGCCACCTACGAACCCACTGACAACCCTCCAATATTTTTTAATTTCATCAAATGTGTGTTTTTTGTAGGGTAGCGACTTCCGGTGTCTCACCGCAAGAAGACAAGAGATGCCTTTCGACACTTAACTTTTATCACCTGACATATGTCTAACCAAGAATAAAATTCGGGTCTTTCAAATTGCAATTTCATTGCTTCAAATTCCAACACACGAAATTTATTATTATTATTTATGCAAACTATGAAACTTCATCTTTGATGTCGGTCTCATTTTGAAGTCATCACATTCACCAAGAATGGTGAATAACCAATACCATGCACACACACCCAACTTCACGCGATGTCCCCATGCATATGAAATGCAATTATGCCATTTCATACTATAACATGTTACATGCAAAATGAGAGCTACATGCAACATTTTCAACACATGTATATATATATATATATAGTATATATATATATATATATATATATATATATATATATATACATCCATCATAAATTCCATGTTTGATTACATCCATAAACATGCATTAACATGATTAGCCAACCAACATGTTATTCAAATTTTTGCAATAACACATAAAAAAAAGCATCACACACAAAGTCGGGTAATTCATCCCGAATCGTAGTGAAATGGGCCTCTGAAAATTTAGTCCGGACCGGTCCGAAAACAAAATTTAGTCCTGATCGTCGAAAATAGTCCCAATTATGCTCGAACTGCTCAAAATTAAAAATTCATCCGAAAACAATCCCAAAATTTTTGCCCGGATTGTCCGAAAAAAGTCTTGAAAATTCAGTCCCAAAATCTTGGGACTAAATCCACATGGCCAGTCACAGCCCGAAGAAAACCTATGTCATTAAATGACTTTTAGGCTAAAAATAATCAAAGTAGGAAAATTCCCTACCTCGTGGAGTTTGACGAAACTCCAAGATTTTGGTACCCACGCGTAGCCCTCGTTGCGTGGATCGAATTTAACTCTCGCTCCGACGAAAACCTATGGTCCGATTTCCATAAATCTTTGAGAGAAGTGGAGCCCTTTTTTTTCTCTCTCTCTCTCTCTCTCTTGTTCGTTTCCTTTCTCTCCTCCCTTTTTTCTTTTTCCTCCCCCCTTATTCTTATCCACTGAATTCTTTTTCTTTGCTTGTTTTCCCATCTCATTTCTTTTTTCTTTTTTTTTCATTTTCCTTTTTCTCTTTTTCTTTTTCAATTTCTCTTCTCTTTCTCTTTTTCTCTTTTTCTCATTCAACCGATTTGATCAAAGTAAGGGAAACTTCCCTCCACTTTCCTCCACCATGCCATATCATCCACAATTTTCCTTAATTTTCTTGATTTTTACCCATAAGTTTCCTCATTTGGCACATGGCTCAGTAGACCTTTCCTACAAAGTGCACCATGCTTATACCGCCATGTGCTCCCCTAAGATTACATGATCATGCACATCTTGTCTATAGTCATACCATGTGCTGACTTTAATTGTCTCGACAAACATGAAATTATTGTCTGAATCAGGCGTCCATTGTCTTGGAATTGACGAAATTCGGCCTTGATAACTAGATTTAAAGTGAGACAAGTTCAACAGTGAAGTCCGTTTTGTCAAATGCGAGATCTAGAAAATTTTGATTTTCAGCAAAATTACAGTTTTACCATTTTTGAGAAAAATTGAGTTTTCCTGGTTTGTTCTTTATCGACAAAAATTTCGTCCTCAAAATTCACACATACTAGCACACACAAACACATGCATATGCAATAATATTCTAGTGCCAAATATTTGACCACACACCTTCATCCTCAAATAGGAAAGGATAGGTGGCCCACATTGTGTCCTCGCGTTCCCAAGTTGCCTTCTCTACTCCTCGGTGTCGCCACAACACTTTCACTAGCTGCACGGTCTTGCTCACAAAACCTGATCCCGGTTATCTAAGATATGCATTGTTTCCTCCTCGAAGGTCCCATAAGTATTAACAGTAATCACTCCCTAATCCACTACATGAGTTGGATATGGAGTATACTTCCAGAGCATGGGCGTGAGATTCCTCATGGACACTGTCGCTTAGTGGTAGCTTTAATGAGTATACCACTTTGAGTTCAGCCCACCCTCTTCCAGGTACATCAGGGGCTTAATATACCTCGGCGCTAGCTTCCCTCGCTTGTTGAATCTGACCACTCCTATCTTAGGTATCACCTTCAAGAAGACATGATCACCCACCTTGAACTCTAGAGGTCGACGCCGTCTATCGGCATAGCTCATCTGTCTACTCTAAGCCATAAGGAGGCACTTTCGAATCAAAATCACCTTCTCAAAGGTGTTTCTAATCAGATCCGGACTAGTGATGGAACTCTCTCCCACCTCTGTCCAACAAATTAGGGATCGTCATGGCCTCCCATATAAGGCCTTATAGGGTGTCATATGTATACTCATCGATACTTTATTTAGCTGCAGTAAATTCCACTAAGGGTAAGTACTCCTCTGACTACCCTTGAGGTCCAGGACGCATGCTTGTAGCATGTCCTCTAAAATCTATATGGTCTCTCAGTTTGATAACTGTTTATGGATGAAGCAGGGTGCTCATGAAGTCTTCATGTCCACACCATGGCTTTTTGGAAATCTTCCAAGGGTGTGTGCGTAACTGGGATCCTGTAGATACTAGGTGTTTGATGCGCCATGTATCACGGATGATTTCTCGAATATACAACCTCAGATTCCTCTAGTGTGAGAGGTCATCGGTACTGAAAAATGTGCGGACTTAGTGGCGGGTCTACTATCACCCATACGCATCATGCCTCCGCGGTGTCCACTGGAAAGTGGGTGCAAAGTCCGTGATGATGTGCTTACTTACTCGCTGCCTCTAATGTTTGAAGTAGCCCTCTTGGCCACGATGCTCAACCTTAACTTACTGCTAACATAGTGAGACATCGTGGACAAATCTCAACGATGTGCTTCATTTTAAACAAATTAATACTAGCGAAGCGAAGATCTGAAACATCATAGTGTCCTTGCATTACCTGACAAAACTGGAGTAGTGGAACTCCCGGAGGATCTCCTCTCTTAAATTGGTTATTTGAGAACTGCTTCGTCCCTATCTGAAGACTACCATATGAGTGGATGACCGGCCTTTGTCCACCCATACTTTGTATGCGGTCCTTGATGGGCTGATATCTCACAACGTCCTGTTCTGGAACGCAAATCATAATTAGGGAAGGCGTAGCCACCAAACTCCCTAACGCTCCCTAAGCTTGATCACTGTACCACAGTCTAAACCGTCCTATAGTCTCGAGCATCTACCACTCTCGAGAAGCTACACTAGCCAGTACTCCTTGTGACTTAGGCGTTGCATCAAACCCACGTCATTTGCTACTAGGATGGTAGTAAAGTAGAATCTTAATCTCCAGATACTCCATCCATCTACGTTGCCTCATGTTGAGGTCCCGCGTAATATCTTAGACTCTTATGGTCTGAAAACCAACTATTTATTTATTTATACCAATGATGGCGCCAAATCTTTAAGGTAAGACAATGGCCGCCCGACTGAGATCATGTGTAGGGTAATTTTGCTCATAATTCTTTATTTGAAGACTTTGGAACCTCGCTCACAACCCTCCCAGATGCATCAAGACCTTGCACATCCCGGTCGGAGTCCCCTAGAGGCATCACAATACACCGTTGCTGCCCTGCAATACAATTAAGGACTATCGGAATGGTACGAAGTAAGCCTTCTTTGAATTCTGGAATGCCTTCTACACAGGTGCCCACTTAAACTTGACTATGCAAGTCAAGTGAGTCATAGGTCTTTCATTAGCCGGGAGAAATCTCAAACTAGACCTCTTGTGATGCCCGCTAGTCCCGAGAAACTGCGATGAGTCTTAAGCTTATCATTTTTAATCCATTTTTACGAAGCTGTTTTTTAGTATTTGCATGCATTGTTTTATTTTGATTATGGAATATTTACAAACTTTGTGTTTTGCAGGTATTAATTAAAAAAGGAGAGATTTTCAGCAAGAAAGAATAGAAAAATAACAATTACATGATCCATCGCATTAGACTTCTGGGTGGCGTGGCATTAAAGCAAATGGCGGCTGTGTCGCTGACAATGGCTTTTTATGTTTGCTGAATCCAGAGTGACGAGGATGGGCTATGTCATAACAAAAGAACAACGTGTCGCGATAGGAAATGGGAGGAAACCAGCTGAGACAAAGATCAGTTATGTTGCGACATAATGGAAGACTAGAAGGCATAATCCTGTCGCGTGGAATCTACTGTGTAGCACTGACTCACTGCATGGAAGGAGTTGGATTTGAGACGAGAGGAAACGAAAGAAAAGTTCGATCATGACTCAGAAAATTTATGTTGGAAACTAATGTAACTACTTGTTGAATGCTTTTGTGCAACAAAGGAACCGCGTTACACAACATACTTAATTTGAGGAGATAATTCTATGTGCGACGGTGAGCTTGCTAATGTCGCTAACATGAAAATAAGCTGAACAAAGAGAAATGAGGTCGTGACACAACTTCTGGAAATTAGTGGCGGAGAAAGTTTGCTAATGCAAAGAAGTCTTGTTTGTGACACCAACAAATGGGTCGGGACAACACGAGTAATTTGGTGCCAAGGAAAGTCTTCTTGCGACATGGCGAATTCGTGGCCGACAGAATATTGACAACACTGAAGTAAGTCGCAACATTAGAGCTCCATTTGCAACAAGAAATCAAGCTCAGTCAAGAGCAAGCCTCGTAGCCGGACTTTTTTGGGTCGCGACGGAAATGCAGAATGTCTGAGACGGTGTTGCAACACCTTTGACGAGAGATGTTGTCATGACATGAAAACTTGGGTCGTGATACCAACTTACGAGAGATTGCACTAAAGAAATAATGTTCGCGATATGATTGCCCGATCTTGCAACATAGCCCCAATTTGAGGAAAGCACATAATATTGTTGCGACAAAGGAAACTATGTTGCGATAGAGTTATCATACTAAAAGAAGAAAACCCATCTCAACAAAATCACGTTGTCATGGTAGCCAGCGACACCGGATCTTCAAGTGGCGACCAGACGACTACATACTGCAACAAAGACACAAAACTCTATGACACCGCCTTCTAGGTGGCAGGCTTTAATCTGAAATTTAAAATTTTTGAGATTCACATAGCCTCAATTTTAAGACTGAACTTTTAGGGCTCTATGAATAGAAATGAATGCGGAAAGCGAGGCGGTCGATCGAAGCGTGAGCAGACAGTACTGGGAGCTAAGACTCTTTGTATTATATTTTTCTTTTATTTTTTTTTCTTTGTAGATTAGATTTAGCGTGAGATTTTTGATTTGTTTACTGGATCTGAAACAATAAATTGTTCAGAAGTTTTGAAGATGAAATTCATTTACGATTACTGTTTGAATTTAATGAACTCCAGACAAAAGCTGGAACTCATTTCTTCAATTGATGGCAATTAAAATTATGAGGTGCCGTCGATGTTCGGTGTATCTTTTGTAATCTAGTTTTCGAGAACCTGACTTCTTGGAAAGATCTGATGTTAGTTATGGTCTTTTTTGCACCATGTGAAGAAAATTTCCTGAGTGGAATTTTGAATTTATTTAAATGGTGTTGTTCTTGAATTTAATTGTTCCCAATTTTAGTAGCTTATACCCATGAAAGGACCATTATCTTGCTCTAATTTTTAGGAGGCTCTCTAAGTGACACATAAATGGAGATTCCTGAGAGCTTAGATTAGTTACTTGGTATGCTTGACTAATATTGAAGAACTAATGAGCTCTGAAAGGTTACTTAGATAAATCTTCAATTTGTTCATGGTTTGAGAAGGGTTGAGTGATATATCAATTTAATGGATTAGAATCTCTCAGCAGTGCGGAGGAATGATCTTGATCAGTGTTGGTGAGGATCTAATCCAAGGAAAGGAAAACACTTTTAGATCTTAGGATGAGACACCATTCATTTGTAAGAACTAGCAATTGCCCTGTCTTGAAGCAAAATGCAGTCATAAGAAATAGGTATAGTATTGGAAAAATATTGAGATCTTATAGAAAGATTCTAATTACAAGTAATTGATTAGAATCATGATTTAGAAATGAACATGAATCTCTACTCGATTGAAAATGGTAAAAGGAGGAATCTAAACTGCTACCTTGCCTCTTAATAAGTGGGCTTAACTTCGGGAAAATAGAATGAGATTTATGATGCAGGAATTGATAATTTCACGGCGAGTGAAATCCCGAGTGTCTACTTCAATAAATTGGTTTGATCAGTGTATTTAGGATTTAAAATTTTCCCTTATTTTAAATGTAGGATTCTAGTTATTAAAATTCTTACTAGGTTACTAAATCTACTCTAAAATGGAAGTTCAAATAGTATGAAACTTGAGTAGTTGGGGTAGTTGAAGTTTAAATTCTTTTGAATATCTATGGGAACGATATCCGGACTTATAGGTCCACTTTATTACTTTTGCAACCTGTGCAATTACAGGGTTTAAGACCGAACTAATTCTTTAAATGAGTTCAATGGCAAAACAATTCTTCTTATGAGTATACAATTTTCTTTTAACAAGTTTTTAGCGCCGTTGCCAGGGATTAGATAATATTCCTTTGGTGATAGTGTCATAAATTTGCATATACAATTCAGTCTTAACAACTGCGTGTCTCGAAGATTGACAGCCTCTAACTCCTGCTGGCCTCTTCAGGTTTTACTAACACACAGGCGACCTGGCGTGTCCACAATTTCACCTCGATGGCAAATTCACACATTTGTTGAACTTAACTGTGATAGTCCTTGAGTGCACAGGAGAATAATCATGAAATGATCCTCATGTGGGTCCTCGGACAGGAGTACAGTCAAAATGTGATCAGCAAAGAGATTCACAACAAACTAATCTAAGTAGGGTTAGAATACCCTATACATGAAATCCATGAATGCTTTCGGCGCATTCGTTAACCCGAAGGGCATCAATGTGAATTGAAAATGCCCATACCGCGTCCTAAATGCTGTCTTAGGGATATTAGTCTCCCTAACTCTCAACCGATGATAACGAGTGCGAAGGTCTATCTTGGAGTAGACTACTTCACCCCTCAACTTGATCGTCAAATCATCAATCCTCATTAATGGATGCTCGATTCTTGATCGTAACCACATTCAAGCGTCGATGTCAGTACGGTCGAAGAGGTCTTAATCCTTCTTTTAAACAGAACGGACGCCCCATGGTGAAGTGCTGGACAACTCAAGCCCTTTGTCCAACAATCCCTGCAGTTGGAACTTGAGTTCCTACAACTCAACCGGTGCCATCCTATGAGGAGTCATATAAATGGGCGACGTACTAGGGTGTAACTCAATGACAAAGTCCACATCCTTGTACGGAGGTAATCCCGGAAGCTCATATGGAAAGACATCCTCATACTTGCAAACCACCCGAGGTAGACTCAAATATCGTCTCATATCATCCTCTAGGGTAAGGCTTGCTAACGAACCCATCAACTGTCCACTCCATCTGGAGTCATGCACGGTTTGGGGCAAAGTATCATGCTTCTCTCCATGAGAAAGTCTGGATGCATCCCGTGTATGAAGCGAGTAATCCTCCTCCCTTATTACAATCAATAGCAGACGGTGTGCAGTTAGCAATCATGCAAGAATAACACTTAAAAAATTTGATATGTCCATTGCACGAAGGTCCACGCTGAAGCGAGAATCTTGAGATCTCTAACTCACAGTGTGACATATCGATCGATCCTCACCACAGTACAGGGAGAACCCAAAACATCCACTAGATGTAGTACAAAAGAATCAGATGCACGGGAATCGAACAATATCTTAAGTCGGAGTGAGATAACAAAACGCAACCAGCATGGCGCTAATAATTGGCTCCGGTCATTGGTGTGATAGAAGTGACTTGTACCTGGA
The DNA here is from genome assembly GCA_016808115.1 of Tetrastigma voinierianum. NCBI lineage: Eukaryota > Viridiplantae > Streptophyta > Magnoliopsida > Vitales > Vitaceae > Tetrastigma > Tetrastigma voinierianum. The sequence goes on from JAEQBH010000118.1 coordinate 791,791, forward strand.
TCCTGGTCTCGTCAGTGAGCCTTGTCGCCAGCCTCGGCCCGCTGTATACTACAATGACCAGGCTCTGTAAAAACACATGAGGCCCAGTGCTTTAGTTTCCTCAGTGTAGTAAAGATTGAAGGAACAAGCGTAGCCGCATCGGTCCCACATTGATGTTTGGGCCCAGGTGTCCATGGCCTTGGATCTTGCCTGCGAGGCTGATCCGCCTCAAATGTCAGGGCTGATGGAAAATAGCCATATCATCTGTGCGTTGACCATAAGTCTGATGGCTTGTGATAGCCATGACCAAAGTCCACTGAGACACTTTCGTGGGATAAATTCTACTTGCCTCTTTCTGATATTGAAGAAGGCTGATCCTCCTTATCTGCCATTAGCACTGCATCTAGGATGCTGAGTGCATCATCAATCTCTCTATGGCCATGGCGGTCGACCATAGAGTCCATGTCTATAGGAGAAATCTCTGATCTTGCTCTGGGATGGACAAATTCAGATAATCTCAGATTTCATGGCAGCATGTGACACATGATCCATCTTGAAGCGATGCGACTCAGTGAACTTGAGACATAGTATTGTTTCCTTGGCAACTCAAGGAACTCCGTGCTGTATTGATGCAGGAAAAACTTTTACAATGAGCTCTCGGAACTCTCACATGTCAGTGTCTTAGGATCACAGGACTCAGCTGATCCACCATATATGGGACTCATCTCTGGCTGATGTATTAACCTGATCCTTGTGGAGAAATCTCCATAGCCTCCAAAATCCTCTCAACCTATAAGAACTAATGATCAGCTACCACTAGATCCTCTCCCCCAGTGAATGTCGGAGGATGATGTGCCTGAAACCCCTAGAGGTTACTCGTCTCTTCTTGGCCCACCGTTGCACTAGTTCGTGCGGTGTTGACCTGGCATGCTTGCACATCGTTGCCCAGGCCCGCAGCTCTGCTCTATAAATTTTGTGGATCAAACATAGGTGGGTAAGGTTGAGCTCATGCCGTGGACAATCTCTATGTCCTCTTCCTCGATTTGCCATCTACACAAGTCAAATAGCAACTAAGATTTCTTTTCTTGTCTAACTAGTAGTGTATGTGCCACCACTAATAGACCTCCACATCCTGAACTATCACTTTCATTTTGTTCTTCGAACCCCTAAGGTTATGTTTTCTAGCCCTAGTGTTCATCTTTTCCTATATACATTCTTCCATGTATATAATTCCATAATTTATACGCATAATAACCTGACATGTTAAACCTGAAAGCATACAATACTAGTACATGATCCCTAAACTGTGCCACTTGGGAAGTCTAGGTATTCATATACTAGCTCGATACTAAGGCTGTGAAGCCCTAATTTCACCAGAGGGTCCCATTGACATGTGGCCGTAATTTAAATCTTGGAAATCAGTCTTGCACTAGTGCTGGTAGCGGTTTGTACAGACTAACCTGTGGACACCAAGTTACTCGGCACCACTTCCATACATCCCTTCAATGGGACCCATTCATTCATATTTAAATCTAAAACATGAAAAAAATGAATAATTATAGTCCGTAGGGGTCCAATCATGGTCCTCTTACCATAATTACATACCTGACTATTTATACAATAGTCCAAAAGAATTTTATAAAAATCATTTTATCTGAAAACACTTTTAAAATCTTACTCCAGAGCCACATCATGGCCTCCTTACACAATCACGAGCCTTCAGTGATTTTTGCTCTCCTTCCACATCCTATACTTGAAAGGGACCTGGCGAGGTGAACAGTAGCGTGGAAAAGTTCTCCTTAAAAATTTACTCCAGCATGAGAGTACTTCTCCCTAAAATGCATCTGATAACATACATATCAAACAGAGTCCATAAAAATACAATCCTATATATGGAATATTTCATGTCGTGCATGAGATGAGACTCCTCATGCCACAACCGAGTCCTGACCGACTCCCTCACATGCAAATGCCAAGTGTGGCTCAGGTCATTAGTGTTTCACTAATGACCTTGTCCTAGCCCTCCAGTAACCCAGCTAGGTTTGTCATTTAGTGTGTTTTTATGGGTGGCAATTTGGGAGACCTCATGAGGTGTAAACCCCACATGTAAACTATCAACAATTGTCAGTGGCAGTTTTACATTGGCATCTCATTTACATTCTAAATCAAATTATCTGAAATAGTAAGTATAGAAAATTAAGCGATTTAGGCATACTACACCTTTCACCAATTCGATCCTAACTCTTTGTGGAAAGTCCAAATATTTGGGTATTTATGTTAGAACCCTAACTCGTATGCCTTTTAAACCATACTGGTGCACATACTAGAAATACAAATTAAATCAGTTTATTCTTGAAGTTGACCCAATACATCTTGTGGCATTGTGCCTTGAGCGTATTTTGTGTTTGAGTGTAAATTCTTTATTTACATTATTTTTTGGACACGAAATAAAATCATAAAAATAAATGTTTTTAAGTTAAAATAACATTAAAAATGTTAGGAGATAATCAAAACCTTATGGTAGTCATATCAGATCAAATTGGAGATTTTAGTGGCAAATACAGTAATTTGGAGAAGAAAAACTGACCCATGAATGGTGAAAATCGGTACTTTGTGTTTAAATCCATTTCACTCATTTTCCCTCAATTCTTTCACTCCACACTCCCACCCACACCTCTTGGGATACAGAAACCATTAGAAAAGGGAAGAAAGGAAGGAAATGAGCGAGAGATTTAGGTAAATTAAGGATCTGAGTTCAAAATCTTCTAGCACAAACTAGGATTTAAGGTAGGGGTTTCTCTCATTCACTTACATTAAATAGGTTATTTTAACACTATATATATTTTTTGACTATCAATGTTATATATTTATGATATGAAATGGTGACCTCCTTAGTATTTTACAAAGATTACATGCTTGAACAAAGTTAGGTTTTAATACCCATGAGTCCCTTTCCTTGTCTTAAAATCCTAGTAGAGAATGATGGATTCTTCTTGAATGTGTTCTTTGGGTTAATTTCTAAATCATAGTGATTTGTGTTAGTAGTAAAATAACGTGATTCCGATCTACTTATGTTTTCTAATTGTTTTTTGAAATTGCCTCATAATGGGTTGTGGATATTGGAAAGGTACTTGCTAAGTCAGGGATTTATGGAATCAGTGGTTATGGGTGATGATTGTTGGTAGGATATGTTCTTGTATGGTTGTTAGAATGAGCATGGGTGAGAGGTTCCTTGTAAGGATGCTTAATCATTCCGAAGAGGTTCTTGGTAAGGATGCTTGGGAAACGCTATTGTGTTGGGCCAGAGATTCCTTTTAAGGATGCGCAATTCCTTCTTAAGAGGTTCCCGGTAAGGATGCTTTAGAAACACTACCGTGATGAGTGAGAGGTTCCTTGTAAGGATGCTCAATTCCTTCTCAAGAGGTTCCTGGCAAGGATGTTTGGGAAACACTACCGTGATGAGTGAGAGGTCCCTTATAAGGTTGCTCATTCATTCTCGGGGTTTAGTAAGGATGCTTGAAACAAAAGATACCATGGAGGGTGGAGGTTCTTGGCCAAGGCTACCTACGAAAGGCCTTAGGGGTGGGAGTTCTGATTAAAAGTACCTGCAAAAAGACTTGTTGAGGTGTTTATGGTGAAACCGATTGTTATTTCTTTTTACGCAGTGCTCTTTTATTCATGTAGTTACTATTTTTACATAAACCTGAGATCTGTTTGAAATGTCACTGTTTTATGTGAAATTGTGTGTCTAAGTTAGTTATGTTAAAAGAAAATGAGATGGCCCATTTCCATATTTCTAAACCTTCGATTTTGGGAGGGTTCTATGGAGCTTCATATCACACACCATATGACCTTTTCAAATTTTACCCTTGAGGAGCGGTGGGGTCGAGGCAGGTGCTGGGAGGCTCCTTTGAAGAATCTTAATCCAGGGTCCATCGGTGAAGGAACTCATCTGAGACCATAGTAGTGAGGAAGAAGGCTAGATTCTGGCTTATTTTTACGATTACAGCAATATTCTGGATAGAATATCTAGTTTTTGTATGGAGTGCAAGAAGTTTGTAATAAAAACTTATTTTTTTGAATCTATTCGTTAAAAACATTGGAAAGTTTTCTAGATCTAGTACTACTGCATAATATATATATATATATATATATATATATATATATATGCTATATATATATATATATATATATATATATGCTATATATAGACAACATTAGAGTCACGGGAAGGCTAAAAAACGGCTACTTGCATGTTTTGGTCGCTGATAGGGGTTGGGGTTTCACAGTCACGATAGAGTTTTCGGTCTTATGTTGCAACAGGGGTTCCTTGTGTCGCGACATAGTTCTCAGGTTTAAGCAATGGAAACTTTTGCAACATGGTTCTCTTTGTTGCGATAGGGTCCTGGGCACGTAGCGACAGAGGGTGTCGCAATAGGTTTGGTCTTAGCTAGGGATTTCTAGGTCGCGACTGAACTTTCCTTGTCGCAACAGAGAATCGTCAAGGCTGAAGGTTTCTAGGTCGGAACATATGTTTTTATGCCATGACAGGATTTTTCCTCGTCGTCACAGAGACTGGCCAAGGAAGGAGATTGTATGTTGCGAAAAGGCATGCGTTGTTGTGATAGAAAGAGTTGTTGTTTAGGAGATTCCATGTTACGACAGAGCATGGAGGCAATAGAGGGTTTAGTGTTGCGATAGGACTTTTCGTGTTGAGACAGAGGTTGCCTTAATGAGGGGTTTTTCGTTCGCGACATAGGCTTTTAAGTCGTGACAGAGAACAGGCGTGAAAGAAAACCTCATGTCGCGACAGAGTTCTTTTGTGTCGTGACAGAGGACAAAGGCAGCAAGGAACTTTATGTCGTGACAGGACTTTTCCTTGTTGTGACAAAGAGGTGTGTAGGTTGTGGAAACTAGGTCGGAACATGAAAATTTTAGGTTGTGACAAAGTTTAGTCATGGAAAGAAGATCCCATGTCGCGATGGAGTTCATCGGTGTCGTGACGGAAGCGGACAACTAACGCGGTGACAAGCTTGTCTCGGTAGAGCCGCGATCGCGTCTGACGAATAGGTGCTTGTGACGACACGCTGCGGCGCGCACCGCGACAAAGCACGGCGTCGCGTGATAGAGTTGTTACATTGTGGCCAGGCTTTACTCCGCGGTGTGCGACGCATTGTGTTGTGCACTGTTTGAGCAACTGTTCATGGACACTATTCACATAGGGTTTCCAAATTTTTGTTTCCAGTCCAATAGGACCCAAAATAGGAAAAAAAAAAAAAAAACCCCTGGGATTTGGTGCATTATAGCGGGCCGCACGCCAGGCACTTCGTGAACTTTATCCTTTGGATACGTATGTTAGCAAGAATAAAATTTGGGTCTTTTCGCGCGGGGGGATACACCCGTCTTGCCGCTGAAAACACACGAAATTTATTATTATTATTTTATGCACCCGTGAGTCTCACATTTCGTGCACACACACCCGACTTGACGCGATGTCCCCTTGCATATGAAATGCAATTATGCCATTTCATACTATAACATGTTACATGCAACATTTTCAACACATGGATATGGATAATTATATATATATATATATATATACCATATATATATATATATATATATATATATATATATATATATATATATTACATATAATTATCCATCATAGAATTCCATGTCAATATATCCATAAAAAACATTGCATTAACATGATTTTCACTAACCAACATATTTATTCAAAATTTCTGATAACACGCTAAAGCAGCACACACCGCGGTTGAAAATTGACGAAGCGCCGGAGAAAGCGATCCCAAAAATTTAGTTTAAACGATTAGAAAATTTAGTTGATTTGTCAGCGATCCTGAAAATTTAGTACGGATTGTTAGCAGTTCCAAAAAATTTAATTGGAATTTGTCAGAAAGCGATCTCGAAATTATGTCGAGATTAGCCGGAAAACGAGAAAATTGATGAACATAAAACGATCCGAAAATTGATCGGATTATGCGAAAGCGGACCGAAAATTATGTTCGGACTGTTTAAGCCTTGATCCGAAAATTTAAGTCCTAAAATCTTAGGACTAAATCGCACGTCCAATCACGGCCCGATGAAAACCTATGCCATTAAATGACTTTTAGGCTAAAAATAATCAAAGTAGGAAAATTCTCTACCTTGTGGAGTTTGACGAAACTCCAAGATTTTTGTACCCACGCTTAGCCCTCATTACGTGGATCGACTTTAACTCTCGCTCCGACGAAAACCTATGGTCCAATTTCCATAAATCTTAGAGAGAAGTGGAACCTTTTTTTTTTCTCTCTCTCCTATTCGTTTCCTTTCTCTCATCCCTTTTTGATTTTTCCTCCTCCTTTATTATTATCCACCGAATTCTTTTTCTTTGTTTGTTTCCCCATCTCATTTTTTTTTCATTTTCCTTTTTCTCTTTTTCTTTTTCATTTTCTCTTCTTTTTCTCTTTTTCTCTTTTTCTTATTCAGCCGATTTGATCAAAGTGGGGGAAACTTCCCCCCACTTTCCTCCACCATGCCACATGTCATCTCCACAAATTTCCTTAATTTTTCTTGATTTTTTTTCTTTTTCCCATAATTTCCTCATTTGACACATGGCTCAATGTGAGCCTTTCACACGAGTGCACCACATGGCTCATGCCATGTGTCACTCCCCTATGGTGTCATGTGGCATCCACATGATTATGTCATGTGTCACTCGACACCCGGTGTCTCGAAAAACGTGAAATTTCGACCGTCACGGAATTTGACGAAATTCGATAGGGTAACTAGATTTCGCAAGACGAATTCAATGGTGAAGTTTGTTTCATCATCCAAGATCTAGAAAATTTCCGATTTTCAACCGAAATGATCATTTTACCATTTTTTTTTTCAGAAAAATTGAATTTTCCCAGGTTTTACATAAAAATTTATTGTCTATTTTTTTTTTTATACAAACTAACAAAAAGTTAGGGGTTCTCTTTCAATATTTCTTAGATTTATGGCATTACTCAAAATTTTAAAGTTTAAATTATATTTTGAAAACTTTTGGGGAAATAGAATAATTAATTAAACCTGAGATGACCTAATTCCCGGGGGTCATTTTTTTTTTTTTTTATATCCATGAAAAGTGTCCATGAACAATGTTCGTGAATAGTGTCCATGAACGCAGATTTAAACAGCGTAATAACACAAAGGCAATCTGGGCTAATGGATAAGTTTGTCGCGCGCGTGGTCGCAAGTGTGTTGTGCACGCGTCACGCTACCGTCGCACCCAAGGTGTGCACCGCTGTCGCGGCACTCCTACTGCAATCGTCGCGACATAAGCCCTATGTCATGACATGGTGCAATCCCATGTTCCTCGGGATTCTCTGCCGATGAGAAACTTTATCGCGAATGTAAGGCCTGAGAAGCCCGTCGCGACGTGAACTCATTTGTCGCGGCGGTCGCCTCGACCGTGGGTGCTCGTGCCCGCCTGGCTGGCGCCAGACCGCCCTTTTCGAGCACGCCAGAAATGTGGTAGCTACACGTTGCATTACTCATCTTGCGCTGCAATCGTCACGACATGTCGTGCTTGGCTGGCGCCAAGAATGTCATGCTCACACCCCGCCGCGACACTACACCTAGTGTCGTGATATGGGACCTGAAATCTCTATTGCGATAGAGAAAGCCTCTGTCGTGACCCAACCCGCCCAGTTGGCCTAGGAGCCATGTCGTGACACAAAGGACTCGGTCGCGACACAGAGCTCAAAGGCTCTGTCGTGCGCGCGCATCCCAGCCGCTCTCGCATGCCTGTTGCGCGCACCCAGGTTTGGTCGTTCACCTGGCCTAAGCGCCCTATCGCGATAGGGAGGACCCGATCGAGACCCAGGGCTAGAGGCACCCTGTCGTGACAGAATTTCTATGTCGCGATAGAGGACCTAAAATGGGCAGTAACTCTCCTGGTCCTCCCGCACCTCCAGTTTTTCTTTCCACAAACACCATAAATTCGATATAAATTAGCATTTTTATAACAAAACAACAGGAAAGTTGGAAAACTCGCCAAAATGTGTTAATCATACAAAACGAGTTTAATTACAACTCCTTGTTCCTTACACATACAGAAACTGGGTTTTCCACCCAAACTTTACAAAACACAAAACAAAGCCAACATGACCTTTTCTTCAAAACTGAGGTCTTGGGTGAGCTTCATCCCCCGGCATACCTCTAGTACCTAAAATTGTTTTCCCCAGACGGGGTGAGTAATGCCCAGTAGTGAATTTCGCTACAAGGGTTACTCCCCACCTAAAATGTACAAGCAATGACAACCACGAAAACATCCAATCACATTCCGTATGAATGATGCAATCCTATATGGAATATCCATGATATGCATGAGATGTGACTCCTCATGCCCATAACCCGAGTCCCAACTGACTCCCTTACACATGCAACGCCAAGTGTGAAAAACTAATCATTGGTGTTTCACCCAATGACTTGACTCATTGGACCGACCTCCAATACGCATTTGAATTTCATCAAATCCCGTGTGTTTATTTATGGGCCACATCATTTTTCGAGGTCACACTACAGGATAGTTGTACGCCTTCTGACATTTTACGGTCCACCATCCGACGCGTTTAACCGCATATGTACGAGACTTTCACCCCCGGGAGGTCTCCACCCCAACTTGCTACGCCTAACACACGTATATATATATATATATATATATATATATATATATATATATATATATATATATATATATATATATATATATATATATATATATATATGTATATATATATATATATATATATATATATAAATATATGTATATATATATATATATATATATATATATATATATATATATATATATATATATTTTTTCGTTTTATATATCGTGAGTTCCAATTTGACGCTTATCCATTTTGAGCTCACCACATATTCACCAAGAATAGTGAGTTAACCGTTTCTATGCACCACTCGACACGATTTGACCGTGCATATGAATGCAATCATGCCATTTCATGTATACAACATTCATAATTCATAGACAATTATATTTTTCTACCATATAATTTACATCATCAAGCAATTCATGCTAACACATAATTTAAGCATAAAACCACATGATTTTTCACACGAATAACATCTTATTCCATTTTAGCAACACACTCAAAACTGCACACATGGACAGTCCGAAAACCAGTCTCATAATCCAGCTACGGACTGTCCGAAAATAGTCCCAGAATTTCGATTCCGGACTGTCCGAAAACAGTCCTAAAGATCTAGCATTTGGTCCCAAACTTTTGGGACTGAAATGCACGACTGTTCCGGTCCTACTTGCCTCAACCATTTGAATGGCTCTTAGACAAGGATTAAACCAAGTACGAGAAAAATCCCTACCTCAAGGAGTTTGTCGAAAAACCCATATTCTTGTCTCTATGCTAAGCTCTCGTCCTGTGGAAGAACTTCGTCTCTTGCTTCGACGAAAACCGACTGTTTGATTGCCGAAAATTCTAGAGAGGCGTGGAGCTTCTTCTCCTCCTCCGCTCTTTCTTTTCTTTCTTTTTTCTCCACTGGTTCGTCCAACTCGTCAGGGCTGAGACCCCATCTCATACGGTTACCTCCCCATTGGCTCTCTTGGATTCCCCTTATCCCCTTATCCATAACTTTGGATTTCCATCCTCTTAGGTGGTGACACATGTCTCACATGGGTCCCACTTAGACCTTTGTTTGACTTGCTCTCCATTTGACACATGACTCCTTATGATCCATCTAACATGTGCCAAGTGTCACTCGTCACCCTCGGCGCCTTGAAAAACGTGAAATTCCAATTGTCTCAATTCGACTTAAATTCAACCAGAATGGGGATTTCACGAGACACCTCAATCTGAAACTGCTTCACATCCGAGATCTAAGCAGCACTTTGATTTTCACGAAATTAATACAACATTTTTCATAAAATTTGAATTTTCTCGGGTTTTACAAAACCATAGGTTAAAAAGATAGTTTAATGTTTTCAATAATTAAATTTGAAAAATGTTCATGATTAAATTATCTTAAATTTCAACTGATATTAGTGAATTAAATATTACATAAAAAAATGATATGAATGTTTTCAATTAAAATTAGGGTAATTACATCTTGAGTTTTTTTAATTAAAATAGTATTTTAAACAAATATGTTATATGATTTAAAATGAAATGTCAACAATATATTTGGGGTTTTTTTTGAGAAATATATTTGAAAGTTAAAACATTTTTAAAATATTTCTTTTTTTCTACCTAATAATCGTTTTTCAAAAATAATTATACATATCTGAAAATAGAAAATAAATTGATAAAATTAAACGAAATTAATAAGGAAAATGCACAAAAAAAAAAAAGAAGTGTTGTCATCAATTTTAAGCATGTCAAATATAATTACTTCATGAGTTCACAACTCAATAGGGATATAAATTTTACATCAATTAAATTATGATTTATTTTTTTAGGTTTTAATGCAAAATCATAGATCAATATTTTATAAATGCAAAAGTTAATATAATTTATACTTTTTTTAGTGCAGTAGAAACAGTTTATTACATTGTAAAAGTGATTAAGCTTTCAAAAAAAAAAAAACTCTTAATCATATGAGTTAGGCTAGAAGAAAATATATTTAAATTACATATAAAATAATTAATTGAACCAAAAATTGTTATAATTAGTACAAAAAAAAAAATAACAATGTGGTTTGAATATGATTTTTGAAAAAAAAAAAATACAAAAATACACTTAATAGTAGAAAGATAAATCTGAAAATTTATGTAAAAATAGGAAAACTTTTTTGAAAATTTATGTAAAAATAGGAAAAAACCATGGAAAATGAATGATAAAATAAAACAAATTTCAAAAATTATAAAAATAGGTGTACTTTTGAAAAAATTTATGTAAAAAATAGGAAAAAAAATTTACAGATGGGAAGAATGATATTGATGATTTTTCGATTTGTAATTTGATGTAGATCCATGAGTGTTTATTTTGTTTTGGAACTTGGGAATTTTGTAATGGGATGCAGAAGACAACCATGTTTGTTATTTTGTTTTGGAATTGTTTGTAATGATGAGAAGCACTAGTGATGTTTGATGTTTTCTACTTTATTGTATTTTATAATTAGATAAAAACTGTAAGACCCTGAATTTACAGTTTCCATTAATAGTAAATTTCGTTTTCGATCAGTTAGGTATTTGACTAGAAACAGTCAAATGAATAGTAATTTTCGAAAAACAAGCCCCGAAAAAAAAATGTTCATAATGTATTGAGTCCAAAGAAGCTGAATTAGATTAAAACGAAATTATGTTAAGGGGTGAAAATGCAATTTTTCTGAAAAAGGGCAAAACGGTAATTTGCCACAGAAAAATCTGAAAATTTTCTAGATCTTGGATGACGAAACGGACTTCACCGTTGAATCTGCCTCGCGAAATTCAAAGATCCAAATAAATTTGAATTCGAACAGTCGATTTTCACGAATTTCCAGGCGACGGCGCCGATTCAAAACGAGATTTTAGAAAAAACTCGAAAATATCAAATAATAAAGAATGCATTTAAGATAAATGAAACTAAAACCGGACGAAATAAATTATTTCAGACGGTAAGGACCGAAGGAAACGCGGACACGTGGCGTGACGTGAGCCACGTGTCTCACGATAACAAATTTCAAAAATCTAAACCACCAAAGATCTCATTTTTTTTTGCTCTAATCCAAACCGTAGAGAGAGAGAGAGGAAGCAGGAGAGAGAGAAATCCAACATTCTTCTTCGACCACGGATTTCATCGACGGAATCGATAACCGAGAATTAAAGCCGATCTATCATTTGACGGCGCTACACGCGGGGTACTAGAATCGCCAAGATTCCCGCTAAGGTCCAAGGTTCGCGTTTTCACGAAAACCGAGAAAAGGTGGTGTCCAGTGAAATCACGCCATTTGATGCAGTTTTTCCCACGCACTTCGCCTAGCGGCATGGGGGTGTGTCCTACATACTGGGCCCGCTTTTATTTCTTTGACCCCATGACTGTATTTTGGCCATAACTTGGTCATCACTCATCCGAATTGAGTGATTCAAATTGCTAAGTAAACTAGACTGATAGGACAACAATCCTCATTGAAATAGGTCTATCCAAATTCCGACCCATTTGGACTCAAAAATGCATTCAAATGCGAAGGCATGTTTCCGTGCAGCTTTTTCATATGCTTACTTACTCCATGACTCGTATTAAAGCCATAACTCGCCACACCATCCGAATTGAGTGATTCAAATTGCTTAGTAAACTAGACTGATAGGAAAACAATCCTCATTGAAATAGGTCAATCCAAATTCTGACCCATTTGGACTCCAAAATGCATTCAAAGTGGAGTTATGTTCAGGCAGTTTTTCTGTTCTGTTTTTACGACTCCATGACTGTATTTTAGCCATAACTTGGCCATTACTCATCCGAATTGAGTGATTCAAATTGATAAGTAAACTAGACTGATAGGAGAACAATCCTTATTGAAATAGGTCAATCCAAATTCCGACCCATTGGGACTCAGAAATTCATTCAAAGTGCACCAGCACACTAATTCCCGGGGGGACACAATGGTCATGGCTTCCAATTTCGGAAGGCCATAACTTCTTTGTCCGAACTCCGTTTTGGGTGTTCTTGGACTCTATGGAGTTTCTCCATTGTGTCAAGATTCTAACCATATCTCTGTAGAGGACAGTGGATGAACGTTAGCGTTGACTGAAAATTTATGGTTGCACCCGTCCAGTTGCTTGGTTATGTCGATGAATAGTTTGTTTTGGCATGACCATTTCATGGCATGTTGTGGGCTATTGTATGGGGTAGTAATTTCATGATTTAGCATAAGAAAATCATGAGAACAAAAGAGGTTGAGTTCAATTGATTTTAATCAATTGGAAGTGATTAAATGCTTAAGGGTTGCTGGAAAGTATAGTATAGTTAATGGTTTAATTGAACAAGATTAAGGTATGAATTTTATGGATAATGTGACTTGTAGGAGGAAAGTGATTAAGGACAAGGGTGGAGGTGGAATATATTAATGTTTACCAATGTATATGTTTTCATATCTATGTTATAAATGTTCAAATGAAAAAAAAAAGAAATGTGGTTTTCTTGACTTTAAATTATGTTGAGAAAATATGAAATGATTATGGTTTTCATAGTTTTATAAAACATGATTTATGGTTTCCATATGAAATGAAATGTTTATGAATGTATATTTTATATATACATGTTTATATGAAAATGTTTGAATCCATGGTTACCCTATGTTACAAAGATAAAGTTTAAAGGAAAGTCGACTAAAGTACTTTACGCGTGCATGGTACATGGAAAAGGGTTAGGATTTTTTTATAGAGGGAAGGGAAGAGTGATGCATATTGCCATGCACGTGAAAAGTACGAAAAGTTTACCAACGCATAATGTGATTTATTCCATAGTGTAATGGTATTTAAAAGAAAGGCACGATTTATCAGAGGTTCTTTTCGGGGTCACGGATCGTGAAGATCAAGCTTCTCGTGAGGTTCTTTCATGGGCCAACTGATTAACCCATGGCACGATTTGAGGTTCCTTGGGCCATCGGTGATCAGAAGACTGCTTTCCTGAGGTTCTTTCATGGACCAAATGGTGGTTAATTCAGATGGTTCCATTGGACATGATCTGATTCAAAAGGAAAAGAAAGTATATTGAAAAGATATGTTGATACAATTGTTTTACACATTGTATTTGAACTATATGGAAAAGAAAGTAAAGTAAATGTTTATAGAAATGAGATCTCTCTACAATTGTTTTACACATTGTATTTGAATAGAAAGGAAAAGAATGCAAAGTAAATGTTTATGGAAATGAGATCTCTATACAATTGTTTTACATATTGTATTTGAACTATATCTGGAAACGTTATTTTCCTATGACTGTACTCTCACTAAGCTCCTTTAGTTCACCATTTTTCCAAATGTTTTATAAAACAAGCCAGGCGTAGACCGACGTGCGCTCGAGTGATCCTCCGGGCTGCTGACACTACCACGGACGATCACCTTTGAAAATGTATAGTTTTTGTTGTAAATAACTACTTGTGCACCTTTATTTTGTAATGTATATAGGTTTTAAAAGAAGAAAATGATTTTAAAGTTTGATTTGAAATTGGTTGTGGTGGACTTGATGTCCCATTGTTGGATGTGGAGTAAATTAAATTGTTTTATTACAGGTGTTGTAAATTGGGACATGTCCGAAAAAACAGAGGAAACTCTGCCCGATTTTCTATAAAGGGTTTAATGTTTTAAAAAAAAAAAAAAGAAAAAAATTTTGTCCCACCATGTTTCATAAGAATTTAATGGAAAACGTAACTTTATAAATGGGTTCGCTCCACGGATTCACTTTTAAAAAGGTTTAAAAGAAATGAAAGGTTTTTTTTCAAATCCGTAGGAGTGCCGGGAGGGTCCCCCAAGTTAGGAAAAGGAAACCTGAGTTGGATCCCTTCAAAAACTATAGACAATATTTAATAAGATATGTAATTTTTATTTATATTCAATAGGGTGCCCATCACTTAAAAAAGCCCATGACTCAAGTGCGTCTTACGCCTCAAGGCCTCGAGAGGCTTTTGCACCTCGGTGCGCCTTAAATAACTATGAGTTCATGGTACATCATGTTCCAATTTATAGAAAGCGTCCCAAAGATTTTAATAAAGAAAAAAACCTAGAATATTTTAGTTTTTTATAGTCTCTTTGATGCATATGAAACAAAAGTAAAATGAAAGAAATTAGCTATTTTTTTATAAATGTAGACATATCTGGAATTTATAACGTTATTAGTATATAAGAATTTACTTTTTGTTTTTTATTTTTTTTATCATGGTTTCATGATATAGATAATATTAATTTTTTGTTCTTTAATTTTTTTTTAATTTTTTAAAAATTAGGACAAATGCTTATTTATTCAAACACTTCAATTTTATAAGTTCTTATGATGATATTTTCAGTAATTTCAATTGTTATAAGTGCTTGTGTAATAGTGCATCCAAACACCTTCAAACAATGCATAAGTGTTTTTTAAAATATGTATCCAAATACAAATATCTTATTGAATAAAATACTTATGACATAAGCTCTCATCTAATAAGCTCTTATAAAATAAGTACTTAATTAAGATGTTTACTCAAACAAGACCTAAATGTTGGTTTGTTTGAGCTTTTCTAAATAAAATAAAATAATTAAAAATATTTAGACGTTATCTTAAAATATGAGTTACTGATTAGTGCCCAAAAAGTGCTATTTTGAACCCTATATTAGATAGGTTTTGAGTGCTTTTTGGCCGCTAATCATGTCATTTATACCAATTGAAGTGTTCAAGTCTTCTTAGTAGCACTTATGCCATTTAGAGAGTATTTTTGGTTGTTTTGCAGTTTTTTTGCGCACTTTGGGAGTTCAATCTCGATACAAATGATGAATCATGAAGATTGATCCCAATGTCAGTCATCAATTATACCAAGAATCAATGAGAAAATGAAGGCAAAGTGAAGAAAAATTGATGCAGTTGAAGACAGGATGAAATGCAGTGGAGATCAACAAAGCCTGGAATTTTCGCTAGAGTTGCAAATTCAAGTAGGATTGCGAAATTTCGCAACCCACGGTACTTTAACCCAATAAATCTCCAAATTCCTCGCTGTAATTCAAAACCAGCCGCTAGGGCACCCGTTCCAGCTTAAAATCATGATTTCGCGATTTCACATAAATTCTCGCTTGTTAGCGAAATTTCGCTTAGCCAGCTTAAATTACAAGCTTTAGCTTAAATTTTCTATTTTCGCTATGCATGGTGATTTCTGCCACCTAGCGAAATTCTTCACCCTAAATAAATTTACTAAGCCACATGTTTTTGTATTTAATGCTTAACCGACCTAAATTCTATGTGACATTTTCGTCTCTTAACTTAGCCAAATTTGTAGGCTTTTTGGTATTTTCATGTATTGAGGTGGCCTATATAAACCCCTCCTTTTTTTGTAATCAATAGAGAGGATTTTGGGAAGCAAGAATTTGGGGGAGAAGAAATTTTGTAAGTTTTCATTTTTGTAAATAAAGTCTCGTATTTTAGTTAGGGTTTTATTTTCCTCTCTTCTCTCTCCTCTTTCCCTTACTTCTAGGCTTCCAAACACCCCTCTTGAGGATGACAACTCAAGAGATGCTTGGCTAAGCCTCCTTTCTTTGAAGAGGAAGGAAGCTAGCTTGGTGGTGGGGCATATGCATGTTGTCCTCTTGTACTGAAAGTCACAGGTACTGTATTTATGGCCCTCATCTTCTCAAATTAGGGTTGAATAGCTTTGAATGTTATTGATTTAGCCACTACTTCCATGCTTTTAGGACACAAGGCATACTTATCGCTAGATGCACTGTGGTTCTGATGAAGTCTTTACGAGCCTTCGAGATGATATTTAATGCTGTGGTTTCAAAACTCCGAAAAGGGTCATAGCCGCATGTTACCCTCAGGTTGACTCAAATAGGAGTTAGGTGAGGTTTGCTAGTTAAACATAGATCCGGTTATGCCTTGGACTATAGGTTGCATGTCATAACGCGAGGATAAAACCCGAGGACACTTGTTTGCCTTAACTACCAAGTTAGTGACCTAAATCTTCAAAGTTAACTTTTTCACACTTTACTTTCAGTTTTTACAATTTCTCAGTTTTCAATCTACTTCCACTGTTTTTGAAGCAAATCCAAAAAGTCCAAATAGAAAGCCTTCGTGACTTATGCAAATCATTTCTAGGATGAAAACCCATCCCGTGTTCGACCCTAGGACTACCATACCAGTAGCTCGACTACCAAATAGTAGGAACTTAGGTGTATATAAATTTTGTTGATTTTAGTTCAGCCTACTGTGGCACGAATCAAATGGCGCCGTTGCCGGGGATGGTGCCAAACTACTAATGGTAAGTTGAAGTGTACTTGTGATCAACATCACAAGTGAAGGTAACCTTTTAATTTCCTTTTTTGTACCTACCACAGTGAACCGCCATTTTCTTCACTTTGCAAGAATCGCAAAGACCGTTTTTCTTTACAGACAGTTTTAATTCTTGTAGTTAATCTTAACCTTTTTGCAAACTTTGTTGGTGCTCTTTGCTGTCTCTATAAATTTTGTAATAGGTGTTTATGCAACAGTGGGATAGAGACACATCAGGTAGACTGCATAGAATCAGTACACAACCTGACCTAGTCAGTGAAGTCAGTGTACATACTGATACCATGGATCCCATACCTGAGGAACAACAAAGTCAACCAGGAACCCCCATGAATCCAAATGCCTATAGAACCATGAGGGATCACATCCACCCTCCTAGAGTTAGTGCCCCATCCTCAGACATTCCTCCGTCAAGATGTAGCGTTGATACTCTTATTCGTACCCCTACTCCCACATATCATGGTATGGAAAATGAAAACCATACACTCATATTAGGATTTTGAGGAGGCTTTGTACCAACCTTTAAGGAAGGTATGATGACATGGATTTACAGCTAAAAGATTCCCATTGACTCTAAAGGACAAGGCCAAGATATGGCTAAACTCACCGAGGCCTAGAACTATTAGAAATAATAGCTCACTAAGAAGTTCAGCATCATAGATTAATAATTTGAAAAGACAAATTTATACCTTTGCAGCTCAGGATGGTGAGAGATTTTACCAAATGAACGACATTATGGAAACCATCAGCGCATGCCCACATCATGGCTCGACACTGATGTCGGGTGAACCACTTCTATGGTGGTACGTCTCCTGCCATGAGGCAGCTTTTGGAAACCATGTGTGGAGGAGTCTTCCTAAGTAAGCATCCTGACGAAGCCATGGGTTTTTTAAATTACGGGTCAAAACTTCTAAGGGTCGGGATGAGCCTAACCCTAGAGAATTGAAAGCGATGAGACCCACGCTAACCAAAGGTGGGATGTATGCACCGCCGTGAGGAAATAGAAATGAGAGCTAGATTTCAACCCTAGCTAGGGAAGGTAGAGGAGCTTGAAGGCAACAGCTCCAAGAGGTGCATGCAAAGGATCGAAAAATCCTACACAAATTCACCTCTTGCACCAATTTCCAATCCCGTACACCCAAAGAGAACCATGTCCTATGGCCCCCGCAGCAAGGATTTGATGTCAATGTGCAAAAACACTCAGAGGGATAACATAAGCTACAAATAATCCATCGCTCCATATGGTAATAATTTACAATCTCCAATTGGAGGAATCACCCTAACCTGTACGGAGATCCAACCCCCATTTATATACTCCCTGTGCCAAACCTCGCTTGGCAATTCTCACTACAACAACCACCATCCTTCTCCGGAACAAGTCATATTGAATTTGAGTAAGGTGGTGGAAAACTTTGTTGAGGAACAAAAAGGAATCAATGTGCAACTCGGCATGTATGATTGATAATCGTAGAAAGTACACCGAATAAGAGAATAGACGGGCTTGAGAGCAACCCTAACCAGAAAATTGACAACCTACAGTATTCAATCACCAAGATCAACAAGTTGCTCGAGGTACAAGAGAAAGGGAGGTTTCCATCACAAACAGTTCCAAATCCCAAGGGAATTACGAGCGGGTCATCCACCCAGAATGGATGAAGTTAAGGCTATACTACTCCCGAGGAGTGGAAAAGAGGTTGATCAGCCTATGCCAAAACCTGTTAAAGAATCCAAGCAAGGAGAAGAATTGCAGTCTGAGCATATTCTCCTAAAGGAGGATTCAATGAAAAACCGCATATCACCTCAATTTCCACAAGCACTTAGAGGTAAGAAGAAGGCATCTCAGCAAGCAGGCATTTTAGAGGTCTTAAGGCAAGTGAAGGTTAACATACCTTATTGACATAATCAAACAAGTCCCCGCTTATGCAAAATTTTGAAGGATTCGTGACAATCAAGAAGCGGATTAGGTATCGAGAAGAAAGCATTTCACTGAACAAGTCGCCATAATCCAAAAGCAAATACCCCACAAATACAAGGATCTCGATCTCCCACAATTTCGCCAATATTGGTGGAATTGCATAGACAAGTCATTACTTGATTTAGGAGCCGTTGTGAATCTAATGTTGTATTCAGATACGCGCTAGGTTTAGGTGAACTAAACCTACCAACATCACACTACACTACGATAGATTTGAAATCCCTAAGGGATAGCTGAGTATGTCCTCAGGAAAATAGACAAATTCTACTACGAGTAGATTTTGTGGTGCTCGACACCGAGCCTATTGAAAATGAACCCAATCATGTACCAATCATCTTAGGGAAAGACCATTTCTGCCACCGCCAATGCACAATAAATTGCCTAATGGAGTCATGCAACTAACCTTTGCACATGACCTTGGAGTTAAACATCTTCCATTTGAACAACAAGCAAAATTTGTTAGAAACCGAAATCAAATTTCGATGAAGCTGCTTTCAATTGATCAGCAGTGTGAAAACACAAGGTCCAGGAAATGCAAGGAGCACCAGCTATGGATGAGGAGATATTGGTCTCAAGCATCACCAACTCCAAGCCAACCGCCTCACCCATGCTTCATCGTGAGGAGCAGATCAACATTTGGGCACCCAACACCATGGAGTCAACCTGCATCATCGCAGGGTTGAGGATCATTCTCTTGACTTCTTGAGTAAATTTTTGAGAATGAATCGGTTCGGTACTTCCATAAACCGACCATAGCTTCACCATGTTTACTTTTTGTTTTGGGGTTAGTAAATTTTAGTTAATTTCAATTATTTTTAAAACTTTAATTAGTACTTTAATATTTAGTACTTTGTTTATATAGTATGTTATTGTTTGTTAAATTTTATTTATAGTTCATATAGTAAATTTTATAATAATAATTTTTATAAGAGTAATATTTAATTTAAAATTTTGATTTAAAGCCAAGATATAAAATTCTCCAAAAGTAGCGAAAAATGGAATGAGAGACCTTCTACTGCATACAAACGGTTTCTTATTTAAACCGTGATGGAAGTGGCTGCCCATTTCGCTATTTCCACTTTCGCCCCAACAAGCCCTCCGCGCATTGGCCAGAGCCCCCAGAGATCCCGCCCCTCGGTCCCAGCCTCTCACGACCCTTCCCCGAGCTCAGCCTCCACCACCGACCCGCACTCGTAGTTCATGCCCGGTAAGACTGAGCCGCCGCCACGCCCGGCTGTGAGCCCCGTGCACCTTAGCCCCGTCAGACTCTCGGGCCTCAGCCACCGAGCCCCCCGACTACCCCAGCCTGAGCCACCTCTGTCGAGCCTTCAGTGAGCCTCCACCGCAAGACAAAGATGCCAGGCCCCCCGCCTAGCTAAGCCCGCCAGCATCTGGTCTTTCCCGAGCCCTATTTGCCAATCTCAGTGGTCGATTTCAAATTGCCGCTGAGCCCCGGTTCATCCGCTTACTTCAGGATCCAAGATCCTCCGCAGAGCCTCGCCTAGTATTGCACAAGAATACATTTTAGTGAGTCGAGCCCTTTCCAAAGATTTTATTTCTCGAGCATCGGGATATGGTCTGTGACGGGTGGGTCCCGTGTCTCGCCCGAGTGATCCCAAGACACCGAGAGAGAGGCTCCCAACTCAGTCCCATTCCGCACCATCACTGTCCTCGAGGCCGCACTGAGGAGCCTCAGTGGATTCGACGCTATCAGACACCTGACGGACCCCCGTGCCCCATCACCCGCATTCTCGTAGGAGTTCTGGAGGCCTGTGCTCCTTCCAAGCCGCCCGCATCGGGCCCAGTAAGTCATCATCCTACCGCAAATTCACCAAATACATCCGGCCGCGGAGGCGACTTCACACCTCAACTGGCCGCCCGCTTCGAGGATTCGACGGCCATCGTTTCAGGAACCCCATTCCGGAATATACGACCATCGTAATCGCTCCATCGTGAGTCGTGATCACGACATCCTCGCCAACGAGGGCTGATCCCGCATAACGGAGTCCATGAGGTTGGATCGAGGAGCATTCACTATTACCTTCGACTGAGGGGCAAGATTACTTCACCCACGAAAGTGGTGTCATAGCTTTACCACTGATGACTAGAGGATCGCCTAGTCCGCGTGAGCTTCAGCCTGCATTGATACCACCATGAGTACCTAGAGCGGCCGATATTTCAGCAGCTCTTGGCCTGCGTATATCGCCGGCCAATGTAGAGGGTTACAGAGATTGGGCCCACCCACCTCATCACAGATGGTTCGGAGACCGGCCGTAGACACCACCGCCGACCGCATTTACAGAGACAACCCCGCCTCGATGTCGCCGATCGACCATCTATTCTTTCGCACAGCTTGTTCCTCCGGCAGTGATTATGTGCAGAGGAAGCCATCTTGGAGGCGCTGACCGATCTCGGGGGATTTTGGTTCAAATTCCTCCGAGATGGTGATGGCCTTCTCTGTCATAGCTCGAGGAGAAGGTCCATCTAAGGACCTAGCACGAGCGAGCATTCCATCACCGATGCCGAGACTCCTCTGCCATGTTCTCGAGCATATGGGATTCCCAGAGGAGCCCAGGATCGAGATGAGGGTTCGATGCCCCCTGATCATGTCAGTGGAGCGGGTGATGACTATGCCCGTATCTTTCCACTTACGACCACAGGACCAGGAGGAGGTACCGGGTCAGGAGGCTGAGGACCACCATACAGATGATATACACGCCCTCGAGCCCGAGATACAAAGCAGCAGTCCTGCTCACGTGTGATGTCACCTCCATCCCCTCCTCCACGTACTACACCAAGAGGCCGCAGCCAGATACCCCGCCCATCCATTCTCAAAGACACCATTCGGAGTACGTTTCATGCCAAACAGAGAGAGATAGCCGGGTGTGATGGATGCTATCTCGCCACTACAGCCTACGCTGTGCAGCCCCAGGATCGGGAGGTCGCCTGCCATTCCATGCTGACACAGATTATGACCCACCTGGGTCTTCCTCATGTTCCTGGTCAGCGAGAGGAGCCCACCATGTACCGCCGCTCTTTGACGTTCCGTCACAGCAGCCAGCGCTGTGCCCACCACCACCACTCACCCACCACCACAAAGAAATGTAGATGGCAGTCTCTTTATGATTTGTATAGTTACCACTTTATCAACTCATTTACTGATTTTGATTAGGATTTATGTATTAGCTATAGAAGTGTGATATTTTGTGTTTAGCTTTGTATTCATGTATTAGCCATTTTGGCTATATCAAAAGCTATTCTGTTTATATATATACGCATGTCGTGCTTCAGGCTTCTAATTATGCTTTAAATGTGTTTTTCTTTTTCACCTGAAATTAATTGAATTGCTAATTGACAATTGAATTGCTTCATGTTGGAAAATTGAATCACTGTTTGTCACCTTTATGTTAGAGCAAATTCCATGCTTGAATCAGTTTTTGGTCAGTTGCAGTTCCAGCATGCTCAACTTGAAAATTTCCCCCTTTATGCTAATTCACACACAAAGACTCCATCGCTTCAATAGGTTGTGAATTTGCACACTTTCGCTTGCAAAGCCGGCCTTAGGTATGTTGGCAACCTAGATAGTTTTTGAGTTTACCCACATTTGAAGACCAATGTTCTTCCAAAAGGGAAAAGAAAAGAAAAGAAAAAGAAAAAGAAAAAGAAAAGAAGAAAAAGAAAAATAAAGTCGTGAAGTTTTGCCTTGAAACCCGAACACGGTCCGAGGGGTATATGGCGAAAGCCTTTGAAACCCGATGCCCTAAGCCTTAATTGGCTGGGAGTCATCGATTTTGTGTCTGCTACTGGGTGGATAGAGTTTAGCGAATTGTAGGTGCTTTGATTTTGAAGTCATACGGTCCTAGGTGAAGCCTCTTTAGAGTTTGTGGTCAAAAGGATCCTTTGGCTTGATGCCCTAAACCTTAATTGTTGGGAGTCATCGGTGGACCCACATACTGACTTTGGTGAAATCGACTTTAAGCATTGCATCCTGGCGTTGTAGTTGAATAAAGCAAGAAGAGGTAACTAGCCCTATCTAGGTTGTTCAACAACCTCATGGCCATGTCGCTGTTAGGTCGGGGGAGGGAACAAATTTTCAATTTATTGACTTAACTGGCTACATAAAGAACCATTAGACTTAGGTGGAAATTCAAGTTGAGAATCATGGAACCAATATTGACTGAAAATTGTTCTTGTATGGTTTCGGTTCTTTCATATCGGTTTTCAAATTTGATATCAATTGTTCAATTTAAAGTACCGTTTATATGTAGATAAACCTTGAATCATAGCCTTTTGAAAATCACCACATGCATCTCCTTTTATTTTGCATCGCTATGGACTAGCAACGCTTTTAGGGGTGATTAGTGCCTGTGTGCGTTATTTTGAACCTATATTAGATAGGTTTTGAGTGCTTTTGGCGCGCTTAATCATGTCATTTATACCAATTGAAGTGTTCAAGTCTTCTTAAGAAGACTTATGCCATTTAGAGTATTTGCTGCTTTGCGTGTTTTGCGCACTTTGGGAGTTCAATCTCGATACAAAAAGATGGAATCATGAAGATTGATCCTAATGTCACTATCAATTATACCAAGAATCAATGAGGAAAATGAAGGCAAAGTGAAGAAAATTACGCAGTTGAAGGATGTGATGAAATGCGCTGAGATCAACAAAGCCTCGGAATTTTCGCTAGAGTTGCTTAAAATTTCATAGGGATTGCGAAATTTTCAAGAATTCTTAGCTAAAATTCTCGCAGTCCTTAGCGAAATCTCCAAATTTCTAGACCAAACCAGCTGCTTAGGCACTCGTTTCCATGAAAATTCATGATTTCGCTAATTACATAAATTTCATGAGCATAACTCGCTAGCTGAATAAATCGCTGCTTTAGCGAAATTTTCTATTTCCGCCATGCATGAGATTTTGCTACCTAGCCAAATTCTTCGCCCTAGCTAAATTTACTCGCTCATGTTTTTGTATTTAATGCTAACCGACTCCAAATTTGGTGTATTACTTTGTCCTTTAACTTAGCCAAATTTGTAGGTTTTTTGGTATTTTCATGTATTGGTGGCCTATATAAACCCTCTCCCTTTTGTAATCAATAGAGAGGATTTTAAATAAGAACTGGGGAGAAGAAATTTTGTAAGTTTTCTTATTTTTGTAAATAAAGTCTCGTGATTTTAGTTAGGGTTTTATTTTCCCTCTCTTCTCTCCTCTTCCCTTACTTTCTAGGGCTACCTAAACACCCTCTGAGGATGACAACTCAGATGCTTGGCTAAGCCTCCTTTCTTTGAAGAGGAAGGAAGCTAGCTGGTGGTGGGGCATATGCATGTTGTCCTCTTGTACCGGAAGTCATGTGCATCAGATGGCGCCATCTTCTCAAATTAGGGTTGAATACCTTTGAATGTTAATGACGGCCAATACTTCCATGTTTTAGATACAGTGCATACTTATTGCTAGATGCACTGTGGTTCATTAGATGGTCTTTACTTATTTCTCTCGAGATGATATTTAATGCTGTGGTTTCAAACTGAAAAAGGGTCATAGCTGCATGTTACCTGTGTTGACTCAAATAGGAGTTGTTGTTAGGGTGAGGTTTGCTAGTTAAACATAGATCCGGTTATGCCTTGGACTATAGGTTGCATGTCATAACGCGAGGATAAAACCCGAGGACACTTGTTTGCCCTAACTACCAAGTTAGTGACCTAAATCTTCAAAGTTAACTTTTTCACACTTTACTTTCAGTTTTTACAATTTCGCTTTCACCCATCCCACTGTTTTTGAAGCAAATCCAAAAAGTCCAAATAGAAAGCCTTACCTTCTTGCACTTATGCAAATCATTTCTAGGATGAAAACCCATCCCCGTGTTCGACCCTAGACCACTATACTGCAGTAGCTTGACTACGGCAGTAGTAGGAACTTAGGTGTATATAAATTTTGTTGATTTAGCTCACCTCATCAGGGCACGACCGCTTACTTAGATTTAATAAATTTTAGGTTGATTTATTTTCTCACATTTATCTCCTTTATTCATTAAAATTATTCTCCTTACTTATTATTATTTTTTTTATTTTATGATATTTCGATATTTAGATGTTACGTTTGTTTAAATTAGTATATACTTTCCTTATTATTATTATTATTATTTATTTATTTATTGATAAAACTATTATTATTATTATTATTATTATTATTTTCTTTGTCACCAAAATTTTATGGTAGCTTTTTTGGTTATTTTTGACCACATTATATATAACTCAATAAACAATTATCTTAATGTTAATTGAAATAACTTTTTTTTTTTTGTTATAAGATTCAAGTAAGTTATAAATAAAATTTAAAAAAACATAAGAAAATCAATTCATTAGATGACAATATAAAAAACCGAGATGTCCAGTTCTTTCAAAATGATAAAGATAGAGAAAAAAAAAAATTAAAAAATTGCATGCTTATAACTATTTTTTTTTTTACAATTATTTATTCACTTTGTATTACATTATAATATTTTGTTCCTTACAAATTTGTATACATTCCTTACAAGTAAGCTAAAACTTGCCCCTTTAATGATTTATGTGGAAAATAGACCAAGGTGAACTCTGACAAAGCAAGGGACCATTTGCCGATTCATCTAGTGATTAAGGGTCGGCTTAGCATGTATTTCATCAAGTCGGTTGAGAGACCACATACACTTGAGACTTGATTAAGTAATGTCTCAATTTCATACATGCAAAGTATAAGGCCAAACACAACTTCTCAATGGGTGTATACCTTGTCTCTGTTGAATTTAGGACTCTACTCAAATAGTAAACAACCTGCTCATGGCCTTCAACATTATTTTACGTGAAGGCATCTTATGTAATTCTTTACAAATTTCTGATAGATAGAGCCTGAAAGTGGTCGACCCTTCAATGGTGGCATTTAAAACAGGGGTTTAGAAAGTAACCTTGATTCCATCAAAAGCTATCTGGTGTTGTTTCTCCCATTTAAACTCTTCCACTTCTTTCAGCTTGATTAGGTCAGAGAATACCTTAGTCTTCCCTGCTAGATTAGAGATGAACCTCCTTAAATAGTTCACTTGACCCAAGAAATTATGAAGTTCTTTCTTATTTTTAGGACCCTTGGCCAAAATGATGGCCTTCACTTTATTTTGATCGACTTCCACTCTTCTTTGGTGAACCTGAAACCCTAGAAAATTTTCAGCTTGAACTCCAAAAGCACATTTGAGTGTATTGAGTTTCAGTTGATGAAGTCTCATCATTTCAAAAATTTTCCTTACATGATTCACATGTTATGTGACCTTCTTAGATTTAACCACAATATCATCGATATAAATCTCCATGTGGTGGCCTAACATATCGTGAAAGATGGCATTCATAGCCCTTTGGTAAGTTGCACCAGCATTCTTCAAACCAAAAGGCATGACCATCCATCCAAACTTTCCTAAGGAACCAGGACATCTAAAGGCGGTCTTAGATATATCATCAACAACTATTAGGATTTGGTTATACCCGGAGAAATAGTCTATGAAGGACAATTATTCATTATTTGTAGTAGAATCAACTAACATGTCAACAATAGGCATTACATACATGTCTTTAGGAGTAGCAACATTTAAATCCCTAAAGTCTACACAAACTCTAAGTTTTCCATTCTTTTTCATCATAGGGACAATATTTGCTAACCATTGCACATACATAGGAGGTATGATGAATTTAGCCTTCAAAAGCTTCTCAATCTCCTTTTTCACCTTCAGCTCTACCTCCTTGGACATTCTTCTGAGTGGTTGTTGAAAGGGGTGAAATTTCGGCTTGATAGGCAAGCGGTGTTCCACCAAGCTTCTGTCAAATCTTAGCATCTCGTCGTAATTCCAAGTAAAG
Organism: Tetrastigma voinierianum; assembly: GCA_016808115.1. Lineage (NCBI taxonomy): Eukaryota > Viridiplantae > Streptophyta > Magnoliopsida > Vitales > Vitaceae > Tetrastigma > Tetrastigma voinierianum. The sequence goes on from JAEQBH010000118.1 coordinate 818,589, forward strand.
AAGTCTTTGAATTCTTGTAGTGTTGCAATAATCCATTTTTTGAAGTCAGAAGGCAGCGAGGAACTAATATAGGTAATCCTCGGCTCTTCCACATTGTCGAGGTTCACTTCCTCCATAGGGTCGTGAACTTAAGGTTGTGTGTCTTAGAACTTAAGAGGGGCTTACTCAAAATTCTCCATTTGTATTTCTTCATTTTCTTCATAAGCATCCTTTTCAAAAATTATCTCAGCCCCACAAGTATTCTGGAGGTGCTCTTCTTCAATCCTTTCCACAGTTTGCTACACTTTCATTTTGAATATGGCATGTCATGCCCCTACCCCCGCCTGAGTGAAGAGAGGGGGCGCGACACAGGACTGGGACTCTTTAACCTACTTTTCGTACATTGGTGGGCCCATTTCATATATAAATCTATAAGGAAATAAAACTTCTAGTACTACCATCGTAGTGGTGTTTAAACTGTCCTGTACGTATTCTTGAATCCCATTTACTTGTACATAAACAAATTCCACTAACTAAAAATCAAAACCTACATCAGGTGGACTCCTATTACTGTGTTGGTCTTGTTGTATGCGAAAAACTTGTTCAGACCAAAGAACATATACAAATTTATGACGTTATTACCAAGGACTATTATCTAATCCCCGGAAACGACGCCAAAAACTTGTAAAGGAGACCAAATGATGTATATGTGAAAATATGGTCAAGGGAGTGAATGTGGTAAATACTCAAAACTGATTTGAAACAAAGTAGTATACTTAAAACCGGGAATGAAAGTATTACCAACACTAACCCTTTCCGTTATGCACGGGTCATACATAATAAAGTGGACTCTAGAGTCCGGATATCGATCACGAGGATTGAGGTTCTCTCTAATTGAATTTGATCGTCCCGATTACAAGGGTTCTTCACTATTTAGGCGACCAAGTAGGATGTCGAATAAAATCAATTTAATTGAAACAAAAACTGATTTAAAACTAATCCTAAAATCTACCAAATAAACAACTACTTAATTCTAAAAGGTATGAAGAGAGTCACTAGGGATGGGGATAATTATTTACAAAACAACAGGTTTCTGAAAAGCTGCTGGGGAATAATTGTAAGTTGAATGCTAGATTTTTCCAAGAGCAATGTAGCATACTGGATTTCTCCATACACCATACATTTCACTAGTTAGAGATCCATAGCCTTTTCAGACAAACGGGTCTAAATAACTACTTGTAAAATTGCACTCTTTAAGATTTGATTGTTTTCTTTTCAATACTCACAACCATTTCTTAGGATCAAGAATTTCGCTTCCATGCATGTGATAATGCAAGCCTTCTCCAATGTAATCGTATCTCGTCCTTCAAATCTAATAATAAAATTTTCTATCTCCTTGATTAGATCTTGCTAACACGGGATCAAGATCCTTCATCGTACTAAGGAGAAACCTCTCGATTAACTAAATGATACATCATCTAATTAATCCTCACACCATGAGTAAATTGAGCGATCTATCAAAGTAATTTTTTCGAGTTCATTAGTTAAGATATTAGTCTCGCATACCCACTGAGATTCACAGCTCTTTGCTCTCGGAATCTCTCCATCTGTGTCACTCGAGGGGGCCTCACGGAAATCGAGCAAGATCTGTCTTTATGGGTATAAGCTACCAATATTAAACAATTCATTATATGAGCCTACCCGATTATATAAATTCAGTTTCAAACCCCGCAGGAAATAGGCGAAAAGCTACTTAATCCCGAATGTTGACAATTAATCCCCAACCTAGAGGTGTTTAATGTTCCGATACTTGGATTTCAATCATCACTAATCGAACAAAAAGTAAGAAAATGAGAAAGAAATCAAGAAAGAAGAAAAACAGATTTGAGCTTAAATCTTCACTTCTCTGATAAATAAATTGAATATCAGTCTGACACAAAATCTCTTCAATAGAAATAAAATACGTTAGAAAACTATTCTAAGATCTATTAAAATAAAAATCTGCGGCAAAACTAGAAAATGAAGCGGTTTAGAGAGAAAACCCATGAGAGAGAGAAAATCGGATTTTAGCTTCAATCTTTATGCGAACCTTAGTGAATCTGAATCTACATTATACGACAGAAATCTCTTGATAGAAACAAAATCTGCTGCAAAAGCGCTCTCGAATCTAAAACAAATAAAAATCTCTGAGAAAAGAAATGGAAAATGGGCGATCTGAGAGAGAAACCCCGAAGAGAGGCTCTCCGATCTTCCGAAACACTTGCCTGCTACCTAAAAAAGCGAGTATATATATGGTCTAGGGTGAAATGGGCTTGAAATTAGGTGAAACTCAATTTTGGCCTTTTTCGGAGTTGCTGCGGCGTTCGGTCGCGACCACGGGTCTTACAGCCATGACACCATTTCTGTCAGCGACACCATTTTGTCAGCGACACCATCTTACTGTCATGACACCATGCTTCTTTTCGCGACACCATTTCTGTCGCGATACCATTTACGCTCGCGGCATTTCATCGACTCATTTTAAGACGTGGCTTTGGTTTTTCTTCTCTAACTTGTCGGGGCCCGTAGCACCTTCGTTTAGCTTTCGGATTTGGGCGTGTAGTACTCGTTCGACTCTTTGAATGTAGAATGCAGCCATGAGGAATTTGAACCATTTGATGTTCCAGATGGTACAAAAAAATTCATCTTTCGGTGGTGCTTGTATGAGACTCTTGATTGGCTTCTTCTTTTGGAAATAAATTGCTCATTTTCTTGCCAAAATCCTTGCTTTTCATCAATAATCCTACAAAACCAAGTTTAGAGGAAATTTTATGAGTTTTACATGAATATGGATATAAAATGCACAAAATAGCATGTGAAATGAACTCAAAACATAGATGAGTTTTGCACTCATCAAGTACCTACATGGATGAAACACTCGTGCTAAGGTTATAGCTTAGTTGGAAATAGATAACAGATATGACCACTTGAAGTGGTTCACAATTATATGATACATATAACATAATGCATATGTTAGAGTTTACGTATGACATAATTCTATAACAGAGTTTTCATATAACATAATTCTTATAACATAATTTCCTTATCTCGGTAGGAGTTGAAACAAAGATCTAGTCTGAAGTGCACATTGGTGTCTGAGCGAATGATTCCTTATGCTTTCTTATTGTTCATTATTCATATACTTATCATTCTTATGACTGGGTTTTCATATCTCCCGTAGGAGTTTAGAACATAGATCTTGTACAAAAGGTACCTGTAGGTACGTTACAGAAAAGAGCAGAACTGAGTACTTTTAGTTTCATGTATCATATTATTCATATATACAACATATAAGTAATTTTGCTGCATAAGCCAGGTAGCAGTGATAGGAGGAACCGAGCCTACAGTAAGAACTCGGTGCGGTGCGATGTGAGCAGCGGAGGGTGCTGCCCACGTAGCGAAGTGCTAGCGAGTCGCGGAAGCGATCGAAGCGATGCTGCCCGTATAGCGAGTGTCGTAACACTGGTAGAGGTCATCGAAACAGCGGTAGGTACGCCCGTATAAACGAGTGTCGTAACCTTAGTAAGTGTCAGAGAATCTTGATAAGAGCGTGCTGCTCATGTAGCGAGTGTCGTAGGCAAGAGTCTTTAGAAACATTGATTAAGAATGTGCTGCCCACGTGCTTGAGTGTCATAACACTAGCGAGTCTTAGAAACATTGATCGAGTGCACCTTGCGTATTAGTGTTATGCACTAAGCGAGAGTAATGAACATTGTCGGACGTGCGCCACGTATGAAAGTCTTGAAACGTGGTAGTCTCAAACGCGATCAAAGATGTGCCTATTCATTCACTATTTGTCTTAAGCAGGCATACGATTATATGTGTTTCAGAACTTGTTATATCATTCTTAATCCCATTAGCAAATGAGGGCAAGAAACAATGTTTGCCCAATGACCGGATCGCCGAGGCAAAGAGTACAGAGCATTTTTCATATAACTTTTATACATATACGGATCCTTTCATTTGGAATTAACGGAAGAACATAACAGAAATAGAGTTGCAAGATCGGTATTCGGACTTTACACAGTATCGGTACTTAACATCTTTTAGTCCTTAAACCACTTTGAGTACCGATTACTTTCGACTCAATCTACGGAACTTAACATCATACGGACCTTATACCGTTTTGATTGAGTGCTTGGCTTTACGATCTTAGGTACTTAACATCCTACGGACCTTAAATCACTTTGGTATCGATTGCTCGACTTTCGATCTGCGTGCCAACATCCTCGGGACCAAATTCGGCTTTAGTAGGTACTGACCTTGATGTCTGCGGTACTCGATACCCTCTGGAGCTGAAAGCATTTGGGTACCGTGCTGACTCTGATCACCGTTACTCAATAGCCTCCTCTAGGCTAGAAACTGACATTGGTACCCGATTACTCGACTTTGTCTGGGTACTCACACATGAATTTTGTAGAAATTGCGATTCTAGCCATTTTCACTTTTGAAATCTTCAGTAAAACTAACCAATCTGAAACCGACATGGCGACTTGAACCAACCAAAATACAAATGTATTGAAGAGTTAGGGTTTTCCTAACTTAAACATAGACAAAGAAAGAGTTAGGATAGTTTCCTAACCAACAAATCCATATAAATAGGTTCCATACTAACAAATACAAGAGTTCTAAATAAAAGAGATGTTCAAACCAAAGTTCCAAACATGAATTCCAAACCTGGATTTTTTTCTTCTTCTCATCTTCCTTCTTCCTTCTTCCTTTCTGCTTTTTACGCCTTTGAGATACCACAACCTTGGCTTGAAGTGAAGATTTAAGACCATGTTTGGCTTATCCCATTTGCTTTAACTGCATTTTTCCATTTGATCCTTCAACTCCCATCTATTTGAAAATGAAATTATCTAAATTCCTACAATAGCATATAATATTCTTGTGTTATGACCTTTGGGTCCTCATTTACAATTTACCAATTTAACCTTGATTTTTGTATTAATCCCAACTTTATCCTTTTTCACTTTTAACACTTAAATTCCGAAAAATACAAATTTTACTTTTCTTATACTACAAAACTGTAAAAAAACTACTAGGGTCCAATTCAGAGTGTTACATGGCATTTGTAGCTACTGCTTTTTCTTCTTGAAAGTAATCAGTCATCATCGATCTCCTCGATGATTGGGCCACTCATTGGCCTATAAGGCACGATTTTAGTCACCTTTAGGAGTTTGGTCGCCTCATTTCGGATTTCCACAGAACCCTTTGAGTAAATGTATGATTTTCTTGGGATTCCATCTTTCCTTCTACTAGTGAACTTGATAGGATCGGATTCTTGATCATAGTACCTGGCTCCCACAAAGCCTATAGCCACCATGAAGGGTTGCTTTTTTGCCCTCACCATTTCCACTTCATTACCTTTCCAAAACACTAAGAACTAATGAAGAGAGGATGACACACACCAATTGGCATGAATCCAATCTCTCCCTAATAAAGTGTTGTAATTTGCGGTAAGAGTCACATCCTGAAAATCACGAATAGTGCGATTTTTCTTTAATCTGATGGTGATATCTATAGGTAGTATCCCTAGGGTCTTGGATACTTCTCTAGTAAAGGCAAGCACAACCACCTCTGTTTCTATAAGATCATTGATGCTCCTTCCCATATCTCTCAGCATTCTCAATGGCATTACATTTACCGTTAATCCATTATTTATCAGTACCTTGGATACCGGTTTGCCATTGAGATGGACTCTTACGTACAAAGGCTCTATATGCCTTGTCATTTCCACATAGAGTTTCTCGAGAGTATCACCATGCAGTGCATTCTTAAGAGGATTCTATAATTGTAACTCACTTTGTAACACATCTTCCTCTATGGTCGGTGCTTTATACCTCTCTTGGAGTCTTCCTTTATTTATTTTTACTTGAAAATAGTTGGCAATAAGTAGAGAAATAGTAGAACAATTTAAAGTAGGGTTTTCTTTATCATTGAGGCCTCGAAAGTCCATCACTTCAAAATACCTGCTGCTCATTGACTCCATATCCTAAGTAACTTTCCTCCTAAACTTTGTTTTTTCCAAGTTAGGAACCATTCCTTCCTTTACTTTCTCTAACTCCATGGAATTTTCCTTTTGGATTTCCATAGGTACATTAGTGAGCTACCTTTTATCAACTACTCTTTGCCTCTGCATCCTCCTCTTTTGGGTCTTGGACAACCATTGGGGAAAGTTTTTGTGTTGTACCACATGCATCTTTGGTAGGGCTTAACGTAGAAGAATGATACATATCCACGCCCAGATTCAGTCAGAGCCCAGGTGGCGGATCGACCAAGTTTCGGGACGAGACGGAAATATTGGGACTCTTTGCACGATTTTTAAGTAAACTTGTACGTAGGTATAGCCCAGCGTCTTATATGAGAATCAAAATATCATATCGTTCACAGGTCCATTTACAGTTACAAAAGCGCCTTTTACATTCTGAATCAGGCACGGAACCTACATGCTAGTGAACCCTTACAAGTGTTGCCCAGTTGTATGCGGATGTTCTTGGCGTCTTCTCCACCGTACTACACGGATTAAAACCGTCTTGAAGCTTTACAGCTTAGTGGAAACATATCTTAATTTATCTCGATACATATGCGTATACGATTATAATGATGACCTGCAGATATCATAAATTTCACACATTCATATCACGGACTTATATAAGTACTTGTGCTTATAACGGGCTTATATTCGTCGGGACTTAGTAGGAAGATTCTGAAGCCAGTTCTTATATAGAACTTATACTTATACGAGACTTGTATTCGGACTGCCTTATAGCATTCGGATCTTATATCTATAGCAGACTTATTCTTATTTGGAACTTATGCTTATAACATTCTGATCTTATACTTACTCAGATCTTATACTGATGACAGACTTATTTTTACTCCAATCTCTTGTAGGACACATACCCATGCCTTATCGAGACGTATACTTGTCCAGGTCTTCTCAGAAGGACGTATATATCGGACTATGCGATACTGTCTCAAGCGTATAATTGACCCGGATCTCTAAAGGACATATGCTTGAACTTACATCCAAGCGTACTTGCTTCGAAATGCTCGTCATATATCTCTCGAATCTCCCTTGGAGTTCCACAGGAACTCATGCCTCTCAGGAGGTACCCTTAGGTACAACAAAGCTTATACTTATCACTACGGAGTTTACACTTGTTAGGTTGCAGTAGGTACTCTGAGAGATATGGCCAGACGTATATGGTATTGAGGAACTTATTCTATCTGAGGGTACTTGTAAATTACTCTGAGAACTTATCTTGGTACTTAGTATCTTATACTTATTACTCTGAAGTATATCACACGGTCTTCACAGACTTATACTTGTATTCACTGATGATTAAGGTTTGGATCTTATCGTGTATTCTTGAGACATACATGTATTTCGGATCTTATACATGTCTTCTGAGCTATACTTATCTATGAGAAGCTTATCTGTTACTGAACTTAGACATGTATTTGGATCTTATACATGTCTTCTGAGCATATACTTATCTTACGGATCTTATACGTGGGTTCTGGAACTTAATGATATCTTGGTGGATCTTATTCTTGTGCAAAAGTGTGATGTGCATTAAGTCGGAGCAGTCGGACTTATGCGAGATACATTTTGGATATGGACATTGGTCAGTAAGCGGATACGGATCTGACGGATACATATCACCAAGTTCATGCAGTTCGGAACATATCGATAACAAAGAGATTATTGGTTTAAATCATAACCATATTCGAGTTACACTTGTTCGGTACCCGTAGGTGCTGCGAACTTATACTTATATTCTGGAACTTAACTTGCTAAAATCTGAGAGTGCAGTGGGTGCTACGGAAATTATACTTATGTTCTTGTCTGAGAGTGCAGTGGGTCACTCTGAAACTTATACTATGTTCTCGTCTGAGAGTACGTAAGGTACTACGAGGCTTAATCGGATGCGAAGTACCGAGTGGAGTCTGACCAGGGACTTGTCGAGGCCAGGTACTCGTAGAGTGCAATGAACTTGTCGAAGCGGAACTTGACCGGATCTGGGACTTATTCGGATATAGGAATTGCAGTAGGTACTACGGAGACCAGATCTGAGGGTACGTGCAAGTACATTGGATCTTTACTATATTCATTTCTTTATTCTTATTCATTATTCGAGTCTTATCATATAATTGTTAGATTGCCTAGACCGATGTCACGGAATGGTAGGACACGGCACAATAAATTGCCGAGAAGGTCTGATGCGGTCAGAGAGTATCGTCGCCTTGTCGGGAGAATAGAAGTACTAATGTCTGCAGAGAAGCACGATGAGTGTCGTCGCCTTGTCGGAGAATCTGAAATCTTAATGTGCGAAGCGCGTCGAGAGTCTTGGTAGCACTGTCGAGGAAAATCTGCAGAGTACTAATGTCTTGAAACACGTCGAAAGTCTTAGTCGCACTTCAATCGAGAGGATCTGCCGTCGCCTTGTCGAAATAAATGCAATGTCTTGAAACACGTCCAGAGAGTGTCATGTCATTTAATAGCTAGGTCTTAGAGCGGTTTACAATTATATGGAGTTCAATCTTTACTATCTATAATGAGGGCATTCTTGGCCACATTATGTTTTTATGTGATTGTAAATTCACGGTTGTGAGTGCGTGTCGGTTCGTTTCAGATTACATATCTTATTATTGTTTCATAAACACATCTATGCATTTTGCATTTCTACATTTTTTCATATTCTTATTACATACGGCATTTCACATGCTTGCCACGGTATAATGCCTATGTATTCACACATCAAATCATGTATTCTATTCCCTCGATGAATCAACTTTACTTATAAATTGGAACCACTCAGTCGGATCATCTAGCTTCGAGTTATGGCATTTTTCATGCTTGACTGAGTCGATTCTGGAGTTTTCAGAGGACAGTTTGCAATATTCATTTTTTCCAGTGCTTTGTCTCCATATTTGACACTGGTTCTTTGTACTACTTTAAAGCTAAGGTGCTAAGGGGTTCATCTCGAGTGGAATGCGAATGAACCTGCAGAAACTCAGGATACGTCTGAAACAACCGGACTACTCTATGTTCAAAACTGAAATCGAAATTTGGCGCACATGGCCCACTTTTAGTGAATTTTGAGCCACTTAGAACCAGAGGTGACGATGCCTATTTCTTTCGTTTGGTTTTCCTTGAAGTATATTTTAATTGGCCACTTGAATCACTCAAATCGGATAAAAATAAGGAAGGGGTTATGGCTAAAATCTGAAAGTGAAATTGGCCAGGAACGAGCGAGGTGTGCAGGTACACCTAAGTGTGTCGGTACACTTTGGATTACGGAAGGGTATCTGCGATTTATGATGCTGCCCCAGAATGTGTGTTTTCTCACATTTTCCATACTTTGATACTCAAATCAATTCTATACTTCAAACACATCTAAACCATTTCCCATTCATATGGAATCCTTTTTATTAATTCCTCTTCGATTATGTCTTTCTTCAAAACTCTTTCTTGAATTCCTTTAAAAATCATTCTAATATGGGTCCTGACCCATACCTGAATCAAACATGATGATTATTCGAGTTTAGTCTAAACCTGGCTCAATTACTTGTTATTTAACATATTAGTAAGAAGGATTTTATACTTATCTTGGGCCATTTAGGATTTTCAACCACCTTCAATAAATCTTTGATTAGGAAGAAATCCTAACAAACCTACTAGATTTGGAACTCATAAACTTTTACAGAATCATCTGAAAATCCATGTGATCCCTCTGAAATCCACATATAAAAATAGTTTCCATATTTTTGGCCTTCCTTTCCTCTTCTCTTCTCTTCTGTACCTCTTCCTCTTCCCTCTTCCCTCTTCTTCTCTCCCCTTCTCCCATCAGGTTCTCCCTCTTGGAGACCAATTTGGTCTTAAATGTGGATTTGTTAAGGTATGTTGGCTAGACAAAACCCATTTTAGTTTAAGTTTCTTTGTTGCTTTTTTGGCTATAACTCTTTCTATTTATAAATAAGCTTTCCTTTATTTCATCTTGGCCTCGAATCTTGTCAACTATGACTTTTAAGTCCCTCTTTGGACAATTTACAATTTATCCTTAAATCTTGTAAATTTCAGGGTCTCTCGATTCCATGTTTCGCATTTAACTCACGAAACATTCAAATTACGCTTACAAAATACCCTAAACATGTCGAAAATGACTAGGGTATATATTTTTAGGGTATATATTTTTGGGGTGTTACAATACACCTCAGTGGATTTTCCTTCTCTATAACCTCTTCCCTTGGAGAACTGGGTCTACCTCTTAGAAAAACAGGTCTGGATAGAGAAACATGTCTTTTTCCTACTAGATTCCTTGGAGAAGTGAAGTTGTCTACAATCTTCTCTCTTGAGGAAAAGAATCTACCTCTTGGAGAAGTGAAGTTGTCTCTAGTGAACATCATTCTATATCTTGGAGAAATGGGTCCCCTTTTTGGAAACATAGACCTGAGGGGATAAACATGTCTTTCCCCTGCTTTTTTCATTAGAGAATTGACTTTCCCTGCAATCTTACCATTTAGAGGAGTAAACTTACCCCTTGGGAAAAAAGCTCTTTTTCTTGAGGAACATTCTCTAAACCTGCCTGCATCATTCTCCATTGGGGAAATGAACCTACCCCATGGAGGAGTGACCCTTTCTACAACCTTTTCTCTAGTAGGAATGAATTCTTTTGGGGAATTTGTCTTGCCTTTTGGTGAAAGTTTCCTTTTCTTGGAGAATCAGTTATGCTGCTTTATTCCCCACTGTATCCCCCTCACTGAATTTCTTCTTGATGGAGGATCTGTACAAACTGCAGCCCATTCCTTTTTCAACCTATCAACAAGAACCAGACAATATTTAAAGACCCATACCTTTCTTGGAGAGAGTTTTCTCGCCTTCTTAGATTCTATCAATGCTCTTAGATCGAAGCTAGTAGTGTTGATTAAGGCCACTGGTGAGAAAGGATCCTCATCAATTGCCATAGTCTCGTTTTTATCAGGGAACTTGAGTATCCCTTCGTTGATCCTATCCTATATGACATTTCTGAAACCCTAACATGCATTAGTATTATGGTTCCATGAAGTGTGGTACTTATAGTAATTCTTTCCCTTTATTTCGTCCTTGTTAAGGATTTAGTGGTCTTTAGAGAAGGTAATGAATATTTCTTTTACTAGAAAATTAAATATTTCCTCAGTCTTCACTACCTTAAAAGTATATTAGACCTATGTATCAACAATTTGTGCCTTCTTCCGCGCATCAGGTGTCTTTCTACCAAAAGAGGACAAGTGAATGTCCCTGTAGTAGGTAGATCTGCCACTGCCACCTCTTGGTTCACCTCGTGACAATAGGTTCCCATGGACTTCTTCCTCCGATAACTTTCTTTCTTGAGCAGTTTTTCATATTTTGTCACCTTAGCTGCAAGTTCATAAAAATCTCTAAATTCACACCTTAAGATTTCTTCCTCGGCTGATAATCAACCTCTTTGGGCCATTTTCACATACTCTGTCTCTAGAAGATGGATCTTGCATATGTTTCTTATCTTCTTGAACTAGGAGATAAACAAATCAATGGTCTCCCCATTTCTTTGAGTTACTTTGGATAGTTTTGTGATGCATACTCTAGGCTCAGCCCTGAAGAACTAAGTGTGGAACTGCCTTTCCATTTCCCGCCAACTTTGTATGGAGTTCCTTGGTAATGTTGTATATCAAGTGAATGTTGCCCCTATCAAAAAGTTAAGAAACAGTCTAAGCTTGAAATGATAGAAAATTTCATAGTTAACTGACTCCCAGCGTTTGCAGTGATTAACAACATGTTCAAGGTGGATTGACGTCTTCTCAGGAGAGCAAAGGAGAAATCGAGGGGATCTGCTCCACTTGGGTAGGGCTTTTCCTATCCCATCATCTCACCGGATAAGGTTTATAGAATTTCGGGTGACTAATTTACCTGAGGTTGACCCATATAATTTCTGTACTACCTCTTTGATTGCCCATAAATTTGGTAGTGCAGCCGGTTGCACAAAAGGCTGTTGAGGAACTTCTTGTATTTGTTGAAGAACCTGATGAACTTGTTGAGGAACTTGAGGAACTTGTTGTACTTGTTGTCCCCAGTTTCCATTTAATCCTACAAGTGGCTGCACGATCACCCCCGAGCCTCCATTAAAAGAAAAACCTCATTCATATACTCTAGGTTGTGTAATTGGATTAGTCTGAGAAAAAATCCTCTGAGGGTTGTGGTTCTAGCTGCATTAGGTCTTTCCCCTACTACGTTCTCTCTCTTGTGGGGAGGAAAGTATCTAACCTTTGCCTGCATAGGTGAGCGGTGAAATTCACTAGCTCATCTCCTCGTAGGTTATTAGAATATTGCCCCCCCGAGTTCATTAGAAAATTGCCTTTTAGACTTAGAAGCAACTTCCTGCCTTGGTTGCCCCCTTTCTTTAAGGTCCTCTAGGTTGGATTAAGATTGCTGCTTCATTTCTTCCATAAAGGTCGTTATGATCACTCGTTGGCTCTTTAATTATTGCATGAGAGCTTGAAATTCATTAGAATTAAGAGAGAAAAGAATAAGCATATCCATATTACCTGCACCTCTTCCTTCCACTTGTTCAATTGGGTTGTTGGATGGATTGGAGAATTCATCAGGTTCTCTATCTATTCTACCAAGGCTAGAACTCTTCTTTCTTGTGCTACTTCTGCAACATCAGATCTTGAGTTTGGAGACTCTACAGTTGTCTTACTCAATTTTGGTGGCATTCTTCAACAAATTGTGTGTCTTACCATGGAATATGCACAATTGAACATACAAAACAAAAAGATGTATCGATGTTTCACAAAGATGTGTCCCATCGAGCGTGCCAAAAATATATTTTTGCTGGATTTTGGTCCAGAACATATAAAAGCACGGGAATTGGTGAATGCGCGGGCGTGCCAGGAAATTATAGTATTTTCGAACTGAAACGATGTTGAATCTAACTTTTGCTCAAGCAAAAAATGGATTCCCTAGTTCCCTTGACAGTTCCATAGAGTCTAAGTGGAAAATGCTTTGAAAATTGGAATGTATTGAAAGCTGAGAGAAAAATTGTATGAATAAGCTGAAAAAGTAGTAAATTTTATTGTAGAATCTGATTGGAAATGGAATTGATTAGACATGAAAGCTTTGAATACAAATACTTGGAAATAAAATAAGCTAGAAATCTAGAAATATTACTGATGAACTTGTAGAAACTATGAGAAAATGCTGAAATGCTCGATTGAGTGTTGGTTGATGATTGATTTGTTGGTTCTTTGCTATGAAGTTGAGTCTTCCTTTTATAGGCATTCTGAATAAATACTCACGTACCCAATAGAGTCTTGTTCTCTAAGTCATTTATCCACTAGCAACTTGTTCTCCAAGTCATTTATCGCATTTGCGACGTTGCCGATTCGTTTATCCACTATGATAGCTCCGCGTTCTGTGTCATTACTTGGGTTGGAGAAAAGTCTCTCACTTTGCTTTGAGACAAAGTCTCGTATTACGAGTTGTCAGACTTTGTGGTGAAAAATTCCATAAATGTCCTTGGACTGGTTATCATGGACTTAGGCTTTCTCGGACTTGGTTGGGCTTGATTCGGCCTATTCCACTATTCTTTGAGCCGAATAATTATTCAAATACCATTTGGGCCCAAAATTTTAGTTTTAGTGTAAACAGTAGAATAAGGATAAAACAAAAGTTCAATTCAAAAAATGAATAAAGCAAAAGTTACATAAAAATGAAACAATATGCAAATAACGAACTGTTAACAACCATTAACCATTTCAATGCATCATTGTAAAAATTTGCTTTGATGATTCTATTATTCTGGCTCATAGTGAGAAGATTGTTAAATCTAACTCCAAATTGAATGGACAAATAACATATGACATCAAAAAAAATATAGTTAGAGTTTCTTGCCTTGCAAGTGGTTGTGGAAGAGAAGTTTTTCATCAAAGCAAGGAATGTAAGGAAACTGTTATAATTCCTTGTCAAGGTATGATCGACGATGTTAATTTTCAACAACTGGATGTAGCTTTTGTACTCGGATCAGGCAAGAGTATTGTTTTCCTTGGTTTAAAGGTTATAAGTAAGATGTTTGATGATGCAAAGGATAGCAAGCAAACGGATTCTCGACCATTGTAGGTTGTAATACACCCTTTGTAAATACACTTAAAGTCGAAGATAAGGTTGCGGTTATTGGTCTTGAACCTTCAACATAAGGTGGGGTATATCCAACATCTATTCTCTGTTATTCTAGGATTTTGTACCATATGTGTAACTTTTCAAATGATGCAGTTTCTCACCTGATATAGTAGTTTCACAGTCGCTAAATCTGTTGATCATATACCTGCTCATATGCCTTCATAACCAAAAAAACGTTAGTAATGAGCAGTAAGAAAGAGAGAAGATCTGATGAAGAAGAGAGGAAATAAAAAGGAATCCAGTGAAATGCTTTTCAAATGATGCATTTTCTCACCTGATGTAGCAGTTTCGCAGTCATTAGATCTACTGATCATATACCTGCGCATATGCCGTCGGAAATACGTTAGTAATGAAGAGAAGGAAAGAGAAGATCCGATGAAGACGGAGAGGAAATAAAAAGGAATTGGGGAAATTATGCAGGTGAATCGTATACCTGCTCATATGCCATCAAAATAGAAAAAATGTTAACAATGAAGAGAATGAAAAAGAGAAGATTTGATGAAGAAGAAAAGAAATAAAAAGGAATTAACACAAATTAATTTTCTTTAACGTTTAGGTATAATTATTGGGAATATTGACAATCAATTAGGAAAGACATACAATTTCTTTTAACGTTTAGATACAATTAATAAGGTAACGTTTACATATAATTAATTAGGAAAGAAGACAATCAATTACATATATAAATATATTAACAAGGGTAATTTTGGAAGTGAAAAGTGTAAAACACTTCACACTTTTATAAGTAGTATAGATTAAAGAACGTATTTTTATTTTCTTGTTGAAGATAATTCTCATATTTTTTACTATTTTTGAAATTATATTTATTTTAAAATTTATTTTTAAAAGTATAATTCATTTATTTACTAAAGCTGACAATATGGGTTGAGCCCGATGGGTTAGCCTACTTTATCCCGAATTTTTGGAAGGTTGAATCGTAAAATTTAAGACACAAATAAAACTGGACCAACTTGGCTCGACCTGTTTTGGCTTGTGACCCATGTGAGTTTGGCTTGAGTTAGCCCGTTTAACTCGATTGGTTCAAAATCTTTATTTAATTTTTTTAAGTAATTAGCTTAGTAATTGAGATTTTCAAGGATTTATCTATAAAATTCGATATTTTGGCTATATGCTTTTATAGCATAGTGGTTTTAAAAATAAGAATTATTATAATATATGATTAATATATTAAATTTTGTTGTTTTAACTATTTTATTTCCAATTTTTAAATGTATATTTTTTAATATAATTTACATGATAATTTTAATATTTAAAAATCTTGTATGAAAATTAGAGAATGCATTTGAATTAAACAAATTACAGTTTTAATATTGAATATATTTTTATTTATCTCATTAATCCTATTTTAAATATTTATAAAAAATGAAGTTGTACTAGTTTATAAATTAAATTAAATTAATAACTAAATTATCAGTATATTTTAAATAACTTTATTACTTAAACTAGTGTTAATAATAAAATATTGTTATTTTTAAAATAATTAACAAAAATTATACACTTATTTATTTCCTAATATGATTGTATCTTCTAGTAAGATGAATTTTCAAAACAAATAGGATATTTCATTATTATACAGTTGAGATGCATTTTTGAAAAAAATATTTTTTTATTCCAAATATAAATGAAGTTTATGTTGTTAACATTCTAAAAATTTAATTAATAGAAAATGATAACTCAACCACGATATGAGACCTCATCCCTATGTTCCCTGATGAGTCCTAAACTCATCTATTTTTAATCAATTTTTCTAGCATATTTTTAGCAGTTGAGATATATTTTTAATGTTAAATTATGGAAAATGCACCAAATTTGTGTTTTGCATGTTTTTATTGAAAAAAAAGATAATTCCAGTAAGAAAAGAAGAAAAAAAGTGGCAAATGCAGGATTCTCTGTCGCCTGCACTCAAGAGAATGAGAAATATGCCGCACAGCAACTTTACGTCGCAACAAAGTCCAGTCAAATCAAGGAGGAAATAGAACTTGTCGCGATTAAAGAGTTTTTTTGTCATGCATATCTCGAGGAAGAGTGTGAAGAAGTTTGTCACACTTTACTCTATTAAGTATTAATCGATCAAGGTAAATGGCAGGGAAGGAACTTTGGTTGCATAATCCTTAATTGCCGCAACATAAAAGAATGAAGATTAGTAGATGAACTTTGTCACGACAAAAGACAAATTCACGGCTTAAAATGGCAGGTATAAATACAAGAAGCTTTATCGCAGCTTTTATGTTAAGTACAAAGTTTTCAACATGAGACAAACTCAAGGAAGGATTTCTGTCGTGACAAGAAAAACTCTGCTGCGACATAAAATTTAGAGTTCAAAATAAAGGGCAATAAGACTTTGTCGCGACAAAGACGGTTTCTGTCGCAACAAACAAAACATGAGGTTGAGATGAATTCTGTCATGACAAAGAATTCCCTGTCGCGACAAGAAGTTAAGAAGCAATATAAGAAGACTGTTGCGACAAAGAGTTTTATGTTGCAACATAATGAAGAACTGAAGGCAGAATCTTTGTCGTGACAAAGAAGTGTTATGTCGCGACAATAAAAGCTGCAGAGTGATAGAATTCCGTCGCGACAAAAATTGAAAGAGAAATGTGATTAGCCAAGTCAAGTTTGTTGCAACAAGGATTTTGCGTTCTTAAATAAATAGCTCAGCCAGAGTTAAGTGACCGTAAGAAAAGTCTCGCTATGGCAAAAGAAAACTCACGCGACAAAGTCGCTAAAGAACCAAAGAGAAACTCTGTCATATAGAAAACTCATATGACAAAGTGAGTGTGTCAAGGTGAAAATGCTTGTCGAGATAAAGAAAACTCATGTTGTGACGCTTTTGAACTTGTTGAAGACTCCACAAGACAACCTTATTAAGACATTGTCAAGGTTTTGTCGCGATGTAATCAAAGAAAAGTTTCGCAGAATCTTCGCCACGATAGCATGCATGCTACTAAATGGTGGCTGGACAAAGACTAAACACTCTGTCGCGACATAATTTTCTATGGAGTGACCAATTTGGGCCAAAATATTTGGGGATCCATAACGCAGTTTTGAAGTGCGGCCCAACATTGGAAAGTCTATAAATAGACGCATCTAAGGCACTATGCACAACTTCCGTAATTCCAGGACTTCGGTGTCAAGACTCTCAGATATTAATTTTCTTTTATTTTTATCTTTTATTTCCTTTTTAGTAGATTTAGTTTGAGCGTAGTTTTTAGTTAGTTTTCTTTTGATTTTATGGAGTTGAGTAATGACTGATGTATAGCTTCGAGCTGTAATTTATTGTAAAATTTTCTCTTTCATTACTGTTTTGAATAAGATGGAGTTTGGAAAATTTATGGAGTTCATGTGACACCCCAAAACCCGAGGGTCCCATTAATCACCATCAACTTGTGGAAAACTTGTGTCTCATATGATGAGACTCAAACATGAGTAAAAATGATCCAATCAGGCCCATACATCCATACTCACCAAAATGTATATTTTATACAAAAGGAATTAATTTAAAATTTGTTTAAATTACAAATTTTCCAAACTGGCCTTTTACCTGCATTTTTACAAAATATATAACAAGGCCATATATGGCCCTTTTCTTCATCTCTAAGACTCCTTGATACAAGGCCCCATCCCTATGAACTCCTTCAAGATTCGAATAATTTTTCCTCAAATGTTGAAAGAATGCCTAGTGAAGGGAATTATCCCATGGGTTACTCTCTACCTATGCCCATGAACGAAAACACACACATTCGCTGAATTCATGATTCCTACTCGAATGTCTACATGCCCAATTCCTATGCCTCTAGTCCTCACCGATTCCCTCACACATGCTTATGTCATGTATGAAAATCATTTCCAAACAAAAATATTTGTTTAATTTGTGGGCAACCCTTCAATATAAATACGTTGGACAATCCTCCTAGGTGAATTTGTTGGGTAACTCTCTGAAACAATTCATGGGCCTCTCTGACGTGAATTGTTGGACGATTTCCCAATACAATTCTTTGGACAACTTCCCGATAAAATTCTATTTGAATAAGTTTACAAAAAAATCATTGATTGGACAACCCTTTAATTTTATTTGTCATGCACTCACACCTACTATTCTAGGGTGCCCCAGTGCATATGAAATGCATTATGCCATTTCCATATAATACATGTTAATATATCAAGCATGCATATATTAACAAAATTTACACACAACATGTTATTCGAACATAGAAATAACATATCAACACACAAGTTGCATGTTATTCAAACACCAAGCAATAACATACAAGGACTATTTCTAGTCCGCAAGTCAGTCCGGGACGATTCGAAGTCGGTCCCAAAATTTCCAACATTAAGTCCCAAGGTTTTGGAACTGATCAAACGGCCACTCACGGCCTCACACCATCCATTCCATTTGAATGGATCTTAAGCCAAAAATAACCAAAGTAGGAGAAGAACCCCTACCTCTCGGAGTTATCGAAACTTCACAAAACTGGTATCCACACGTAGCCCTTGCAGTGGGGAGTAACTTTGCCTCTTGTCTCGCTGGAGTTTGACGGATGGATCACCGGAAAATTTAGAGAGAAGTGAGAGCTTCTCACTCTAAAACTCTCTTCCTTTCTCTTTCCTCTTTCTTTTCTTTCTCTATTTTCCCTCTCTTTTCCCCATCCAAAATGGTTGGCCAAGCGCCAAGAGACTCGGCTTCATCGCCACACACAACCCCTACTGTCGACTGGATTTCACCTTATCCCTTATCCATCTAACATGGATTTCTCCTCTAATGGCTTGATGCCATGTGTCTCATGTGAGCCCCAATTGGCTCATTGTTTGACCCATTCTTCCTAGGACACGTGGCACCTCCTGAGCCACTCATAAAGTGCCAAGTATCCCGCACTCCTCTCCATGCCTCGAAAAACGTGAAATTCCGATTGTCTCGGAATTTGACGTGGTATCTAGATTTCACGAGATGATCTCAATGGTGAAGTCCGTTTTGTCATCTGAGATCTAGAAAAATTCCGGATTTTGATCGAAATTACCATTTTACTCCTTTAGAGCACTAGAATTTTCTGTTTTGCAACTTTTATTTATTTCCGGGCCATGATAATTTTAGTCAATTTTCCTGATCAACTGGGTCATCGAGCATGAGTGAACCAGTTTTGAAAGGTTGAGCTCCCTCTGAGAATGGGTCGATGATGATTGTTATTTTTCTGCACAAAGTGGAAGAACGCCTTAGTTAGAATTCTTGAATTTATTTGATTGATATTATTTTTGAACTTAATAGTTCCAAGTACAAGTAATGTGTACCCAAACAAAGTATTGTATCTTGCTCTGATTTTCAGGAGGCCCTTTGCGTGACACAAAGATGAAGAATCCTGAAGGGCATAGAGTAGTTCTTTGTGGGTATGATCGACTAATACTTTGGAACTAATAAACTCTGAAATATTACTCAGACATATCACTAACTTACTCATGGTTTGAGGATAGTTTGATGAAGTATCAGTTTAATCGCTCAAAGGTTTCTCCTTTTTAATGAGTTGATTCCGATCCGCTACAAGAAAGATCTAATCAAGAGACTAAAAATTTCATCAAGATTGAAGGATGAGGTGACATTTAAATTGGAGAAGGCTTGTAATATCCTGTCTATGGGGGCAAGAATTCCTGGGGTCCCAGACACTCGTGTGAAATAACGAAAAGGAAAATACCTTATTTAAGAAAAAAAGAGGATTATATCTTAACTGACTAGATCCATGAGTCGAAATGGAACATGAATCTCTAATTAGTGAAGGGTATGGCTATGAGAAATCCAACCATACCACAATGTATCTTTGACAAGTTTAGCTTTCCAACTATGGCTTAGCTATGATTCAAAAATGGCGTAAATTGACAATTATTTATTGTTCTATTTCAGTGTCAGTTTTACTCAAAGGAACTCTCAACCACTCGATTAATTTTTTTGCGTATACCAGTGAAATTACTTTAGTATTATTTTATTCGTTCTCTCTAATCATCTTAATATTGGAGTTCAAATAGTAAGGGTCTTAAGTAGTCAGTAGTTAGTCTTTAGTGATTTTATCATCAATCCTCGTGGGAACGAGCATTTGGACTTAAAAATCCAATTTTTATTACTTATATTTAATTTGTGCACTTGCAAAGGATTTAGAATTCAAAAAACAATTTTTAATAAATCTAGTTTACAAAAAAAAAAAAAAACACATATTTTAATGAAAATTTGGTCAACAAGTTTTTGGCACCGTTGCCGGGGACTTTAGCAAGTCTTTGGTAGCTGTGTCAGAAAATTTGGTCAACAAGTTTTTGACTCATCTCCCCCCACATGGGATGATACAATTGCCAAGCATATTGTGTCCTATTCTTGACAGTAAGATTACTAGCACTTGGCTTTCCTTGACTATTGGCCTGAGGGAGGTTGCATATGCGTTTTATAGCCATGGCTAGTATAAAACCGGTGATTTGCGGCCAACTCTTCGTTTTGTATACATGAACACCATTGGAAGTAGTTCCCAATATTTCACAAATCAAATCTCTAGTGAGCGTAATCTCAATCCCCCTTAATTTAGTTGTTATGGAAACTACTTTTGTCTTAGCTGTGGCATAGAAAGCGCATACTAGAGTTGAATGCACAAGCTCTAATAGGTTCACAATTAGACATTGAAAAGCTCCCCAAAACCAAAGTCACCTAACTGAACCCAATCAATATTCCATCTTGGTTTTATTATGCGATCGCTTAAATATTCTTTATAACACCGATAATCTTCATATGTGTGATAGAGAGTGATGTCATACCTCATCTTTCGATGAACTTGTGGCTCAGTATTTTCAAGAGGGTATTTGCATGTCATGTGAAGATGATGGCTTCTTTTTTGGTGCCATTTAGACCATGCACCAATAATCGACCAAACTGTCAAAGAAATAAAAAATGAAGCTTCTATATTTGATCATGTCATAGATTAGACAAGGCTGGGAAAACACATCCTGGGAATACATAGATACGCTTAACCCAAAATGTATAACTTATGTACAAAGTTCTCTCTAAATTTAGGACTACAATAAACATGTCCAAAATGATTCGATAGAAATCATCCAAAGATTCAATACTGGCAATGTCGAAACGAAAATGCAAAAGAAACACCAAAAGAAGAGAAAAAAAAAACAATAATTAAACTAAATGAAAAAACAAATTACAAACCCGAACCAAGAAAAATGTTAAAAACAAACACAAACCCCATTTGAAAACCCTAATAATCTTTTTGAACAAAGTCCAAATCGAAACCCTAGCAACAAAAATCGTAATCATCTTTTCGACCAAAATCCAAACTGAATACCCTAGTAATGAAAACCCTAATTAAAAAAAGCCTAATCATACCTTTTGGCAATGCCTATGGAGATGAAATTGATCAACAAAATGCCAATTCATAACTTAGGATTATGTTAAAAGTAGAGAGAAGAGACTTGTGGAGAAAGTAGATAGGAGATTTTCAAATGTGGGAGAGCTTAAGGCATTCAAATATTGTGGAGCTCGATTGTCCGAACGAGTGTATAGGTTTTCTTATAATTTTCGTAATTTGCGTCCATTTGATATCGAATGTCCATTAACAAGCGTCCGGACGTGTTTTAAATGTGTCTGATTCATTTCCATTTTGTCTTATATTGTTCAAGTTTTTGTCCTTGATATTTTTGGTCACACAATTTTTCAATATTTAAATCATCATTATAGAGTTTCTATTATCGTATTGAGAGATAGTAACATTACAAAGATAGTATTTTTAGGTGAGGACGACATATGATTTTAGTAAGAAAGAATGCAATATAGATCATCAAAATTCAAAGATCCCAAAGTACACATAGGACGTCCATTAAAAACATGAAACTAGAAACACCTCTATGAAATAATTAATGTAATCATAATACACCATGATCATCTTTACTCTGACCAGCATGATAAACTCATGTCAAGGAATTGGATTATTGCAACGAGCACAATTATGGTCGGGTTGATTACAAAGTGAACAATGAATTACATTTTTTGGCATGAATTTCGATTCAATTTGTCTCTTTTGTGGTCTCCCCTATGGACGACGTGTGCAAGGAGGCTCCATGGATGGATACACACGACCTAACGCGTCACAGACAATCCTATCACCTTATACTGAAGGCATGTCGTATACGATCAATGCGGTGATACCTTATACTCATCTCTGAGGAACAACTAAACCAATCATCAACATACTCAACAATATCACCACCAACATGACGATAGCAGCACATGCATGGTCACATGGAAGGCCAAACATTTGCCACAATCTACATGTACATGTTCTCCCTTGCAAATCAACTTCATGGTATGCAAATCCAGTCATAACTTTAATTAACCGTCCTAAGAAGGCATGAGTGATATGTGTTTCACCTCTTGCAATACTAGCGACAATCTTCTCTTGGGTCCTTACACCCATTCCATTTTTGTATTTTAGAATGGTGGCCATCAAGTAAAGTACTAACTTTGTCCATATGCAAGATAAAGAAAATGAAAATGTTATGATGGCGTTCGTGTCTTATCCATGAATTGAAACTCTCTGCCAAATTATTTTTCATATTATCCCAACACATTTTTTTTGAAATTTTGACATTACCTAATAGATTATTATCTCAATCTAATTTGCCAATCCATTTATAAGGCAATAAATGCTTCAAAGGCTAAGCAAATATTTTGTTTTTAAACTACATATGCAATCTGCCAAGCATCTATAATGCATTTTTCTTCTTTCTTCCAGTATTGACTTTAGTAAGAACACTATTGAAGTTCTCTTTTACGTGACGATGACAATGGACATGGAACTCAGATCCGAAAACTTTAGAATCACTAATAATAATACTCGTGTCTCATGGAAATGATGAAACTTCCTTTGAACACAAACTACTTTCAACTTTTTATATGAACCATAACCAATCATCATAATTTTCAGATGTGAATGGGCTGTAAGCCAAAAGAAACAATCCATAGTCCACAACACACATTGAAGCTGAGAATATGACCCCTTTATAGGGCTACCCAAGTGTAAGAGGAACAGACTACATGGGTCGACACTCTATGTTGAAACCAGATAGACAGCAAGGCGACAAACATTTGGACAAAATGACCTTTTGGATCACAACAATATTCAACAACTGTCCAAAGATTCAATTCTATCAAACGTTGGCACATCCAAGGCAACAACTTATATGAAAATTATGGCATTCCATGGATCATTTCCTTAGACTTCTCTTTCATATTCCATTGTACATAATTCATATGTATTCCATACTACCACTCAAACACTTTACAAAGTTTCCTAGGCAAGTAATCATGTGTTCCTTTAATTACATCATCAACCAATACATCTTTGTGTTCTGTACAAATAACAAGTTTCCCAAATGTCACATGGTCCACTGAGTGGTTATGCACATTTTCAACCCAAAGCTTAGACTATTTGTGGTCATTTCAATGGGATTGGTCGACTCTATGACAACCATCAAATACCTACAAACCACATTATTGCTTGGGAGAATTTCTCTAAAATTTATACCGAAATAGGCCACCAATAAATAGCAAATAAATAGAATCTTTGAAATCTTTCATTGATGGAAAAAATTGTCCAGTATAACTGATTGCATTCTCAAAGCGGGGTGAATGTAATAGACCAAAGGAAGATTCAACAAATATTTGGGAATCAACAATTGAAAGCATTGTCAATTCGACATCCCTTTATGCGCATGGTATGTCTTCCCTTGTGCCTACATGGCCATCAATTATCCTGTAAGGAGTATAGAGTAAATTACACATACATTAATATGGTAAATAGTATGAATTTCATTTTTTTTCACAAAAAAAATTATATACATTATTTTGCATAAACGTATTTTTTTAACACTTACTTGGTCATTGGTAGAGTTTCAACTTCCCTAACTTCAGTACTTGGTGTTCTTAATATATAAACCCATGCAATCGCCCATCGTGATTTTACAAGTTTTTCAAATTCAACATCTTATTTAATGGTATTATAAAAGAAGGTCAAGACTGCGGTGAATGTGGGATCGTTAAATTATCTTTAGGAATGTTCAAAACTTGGCATGTTGTTGCAATAAATTCTTCGTACTACATACCATGTTCAATGTGGATAACATCTTGGACACCACCCTTATACTCAACATTTTAATCACCGATCCTCACTAGCTCTTCTCCCATATGAATATACAAATTATCTCATGAAGGAGTCTATAGGGATTTGATTTGGAAATTGTTTATAAACTGTATTATAATATGTTATTAATTAAAATACTAATAATATATCCATGTAATTTACAAAATGGAGTTACAGTACTAATATAACACCCTTAAAGCACTAATGTAAAACCCTTCAAACATTAATGTAACACCCTTAATGCACTAATGTAACACCCTTAAAGTTCTAATGTAACACCCTTGAGGCACTAATGTAACACTCGTAAAGCACTAATGTAATACTCTTAAAGAACTAATGTAATATTCTTCAAAAACGAATGTAACACCCTTAAAGTACTAATGTAACACTCTTCAAGAACTAATGTAACACCCTTAAAGCACTAATATAACATGCGTACAACATTAATGTAACATGTTTAGCCTTAATGTATCTCTCTTACCTAGATTTACCGCAACATCATAACATCCTCATTTTTGCTTCCAATAGCCTAAAGAAACTTTTTCAATCATAGTACAAGGCTGATTTTCCTTTCAAAATGTGTTTTTAACAAAAAAAAAAATCACTTTTTTTCACAACCAAGAACAATAAAGACCACCCAAAAATCAAGCAAGTCATACCCATCTTCCCACATTGATAGAAAACCAACGAAATCAAATAGTAAACTTACATTGATATAGGATTTCTCTTATTTCTTCCCTTCATTGAATTTCTTCTTCCACTCACACAAAGCTTGAATGTTGAAGCAACGATGGGGAACACGGGTTAAGGTTTTTGGGGTTTATCTTCCTTTCTTCACGATAGAAAGAGGTGGATGAGGGATTTCCACTTAGGTTTAGTTTCTCACTCTATTTTTGGAGGTGCTTGAAGTGATGAGAAGGAAGGAATGGAAGTGAAAGACCAAAATATGTGATTTGTTTTTTATTTTGATTTTTTTTCCTGTAATGATGTGGCCTCTCTTTCTCTGTCATATGTGGAATAGTAAGGCCCAGCTAAGGGGCCTAGATAAGGGGCATTCTTGTCTGCAAAAGAGTGGTTACTATTCCACCACATCTTTTCATTAATTATTTGCCCTCATTCGACATGTAACTTATTTCACATAGTTATCATCTATTTTCCTAATATTCACCTTTTCATTACATCTAAACATTATTCACCCTATATAATAATACTTCTCTTTATACGTGTCATCTCATTATTCGATTTCAAAATATCTGGTGGTGGAAGAGCATGGATGTGTGTAGTACTCCATTGTTAGCCTAATGCGTGACGAGGGAATCTCTAGGTTGTTAAGCCAATTTTATCTTCTTGTGACCATTATGATTGTGCTCATGTTTCTTCCGAGTCCCCTTCCTCCAATTCGGGCTAGTGCCCGATCTAGATATTCAATCTCGGATAGCCTGTTTGAGTCTCAATTCTTGTCGGACTACTTCTGGTTATCTAAGCCCATTTCACTCCCCTTCTAACATTTCAATACCACTTTGGTCAATCTTGGCTCCATTTGAAAGCACCAAAGCCCATCTATACACAACTTGAATTTCTTGCTATCTCAATCTCAACTTCTATAATATTATTGTCAAGCTCTAAATATCCTCCCTTACTAAGATGGTCATAAACCTACAACGGGAAGTAAATTTTGCTTCTAATCTTCACCTTGACATCATCATTCCTTCTTTCCCAGCCATCTTTAACAATAACAGCACCATAAAACTATAAACATCTGATTTGGTAGAAATAGAGCCATAGAGCCAGTGGACTATGGACTTGAACCAATGTTTTGAACCTCATTACGAGCTTGTATGGTGATTGATTGAGTTATGCCTTGCAATGGTGAATTCAGTTTTCATCTCATGATGATTAATAATAAATATAAATATAAATAGTTAAAACAACAACAACAATAATAATAATAACAAAGGATATGTCTTAGTTTGACTTAGGTAAGGGTGGCTGTGTATGAAGTGAGATTGCTAAGGGAAGTGCATGTGTTGCAAGTGAAGGAAATTTATGGCCCTAATAAGATGAGGTTATTAAGATTGTAGACATAGCTTATCCCTTTGGAACGAAACATCTAGAGGGGGTTTGAAAAGAGGGAAATTGAAATTCCTTGCCTTGCCTTGGTTAAGGACGATTGTCCTTTTCAATGACCATAAGAATCATGTCATTTTACTACTTTGTGGCCTATGGGTGTGTATGAAGTACTAAGACAAGAACTAATGCATTATTTAATGAACCCAATTTAAGTAATTAACCCACCATCTACTAAAAATTTCAACTTGATTTTGATTTTCTGTTTCTACATAATGATAGTTAATTATACTCATTCTTTGCAGAAATAGGTAATAGCGCTTTGTCGTCTGCTGCAATCATCTCAATGTCGAAATTAGAAACAAAAGGCTTTGGAGGTATCTCTAAGCCATGTATGTCACCTTCAAGCACTGGAATCCACCACCGCTATCAAGGCCTGTCTGCTGGTTCCATTGAACGGACTAGAGCCACAATTGTGCTTCTTAGCAATCTCCTCATCCCCATCTACCTCAATTTCCAACTCCATCTCTTCCCCTTGACTACTACTTATTCCTTCCACATGTATATCCATTCCGTGAAATAAACTGACTCGTGATTTTCGACAAGAATACTGGAGGTTTCTTCAACACCCCACACCCCAACAACATTCAAAAGTCAGAAACATCTAATTTTGTGGGACACTCCAAAGTTCCCGGAGAATAGCTTGGCACAATGCAGCCTCATAATTTCCATTTGGCCACACTAGAAAACACTTTTCTTTTGAGCATAGCTTCGGGCCATCTCGAACCAAATCTGGGCTAAAAAATCGCGGGTCTAGTAGAATATTGCGGGATTTGATGTCAAAGTGAAAGGATCCTTCGCTGCAAATTCTCGTGCAAGTACTTATTATTCGTGCTATGCCCATTGCAATTTCCTATAGCTTATCCCAACTAAACTAGCTTCATTTTGTATTATCGCCTTTTAATGAAAACATAAACTTTTCGCTTATCTATTAAGCATGAATTACGTATCAAAGCGCCGCCATCCTCTTAAGCAAAACCCGAGAAGGCGAACTACATTGAAATGGTGTATCCTACCTATGGTAGCTACTTCGTTGATAAATTCTTTGCCATTTCCTTTAGAATTCTCGATCATCTCGATCGCTGTGAATCCCATCTGGGCAACTTATCAGTAGACACTTCCATAAATTTCTCCTCAGCCTACTTCAGGCCTGTAAAATCGACCGCCATCTTTTTAACATCAACGGTAGGAATACCAAAGCGACTGAGGGTGTGAAACCCCGAGAAAATCCAATTTTCCGCAGTGGCAAATGGTAATTTCGTCAAAACTCAAAATTTTCTAGATCTTGATGGTTTAAACGGATTCTCACTGCTGGAATTGTCTCTCGCAAATCTATTACCATACCTAATTTTTGGCAATTCCGAAGACGCTTGAACATGCTGATAAGACCGAAAAGACGCCAGTAAAAACGGCTGGCAGATACGACGTGAATAAAAGCTCACCTAATTACATTGTGATCTGGCGCGATACATGTTTCATGATTAGAGAGATGATGAGAATGAATGGTTGAGATTGTGCCAAGTGTCAAAAATCAAGAAAAGGGACACATTGAGAATTATTGGAAAAGAATAAATGAGAATAAAACAAAAAAGGAATAGTCATCTTCTTCATTTTTGAAGACCAAAAATCGACAGAGATGCAAAGAGCTGTGGCTCATTTTTAGAGAGAGAGAGAGCTCCTTCTCTCTAGATTTTTACCATTCGGGGATTACTTCTGCTCGATGGAGCAAGAAGCAAGTCGATCTACGGCAGGGCTACGCGTGGACATCAACTTTCCAGGAGTCTGACAACTCAAAGAGGCAGGGTTCTTTCCACTTAGGTTATTCTTTCGACTAAGAGCCATGTAAATGGTTGGGATGTTCTGAGGCTTGAATTAGTCGTGTTTTCGGTCTTAAACGATTTGAACCGAGTGGAGAAAATCCCCATTGTTAGGCCGTGAATGCTATTAACCCGAGGGTTTCACCGCTCATGAATAAGGACGTGATTTTTTGTGAATTTTTATGATGCTGAGTGATTCTAAAGGAATTGCTTCAGGCTTGTTAATTAGCCCATGTGAGCTAATTTTGGCAGTATTGATGGAATTAAAATAAATGTCACGATTTATGTGGATTGAATATTAGTAAGGTATATGTTTGTTTTATATATTTGCATGAGTTGTCAGATCAATAATATCTACATATGCACTCTTACACCCCAACATAGGAGTGAGTGCATGACATGAAAGAAAATAACAAGGAAAAAATGTTTATGAAAGGAATTTCGTAAAGAAGATTTTTCCAAGAACTCTGCTCTCGAGAGTTGTCCAACAGATCACTTCTCGGATTTAGACCATGACTGCTTTGGAGTGTTATCCACACCACCCTGAGGGTAGTCCAATATATTTACCGATCTAGGTAGTGTTCGAGAACAAAAACTTTTGATTTAAAAACTGTGATTTTACTCGCATTTGGCTTAGGCATGTGCGAGGAGCCTGGGTGAGGGTTCTGACATGAGATTGGGCATGTAGACATTCGAGTAGGTTCATGTAATTGCCGGGATGATTGTTTGCTATGACATGTGCACTTAGGGCGGAGTAACTCCACGTAGGAAATTATCACATCGGGCTTTGCTCACCTGCCGAGGATCGGCTTCGTGCACAGGTACAAAGAGGACGACGCTCACTAGAGGTTGCATTTAGAAGAAAGCCTGTCAGGCTTTGGGTATTCGTTTAGAGCAACATGTATTAAAACCTAAATTTTGATATATGTCTTCGTAAAAAAAGAGCAATTCTCTATTAACTCTTAAACTATTGTATATAGTTGATGTATTTTGTGAGTATTGATGTAGAGGCCCAAGTGGCCATTATTTTACTTCATGTGGACTTCCAGGCGGTCATTGTTAATTGTCAGACAGGTTTTGCCCTGGGTAGAGCCCACACAAAAAGCGAGATCACTCGATTTTCACGAGTGGTGTCGGGTTACCCGACATCCACAAGTATTATGCGGGTTGACGGGTTGTCAATAGACCCTGGCTTCAAAGGCCACGTTTGCATCGTAGCTAAGGTAGACGATTACTGGGAGCTCTAAGGTAGCTAGGCATGAGATTACCCAGGCGCCACTGACGTGATTAGAACACCGTATGCATTGTGTTATAAGCCGATGTGTGAACATGAATCATTGCGGTATGATGTGTGGTTATGTGTCAGATGCTTGATAAATAGTATAGAGAAATAAACTTTAGGAGGTTATAGAAATTTTAAAATAGTCTAGAATTGTAAATGAGAAAAAAATGATGTGAAGAAATTTTTTTCTGTTATTTCACAAAGGTGTAAACCTGAAAAAAAAAAATTTTAATAAATTTATTTGGTTATAATCGTTCGAAAAAATTATTTTCGTGGTTTTCCAATACCGAATGAGAGAAAAAACCACAATGGCAGTCGGGCTAACGCTTCATTTGATGTTGAGTCACGACACAATGCATTATAAATGCGACGTGTGCATGGTCGGGAGGTACAAGGCTAGGCGCTACAGGGGTGTGCCACGACACTACAGCAGCCATGACCCCGCCACCACCCCGCTCACCATATCGGTCAGCGGCCCAAGGACACGACTCACAAGGCGCCGCGGGCCGAAATCGGGTCGCGATACAACAATTCAGATCGCGGCCGAGAGGGGGCACTTCGTCACACCCGCGGCGACGCCACGCCCACGACACGGCCGCGACGACCCGGCACCGGGTGTGTCGCGACAGTTGCCGCCGGCACCTAATCGACCACGTTCACTATACCTACGGCATTGTGCCCACGATACGCCGCCGATGATCGCCGGGCCGGGTGCGCGGCGCACAGTTGGGCTTGTGGTGCACCGTGCACCAACCGCCACCTCGCGCACCGCTCGAAGTCATCGTCATGATCTGTCATGAACACCGCTCATAAGTATCGTTTCACGAGTGCTAAAAAAATAAAAAAATAAAAAAAAATAAAATCAAATGAAATAAAATCTTAAATGAAATTTCTCTAAAAAAAAGATTATTTTTTTGTTGCTTATACTTAATATATTGAATAATTATTCAGATTACTTATGAATGCATGTATTATTGCATGAACTATTTTTCTGTGATGCGACCAGGTCTCGAGGTCGTGGTCGCTCTCTTGGGAGATAACGCGATTAGAATTTAACTTGCCATTCGACATGTGTAGATGGCGTAATAAGGGCGCAGGACGAGAAAGCCCACGCAGGTACCGGGACAGGCACCACCAAGATTTGACCAAAGAAGCTTTTCGAGGTCCGCATTGCGTCGCGTATTCCACGCTAGTGCATCGTGCAGCTGGGAGGTCCGGTAACCTCCGCGAGGTTTAGGCAATACCATCCTCCGACATTCACGTGGAGAGAACCGATGGTGACAACCATTGATTCGGGCGCAGATCAAGTGTTGGAGGCGTGGAGATCGCCGACACACAGATCGTATCAGTTTGATTTCGGCAAAGCAGCTTCGGCATGGTGGAATCGCAAGACCTTAGAGATCGGGAGCGCAGCGAAGGGCATGATGAGTTCCAGCCTACCGCGTGCGATTTACACCGCCGCCACGCCGGCGCTCGTGGAGTTCTGCAGCCCAGGCGTGGAACGATGACAAGGATGTAAAGGCGCGCCAGTTCACCGAAGTTGGCACGCTTTAAGATTGATCATGCGGCCACGCACGCCGGCCAAGGTCAAGAGATTCGAGAATGGAAACAGTTACCCATTCTGGGGCGTAGATTGCAGGGATCCCCGCCTACGTGACATGGACTCATGGTCAGACAACCTCGACCATGTAGAGAGATGAGACACACGAGAACCGAAGCCACATGCAAGGAGAACAGGAGGACCACCTTCTTCTAGTTCTGTGGAAGAGCGTAAGACTCTCTACTTCACACTCCAGCTCGTGATTCAGGCCGACGTGGGCATTTAGTCGCAGGCGCATGATATGTTATTTCGCCGGTGCTCGCACGTGAGACGGATCGCCTCGGCATGTGGATCCCGTGATTTTCGGGACGCGATAGTCCCCAAGAATGTAGAACAGAGAGTATACAGTTCATTCCTCCACACCCTAGTATGGGTAAGAGGAACCGCCGCCTCTGGTGTTATACAAGCACCTTCTAAGAACACATATGGGCTAGAGGGGCCGTGCAGTGTGGGTCGAGGTCGCATGTGACTCACAGCCGGACTTCTAGCCTGGGCAGTGGCAAATGATAGTGTTATTATGTTTACGGGCATATGAGACTAGATCATTCCTAGAGGCAGGTCTCATGGTACCGCAAAAAGTTGGAGCATAGAGAGATAAATGGACATGCAGTGGTACGCTTTACCTCTTCATCTGAACAGATCAGGTATACGAACCGGATGCATCATATTCATTCATTAATGCATCTCAGGCGACAGATTGACTTAGAGGTTTGGAGGGGCCTTGCAGAATCCATGTGTGGATGTTCTTCCCTAGGATGTGGTGAGAGTCGACCTGATATGTCGGGATTGTGAGTTAGAGATTCGACTCATTATGGTGGGATCCGGGGACCATCTAGCTCAAAGGTGGTGCATCCAGATGGTCAATTCACCACTCTCGTGAGTGTGAGTTTGGCTCGGTTTCGGGACTACGTCCAATGAAGACTCATGTTCAAAACCAGAAATGAGAAGTAATTAATGTGTGTCATGGCAAGAAGGGGACCGCATCCTCGTGAAAAGCCTGGAGTTAGGGTGAAGGAGACCCGCGGTAGTATCCGAAAGGTCCTGTGTGGGTGTAAGAGACCCTGAGAGATATCCCAAATTTCTGTGTGGGTGTAAGAGACCCGTGGAGTTATCCGAAATCTCTGTGTGGGTGTAAGAGACCCGAGGAGAAATCTGAAATTTCTGTGTGGGTGTAAGAGACCCGGGGAGATATCCCGAATTTCTATGTGAGTGTAAGAGACCGTGTGGGAGCTTATCCCGACCTCTGTGGGTAAGAGACCCGTGGAGTTATCCAAAATTTTTGGTGGGTGTAAGAGACCCAGGGAGATATCCTAAATTTCTGTGTGGGTGTAAGAGACCCGGGGAGCTATCCCGGATTTCTGTGTGGGTGTAAGAGGCCCGTGGAGTTATCCGAAATTTCTGTGTGGGTGTAAGAGATCCGTGGGGAAATCTGAAATTTCTATGTGGGTGTAAGAGACTCGTGGAGATATCCGAAATTTCTGTGTGGATGTAAGAGGCTCGCAGTGTAGGCCGAAAAGTTCTGTTGCCCGAGAGAGAAAACACACGGTCATGAAAAGACACAAGACTTAGAGTTAAGTGATGTGAGCCCGAGGACTCCAAGATGGAAACACACTGGCCAAGTTATCACATAGACTTAGAGTCGAAAGATGTGAGCTCGAGTGGATCGAGATGAAAACACACGGCCATGGTTATCACTGCGACTCAGAGTCGGCGGATGTAGTGAGCCCGGAGCGACTCGGTGATGAAAACACACGGCTCGCTGGTTATCGTACTTGTGAGTCGCGATGTGAGCCCGAGTGACCTCAAAATTGACACTATCGAAATCGCGATTGCGTCGCGAGCCGCTAGCGGCTCCCAGATATGGATGTCATTCATGACATGGATTAGGCTGACGAATTCATCGGGTTGTCGCACTGTGACCTGGGAAGGTCGCGCTGCACACCAAGCGCGGATTGCGCAGGTTACGCACGCACGCGGGTCGACGATGTATGAATTTTGGGATGAAATTCTTTTAAGAGGGGGAGAATGTGAAACTCCGAGAAAATCCAATTTTCTGCAAAAAGGGCAAAATGGTAATTTCGGTCAAAACCCGAAATTTTTCTAGATCTTGGATGACGAAACGGACTTCATCGTTGGAATCGTCTCACGAAATCTAGCTACCACGTCGAATTTCGTCGAATTTCGAGACAATCAAAATTTCACGCTGGCGCACTGCACGTCAAAACGCTTCCGAGACATGTGATGTGACAAAGTCACTTTGTACATGTATTCATATTACATGTTGTATGATTAGAGAGATGATGGGGAATGATCGGTCGAGATTGTGCCAAGTGTCAAAAAATCAAGAAAAGTGGACACATCAAATACTGAAAAGAATAAATGAGAATTAAAACGTGTAAGAACATTTCATCTTTCATTTTAGTTAATCATAATCTACAGAGATATAGTTGGGTTTTCATTTTTAGAGAGAGAGAGAGAGCTACTTCTCTCTAGATTTTCTGCCGTCAATCTAATGCCTTACTTTATAAGAAGCAAGTTGATCTACACAGGGCTACGCTGCGGGACACCGATTCAGAGTTACACAACCCAAAGAGGTAGGGATCTTTTTCCTACTAGGTTATTCTTGCCATATTCATGTAAATGGTTGGAGATGTTCTGAGGCTTGGATTAACCGTGTTTTCTGGCCTTAAAATGTTTGAACTCGGTTTTGAGAAATCCATATTGTTAGGCTGTGAATAAAATAATCGAGGGTTTCACTGTTCACATGAATAGTGACATGATTTTTGGTGTGAATTTTTATGATGTTGAGTGATTCAAAATGAATTGCTTGTGCTTGTTAATTAGCCCATGTGAGCTAATTTTCGTGTTATTGATGCGAATTTGAATAACATGATTTATGTGGATTAATTATGTTAGTATATACATGTTTTATATATTAACATGAGTTGGGATTAGCATAATGCATTCCATATGCACTGGGGCACCCTAGAATATTAGGAGTGAGTGCATGACATGAAAGAAAATAACAAAGAAAATTGTTTGTGAAAGGAATTTCGAATGAAGATTTTTTCAAGAATCATTTTGGAGAGTCGTCTAATAGATCACTTCTCGATGAGGACCATGACTGTTTCGAGCGTTATCCAAAGAATTCTGAGGGTGTCTAACATATTTACCTACCTTGCAGTAAGTTTTCGAGAACAAAAGCTTGTTTTGAAAACCTGATTTTACCTCGCATTTGACTTAGGCATGTGTGAGGAGCCTGAGGACTCCTGACATGGATCGCATGAGACATTCGAGTAGGTTCATGTAATAGTCAGATGCGATTGTTTGCCATGACATGTGCACTTAGGTGGGGAGTAACCCACGTAGGAAATTATCATTACTGGGCTTTGCTCACCCTATCGAGGGATCACTATTTTAGGTATAGGGAGTGTACAAAAGGGCTACGCTCACTAGAGGCCGCGTTTATAAGAAAGTCTGCTGTGGATTCGCATTCGCTTAGAACATGTATTAAAAACTCTAAATTTTGATATATACTGATAAAGTAATTTATTAACTCTGGAACTATTGTATATAGTTGATGTATTTTGTGGTGATGATGCGTAAGCCTAAGTGGCCATTATTTTATTTCGCATGTGGACCCCCGCGGTCATCAGCATCATTGGGATGTTTGTGCCCGTAGCTCCTCGTATTTGGGTGAGACTCTACCCATTTTCGTGGAGGTATCTGCCACCCGACATCCACGAGTATTCCGTGGTCGACGATTGTCAACGGACCCCCGCTTTTGAGGCGCCACAGAGACTCGTAATTGCTAGAAACCTCCGTACTTCTATCTTGAGTCGAAGCCTTTTCACACTCCACCTTCTAATTTCAGACAAAATAAGTACAACCAATGCAAGTAAGGAGGTGCCTCCGATGCTTGTGCCTGTGGATAGGAAAAGTGTTAGTAAGTTTAATTTAGGATCTGTTTTAGTGGTTTTTCGTTTTGAGAAAACTCACCTAAGATTACAGCAAAATGGGACCCTACACTTCAATAAAAGACAAGGAATTAATTCATATGTATGCATACATATGATCAATGCTTAAATGAATCAAGGAAGCAATAATAACAGAGCATTGCCACCTAATCAGACATGATTCTAGGCATGAGTGGTGTGTGAAGAGAAGACATATCCTATGAAGTTTGTTTTGGGATGGGAAGCATTATTGAAAGATCCTCACCCTCGCGTTCTTGCAAAGCATAGTATCAGATGGCGAGAAAATGTGCAGATGATAAAATTGAGGTTGCTCTGACATGATTCTAGCTTCCAAAAGAAGATTATGGTGCATAGATCATCTCAGATAGAACAAGGTATGTTTCGTTACAAAATCATATTTTGCAAAATTATATTGCTCTAATTGATGTTCATGTGTGAAAAGTATGTTACAAAATGAATTTACTAGGAGATTGAGGCTCATTTTTGTGTTGGTAATTTTGTTTCACTCTATGTTTGGTCAATAAAAATCTTTTGACTTACTTTCCATTGAAAACCAATAGTTGTTCATGTAAACAAGAAGTTATTGCGATGTTTGAAAACATTCATCCCTTCAACAAGATTGATGTTACTACAACACAAACTTGAATCAAATTATAGATAGTAAAGAGTAAGTCTTTAAGATAGAGTAGTCATGTAAATTTATATAACTTAATTTTGTATAGTAGATTTAGATCAATGATTTCAAACCTTAAGGTTTTTTTTTTTCTACAATTAGTGTTGATGTTTTCCATGTAAATGTCTTGTGTTTGTTGCACGTCTTTTGACATCATTATTGCATCTTCAACATCTCAATTGCTTGGTAATTCCTAAATTTTTACAAGTAAGAGATCAAGAGCAACATATAAACCTTGTCCGACATACTATTCATCCCCTCTCGAAAATATTCCCTACTGGGTATTGATACTATGGGAGGGATTTTCAAATATTATAACATCATCATTTGGATGAAAGAACTAGAATATTAGTTTTAGGACCTATTTCTCTCATAAGTTGGAGCGCATGGTTACGACTAGGTAGCTTGTTTAGAAGTAGCAAGAAAGACTGTGATACCCCTTAATTATTTTTAAGGGTAGAAAAAATATAATTATTTAAAATTAAAGTAAGGGTATAAGGGTAATTCTCCTAAGGAACCCTAACTATAAATAGAAAAATAATAAACCTTTTGTGTTCTCTGCATAGCCTCCATCTCTGATCATGAAACCATGGAAACAAAAGTCAAGCCAAACTAGGGTTTGAAGAAGGATTTCAAGAGAAATTGGAAACCTAAGACTTCAATCTAGGGTTGAAGAAAAGAATTTGGTGTAAGATTCTGCCTATTATTTTTTTTAGAATTATTTATGATTCTTTTAATTTTCTTTAAGTTTAGATCAAGCCTAAAGAAGTTAAATTTATATTACACTCACTTTCTTAAAAAAATGAAATGAAACAAAATAATGGTTAGTAGTGTCGTATAGAATTGCTTTGAGTAGGAGAATTAAAAGGTAAACAAAAGAAAAAAAAAAGTAGGAAACCACCATAAGCTATGAGTTTGTGAATAAAAAAGAAAAAGAAAAAAAGGTAGTAAATCAGAGGCTTTGAGTTTCAGGAATAAAATATAATATAATATGGGGAGAACAATTAACCTAAAAAAAGGAAGTAGGAGACCACATTAAGAAAAAAAACAAAAAAAAAAAATTATATAAGTGGGAATTTTAGAGATGAACTGTAAGAGTGTGGAAAGTAGGTTGAAAAGTCAAAATGACATGTTTTTATGATTTTGATTGGTATAAGTGAAAAGACAAAAGGGGAATGTGGTAAAAAAACCAAAAGTTCTGTTATGAATAATATATATATATAGAATATATATATATATATATATATATATATATATATATATATAGTATATATATATATATATATATATATATATATAATTTAGTTAGACCTAAACTCGTAAAATAAGTAAGTCTTGAAAACTTAGGTATAAGAAATCTAGGAAATTCGATTCATGACGGATGCTTTAAAAAAAAAAAATGTTAGATATTCAAGATTTATTTTAGAAAAAGAAACAAGTAGTTGAGGATAAGTTTTGAAAAAAAAATAATAATAAACAAATAAGATAAACTTGAAAAGGCTAAATTTTTATAAATATATGTATTTGATAAGTATTTGAAGATATATGTATTTTGGCAAATATTTTATAGAATTATAATTTTTAGATAAGAATATGATTAGAGTAATTATTGAGCAATTATAGGAAATAAGATCTATTAATAATACTTGTTGTTAAGTATGATAATTGTTAGGTAAAAAGACTAGATGAATATTGTGTAATAATATAATTTATAAAATATTATTAATATTATATCTTTCTAGTAAAAGATTTAGTTCGGATTAAGAACATAAAAATAAATAAATAAATAAATAAGTTATTAAAGTAAGATCCGAAAGAAATATGAGTTTTATAAAATTTGAAAAACTACCTAATTCAAATAGTTAGCATTTGAAAAGTTGTCAATATATTTGAGGTGAACAAAAAAATTATGTTGATAAAATAAACTTACAAATCTCAAATTTTAGTAAAATATTTACATTAACTTTTATTGGTTATGGATTAGCAAAATTAAAATAATATCATTTTAAGAATATCAAATTATGAAAAGTTTTAAGAATAAATAAGTAATGATGATGGCTTCTTCCTTATTATTTTAGGAGAAATATTTCATTGAGGTAAATTCTGATCATCATTTCAAAAAGCTTTTGAGTACTCCTTTGAGGTAAGAGATATTAATACAACTTTTGCAAAAGAAAATATTTTATATGTTTTTGCGTAAAGATTATCTATATAGTCTTTTTTTGAAAAATATATTTATTTGCCTTTTATGTAATTTGAATGAGGAAAAGTTTGATTTGTTTTATTCCTTTGATTGTCCATGGATCAAATAGAGATTTTGGTAAACAAAGTATTTTTTGAGATTTGTTGGTGTTTATGAAAGAAAATGTGGAGATATGATGTTTTGTGGTTTGAATATTTGTATGAAATATTTGACTCTGGTTAGTTCGATCATGTCAATGGGAATAATAGTTGATATTATTCGGCCCTTATCAATAAGAATAATAATTGACCTTTACATTCCTTGGCAGCGAATGTAATTGATTTGAACCCCAACTTCTAGGGGTTTTGGTTAGAGGTTACTAGTACTAATAGTGTTTGGTTCCGTCCACCTTAAAAGGAACAATTTGTGGCTAGCCACCCATTCGAAAGTCCCACATGGTTGGACACCATTCGATATTTAATGACCAGAGAAAAATATATTTGAAATGTATTTGATTTTGGACTTTGATATGAAAGGCCAATCGAATTGACATTAAATCGCTAGACACATCTCGATATGAAACTGATTTGAAATGGATTAGAGAATGTTTTAGCGAAATTTTTAATGTTCCAACTTATTTTTGAATCAAAAAGTTTGATGAAAAACGCTCTTATTTGCTATATGATTAAGTTTTGATCCAGAAATGGTTATACTTTTATTATTTAGTCATCCCATTCACATATATTAAAACCTATTTCCGCGAGAAGTGATGGCTAGGTCAGATACGCCATCATTAGGATTCGATTAAAACTTTATGTTGGATAATATTGAACTAATAAATTCATGTTTATGTGAAATGTTGGGTTTTGAAAGTTAATT
Organism: Tetrastigma voinierianum; assembly: GCA_016808115.1. Lineage (NCBI taxonomy): Eukaryota > Viridiplantae > Streptophyta > Magnoliopsida > Vitales > Vitaceae > Tetrastigma > Tetrastigma voinierianum. The sequence goes on from JAEQBH010000118.1 coordinate 857,543, forward strand.
GAGAAAGTCACTTGGATAATAACATTCGTTTTTATATTAGTACAAATTTAGATTTGGGAGATCCCAAATATTGTTATATTTTGAACAGCTTTATATGAGATTTGGATATTTAGAAATAATTTTTTTATCGGTATGAAATTTTGAATTTGGAGAATTGATGAATTTAGAAAGTTGCGTATTTACTTTGAACATGTGTTTGATAATTCGACAAAATCCAGTTACAAGGAAGATTAGTGTCGTTTCACACTTCAAACTTTCAGGTTGAAGGCTTAAGGGCGTGAATTGACAGTCATGCCCTTAGGGTGGGTTTCGGGGCGTGACAAAGACTATCAACAATACTCTTCATCTGGAAAATAAGGGCAATCAAAATTAAGAACAGTAAATTGTATAATGAAATAGAAAAAAAAAAACAAAGAACAGTTAAGATGTATGGATCGACTACGTTCATGGAGAGAAAATGTCAGCCCATTCCAGTCATCAGCTTTAATGAATAAAATTAAACTTTCACATGCTTGTTAAATATGTATGATCTCCAGAAATGTAAGAAACAGGATAGTAATAAGAAACAAGGCGAATAAAACAAGTAGGTAACCCTAGAGCACAGAGTGGAACCAGGGAAAGGCATTTCCAGCTATTTTCCTATTTTCCTCCATCATCACAGTGGGCATTTGCAGTACAATTTCATGCATATTGCCCTTTCAATGGAATCCATTTCAGGGTATTACTAAAAAATGTATTGCCAATACGAATTTCAGATAGAAATCATTATCGTGATTAATCGCTTACTTTTAGGCCTAGGAGTAGAACAAATGGTTGCATTGCTTGTACTGTTGAATCCACAAAAATTTCTTGATTTGTTGCGTTCATAGAAACCATCTAACTGGTTCCAACCGAGGAAGATCTCTTTCCTTTTGAAGAGCCTCTCAATGACTTGTTGGAGTTCAGCGTAGGCAAAAGCTAAAATCTGACCTGTTCTAAACGTTCTACAATGTGAAGGCAAAGCTTGTTCATGGAGGCATAAGCATTTGATAAATAAACACAATTGTTTTCATAACTCAAGCAATCTATTACGATTTATTTCCTTCGATTCACTTATTTCCGATCCTTCGCGGCAATTCATGGCCAGTAAAAGCCTGTGAAAAGGAAAAGGTGTCTCGATGTGCGCAGCCGAGAACCCGAGGAGTTGAAGGAAAGAACACTTTGTATTGGAAAATTTGTATTATGAACATTAATAGAAAAGATATGATTGAGATAAGAGATTTCTTGAACATAGAAGTCACTAGAGAAAGGAAGGTGCAAAAGGGTCTTGTTGTTTAAGCATGATACCACAAACCCTTCAAGGCCACAAATACTGTCAAGGTCGAGTCCGACTCTGAATCTTATGCTCGCCCAATCTCTTATGTCGCATCTATATTCCCAAGAAAGCCCTCGAAGAAATTGTCATCGCTGCTTTCTCCTAAACTTTGCGTTTCTACATTCAGTGATAGAAGGAAGAGTATTATGACACTCCTGAGTAGAGGAAACATAGGGTGAGACAGAAGAGAAGAGGAAGGAGATGAGTATTTACTAGTGTTTACACTAAAAATAATTTTTTTGGGCTCAAATGGTATTTAAATAATTTTTTAGTCCAAAGGGTAGTGGAATGGGCCGAAAGAATATATCAAGCTCAAACCGAGTCCAACCCAATCCGAGAAAGCTCAAGCCCATGAGAGAATTTGCCCACGGCGTTTGAGGACATTTCGAATGTTTAAATAATTTGTCAAAGTTGCTACCGGGGAGTAAAAGGAGATTCATTCTCAAAGAAAAAGGAAGACTTTTTCTCCAAGTCATGACATGGCAAAGGACGTGAGCAGTTATTGGAAGTGAGAAAAGTTTCTTGGAGAACAAGACTTTAGTAGAGAAGTTACTTGGAGAACAAGACTCTAGTGGAGACGCGAGCAGTTATTGGAGAAAGTGGGCTGAAGCAGTTATTTAGAAATGTCTATAAAAGGAAGACTTAACATCAGAGCAAAGGAGGATCATCAACCAACACTCAAAACAGAGCATTTCAACATTTTTTTTTTTAGTTTTCTACAAGTTCAGTAGTCGTCTTTTCCAGATTTCTAGCTTAGTTTTAGATGTTCTTTCCAAGCATTTTGTTATTTCCAAGCTTTATTGCTTTAACAGTTGATTTTCAATCCAATTCTATAATGAAATTTGTTATTTTTCAATCTAATCCGTAATGTTTTCTCTTAACTTTCAATTCTATAGTATATAGGGAATATAGGGAATCTAATTCTATAGTATTTCAGTCCATGCAATCTAATTTTCAAAGCATTGTTTCACTTAGAATATAGGGAACTATCCAAAAAACCAGGGAATCCATTTTTCACTTGAGCAAGAGTTAGATTTCGGCATAGTTTCAATTCAGAAATACTATAATTTCATGGCATGCCCGTGCATCCACTAATTCATGTGCTTTTTGTATGTTTTGGTGAATTCCACTAAAAAATCCACCAACCGAAACATATTTTTGGCACGCCCAATGGGACACATCTTTGTGGAACATCGATACATTATATATAGTTGTGCATATGTCACGGTGGGACCCATTTTTGCTAAAGAATGCCACCAAAATTGGGGAGTAAGACAACTGTAGAGTCTTCGGACTCAGGATCGAATGCTGTAGAAGCTGCATAGGAAGGAAAATTTCCAGCCTTGGTTAAACAGATAGAGAACCTGATGAATTCTCCAGTGCGACAGTAGGGGAATCTATCCAACAACCCAATTGAACAAGTGGAAGGAAGAGGTGCAAGTAATGTGGACATGCTTATTATTTTCTCTAATAATTCTAATGAATTTCAAGCTTTCTGCTGCAAGAAATAAAAGAGCCAAAGAAGGATCATGATTGTCATTACTTAAAGAAATTAAGGCAAGAACCTCAAGCTATTCTGAGAACTTTAGAGAAAGGGCACCGTGCCACAGTCGCCTGCTTCCTATGCAATTTTCTAACGAACTCGAGGGGCATCATTATGAGAACCTACGTGAAGCTGGTGAATTTCACCAATCACTTATGTAGGCAAAGGTTAGATACCTTCCTCCTCATAGGAGAGAGGGTCAGATTCTGTGGTAAACAGTACGGAAAACCCACCGCACCAAAGCCAAGCCACAACCCCTTAGAGGATTTTTTCTTAGACTAATCCAATTATACAATTGGGAGCATATGAAGGAGGCTTTTCTTTTAGTGGAGGCCTGGGGGGCATCATGCATCCACTTGCAAGAATAAATGGCAACTGGGGACAACAAATTCAACAAATTCCTCAACAAGTTCAAAAAGTTCCTTAGGAAGTTCAACAAGTTCCTCAAGAACCCGAGCAACCGCATCTAGCACGATTTAGTGGCAATGAGGGAGGCTGCGGTAGAGTTATACGGGCCATGTCTCAGAAAATCGGGGCGTTTCGAGTTCTATAAACCTTATCCAAAAATGATGTATTGTGGAACCTACCAACGGGGGTACAAGATCACTATTTCTCCTTGTTCTCTGGAGAAGATGGTCAATCCACCTTAAAGCATATTGCTAGATTCACTGTGCAATGTGTGGGGTTGGCTAACTATGAGAATTTCTATCATTTCAAGCTTAGACTTTTTCCTAACTCTTTGATAGGGGCAACATTCACGTGGTATACAACATTACCTAGAAACTCCATTCAAAGTTGGTCGAAGATGGAAAGGCAATTTCATACTCAGTTCTTCAAGGCTGAGCCTAAAGTGTGCATTGCAAAACTGTCTAGAGTGACTCAAAGAAATGGGGAGACCGTTGATTTGTTCATCTCTCGGTTTAAGAAGATGAGAAACAGGTGCAAGATCCATCTTCTAGAGACAAACTATGTGAAAATGGCCCAAAAGGTTTGGACATTGAGTTGAGAGAAAAATTCCAAGGTATGGAATTTAGAAATTTTTATGAACTTGTAGCTAAGATGACAGAATATGAGGAGCTGCTCAAGGAAGAAAGCTACCAGAGGAAGAAATCCATGGAAACCTATTGTCAAGAGGTGAACTAGGAGGTGGCAGTGGCAGATCTGTCTACTACAAAGACATTCACCTGTCCTCATTTAGTAGAAAAGGCACCTGATTTGTGGAAAAAATCACAAGTTGTTAGTGCACAAGTTTAGTATACTTTTGAGGTAGCGAAGACAGAGGAAATATTCGACTTCCTAATGAAATAAAAATTCATTACCTTCCCTAAAGACCACCAAATCCCTAGTAAAGATGAACTAAGGGGAAAAACTTACAATAAGTATCATAATTCATGGAACCACACTATTAATGCATGTTAAGGTTTCAGAAATGTTTTATAAGACAGAATCAACAAAGGGATACTCAAGTTCCCTGACAAAAAAAAAGGCTATGGCAATAAATGAGGATCCTTTCCCACTAGTGGCCTCAATCAACACTGCCAATTTTTACCTAAAGCATTAATAGAATCCAAGAAGGCGGGAAAACTCTCTCCAAGAAAGGTATGGGCCCTAAATCTTGTATGGTTCGTACGATAGATGGCAAGGAACTGGTTGCTTGAATATCCATCTCAAGAAGAAATTAGCGGCGAGATACGCCAGTAACATATCAATATAACCACTCCTCCAAGGGAAGGGAATGCCACCAAAAGGAAAAATGAATTCCTAAATGATGAATTCGTTCCACTTAGAGAAAAGGTTGCAGAAAGGACCACCTCTCCATGGGGTAGGTTCACTACTCCAAGGGAGAATGATATAGGTGATGAGTCTTAAACTCATTTATTTTTAATCCATTTTTCTGGCTTATTTTTAGTATATTCAGATCTATTTTAGTGCTAAATAATGGATTATTCACCAACTTTGTGTTTTGCAGGTTTTAATTTAAAAAGGAGAAAATTCCAGCAAGAAAGAAGAGAAAAAGAGTAATTGCAGCAGTCTATGTCGTGATAGAGTTCTGTGTGTTGTGATAAACGTCAAGCAAATGGTAAGAAAAATCTTTCACGATAGTATTTCTTTTGTCGCGGACTGAATATAGAAGAGGAGCTATGTCTCAACAAAAGATAGCGTGTCGCAACAAAACATGGGAAGAAAGTAACAAGTCAGCTGAGACAAAAAGAAATAATGTTGCGACAAAGTTTGTCAGTTGAATGTCGACATCAGGAAGAACCTGTCGTGACATAAAAGAACCTGTCGCGACACTAAAAACAAGAAGAGAGCATAAATTATGTCTCAACAAGGTATCTTATGTTGCGACAAGAAATTAAAGAGCAACATAGGAAGAATATTGCGACAGATCAATTTATGTTGCGACATAATGAAAATAGAAGGCAGAATCTAGGTCGCAAAAAAATATTCTCTTGTCGCGACACTGATTATTGTAACTGGAAAGCCTGTTGAGACACTGTATGAAGAAGTTTTGTCGCGACAAGGTAATGAATGTCGCGACACTGAAAGACAAGGTTTCTGGTCCTGATAGAGAAACAAAGTCGCGACAAGTGATGCTGGCTTAGTGAATTGACCTGGTGGCAATAAAAGAGTTCAATGTTGCGACATACTTCAAGGCTAAAGAGAAGTTTCATGTCAGCGACAGTGGACTCAAGGTCGCCGGCTACGTAAATAAGCGGCATAGATAAACAAAGTCGCGGATGTATTTTCCATGTCACGACAAAGATTCAAACACAAGGAAGAAAAGTCTTGTCGCGACATAACAGAACTGGGTTGCGACACAAAAATGAGCTGAAGGCAAAAAGTCTTGTCGCGACATAAAAACTTAGTCACGACAGAAAACAACTACAACACTAATAGACTATGTCGCAACATCAAAATGAAGCTACAACAAGAAATCGGGTCAAGTGAAGACAAGACTCTATCACGACAGACTTTATTGGTCACGACAGGAATGCTAACAATACAAGAAACATTGTTGCAATAAGAACCAACAGAAATACTGTTGCGACATAAAAACTAGGTCGCGACCCAAATTTGAAGAAGCTGCACAGAAACAATGTCACAACACAGTTGTCAATGTCGCAACATATCTATTCCAGTAAACACACATGAGACTTTCGCGACATAGAATGGATAGAACGATAGACCTTGCAAGACAAAGTGTTAAAGAGCCAAAGAAAGATCTGTCGCGACAGAATAAATATGCTAAAGAAACAAATACTATCGTGACAGACTACTGCATGCTGCAATAGAGACCTATAACAAGTAATTAAAACTCTGTCGTAACAACACTTTCAGGTCGCGACCGATAATGCAATTTGGGCCAGAATTTTGGGGATTCACAATGTAACCTCGAATTTAGGGCCCAAACTTCTGGGGCTTTATAAATATAAACATTTCAGGAAAGCGAGGTAGTCAGTCGACGGAAGAACCAGGGCATCTGGGGAGCTAAGGATTCTTTTATATTATATTTTTCTTTATTTTCTTTTATTTTTCTTTTCTTTGTAGATTAGAATTAGCGTAGGATTTCAATTTATTTACTGGACTTGAAACCGTGAATTGTTCAGAAGTTTCGAAGTTGAGCTAAATTGTTGAAAATCTATTCTGATTACTTTAGTTGATTACAGTTGCATTGGAAAATTCCTGATTAGTATTTCAGTGTTCACTATGATTCAATTTTTTTGGAAATACAACTCCGCTGAAAGATCCGACAGCAAGGCGGTCTTTCTTGCACAATTAGAAAAAGATTTCTTGGATTGAGAATTTTGAATTTATTTGAATGATGTGATTCATGAAGTGAATTTGCTCCCAACATTAGTAACTTATACCAATTAAGGATCTGTATGCCTCTGATTTCCCGTGAGGTTTCCTGGCACGTAGTTGAGATTCCTGAGAGCATGATGCATTACGAGTTTAAGACTAATATTGAAGAACTAATGAGCTCTAAGAGATTACTTAGATAAATCATCAATTTTCTCATGGTTTGAGAATTAGTTGAGTGATCCATCAATTTAATCAATTGGTCTTGTGGAATGATCTTGATCCGGTGTTAGCTTAGATCTAATCGAGGAAAGAGGGAACTCTTTAAGATCTCAAGGATGAGGCATCATTCGTCTTGTAGAAATTTGGCAATGGCCCTGTCTTGGGAAGCAAGAAATCTGCAGTCATAAGAAATGGGTAATGTAAGACGGGAGTTAAAAATATCCAGATCTTATGTTAAAATACGACATAAGTAACTTGTTGTAATTTATGTTTCGTAAAACAGAATATATCTGCATCAGCAAATAAGGCTATGAGAACTAAACGATGGATTTTTATCTTGAGAGGTTTAGATCTAATTTATGATAAATAGAATGATTATGCCAGAATTGATATCACAGAGCATCCAATACATCCCATCAGAATTTATTAATGCGCTTAGGTATAGGATTTTAAAATTTTCTTTTATTATAGACATAGAAATTTAGATAGTGAAATTCTTAGTTGGGTTACTGAAAATTTTATGTAATGGTAGTTCAAATAGTGTAGAACTTGAGTAGTCAGTAGCTGAAGCTCAATTCTCTTCAATCATGGGAACGATATCCTGACTTATAGTCCACTTTTATTACTTGTAATGACTATAGACTGCAAATATTATGACCAAACTAAATTTTTTAATAAAATCATTGACAAAGCCATTTTTATTATGACATATGTAAGTTCTATTTTGGTCAACAAGTTTTTTATGCCTTTATCGAGGATTGCACAGTCCTTTCGTAACAAAAGAGCAAAAAATTTGATCTCTATACATAAATTGGTCAACAAGTTTTTGGTGCCGATGCTGGGGATTAGGTAATAGTCATTTGGAAACAGTAGCAGAAATTTGATCTCTATACATAAATTGGTCAACAAGTTTTTGGCGCCATTGCCAGGGATCGAACGAATTTAAAAATCAATATTCTGACAAAAGAGAGAAATGCTAATTTGGACATTTTTCTTTGTTTTACAAAAATTTCAGAAAAACAAAAATAGCACAAAGAAGGGTCGAATAAGCCACTAATATTTTTTGAAGCCTAAGCAGATATATAATTTTTGATAGTCATTGACTCCATTTGATCTCAGTGTGTTTCTACTTTTAGGAAGAATTTAAATGCATAGAAGACCATAAGCAATCAAGGCCTCTGCATTAATCGAAATTGGGCAGAACCCCGTAGGATCCGAGAAGAATCACGTAATCCTGTAAATATGACAAATCAAAGAGAAAGGTTGCAGACTATTCCAGAAGAAGAAGAAGAAGTGGAGAGAAATCAGAGGCCTTATACTATGGAGGTATTTTGGAGGCCTATTATCTAAGAGGAATACTCTGCAGTAAGACAACCTGCAATTGAAGCAAACAATTTTGAGTTGAAACCAACATTGATTACTATGGTGCAGCAACACTAGTTCACAGGTCATCCCTCTGAAGATCCTAATGAGAATATGGGAAGATTCATGAGGATGGCCAACACAGTCAAGCTGAAAGGGGTGAGACCAGAAGTAATCAAGATGCAACTCTTCCTATTTTCATTGAGAGATGTGGTAGCAACATGGTTTGATTCATTGCCAGTGGGATTAGTGAACACTTGGGAAGAATTGGTGGAAGCTTATATGAGCAGATTTTTTCCTCCAGCTCTCACTGTTGAGAGAAGAGGAGAAATAATTGTCTTCAAGCAAGGGGAAGATGAGAGCCTCTACACTGCATGGGAGAGATTCAAAAGATTGCTGAAAAGATGTCCTATGCATGGAATAGATCTAACAACTCAGATGGATATTTTCTATCATGCTATGAATTATGCCTCCAAGGGTATAATTGATGCATCTTGCTGTGGGGATTTTAAAAGAAGAAATGCAGAGGAGGCATGGCAACTGATTGAAGACCTTGCCAAATGCAACTATAAGGCTCCATCTCAAGCTTCAGGGAGTAGCAGCAGGTTGAAAGGAAATGGTCTTATTGGGCTTGATAGAATGACAACCATAGAAGCAAAGTTGGATACAGTGATGAACAAACTGGGGACCAGTGAAAGAAGAATGCACACTGCACATGAAGTTGGAGTAGTAGAAGAAAGAAGTAGAAGAAGTGCTGAGGAACTAGTTGGAGAAGAGCCCTACCAAGTTGAGGAGACCAAGTATATGAATGAGTAAAGAAGTTATCACTTCAAGCCTAACCCTAACTTGCCAACACACTATACACAAGCACTGAAGAACCATGAAAACTTTTCATATGTTGGAGGAGCTACAAGGGTCCTAGACTCCGACACAGACTACTACAAGAAGCTTATGCTCGCCCCAGTTCCAAGAACAACAGCAGCAAAGGGACAATAGAGGAGAGTATCAGGGTCAGAAAAGGACTCAACCCTTTGAAGATTAGATGCTTCATTTCATGTCAGAAAACAAAAGGATTTTGAATTTGCATGAAAAGATATTTTCTGACCTTGAAAATTTCCAAGCAAACACAATTGTGTTTCAAACAAATACCAATGCCACAATGAGCAACTTGGAGACTCAAGTAGGGCAGTTGGCCTTATCCTTGCAAAGCTAATCCAGAAATGCATTTCATAGTAGTACTAAGATCAATCCAAAAGATCTCACATCAACTACATTGAGAGGCAATGATGAATTGCAAGGAAGAAAGAAGGTGTAAGACAAAGCATGCCTGAAGACTGGTTTAATGAAGATTAGCTCAGACTAGAGGAGCAAACAAAGAGAATTACTGGGACTGAAGACACTTTGCAGCTAGAGTCCAGCTAAGGACATTAAACTGAGTAGCTTTTTGGGAGGCAACCCAAGCAGGATTTTTAAATTTTAAGTTTTAAATAGTTTAATTGATTCAGTAAAATTTTATGTATTTGAAGTTTTAATTAATCTGTTTGTAGTTTTATGTAAGTGTTGTTGATTTTCAGGACAATGAAGCAAAAATTCAAGAAGATCCTTGTTAAGATGCACACTGTTTTAAAAAGAAAATATGCAGAAAATGACCACAAGGGGGTACCCACTCCTCTAAATCAGATTTAATGACAATGCATATCCGAGTTCGGGGGGTAATGTTAGCATGTTTAACAAAATATACTAAAATCAGAAATGACATATTGAATTAAGAAATGAGATGAGTGTTCATACTTATGTTCAAATGAGTATGAGTGGATGAAGGTTGTTTTGAATGTTTTATAGAGAAGAAGGAGAAAGATGAAAATTCAAAAAACTTCGATTAATGGCGCAACATACTTGTTTTGTGTCGTGACACACTTGAATTAGGAAGCAAATTGAAAGGGAAGTTTATGTCGCAACGCAGTTCCCCAATGTCGCGACATAAATTCAAAAGAGCACTAAAGAAAATGTCGCAATATACTTTTCGCCGACACACCGAGCGGCCTGCCTCTCCAGACTATGTCACACAACTATTTTGTTTGTCGCGACAGAGCATTAATGATAAAATAAACCCTAGGGCAATGTTGTCGCAACATTAAATGTAGGGCAAGATTAACCAGTTGGTTTATAAATAGAAAATTTTTGAAAACTGAAAAGCCATCTTTCTCATAAACTCTTAACCTTCTCAACTTCTCACTCAAACTTCCACCATCTCATTCTCTAAACCCTGTGAGTCTCGAAGTCCCGACCTTACCATGTCCGGGATTCTACCACCCTAACTCTTCCAAACCTCAACGAAACTGATGAAGAGTATAATGAGCTGGAAAATCAAACAGAACAAGGTTCTCAAGTAGCAGTTGTGCAAGTTGAGGACATGGAAGATGAATATGAAAAGAAACAGAAGAAGGGAGAAGAATCAAGAAAAAGAAAAAGGGGAGCTAATGAAACTAGAGCAGAACAAATCAAAGAAAGAGAAAGGAACTATATTTCAGAAAAAAAGCAATAGCTCTAATGGAAGGAAGTCTAAAAGACAACGGCTTCATTGCCGAAAGGGGTTTCAAACAAGTTATCTCTCCTTTTGCTGAAATGCTGAAACAAAGAGGATGGCAGTCACTAGGTGAACACAAAGAACCTGGCTATGCTTCTTTGGTGAAAGAATTCTTTGCGAATATGGTAGAAAAAGAAGGAAAAAGAGTTTATGTCAGAGGACATTGGGTAGAGTTCAGTAGAGAAGAGATAAATAGATTGTTTAAACTGAGGGTGCAAAAAGATGGTTCTAAGTTCAAGAAACAACTCAAGGAACCGCAGCACTTAAAATACACCTACTACTCGCTAGAAAAGGAAAATGGAAAGGGACAAGGAAAACCCCTTTTAAATCCATTACCAAAGAAGACCTGACTGAAGAAGCCAAGGTATTGTTTTACTTTATCAGTTCTGTCCTTATGCCTTATAAGCATCTAAGCACAGTTAGAAGAGAGGAAGCAATCCTCCTCTACGCATTGCTGAAGGGTTACAAGATAAATGTGGGAAAAATTATTGAAAAGTCTATCTTGGGTTACTCTGAAAGCAAATATAGGGGAATGATTCCATACCCAGCCACAATAACCAAACTTTGTATCCAAGGGGGAGTTGACGAAGAATGGGGGACCGAGGATACCTACCCTAGAGCCTCCCCTCTGACATTAACAAGTATAACTAAAGGACCAAAGAATAGAGGGAAGGGCAAGGAAAAAGAAACATAAGTAGAAAAGGGGAATGAAGGGTGCATTGAGCCAGAACATTGGGAAAGCCAAACTCCAATGCAACCAGAAGCTCAGAGAAGTCAAAGCCACCTGAATGCATCCTAGCCAGACAAACCCATCATGAATGTTTGCCCGGTAGAACTACAATCATACATAATTGATAGATTACTGATGTCTATGCGGCAGGAAATGAAGGAAAGGGATAATAATCAGTTAAAGACATAAGTTCAGCTCAGGGATGAGTATTTCGATGCAGAGCTGAAAAGAAGGGACCTAAATTTAGAGGATGCATGGAAGAAAAGGGATGAAGAGTGGAAGATAGAAAGAGAGAAAAGGGGCACAAAGTGGAGAATAGTCTTGAGAGATAGAGATAATGCCCTGAAGGCAAGCATGGACCTAAGAGATAACAATTGCATGAACAGTCTAGGACACTACAAACAGAGTTTACGCTTGATGAGCTATGAGATAATAAACAACAGGACACTCCTAGAATCTCTAGCTATGAGGCAGTGAGAACTTACGGAGAGCAATGACAAGATCCTAGATTAGGCAATGAAATATAAAGGTCCAAAGAAGAAGAAGATACCGCCACAAATCGAATCTCGACTGTAGACCCCACACTATAGTCCCTCCTTCTGTGTTACAAAACCCATCTATGTTCTATACTCAACCTAGATTCAATTTGAGCGTGACCTTCTCGCACTACATGTACGTAAAACCAAAAAAAAAAAAAAAATGAAAATCATAGTACAATGTAAAAAAGGAACTTACCTCAAGAGAGGAGGTGAAGAATATCTAAGAATGGAAGGAAATCAAGGAGAGGGTCGTATGATAAAATTGAATAATACCCTACATTTTCCATTTACTCATCCTCTTTGTATTCAAAGCCTATTCCTATGAATAAAATAAACATTTTTGCAAAAATTTTGTGTTCATTTGTGCTTTTGTTTTTGATTGGTGTGTTTTAATTAATTTTCTGTTTTTATGATCACAATCGTCAAGTGGAATAAAGAAGAAATCAACTACTTGAATCAAAGAAGGCTACTTGTCGCAAAGATGTTCAGTGAAAATGACTTGAGAACAATTGTGGTTGTGTTGTATTGTTGTGAGTTGAATGCATGATCAAAATGAACTTCTTTATTTGATTAAAATAACACAACAACAAAATTCAAATCTAAACAACCACTAATAGATGCATTGTGGTAGGCTAATCCCCAATTGGAAGGAAGGGGCCAGTCAATGGTCGAATGATCATATTTAGGAAGATGTACTAAATTGGAAACACGAATAAGGATTTTGAGAATTTTGTGTAAATAGTAAGGCCAGTAAAAATCCTGAAAAACAATGCACATGGTCAAAGTGAGTCCTTAGCAAATTGTGAAAGATTAGGGACATCTTCTGGGTTCATTCACTGTCAAATAGTCCAATGTCCTAGAACTTGTTAGATTATTAGTCAAGGCGAAATCCTAGGCAATACTACTAACAGGAAGTGATATAGGCCATCCTTGGAAGATTGAGCTTTTCAATCCTACCCTCATAATATGCATAAGCATACACTCTAGTTCCAGAATTGACCCAAATTGCCTAATTTCTTCATTGAACCAGCAATTAGAAACCTCAAACCCTTCCTTTATTCTAATCCAACAGTAAAGAACCCTTTATTGCCCAGGTTTCAAGAAAAGAACCTCATAATACAGAAAAGGACAAGATTGGGGGAATGTTATTTTCATTTGAAGGGAAAAACAAGAATGAAAAACGGAAAAAGAAAAGAACAAATGAATGAAAGGAAAGGAATGCAAAGAAAAAGTCAAGGATTATGAATTGTCAAATTAGAATAAGTTTTGTCTGCGGGCCTTCCCTCGAACAATTGTCTATAGGGTGTTTCAACACCTAGTAGTATGGGAGTTGCTAACCTAAAGTTCTCTAAGAGTGGTAGAAAGCCTAAAAAGACAAAACATTGCACTATTCCTAAAAGCCTTTGACAAGTGAAAAAAAAAGCAAAAAAAGGGCTTCTATCTAAAGGGACTGACTTGATAAGAATGATAGTGGCAAATAAGATTACCAAGATGAGAGTATGCAGTATGATACATCAAGATCAATTTTGGGGGAAAATTTTCTTTTCTGACATCAGTAGAAAAGAAAAGGATGAAGGATTGAGACAAAGATAAAATAAAAAATAAAAAAAAAAAGTGAAGATTGGAATCTGGGTAATTTTTAACTTAAAATCTCCAATTATCCACCCAATAACCTAACCCAAACTTTACAAGCCTAAAAGACCTAATTGATCTTAAAGGTTGTATTTGCCTACATTAGTGGAGACTACTATGAAAAAAACAAGCATATGGGACTTAAAATGATATACAGTAACCGTGTCAGACCCTAGAAGATTAGCTAATTTTTCCAAGGAGAAAGGGAAAGAAGACCATCACACACTCACAGATCAGGATGAATTGATTGAATTGTTTACATTTTAGAAATCAGTAGCTCTATTTTATGATAGTAATTGAAAATTTTTCCTAAGTCTGAATTGAAAACTAAATTTGAAACCATGCTGCAACTAACTAATTTCAATTCAGGAGGCTGATTAAAAAAGGATTGCAGTAGGAAGCAGAAAAATGTCCCTAAAAATAAAGCTGATTGTTTAAGGACAAACAAATTTTCTTTTCATTGCTTAGGAACAAGCAAAACTTTAAGTTTGGGGGAATTTGATGAGTCTTAAACTCATCTATTTTTTAATCCATTTTTTATGGCTTATTTTTAGTATATTTAGATATGTTTTAGTGCCAAATTATGGATTATTCACCAACTTTGTGCTTTGCAGGTTTTAATTCAAAAAGGAAAAAATTCCAACAAGAAAGAAGAGAAAAAGAGTAATTGCGGTGCTAGCCATGTCACACAGAAGTTCCTTGTGGTGGCCATGACAAACATCCAAGCAAATAGCTAAGAAGAATCTTTCATGACAATATTTCTTCTGTCACAACACAAAAGACTGAATATAGAAGAGGAGCTATGTCGCGACAAAAGACAGCGTGTCGCGACAGAACATGGGAAGAATGTAACAAGTCAACTGAGACAAAAAGAAATAATGTTGCGACAAAGTTTGGTCACCGAATGCCAACATCATATTAGGAACTCATGCGACACTAAAATAGTGGAAGAGATAGTAAATTATGTCACAACAAGGTATCTTATGTCGCGAAAAGAAATTAAAGCAACACAGGAAGAATAATGCGACAGATCAGTTTATGTTGTGACATAAGGAAAAATAAAAGACAGGATCTAGGTCGTGACAAAATCTTCTCTTGTCATGACACTGATTATTGCAACTTGGAAAGCCTGTTGAGACACTGTATGAAGAAGTTTTGTCACGACAAGGTAATGAATGTTGTGACACTGAAAGACAAGTTTTCTGGTCTTGACAGAGAAATAAAGTTGCTACAAGTGATCAGGTTTAGTGAATTGACTTGGTTGCAATAAAAGAGTTCAATGTTGCGACATACTTCAAGGCTGAAAATAAGTTTCGATGTTACGACAGGGATCTTAAGGTCGCGACATAGAAATAAGCTTAACATATATAAACAAGGTCGCGATAGACTTTTCCATGTCTCGACAAAGACAAAGATTCAAACACAAGGAAGAAAAGTCTTGTCGCGACATAACAGAACTGGGTCGCGACACAAAAATGAGCTGAAGGCAAAAATTCTTGTCGCGACATAAAACTCGTTGCGACAGAAAACAAATCATAACACTATCAGACTATGTCGCAACATCAAAATGAAGCTGCAACAAGAAATCAGGTTAAGTGGAGACAAGACTCTGTCATGACAGACTTTCTTGGTCGCGACAGGAATGCTGACAATACAAGAAACATTGTTGCAATAAGAACTAACAGAAATACTGTCGCGACATAAAAACTGGGTCGCGACACAAGTTTGAAGAAGTTGCATAGAAAAAATGTCGCAACACAAATGTTAATGTCACAACATATCTGTTCCAGTAAACACACATGAGACTTTCGCGACATAGAATGGATCAAAAGACAGACCTTGCAAGACAAAGTGTTAAAGAGCCAAAGAAATATATGTTGCGATAGAATAAATATGCTAAAGAAACAAATACTATTGCAATAGACTACTGCATCGTATTAGACTTGCAAATATGAATTAAAACTCGTCAAGAATAACACTTTCGTGTTTCCGCGACCGAGAATGCAATTTGGGCTAGAATTTTGGGGATTCACAATGTAACCTCAAATTTAGGGCCTAAACTTCTAGGGCTTTATAAATATAAACATTTAAGGAAAGCAAGGCAGTCAGTCAGCGGAAGAACCAGAGCATCTGGGGAGCTAAGGATTCTTTTGTATTATATTTTTCTTTATTTTCTTTTATTTTTATTTTCTTCGTAGATTAGAATTAGCTTAGGATTTCAATTTGTTTACTGGACTTTGGAAATGTTGAATTGTTCTCGTAAGTTTCGAATTGAGCTAAATTGTTGAAAATCAATTCCGACATCGTTTGGAATCTAATGAAGTCTAGATAAAGCCGGATTCATTTCCTTTCATTGGACATACAGATTGAAAATTCTTGATCAGTATTTCAGTGTTCACTATGATTCAGTTTTTGAGAAATAAAACTCCACTGGGAAAGATCTGATGTTAGTTATGGTCTTTCCTGCACAATTAGAAAAAGATTTATTGGATTGAGAATTTTGAATTTATTTGAATGATGTGATTCATGAAGTGAATTGTTCCCAACATTAGTAACTTATACCCAATTAATGATTGTGTCTAGCTCTGATTTCCAGGAGGCCCTCTGAGTGACACAGAGTTGGAGATTCCTGAGAGCATGGATGCATTACTTTGGGGTATGCTAGACTAATATTGAAGAACTAATGAGCTCTAAGAGATTACTCAGATAAATCATCAATTTACTCATGGTTTGAGAATTAGTTGAGTGATCTATCAATTTAATCAATTAGAGATTTCTCCTTGGTCTTGTGGAATGATCTTGATCTTGTGTTAGCTTAGATCTAACCGAGGAAAGAGGGAACTCTTTAAGATCTCAAGGATGAGCCATCATTCTTCTTGTAGAAATCTGGCAATGGCCCTGTCTTGGGAAACAAGAAATTCAGAATCATGTAAATGGTATGAAGTATTGGAAAAGAAAATACCTAGATCTTATGTGAGAAAATATGATTACAAGTATCTCGTTACCCATGTTTTGAAATGAACATGATTCTCTAATCAGTGAAATGTATGGTTAAGGGAGAAATCCAAACTATACTATCTTGCCTCTTTGACAAATTCAGATTCCAATTCATGATAGAATAGAATTAGATTATGTTGCAAGAATTGATAATTTCACAGCAATGACTTCCCAGTGTCTACTTCAAAGACGAACTGGTTCAAATTAGTTTTTTAGTCTGGATTTTTTGTAATTTTCTTTGTTATAGACATAGAAATTTAGATAGTGAAATTCTTAGTTGGGTTACTGAAAATTTTATGAAATGGAAGTTCAAATAGTGTAGAATTTGAGTAGTTGGGGTAGTTGAAGTTTGAATTCTCTTCAATCTCTGTGGGAATGAGATCCGGACTTATAGGTCCACTTTTATTACTTGTACGACTTGTGCACTTGCAGTATTATGACCAAACTAAATTTTTAACAAAATCATTGACAAAACTATTTTTATTATGAGCATACAAGTTCAATTTTGGTCAACAAGTTTTTTGTGCTTTTACTGGGGATTAGGTAATAGTCCTTTGGTAACAGTAGCAGAAATTTGATCTCTATACATAAATTGGTCAACAAGTTTTTGGCGCCATTTCTGGGGATTAGGTAATAGTCCTATGGTAACAGTAGCCGAAATTTGATCTCTATACATAAATTGGTCAACAATAGGCAAGTTCAGAGAATGTTCCTCAAGAAAGAGAGCTTTTTCTCCAAGGGTTAAGTTCACTCCTCTAAATGACAAAGCTGCAGGGAAAGTTATTGTTCTAAGGGAAATAGAAGAGGGCAGATTTCCAAGAGGTGGATCTGGGGATAGAGTTGTTCCTCTAAGCAAAATAAGGTTTCTACAGGAGGATAGAATTACTCCTCCAAAGGGTAAAATCTTCCCTAGGAAAGAAGATTTCAAACAACTTCACTTCTCCAAGGAAGAATGCAAGGGAAGGACATGTTTCTCTAGTCACCAAAAGGTGGACCCAATTCTCCAAGGTATAGAATAATGTTCACCAGGATACCCATTTCTCCAAGGAAAATCAGAAAAAGGGACACAGCCTGGGCCATCTCTGCCTAAAGTGGAGCTGGGGCTTCCAAGGTACACAGTGATGTCTCCTAGATACAAATTCATTTCTCCAAAAGATATGGTGGGAAACAAACCTTTTTTTTCAAAGGAGGGGGTTGCAGAGATGGAAAGGCATGTGAGGTGTATCATTCCACCTAGGGTTTCTCCTAGTCAAAGGTGGCATGTGGTACAACACAAAAAAAAATCCCCAAAGGCTTTCCAAGATTCAGAAAAGGAGGATGCAGAGGCAAAGAGAAGTTGATAGAAGGCAGATCATTGATGTACTTGATAAAACACTTTTAGAGGAGGCCATGGAATTAGAGAAAGTGAAGGAAGAAATGGGTCCTAACATGGAAAAAACAAAGTTTGGGAGGAAAGCTATAGAGGATATGGAGTCAAGGAGCAATGCAAATGAAGTAATGGACTCGAAAGCCTTATTAATAGGTGAAATCTCTATTTCTTTAAATTATTCCACTATTTCTTTAACATTTCCAACTATCTTCAAGTTAAAAAAGACAAAGGAAGACCTAGTGGAGGTAGAAGGGAAGCACCCTGCTATAGAGGAAGATGGGAGTCACAGAGAGGTGAGCATAGAATCCTTTGAAGAATGCAGACCCCAAAAGGTGATACTTGAGAAACCCTCTATGGAAATGACGAGGCACATAAAGCCTTTGTACATAAGAGTCCATCTCAATGGCAGACCGGTATCCAAGGTATTGATAGATAATGGATCAATGGTAAATGTAATGCCATTGAGGATGTTGAGAGCTCTGAAAAGGAGAATTATTGATCTGATAGAAACAAAGGTGATTGTGTCTATCTTTATTGGAAAAGTATCCAAGACCCTATGGATACTACCTATAGATATCACCATTGGTAGAAAAACTTCATTAGTTGCCTTCTTTGTGATAGACTACACTACAAATTACTAAATATCGGGCTAAGAAGACTAAGAGATATTCGTGTTTAATCGGGTGTGTGCCCATCCTCTCTTCATCAGTTCTTACTGTTTTGGAAGGGTAATGAAGTAGAGATGGTGTGGGTAGACAAGCAACCCTTCAAGGCTACTACAGGTTTTGTGGAAGCCGGGTATTATGATCAGGAATTCGGTCTAATCAAGTTCATTGGCAGAAGGAAAGATGGGGTCCTAAGGAAAGCAAACATGGACTCAAAGGGCTTTGTGGAAATCTAAAAGGAGGCAGCCAAACTCTTAAAGGTGACTACAATCGTGCTTTACATGCCAATGAATGGTCCAATCATCGAGGAGATCGATCATAATTGATTACTCTCAAGAAGAAAAGACAGTAGCTACAATTGCCATATTTGAAATGAAAGTGCAGTAGACTGTGGAAAGGATTGAAGAAGAACACCTCCAGGACACTTGTGGAGCTGAGATGATTTTTGAAGGGGATGCATATGAAGAAGATGAAGAGATACAAATGGATGATTTGGAGCAAACCCAATTCGAAGACATGTAGCCTCAAGAACATGACCTTATGGAGGAAGTGAACCTCGACATTGTGGAAGAGTCGAGAATTACTTATATTAGTTCCTTGCTGCCTTCCAACTTGAAGGAAGGGATTATTGCTTACTACAAGAGTTCAAAGACTGCTTCGCTTGGAATTATGACAAAATGCCAGGGTTAGACAAAAGCTTGGTGGAGCACCGCTTACCTATCAAGTCAAAATTTCACCCTTTCAACAATCACCCAGAAGAATGTCCAAGGAGGTAGAGTTAAAGGTGAATGAGTAGATTAAGAGTTACAAATCATCACACCTACGCATGTGCGTGGTCAGCAAATATCAATTCCTATGATGAAAAAGAATGGGAAACTTAAAGCTCAGGTAGACTTTAGGATTTGAATGTTGCCACCCTAAAGACATGCATGTAATGCTTATCACGACATGTTAGTTGATTCCATTGCAAATACGAATTATCGTCTCTCACGGATGATTTCTCCGGTATAAAAAACCCACAGTTGGTGTGATGATGTATCTAAGATCGCTTTTAGATGCCTAGTTCTTAGTAGAATGCTTCAATGATTAACATGCTTCCATTAGTTTAAAGAACGCCTGCACTTTACCAAAGGGCTATGAATGTCATCTTTCATGATATGTTAGGCCACCACATGGAGAGTTATATTGATGATATTGTGGTTAAATTTAAAAAGGTTATTGAACATGTGAATCATTTAAGGAAAAGTTTTGAAAGGAAGAGATTCCATCAATTGAAGCTCAATCCACTTAAATGTGCTTTTGGAGTTCAAGATGACAATTTTTTAGGGTTTCTGGTTCACCAAAGAGGAGTGGAAGTGGATCAAAACATAGTCAAGGCCATCATTTCAACTAAGGCTCCTCAAAATAAGAAAGAACTTCCGAAATTCTTAGGTCAGGTGACTACTTAAGGAGAATAATCTCTAATCTAGCTAGGAAGACTAAGGTATTCTCTGACCTAATCAAGCATAAATAAGTGGAAGAGTTGAAATGGGAGGAACAACACTAGACAACTTTTAATGGAATCAAAGGCTACCTTTCTAAGGCCCTAGTTTTAATGCCACCTCTGATGGGTCGACCACTCGAACTCTATCTATTAGCTGCAAAATAGTCTATAGGATGCCTTCTAGCACACAATAATGTCGAAGGCCATGAGCAGGTTGTTTACTATTGGAGTAGGGTCCTAAATTCAGTATAAACAAGGTATACACCCATTGAGAAGCCAGTCAGTCTGTGCTCATGTTTCTGCACAAAATAAGACATTGCTTTGTATCAAGTCCCAAGGCATGTGGTCTCCAACCAATCTCATGAATATACAAAGTGTTTCACCCTTAATCAATGGGACTGTAAATTAATAAACTGTCCTCATTTCAGAGTTCACTGGGATATTTTCCTCTTATAAATCGCCAAGAGGCAAGCTTTAGCTAACTTTTTGGCTGATCACCCTTCATTAGAAATCAAACCATAAAAGGATGCAATTAGATATGGCGAAGCAGAAAGGAGGCCTCGGGTTCTTGGTGACGGATGGCGAAGACGGAGAAATATGTCGAGCTTAGATAGTAATCATCTCACCAAAAAGGATAAAGACGAATATGAGGCTTCAATTTGGCCTTCAAGTGCACCAACAATCAAGTTGAATACGAGGCTTTAGTGATAGGTTTGGAGATCTTGTTAGAACTTGGAGCGCAAGAGGTACGTATCATTAGGGACTCTCATTTAGTGCTTCGACAAGTAACAGGGGAATATAAATGCAATAGCTTATTGCTAGCTCCTTATTATACTGCTTCTACTCAATTGTTAGATTCCTTTCACTTCATGGATTTTGAATATGTGCCTTGGGAATCTAATTGGGAAGCGGATGAGCTAGCACAAGTAGCCTTATGTGTGAAGATGAGCGAAGAATTGACTCATAAGCTCATTGTGATAGGAAAGAAGAATCACCCTTCAATTTATGAAAGGGGAATCAAATTAGAAGTCGTCAGTTGTAGGAGATTGGAGAATTAAGATCATAGAGTATTTAGAAGATCCTAACAGGCAAACTCCCCATAGGGTGAAAGCTCAATCACAAAACATCGTCTTGCTAGAAGGAGAATTGTACAGAAAGGGACTTGATGGGTTACTGCTCAGATGCCTATTCTTCCTAGATAGCATGGAAGTGATGAAGCAATTTCATGAAGGGGTCTATGGAGCCCATAAAGCTGGGGTAAAAATGTGATGGCTAATTAGGAGACATGGCTATTTTTGGCCAACCATTCTAAGTGTCTGCATCAATTACTCCAAGGGTTGCCAACAATGTCCAAATTATGGCAACATACAGAGGATACTTGTTGTGGAACTCCACTCAATTGTGAAACCATGACCTTTTAGAGAATGGACCATTGACTTAATTGGGAAAATCTACCCAGCTTCATTTAAGGGACACAACTTCATCTTAGTTGCTACAGACTACTTCACTAAATGGGTGGAAGTAGTACCCTTAAAGAAGGTAGAGCAAAAGGATGTGATCCAATTCATTAAGGAGCAAATTATCCATAGATTTGGAATTCCTCAACCCATTACAACATACCAAGGAACCATGTTCACTAGGGATGAGATGACTTATTTTGCCAAGACTATGGCATTCAACTCATCATATCCACTCCCTTTTATGCCTAAGAAAATGGGTAGGCGGAAGCTTCTATAAGAATCTTGGAGAAGATGCTAGAGGATAATCCTAGAGATTGACACATAATTTTATCTGAGACCTAGGACTATAGAAACTTCTAAAGAAGCTCATGTGGTAAGTCCTTACCTTCTAACCTATGGGCAAGATGTAGTGCTTCCAATGGAGGTAGTAGTTCCTTCACTGAGGGTATCTAGGCAGAATGACCTTAATCTTCAGGAATACAATGAGGCCATGATGATGGAACTTGAGGCATTGAATGGGAAGAGATTACAAGTGCTCGACCACATCATGATGCAGAAAAAGAAAGTGGCTAAGGCCTATAACAAGTGGATCAGAAGAAAGATTTTTGAAGAAGGAGAGCTCTTATGGAAGGTGGTGCCATCCATCAGTGCTAAAGACAAAGTGAATCAGAAGGGTTTTTGACCTGGAGGGACCATTCAAGGCTCACCAACACGTCTGTGAAATGCCTATTGGCTATCAAGCCTAAAAGGGGAGCCACATAAAAGGTTCATCAATGGGAAGTACCTCAAGAAATACTTTCCCACAATGTGGGAAATGCTGGACACTGCCAAGAAAAACTAAGGTAGGGAATGAGGGGATAACAAGAATAAGTAGGTCCCATTTACCACTTTTGGATTGGGGAAATTATTCTTGGTTGTTACTTTGAGCAATAAAGTAGCACTGTTATGGCCTACTTCACCAACTAAGGCAAGATTTGGGAAATAGGAGCTTAAATATCCAGGAGTAAAGTGTGGCCCTAGCTACTAGGTACACATATTCCCCGTAAACAGAGCACCTTGACAAGCTCATGAGAGGGTATCATAATCATTCTTGAGAAAATAAGCCCTCATGCTGAATTAGAGCAAAGGAAAGTCGGCTTTGTAGCCTCTATACATTAAAATGCAAGATTTCTCTACAGAATTGGAGGTGTTACATCATTACACCAAGTGATAGGTTATTCCTTGGATGTAAATGGAAGAAGTCGAGACAGAGAGCATGAATTTGTCATAATAGGCAATTACTTTACATTGTCTCTCCATGTCAGGATGTTGTTGACCTCATGGTATAGGGTTTGGCAAGGTGGTCATGACCACGGTATTCCATGGTTGCGACTATGACCCAAAAGAGAAGGATCCAGATCCAGAGAGCCATGGAGAAAAGGTAACTTTCTGGAGAAGTACTATTGAGAAAGTCAAAAGAAATAGGTCGACATCACGGCCTTTAGAGGGAAAGTGTTGGGGAAATGGTTTCTATCCTAATGTTTTAAGTAAAGGTAGGCTTTTCAACACTATTTGTTTTTAAAACTTTGGGCCATCACGGCCATGTCTCAAGGCTATAAATGCAGATTTAGACAAGATGAGGGGTTCAATTTATGAGATTAATCAGAGAAAACGGAGAAACACATGGTGAAGACTAGCGTCTGCGCTTGGAAGATTCGGTGATCTGAAAGGAGACGATAGAGGAGTTTCTGATTTTCAGCTTTAAAACAATTTCTTCGTTGGTTTTTATTTTTTATATAAGTTTTACGATGTTCTAGATTATCGTTATGTTCTAAATTCATTAACTAGGGTTTTGGTTGAAGTTTAGACATGAAACTTATATCTAATTGCTAGAATCTCTTTTTCTATTGTTTCATGTGATTAAACCTCTATTGATTCTATACTGCTTGTGTCATATATTAATTTCATCAACTTCAATGTAGAGCATTCTTCCACAGATCCGAGAAAAGAGTAGAGAATTAGACATGTGAATTAACCTAATTAGCTTGGTGGTGTAGAAATCATCGGTAATTAGGAGGCATGTGAGGTTCTTGGAACTTAAAGCACCTCTAGTGCTTGGGGTTGAGCTAAGAAGCAAGAAACCTAGTATTGGTTGGTAGGTTATTTGACCTCGAGAGATGCTTGTAATTAAACTAGTCAAGAATCGCCTTGGAGAACTCTCTCACTAAACAATATAATAGAATTTTGGTTTAGATATAAGTGGATTGTCTAATTGCGCCGAAACCATAGAACTTCATTATCTCTTGGAATCCTTAATTTGTGTGATCAAATTACTAGTTTAAAATTCAGTATTTAATTTATATTATGTTCAACCCATCACAATTGACCACTTGGATATTAGAGAAGTAATTCAATTTTGGTACTTAGAATCCCGTTTTTTCCATGTGGATTGATCCATGTACGCTTAGTACACTATATTACTTGACAAGCGTATACTTGTGCGAATAGGCAATAAATTCACACTTTTTCACATATTTTAATTGCACATCACACAAAAAGCCTATCAAGTTTTTGGTGTCGTTACCGGGGAATAAACGGTGTTTTATGCTAATATCTATACCAAGTACTTCTTTAGTACTTCAAACATTGTCTTTTATTGTTATAGTTTTTATTTTTCTTATTTTTGACTTTTAACATTTTTTGTTTTCTTTGTGTTTTCAGGTACCATTAGGTTGTATGCGAAGATTGGGTGCCAAGAATTTTATACCCTTGGATCCTGAAATCGAAGAGACTTTGAGAAAAATTAGGAAGGATAAAAGAGTAGCCACTCAAACTAAACAACAACCTATGGACAATATGAATGAGTTTAGAAGTTGGTTCCAGAATGGGAGATGGTACGAACCCTGATAATGCCTAATTGGATAATGTTCTAAGACCCATTGGGGACTATGCTCTTTCCTCATCTACTACTCAGCCTGTGATAAGGAGACCAGCCATACAAGAAAACATTTTCGGGCTCAAATCCATCACTCTTCAACTCTTGCAAGGAGTTCAATTCACTGGATTCCCACATGAGGATCCGAATGCCCACATCCTAAATTTCTTAGAAGTGTGTGATACAGTCAAGTACAATGGAGTGAGCGACGATGCCATCCTCCTTCGGTTGTTTCCATTCTCTCTGAAGGATAAGGCAAAGCGTTAGCTTACCACGGAACCTCCAGATTCTATACCTCTCCCCCCAGCTAAGACAGCGAAACTGAGAATTTATATCAATAACTTCTATCAATTAGATGGAAAGACTTTTTATGAAGCTTGGAAGAGATACAAAGACTTGCTAAGGAAACGCCCTAACCATAACCTTCCTAAATGGATGCAAGTTCATCATTTTTGTAATGGTTTGAGTATTCCTACAAGGACCCTGATTGACGCTTCCACGGGATGAGCTATCTTGGGCAAGAATGAGGTGGAGGCTTACTAAATTCTAGAGATTATAGCGCTGAATAATTTCCAGTGGCCAATTGAGATAGCAGCACCAAAGAAAGTGGTTGGATTTCATGAGTTAGATGCGGTTACAACTCTATCTGCCTAAATTTCTACGCTTTCTATGCAATTGCAAACAGATCAACTACAACATTCTCAAGCGTTGGAAATTTTGGTACAAGCTAGTCCCCTTTCATGTGATAAATGTCATGGACCCCATGCCACTATGGAATGTCAAATGGTGAACCCCATGGGAGAATTGAAAATTGAGCAAGCACAATACTTAGCTAAATTCCCTCCCAATCAAAATTTTAACCCTTATGCTCAAAATTAAAATTCGAGTTGAAGGAATCACCCTAACTTTTCATGGAAGAATTATAATACTAGAAATTCTATGGAGAAAATGAAACCTCCTCTACCACCTCAGGAGAAGAAGTCCAACTTATACGAGAAAATGGAGCATCTAGTTGAAATGCAAATGGAGATGCATAAATCTTGACTTCGGTTTGAAAATGAGACGAGAACGTCCTTGAACAATCAAGTAACGCAACTCAGGAATTTGGAAGTGCAAATGGGTCAAATGGCTTCATTATTCAACGAGAGGTAACAAGGCAATCTGCCTAGTGATGAGTTTGAAACTCATCTAGTTTTAAACTCATTTTTCATGCATAGTTGAGAGCTTATTGCTTATTTTAATGAAAAATTATGGAATCTTCACTAAATTTGTTGTTTTGCAGGAACCAAGATCAAAGGAAACAAAAAGAGCAAGAAAAGCAATTGAAAATACTAAGTCAAGAAGAAAATTTGTCACGACATTCAACCAATTGTTGCAAAAAAACAAAAGGCAAAAGGCAGAAAAATTGTCGCAACAAAAGCTGAAAAGAGCTCCTGGAGAAATACTTGAAAATTGTTGCGATAATCTAAATTTTGTCACGACAATTAGTCAAAAGAGAGTAGTAGCATAACAAGAAGAAGTTGTCTCAACAACCTGATGACAATTCTAAAGATAAAAGCAGAGAAAACTTTGTCGTGACAAATCTTAATTTTTTTGTGACAATTACTTCAGAGGTGAACAATGAGGAAACCAAAAGCAAAATGTCGAGACAACACCATGACAAACCTGAAGACAAATATGGTGATAATTTTTCTCGACATTTTACCATTTGTCGCGAGAATTCATCCAATAGGCTTGCATTGAAGTCCACAAAACCTGCCTAGAATTCTGACCGACCAACAATCGACTACATATAACAGAAGAGATAGACAGTAGAACAACAAAAAAAAAAAAAAAAAAAAAAAAACGGAGGAGGAAATACAGAAGGAGAGGGAGATAGAGAGAGAAAGAAGGATTTGTACATATTTTTATTTTTATTTTATTTTCTTCTTTGATTTTCATTTTTAGAATTAGAGTAGTTGATTTGAGTTGCAATATTGAGTTGTGATCCTTGAATATCAAGCTCCATTTATGTCTGAACTTGAAGAAAGGCTCGAAGCATTGCTGGAAATCCTTTTCTTCTTGTTTGTGATTACATTTTCAATGAATTTGTTTAAACAACTAGTCATTGTTTTGTGTTATCCAGTTATGGAAGGCTAAGCTCCCTCTGGGAAGGGATTGGTGGTTTGATTATCATGTTTGTATTATCTTAATGTAAGTTGTGGATTTGAAGACTGGATTTATCTGATTGGTATTATTCTTGTAATGAACTATTCCAAGTATCAGTGGAGTATACCCAAAAAGAGCTGTATATGTGCTATGTTTTCAAGGACGCCTTTGAGTGACACAAAAGGATGTTCCTGAGAGCAAAGAGCAGTAACTTAGGGGTATGCTAAATTGATACTCTTAGAACTAATGTACTCCAATATTACTGTGATAAATCACAGGTGTTGTTCTAATTTATGACTTCAAGGTTCCCTTCTGAGTGACAGCAGAAGTGTGTTCCCGAGGCATAAGGATAACCTAATGAAGTATCAGTTTAATATTTAGAGGTTTCATCTCATTTTGGTAAAATAATCTTGTTCCTGTCTTGGAAGAGATTATTCTGATCAAAATGCTGATTGAGGTACCAATTATATTGGAGAGGCTTGTATTACCCTGTCTATAGGGGCAAGTTAGCTTCAATCTTGAGAATTGGTTGATTAGTACTGGTTTAGGAAAAACAACCAAATCTTAGAGGGAATAAGATCCTAAAAGTACCTGTTTAGACACATGATGTCCTGGTTTAGGAACATGGTGGCCTAAATGGTGAAATGTATAGTGGTTGAAGGTATTTCAAGACTGTACTAATATACCCTTGGATAGATTTGGGACTTAACCCCATAACTATGTTGTTTTTTAAGATTATGAAATCTGATGATCAGATCACTGATTCCATTCCCAATGTTCATTAAATCTTAGTGAAACCTTTAATTCCTTTAGATTTAAACATCCTTTCAGTTAAAGAAAATTCTACAAAAATACTGTTATATCAGTTTTGTAAGTTAGTTTACAATCCATGAAAATTGAAGTTCAAATAGTGATGTTCTTGAGTGGTTGGGGTTCTTGATCTTTAAATTTTCTTATCAATTTATGTGGGAAAGATATCTGGACTTAAAAATCCACTTTATTACTTGATGACCTGTGCACTTGCAGTAGAAATAACCAAATTGAAGTATAATTAGTTAAAAGAAAGAACAATAGTATCAACTCTGATTTGTGTAACCAAGTTTTTGGGTCTATTTCCAAGGACTTAACAAGAAGTTCTTAGTATTAAAATCCAGAAACTTAGATCACACAATATATTGATCAGTCATCAACAAGCCTGGGTGCAAATACTAGTAGTACTATACCTAGTCTCCTCGTACGCATCACATAACTTGTTCCATTTTGGTCGTTCAATTGACAAGTTTTTGGCACAACTACTTTGGATTCAACTAACAAGTCCTTGGTGGCAGTGTTGGAAATATTGGGCAACTATCACCTAGTACTTTAGAAGTCAACCCAAGGAGAGATGGAAAGGAGCACTGCAAGGCTATAGCTCTTAGGAGTGGGAAGAAGGTAGAAATAACAATCCATGCTCATAAAAACAAAGAAAATTCAATTGAGGAGAATGATAAAGACGTTGAAGTTTCTGTGCATGATGAGAAGAATAATGCTAAAACTATGAGAAATGATGAAAAGACGTTGCAAAATTTAATTAAGAGCACACCTAAGAAAGTGAAAGAATCTTCTATGGAAGAGACACCCATTGTACCCTATCCCCAAAGATTGTGAAGAAAGCAGTTAGATCTGAAATTCGGAAAGTTTATGGAAATTTTCAAAAAGCTTCATATAAACATTCCATTTGTTGAAGCTCTCGAACAAATGCTAGGGTATGTGAAATTTATGAAAGATATATTTGCTAAGAAAAGGAAGCTGGGGGATTATGAAACAGTTACCCTATCTGAAGAGTGTAGAGCTATACTGTAAAAGAAGCTACCTTCTAAACTTAAGGATCCGAGAAGCTTTACAATTCCTTATGCCATTGTGGATGCAGACTTTGAGAAAGCTTTGTGCGATTTAGGAGCCAACATCAACCTTATGCCATTGTCCATCTTCAAGGAGTTGGATTTAGGAAAAGCACATCTAACCATAGTTACCTTGCAGCTGGCAGATAGGTCTCTCTACTCATCCACGTGGTATAATAGAGGATGTCCTAGTCAAAGTGGATAAATTTATCTTTCTGACATATTTTATCATCTTAGACATGGAGGAAGATAAAGAAGTCCCAATCATCCTTGGGAGACCATTCTTAGCCACAGGGAGAGCATTGATTGATGTACAGAAAGGAGAACTCAGGCTGAGAGTCCAAGAAAAAGAGGTCTCATTCAAAGTCTTTAATTCCATAAAACATCCACATGATAGTGACAGTTGTTTCAGATTAGATGTGATTGAGGCTATGGTGTCTAGCCAATTGAGTCATTCAAAACCATTGGAGACTAGCTTGACACATGAAGACCCTGCCTCTTGTGACGATGATTTGGTAAGAGAATATGTGAACTGGATGGGTTCCTTCGGGCTGAATAAGAGGAAACACTTTGAATCTCTAGGAGCTAGTTTGAACCATTTGACTTCGTCTATTGAAAAGCCACCTAGTCTTGAAGAGAAACCACTTCCCGCCCACTTGAGATATGTTTATCTTGGGGAAGCATTCACACTATCGGTCATCATATCGTCTTCTCTTTCTCACATTGAGGAAGAGAGATTATTGAGAGTGCTCAGGGAGCATAAGGAAGCAATCTGATGGTCCTTAACTGATATTAAAGGAATCCGACCATCTATGTGCATGCACAAAATGCTCCTTGAGGATGACAATAAGCCTTCAATGGATGCCTAGCAAAAACAATGAGCTTCTACCTGCAAGAACAGTCACGAGATGGAGAATTTGTTTCGACTATCGGAAGTTGAACAAAGTGACTATGAAATATCATTTTCCACTTCCATTTATTGATCAGATGTTGGATAGACTTGCGAGGAATGAGTACTTCTATTTCCTAGATGGGTATTCCATATATTACCAAATCCTAATTGCTCCGAAAGACTAGGAAAATACCACTTTCACTTGTCCATATGGCACCTTTGCCTTTAGAAGGATGTCATTTGGCCTATGTAATGCACCTGGAACTTTCCAATGATGTATGATGGCTATATTCTCCAATGTGGTGGAAAAATCTATTAAGGTATTTATGGATGACTTCTCCGTAATTGGTTCTTCCTTCCATGGCTGCCTTGAAAATATGAGGTTGGTACTTAAAAGATGCATGGAGACCAATCTTGTGCTCAATTAGGAGAAATGTCACTTCATGATGAGTGAAGGCATAGTTCTGGGACACCAAATTTCTGGAAAGGGCATTGAAGTAAATAAGGCCAAGATTGAAATTATCGAAAAATTACACCTCCTACTCTAGTGATGGGTGTGCGCAGTTTTCTTGGTTATGCTGGCTTCTATAGAAGATTTATCCTAGATTTCTCCAAAATATCAAAGCCATTATCCACTCTTCTCATCCATGGAATTCCCTTTGATTTTGATGAAGCCTCAGTGAAAGCCTTTGCAACACTAAAAGAGAAATTGATCTCTGCCCCCATAATTTCTACACCTAATTGGGAACTTCCGTTTGAGCTAATGTGTGATACAAGCGACTATGCAGATGGTACTATTCTGGGCCAGAGAAAGAATAAAAATTTTCATGCTATTTACTATGCCAATATAACATTAAATGACGCGGAGCTCAACAATGCCACCATAGAAAAAAAGTTATTGGCCATTGTGTTTGCCTTCGAGAAATTCAGATCCTATCTTATCAGGAATAAAGTCATAGTTTTCACCGATCACTCCGTAATTAAGTAGTTAATGACTAAAAAGGATGCTAAACCTAGGCTTATTAGGTGGGTGCTCCTTTTACAAGAATTTGATATGGAAATCAAGGATAAGAAGGGCTCTAAAAACCTAGTGGTAGATCATCTTTCGCAATTGGAAATTTCAGAAAAGGTGCAGAAAAAATCAAGCTTCAATTGATGATGCATCCCTGATGAACAAATACTAGCTTTGTTCTAGGTTGAATTCTCCCCATGGTTTGCTGATATTGCCAATTATCTTACTACGGGTATTATCCCACGTGAATTCACTTCTCAGCAAAAGAAAAGATTCTTCGCAAAGGTGAAGCATTACTTTTGGGATGATCCCATTCTTTTTAGGCAATGTGAGGACCAAATAATCCGGCGATGCGTACCAGAAGGTGAGATGGAAGAAATTCTCAAACAGTGCCATTCCTTGGAGTGTGGGGGCCATTTCAATGGACAACGGATAGCTGCGAAGACACTTTAGTCTGGTTTCTATTGCCTTTTCTATTTAAGAATGCCAACCTATATGCCAAATCATGTGACTGGTGTCAAAGAACAAGTAATATCAGGAAGAGAAACGAGATGCCCTCGACTATTATTTTAGAGGTAGAGCTCTTTGATGTATAGGGGATTGATTTCATGGGACCTTTCCCATCCTCTTGTGGGTACAAATGCATACTGTTGGCTATAGATTATGTTTCAAAATGGGTGGAAGCTATTCCAATCATTACTTGTGATGCCAAGGTAGTATTGAACTTCATCCGTCGGACTATACTTTCGAGGTTTGGAACCCCTAGAGCTATGATCAATGATGAAGGCTCTCATTTTTGTAACAAATTGTTTGCCTCTCTTTTGTCCAAATATGGAGTTACGCACCAAGTGTCCCTTTCTTATCACCCGCAAAGCAAGGGACAAGTAGAAGTGTTAAACCGGGAAATCAAGAAGATCTTGGAAAATACTATGAATGTGACAAGAAAAGATTGGGTTAAAAGAATTGATGACAGTTTATGGGCATATCGGACATCATTCAAAACCCCCTTGGGAATGTCACCCTACAAGATCGTTTATGGTAAGTGATGAGTCTAAAACTCATCTATTTTTAAGCTCATTTTTCAAGTATATTTCAGGCTTAAAATTTCAGTTTAATGTAAAATTATGAAGCTTTCACATAGATTTATGTTTTGCAGGAAATTAAGGAAAAGAAGTAGAATTTAGTAGAAAAGGAGCAGAAATCAAAATTGTGCAAAAAAGGGGCCAATGTCGCAACACTGTGATGAAAACGTCTTGACATCTTTACAATGTCGCGACATCAGCTGAAGAGGGGAAGGAAAAGATATGCTAATGTCGTGACATCGTCACGACATTGTTGTGACACTAAACTAATGTCGTGACATCGCCACGACACGACTACGACATTGGCTGTAGTGAGAAGAATTAAAATGTTCAATGTCGCGACATCACAACTCTATGTTGCAACTTCAGCAAGGATTGCCAAGTGGTATTATGAGATTGAACAATGTCACGACATCAAAGCAATGTCGCGACATCAGACCAAAGCAGCTTTGAGGTGAAGTTTGATAGACCAATGTCGCGACATCGCTACGACATCGTTGAGACATCAATGTAATGTCGCTACATCGACAGCGGTACTAACATGCAATGTTGCGACATCATACCAAAGTAGCCAAGGTGGTGAGCTAAACTCAATGTCGCGACATCAACCACGATATTGACAAAGGGCCTCAGAAAGATTCAATGTCAAGACATCGGATCAACAGTGTTGGGACATTAGCTTAAGGCAGTCAAGGTGGAAGCTAACTGACCAATGTCACGACATCAGGTTAGCAGTGTCGCAACATCAGATGAAATGATCAAAATTGTAGAATTAATGTCGCGACATCAAATCAATGTCGTGACATCAGGTCAATGTCGCAACACCAGAAAGGCAGTGTCGCGACATCAAAGTTGATCTACAACACCGCATCTCAATGTCGCGACATCATCACGACATTGACTGATCATTGAAAATTGATGACTGCCCAGTAGACCTTCAATGTCACGACATCATATTCGACCCACGACATTGATAACTCTGAAGTCATGACATCACCTCTACATCAACAGTTAGGGTAGAATTTCTAGGCTTTTCAAAGTGCGTGATTCTCACCTCATTTTTAGGGCCTAAGACCTAAGCTTGTAAATAGAAGCTCTTAGGGAGTAGTGCGAAGCTTCCAGCCACTTTTCATCAAGATTTTTTATGCTTTTCGGGAGGGCTGAAGTCTCATTGTATATATTTTTCTTTTCTTTTTTTTTTCTTTTTTTTTCGTTTTTTTTAGTATGTTTTTTGATTTAGTTTTATTATTAGAGCAATGATCTAAATTGGGATTCCGAGTTGTATGAATGTATTTCAAGCTTCTATTTCTGTTTGAACTTCAATGGAATCTGGGAATCTTTCTAGAATTCATTTATTTTCAGTTTTGATTACAATTTCAATGAATTTGTCTGATTAAAAGTAGTCATTGTCATTTGTGATCTAGATTTGAAAGGCTAAGCTCCCTCTGGGAAGAATATGTTGTTGGAATTATTGATTGTAATATTTTAATGATGATTTGGGTATGAAAACTGGAGTAATTTATGTGACACCCAAAAACCCGAGGGTCCCGTTGACTAGCCGTCAACCTACGGAATTTCTACCTTAGGCCATTACGCACCTGAGTCTTAGTACTTGACCGGTACCAATTACTCGTGGACACCGAATTACTCGGCACCACCTCAATACGTCCCTTCACCGGGACCCATTCATTCATATTTAAGTTAAAAATATGAGAATAATACACTTAAATACAATCCGTAAAAGTCTGATCACAACCCTTTTACTATTGACAATAGTCCAAAAGAATTTAATTACAATTCTTTTATACAAAAATACATGCTAGAACTAGTTTGTCCCTAGAACTTTTTACAAAAAGATTTATCAAGGCCACATGTCGACCTTCTTCGCACTCACGGCCTCGTCCGAGCGCCCATCCATCGGTGTGTATCTCGCTCCCGTGCGTGGTTGTCCCATAAAGGGTGAGTCACGCCCAAAAGAGAGAATACCTCCTATAAGGGCACTCCCACTTATGCACATGCAATGTTCACTCAACATTTCACATTCATATTCCAAAAAGAACATGCCAATTTGTATGAAACTCTACATGCCATGACATAAATGAGATGAGACTCAGACCATGACCATGCCGCAGTCCTCACCGACTCCTCACACAACGCCTAAGCCCATGTGTGATAAACTCGTAATTCGGATGATATCCACGATCATTTTCAAAACAAATTTAATTTTTATAAACCAAAATCTTGATGATACATCACAATGATAATTTTATATTCAAACCATGGGCCTTTTTGCGGTAGCGGATTTTTGGTGTCTCACGCAGTTTCGCAAAACCCAGACACTTATACTTTCACCGTTGTAATTATGTTTGACCATAATTGGCGGGTTTTTCACTCGAGGGGGGATCTATCCTTTCTTGCTGATACCCGACATATATTTTCTTTACCATTTTAATCAATCGTGCAACTCTATTGGACGTGGTCCCATTTAACCAAGCCCAGCCAATCAAACACTAAACGCAATGTCAATTCATTAACCATGCACTCACACCCATTTAATGCCATGTCCCCTTGCATATGCAATGCAATATGCCATTGCATGTTATATCATGTCAAATGCATGGTGAATGCTACATGGAAAACACAATCCACACCACTTACTGATGTCATGGACAATCACATCACCTGCATATGACTTCCATACATCATTTCATTCATGTCAATATATCATACAAGCATATATCAAAATTCACATTCAACATGTCATTCTATGAATAAGCAATGACACACACACAAGCAAGCCATGTAATGGCCATTGCACATAACAATTCAACACATGTCAATATGATGGAGTAATCATATTGACATCCAAATAGGTCACTACATTGTCAAGTAGTGGCACACTCGCAATAAAGCCATGTCATGGCCATTTGTAGATATAAACTCATCACATGTCAACATATTAGAACACACATATTGTCATCCAAACATGTCACTCTTAGTCAAGAAATGACACACTTAAACAAGTCACACAATGGCCCCTAAAGTAAGCCACAACAATCACAAATTGGGCCACAAGATCGACCCTAAAAAGGCCATAAACACAGGCCTCAAATAGTCGCAGGCTCGCTTAGGCGTAGCCTCCCTTATTCTAGGCAAAGTGGTTCACCTAGGTGAGCAACAGCCTCGCCTAGGCGGGCCAAAATGTCTCATTTTCCTGTCCTCGAGCTCGCTTAGGCATACATGTCCATGCCTAGGCGAACCATCCCTTCGCCTAGGCGAAGAACCAATCTTCCCTAAGAAGATTCACACCTTCGCCTAGGTGAACTAAGGCTCGCCTAAGCGAAGAAACATCGAGCAAAACCCAAAAATCCAGTTTTTCTTTGCCAAACAAGCCCTTAAACGAAAAACCCTCTTTTCCCGACCCAAAGATGGAAAGTAAGCCAAGGTAGGAAGTACCCCTCGTCGATGCGATGAACTTATGTTCTTAGCTCGATGAAAACCGACCAACAAAACTCGATAGATCTTGGGAGGAAGCCTTGGATCTCCTCTTTATCTCTTCTCCTCTCTCTCTCTCTCTTCATCAAAACCAGGAAAATTGGGTTCTTTTTGCCCTAATTCCTCTTTTGTCCCAACTTAAGTTTAAGTTGGATGTGTGGCCCATGTCGTGCCACGTGTCCACCCTTGTTCAGGTTCGATTTTGGCCTGAAGTGATTTATTTTGTCTCTGTTAAAGTTTAAATTATATCCCATGAACTTGACTCAAGTCATTTCCCAACTTTCGAGATTTTCATAAACAATCTCATACCTTGGGAGTCACTGGACACCCATCACCCCGAAAAACGTGAAAATTCGACTGACTCGGATTTCGACGAAATTCGTCTGAGTAACTAGATTTTGCGAGACAAATCCAATGGTGAGTTCCGTTTTGTCATCTGAAATCTAGAAAATTTCCAAGTTTTCAACCTGTACTATTATGGAAATTTACCGTTTTGCCCTTTTTCATAAAAAATTGATTTCTCTCGGGTTTCACATTCTCTCCCCCTTAAAAGAATTTCGTCCTTGAAATTCCCACATACAGCACACACAATCTCATGCATGTACAATAGTAATTTAATATGAATGACTAAAACATACCTTCTTTCTTTAACAAGAAGGGATAGTTGGCATGCATAGTGTGTCCTCGTTCCCATGTTGCCTCATCTATTCCACGGTGTTGCCACAACACCTTCACTAGCCTCACTGTCTTGCTTCACAAAACTTGATCCCGAGTATTCATGATATGCACAGGTCCCTCCTCGAAGGTTCCATCTGCATCAACTACAAGTTCTCCCCAATCTACCACATGAGTCGAATCTGGGGTGTTCTTTCGGAGCATGGAGACATGGAATACCGCATGTACACTTGATAAACTCGGCGGTAAAGCCAATCGGTATGCAACTGTACCTACCTTCTCAAGTACCTCAAAGGACCCAATATACCTTGGTGATAGCTTTCCCCGCTTGTCGAACCTGACTACTCCTCTCTTAGGCATCACCTTCAAGAAGACATGATCACCTACCTCAAACTCTAGAGGTCGCCGTCGTCTGTCTGCATAGCTCTTCTGTCAGCTTTGAGCCTTGAGAAGACGCTTCCGTATCCAATCCACCTTCTGAGAGGTGTCTCTAACCAACTCGACCCGCAGGTTCTCTCCCACCTTGTCCAAATAAACCGAGCACCATGGCGGCCCTCTCATGTGCCTCGTAGGATGCCATCTGTATGCTCACCTGATAACTATTGTTGTAGGCGAATTCCACCAAGGGTAAATGCTCTTCCCAACTACCCTTGAGATCCAAGACACATGCCTGTAGCATGTCCTCTAACATCTGGATGGTCCTCTTTGATTGATCGTCCGCTTGGGGATGAAAAGCTATGCTCATCATCAACTGTGTCCCCATGGCTCGCTGGAAGCTCTCTAAAAAATGAGTCATAAACCTAGGATCCCGATCCAATACTATGGACACTGACACTCCATGTAACCGGACAATCTCTCGTATATACAACCTGCAAAATTCCTCCAGTGTGAAGGTCATCCGGTGATAATCAAAGTGTGTCGACTGCGGAGCTGCCCACTATCACCCACACAAAGGTCAAGGCGCGCACCGTCCGCGGGCAAGCGAGTCACAAAATCCATCGCGGATGTGCCCCACTCCACCCGCCTACCCTTAATGGTCGAGTAATCCCGTGGCCTTTCGTGCTCGCTTTGACCGCCGACACATGAGACATAGTCGAACGAAATCTCCTACGTGTTTCTTTTTCCCACTCCAATAATACTGGCGACGTAGATCATGATATATCTTCGTGCCACTTGGATGCGTAGTAAAACGAGAGCAATGGAACTCCCTGAGGATCTCTTCTCTCAGATCTTCTGACTAGGGAACCAAAACTCGTCCCCTATACCGAAGACTGCCATTTGAGTGAATAGTCCAGCCTTCATCACCGATACCTAACTGTACCCGGTCTCTGATGGATAATATCTCTACGTCCTGTCCCTAGAACTCATCACTTTGCCCAATAGGGAAGACGTAGCCACTAAACTCCCTAATGTACCTTAAGTCTGATCACTGTACTGCAGTCCGAACTGTCCCACAGTCTCGAGCATCTGCCATTCCCGGGAAGCTATACCAACCAACACTCCTCTTGACTTCCGGTTGAGTGCATCAGCCACCACATTTGACTTACTGGGATGGTAATGCAAGGTGAAATCATAATCCTCTAAATACTCCATCCACCTGTGTTGCCTCATGTTGAGGTCTCGTTGTGTAAAAATGTACTTTAGACTTTTGTGGTCTGAAAACACCTCGAAATGCTCACCATATAAATAGTGGTGCCAAGACTTTATGGAAAAGACAATGACTGCTAACTCCATGTCATGTGTAGGGTAATTCTGCTCGTGGTTCTTGAATTGCTGAGAACCGTAGTTACCAATTCTCCGAATCGTGATCAAAATATAAATTCCCGCCTCCGTCCCGGGAGGCATGACAATACACTGTGGTACCTTCGTCCGCGCCCTAGGCCATCAGAATACGAGTCGCGTGTTTATCTTTAATTCCTGGAATGCCCTCTCACACAAGTCATTCCACTCAAACTTGACCTCCTTCCAAGTTAACCTCGCCATAGGCGCAGATAGCCGGGAGAAATCCTCAATGAACCTCCTGTAATACCTTACCAATCCCAAGAAACTGTGTATCTCGAAGGCTGACTTTGGACTCTCCCAACTCATAACTACCTCAACCTTCTCTGGGTTCACAACTACCCCCGAAGCTGATACCACGTGCCCCAAGAATCTCACTCAGTAAACTAAAACTCACACTTGCTGACTTTGGCATACAACTGATGTTCTCTCAAGGTCTAGAGAACGATCCTCAAGTGACCCTCATGATCCTTCTCAGACTTGGAGTATATCAAGATGTCATCCATAAAAACCACAAAAAATCGTTCCAGGTAGGGCTGGAACACCTTATGCATAAGATCCATGAATGTCGTTGGAGCATTCATCAATCCAAATGGCATCATTGTGAACTCGAAATGCCCATATTACATTCTAAATGTCGTCTTAGGGATATCTGCATTCCTAAATCTCAACTGATGGTAGCCAATGCAGAGATCTATCTTAGAGCAGACTCGCGCCCTTCTCAGTTGATCAAACAAATCATCAATCCACGGTAAAGGGTACCTATTCTTGATAGTGGCCCTATTCGGGCCATCACCTATACACGTCGAAGAGCTCCTGCCTCTTCTTAGCAATGAACTGAGCAATCTAAGGTGAGTGTCAATCTAATGAAACTTTTATCCAATAATTCCTACAATTGGAACTTGAGTTCCTATAACTCAACAGGCGCCATTCTATGCGGAGTCATAGAAATAGGCGATGCACTAGGGTGTAACTCAATAACAAAGTCTACATCCCTATACAGAGGTGATCCCGGTAGTTCATCCGAAAAAACATCCTCGTACTCACAAATCACTCGAGGTAGATCCAAATCCTATCTCACCTCGTCTTCCAGGGTAAGGCTTGCTAACCACTCAACCCACTACTCGTGCCACTTAGAGTCGTACATGGCTCGGGGTAAAGCGTCATGCTTATCCCCCTGAAACGTAACACAATTACCATCTAATGTGTAGGCTATAACCCTCCTACAATCACAATCAATGACAACTCGATGTGCCGTCAACCAGTCCATCCTAAGGATGACATCAAACTCCGACATGTCCATGATCCTCAGGTCCACTATGAGTAGAATCCCTGAGATCTCTAGCTCACTCTCTCAATATATCTGATCGATCCTCACCCTAGTTCCTAGGGGAGAACTCACATGCAACGGATCTTCCAAGGTTTTAACCTCTAAGCCCAAATCTTTCACACATGATGTAGCAACAAATGAATGAGATGCACCAGAATCAACCAATACTCTTGCCCATAAGAAAAGAGTGTAAAGTACCCCGACAACCGATCGTGCAAAGCCCACCGGTGTGATGGTGGTAGACACGCCTCGGGTCCTAGCCTCGAGCCCCGTCCCGACCTCGACCCATGCCCCGGCCATGTGGCCCGTCCATGGGGCCAGTAGGTGCTTGGCAAAGACCGAATGGTACTGTCTTCCCTGGCCCATGATGAGGTATGGAGGAACAAACTGCGTCTGTGCATGTCTCACTGATGATTGGGACTGTGGTGTCCCATAACTCTGGGATCCCTCTCCGAGGGCACCCCATCTCGCGTCCGTGCCAGTGGCTCAGGAAAACACACCTCTCCGGCCCGGGCCGGCTAGGAGCCCCGCGCCTCCCATCTTAGGATGACTGACCGGCCCTTAGCCCCCGGGTAGCTCGCGACCGTCAAACCTCGACGAGCAAAAGTCCTCTGCTTCTTTCCTAAGCTAGAAGAAGAGAGTTAACTCTCCTTCCTCTTAACACTAGCACCCGCATCTCGAATGCT
The DNA here is from genome assembly GCA_016808115.1 of Tetrastigma voinierianum. Lineage (NCBI taxonomy): Eukaryota > Viridiplantae > Streptophyta > Magnoliopsida > Vitales > Vitaceae > Tetrastigma > Tetrastigma voinierianum. Next base: position 897,183 of record JAEQBH010000118.1, read on the forward strand.
CCATGCTTCATCCACATCCCTCTCTATGGCCATAGTTATCCTGACCATCGAGTCTATATTTTGCAAGAGGAGTCCCACAATTTTACCCCGGATGGATAATTTCAAACCATCCTCAAATTTCCTCACTTTGGCCATGTTTGTGGCCACATAATCATCCGTGAAACGTGCTAATTCAATGAACTTGGCCACGTATTTGAGCACCGTCATCATTCCTTGTTTCAACTCTAGGAACTCCCTAGCTTTTGCATGTCGTGCAAATGCAAGGAAATATTTGCCTATGAAGAGCTCACGGAGCTCTTCCCATGTCATTGCCTCTAAGTTCCTTGAGGGTTTGACCCAATCCCACCACACTTGGGATTCACCCTCTAGTTGGAATGTAGCTAGCCTTATTCTCGTAAGGTGACTCTGAGGTGATCTCCATAGCCCAAAATCCTAGCCAATCTGCCTGAACCAATGATCGCTCCATCTGCCTCTTCTCCCTCAAGGTTAGAGAATGATGTGCCTTAAACCTCTGGAGGTTACTTGGTCCTTCCTGACCCACATTTGCACTAGCCTGTGAAATGGTAGGACCCATAACACTCGCCTGCGCAATGGTAGCAGTTGCAGCACTAATAGCCTCCAAGAAGGCTTGTTGGTCAAAGGCCGGTGGTGGCTGGTTGTTTTCCCATCCACCACCTCTACGTCCTCTTCCTCGACTTGCCATCTACACATGTCAAATAGAAAATTAAGATTTATTTTCTTGTCTAACTAATAGTGCATGTGCCAACTACTGATAGACCTCAACATCCCGAACTATCCCGTTCATTCTTTTCCGAACCCCTAAGGCTATGTTTTCCAACCCTAGTGTTCCTCATTTCCTATATACAATTTACCATGTATATCATTCACACATAATACAACACCAAATCATGTAGCACATTTAGGCACAAAATATGAAACGCACACAATGAATGCAATGGTCTAAACTCATGCCCATCAAACCCTAAGTAATCACATACCTATTTTCTGATGTACAAACTGTGACACCAGAACTCAATGAGTCTAATAATCTAAGCCCATATCCTTCAGTTCGTAAGAGTTCGATCACGACCCTCTTACCATTATTACATACCCGACTATATTACCAATAGTCCAAAAGAATTTAATTACAATTCTTTTATACAAAAATACATGCTAGAACTAGTTTATCCCTAGCACTTTTTACAAAAAGATTTATCAAGGCCACACGCTTCCATTTTCAGACTCACGCCTCGGTCTCGAAGGCCGTCCGTTTTGTAAACCTCCCGCACCCGAAGGGTTGTCCTATAAAGGGTGAGCCATGCCCAATAGAGAATACCTCCTACAAGGGCTACTCCCCACCTAAGTGCACATGCAATGTTGATTTGTGCTCAAATAAGGTTATTCAACTCGCTTATAGTAAGTTTCGAAAGACCAGGTACTAATCAACTTAAATAACCCAATTGGTACATTAAGGTCTCGGCTTTACTACTAATCGCATTTTGTGGCTATTTTTGTAGACTTGCGAGCTAAATTAGGCCAAAATCTTCAAGGCAACTCAAACGGTAAGAATCCAAGTCGAACTCGGAACTGCATGTCAAAAGTCAGAAGGAAAATTGTGACGCCCCAAAACCGGGGGTCCGTTGACAACCCGTCAACCCTCGAAATACTAGTGAATGTCGAGTAACCCGACACCACTTACGAAAATCGGGCATAGTCTCCTTTTTACGGGGAGCTCTACCCAAGGTACAAAAACCTATCCTAATAATCAACAATGACCACACAGGGTCCAAATGCGAGTAAAATAATGGCCACTTGGGCCCCTACAACAATACTCACAAGTACATCCAACCAATTATCTCACATGGTTCAAGAGTTAATAAATTACTCTTATACAACATATATTAAAATTACAACATTCTAATACATGGGTACAACAACATCAAAGCCACAAGTCGGCTGATGAGTGCCCAAAACACTCATATTATACTCAAGGCCGCCTTTTCATTTTTACATTTATTTTATAGTAATTTACAGTTTTTGTGGCCGTGCTCCCCATTTGGTGTTTTGTTTGGTTGGCTGTGTACAATCGAAACAAAAGAGCAAAATTTGGAAGCATATTTTTGGAGCAATGGGGACCAAGGCAAGAAAGGAGCATCACGCCGCGACGCCCCTCACTGCCGCGCCACGCCCAACGCCACGACGCCGGGCCAACAAATGCAAGTCGTGGAACGTCAGCGACGCCTCAACGTCGCGACGCCTCAACGTCGCGACGCCTCAACGTCGCGACGCCTCAACGTCGCGACGCCTTAACGCCGCTGACGTCACCCGAGATCCGCCTCATCATTAAAGCAAAATAGTATTTTAAATCGGGATCTGGAGTGTGTACGAACAAAGGCACAAAATTACAGAGCAGAGTGACACAGACTTCGAGGAAGTGCCCGGGATTTGTACTGTTTCTCATTTTCGGATATTAGAATTATGTTTTTAACACTAAACACTTTGATCTTTTCACTCAGTATGTTCTAGATTTATTTCTAGGGTTATATTGAACTCCTCGCCATATGTTGATGGATTAAAGTTTGATCTTTTATATTATTCGCTTGTTTATCAATTTGTTATGACCAGTTTATTTCTCGTAGCGTTCAATTATATGATAAATGTCTGGCCAACATTAGCATAATCACACTAGAGATCCGAGACTGAGATGAGGCTTTCTGGTGGATTCGGTAGAACAATTTTCTCGCCTGATTCTGTGAAATAGAGATATTCGATCCTCAAGGTAGCACTCTGGGGTTAGAACGCTTAAGCATCTCTAATACCGAGTTGAGATAGAGATATACTCAAATCTATCACAGATAGGCGGATATACCTCGAGAGAGGATATCTCGTAAGTAAGATCACCTCGCCATTGACAAATTGTAAATACATTGAATAATAATATTTTTAAGAAATAATCCATTAAAAGTGACAGGGGGAGATATAACCATAGCCTTCAATACCAATAATTCATTAGAATCTAAACTCAAATTTAATTTTCATACATTCATCTTCTTTCCTAAAATCATCTCTTCGTATATTATCTAAAAGCTGAACCTTTCAGAGTCAATACACTCCGCCCTGGATCGATATCCGTATCTACGAGTACACGAGACTTGTATTAATGCACTCCCGTTTTCATATAGGCAGACATTTTACACAATCAATGCCAGCTTGTCAAGTTTTTGATGCTGTCGGCAATGTGTTTAGATTGATATAGAGAATTACAAATAGATATTACTCGAAATTTTCTTTACTTTTGTTTTGTCTTCTATCTTTTACAAGTGCTGGTAATTTGGTTTTGTTGGTTCGTGTGTATTGCAAAGATAGGTTTCAAAAGATTTACATGCTGCGACGACGAGATCAGTCAAACTAACACCTCGTTTGATCCCGAACTGTAAAGACTTCGCACACTCCGCGCGAGAACAAAAGAGAACCAAGAACAGATTAGAAATCCAATAGTCATGGAAAAACACCAAGAAACAAGATCTTATAACAACACTCAACTAATAGATAAACAATGTAATCATATGAAATCAGCACCAGTCATTATAAAAATGCATGATCTTCATGTTAATATGAGTTCTGCTAACAACAACCGCTATTAGGATGTTACCATCATCACCTATTTACAAACACTTAACGAAGTCAACACAAAGGATACATGTCAAAGATATCATTCGCTGGATTCACCTGAAGAGAACCTGGATGTACTTGATCAACTTCCTGTCATATATTTATCAATACAAATGGAGTTAACATAGTTTTGGCACTACGCTGTTCCTACCTTCACTGGGATATTTCAAATATTATTAACTCATCAAACACCAGATTCATTACCTAGTGAAATTTGACTATAAAAATTCCTGACCAAGTTCTTCCACTTTCAAAATCGCACTTGCAGATCAACAACGTCGAATAACAGAGGAGAACCCATGTATATACACGACGGATTTAACGCATCATCGCGAAATGTCCACCAACGACCGTTCAGATGACGTCCACGATCTCACACCGCCGAGAAACAAACCAGAACACTTATCGATGCCAACGATGAGGTTATCATTGAAGAAAACCACACCGCTCAGAATTTTTAGAATATTGCATCAACAATCGCGGTTCGATATACTACAACAGAATTACGCAGGCAAACATGAATATGTCTCAACGAATCCAGAATCGGGCGGTACAACGATCAACATGGGGTGATGTTAAGAACCAACGGGGATCCAAAATCCAACCAATGAGTTATGAATCCCGCGGTGGACCACACAACAACACGATCGCCCGGGTCAGCAGCAACCCATAGAGCGTCAAAGATGTCCGTTGAATCACAATCAATCACACAAATAGTTATTCATGTAATAAATACATCAATCGTGAATCGTCATGGCATAATAACCCAACTTAATAATGTAATCATGATGCTTACATGAATAATCAATAATATTTAACTAACCAGGCCGTAACCACCTTCCAGAAAGTTATCAGAACGCTCTGCATTGATGTTAACTTCACTCGCCTTTACGAATGAGATTAAACAACACGCGAGGCAACCACTGGAACAACCGTACAAAAACACACCGAAGTTCGAGGCACAAATGGGCCAAATGGCAAATTTACTGACAGAAAGACAACCGGGTTCTTTACCAAGCAATTCGGAGGTAAACCCAAGAAGAGATGGGAATGAGCATGTTAAAGCAGTCATGCTGAGAAGCGGGAAAAAATTGGAAATACAATATAACCCCGCCATGTAAACGCTTAGAGACCGAGAAGGTCAATGCTCCAGAGCAAAAAGATGATGCGATAAAAGAATAAATTCAGAGAAATACCATCAGAACTCCCATCAAGCAGTGCCAAGATACCGCCTCCTTACCCACGCCCCAAGAAGCATAAACTGATAAGCAATTCACGAAATTCATGATGTGTTCAAAAGCCGTATATCAATATCCCATTCACGACGCCTCAGAAAGGTGACGCCCAGCTATGTAAAAATTCACAAAGACATCTTATCCCATAGTAGACGAATAGTTGATTTCAACAGTGAACTTAATCGAGAATGCAAAGGCCATCCTTCGAGGAAGCTGCCACATAAGCTATGACCAAAGGGCTTTCACTATCCCGCAGACAATCGAAATGCTATTTTTGGAAAAGCACTATGTGATTTCAAGCAGATTAATCTTATGCCCTATCCATTTTCTGCCGCTTGGGATTAGAGCCCGCCCGACTACCAGCCACTCTTCACCTTGCGCATGCATCTTTGAAGCAACCGAGGGATAATAGAAGATGTCTTAGTAAAGGCTTCCATAAATTTATCTTTCCAAAGAGATTTCATTGTTTCGATAGCGGAGGAAGATAAAGAAATACCAATAATCTTGGGAAGACCATTTCTTGCAACTGGCAGGGCAATGATTGATGTACAGAGGGGCGAACTGAAACTGAGAGTACAAGAAGAGGAAGTAAAGTTCAACGTGTTTGAAGCAGTGAGACACCCAGCAGAAAGTGATACTTGCTTCATGGCCGAAATGGTTGAGGCTATAGTGTCTAGCCAAAGTGGTCTCACTGACCCTTTGGAGACTAGCCTAGTGGAGAATGAACCTGAGAACCTGAGCGAAGAGGCAGAAGAATATGTCAAATGGATGGACTCTTTCGGACACAATAGATGGAAATACTTCGAATCTCTGGGTGAAGGAGTTAAAACGCCGATCCCATCGATTGAGCAACCACCCAAAATGGAACAAAACCTCTACCTAGCCATTTGGAAGTATGCATACCTTGGGAGTGGGAATCTACCGCTGCAAGTGATCATTTCGGCATCTTTAATTTGTACTAGAGGAAGAGAAGTTATTAGGGTCCCTCAGAGATCTGAACATGCACTCTCGGATGGTCTACAGGCGATCTCGAGGGATTCGTCCTTCTATGTGCATGCATCGTATTTACTAGAGAGGGACATAGACCTTCGGTGGAAGCCGCGAGAGGAGGGTTAAATCCAGGGTGATGAAGGAGTCGTCGAGTAAAAGTGCTAAAATGGCTGAACATTGGGAATTCGATTTATCCCATTTGAGCGATGCATGGTAAGCCCGAGTTCAGGTAGTGCCGAAGAAGGGAGGAACAATTGTCATCAGGACTGAAAACAACATCTTCTTTTGCCCGTCTAGACGATTCTGCGGGTGGAAGTTTGTATTGATTATGTGAAGGCGAACAAGGCCCTTTCGAAAAGATCACTTTCCTTTGCTTAGTTTTTAGATCAAATGCTCGTCAGGCTAGCGGGTTATGAATATTATTGCTTTTTGGATGAATATTCGGTTACAGCCAAATTGCCATAGCTCTGAAGATCCGGGGAGAAGACAACATTCACTTGTCATATGGTACATTCGCATTCGGCGGATGCCACTGGGTAATGCAATACGCAGTATTTTTCGGCGATGTATGATGGCCATATTCTCCGACATGAGTGAAAAGACAGGTGAAATCTTCATGGGCGATTTCGGTAATGCGGAAATTCATTTGACAATTGTTTAAGAAACTTGAGAAGTACATCTTGGCAAGATGTGAAGAGACCCGACTTAGTACTCAGTAGGAAAAGTGCCCATTCCATGAGTACGAAGGGTATTGTCCTTGGACATCGGATCGACAAGAGGATAGAGGTAGATAGGCGAAGGTGGAAAAACAATCGAAAGTACCTCCACCTCGTCGGTAAAGGATTCGAAGTTTTCTAGGCCATCTTTGAGATTCTGAGCGGTTCATCAGATTTTCCTGATTGCAGAAACCCATTTGTCTAACGTCTTTAGTCAGGGATCCCATTTGAATTTGATTCGCAATGTTGCATGCATTCTCGGTGTTGAAGGATAAGTTGGTTTTGACTCCTATTGTTGTGGCACCCGGATTAGTCTTTTCCGTTTGAACTCATGTGTGGCGCGGCGACTTCGCGATTGGGCGATTAAGGCGAAGCAGAGAAAATCTTTCGGGTAATCTATTATGCTAGTAGAACCTTGAATGATGCTGGCTGAATTATGCCACTCTGAGGAGAAGAATTTGTTGGCCGTGTGTTTGCTTTTGATAAGTTAGGCCATATTTGATTGGCAACAAAGTCGTGGTGCACAGCGATCATTACTGCCATTAAGTAGCGATGACGAAAGATGCAAAACCTGATTAATTGATTTGGTCCTCTAGTTGCAAGAATTCGATGTGGAAATTAAAGACAAAGGCAACGAAACCTAGTGTGGATCATCTTTCCACATTGGGGAAGGGGCCGAGATGATATCTCTAGTGAATGGCGAATTTCAGACGAGAAACTTTTAGCTATTGAGGAAAGAGGCGGAGTTCCATGGTTCGCGGATTATGTAGATTATTTGTTAGCTAAAGTAGTCCCTCAGAATTCTTCTCGGCGAAAAAGGAGTTTTTCGCACACCTTAAACTACTATTAGGGAGGAGCGCCAATTCTTTGGATAACTAGCGACGATCGAGGTCATAAGGGGAGATGTGTGCCCGAAGATGAAATACAGGCATTCTAAACCATTGTCACACTCACCGTCAATGGTGGGTGCTGGTGACGGAGAAGCGACAACTAAGGTCTTGCAATCGGGTTTTCTTGGCCTTCCTTGTTTAAAGTGCTCATCAATTCGTTTCCACTTGTGACCAAATGTCAGATAGGGGAACATCTCTAGAAAGGAGACGAGCCACCCATGCATCCCCATTTTGGAGGTAGAATTGTTTGATTTATGGGGGATAGATTTCATGGGACCATTTCCTGCATCATACAGCAACTTGTACATCTTGTTGGCAGTAGACTATGTCTCGAAGTGGGTAGAAGCGATTCCTACACGCACCAATGATGCCAAGGTTGTGGCTCAATTCCTGCGCAGCAATATATTCTCACGTTTTGGAACTCCTCGAGCCTTGATCACAGATAATGGTACCCGTTGCAATAAGGTAATTATTAAGGCTTGCAAAAGTATAGAGTGCGTCATCATTGCATCTCTTGCATACCACCCCGCGGTCAAGCGGACAAGCGAGGAGGTATCAAATCGAGAAATCAAATACATTCTCGAAGACGAGTTCGCATCCGGAAAGTTGGTCTAAAAAGATGGGCGATGCACTGCGGGCATACCGTACAACATTAAAACTCCTTTGGGTATATCCTTTGTTCAGAATGGTATGGTAAAGCGTGTCATGTCTTCGGTGGAATTGGAGCATCGAGCCTGCTGGGCCCACTTTCGATAGTTAAACATGGATAGTACATTGTTTGTGGCTGTTGCTCAACTCAATGAAGCGGATGAATTCGAAATGAAGCTTATGGCAGCCCGCATTTATAAGGAAAAGACTAAAGCCTGGCACGACAAACATATCACCAGAAAGGAGTTCACGGTAGGACAACAAGTTCTTTTGTTCAATTCCCGCCTAAAGCTTTTCGGGGAAATTGGAAGTCGCGATGTCCGGCGAACCTTTCATAGTGACCGAAGGTCTTTTAAGCGCGGTGGGGCGAAGTTACACATCACGAAAGGCACATTTACGATCCACCATGGCGGGGTGAAGCGTATTATGGAGAGGCGAGTTCCTGCGGACAAGCAAAACATTCTTTTATTGGCGTGAGACATGATGTAGCGGATATCATATGAGTTCGGGTTCCGGCATATTACGCGACTCGGTCGTCGAGCTAACGACATTAAGCATAGCACTTCTTGGGAAGCTGACGAGTGTTTCTTAAACTTTTCCTTTTTCTTAGTTCCAATTTCTATTGTTTATTTTGACAATATAGGGTTCTAGCTTTCTTCATGTCGGTGTTTCTACTTGTTTATTTAATTTGAACCCGCGAATGCAGCTAGTGGGGAAGATTCGTTCAAGAGGTGCATTACAAGTCCATAAAGTCACAAGTACGAGTGAGGAAGGTTTTCCTGATCAAGAGATCATCAATGTGCACAAAGCTATTACTGATCCATAGCTTCTCTGTCACGTCGCGACGTGGACCTCCCACGTCGCGACATCAAATTGTATCCTCTCTGTCACGTCGCGACGTCAAATTGACCTCTCTCTGTCACGTCGCGACGTGGACCTCCGCGTCAGCGACGTCGAGTGCCTCTGCATCCGCGTCGCGGCGTGGATCCTAACGTCGCGACGTCACATTGCATCATCTCTGTCACGTCGCGACGTGGATTTCTCATGTCGCGACGTGGAATTTCATGACTCGCGTCACGTCGCGGCGTTCAGTGGAGCAATCGTGGCGTTGTTAATTTCACTCTCTGTCACGTCGCGACGTTGCCCCGCACGTCGCGACGTTGCCCTGTTTTAAGGCCAAGAACGGTTCATTTTTGCCCTTCACCTCGCACACTCCATTGCCTGAAACCCTAGCCATCTTGCTTGCCTACACTCACTAGCCCTACAGGAGCTCTATGTCCTGCCTTGGTGGGGTTTGTATCGCCTTCAAACCGCCCGTACATCGAGCTCTCCTCACACATTGGCTCCGGGTCCTTGTGGCATTTCCACCACATTGTGCTCGGGTCTAGCCTTAGGGCATTCTCAGTTGGTCTAGGGGTCTCTTAGATTCTATTTTAGGGTTTTGTTAGGTCTATTCTAGGGTTTGGAGTCATAGTTAGTTTTTTGTTTTTAGCACACTTAGTAGTTTCGGTTCGGTTAGTTGCACACTAGGTGTTTTTGCTTTTGTCTAAGTCAGTAGGTGCCCACATTGGTGCCACTACCAAGTGTCGTCTAGGTCAATATGTCTGGCAAGAGCGAAATTGCACCTTAAGAGTCATTGGCGGAGACCCGACTCCCACTTACTGATATCACGCGATTTGTGGTCGAGTCTGTCGGTTTAGCGACATTTGCAGCAGATCCTTAAATGAGAGAAGGGTTTCACCACCCGATGACTTCTCCATAAGACAATTGCGGCTAAGGGATGGCGTGCCTTATGCCTTCCCCCTCATCGGCGGCGATGAGTGTGGTCGCGCGAGTTCTCACGTAATCTCGCATCCCATGTCTTGAAGAAAGTCGAGTGCGGGCGTATTGGTCGACCGGTCACGGTCGATCAATAGTTAATCTGATCTAGAGCATGTCCCTTGGGCGTTCGACCGGCTCGCGAACTACGACTGCCCGGATTATCTTGTATTGACCAATGGTCGGAGGTGAGTGGAAAATCAATAGTGCGAGCCATGCGGTCAATTTTGAGCGAAGCGTTTGGCCTTCATTCCCAGTGCGGCACCGGCTTCATCCGTCGCGTCTCGATACGGCGACGAGCGTGTGTGAAGTGTTGCCCAGCGGGCGTGCTCAACTATGCCATTTACGAATTATGCCAGCCGATGTTAGGCGAGGTTATCGGGGATGCCATCCTCCATAGCCGGGATCACGAATGAACACAGGACCCTTCACGATCTTTGGCTTGTGCAAACAGAATTATATATGGGCGCCGACACTGCTTCACCCAATCAAGGCCATATCACGTGGCGGGACTGCGTGTCCCGCTAACTGAAGGGGCCTACGATTGAGTCGCAGGCCCTCGGCGGGCGAGCTTTTATGAGTGTCGGGCTCGTTAGTGGATCTGCAGGCGATCCTGAGGGAGACATTGGCGAGTCCTCGTCGGCCACCTTCACCACCACCCAGCGGCCACGGGCGACGGCTCCCTCGATCCTTCCCCGGACCTTGGGGACCCGGTGCTCCCTCCTTTGAGCGCTTTGGCGCGTGCAGGATGAGACCGGAGACGCCGCGTCCTCGTCCTGCGAGACTTGGGGCCCTCGTGCGAGATATGCGTGCAGTGCGGCCAACCGAGGCCACCGACTGCCGGCAGCGAGACCTTCTGAGACCCGGATCGCGCGACTCTGGCCTTCCACCATCCACCTCCACCACCACGGCCCATGATCACGGGGGAGTACCTTCCCTCACTGTTCTTGCGAGTGGGAGACCTTGGCTATTTATTTGGGGGTGTGTGTCGATGTTTTATTTTTGTTTAGTTACGTTTTTTGTTTTAGTGTTTTTATAGTGCTTTTGTTTTTATAGTGCTTTATTTTGTTCGGCATAGTTGTGTGTTTCTATTTAGTTTCATGTTTAGTTGACACAGTCATGTGTGGTTGTTTGCGTTTGTGTTAGGTCAATCTTACCATGTAATAATTGCGTGTTTTTGTGTGCCATGTTAAAATTGAGGATCCTTTTGGGTGGTGATTAACATGAATGTTCAAATGCATACAATGTTTTGATGCTGATAAATTAGGTTGAATAGATGGAAGGGTTAGTGAACCCAGTCACGAGTAGTCAAAGACACGGTTCTCAGGCCTATCCGCACTCACACACTAATGACCTTGAGCATGCATAGGCGCGAGACCAACCACTTGTAGTTCGATAACCTTGGGAGACTCGAACCATTTAAAGTGATAGGACACCCGATAAAAGAGGATTGCCATCGGGCCCCGAACAAAGAAAATACAAAAACAATAGAAAAAGTGAAAAGAAAGACAAATGACAAAAATAGGTATACCCTTAAGAATAAAGCGAGATCATCCAATCGAAATCCGGGCACACGATCTGAAGGGCTGTCAAAGCCTAATGCCACTGACAAGCGGCGGGAGTCATTGAGCTCCAGTGCATTTGTTGTGCTTCATGGGACGAAGGTGGATCATTCACGCAACCTAGGGCCTTCGAGTTTGGTTAGTGTTAGGAGTGGTTGGAGAATTTAATGCTGGTGCCCTTAACCAGGCGGGTGAGGGAGTCTGTGGATCCCAGCTCTGAGGGACACTCTGCTAAAACTTCTTGGCACTAGGTTTTCTTACATTTATTTTGAGTCGTAGGAGTTTCTAGGTATTTGGTCGTGAATAAATTGGGTGCGTTCTATCATTTTCTAGTTAGCTTCTTCCAAACCGTGAGAGTTGAGCTCAAGAGTTTGCTTGGGGGTGTCAGACTGAACATATGCGGTCATTCATTATAAGCACATAGGGGGCTTTGGGAAAGGCTATTGGTACCATGGGATTTGATGCACTGAGTCACTTCTCTTATATTTCAAGCGAGTTTCCGAAAGTCGAACAATTGTATGCATCCTGTGAACTCGACAAAGCAGGCCGGTGTGAGTCGGTCCAATTGATCCTCTACTTTTGAAGCATGTGCAACCACCGGTCTGTAGTGTTAGTTTTTAGTAGGTGGATGTGTTTGATGCAGAGTTCATTCTTGCTTGGGAATGACAAGAAACAAGATTTGAGGTGTGATGAGTGCCCCGAAACACTCATATTATACTCGCGTCGGTCTTTCATTTTACATTTATTTATAGTAATTTCATAGTTTTTGTGGCGGGCTCTGATTTGGTGTTTTGTTTGATTCTGGTACAATCCCGGCCCAGGCAGCTCTTGGGAAGCATATTTTTGGAGCGATGGGGACCAGAGGCAAGAAAGTGGATGTCCGTCGCGGCGTCCCACGTCTTAAGCGTCCCCTACGTCGCGGCGTCCCCCGCGTTGCGACGCCCAGCCGTCACGGCGTCGGGTCAGCAATCACGAGTCAACAAGTGGAAAAGCGTCCACACGCGGCGTCTCAGCGTCGCGGCGTTCTGGCGTCGCGACGTCGGCCCGAGATCGCCTCGTGGGTCAAAAGCAAAATAGAGACTCGAATCGGGGGATCGGGAGGTGTACGAACAAAGGCACAAAATTACGGGCGGTGGCCTGGACTTGAGGAAGTGCTGGGATTTATCTTTGTTTCTCATTTCGGATATTAGAATTATGTTTTAACACTAAACACTTTGATCTTTTCCTCGGTATGTTCTAGATTTATTTCTAGGGTTATATTGAACCACGTCATATGTTGATGGATTAAAGTTTGATCTTTTATATTATTCAGTTGTTTATCAATTTGTTACATCTGCTCTATTTCTGTAGTTCAATTATATGATAATGTGTGGCCAACATTAGCATAATCACACTAGAGATCCGAGATTCGAGATATGAGGTTTTCCAGGGATCTGGGTAGAACAACCTTCAGTTGATTCGGTAAATAGAGATATTCCGATCCTGAAGGTGGCACTTGGGGTTAGAACATTTAAGCATCTCGGAATACTGAGTTGAGATAGAGATATACTCAAATCTATTCACGAGATAGGCGGATATATAGAGGATATCTAGTAAGTAAGATCACCTCGCCATTGACAAATTGTAAATACATTGAATAATAATATTTTAAGAAATAATCCATTAAAGTAGCGGGGAGATATAACCCTAGCCTTCAATACCAATAATTCAATAGAATCTAAACTCAGTCGACTTTCATACATTCACCTTCTTTCCTAAAATCATCTCTTCAGATATTATCTAAAAAGCCGAACCTTTGTAGTCAATACACCTGTCCCTGTGGATCGATATCCGTACCACGAGTACACTATATTACTTGGGGCGACGCGTGCACTTGCGCACATAGGCGTACATTTTACACACCGTGTTTTCGGCCTGTCATCGGCTTTCTTCTCAAACGGCCTCTAATGAGTGTCGCCTTCCCGATCGCTCCCTGTACCTGAAATGGTGATCCCTCATTGAGGTGAGCAAAGCCGATGAGATAATTTCCTACATGGGTTACTCCCCACCTAAGTGCACATGCATGGAAAAACAAACGCATTCAAGCAATTACATGAACCTACTTGAATGTCTACATGACCGATCCCGGGTCCCGAGTCATCACCGACTCCCTCACACTTGCCTAAGCCACAAAAGGAGAAAACCATTTCCAAACAAAGCGGCTTGTTTTAACCGACAACCCCTCCGATATAAATAGCGACTAACCTCGATAATCTATTTTGTGGACAACCCTCCGATGTATATCAATCGGGGCCAAATCTCTACGATTGATATTTTATATGGACAACCCTCCGATGTTATAATGGACACACTCCGATAATTATTATTATTGGTTAACCCTCCGAAACAATTCTCTCAAGAAACCACCTCATGCACTCACTCCTATTGTTCTAGGGTGCCCCAGTGCATATGGAATGCATGATACCAATTCCAATACATTCATACTAATATATTCACATGCATATATATTAACATAATTAAATCACACAAACATGTTATGTAATTTCATAATCAAATTACACCAAAATTAGCTCACATGGGCTAATTAACAAACACAAGCAATTCATTTTGAATCACTCAACCAAACACATTTTCACACAAAATTATTTTGTGTCACTATTCACATACTATTCATGTTACTATTCATGTGAACAATAAAACCCTCGGGTTACTGTTCACGACCACTCAAAATAGGAATTCACTCGATTCAAAGCTTTTGAGACCGAGTCTATGGCTAAAACAAGCCTCAGAACATTCCTAACCATTTACATGGCTCTTAGCCAAAGATTAACACAAGTAGTGGAAAAAGATCTCACCGTGGAGTTCCGACTAAACTCCAAGATTTTGGTGCCCACACGTAGCTCTCGTCACAGATCAACTTCTGTTTCCTTCAAATTCTCGACAAAAATCTACTGGTCCGATTTTCAGAACTGAGAAAGAAGCAAAGAGAAGGAATAATAAAAAATTTATAACCTCCTCCGCACGCCTGCCTCCCATCCGTCTCCTCCCACCAGTTTGACTTTTATACTTTTTTTTTCTTTTATTATTATTATTATTTTTTCTTTCATATTGCTTTATTCGGATCTGTTTTTATCCCGAAACAATTTATTTCTTTTCTGTTCACTTTATTTTAAATGAACTTAACCTAAGTCGTTGACTTCCGAGATTTTCGTGAAAATCTCGCCCCGGTCACCGACGACCTATCACCCGAAAAACGTGAAATATTCGGGATTGTCCTTTGCACTGACGAACTTTTCTCTGGTCACTAGATTTCGCAAGACCTAATTTAACTACTTCATCAGTTATTATCCGGTATCTGTGGCACTTCCTGCTTTCAAACCTAAATTACTGTTTTACCATTTTTCAGAAAAATTGAATTTTTCTCGGGTTTTACAAAAATGGAGAAAAAAGGATAGAATTTGAAACATTGCATAAATTTTGCAGGGTTACGAAAATTTCACAACCTGTAGAATTTCATAGGTTGCGAAATTTCGCAGGTTGCGAATTTTCGCAACCCACTCCCTTGTCCAATTTGACCCACCTTGACCAGATTTTTGTGACTTTTTCCTAAACTACCCTCTATGTATTTGTGGTACTTCATACATTTTTTGTAATTTCCCTTGTTCTGAGCAATATATAAGCCTCTGCTAAGACCAGCATGTAACAACTTTGATGCACAAACTTCTTTGGCGCGAAAGCTTTCATTTTTCCCGCTTTTCTTCTTTTTCTCATTTTCCCCTTCGCTCGCCCGCCAAACACTCCTTGAGGATGACAACTCAAGGGATGGTTGGCTAAACCCTCATCCTCACAGGAGGCCTATCAGGCTAAAGTTTTAAGGTAACCATCGGTCTCTTGTTTCAACGCAAGCATTTATTGTCATTTTTGTTTTATCTTTCACTACAAAGCCTAAATCCTTTGATGTATCCTAATTGACCAGCATTTGAAATCTTTTTAGGTTCATGGATACTTATTGCTAGATCCACTGAGGCTCGCTTAGTTGCCATTTATTTGTCACTATATGGTAGGTCAAAGGATCAGTTTTACTGCATTGAAACGTTAATGACCAATAAATGTTGTATCTCAAGAGAAAAACTATTAGGGTTCAGTTTTTATAGCCAAACCAAGATCCGGTTCGGGAAATGACTATAGGTCATCCTCCTCAACGCGAGGAATAGGACCCGAGGACCTCTCAGTTGCCCTAAAACCTCCAACCCAGTGGCCCGAGGCTTCAAGGAGTTCTTTTACATTTTATTTCATTATATTTTCAGTTTGCAACCTACCAAACCTCACTGTTTTTACCAAACCTTAAAATCCAAATTGAAATTCACCATTTTGAGCCAACTGCAAGTCATTTTGTGCGAAGAAAACTCATCCCTGAGTTCTACCCTAGAGCCACTATACTGCAGTAGCTAGGCTATAGCAGTAGAAGGTTTAGGTTTATAAATTTTGTTGGTTCGGAAGCTACCTAGCTACACGTTTACATGTGAATCAAATGGCGTCGTTGCCGGGGATGGTGCCTTAGAGCAAGTGAGAAGCTGTTGAACTTGTGATCGCCATCACAAGTGTTGGTGAATTCTAATCCTTTGTTCTATTGATCTCCAGCGCTCACTCCGGGTCGACGGTTTTTTATATATACTGTCCATACATAGAATTTTCATTTTTATTTCTAGCTAACATTAACCTTTTTGGTAGCCCTGCTTTCTTTTTGGTTGTATGTCTGTGTTGCTTGCTTAGCAGCTTATGCACCATTGGGAAAGGAACACTACAGGTAGATTGGAAAGGGTCAGTGCTCCACTTCAACAGGGCTGTGAAGTGAGTTTACAGAGTGAGCAGATGGAACCTCCACCCGAGAAGCAACAAAGCCAACAAGGGGTACAGAGAAACCCCAATGCCTACAGGTCAATGAGGGACCATATACACCCACCAAGGGTGAGTGCACCCTCATGTATTATACCTCCTACTGAGGATGCGAAAATGCCTTATCTAAACAAGCCCCAACCTTCCATGGTATGGAAAATGAAAATCCATACACACACATCCGGGAGTTTGAGGAAGTTTGCACAACTTTCAAGGAGAGTGCAACTAATATGGAATTGCTAAAATTGAAAGCCTTCCCCTTAACCCTGAAAGACAAGGCCAAGATTTGGCTTAATTCTCTAAGGCCAAGGACTATCAGAAATTGGACAGAGAAGCAAGCTGAATTTCTGAAGAAATTTTTCAGCACACATAAAACCAACATTCTAAAGAGGCGGATTTATACCTTTGCAACCTATGACAATGAGAAGTTTTACCAATGCTGGGAGAGGTATTTGGAAACCATCAGTGCCTGTCCTCACCATGGTTTTGATACTTGGATGTTGGTCAACCATTTTTATGTTGGGATGTCCCCCGCTAAGAAGCAATTATTGGAGACCATGTGAGGGGACTTCCTAAGCAAGCAATCCAGATGAAGCCACAAGGGATTTCCCAATTATGTGGCTAAAACTTCCAAAGCATGGATGAGCCTAACCTCAGTGAGGCGCATGTGATGGTGCCTTACAAACAAATCAAAGGGGAGGCATGTACTCACTGACAGAGGATATGGAAATGAAGGCAAAGCTGTCCACCTTGACTAGAAGGTTGGAAGAATTGGAAGGGAGAAGATCATATGAGGTACAGGCAGTAGAAGAGGCGCCTGTACCCATCCAGCCTTGCTTCAACTGCCAATCTACTAACCACCAAAGTGAACACTGCCCTATGGTTCCTTCAGTGAGGGATATGATGACAGAGCATGCCAATGTCGTGGGCCAATACAAGCCACAACCCAATGCCCCATACGGTAATACATACAACCCTAATTGGAGGAACCGCCCTAATCTCTCTTAGAAGCCAAACCCGCCAGCTTATGTCCCCCTTGGTACACGACAACAAAGTGGTTCCCCGTCTCAGCCACAACCACCACCATCTTCATCCCCAGTTGAACAGGTTATCATGAATTTGAGCAAAGTGGTAGGCAACTTTGTGGAGGAATAGAAGGCAAAAGGAATGCCCGGCTAATCGTAGAATCGACACGCTGGAAAGCAATACTTATCAAAAGTTAGATAACCTGCGCTTTGAGATCTCTAAATAAGACAACCTCGCAGATTCAATCTCAAGGTTAACCAACCAGCCAGTAGGTGTGAGTGCGGGAAATTTATCTCGACATAACCCAACCCTAGGGAGTGGCGAAGTGAGCTCTTTCAGAGCCTCCAATCAGGATGGATGAAGTTAAAGCGATTATCACATCGAGAAGTGGTAAAGAGCTTAAACAACCGCACCCAAACCACCGTAATAGAAGGCCAGAGGCTGGGGCAGGTCGAACTAGATGAGGTGGGTGACCAAAGAAAATGCAAAGGGAGGAACAGCACACCCCCGCCTTTTCCACAAGCACTAAAAGCTAAGAAAAAGACCATCAACCAGGCTGAAATATTAGAAGTGCTAAGGCAAGTGAAAGTCAACATTCCCCTGCTTGACATGATTAAACAAGTCCCCATGTATGCCAAATTTTTGAAGGACCTGTGCACAGTGAAGAGAGGGTTGAATGTTGACAAAGGGCCTCTCCCGACCGAACAAGTCGCCATCATTCGTGACTCAAAGGAAATATAAAGATCCGGGTTGCCTACCATCTCAGTGAATATTGGAGGCACTTGTATAGAAAAGGCACTACTAGACTTGGGAGCCAGTGTCAACCTGTTGCCTTATTCAGTGTATAAGCAACTAGGTTTGGGTAAGCTAAAGCCAACTTCCATCACATTATCCCTTGTAGATAGATCCATAAAAATACCAAAGGGCACCGTGGAGGATGTTTTGATACAAGTGGACAAATTCTACTATCCTATAGACTTTGTGGTGCTTGATACAGAACCGGTTGCAGTGGGGGCTAACTATGTGCCCATCATCCTGGGAAGACCATTCTTAGCCACTTCTAATGCGACATAATTTAAAATGGAGTTATGCAACTCACATTTGGGAACATGACTTTGGAACTCAACATCTTCCACTTGAGTAAAAAGCATATGCAACCAGCAGAAGAGGGTCCGGAGGAAATTTGCATAATTGATACAATCCTGGAGGAACAAGCTGATCAGCAACAAAGGCAGGATGTGTTCACTGAGGAATTGTTTGACTGTCCTAAAGAGCAACAGGAAACCCAAGGCATGAATATTGTACAGAGGCACTGGAGAAAAAAGGAAGAAATTCTACATGTATGAATACCTAGGGGAGAAGCCAATGAGCCTCAAAAACTAGATCTCAAGCCCCTACCACTGGAATTACAGTATGCATACCTAGAAGAACATGAACAGTGCCCAGTTGTAATCTCCTCCTCGCTAAGTAACCAACAGAAAACAAACAACATCCTTAGGGAGAACAAGTTATCGCGGAAAATCATTGATTCATGGGTATTAGCCCAAAGAGGCTCGCACTCCATCACATCTACTGAGGAGGTTGAGGCAAAAACCAAGAAGGCGTACCACAAGAGGAGACTTAATCCACACATATAGGAAGTAGTACATGAAGAAGTCTTAAAGTTGCTATAAGCTGGTATTATTTACCCCATATCCGACAGCACTTGGGTGAGTCCAACCCAATTTGTGCCTAAGAAATCAGGGGTAACTACTATGTGTAATGAAAAGGGAGAGGAAATGCCCACCCGCCTTACTACAGGTTGGAGGGTGTGTATTGATTATAGAAGACTAAATGAGGTAACAAGGAAGGATCACTTCCCTCTACCCTTCATGGACCAAATTTTCTCGAAGGTTTTCCTACCACCCCTTCTATTGCTTCTCGGATGGCTATTCAAAGTTATTTTCAAATTGAAATCACAAAAGACCACAAGAAGACCACCTTCACCGCCCCATTTGACAACAAATGCTATTGGTGAGGATGCCCTTTGGCCCGTGTAATGCCCCGCCACATTCCGTTGCATGCCTGCAGATCTTCAACTATTCGGGTGGAGCGCATTATGGAGGTTTACATGGATGATGTTACAATTTATGGAGGGAGCTTTGAAGAATGCTTGATCAACTTAGAAACTGTCCTGCATAGGTGTATAGAGAAGAACTTGGTATTGAACTGGGAAAAATGTCATTTTATGGTCAACTAGGGAATTGTGCTGGGACATATTATTTCCAAGAAAGGAATTGAAGTTGACAAGGCGAAAATTGAGATGATTTCCAAACTGCCCTCTCCTACTAATGTGAAGACTGTGAGGCAATTCTTAGGCAAGCAGGCTTCTACAGGAGGTTCATCATGGACTTCTCAAAAATTGCCAAGCCCCTTTATAAGCTATTAGAGAAAGATGCCATATTTATGTGGGACGAAGACTACCAGAGGAGCTTTGAGGAGCTCAAGGCTTATTTGACCACTGCACCAATAGTGAGGGCCCATAAATGGAAGTTACCTTTCGAGGTAATGTGCGACGCAAGTGACCTCGCCATTGGAGCAATTCTCGGGCAGAGGGAAAGAGGAAAGCCCTATGTGGTCTACTACGCAAGCAAGACATTGAACGAGACACGTGAGGGACCACACCACCACGTAGAAGGAGCCGCCGGGCACTGTCTATGCTTTGGACAAGTTCCGAGCCTATTTGGTTGGGTCGGACATAATCATATTCACAGATCACTCAGATTTGAAGTACCTGCTCACCAAATAGAATGCCAAGGCAAGACTTATTAGATGGGTTCTTCTTCTGCAAGAGTTCAACCTGTAGATTAGGGATAAAAAGGGTGTAGAGAATGTTGTTGCAAATCATCTCTCGAGACTAACAATAGCACACAACACTCACAACCCCCCAATCAATGATGAGTTTCCTGAGAAGTCCCTGCTCCTAGTTGAGAACACACCCTGGTATGCCCACATTGCCAATTACTTGGCAACAAGAGAGTTACCAGCAAATTGGAAGGCATAAGACAAGAAGTTTTTCTTTGCAAAAATTCACTCCTATTATTGGGAAGATCCCTTCTTGTACAAATACTGTGCTGATCAGATAATTAGAAGGTGTGTGCCTGAAGAAGAATAGCTAGGGATACTCAGCCACTGCCACGAGAATGCATGTGGAGGCCATTTTGCTTCCCATAAAACTGCCATGAAGTACTACAATCTGGGTTCTATTGGCCTTCCCTTTTCAAGGATGCCCATACCATGTGTAGAGAATGCGACAAATGCCAACGATTGGGGAAAATCTCTCGTCGTCACATGATGCCTTTGAACCCGATTTCGTAGTTAATTCATTCTGCTGCCTGGGGGCATCGACTTCATGGGGCCATTCCCTTCCTCCTTTGGATATATTTACATTTTGGTGGGAGTCGACTATGTGTCAAAATGGGTTGAAGCAGTGCCTTGCATAGCAACAAACCACAGGGTGGTGTTGAAATTCCTGAAAAAGAACATCTTCTCCAGATTTGGGGTCCCCAAAGCCATAATCAGTGATGGAGGGTCGCATTTATGTAACAAACCTTTTGAAAACCTCCTAACTAAATATGGTGTCAAGCATAAAGTGGTCACCCTGTACCATCCTCAGACCAGTGGTCAAGTTGAGCTAGCCAACATGGAAATCAAGACAATACTGATGAAAGTGGTGAACTCTAACCGAAAAGACTGGTCTCTAAAGTCGTTGATTCCTTGTGGGCATACAGAACAACATACAAAACCATCCTTGGCATGTCCCCTTATCGCCTAGTTTATGGCAAGGCATGTCACCTGCATGTGGAAATTGAGTATAAGGCATGGTGGGCAGTGAAGAAACTGAACCTGGATATGGGAAGAGCTGGCCTTAAAAGGCTCCTTGATATCAATGAACTAGAAGAGCTGAGGAATGATGCCTACTCCAACTCAAAAATTGCAAAAGATAAGTTAAAGAAGTGGCATGATCAGCTAATAACCCGTAAAAATTTCAAACAAGGAGACCAAGTGCTTCTTTATGACTCCAAGCTCCACCTTTTTCCAAGCAAGCTCAAGTCAAGATGGACTAGGTCATTCACCATCCATCAGGTCTATCTCAATGGATCAGTAGACATACTCAATTCCAAGGACAACAGGGTGTTTAAGGTCAATGGGCAAAGGCTAAAACCCAATGCAAGCATAAACACACAGCGCATAAGGAGGAGATTCTCCTGACTCTCCATGAATCCAAAAGCTACTTGAGCGGGAGTGGGATTTTATAAAGAACTTTGAATTCACTCCACTTTATTTAATTTTGATCAAGCTCCATTTTTAAGTTTTTTTTTGTGATTTTTCTTAATTTCCCTAATTTTAGCTTTTCTTTCCTTGTAATTTTTCTCACTTTCATTTATGTATTCTTATAATTTTTGGTGTTCTCTGTTTTGCAGGAATAGAAGAAGGCAATAGTTTTTGGAGTAGTGTAGAATTTTCCAGATGTGCGATCTTCGTGTGGCGAAATTCGCATGGTTATAAATTACAAACAATTTCAAGACGACAAAATTCCCTGCGCTATTCATCTTCTTCTACCTTTTCCTCCATGCAACCTTTCATTTTCTGCACCCCATTAATTTTTCCAGATTTTTTGAGCCCTAACCACTAACCACTCATTTATGGATATTAAATGGGTTTAACCTTTCACCTTCCCTAACCCTCCTATTTAAACCCCCAAAAATCCCCCCCCCCCCATTGTTGCCGCCGCCACTATTGCACTCCTCTATCGCGCCGCCCTCAAGCATCGTCCAGGTAGTCCTTCAGGTCCCGCCGAGGCCGTCACGCATCCCATGCCCCGGGCTGTTGCCGCCTCCCGCCCCACGCAGTACTCACACCGTGTCAAGCCCCGCCCCTCCCTCTCCCACATCCCAAGCCAACTCGGGAGGGCCTTACTCTTCCAAAAAGGGTTTCCTGACTCTCGGCCCTGAGAGTCCTCCACCTGTGCTCAAGATCGCCACACCACCTACCTGCCTTGCCGAGATCTCCTCGTGATCCGTCCCCGCTTCGATCATCAGGCGACCCTACTTCCATTGTTATCCTATTGCCGACAATCCGGGACGGCAAGACTACGCACCTACACAATGAGGTTTATTATGACCTTCCCATTTCACAGAGATACGTATTTCGTGAGATTCGGATACGCATTTAGTGTAGAGGCAATTCCTCGAGCCATTTATGATCCCACGTCAGTTTTTCTACCCTCGGGTGGTCATAGAGTTCTACCACACGATGACCTCCAGGCGAGGGCCAAATCCGACAACCATTCATTTCTCTATTGATGGCCGGCCAGGGATACTTCGGGCCACAGATATAGCAGCCGTGTTCAATCTGCCGGTGGTCCTCGCCAACTCGACAGATTATAGGCAGTGGCCCTATCCCTATACCAGGGAGATGGTTCTTCTACTATCCCGGACACGACAGCTGGGCCTATTTTGTTCAGGAGGCATTTTCCTCCTAGTATGCTTCTCATAGACCACATACTGCGATCTAATATTTTTCCGCTCCAGCACATAGTATAGAGGAAAGGAGCCATTATGGAGGCTCTATACCGTATTTCAGAGGGTTTATGGTTCAGCCCGGCCGAGCTCATCATGACATCCTTGTTCCACTTCGAGGACAAGGTTCATCGCAAGAACTTGACCAAAGCTGAGTCCACTCCCCTCTTATTCCAGAGAGTTTTATGCCAGGTATTAGAGCACATCGACTTTCCTGCTGAGCCCAGGATAAAGTGCCGTCGAGATTGCAAGGCCGTCCCATAGCTTAACCGCCGCGCACTAGGCCCCGTGCTTTTCACCTCCCACCTCCGGAGCAAACAGGACTGGGCCAAAGAATCGGACCTTCCCGCTGCAGGAGCGCCCACCTCCAAAGAATTCATACTGTGGAGCCTCAGGTTCCAGCATCCTTAGTTCCAGCTCCATCTTCCACTACTCCATTACCTACCTGGGCTCTGCATCCTCTATACTCCGCAGCCCCTCGACCCCCGGGCATCACAGCCACAGATGTCGGGGCTGACCAGCACCACAACAAATAGCCACCAAGCAGCGATATTTCTACATCCACTGGGATTTCCTGGTCCTCATGGATGCAATCCGTGACATTCTAGCCACGTCTCAGACATTTATGACGCCTATGCAACCGTAGCCAGAGGATGACTACACTCGAGGTCGCGCGGCAGTTTAGAATCAGCCATCCTCATGCCGACCAGAACACCGCCCACTCGCGGTTTCCATCAAGACTGCCAGGTTCTTCGCCTCCCCGCAGAGCGCACCCACCGTCACCCATCCCCTACAAATTTCGACTTGCTAGCAGCAACAGCAATATCAGCCACTCCCCCAGCTACACCATCAACAATTTCACCAAGCCAGATGAGGATGACTACCACCGCCGCACATTGAGGAGTGTAGCACTCTTCCTCTAGCTTTCAATCCGAGCCCCATTAAGTGACAATGTGACATTTGGTTAGCGCTAGCAAAGGAAGTGACTTTACACTGATTTATCGCTATTTTGAGCAAAGCCCATTTTCAGACGCTAGCGGGCTTACTCTTTGTTTCGTTTGTGAAGCTGTTTGTTTGTTTTTATAAAGTTGAAAACATAGTGATATATATTCTTATACATACCATACAGCTCAGTTTTTTTTCTCAATTCAAAACCCATTTTTTATGGTCTTGCCTGACCTGCAAGTTGGAAAATTGAAACATTGCCAAATTCTATTGATGTTAGATTAGTTCCATACATGGGCAAGTAGGTGATCAGTTGAAATCTCATGGTTTTCACTCTTCTTCTTCCACCTTTAGCTAACCAATATTGTGCACATCGTGTTTCTTAATAAGTTGAAAATCGCTTTCAAACCTCTTAAACTTTGCAAAACCTACCCTAGTTTCGTTGACTACCTTTAATAGGTTAAGGAACCCCATGAAAAGAAGGTCAATGTGTCTTCCAAAATAAAAAGAAGAAAAAAAAACAAAAAAATAAAAAACAAAAAAATAAAAAAGCAAAAAAAAAAAAAAAAGAAGAAATTCAGAACGTCATTTTGAAACCCGAGCACGTTCCGAGGGGTATATGGCGAAAGTCTTTAAAGCCTGGTTCCCTAAGCCAACTGGTTGGGAGTCACCGACTTTGTGCTCGCTATAGGGGTGGATGGGTGAGGTTTAGCAAGTTGTAGGTGCTAGAGTCTCGAAATCATTCGAAGTCCGGGGTGAAACCTAAAGAGTTAGTGGTCAAAAGATCCTTATGACTTGGTGCCCTATTCCTTAATTAGTTGAGAGTCATCGGTAGATCCCCGTTACATGGACTTTGGTGAGGTCGATTCCTCAGCATTGCACCCCTACAACACAAAAAGAGCTATGAATAAGAGGTCCCGATCTATTTAGTTGGCTTCAGGTCCTGCGGAAGCGTAGTCAATAAAGTGAGAGAGGCCATGTGCTTCATTGTTGAAAACTGATCATATAAACACTTAGATCTTTGTGGAAGTTTCAGGTTGATTCTCGTAAGTTGGATACTCTTCCGAACATGATTCTGTATGGCATTCATTCTCTCAAGATAGTTATTGGCCAGGGTGTTGGTGTTTCATACTGAGGGTTAGGCATTACTCATTTACACTCTTTTTGAAATGCCACTTTTTATGATCATAATTTGTCTGCTCTCTCTTTCTTTCTGTCATTACTAAGGGACTAGCAATGTGTCGATTGGGGGGAGTGATTAGTGCTCAAATAGTGCTATTTTGAACCCTGTTTATAATAGGTTTTGAGCACTTTTTGTGTACTAATCAACTTAAATAACCCAATTGGTACATTAAAGTCCCGAATTTACTACTAATCGCATTTTGTGGCTATTTTTGTATACTTGCGAGCTAAATTAGGCCAAAATCTTCAAGGCAACTCAAACGTGAAGAATCCAGTTTAACTCTAACTCCAGATGTCAAAAGTCGATGAAATGGAGTTAAAAGGGTAGAATTTGGAACATCACAGTAAATTCGTTAGTTGGGTGAATTTCCAACCCGCTTCCCGTGTCCAATTTGACCTACCTTGACCAACTTTTTGTGACTTGTTCCTAAACTACCCTCTATGTATTTGTGGTACTTCATACATTTTTGTAATTTCCCTTGTTCTGAGCAGTATACATTTTTGTAATGTCCGTGGCCACATAATCATCCGTGAAACATGCTAATTCGGTGAACTTGGCCACGTATTTGAGCATCGTCATCGTTCCTTGTTTCAACTCTAGGAACTCCCTAGCTTTTGCATGTTGTGCAAATGCAAGGAAATATTTTCCCATGAAGAGCTCACGGAGCTCTTCCCATGTCATTGCCTCTAATTTCCTTGAGGCTTTGACTCAATCCCACCACACTTGGGATTCATCCTTTGACTAGAATGTAGCTATCCTTATTCTCTTGGCATCGGAGGTGATCTCCATAGCCTCCAAAATCTTGCCAACTTGTCGGAACCAATGATCAGCTTCCATCAATTCCCCTCCTCCCTTGAAGGTTAGAGGATGATGTGCCTTAAACCTCTTGAGGTTAATGAACTCCCCCGCCCACATTTTCACTACTCATGCAATGGTGGGACCCACAACACTCATCATGGCAATGGTAGCAACAGAAAGATCATTAATAGCCTTCTTAAGAAGGCTTGTTGGTCAAAGGCCGGTGGTGGCTGATTGTTGTCCCATCCACCACCCCTACGTCCTCTTCCTCGACTTGCCATCTAAACATGTCAAATAGAAAATTAAGATTTATTTTCTTGTCCAACTAATAGTGCATGTGCCAACTACTGATAAACCTCAACATCCCGAACTATCCTGTATCTATCTTTTCGAACCCTATGCTATTATGGTTTTCAAACCTAGCTGCTCCTCATTTCCTATATACAATTTACCATGTATATAATTCACACAACATACAACACCAAATCATGTAGCACATTTAGGCACAAAACATGAAATGTACACAATGAATGCAATAGTCTAAACTCATGCCCATCAAACCCCAAGTAATCACATACCTATTTTCTGATGTACAAACTGTGACACCAGAACTCAATGAGTCTAATGATCTAAGCCCATATCCTTCAGTCCGTAAGAATTCGATCACGACCCTCTTACCATTATTACATACCCGACTATATTGGCAATAGTTCAAAAGAATTTAATTACAATTCTTTTATACAAAAATACATGCTAGAACTAGTTTGTCCCTAGAACTTTTTACAAAAAGATTTATCAAGGCCACATGTCGGCCTTCTTTGCACTCACGGCCTCGTCTGAGCGCCGTCCATCGGTGTAAACCTTGCACCTAAAAGGGTTGTCCCATAAAGGGTGAGCCATGCCCAATAGAGAATACCTCCTACAAGGGCTACTCCCCACCTAAGTGCACATGCAATGTTGATTAGTGCTCAAATGGTGCTATTTTTGAACCCCTGCTATAGTGGTTTTGGAGCACTTTTTCAGACTAACCTTAAATAACCCAATTGGTACATTAAGGTCCCGGCTTTACTACTAATCGCATTTTGTGGCTATTTTTGTAGACTTGCAAGCTAAATTAGGCCAAAATCTTCAAGGCAACTCAAACGCAAAGAATCCAAGACGAACTCGAAACTGCATGTCAAAAGTCAGAAGGAAAATGGAGCAAAAAGGATAGAATTTGGAACACTGTAGAAATTTGGTCATGGTACCTTATCTGACAATTTCGTGAGGCTGCGAATTTTAACCTACTCCCTCGTGTCCAATTTGACCCACCTTGACCAACTTTTTGTGACTTTTTCCTAAACCACCTTCTATGTATTTGTGGTACTTCATACATTTTTGTAATTTCCCTCGTTTCTAAGCAAAGATATAAGCCTCATCAAGACTGTACGTAACAACTTTGATGCAATAAACTTTCGCGCGAAGCTTTCATTTTTCCCGCTTCTTTTTCTCTCATTTTCTCCCCTTTCCTTCAATTCTCTCACTGCCAACACCTCGAGGATGACAATCAAGGGATGGTTGGCTAAACCCTCATTCTTGAAGATGAGGGCTTACAAAGCAAAGTTTTAAGGTAAACCATCAGTCCTCTCGTTTCAACGCAAGCATTTACTGGTTTATTTTTGTTTCTATCTTCACTACGTTTAAATCCTTTTGATGTATCCTAATTATTCGCACATGGAAATCTTTTAGGTTCAAAGTGGATACTATTGCTAGATCCACTGAGGCTCGCTTTAGTTTCCATTTATTTTTGTCGTCGTAAGGTGTGTCAAAGGATCGCTTTTACAACATTGGAAACGTTAATGAACAAATGTTGTATCTCAAGAGAAAAACTATTAAGGTTCGCTTTTATATTAAACCAAGATCCGGGGCTCAGAAATGACTATAGGTCATCCTTCCCAACATGAGGAATAGGACCCGAGGACTTCAATTGCCCTAGAACCTCCAACCCAGTGGCCCGAGGCTTCAAGGAGTTCTTTTACATTTTGTTTCATTATATTTTCAGTTTGCAACCTACCAAACCTCACTGTTTTTACCAAACCTTAAAATCCAAATTGAAATTCACCATTTTGAGCCAAATCGCAAAGCCACATTTTGTGCAAAGACAACCCATCCTGAGTTCCACCCTAGAGCCCACTATATGCTACTGCAAAGAGGCTAGGCTATAGCAAGAAGGTGTAGGTTTATAAATTTTTTGTTGGTCTCTGGTTACCTAGCTACATCGCTTACGTAGCGTAATCAAATGTTCACTCAACATTTCACATTCACATTCCAACAACAACATTCTAATTCTATATTCAATCCTACATGCAATGCCATGAAATGAGAAGAGTCTCAATCATGTACCATGCGCCCTTGTCCTCACCGACTCCCTCACACAATGCTTAAGCCCATGTGTGATAAACCGTCGTTCTGGATGATATCCAATGATCATTTTCAAAACAAATTTCATTTGTTGATGATACATTACAATGATAATTTTATATTCAAAACCATGCACCTTTTTGTGGGTGATTACTACCCAAATAGTGTTGTTTCATACCCTTGACACTACAGGTTTTGAGCACTTTTTGCGTAGTAATTAGCCTAATTACCCTGGTTGGCATCTTAGGGACCTAGCTATGCTATTGATCATATTTTATAGCGAATTTTGTAGTTTTCATAGTCCAGTTATGCCAAGCTTGGAGAGTCGACTAAATCATGGAGAATTCAAGCTCAAATCGGGAGTCACGCATAAAAATTGAAGAAGTGAAGCAAAGGCGTAAAAGGAAGCAACCGTGGTATTCTCGCACGCACTCGCGAAATTAGTCATATTGACTTTTTCTTTGTACTTTTTCTGATCTTTCCAAATTTGTCCCTTTGTAATAGTGATATTATGTTGATATTTTGGTAATTTGTTTTAACAGTATGGCATATATGCTAGAGACAAGACTTTGTAATGATCATTCATTAAAAATTGGAACTAAGCTTCCGGGGGAAGCCTCGTCATTTTTCTATCTGTGTTTTCTTTCATTTTCTTTCACTTTCTCATTGGCCAAACACTCTCTAAGGATGACAACTCAGAGGATGAGTGGCTAGAACCCCTACTTCCTTGAAGGAGAAGGCCACTGGGTAAGGGATCTAGAGGTAAACTAAGGGGGTTCCATGTTTTTCACGAAGGTATTCACTGTCATTACCGTTCTCCCTTTCTAACTTTAGGTTTTGATCCTTTCGAGTCACCATGAATTTTTATTATTTGGTAAGCTTTTTGGTCTCATTGGATGCTTAATGTTAGATCCAGTGATGTTCATTAGTTATCATCTATGAGCCATTGAAAGGTGAGTCAAGGAGACTTTGTTTTAACGACTGAGTGCATTAATGGCCAGTGAATGCCATTTTCAAAGATATTTAATGAGGGGTAGTTTTTTTTTATAGCTAAATGAAGATCCGATTTGGGAGATAACTATAGGTCATCCTCCTCAATGTGAGGAAAAGACCCCGTGAAACCCTCAGTTGCCCTAGGAACCTAAGCCCAACAACCTAAAACTTCAAGGATTTCTATTTTACATTGAACTTATTTTACTTTTAGTTTCAACACAAAACTCCTCACTTTTTATGAAAACCCCAAATCCAAAATGAACTCACCAGTTTAAACCTCGATGTAAGTCATTTACATGAAGAAAACCGATCCCTGTGGATGATCCTAGAACCACTATGCTATAGTAGCTATGCTACGCCAGTACGAGGTGTTAGGTTATAAATATTGTTGATTCAGAATACCCTACGGGCTATACATAAGCACGAGCGAATCAAATGGCGTCATTGTCGGGGATGGTGCCTTAGTGCAAATGACAACCTGCTGAACACTTGTGATCTTCATCACAAGTTCCAGTGAATTTCTTTTCTATTTTCATTCTATCTAGCATTTCACTGCTAGGTCACTTGATATTCATTATACTGTTTATACTTTTATTTTCTCTTAGCTAACACTAACCCTTGTTGGTAGAGTTTTCTTTGTTTCTTATTGGTGTTGTCCTGTTTTTCATGTAGGAGTTTATGTTCCAGTGGTTTAGGAATTCAAAAGGCAGATTGGTTAGAATCAGTGTCCCACAGGAATCACAGGGATCACGGGGAACAAACTCTAGAGTGATCCTAAATTTTGAGCCAATGGAACCCCCACATGAAAAGCAGTAGAGTCAACAGGGAGTGGAGAGGAACCTCAATGCATTCAGGTCCATGGATGAGTGCACCCTCTTGCATTGTGCTTCCAACTGAGGAAATGATTGTTAGACCTTACCTGGTGCCACTCCTTCCCACTTTCCATGGTATGGAGAGTGAGAACCCCTATACTCATATAAGGGAATTTGAGGAGGTTTGCAACACCTTCAAGGAGGGTACTACCACTTTGGACTTAATGAGGCTTAAGCTTTTTCCTTTCACACTGAAGGATAAGCCAAGATTTGGCTCAACTCCCTAAAGCCAAGAACCATCCAGAATCGGGGACTAACATGTGCCGAGTTCCTCAAGAAATTCTTCCACCATAAAACAAACAATTTTGAAGAGGCGTGATTTCCACCTTCTCAACTAATGAGAACGAAAAATTCTATGAAGGTCAGAAAGGTATACGAGTTAATTTCGATGCCTCTGGTCCCTCACCACGGGTTTGACACTTGACAGCTAGTTAGCCATTTTTATGATGGGATTTCTCCATGAAGCAATTGTCGATACACGTGGAGGAGACTTAAGCAAGAATCCGAGAGGAAGCTTTGATTTTCTCTGGGTATGTAGTCGAAACGCCAAAGGGTTGGGATATTTCCACCTGCTGAAATTGAAAGAATGAAGCCTCAAACCAAAGACAAAGTGGTGCATGTATTCCCTTCCGAAGGACTTAGACATCATACAAACTTTCAACCTAGCTAAGGTTGGAAGAACTAGAATGAGAAACCACCATCAAAAAGTGCGATCAGACTTCTATGCCAAACAAGCCATGTTTCATATGTCGGCCATCGAACATTCGGGAGAGTACGCCCAACTGCTCCAAAGAATGAGGGAGATGCTAGTGGAACAAGCCAATGTTGTTGGTCAATTCAAATCGTCAACCAAGGCACCATATGGCAACACCTACAATCCTAGTTGGAGAAATCACCCAAATCTCTCTTGGAAACCAAAGCCTCCACAGTATGCACCCCCTGTTGCATAGCCACAGTATGGTTCTTCATCTTAGGCACAACCACCACAATCAACATCTCCAGTTGAGCAAGCAATACTGAACTTGAGCAAAGTGGTAGGTAATTTTGTAGAGGAGCATAAAGCAGTGAATGTCCAAGCAAATAAGAGAATTGATACCATGGAGAGCACTTTAAACAAGAGGTTAGATGGGTTCCAGGGCAAAAAACCTGCACACGCATAAAAACACTAGAACGATCAAAAGCACATATTCTACACAAATGAGAGCAAAACATGAGCTGGGGGGGGCTTAAAAACCCATACAAAGGTCGCACTTTTATGTATCCAACAACATGCATCCAGTTGAAAAGGATCCAAAAGAGGTTTGCTTGATTGACACCATTCTGGATGAACAGTCTCAACTGTAGCAACTGTTGGAAGATTTGATTAAGAAACCAGAAGAAATTTCTAAAGAGCTATAGGAAGCCTCAAATTTATGTGTCGTTAATGGGCCTTGGAGAAGAAAAGAAGAAATCCTTCCCCTGTTGATTGGGGAGGACAGTGAAAAAGAGGGAAGCATAAAGCACCAAAAACTTGACCTCAAGCCTCTCCCTGTAGAATTAAAATATGCATATTTGGAAGAGGGAGAGCAGTGTCCAGTTGTGATTTCTGATTGCTTAATGCCTCACAGGAGAGCAATCTTCTGGACATCCTTAGAAAGTATAAGCAGGCCATTGGATGGAAAATTTATGATCTAAAGGGGATTAGTCCTTTGGTTTGCACTCATCACATCTATATGGAGGAGGAATCCAAACCAGTGAGACAACCACAAAGGCGACTGAATCCACATATGCAAGAGGTAGTGCGCATAGAAGTTCTCGAATTGCTACAGGCCAGCATTATTTATCCTATTTCTGATAGTCCCTAGGTGAGTCCAACTCAGGTGGTGCCAAAACAATCAGGGGTGACCACTGTGTAGAATAAAAGAGGAGAGGATGTGCCTACCCGCCTTACCACGAGTTGGAGGGTATGCATAGACTATAGGAGACTAAATGAAGTGACAAGAAAGGACCATTACCCTTCATCGATCAACTTATTGAGAGAATTTTCGAGCACCCATTCTATTGCTTCTTGGATGGGTATTCCAGATATTTGCAGATAGAGATTGCGACGGAGGATCAGGAGAAGACCACCTTCACTTGTCCATTTAGAACTTATGCTTACAGTAGGATGCCTTTTGGCCTCTGTAATGCCCCTACAACATTCCAAAGATGTATGCTTAGCATTTTTAGTGATATGGTGGAACGCATTATGGAAGTGTATATGGATGATATCACCATATATGGGGACTTTTTTGAGGAGGTTGGGCCAACCTCAAAACCGTGCCGCAAAGTCGCATTGGAAAGAACTCGTGCTTAATCGGGAGAAATGTCATTTGGCGGTGAATCGTGGAATTGCCCTCGGGGGGCATGTTATCTCAAACAAGGGAATTTGAGGCTGATAAGGCAAAGGTTGAGTTTATCTCCAAACTACCATCCCCACAAATGTCAAACAAAGAAGACGCTCGCCATGTCAGTTTCTACAGGAGGTTCATCAAAGATTTTTCGAAAATTGCAAAACCCCTTTATAAGCTGCTGGAAAAGGATACTAAGTTTGCATGGGATAAAACTTGTCAAAAGAGCTTCGAAGAGCTCAAATCCCACCTGACCACTACACCTATAGTGAGAGCTCCTAACTGGCAGCAACCTTTTGAAGTCATGTGTGATGCTAATGATCTTGTTATCGAGGCAATCCTTAGGCAAAGAGAAGATGGAAAGCCTTATGTGTTTTATTATGCCAACAAAACTCTGAATGAAGCTTAGAGAAACTACACTACCACAGAGAAGGAACTGCTAGTGGTGGTCTATGCCTTAGACAAATTCCGAGCATACTTGGTAAGGTCAGACATTGTTATCTTCACTGACCACTCTGCTTTGAAGTATCTCCTAAACAAGCAAGATGCTAAGGCAAGGCTTATCATTTGGGATCTCCTACTCTAGGAATTTAATCTTTAGATCAAAGATAAGAAGGGGTAGAGAATGAAGTAGCGGATCACCTCTCCAGACTAACCATAGCCCACAACACACACAATCCTCCAATCAATAATGAATTCCCTGAGGAATCACTGCTGCTTGTAGAAAGTGCTCCCTAGTATGCTATTGCTAATTTTTTAGTAACAGGGGAGGTCCCAGCTGAATGGAAGGCACAGGATAAGAAATACTTCTTCGCCAAGATTCATTCCTATTATTGGGAGGAGCCATTTTTGTTCAAGTATTGTGTGGACCAGATCATTCGAAGGTGTGTGCCTGAAGAAGAACAACTGGGATTCTCTGCGCCACTCGCATGAAACGCCTGTGGAGGTCACTTGTTTCACAAAAAGACAGCTATGGAACGTGCCCCAACTGGTTCTACTAGCCTTCCTTTTAAGGATGCTCACAAATGTGTCGGTTATGATCGATGCCAAAGACTAGGAAGCTTTCCGTCGTCATATGATGCCCTTAAACCCAATCTTAGTAGTTGACTTATTTTATGTTTGGGGCATTGATTTCATGGGACCATTCCCTAAGTATTTCGGATATTTGTACATCTTGGTGGGGGTTTATTACGTGTCCAAATGGGTTGAGGCAATCCCTTACAAAGCAAACGATCACAGGGTGGTATTGAAGTTTTTGAAAGAGAATATCTTCTCTAGGTTTAGGGTGCCTAAGGCCATAATTAGTGATGTGGGTTCACATTTTTGCAACAAACCCTTTGAAACCCTCCTAGTTAAATATGGAGTGAAACATAAAGTGGCCACCCCTTACCATCCTCAAACCAATGGACAAGTTGAGCTTGCCAACAGGGAAATCAAGACTATCCTGATGAAGGTAGGGAATTCCAATAGGAAAGACTAGTCCCTCAAGCTGTTGGATTATGGGCATACCGGACAACCTTCAAGACAATTCTGGGGATGTCCTCATATTGTCTGGTGTATGGTAAAGCATGCCACCTCCCAGTGGAAATAGAATACAAGGCATGGTGAGCGATCAAGAGCCAACCTCAAGAGGTTCCTTGACCTCAATGAGTTAGAGGAATTGCGAAATGTTGCCTACCTAAATTCCAAAATTGCAAAAGAAAGATCGAAAAAATGGCATGACCAGATGGTAGCTCGGAAAAATTTCTAGAAAGGAGATCAAGTGTTGCTCTACGATTTTAAGCTTCACATTTTTCCAGGCAAACTCAAGTCGAGGTTGACTGGTCCCTTTGTTATCCATCAAGTCTACCCTAATGGAGCAGTGGAATTTCTCAGCTTAAAGGACAACCAACTATTCAAAGTGAATGGCCAAAGACTCAAGCCATATGCAAATTCCTTCACGTGACAAGGAAGAACTTTCCTCCCTTTGCTCCCAAACGCTTAAAGAGTTGGTTTAGGTGGACTCGCCTCCCGAGACCGAAAGTCCACTTCTTTTTGTTTCATATTTCATTTTATTTTATTTTATGCTATTTTATTTTCTTTTTATTTAATTTCCCTCGTATTTTCCTTAATTTAACCTTAATACTAGAGTGATTTTTCATTTTTCCTGTGTTTTTTACTTGATACTGCTATGTTTATTTTGTAGGAATTACTCAATCCAGTGAAGTAGGGTGTTGCAGTAGAAAACTCCATTTTCGCAAGGGTTGCGAAATTTCGCAACCCCTACGAAATTTCGCAACCAGGTAAATTTCGTAGAGTTTTTCACAGTGCAAAATTTCACACGTCATTTTCGCAGAATAAGACAATTCCGTAGGTCATTTTCGCAGAACAAGCCAATTTTGTAGGGGTAGGTAATTTTCGCAGGCCATTTCGCAAGGGTTGCAAAAATTTTGCAACCCTCTTTCCTTAATTGTTCTTCTCCATCTCCCCTTTCCCAGTCCTGCGAATTTGTGCAAGATAAAGTTCCCATCCCTCTTATCTCGTGCGCCATCCAATTTTCACGTGAATAGGAGGAAACCAAGCAGCCCCAAAACCCGCGCCTGTGCTTGAGAGAATTTGCATAGCTTCCATTTCCTAATTTTTTTTTCCCTCTGTTTTTTATCCTCCCCACCTAATCCCTTCATATTTTGCCCCCTTCCTCCATAAATATAGCCCCAACCCTGCCGAACCATCGTCCTAGCCAAACCTCCCCTCCCCTGTGTTCCTCCTCTGCGAAAACCCCATCTTCACCTGCAAAACCCTAGCTCCTTTCGCCTTCGGCCATGGCAAAGACCAAAGGTGGACATAGTGGATCCTGGCTGCACTCGTGAGGCTTCAGAGACTCCAGCCCATGTCACGGCCATCCGCCGGAGCCCCTCGCCTCCACCTCCTCGTGGCCTACCTACTAACAAGCCGTGTTCACCGATCCATGATCGAAGGCCTTTTCATCGTGTTCACTGGTGAAAATTCAAACCATGTGGCAAAAATCTAAGCAATGGGCATTTTTATGACCTTCCGGCCTTCACCGCCCTCCCTGAGCTTCGGGACTCCATGCGGCTTGTGTAGCGTTACCACTTGGAGCCCTTTATGACTCCACATCAATTCTTCTATCCACGTGTGGTAGTCGAATTCTACCAAACTATGACTTCCAGGAGGGACCGCAATCCTACTGCGTTGCACTTTTCCATTGAAGGCTGTGAGGGAATTCTACGAGCATTTGACATAGCCGCCACATTCAATCTTCCTATCTCTCAATAACTTCACAGACTATCAAGTGGGGCCACATCCTCACCATGAGAGATGGTCCATCCTTTCCCGACACCTCTAGGGTCCCATTTTGTTCGTACAAAGAATTCCCATAGGATGCTTTATTGATCATGTGATGCGATCAAACCTATTTCCTCTTCAGCATCTGGTTCAAAGGAGGGGAGCCATACTGGAGGCACTCTACCACATTTTAGAGGGTTTCTGGTTTAACCCTGTGGAGCTCATCATGACCTCTCTTTTCCACTTTGAGGAGAAGATACACAGTAAGAACCTCACCAGAGCGGAGGCCATTCCCCTACTGTTTCCCCGTCTGCTTTCTCAGGTGTTGGAGCACCTTGGTTTTACGGCTGAGCCCCATTTAGAGCACCGTCGAGCTTGCGAGGCTATATTCACAATGGAAAAATGGAAATTTGTGTCGGGTGCTCCTCCTCTCTCACTCAGGGATCCAATAGAGGACCAGCCACCACTTGGCAAAATTCACTGAGGAGCCCCACATCCCAAAGATCCACAATCCCACCCGCCGCTCAGTCCATCGCCCGCATCATCCGAGCCTCCAAAGGTCTCCCGGGTCCGCCGATTCGTCGTCTACTCTACGCACCTATGGAGACTATTCCCATTTCTCCCTGTGATTTTATGGCCATTATGACTTTAGTCCGCACTTTCGCAGCTACATCTGCTTCTTTTGCTACTGCCCATGCTGCCTTGGTCGAGCGGATGACATGAACCGAAACCATCCTTGCACAAACCAATGCCATCCTTGCTCAAAACAATGCCATCCTACTAGAGCTTCAGAGTCACCTGGGCCTACCTCATATCCCTACCATCCCCAAGAGCAGCACCGCAGACTTACCCCTTCACCAACCTTATCTGATCTCCCGCACAAGAAGAATGTGCCTCCTTCACCTTCAACGTCCTCATCCTGCCCAGGATGGGGATAACATTCCACCCTCTGCAAATATGTGAGGTGGTAGCACTTCCCTCTTTAAGTTTTCACTCCGGACCCTATTGAGGACAATGCAATATTTGGTTGGGGGGAGAGTTAATGAAGGAAGTAGCTTTTATGTTATGTTTTTGCTTTTGTTTAGAGCAAGTCCATTGTATAGTTGAATGACTTACTGGCAGTTCGTTTCTTTTCTAACAAGTATAAGAATGCCTTTTGTTTTCAGCATATGTTATAAAGTTTCAGCACATTTTATAAAACTTATAGTTTCTCAATTACAACCTTTTTTTTTTTTTTTTTTGTAATGCCCAGCTTGCAATAGGAGAAATTGAAATACTGTTCCAATATTGTTAATGCTATAATGGTATTATGCTTAGTTGAGTTGATAACCAGTTGAGACTCTTATTGTTTTCAACCTTTTTCTTCCACTTGGACCTAACCACACACTGTGCACATTAGATTCCAATGATAGGCTGAAAAACTGCCTTGCCTCCCAAGCCTTGTGAAAGTCTGGCGTCGTGATTTTGACCTCTTTTCATAGGTCGGGACCCCTGTATAAAAGACTAATGAGTATTTCAACAAAAAAAAAAAAAAGGAAAAGAAAGAAAATGTGACACTTTGTTTTGAAACCCGAGCACGGTCCGAGGGCTATATGGCGAAAGTCTTTAAAGCCCAGTGCCTTAACCCGACTGGTTGGGAGTCACTAACCTTGTGCTCATTACATGGGTGAATAGATAGAGTTTAGCAAATTATAGGTGCTGGAGTTTTGAACTCATTAAGAGTCCGGGGTGAAACCTGAAGAGTTAGTGGTCGAAAGATCCTTATGACTTGATGTCCTAAACCTTAATTGGTTGGGAGTCATCGATGGACCCCCATTACGTGGACACTTGTGAGTTCGATACCCTCGCATTGCACCCCTACAAAAAAAAAAAAAAAAAAAGAGGAAGTCATAGAATAAAATTGGATCCTGATCTATTGAGGCTGGTTAAGCTTGTAACGCCCCGTCCCAAAAGGGTGTACGGTACGTGTAACCGTAGGGTTGCATATGTGCACCAAGGGCTTCCTTAATTAGTTGAGTGTCATAGTAGTATTTTTGGAAGTTGTTTTTAAGGATGAAATTGTAAAGTTTTTAAAGAATGGTGGCACTTTTGCAATTACGGAAAGTGGAGGGGTGAAAGTACAAATCATGGAAACTTTAATTAGTTAAAAGATAATAATAATAATAATAAATTGTCATAATAGTTCAGGGAAGCCTAGAAAATTCTCTAGATCTCGGATGACGAAAAGGATTGTGTTGTTAAATTCGTGTCGTGAAATCTAGTGACCTAGAAAAGTTTTGTCGAATTCTGATACAATCGGAATATTTTACGATTTTCTGGGTGATAAGCTGTTAATGACTTCAGGGACGAGATTTTTACAAAAATCTCGGAAGTTAGGAAATGACTTGAGTTAAGTTCATTTAAAATAAAGTGAACTGAAAATAAATAAATTGTTTTGGGGCAGAAACGGATTCTAATGAGGTAATATGAGCTATGTATCCAAATAATAATAATAATAATAATAAATAATTAAAAAAGCTAAAATCAAAAAGGAGAAGGGGAAATGACAGACGAGAGAGCGTGAGAATTAGAGAGAGAGAAAGAGAGAGATTTGTTTTTTTTCTTTCTTCGCTTCTCTCTTAGATTTATGGAAATTGGATCGTAGGTTTTCGGTCAAGCAAAGCAATAGTTGGTCGACGCGACGAGCTACGCGCTGTGGGTACCAAAGTCTAACGCTTCATCAAACTCCAAGAGGTAGGAAATTTTCCTACTTGTGTTATTCTATCCTAAAGGTCATTTAATGGCTAAGGATTTGCTTAGAGACCATGAGAGGCCATAAATTTCAGTTCCGTACCCTTGGGATTCATTTAATACCGCCGACTTCAGATCAAGCTGCACAATTGGGTTGAAATTTCGGGATTGTTTTCGGAGAGTCTGAACAAGAATTTCAAAACAGTTTTCGGGCAGTCCTGGGACTGATGTTTTTGGGTTATTGTGAGAAAAATAAATAATATGCTATTATGTGATAAATGGAAATTATGTGTAGGGTAAAAGCGAGACGGAGAAATTTTGAAGTTGTGCTCGATTATTGTAAACGGAAATGTGAGTGTTTTAAACTTTATTTTTCAATACTAGTAGTATTGTTATAAATCGTTTTACGCTGGTATGTTATGGCTTTAATTGTTAAACCATATTTTATAAAGCAAGCAAGCAAGCAAACTTATATTTTATAAGTTTATGGTTTTGAATTGTTAAACAATATTTTAAAGCTTATGGTTTTGATTTGTTAAACCATATTTTAAAGCTTATGGTTTTGATTTGTTAAACCATATTTTAAAAAGCAAGCAAGCAAGAAAAATTATATTTTTATAAATCAGGCCTTAAGAAATCCCTAGTTTAAGCAAGCATTAATGATCGTAGGTATTCCATACGTGCATCTGCAGGAAGTTAGGATATGATTGTATCAGATTTTAGATTTTCCCCGGGCCTAAGAAACTTAGCTCATGCATTATGGTTATTAGAGGAGGACCGTGGCACGCACTGGGTATAGGGTTAGCGCGCTAGCTTACGAGTGTGGTGATGAAGATTCCACCATATTTACCTGAATAGGTGATGTGGATACAAGGTCCTTCCACCAAAGACTCAAGAGACACGTGCTCTCTCTCATTACTAGGTACAAAGAAGCAAGAAAGGCCTCTAGTGGTTGATATTTATTTTTATAAGCGTTTTACATACAACTTTAAATCGACCACTAATAAGCAAGCAAGCAGTTTATAAAATGTTTTATAAACTTTCATAGCAAAGCAAGCAGTTTATAAAAAGTTTTATAAACTTTTATAGCAAAGCAAGCAAGCAATTTATAAAAAGTTTTATAAACTTTTATAGTAAAGCAAGCAAGAAGTTTATAAAAAGTTTTAGAAACTTTTATAGCAAAGCAAGTAAGGTTTTCTGAAAATGTTTTGTAAAAGATAGTTTTACAGTTTTGAGACATTTCAGAAAAAGCAAGCATTTTATAAAACATACACTAACTGAGCTCTTTTAGCTCATTATTTTCCTGGTTTTAAAAATTATTTTTCAGGTACAGATATGCCGAAAGTTGGGACAAATCAGGGTCCTCCTGACTACTAGTTATATGTGTTGTATTTACTCACTATTGTATATATTTGTAAGAAAGTACTTTAAACTTGTATAGTTGTACATAGTTTGTTTTATGAAAATGTGATGAGCCTAAGGCTCTTTTGAAGAAGTGTTGTTGGTTGGCATATTTTAAAAGTGTAATTTGTATTTACAGGTTTTGGGACATGTCCTATATGCAGCTATTATGCTGTCGAAATTTTATAAAATCATAATTTTAGAAAAGAAAAATTTTTATACAGGTTTTTCAAAGAAGCAACATGCCTTAGCTTCACAGGATTCTAGTCGCTGAAGTATTTCAATGGGGTTTCTGTGGGGTTGTCGGCACACCGCCTGCTAATAGGGGTGGGGGTGTGTCAAGTTGGTATCAGAGCTAAGTCTTAGGAAACCTGTGTTATTAAGCCCCGTAGTTTTCTTTTACACTATTGGCAACCATGCATTTTCAAATTCAAAGTACATACATATTAAGTGTTTCATAGTACTAAACAGTTGAGTTTTGCGAATAAAGCACTATGTCAGGCATAGGACGTCAAGGTCGTCCTAGGAGAGCCATTCCAGAGGCTTTCGAGCGTACTGTAGTACTTGAGGGAGTTGAGCACGCAGTTGGTTCTTCTACCGCCTCCACAGAACTCAAATTCCTCCATCCAGGGAAACAGTTAGACCATCCGGGGTCACCGCATGGAGCTCAAGCTCTAGGGATTGTTTACCGCAGCAGAAAGGGCACGTATTGCTTAGAGAGGCAGGCCACTGTCAAGAGTCAGAGCTCCGGGCCCACCTCCGCCGACACTCCAAAGAGGTCTCTGCCTTAGGAGGCTCCATAGAGAGAAAGACAAAGTTAGCACCAGCCATATGACGTATGGCGATCTGTGAGGCAGCCCGGTTATGGTTGGACGCAGTAAAACAAGATTTACAGTTATGGGTTGCATGTATGATCGAGGTCATGCTTTCGTGTTTTCGATGGAAGACAGGCTAAGGATTAAGGGATGTCGTGGATAGGAGGTATCCTGATGGTATGTCATGGGACCAGTTTTAGCAAGAGTTTACTGACAGATTCTTTCCCCTCGTATCATGATTCGAAGATTTCTGAGGAGAGAGGTTACAGAGGCCGAGGTGCAGCCCAGAGGAACTACCTCAGTCGTGGATCGTTGAGGCCCCAGCTGCCGCCAGTGACACCTGCAGTATTCCTCCCGTCGTGATATGTGCCTGGGTTTTACACCTCGGGGAGTGTAAGAGACACAAGATAGTGGTAGTTTCCGACCGGGCGGGTCGGAAGGCCATTTCATTAAGGAGTGTCCTCGATTGATTGGTGCAGAGACATCAGTATCCAGCCTAGCTACCCCCGCACCATATATGAGCACTCAGAGGTCTTTAGGGAGAGGTTTCTGAAAGGTAGGGGTCAGCAACCGCAGAGACTGGGCCGGTGTAGGTAGGGTAAGGCCCTGTGTGGATCTACAGACAGACCTCGCATCAAAGCCGTAGTTTGCGCCAAGGGACCCAAGAAGATGCGATGCAGTCTTATGTGGTTAATGTATTATTTATCCTTGAGCATATTTTTATACATTAGTTGACCTAGGAGCCACACATTCATTTGCATCCAAGCCTTTCTTAGATCACTTCCAGATAGAGACCCATCCATTAGGGGGTTGTATCAGAGTTTCCCTTCCAGCAGGAGATCCGTTAGTCTCAGACAGAGTAGTCAGAGATAGTAGAGTTCTAATTAGGGGACAAGAGTTCCCAACATATCTTATGGCCCTAGATATGAGGGATTTTGATGTGGTTCTCTACGGATCGTTGTTTCGCCATAGTACACATTAGATTATAAAAAAAGCAAAAGTTGCATAGACCAGGGAAATTGGAGGTAAAGTTCATGGGAATACGCAGAGAGTTATCTTCCAATATGATCTCCATCATGGCAGCGCAGAGGATGCTACATATAGTCAATGTATATTCAAGCTTATGCAGAAGATAAGAGCTGAGGAGCTCTATGCATGTGGAATTCAGCCAGCCAGAGAGTTCCCATATGTATTACCAAATGATATTGTAGGATTACCTCTA
This sequence comes from Tetrastigma voinierianum, assembly GCA_016808115.1. Classification (NCBI taxonomy): domain Eukaryota; kingdom Viridiplantae; phylum Streptophyta; class Magnoliopsida; order Vitales; family Vitaceae; genus Tetrastigma; species Tetrastigma voinierianum. The sequence continues at coordinate 939,210 of JAEQBH010000118.1, forward strand.
GACAGAGAAGTGGAGTTCACCATTGATTTGATCCTAGGGACTGAGCCCATTTCCATTCCTCCTTATAGGATGGCTCCTGCTGAGTTGAGGGAGCTTAAGGCTCAGTTAGAAGAATTGTCGAGTAAGAGATTCATTCGACCGAGCATATCTCCATGGGGAGCTCAAGTTCTCTTCGTGAAAAAGAAAGATGGAGTTTGCAGTTGTGTATAGATTACAGGAAGCTGAACAGAGTTACCATTTGCAATCAGTATCCACTCCCTATGATCGATGAGTTATTCAATCAGTTCCAAGGGTCTCGAGTGTACTCCAAGATAGATTTGAGGCTCCGGTATCACGCGAGGGTGCGTGAGATGTCTTAAGACTCCGCATTCAGACACGCTACGGACATTATGAGTTTCTGGTGATGTCGTTTAGTTTAACTAATTCCCTAGCAGCGTTTATAGATTTGATGAACCGGGTATTCCAACCGTATTTGGATAAGTTCGTCATAGTCTTTATCGATGATATCCTAGTATATTCAGGTAATCCAGAGGAACATTCAGAGCATCTGAGGATTGTGTTGCAGACCCTAAGGGAGCGACAGTTGTTGAGCAAGTTCCAGTTTTGGCTTGACAGGGTGACATTCCTAGGTCATGTGATCTCAACTGAGGGGGTGAGTGTGGATCCCCAGAAAATAGAAGCTGTGGTAAGTTGGAAACCACCAAAGAATGTGTCATAGGTCAGAAGCTTCTTTGGTTTAGTTGGGTATTATAGGAAGTTTGTTGAAGGGTTCTCCAGGATAGCAGCCCCACTAACCAAGCTGACAAGGAAAGATGTCAAGTATGATTGGGTGATGCTCGCCAAACAAAGTTTCAAGGAGTCAAGGGTAGATTGACTGCCTCCAGTCGAAGCTGCCTTCAATGGGAGAGATGGGTTTCAGGGTTTATAGTGATGCTTCCCTAAGGGCCTTGGTTGTGTTTCTTGATGCGTATCGATAGGGTGATTGCGTATGCCTCTAGGCACCAAGAAACATGAGGAGTAATTACTCCACAATAATTTTACTCTAGAGCTTCAACAAATGTGGTTTGCCCTCAAGATATGGAGGCACATTATATGATGTTCCTTGTAGGATTTTTACATATCATAAGAGTCTTCAATATATTACCCATAAAGAGTTAAACCAGGCAAAACAAGATAGCTTGGAGTTGATTAAGGACTATGACTGCATTTTCATTGAGTACCATCCAGAAAAGCTAATGTCGTAGCGCACGCCTTGAGTAAAAATAAGAGAGTTCTTTCGTCTCATTTGAGATCAGTTATCTTCCACCGTTGGTGGATCTCGAGAACTTAGGTGATATGTTGGAATTCCAGTAATAAGAAAACTAGCCGAAATAAAAAAATTTAACGCTCGAACCGCATCGTGATCCAAGCGTTTGATGAAACTAAACAATGAATCAAGGAAATCCGTATCTTACCTCTCGGTAGAATTAAATCCTTTCGACTAAAGGCAAATTTGCTTGATCACACACACGCTGAAACATAAACAGAACTCCTTCTGGAAACGATCCAGTAGTAACAAGCCAAGACGATGTAGTGTGCAAACGCCCTCTAAAGGTATCCACACGAATGACCAATGGATGGGATGGATGTGCTAGCACCTTATGATAGGTCTTTGTCCCACAAAACCAAAGACACCTTAGTGTCTTCCAAAACTCTAAAAAGAATTCTCTCCCTAAAACGCCCACTTCAAAAGAACCACCTACTTTTGGATGATAAACCCCATATTTATATCAAGCCTCCTAAACCCTTTTATTAAAACGAATTTAAACCAAATTCCATTAACTATTAATGGTCTTGGACTTGGGCTTGGGCTTAATAATGGGCTAAAGAGAGAGCCTTTCTAACATCCCATTATAGTGCATTCTTATGTGTGACCCTATAGTTCACCTAATGTTAAGTAGCGGTCTAAATCATATTCTAAGCCCAATAAATTATAATTGGTCTCTAGCAAGACATTATAACTACCCAAATCAAGTGAATTGATGACTAAAACCTTACCATAAGATGATATTGTCATTTGTCACACAATGTCTAGATGGCATAAAGCATGGATGAAGTCATCTTTACAACTTCTAATCGCCTGATTCCTCAAGTAGATCGACTAAACAAATGATATTGATAACTCCTATCAATCTCATTCGAGCAATACCATGCATTTCGCCTCACTTATCAAGAGGCCACACACATCTCTTACCTCAATTAAGAGCAGATACCTTCACTATCACTCACATTCCTCCACATGATTTATCGCATGCCCAACCATAGCCTCGTATTACCATTCTCGTTAAAGACGCCATTGAGCTACGCCAAGACACGGTTCCTCATGTCATGGTGAATTCGGGGTCGAAGGACTCAAATACCACTATCAGAATGAGAATTATCGATGACATTATCCATGGTATTTCATAGCGTGGTCACCAATAACATGCCCTTAACATGTATTTATGTTCTGAGTAACATCTATGTTCATGACCGAAGAAAACATGGTCTTTTCTTAGAAAACATAATATTCTTACTTCATTATTATTCCCACAATAATGATCGACTATGGACTATTTAGAATATTGTTCTTATGCCTTAAGGTTTTACTATCAAGTCACATACTTGATGACATAAAGCGGAGCCAACTATTCAAGGATCTAATTTTATCAAGTTAAACCACAATTTAAAAAACAAGATAAAATGATAAATGCCTCATGTATATAAACATATAATGACAATGTATATGCCACTGGGCTAGAGCATATCACTAACATGATATTAGAGGCTGAGGATTCAGGAGCATTGTTAGCCACATTTCATGTTAGACCTCTCCTAGTGGATCGTATTCAAAGTGTAATGGGCCTGTGATCTACGATGATTAAGCTTAAGAAGTAGATAAAAAGGAAAGAAAGGTAGTTTCAAATCGAGATGACTGCATGATGTTAAAAGCAAGGTAGAATGTGTGCTGTGAGTATGGCGAGCTGAAGAGAGACATTATGGAAGAAGCACACCATCACTTATGCTATGCATCCATGTAGTACCAAGATGTACGGTGACTTTGAAGCGAACATTATCAGGAATGGGATGAAGAAAGAGATCAGCAGGTTTCATCTTCGATGCCCCACCTGGGCCAACAAAGAAGCGCAGCGAGCATCGTGAGGCCTGGTGGGGCGATAATGGGGCTACCCTTATTCCAATATGGAAATGGATAAGATCACTATGGATTTTGTGACGTCTTCCACGGACTGCAGGCAAAGATGATGCTATATGGTTGATAGTTGATCGACACGGTCTACTCATTTTCGCGCTTAATGCCGAGGATTCCTTCCGGAAAAGTCAGCCCAATCATGTAGACGATAAAGGAGACTTCACAATGGGTTCCAGCTGATAGTTTCGCATCGAGACCCCGTGTTCACATCCGTGTTTTGGCCCGCCAGTGCTAAATTTTAGGTACCACTATTTCTCGACAAAGATTTTCATCCTCGTACCATGGCCATCAGAGAGGACCATTCGCATTTTTAGAGGATATGCCGTAGAGCTTCAGGTGATGGAATTCAAGGGGAGTTGGGATACTCATTTGGCACTAATGGAGTTCACCTACAACAACAGCTACCATGCCAGTATAGAGATGGCTCCATTTGAGGAGCTCTGTATGGCAGGAAATGTAGGACTCTAGTGTGCTGGGATGAGGTTGGCGAGAGGAGACTGGTAGGCACTGAGTTAGTGCATATCACTTCAGAGAAAGTGAAAGTTGTTCGTGATAAGTTGAAGATAGCAAGAATTAGACAGAGAAGTTATGCGACAACCGGTCAGAGAGACTTGCGCCGAGATAGGTGACCTGCCTTTGAAGATTTCCTCAGCGGTGTTTTGAGACTGGGAGCGCAGGCAAGCTCGGCCCTCGAGATTTATAGGGCCTTATGAGATTGTGAGCAAGGTGGGGCTAGTAGCTTACAGGTTGAAGTTACCCCCAGAGTTATCTAGGATTCATGACACCTTCCATGTGTCGATGTTAAGGAAATACATCCCATATCCTTCACATGTGTTGAGAGAGCAGCCAGTGCAGCTAAAGGAGAACCTAACTTATGAGGAAACACCTATGCAGATTGTAGGTTGCAAGGAACAAGTGTTGAGGAGTAAGGTGATTCCTTTACTTAAAGTCCTGTGGAAGAATCATGAGAGAGAGGCAACTACCGGGGAGCCAGAGGCTCAGTTGCGCCATCAGTATCCTCAATTATTTTCTTATTGAGGTAGTTTCCTTTCCTTTGAGTTTAGTTTGTTTATTTCGAGGACGAAATGTTCTAAATGAGGGAAGATTTGTAGTAACGCCCCGTCCCAAGAGGGTGTACGGTACGTGTAACCGTCGCATATGTGCACCAAGGGCTTCCTTAATTAGTTAAGTACCATAGTTGTATTTTTGGAAGTTGTTTTTAAGGATGAAATTGTAAAGTTTTCAAAGAATGGTGGCACTTTTGCAATTAAGGAAAGTGGAGGGGTGAAAGTACAAATCATGGAAACTTTAATTAGGTAAAGGATAATAATAATAATAAATTTCCATAATGGTTTAGGGAAGCCTAGAAAATTCTCCAGATCTCGGATTACGAAATGAACTGCGTTGTTAAATTTGTCTCGCGAAATCTAGTGACCTAGAAAAGTTTCGTCGAATTCTGATACAATCGGAATATTTTACTTATTTTCTCGGGTGATGTCGCTAGTAATCTGTGTGGACGAGATTTTTACGAAAATCTCAGTCAAAGAATGGTTTATTAAGTTCATTTAAAATAAATAAAGTGAACTAAAATAAATAAATTGTTTCGGGGCGTAAACGACCGAATGAGGCAATATGAGCTATGTATTCAAATACACACAATAATAATAATAATAAAGATAAAATCAAAAGTAGAAGTGGGACATGACTTAACAGAGAGCGTGAGAATTAGAGAGAGAGAGAGAGAGAGAGAGAGAGAGAGAGAGAGAGAGATATATATATATATATATATATATATATATATATATATATATATATATATATATATATTTTTTTTTTTTTTTTTTTTTTTCTTCTTCGCTTCTCTCTCGTACCTACGAAAAATCGGGATCAGAGGTTTTCGTCAAGCAAAAGCAAAGTTGGTCTACACGACGAGCCACGCTGCGGTACCAAAGCTTAGTGTTTCCGATTAAACTCCAAGAGGTAGGAAATTTTCCTACTTGTGTTATTTCTATCCTAAAGGTCATTTAATGACTTAGGATTTGCTTAGAGACCATGAGAGGCCATAAATTTTAGTCCCAAAATTTGTGGACTAAGTTTAGGAATTTTTAGGAATTTTTGGGACTATTTTCGGATAGTCCGGGCTGAATTTCAGGACTGTTTTCAGACATTCGGGTTTGAATTTCGGGATTGTTTTCGGACAGTCTGAACAGGAATTTCATAACTATTTTCGAGCAATCCCGGACTATGTTAAGGTTTAGTTTTGATCCCGGGACTGATGTTTTCGGGTTATTGCGAGAAAAATAAATAATATGTTATTATGTGATAAATGGAAATTATGTGTAGGGTAAAAGCAGAGGTGGAGAAATTTTGACGTCATGCTCGATTATTGTAAACGGAAATGTAAGTGTTCTAAACTTTATTTTTCAATACTAGTGTATTGTTATAAATCGTTTTATGCTGGTATGTTATGGTTTTAATTGTTAAACCATATTTTAAAGCTTATGGTTTTGATTGGTTAAACCATATTTTAAAGCTTATGGTTTTAATTGTTAAACCATATTTTAAAGCTTATGGTTTTGATTTGTTAAACCATATTTTATAAATCAAGCAAGCAAGCAATATGTTTTATTAAGCAAGCAAGCAAGCAAACTTATATTTTATAAGTTTATGGTTTTGAATTGTTAAACCATATTTTAAAGCTTATGGTTTTGATTTGTTAAACCATATTTTAAAAAGCAAGCAAGCAAGTAAGCAAGAGAAATTAAATTTTTATAAATCAGGCATTAAGAAATCCCTAGTTTAAGCAAGCATTACAAGTCATAGGTATTCCGTACGTGCACGGTGAAGTTAGGACATGATTGCATTGCATTTTAGATTTGCCTAGTTGACAAACTTAGCTCATGCATTATGACATATTAGAGGAGGACCGTGGCACGTACTGGGGTATATAGGGTTAGCGCGCTAGCTATTTATGTGGTGATGAAGCATTCCACCATATTTACCGGAATAGGTGATGTGGACACAAGGTCCTTCCACTAGCACGGTAGAGACACTGGTTTCCCGTGTTTACTAGGGTACAACAAGAAAGAAAGGCCTAAGAGCGACCTTATTTTTATAAGCTGCTTACATATAGCTTAAATCTCCACTCACTACATTGCAAGAAGCGCTTTATAAAAGTTTTATAAACTTTAATAGCAAAGCAGTTTATAAAAGTTTTAGAAACTTATAGCAGTTGGGCAAGGCTTTATAAAAGTTTTAGAAACTTATAGCAGCAGGTTTTCAAAAATGTTTTGTAAAAGATAGTTTTACAGCTTCAGACATTTTAAAAGCAAGCATTTTATAGCATACACTCTCACCGAGCTCTTTGGCTCATTATTTTCCTGGTTTTAAAAATTATCTTCGTGCACGTATTATCACTAAAGTCGGGACAAATCGTATTCTCCCGACTACTAGTTATATGTGTGTTGTATTTACTCACTATTGCATATATTTGTAAGAGTTACTTGAACTTGTATACAGTATATGTATGTACATAGTTTGTTTTATGAAAATGTTATGAGCCTGAGGCTTTTTTGAAGAAGTGTTGTTGGTTGGCATATTTTAGAAGTGTAATTTGTATTTACAGGTTTTGGAACATGTCCTATATGCAGCTGTTATGTTGCCGAAATTTTATAAAATCACAAGTTTAAAAAAGAAAATTTTTTATACGGGTTTTCAGCAAGCAACACGGCTTACCTTCATAGGATTCTCTAGTCATTGGAAGTATCAGCTAGGGGTTTTTGTGGGGTTGTCGACACACCGCCTGCTAGTAGGGGTGGGGGTGTGTCGAAGCTGCTAGGTTTAAATAAGAGCTAGGTTAGGGGGAGAACAATTTGACAGTCTATTTTTTAAACCTAATAAAATCAAACACTTAGGTTTTTGTGGAAGGCATCAGGTAGGTTCTCTAGGAGTTGAACCTCTTTTGAAGCTTGATTTTTCTTCGCACACAGTCTTCTTGAGATAGTTGTTGGGCAGGAATTTTGATGACTCTTGTTGAAGGTTGTGCATTATCCCCTCATCTTTGAAACATCATTTTTATGGACATATAGCTGATCTTGTTTTTGTTTGTTTTTTTCTTCCTTTATTGCTAAGGGACTAGCAATGTGTCGATTGGGGAGAGTGATTACTACCCACATAGTGTTGTTTCATACCCTTAACACTACAAGTTTTGAGCACTTTTTGCTTAGTAATCAGCCTAAGTACCTGTGTTCAGATGTTAAGGGCCCAAATTTATGCTATCGATCATATTTTATGGCTTAATTTGTAGTTTCATAGCCGCATGCCAAGCTTGAGAGTCAACTAAATCATGGAGAATTCGTTTAAATCGCAGTCAGCAGATCAAAAGTTGGAAGAAGTGAAGCAGCAGAAGAGTGCTGAAGCAACCCCCGGTAATTCAGAGAGTCAAGGGAATTCTCGCACTTGCAAATTAGCTTCTATTGACTTTTCTTTGTACTTTTTCTAATCTTTCCAAATTTGTCCCTTTGTAATAGTGATATTATGTTGATATTTTGGTAATTTGTTTTAGCAGTATGGCATATATGCTAAAGACAAGACTTTGTAATGATCATTCATTGAAAATTGGAACCAAGCTTCTGGGGGTAGCCTCGTTGTTTTTCCACTCTGCGTTTTCTTTCATTTTCCTTCACTTTTTCACTGGCCAAACACCCTCTTAGGATGAACACTCAGAGGATTAGTGGCTAGAACCCCTTCCTCCTTGAAGGAGAAGGTCACTAGGTAAGGGATCCAGAGGCAAACTGAGGGGTTCCATGTTTTTCACGCAGCATTCACTGTCATTACTGTTCTCCCTTTCTAACTTTAGGTTTTGATCCCTTCGAGTCACCTTGAATGGTTATTATTTGGTAAGCTTTTTGGTCTCATTGGATGCTTAATGTTAGATCCAATGATGTTCATTAGTTATCATCTATGAGCCATTGAAAGGTGAGTCATGGAGACTTTGTTTTAACGGCTGAGAGCATTAATGGCCAGTGAATGCCATTTTCAAAGATATTTAATAAGGGGTAGTTTTTTTTTTTTTTTTTATAGCTAAATGAAGATCCGGTTTGGGAGATAACTATAGATCATCCTCCCCAACGTGAGGAAAAGACCCCGTGAAACCCTCAGTTACCCTAGGAACATAAGCCCAACGACCTAAAACTTCAAGGATTTCTATTTTACATTGAAGTTATTTTACTTTTAGTTTTCAACACAAAACTCCTCACTTTTTATGAAACCCCAACCAAAATGAACTCGCTGGGCCAAACTTTCAAATGTAAGTCATTTACAAGAAGAAAACCCATCCCTGTGGATGATCTTAGAACCACTGTGCTATAGTAGCTATGCTACGCTAGTACGAGGTGTTAGGTTATAAATATTTTTGATTCAGAATACCCTACGGGCTATACATAAGCACGTGCGAATTAGTGGGTAGCGGATTTTTGGTGTCCCACCGCAGGCTCCGCAAACCTAGACACTTTTACGGCCTTTCATCGATGAGGACTATGTCTGACCATAATTGGCGGGTTTTTCACCAAGGGGGGATCTATCCCTTCTTGCTGATACACGACACATATTTTCTTTACCATTTTAATAAATCCTGCGACTCTGTTGGACTTTGTCCCATTTAACCAAGCCCACCCAATAAAACACCAAACGCAATGTCGATTCATTAACCATGCACTCATACCCATTTAATGCGATGTCCCCGTGCATATGCAATGCAATATGCCATTGCATGTTATATCATGTCAAATGCATGATGAATGCTACATGGAAAACACAATCCATACCACTTACCGATGTCATGGACAATCACATCACCTGCATATGACTTCCATACATCATTTCATTCATGTCAATATATCATACAAGCAAATATCAACATTCACATTCAACATGTCATTCTATGATCAAGCAATGACACACACACAAGCAAGCCATGTAATGGCCAATGCACATAACAATTCATCACATGTCAATACGTTGGATTACTCATATTAACATCCAAATAGGCCACTACATTATCAAGTAGTGGCACACTCACAATAAATCCATGTCATGGCCATTTGTACATATAAACTCATCACATGTCAACATATTATAACGCACATATTGACATCCAAACATGTCACTCTTAGTCAAAAAATGACACACTCAAACAAGTCACACAATGGCCCCCGAAGCAAGCTACAACAATCACAAATTAAGCCACGAGACCGACCCCAAACAAGCCATAAACACAGGCCTCAAACAGTCGTAGGCTCGCCTAGGCGTAGCCACCCTTCGCCTAGGCGAAGTGGTTCACCTAGGCCAGGAATAGCCTTGTCCAGGCGGACCAGAATGCCCCATTTTCCTGTCCTCGGCCTCGTCGTACATTCCCACACCTAGGCAGACCCCTTTGCCTAGGCGAAGAACCAATCTTCCCTGAGAGAATTCACACCTTCGCCTAAGCGAACTGAGGCTCTCCTAGGTGAATAAACATCGAGCAGAACCCGAAAATCCAGTTTTTCTTAGCCAAACAAGCCCTTAAACAAAAATTCCTCTTTTCCCAGCCCAAAGATGGAAAGTAAGCCAAGGTAGGAAGAATCCCTTACCTCTTTGAGCGTGATACTGATGAGTCTTCAACTCATATATTTTTAATCCATTTTTCTGGCATGTTTTTAACAGTTTTAGACCTATTTTTATGCCAAATTATGGAATATTCACCAACTTTGTGTTTTGCAGGTGTTAAATGAATAAGGAAAGAAAACAAGCAAAAAAGAAGCAAAAAAGTGGAAAATGCATAAATATTTGTCGCGACATAGTTTTTGTATGTCACGACACAAATTCAAGCAGGCCAAAGGAACTATGTCGAGCTTTGTGAACTAAATGTCAGAACAGTTCACAGCATAACTCAAGGCCAAAGAGTAGCTTTGTCGCTGACAGCAGTTTTATGTCGCTACATTATTGAAGAAGATTGTGAAGAAAACGGTCACGACAGTCTTTAACTCTATCGCGACAATGATCAAGGCAGAGAGCAAAGGAGCTGTGTCGCGACAATATTTCCTCTGTCGCAACATAAAAAACTGAAGACTAACATATGAACTCTGTCACGACAAAAGACAATTCTGTAGCGACAAAAAATGCTAAGACTACAACACAAGTCAATTGAGACAAGTGTTTTTATGTTGCGACAAAGTCTTCGTGAACTGCCAGCCAAGAGCTGGGACTTTTCAGTAGTTGAAAGAAAATCTTGTCGCGACATAACATTCAGAAATCACAACTAAGAGCAACAAAATCTTTGTTGCGACAAAGATTATTTTGGTCACAAAAAACAAAACATGAAGGAGGTGAATTCTCTGTCGCGACAAGGAGTTGAAGAGCAACATAAAAAGAATGGCCACAAAGAAACTCATGTTGGGACATTGTAAAGAAATGAAGGCAGAATCTCTATTGTGACAGAGAAACTTTCTATCACGGCAAAACAAAGTTATGGAATGAAAGAATTTTGTACGAACAGAATAAAATTAGGTCACGACATAAATAGAAGGAGAACTAAGATTAGCCAAGTCAAGCATGTCGCAACAAAGATTTCTATGTTGTGACAAACAGCTCAACAAGCGACAAGAATCAGAGAAGAAAAGTTTGTCGCGACCAACGAGTTTCCTGTCGCAACAAAAATTGCTAAGGGCTCAAAGAAATCTTGTCGCGACAGAGAAAACTCTGTCATGATAGAGTCGATAAAAGGTGCTGAAATATGTCCTGTGGCGATATGAAAATTATGTTGTGGTGATGAGCGCAAACTCAGTCTCCTATGTTTTGATTTCATTTCACATGCTATTTTGTGCATTTTGTATCCATATTCATAAAACTCAGTGTACTTCTAAACTTGGTTTTGAAGGATTATTGATGAAAATCAAGTGATTTGGCAAGAAATGAGCAATATATTTCCAAAAGAAGAGTCAACCGGGAGTCTTACAACGCGCCACTGGGAAGATAAAATTTTCTGTACCATCTGGAACATCAAATGGTTCAAAATTCATCATGGTTACATTCTACATTCAAAGATCTTTCCAACAAGTACTCACACGCCCAAATCCGAGTTAAAACGAAGAAGTTATGGCCCCGACAAGTTGGAGAAGAAAAAAACAAGTGTTGTCCAGAAACTGTCGCAACCAAGCAAGTCGGGCCACGACTGAAACTTGGTCGCAACCCTCTGTAACCGTGGTCACACCAAAACCGGTCGCGAATCTAAAACTCGTGTCACCCAAATTACAAGTGTCGCGACCAAAAACGATGGAGAAACCTAAAAAATGCCGAAAAATTGATATTTTGACCTATTTTCAAGCTCATTTCACCCTAGGACCATGTATATACTCATTTTTTAGGTAAAGAGGGCGGCGGGAAGATTGGAGAACCTCTCTCATGGGGTTTCTCCGTTTAAACCACCCATTTTTCCGCTTTTTCTACGCATTTTGATTGTGAGATCTTAGAGTAATTTTTTGCGCATTTTATTTCTATTAAAGAAGTTTTTACGTCAGATAACAGAGATTCAAATTTCACTATTGTTCGTATTAAAGATTGAAGCTAAAATCTTGATTTTTTTCTCTCTCATGGGTTTTTCTTTTCTCTCTAAACTCAGCTTCATTTTCTTAGTTTTTGCCACATATTTATTTTTAATAGATCTAGAGTAGTTTAGAGTCATTTTATTTCTATTGAAGAGATTTTGGTGTTGTCGGATATTCAATTTATTTCTTTTGTTGGCGAAGATTTAAGCTCAAATCTGGATTTTTCTCTTCTTGTCTTTTGATTTCTTTCTTCATTTTCTTACTTTTTGTTTGATTGGTGGTGATTGGAATCTAGTAATGGAACATTAAACACCCTCTAGATGTGGGGATTAATTGTTGAACATTCAGATTTGCAGTTTTTCAGTTATTTTGTGGGTTTGAAAACTAAATTTATATAATTGGTATTATTCATATAATGAATTGTTCGGAATATTAGTAATATACCCGAAGAATTTGTATCTTTACTCCCGATTTCGGAGGCCCTCACGAGTGACAAGAGATGGAGATTCTGAGTAAAAGAGCGGTAACTTAGGGGTATATTAGATTAATATTTTGGAACTAATGAATTTTGAAAAATTACTTTGATAAATCACTAATTTACTCATGGTGTGATTAATTAGATGATGTATCATTGATTAATCGAGAGGTTTCTCCTTAGTACGATAAAAGGATCTTGATCCAGTGTTAGCAAGATCTAATCAAGGAGATAGAAAGGTACATTGTTGAAGGGCGAGATACCAATTACATTGGAAGGCTTGCATTTTCTGTCTATGGGGCAGAGAATTCTTCGGTCTAAGAAATGGTTGTGAAATATTGAAAAGAAAAATAATCAAATCTTAAAGTGCCAAATTTTACAAGTAGCTATTTAGACCCATTTGTCCTAAAAAGGAATATGGTGTGTTAGATAGTAAAATGTATAGTGCCAGGAGAAATCCAAGCTATACTACATTGCTCTTGGACAAATCTAGCATTCAACTCACAATTGTTGTGCTTTCAAGGAAATGCAAACTGTTTTGTGAATAATTATCCCCATCCTAGTGACTCTCTTCATACCTTTTAGAATTAAGTAGTTGTTTATTTGGTAGTTTTTTAGGATTAGTTTTAAATCAGTTTTTGTTTCAATTATATTGATTTTATTCCACATCATTTGATCGCCTAAATAGTGAAGAGCCCCTTATGTCGGGGTGATCAAATTCCAATTAGAGAACCTCGATCCTCGTGGAGTGCAGTATCCGGACTCCTAGAGTCCACTTTATTACTTGTATGACCCGTGCACTTGCGGAAAAGGGTTGAGTGTTGGTAATACTTTTCATTTCAGTTTTTGAGTACACTTACTTTTGTTTCAAATCAGTTTTAGTATTACCACATTCACTCAACTGACCATATCGGAAAATCAGTGTTACAAATTTTGGCGTCGTTGCCGAGTTAGGCGCGATTCCTTTTTCTTATTGGAAGTTGACATTTTGAAAGAGCGGGTAATTTCTAATTTAGGCCATTTATTTTATTTTTATCTTTTTGGTTGATTTGTTTCTTAGTTAAATTTTTTTATTAGTATTTTGTACTTTATTTTCTTTTGTTTTTCTTCTTATTTGTTGGTACTTATGGAGGAACATTCAATAGAAGATAGATTTGCCTCCATAGAAGCCAAGTTTGAACTACTTCTTCAAAAATTGGACCAAAGAATTCACAATGACTCACTCATGGATGATGAGTGCCTAAAACACTCAGGTTATACCCGCGTCTGTCTTACGTTTTTAGCATTATTTTACATTTTAATCGGTATTTTTTATGGCCTCAATATCCACAGTTAGTACGGTTGGTGTGAATGCAGTGCGGTGGTGCGAAAAGCTGATTTTTGGAAGCGTGCAGGCGAAGGATGAAAGTGCATAAAGATGGTTGGAAGCGTGAAAGCGTTCAGCGTCGCGACGTCTTTGACGTGTCGTGGCAGCCTCACTTGTCGTGACGCCCTCCGCGTCTCGTGACGCCCCAACGTCGCTACGTTAGGTCAACTAATATCAAAGTCAACAAGCGTGGCGTGGCGACGTTCTGGCTTGTCGCCCGACGTCGGCCGCGGGATTACATCTTCTCATCATTAAAGCAAAGGGGTGTAGAAATTCGAGGCGCCGGGGATCGTGCGAGACTAGGAACCGCGGAAATCATAGCGGTGAGCATTGATCTTTAAGAAGAGCCCGTGATTTGTATTTCCTCTTTTTTTTGGACAGTAGTACGATGTTTTACATATTACATATTGGTATTCTCTTATTCAGTATGTTCTAGATTTATACCTAGGGTGTTGTTGAACCCTGTCACATTTTCATGGATTAAAGATTAGTATTTTATATTGTTCAAGTTGTTTATAATTTGTTAGCATACGCTTTATATCGGTAATCATTTACCAGTGATGTGGCCCAGCATTAGCATGACTATCTTGGAATCAGGATGAGGATACCCCGGGGGATCACGAGTGAAGCGACCTTCGGTTGATTCGGTGAAATAGAGATATTAGATCCAGAAGGTGGCAAATTAAGGTTAGAACATTTAAGCATTTCGGATGTCGAGGTTGGGGTAGAGATACACTCCAACTCTACTGCGAGATAGAGTGGATACACCTCGAGAGAGGGTATTCGTAAGCAAGATCACTAGCCGTTAATAAATCATAAATAAATCACATAAATAAAGTGAATAATATCATCTTTGAAATAATCCATCGAAGTGACGAGAGAGGGAGACATGCCCACAAGTCTTCATTACCTGATAATTCGATCAAATTAGTTAGTTTAGTTAACATTCGGACACTAGTACTTTTCACACAACACTTTATATCAGGATAATATGCACGAGCAATCTACGTATTCAACACACCTATCCCAGTGGATCGTGCTCAGGTACCATAGGTACACTATATTACTTGGGGCGACGCGTGCACTTGCGCACATAGGCGTACATTTATACACACCACGCTTTCAGCCTATCAATGGAACAAGGAGTATTGCCTTATCAAGGGAGTTCAAATCCCACATTTCAGGAGGAAGAAAAGTTGTCTCCTGTTAAGAAGCAGATTTTTATCTACATGGAAGGGAACAAGAAGATGATTAATCTACATGAGCATAAATTTTCATATTTAAATGCCTTCCAAGTCAACACTAGTGCTAGATTGAAAAGGTACTTAGAAACGAATAGGACACTTGGTCCAAGCATTCAAGGAAAAATTCTCTAGGACCTCTCCTAGTAATACTTTGAAAAATCCCATTGAATGCATGGATGCTCATTTGAGCAATGTGCGGAAATTTCATATACTGAAATATGTGGAAGAAGGTGAAAATGAGTTGGAAATTGAGAACAAGACACTCCTAAACAACTTAGTGGATGAAGAGCCATTAGTGGATAAACTGAAATTTGAAGAAGAAAGTCAAGTAATGGCTATTGAAAACATTTTGGTGAAGATTGACACATTTACCTTCCCCATGGATTTTGTGACTTGGGGCATTGAAGGGGATCTATAAAATTCTCATATACTAAGAAGACCACTTCTTTCCTCAAGCCAAGCATAGATTGACATCAACAAGGGGGAGCTCACCTTGCTTGTGGGTGAGGAGAAAGCAAAGTTCAATCTTCACCAACCATTACCTTTGATGGAGCAAGAAAGAGCCATGTGCAGAAAATTCTGCAGCTTGCTTCAATCAAAAGGGCACATGTTTGAACAATCCCCCTTAAGCATAAATGTGTTTACATCTACTTCACATAGAGGGGACTATTTTGAAGAAATTGTGGCTGAACCACCAGCCATAATTAAAGGGAATTTTGAGTTTATTTCCCCTATTCAAAATGCGAAGAAAACGTCAGCAGGCTGAATGGTTATAAGAAGAAGTGCTTTCCAAGATGGATGATTGGCCAAATGGAAATGCTAGTACTTTCCAATGAGTCTATTTGGATACAAGCAGGCTTGACTTCTTGGAAGGCAACCCAAGTTAAGTAATAAGGATTCTATCCACTCTATTTTTATTTTTTTCTTTTTTTTAGTTACTTTATTTGTTTATGTTTTTTTTTTACTTCTGTGATGAAAATTCCAGCAGTGTTTTAACTTTATTTGTTAGTGTTTTCAGAATAAAGTAGGTTTCAAGTTCAACATGTTGAGAATGGTTTGCAGGCGAGGCAAGAAGTTGGAAAGTGGTTAATGTAATTATAGTGCTTGAAGTGCTTGAAAAAAATGGAGTGGAGATGTTCATCAAATTTCGGGTTTTGAGATGAAATGAACCCAGATTGAACTAAAATATAAAGTTGGAAGGTTCATGATCATGCTTGTGAGAAATTGAAGACAAGAGATGAGTTTAAGCATGAATGAAGCATTGAGGTTACTATTGGAGGAATTTTGAGAGAGTATATAAGCATGAAGGACTTTTGAAGGATAGCAAGTATTATGGGCAAGAGACAAAGCAAGAGGGAGGAACCCTAAGGAGTCAAGGAAATCATCACCTTTGGACAGCATTAAAATTCTGATTTTTATGTATTTATTGAGAGCTCCCAGATGGTTCACCTCATCCCATGAGCACATTCTACATTGAAAGAGCTTTCCAACGAGTCCTTACACATCCAATTCTGAGCTAAAATGAAGGAGATATGAGTATAACAAGTTGGATAAAAAAACAGGGGTGTTGAGCAGAATTGCTGACGTGACCAACACCACGGTCACAAAAACAGAGGCTCTTTAACCCTTTAAAACCCATTTTTCTTCTTCCTACTTTATACTCCATCCTGCCATACTCTTTCCCTCCAACTCTTGCAACTTCTAACCACTTTCAAATTCATCTCCCATCCACTCAAATCCTAAATCACATTCCTCCCCAATCCATCTCCATCATCTTCAAGCTTCAACCCATCACAAACCCACAAACTTACCTTTGTTGAACCCTAATTTTCCATCCATCATTCCAAGCATCAAAGAGGAGTTACAATGGAAGAAAATTTTTATGCGTGGTTGTTAGTTTTTGGGTTCTTTGTGGATCATTGTTGATTAATGGTGAATTTGCAATATTGAAGGAGGTTTTGAAGAATCAAAACTCACTCATTTGAGGTGAAGGAAGTTGGTGCACACCGAGTGTTTGAAAAATTGCCAAAGCCACTTTCATGGCTCCAAAGAAGCAAAAGAGTGTATCAAGGGGTAGTACACCAATGTCAATGTCTGATAATCGTCAAGGTTCCTATTTAGTGCCAAGACTACAAAAGGGAGTTACTTTTCCTGACTCTCACTTATTACCCTTTTGCTATTGCTTCCTTTTGCTCATTTGCTAGACATTTAAGACAGTATTTCATCTCAAAGTTTAGAAATTATTTATTTTGGTTAGTTTATCATGTCACACCCATGTTGCATGACAACTATGAGGATGAAATTTTCTGGTGCTTTACGGATGATGACTTTGTTTGATGCTTCCTAACACATCTTAGTTTGGTATATTTTTTTTTAGTTAGAGTTTATTGAGTTAATTGAGTTTTGCTTAGGTTATTTGTGATGTCAATAAGGACCATAAATGAACCCTTGGCATATGGACAATATTAGAGATAATAGGACTTAATGTAATGAGTTATCTCTTTAATAGGCTATTTGTCATTGGTTTCTCAAAATCCATGCACGTGGTCACTAAGTACCCTTGAAAAGCAGTTTTTTCTTGGGTTAGAGAAGGTTTATGAGAATCCATCTAATTTTGATCTCCATAGGTTCTAGAACTTGTTCTATTATCGCTTGAGGCGAAATCCTAGGCAACACAACAATTGAGAAATGATATAGGCCATCCTTGGAAAGATTGTGTCTTCAGGCTAACCTGATAATATGCATATGCATATTCCTCTAGTACCAGATGTTGAGACTTAAAAGTAAAATTCTGTTTATACATGCTATCCCTCAATAAAGAACCAAGCTCACCCATAACATGAGGATTTGAACATAATTGAAATGTGGTGAGCAGGATTTAGGAGAGTTATTTTACATGGAAAATAACTCCAGGTGGACAAAATGAGTTAAGTTGAAATCAAAAGAGGTTGTCAAAAGAAAAAAAAGAAAATATCAAGTGTAAAAGAAGCAAAAATACAATAAAAAGTCAAGGAGGAGTGAGTCTAGCCTCGTAGCCTTCCTTCCCTAGAGCAAGTAAATCCTAAGGGTGTCTCGACACCTAATATCCTAAGGCGATTGGTTTGGGAGCTATTGATTTAAAGCTCGCTAAGGGTTGCAGTAGAAAGCTTAAAGGGGTTTGACATTTGCACCACTCCTAATAACCTTGTCTTAAGAAAACTCTTGGTGTTTGTTGAAAAGAATGCAGAATTTGTGTGCAGAAAGATGATATGAGGAGTATGGAAGATGCACCTAAACAGATTTTGGGGTGTTTAGAAATTGTCTCACTATCTTTGTGGTAAGAATCGGGATGGAGTAGGAGTTGTCAATGCAGAAAAAGATGTATGTTTGGGTAAATTTTAGCCTAAAATGACTACTCAACTACCCCTTACCCAAGCCTTACATTACAAGCTTATAAAGACCTACTTGATCTTGAGAGTTGTGTGTGCCTACATTAGTGGAGAGTGATAAGAACAACAAGCCTATGGAACCTAAATAAATTATATTAGGAGATCCGCGTACTTATCTCAATTCTCATAAACTCATCTAGCTTGCAATTGTTTGGATAGGGGAAGAACACACACACACACACACTAGTGAGAACCATGATCTAAATTTGTCTATTATGAGATTAACTCACTATTAAAATGAATAAATTATCTTGATCATATTCTATATATTCCTTGTAAGGGTAATTCTTGAGACACATATCACATACCCCTTGCAAAGCAGTTACTTAGTTTTGGTTAAATAAAAGGGTGAAATGAACTCTTCTCTTCCATTGCTAGGGACAACCTTCTTTCTTTTCTTTGCTTGAGGACAAGCAAAACTTCAGAGATTTTAAGGGTGTTTGATGAGTGCAAAACTCATCTATGTTTTGAGTTCATTTCACATGCTATTTGTGCATTTGTATCCATATTCATGTAAAACTCATAAAATTTCCTCTAAACTTGGTTTGTAGGATTATTGATGAAAATCAAGTGATTTGGCAAGAAATGAGCAATATATTTCCAAAAGAAGAGTCAACCAGGAGTCTCACAACGCGCCACTGGGAAGATAAATTTTTCTGTACCATCTGGAACATCAAATGGTTCAAAATTCATCATGGTTACATTCTACATTCAAAGAGCTTTCCAACAAGTACTCACACGCCCAAATGCAGGCTAAAGCGAAGAGTTATGGCTAGACAAGTTGGAGAAGAAAAAAACAAGTGTTGTCCAGAAACTGTCGCGACCAAGCAAGCTATCACGACCAGGAAACTTGGTCACGACCCCAAAAACTGTGTCGCGACCAAAAAACTGTCGTGATCAGGAAACTTGGTCGCGACCTAAAAAGCGTATGCGTGACAAAATTTGAACGTGTGCGACCCAACGATGGAGAAACCTAAAAAAGGCCGAAAATTGATATTTGACCTATTTTCAAGCTCATTTCACCCTAGGACCATGTATATACTCATTTTTTAGGTAAAGAGGGCGGCGGGAAGATTGGAGAACCTCTCTCATGGGGTTTCTCTCTCCTAAAGCGCATTTTCCGGTTTTCTCTGATTTTGATTTTGTAGATCTTAGAAGTGAATTTTTAGCGTTTATTTCTATTGAAGAAGTGATCTTTGTATACTTGAGAGATTCATATTTCACTATCGTTCAGACAAAGATTGAAGCTAAAATCTGGATTTTTTCTCTCTCATGGGTTTTCTCTCTCTAAATTGCCCATTTTCTTAGTTTTTGCTGTAGATATTTATTTTTAATAGATCTTAGAGTAGTTTTAGAACATATTTTTATTTCTATTGAAGAGATTTGGTCTTGTACTTTCGGATATTCAATTTATTTCTTGTTGAGGCGAAGATTTAAGCTCAAATCTGGATTTTTCTCTTCTTGTCTCTTGATTTCTTTCTTCATTTTCTTACTTTTTGTTTGATTAGTGATGATTGGAATCCAGTAATGGAACATTAAACACCCTCTATAGGTGGGGATTAATTGTTGAACATTCAGATTTTCAATTTTTCAGTTATTTTATGGGTTTGAAAACTAAATTTATATAATTGGTATTATTCATATAATGAACTGTTCGGAATATTAGTAGCTTATACCCAGAAAAGAGCTGTATCTTTGCTCACGATTTCGGGAGGCCCTCACGAGAGTGACACAAAAGATGGAGATTCTGAGAGTAAGAGCGGTAACTTAGGGGTATGTTAGACTAATATCTTGGAACTAATGAACTTTGAAAAATTGCTTTGATAAATCACTAATTTACTCATGGTGTAAGGATTAATTAAATGATGTATCAATTTAGTTGATCAGAGGTTTCTCCTTAGTCTGATGAAAGGATCTTGATCCGTGTTAGCAAAGATCTAATCAAGGAGATAGAAAATTTTATTAGATTTGAAGGACGAGATACCAATTACATTAGAGAAGGCTTGCATTTTCCTGTCTATGGGAGCAAGAATTCTTCAGTCCTAAGAAATGGTTGTGAAGTATTGAAAAAAAAAACAATCAAATCTTAAAGAGTGCCAAATTTTACAAGTAGCTATTTAGACCCATTTGTCCTGAAAAGGAATATGGGTATGTTAGATAGTGAAATGTATAGTGCCAGGAGAAATCCAAGCTATACTACATTGCTCTTAAATCTAGCATTCAACTCACAATTCTTTGTGCTTTCAAGGAAATGCAAGCTATTGTTTTGTAAATAATTATCCCCATCCCTAGTGACTCTCTTCATACCTTTTAGAATTAAGTAGTTGTTTATTTAGTAGATTTTAGGATTAGTTTTAAATCAGTTTTTGTTTCAATTAAATTGATTTTATTCCACATCCTATTTGATCGCCTAAATAGTGAAGAGCCCTTGTAATCGGGGTGATCAAATTCCAATTAGAGAGAACCTCCAATCCTCATGGGTACGATATCCGGACTCCTAGAGTCCACTTTATTACTTGTATGACCCGTACACTTGCGGAAAGGGGTTGAGTGTTGGTAATACTTTTCATTTCAGTTTTTGAGTACACTTACTTTGGTTTCAAATCAGTTTTTGAGTATTTACCACATTCACTCCTTTGACCATATCGGGAAATCGGTCTTTACATCGTGACAGACTCCAAAAGCAGAAAGACGTGAGAAGCTGGTTGCAAACAGATTTGATTTCAACATTCCAGTTGCGACAAGAACAAGACTACTATACCAAAATTCTATCGCGACATTATCAAAGTCTTTCCCGACAGAATTCAAGAAAGAGCTCAGAGAACAGGCCGCGACAGAAGACTGCATGATACGATAGAGGCCAACGACAAAGACTGAAAACTCTATTGCAACATAACTTTCTATGTCACGACATTGTGACCAATTTGGGCCAGAATTTTGGGGATCCACAATGCAATTAATGAAGTGCGCCTCAACATTAGGAAGTCTATAAATAGACGCATCTAAGGCAATGCGTAGTTTCACTTGACTCCCGGGGCCTTTGGGTGGTTAAGAAGACTCTTGTATATTTTATTTTTCTTTTATTTTTCTTTTATTTTATTTTTAGTAGAGTTAGTTTCAGTAGATTTTAGTTGGTATTCTTTTTAGATTTTTAGATTTGGGTATTGAACTAAAGTGTAGCTTCGAGTTGGAATTTATTATTAAAATCATCTTTCTCATTACTGTCTGATTTAAATGGAGGATGGAAAGTTTCTGGAGTTCAATTATTTCAGTTCGTTTATGATTTCAGTGAATTTTCCTGATCAGTTAGTCACTGATATGAGTGAACTAGTTTTGAAAAGTTGAGCTCTCTAGAAATGGGTCAATGATGATAGTCATTTTATGCACAAGGAGGAAGAACGTCTTAATTAGAATTCTTGAATTTATTTGATTGGTATTGTTTTTGAATTTATTTGTTCCTGAAACTAGTACCGTGTACCCAAACAAGGTCCCATATCTTACTCTGATTTCCAAGAGGCCCTCTACGTGGCACAAAGATGGAGAATCCTGAGAGTATAGAGCTATTCTTTGGGTATGGTAGACTAATACTAAGGAACTAATGAACTCTGATGGGTTACTCAAATAGATCACCCGACACCATGATTAGGGATAGTTAGATAGGTAGCGGTTACCAATCACTCGAGAGGGTCCTATTCTCTTTATTGAATTGATTATGATCGTGTTAACAAGATCTAATCGAAATGGAAATTTTATCATAAATGAAGGATGAGGTGTCGATCAAATTGGAAGACTTGCGATATCTTGTCTATAGGGTAAGAATTCTCTTAGTCCTAGATGCAGGTATGAAGTGCGAAAAGGAAAAATACTAAAATCTTAGAAAGAGTGTTACAAATTACAAGTAACTAATTAGAATCATGTCTCAGAAATGAATATGAACCTTTAATTAGTGAAAAGTAGGGTTAAGGGAGAAATCCAAACTTTACTACCATGCATCTTTGACAAACTCAGTTTTTCAATTTATGGCTGAGCTATGAATCGATAAGAGGCAAAAATTGATTATTCCTCATTGATCTATATCCAGTTTTCTCTCGCTCAGTGCAGTCTCAAACCCATTTTTATTTAAATTTATTTTCATATATATATATATATATATATATATATATATATATATATATATATATATATATATATATATATATATATTAAGGAATGGAATCTAGAGTCCAAATTATTTTTAGTCATCTCATCATCATAACAGTAGAGTTCAAATAGTAATGATCTTGAGTAGTTGGGGTAGTTAGTCTTTTGATTTATCATCATTCCTCGTGGGAACAATATCTGGACTTTAAATATCCACTTTTATTACTTGTACGACCTGTGCACTTGCAGTAATTAAGACCAACTCAAATTTTAATGAACACGTTTTAAAAAAAGGAGCAAATCAATCTTTCATCTACACAAGCAATCTCGCTAACAAGTTTTTGGCGGCGTTGCTTGGGACAGAATAGTTCTTGAGTGACAGTACCAGAAGTTTGGCATACACAGGTCGCATCATACAGTTTGATCTGTAACAAGTTTTTGGCACCGTTGTCGGGGATTAGCTAATTGTCCTTTGGTAATAGTGTTATTAATTTGTGTGTGTGTGTGTATATATATATATATATATATATATATATATATATATATATATATATATATATATATATATATATATATAATCTAGTCTTAGCATGTTTTTGGCGCCGTTGTTTGGGATAGAATGATGAATTTAAAGATCAATATTCTAAACAAAAAGGGATTTACTAATTTGGACATTTTTCTTTATTATTATAAATTTCAGAAATCACATAAACAGTTTTAATGGCAATGGTTGAAGAAGCTACTGAAATTTTTTTATGATCTTAAATAGAGATAACTGTCTCCCACATAATTCATTTGATCTTAGTGTGTTTCTATTTTAGGAAGATTTTAAATGCATAGAAAACATTGAGAGAACACTGAAGAATTTGAGGAAGATCACAAGTGCAAAATCCATAAATATGACAAACCAAAGAGAAATATTGCAGGCTAATCCAAAAGAAGAAGAAGAAGCAGAGAGACTTCAGAGACCTAATACTATGGAGGACTTTTGGAGGCCTATTATCCAAGAGGAGTACTCTGTTGTGAGACAACCTGCAATTGAAGGCAACAATTTTGAGTTGAAGCCAGCATTGATTATTATGGTACAGCAGCACCAGTTTACTAGTCATCCCTCTGAAGATCCTAATGAGCATATGGGAAGATTCATGAGGATGCTTGACAGTGGTAGATAGGGTGAGACCGAAGTAATCATCTGACTCTTCCTTTTCGAGAATGTGGTAGCATCATAGTTTGATTCATTGCCAAATGGATCAGTGAACAGCTGGGACAAGTTAATGGAGGCCTATATGAGCAGATTTTTTTCCTCAGATCTAACTTCTGAGATAAGATGAGAAATAATTGTCTTCAAACAGGGGGAAGAAGAGAGTCTTTACAATCTCGTAGGAGAGATTCAAAGAGGCATTTAAGATGCCTATCGCATGGAATCGTCGACAACTCAGATGGATATATTCTATCATGCTATGAATTATGCCTCCAAGGGTATAATTGATGCATTCTACTCTAGAGCTTTTAAGAAGAAGTGCGAGAGGAATGAAGCGTTTGAGTTTGAAGACCTTCTTCAAATGCAACTCTGAGCTCCATCCCGAAGCTTGAGGAGTAGCAGCAGACTGAAGGGAAGTGGTTTGATTGAGCTTAACCGTATGACTACCATAGAAGCAAAACTGGATGCAGTGATGAACAAATTAGGAAGCAATGATAGAAGAATGCATACTGCACATGAAGTGGGAGTAGTAAAAGAAGGAATTAGAAGCAGTGCTACGAGACCAGTCATTACACACCAACACTCAAGAACCATGAGAATTTCTCATATGATGGAGAACTCATGAGACCCCGAACCGAGACAAAAAATTACCATCGAGGCACATGCTCGGCTGAGTTCCGAAGCAGCCATGATGAGGGGCCGATAGAGGAGAATATCAGGGTCAGAAAAGGACTCAATCATTTGAAGAGCAGATGCTGCATTTCATGGGGGAAAACAAAAGGCTGCTAAACATACAAGAACAGAAGTTTGCTAAGCTAGTAGTATTCGAGCCGAAACACAAGCGTGTTTCGGGCCCGACACAAATACCTCTTGAAGAATCACGGGACTTAGGTAGGGCTGAATGGCTCTGGCCCATGCGGGAATTAGTCAGTTCATTTCAAGTGACACAAGGAAGGATCCAAGGGACTGTATGGCAGTAACTCTAAGGTGAGGCTGGAGAAGAAGAGTTGAGCGAAGGATGCGTGAAGAGAATTATGCGAGAAGTGGGAAGAATTTACCGCGACATAGTTCGGGAAACTACAGAGGAAGAGAAAACATCAAAGATGCAACCAGAGCAACAAATAAAAAAAGTAAATCTAGGGAAAAAGGAAGAGGTTAAGGCTTATGAACCTCAGTTCCATTCCCTCAAAGGTTGTAGAAGGCAGAGCTAGAAGAGAAATTCTCTAGATTCTTAAACATTTTTAAGAAAATAGAGATCAACATTCCTTTCTCCGAAGCATTGACTCAAATGCCTCCTTATGCAAAATTTATGAAGGAGATATTGAGTAGAAAAAGAAAAATTGCTGAAGAAGGAATAGTGAACACAGCGGCAACACATGATGCATTAATTTGGGAATTCTTTACTAGAAAATCACGAGGATCGGTGGCTTCACTATACATAAGGGCATGATGATATAAGAAAATCACTATGTGATTCTAGAGCCAATATCAACTTGATGCCTTTGTCTGTTGTTAAAAGACTAAGTTTGGGGGAACTTATTCCCACAGCTATGACCTTGCAAATGGCAGACAAAACACTGGTCCATCCTTAGGGCATTTTAGAAGATGTGCTGATCAAAGTGGGAAAATTCATTTTATCAGTGGATTTTGTAGTCATTGATATAGAGGAAGACAAACAAGTCTCATTGCTGTTAGGAAGACCTTTCTTAACAACAGGAGCAGCTTTGATCGATGTGAAGAAAGGAGAATTAACTCTCAGGGTTGGAGGTGAGGCAGTACACTTCAATCTCAATCACAGTTTGAAACAGCTTGAACTAAGTAATGCTAATTGTGAGATTGTAGAAACAAAAATTCCCATCAGTTCTGAATTGATTAATGGTTATATTTTTTTAGAGTTCAATGAATGAGAATTAGATGAATTTACAGTATCTAGAGCATCTTGAAGTTGAATTTATGGACTCCAATGTTAAATTGAAAAAGGCAGTACTCAGTGTTGAAGAAAATAATACAGAAAAATCTACTTTGATTATAAAGGAAGATGCTGAAGTAAATAAAGTTCAGAGGGTCTAATTCTAAAAATTGCAAACATTTGAGTATGCTTTCTTGCAACCGAGAAAAGAAAGCTTGATCATCATGCATTTCGTTGACTACGCCGAAGAACAAAATCCTGGAGATTCTTAAAAAATATAAAGAAGCAATAGCTTGGTCTATAGAAGATCTGAAAGGAACCAGTCCTTCGATCTGTATGCACAAGATCTTGTTGGAGGAGAATGCTAAAACCTCTATAGAACATCATAGAAGGCTAAATCCAGTAATGAAAGAAGTAGTTGAAAAAGAAGTTATGAAATGGTTAAATGCAGGCTTCATATATGCAATCTCAAACAGCCCTTGGGTGAGCCTAATTCATGTGGTTCCAAAAAAAAGAGGATTCACTGTGATTAGAAATGAGAATAATGAATTGATTCCTACGAGAACTGTAACAGGATGGAGAGTGTGTATAGACTATAGAAAATTAAATCACGCTGAAAGGACCATTATCTTTACGCTTTCATTGACCCAAATGCTGAATGAGGTTAGCAAGGCTCTCCCATTACTGTTTTCTTGATGGATATTCTGGTTATAACCAGATTGCTATAGCCCTAGAGGATCAGGAGAAAACTACATTTACATGTCCTTATGGCACCTTTTCTTTTAGAATGATGCCTTTTGGATTATGTAATGCTCCTACCACCTTTCAAATATGTATGATGTCTATGTTTTCTGATTTGGTGGAATAGGCTATGGAAATCTTTATGGATGACTTCTCAGTATATGGATCCTATTTTGAGAATTGATTGAAAAATTTAGAAATAGTACTTCAGAGGTGTCAAGACACAAATCTAGCTTTAAATTGGGAAAAATGTCATTTTATGGTAACATAAGGTATTGTCTTGGGACACAAGATTTATGTTGCTGGATTGGAAGTAGACCAAGCAAAAGTTGTTATAAAAACTCTCATGCCACCTACAACAGTCGAGGGGATAAGAAGTTTCCTTGGACATGTTGGTTTTTACAGAAGAATCATAAAGGACTTCTCAAAAATCTCAAGACCATTATGTAGATTGCTGGAAAAGGATGCAGATTTTGATTTTGATGAATCATGCAAGTCTGCATTTGATAAAATTAAATCAAGATTAGTGACAGCTCCCATCATGTTGATACCTGACTGGAACAACTATTTTGAAATTATGTGTGATGCTAGTGATTATGCAATGGGAGCTATATTGGGACAAAGAACTGAAAAGATATTCAAAGCCATATACTATGCCAGCAAAACCTTTAATGAGGCATAAGAGAACTACTAAACCACAGAAAATGAGATGTTGACAATGGTATTTGCTTGTGAAAAATTTAGGCCTTACATATTGGGGTCCCATGTTATAATACACACTGATCATGCTGCAATTAAATATCTGATGGCAAAGAATGAGGCTAAACCAAGACTGATCAGATGGGTACTACTGCTACAGGAGTTTGATCTTGAGATCAAGGATAAGAAGGGTAGTGACAACGTGATAGCAGATCCGCATCTAGATTGGAAATGATTCTTTGGAAAAGAAGGAACTAAATTAGAAAAAATTTCTTTGATGGCGGTTGTTTGTTGCTAGTTCAAACTTCTGATATCTTGATGTCAGAATTACTTAGCTTGTGGAGTTATGCCACCTGAATTCAGCTACCAGTAGATAAAGAAATTGAGAACTGATTGCATATTTTATATTTGGGATGAACCACTACTTTATAGAAGAGGAGCATATATGATCATAAGACGTGTTCCCGAGAGGAAGCGAACAAGATTGGTATTATGGAGAAATGTCATGCATCACCATATGGAGGACACTTTGCAGGAGACAGAACAGCCTAGAAAATTCTCCAATCAGGTTTTTATTGGCCTACTCTATTCAAAGATTGTTTTGAATGGGTGAAACATTGTGATGCTTATCATAGAATGGGTAACATCAGTAAAAGAAATGAAATGCCCCTACAAGGAATTTTGGTGGTGCATAATTTTTATGTTTAGGGAATAGATTTCATGGGACCTTTCCCATCCTCATTTGGTAATATATACATTCTCCTAGCTATGGATTTGTATCCAAATGGGTTGAAGCATCAGCTTGTCCCAGAAATGATGCCATCAAAGTGGTTGGGTTTCTACAAAGAAATATTTTGAGTAGATTTGGAGCACCCAGAACAATCATCAGTGATAAGGGAAGCCATTTTGCAAATAAAATTTTTGCAAAACTCATGAGCCGATATGGAATCAGACATGTGATGGGTTTGGCTTATTACCTTTAGTCAAATGGGCAAGCAGAAATTTCCAACAGGGAAATAAAGAAAATTCTAGAGAAAACAGTAAATACAAGCAAAAATGATTGGTCTGTAAAGTTAGATGATGCATTGTGGGCTTATAGAACTGCTTACAAAACTCCCATTGGAATGTGCCCATACAGAATAGTATTTGGAAAACCTTGTCATCTCCTTTTAGAACTGGAATACAAAGCTATGTGGGCCATCAAGAAACTGAATTGTGATTTTCAAGCTTCCAAGGAAAAGAGACTACTCCAAATGAATGAACTGGAAGAGTTGAGAAACTAAGCTTATGACAATGCCCGAATCTACAAAGAAAATACAAAGAGGTGGCACGATCAAAAGATTATGAGGAGGAATTCAAGGCAGGAGAAAAAGTCCTCTTATACAACTCCAGGCTCAAGCTATTTCCAAGGAAATTAAAGTCAAGATGGAGTGGTCCTTCCACAGTGGTAACAAGTACACCCTTTGGAGTAGTAGCTCTAATAGATGAATCTGGAAGTGAATTTAAAGTAAATGGTCAGAGATTGAAGCATTATCTTGGGGGAAGCATAAATAAAGTAGATCCAGATTTTGAAAAGGGAAGAGAGTTTTACTGAAATGAAGACATCCTGCAGCAAGTGTTTGGCTAAGGACATTAAACTGAGTAGCTTCTCCCAAGCATAATTTTAATTTTGATAGTTTGATTAATGTTAATTAATTTTATGAGTTTGAAGTTTTAGTTTTAATTTTGTTAGAAATTTTATTATGAAGTTTGATAGATTGCTGAATTTTTTTTTTCAGGAACAGGGAAGATTAACTGGAAAGAGATATTATTAGAAAACACACTTTCTCAACTAAAATATGCAGAAAATCGCTACAAGGGGGAGTATTTCTATTTCCCTCAATTTTTTTAATAATAATGCATAGTTGAAGCTTAAGTGAATATAGTGTTTTAGAGCATAAATTGTTAGACAACTTTCTTATGCCAACTGCTTGAATGCCTTATTGAATATCTTGATGAAAGATATTGAGTGAAGAAAGAGATTTGTTGTTTATACTTGAATGGGGATTGTTTAATGAAATATGTGTTTTCACAAGTATGAAATAAGTGGAAGACTTTATTGCATAATGTCATTTGGTTTGAATGGTTGAAAGTAAGAAAATATGCAAGGATTTTGAGGTAGAACAGAATCCTGTCGCGATAGAGACTGCAGGTCGCAACACCGGTTGTCTGGTGCTGTAATAGGACAACTTCTGTCACACAAAGCCGGGTGGTACTAAAATGTATACAAAGAAAAGTTCGTCAGGACATTTTATGTCGAGACAAACTACAAACTTGGGCCTCATAAAACATGTCGAGACAAGATTTCTATATGTCGCGACATAATTCAATTGGAGCATAGATAAAATTGTGTCGCGATTTGTTTTGCTCGGGCCACGGCCAGCACTTCCTAATTCAAAATTCGAAAATTGCGGTCAGCGACAATTAATTCTCTATGTTGGACATAGTATAAAACAAAGAGCACAACATCAGGTCAAAAATTTGTTGCGACAATTAAAGAAGCACAACAACTCTTGGCCTATAAATAAAAAAGTTTGAAGACTTGAGATTAACCTGCCTCATAATATTCAAACCACTCAGTCTCCCTCATCAAATCTCTCTCACTCATTCGAAACCCTAGATCCTTAAACCGCTCTCTCACAATGTCAGAGCCCCAAAACCTGGTTCCAAACCCCAACGAAATCATGGAAGAATATGATGAGTTGGAGAATGAAATAGTCTGCCACTCAGCAAAGAAAGGTGAGGTGAAGGGTCGAGGTAAATGAAGAACTCGAAAGGCACAAAGGGAAGAATTCTAGGAAGAGGAAAGAGGGAAATGAAGAAGTGAAGAGCAATAACAAAAGCTAGTGACTGGTCTCTCATATGGCTTATATTGCTTGGAGATAAACTACAAAGACGAGACTTCCATAGGAGAGAGGCTTCAGTGGGTTTCTCCATTCCAAGAGCTGGTCGAAAGCAAGGGATGGCATCTGTTCTACGAGCACAAAGCTCCTGGATTCGTAGATGTGGTGAAGGAGTTCTACTCCAACATGGTAGGGATGAAAGATAAGGTTGTTTATGTAAGAGGTAAATGGATATCATTCGGCAGAGAACAAATTGACCAGACTTACAATCTTCAGGAAAGGAAAAATGGATCTAAATTCAAAAGACTAGTGGAAGCACCGACTACCGTGAAGATCAGACCGCTAACGCATGGTGCGGGAAGTGGAATGCCACCATGAAGAACCCACACGAGTCCATCAAGCCGAGGAGCACCGACCGAACCAAAGTGGTTTATTTTATTTCGCCATGCCGCTCTTCCAAAAACCAATGCACGGGCCGTGGAGAAAGAGGCGCCTATAGTGCCATCCTCAAGGGCCATAAATTCAGTTTAGGCAAGATAATAGAAAACTCAATTCTGAGTTATTACAGAGGAGGATACAAAGGGCTTATTCCTCACCCAAGACTGATTTCAAGACTCTGCATCTTGGGGGGGTGTCCAAGGAAACTAGGAAGAAGAGGAGAACTGCCCTCAAGACATCGGCCCTGACATTAACAAGAATCACTAAGGGGCCTAAAAACATAAACAGAGGAAGACAGGTGGAAGCTGTAATGGAAGAAGAAGAACCAGCAAAAACACGGCAACCACAGCCTGAAGGTGAAGCACAAAAGCTAAAAGCTCAGAGCCTTTAAGTAGCAATGTTGTAGTGCTAGACTTGCTGAAGGCCATGAGGCAAGAAATGGAAGAGAGGGACAACCAGCTGAAGCTCCAACTATAACTCAGGGATGAATACATGGAGACTGAGTTGAAAATGAGGGACCAAAACTTGGAAGAAGCTCTAAAGCAGATAGATGAGGAATGGAAGAGTAGATGGGAAATAAGAGAACTAGAGCTGAGTAAAGAATTAAGAGTAAGAGAAGATGCTTTTCTCGGGATCACCAGAGAGATAGTGTTACCCAGATAATGAAAGAAAGGGAGGATGCTATAGAGAAGAACTTGAGCGCAGGCTGCGATGCCTTCCCAAGATTCGTGACAAGGAACATCAGGAGGAAATAAGAGCTCTAATTGAAAATAGGGGCAAAGAACTGAAGGGCACCTTGAACTATAGGAGAAGTATCGGATCAAAGCTTGATATGATCAATAAAACCCGATTAATGTACTCGCCAGGTGAATTCGAGGAACTCAACTCTATCAAGCGTAGACAAAATGAATTAATCAAGCAATTAGCCATAACCATGGAGTGGTCTGTACTAAACAGAAATGGAGAAGGCAGTAGGTCAAGGCGCTCATAAGTCCATCCTCGGAAATCACCTTCGCAGCCAAGTACAAGCCATCCAATCAACCTACCATCCTCTCATAGGCATGAAAGAAAAAGAAAATTGCTCACCTTGCTCTTCCATATCTTCTCCCTCTTTGTACCTAAAGTCCACTCTTGAAACATTCAATGAAATATGAATTGTGCATTTTTGTGCTCAAATTGGTGTTCACCCTGTTTGTAAACTTTTTTGTGTGTTTTGTGTATATGTTCTTTCTTCCTTTATGTTTACTTTTGAATGAATTGGAATTGATGAAGTTTCAAGGAATAATTAGTTGAATAAATGAGAAACCAGTTACTTGGATCTAAATGCCAAATTGATGCAACATGTTTGGTTGACTGGAATTGATTAAAGAATGAAATTGTGGTTGTGTTGGATTGTTTTGAGTTGAATGCATGATTAAAATGAACCTCTTTACTTGTTAAACAACACAACAACAAATCTCAAAACCAAACAAAAATCTAATAGATGCATTGAGGTAGGATGAAATGAAGGAAAAGGGAAAGTTGTAAGATTATAAATAAATGTGTTGAACTTCAAGAAGAATGAAGACTTTAATAAATTGATGGAATAGATAAGACCTATAATTCTGTTTATGTAAATAATTTGGTTATAAAAATCATGATAAACTCTACGCTTCGTTCTTATTCGTATGCTGAATTTTATTCCCAAGCGTAGGAATTAAGGTTGTCTAGCATTGTAATAATGTGGGAGTCCACAGGTCATCTCCACAAGGAGTGGTCTAAATTGTCGACCATAGAGCTTCATTCTCCAAAAGGTGTGTACTGAAAAGGAGCCATGGCTGTGATTGGCTTTTCGATTTAAGGATTGATTTGGAATTGATTATTTTAAAATAGAAAGATGATTGCCGACCTGAGGTTTCCACTCACTAATGATCACGTAATTCCCACCTTCGTAGTTTTACAAGCCTCATCTAGGAGCCATTGGCAAATGGTCTTCGATGGAAGATTTTTCTTTAAATGCTCTTTGAAAAGAAAGATAATCGAACGATGTTAAATACTTGTTCCCAAGCATCTGCACTCTAGTTTGCATTGTAATCAAGACAACGTACCGAGGATCTCTCGCTCACACGCGTTGTCAAGAGGATGCCCAACTAAGGTTTTACAAAGCTTCTGCGATTAATATCACACAATCCATTGAGTATAAAAGAGGAATTGAGGAATATACCTTGATCTGTGGTGAAGCCCCAATCGTAGAATCCCAAAGATAGAAATTTAGAACTCATGGAAATTATAAGGTAAATCATAATTGAAGGAATTTATTCATGAAAGGAACTTTGAGAAAATCGAATTCAATTCAGAAACGAGAAATGAAAAATATAAAATTCTGAGAATGAAAACGAGATGTATGTTCCCACCGAAGATTACATGTGCTTGAATCAAAAATCTCCAGAGAAATAAAGTCTTCAACCCTAATCTATAAAACCTTTGCCAAAACTATGGAAAAGAACACTTCTCTATGAAAACCTAACCCTCCGAATCAAAAGCTGCCTTCTCCTTGTATCCTATGGCTTTTATACTCTCTCCAATGTGATCCCCGCATTAAAAGTTTATCGACACGTGTTTCATGCTAGATCGACCTCAAGCCACTCCCGTAGTTTTCACATAGGTGTACCGCACTGTGTTAGTGGTGTACCAAAGACATGTTGCTCTTTTCGCCACTTTTCGCATATGCAGGTGTACCGTACATGTTGAAGGCGCATCGGTACATGTTGCTCTCTCGTGATTTTCCAAGATTACAGACTTCCGAAACTTCACCAACCTAAGCTCCATCATCCTCACGATCCATATTTAAGCCTTCCGACATAAATCCTTGTACAATCATGCATTAGGACTCGAAAAACCCGTACAAGTCCGAAACACGAAAGCGCTTAAAAGTACCTATTCTCATGCAAAATGTGAGCAAAGTGTGACTTGAAGGTGCTAAGTTCTGCTGTAATTATTACTCAATTGTGTATTCAACACACCCCCCAACCTGCATCTTGCTAGTCCCTAGCAAGATTTAGACTTGAGATACCTATTGGTTATGAATTCCAACAAGTGCGCTAGGTACAGTTAAGCTTTGCAAATTTATAAAAAGGGCAAATATTAAACATAATACTTCAACCTGACATAGTATGCACCCGTGTGACTCAATTAAAACTAAAACCACAGTCTCAAGCAATGAAAATAACAACAAGCTAACACAAAATCAGCTATTCAAATAAAGGACCATGGAATTGAGAACAGAAAAGCTGCCATGGAAGCATTGAACTAAAATGATCGATATTATAGAAGCAACCATTTAACATAAACACGCAACTACTATGCATAAAGTCAAAAGAAACAACTAACACAACTGGAATCAGAAAGGTCTTAAAGGTTTGTAATGACCATAGGCTACACAAAAAGGGTAAAATGAACAAAATGGGTGTTGGCATAACATGGCTGAGGTCTGCTACCCAATTGCCAACACCACCCTAATCTGGGCCTTAATATGCTACTACCGGGCCCTCCTCATCGTCTGCAGAAGAAAATGCGTCCTCATCGACACAGTCATCCAGCTCCCCCGAATCTCCCTCCAAGTTAGGAGAAGGGGCATCTGCCAACGCAGGCTCTCCTTGAAAAATATGAGTCTCGAGCCTGGAGAGCATGTGATCTAACTGCTTCTGTTTCCCCAAAATGCATTTGAACCACCCTTTAATTCGACGCTCCATTCTCTTCAACCCGGAGTTTCATAGTGAGTGTGTGTCGAGACGAAGAGGCTCCGAATCACCACCTGGGGATGTGAAGGTCGGGGGTCTCGTAGATGCAAACTCTCGTTTCGCCCGCTGCTTGTAATCGTCCCAGCCTTAGGAAGAACCTCTTTTCCTTAGCCACTCCCCTCATTCCCGCGCTTCCACAAGACTCGTCAGCCAAGAGATGGGAATGGAATATGTCTACTCATGAGATCAGAAGTCCTCATTCCTACACCATATGACCAAAGCATAGTCGATAAGCTTCTCGGTCATCACCTCATATAAAAACTATGTTTGTTCTCGAGATTTCTCATTGCCCTTTGGTCCGATTCTATCATGAATAATCTTATTCATCAATGCATATTCCGGCTTGAGCTTCCCTGGCACAAATTCTTTACGTACAAAACCACTCATGGCCACAGGACGAGTGCACATAGCCTCAGTGAATAAATGGGCGTCGAAAGCAGTGATGGCCCTAAGGGGGTAAGGTCGATCTGCAGCTGCAGGGCGAACATACCGTAGAATGAGCCATCGAATCACGGGTGATCCGTGATTCGCTACCCATCACAAAATGTCTCTGCAAGGTCTCAACCGATTTTCTCTCGGGACAGGTGTAGAACCCCAACCAAGGTAGGTAACACCCCTGAACGTCGCACAAACCGCAAATTCCTGCTCCCGAATAACACCCCTATCAGATGGGAGTACGCATCGCTTCCAACTTCACACCCTCTCGCAATGAAATCCCCCGGCTCGCAATCGATCGGGCCCATTTTTCTCAAGCCTCAGCCGAAGCCTCAACAAACATGGCCTTCTATCTCCTCATCATCACTCTCCGATACCTCTTCACTCGTGAGGATGATTCTTCGCTTCCTTTCCTTCTTTACTGGGTCAGGAAGTGCCTGATTTTCTTCATGCCGCCCATGTGAGGAGCTTAGGCGTTTCCTTTCCAATATTTCTTGATCTTGCCATAGATATGGCAAAATGGCAATGATGGCACGTAGATATTCACACATATAGAACAATGTCCCGTAAACCCGTCGCCATGGGTACCGGCTGGCCCCGCGCGCATCGACGTAAATTTCTCCCTATAACATCAGCCGAAACCCCAAACCACCAAGTAAAGAGAACCACCCACCAAAACCAACCAAACAAATCCATGTATAATAATGAATATCACAAAAACGCTCTCAAGGAATTCGGCAGTGAGGTTTACCACGCCTGCATGAGTGCGCAAAAATCCGGCCCGAGCGATGGAACACCGGGCAGGAGCGTACCAACTTTCGTCATTTGTGTGAAAGGGCAAAAAAAAAGCTAGGGTTTGGTCTTTTAGAAAATGGATAGGTTGTGAATGTCGCGGCATAAAAATGGGGCAAAACTATTTTCGCCCAAACTCGTCACATGTACCGGGCACGTGCTGGTGTACCCGCATGTCGCTTTCTCGCCCCTTATAACATGTACTCCCGGCACATGTTAGACCCGTACCGGCACAATCTGCTCCATTTTTTTTTTTTTTTACATATATATATTTATTATTTTTTATTTTTTTATTTTTTTTGCAAATTTGAAACAGTAGTGCCGATGTAAAATCTATCCTTGTCGATCTTCTTCCATCCCTAGTTTCACCGCATGCTCACCCTCCTCCTTCGCTCATATTCCCCGCCCAAACTGATCAGGTTCACGGAGCGATCGTATTTCCTTCTCTTCGACACTTTCAATCTTTCCATAAATCATCAGATGCAGTGATCAGGTTCCTAGGGTTCAAACTAACTTGGCAACTTAAGGCTCAAAATAGGCTTAAGGTAAGACAAACTGATTCCACAAAGTGTAAACACATAAATGATGGTTTCTAATCATTTTCCGCTTATAAGATGTTCCTCAAAGACTATGATGCATGTAGTTAACATGACATGCCAAATTAATGCACAGATGGGAGCACAAGCAGGCAAGACAAGAGTATGATCAGTAGGTCTGTGGTTTGTGTAAGGAATTAGAGCAGAATGCAAGGGGATAAAGTCTAAAAGATGAATATAAAGATTTTTGTGCATGCTTGTTAAAGTGTACATGCATTGAGATGATGTAGAGTGTGTATGAAATCATGTGGCTATATACATTGCAGGTCAAGTATTATACCTAAAAGAGCCACAATTCGAAAAATTTTGCCATACACTGAACATGTGACAAGCTCATAGTTAGGTTCAACCAGTGTATGCCTACCCCCACAATAGAAACAAGCATGGTCCTCAATGCATAGAAACCGAGGTACCCCAGCGACGGAGATGAGGCAACATAGAAACCGGGAGCCTCTCTTTTTTCTTTTTTTATACATATGATTAGTTTTTTTTTTTTTAATTCTTTTTTTATTTGAAAATGAAGCCAGAAAGCGAAATAAAATGCGAGAATGAAAATAAAACAAAAATCAAAACTATATCTACAACTGAGTTGAGAACAAATTTACTCTGAAGGAGTATCCTGGTAGAGCGGATCTACCAAGTCCTCACTATGCTCTTGAAGATTGAAATGCTCGAGGAATGGCTTTAGGCGTTGACCATTGACTTTAAAAGACTTTCCAGTATCCGGATTTTCAATCTCCACGGCTCCGTATGGATAAACTACCTTAACAATGAACGGGCCAGTCCAAGCGGAGTTTTCCTAGGAATATGTGCAGCGAGAACATGCAACAGTACCTTTAGTTTAGTTCGAGCGTTCCAGAACAATAGTCTTGTCATGGAACAACTTGAGCCGCTCTTTGTAAATCAGGGAGCTTTCATACAACTCTTGCCGCAATTCATCAAGCTCATTTAGCTGCAACAAGCTACATTTACTGCTTGGAGATTCATCGAATTAAAAGTTCTAATAATAATAAGCCAGGTGCTTCATTTCGGCCAGAATAGGATGACAAGCCTTTCCATAAACAAGCCTATAAGAGACATACCTAGAATAGTTTTAAAGCGGTCATGGTGACTGAAGAGCATCGATGAAGTCAGTGACCAATCTTTGCGATTTGGGGCCTTGGATTTTCAAATGTTTGATCTCCTATTGGCTAGTCGGATCGACCATTGGTGCGTGGGTGGTATCTTGTTGAAACTTTATGGGTGACTCCATATTTTTTCAGCAGTTTTCAAAAGATGGAGTGCAAAGTATAGGTCCACCATCGCTAATAATTGCCATGGTATTAAAAATGAAAAAATGTGTTCTTTTATAAATTTCAAAACAACCTTGTGGTCATTGGACCTACTCGTCGAATAGCCTCAACCCACTTAGACACATAATCAGGATAACGGAATGTAAAGATACCCACAAGAAGGGGAAAAAGGCCCGTAGAAGTCTATACTAACGATAAAAATTTCAATAATTAGAATCGGAGTAAGAGGCATCATGTTCCTTTTTTTGATTCCGCCTAATTGTTGACGCAGAAACTACAGTTTTGAAAAATTGAAACAATCTTTAAACGGGTAGACGGTAAAAACCAGCTTGCAAAATCTTATCTGCTATTTTTCTTGCTTGAATGCCCTCCCATAAACCGGAATGGCAGGTTAGGATCCTGATCTGCTCATCATTGGGCACACATCTTCTCATTAATTGGTCTGGACGGTATTTAAATAGATATGGATCATCAAAGTAATATTTCTTAATGTCTGCCAAAAATTTCTTTTTCTGTTGAGAAGTCCATTGGGTTGGAATTTGACCAGTTACTAGGTAATTTACGATGTCGACATACCATAGGCAATGAACAAAACAAGAAATTTGCTCATCGGGAAGCGTAAGCCTATGAATTTTGTGGGAATTGGATTACGGAACAAGCGAGATAAATGGTCGGCTACCATTTCTCGACCCTTTTTATCTTTAATAGTCGAGGTTGAACTCTTGTACAGTGGATCCACCTAGTCAGCTAGGGACGTATCTGCTTAGAGAAACGAATGCCAGTGTGTGTGATGTAAAAATAGTTCTGAGGAGACCTACGATATATGACCCTGAACTTTTCATGAAGACAGCGGCTAAAAACTCTTTTTCAGTGGTTGTGTAATTTGCTTGACCGGAATCTAGAGTTTCTTTGGCATAGTGGATCACAAGGAACCTTTTCTTCCCGCTTGTCCTAAAACAGCCCCTATAGCATATTCACTAGCATCACACATGATCTCAAATGGAAGGTTCCAATTAGGAGACCGCATAATAGGAAGCGACACTAACATAGTTTTGAGTTTAGCAAAGGTAGCTTCACAAGCCTGTGACCATGTGAAAGGGACATCTTTGGCAAGAAAGAAATTGCAAGGGACCGAGCATAGCCTTTAAAATCTTTATGAATCTCCTATAGAATCCGGTATGTCCCAAGAATGACCTTATGTCTCTAACACTCTTGAATTGGAGTAAGGAGTGGATATCGACTCGACTTTGGCCTTATCAACCAATTCCATTTTTGATGCACTATATGGCCTAAGACAATCCTGTGTCACCATGAAGTATTTACTTTTCCCAATTTAACACAAGGTTCTTCTCTTGACATCTCTCGAAACATAAATAAATTCTCAACGACCCTCTTATGAGTCACCAAAGCGAGAAATCATCCATGAAAATTTCCAAAATGATTTCTATCATGTCACTGAAAATTCCCATCATGCACCGTTGGAAGGTTTCGGGTGCATTGCATAATCCAAAGGGCATTTTCCTAAAGGCAAAAGTACCAAAAGGACAGGTGAATGTAGTTTTCTCTTGATCTTCCAAAGTTATCTCAATTTGATTGGCCTTGCACAGTACCATCGAGAGAAACAATAAAATTCATGCCTGACTCTCTACAACATTTGATCAACAAACGGGAGAGGAAAGTGGTCTTTCTAGTACCGCGTTAAACTTCCTATAATCTATGCCCACCCTCCAACACAGTGACAGTAGGAATTAGCTCATTATTTTCATTTGCGACCACGAGTGACTCAAATTTCTTAGGAACTACTGTGTTGGGCTAGCTTGACTTGTTGTCATAATAAGATGAAATAACACCTACATCCAAAAGGTTTCAGGCTTCCTTCTTTACCACGTCTTTCATTATTGGAGTTCGGGCGATGCGCTAGTTTCAGAGGGTTCTTTATCTTCTTCTAAGTGAATTCTATGTGTATGCTTGAGGATCAAAGGCTAATTCCGTTAATATCGCAATTATCCGTCCCAAGATGAGTTACATTGGTTTCTCAATATCTCCAAAGTTGATTTCTTGATTCATTTCTAAGGAGGAAGATATGATTACGGAAGAGTTTCTTCTGCCCCCCTAAGAAGGCATATTTGGGTGTGATGGTAAGGGTTTCAACTCGAAGCTTAGAGTGGCCTTTCTTCGAGGAGAGAGCGATGCCTTGTCCTCGATTGGTGGCAATGGTTCAAATTTAGGTACCATCCATTAACTTCCAATACCTTATAGATTATGCTCAATTATAGGTGTAAGAACTCTGATTCTAATGTGTCCTTCCCCTCGTCCCAACTCGGGCTTACCAAGCATGTAAGAGGGACATCATGAGACATTATCCAAGTAATTTATGTACCCGCAGAATCAACCATTGACCTCACACATCTTCTTCATCCCCCATTCCCTTGATAACATTAAAGATATTCAGATTAACAGTTATGTTGCAAATGATAGTGTCGTGGGGCCTCCCCCTAGTGTATAATGGCATTGCGGTTGCCAGAATGGTCTACCAAGAATCAGGGCTGAGTTCCTTGGTTCTACCAGGTTGAGTGTCGAGCCTGACAAAATCACGGGAAGTAGAACTTGTCACTTGTACTAATACATCATACTATCCCTCTAGGAAATTTTACACTACGGTCCAGCTAATTAGAGAGGGTGATATTGGTAGGCTCTAATTCTACAACAGTCCATATATCTTGAGTAAAAATGACAAATTAACACTTGCCCTTAAATCCGCTCAGAGCATGTCCCGACTTGGAATTCCTAATACTATAGAAATATGTAGGAGCTTCACGGATCTCTTTGTATTTTGGGGGCAAGTTGTTTCGAATCAGTGAGGTAGATTGCTCAGTCATGAATGCCTCCTTGTTGACCCTCAGTTTCCTTTTTAACGTGCACAAATCCTTTAGAAACTTAGCATATGACGGAATTTGCTTAATGGCATCTAGTAAGGGGATGTTCAATTTTACTTGCTTGAACAACTCATAGATCTCAGAATGGTTGTTCACTTTCCTTGGGACTCTTAACCTATGAGGGTATGGAGCTAGAGGGATATGGGTAAGCTTGTCTTGCTCTGGCTCACCCTCAATAACATTTGTCCTAGGGACATGAGGTTTGTCAGACACCTCATTATCTCCAACTGATTCACTTTGTGACTCTTGTATTAGTTCCTTAGGTTGAATAGTTTTGTCAATTACCTTACCACTTCGAAGAGTAGTGACAGCCTTGCAATGTTCAAAGGTACCCTCACTTGGACTTGAAATTCCAACACTATTCTGACCTTGGGGATTTTGGATGGGATGAGAAGGGAGTTTCCCTTTTTCTTGTTGAAAATTACCCATATAAGAGGTTAGCTTAGTTATTTGGGATCTCACATCATTCGAGCGGAGTTCGAAGTGTGTTTGTGGATTGTTGGAGTGCAGTCTGAAGCTGTGTTACTATATCCTCCAAACTTCTCTTATGTGGAGGTTGATAAGGCTGTGGGTTTGGATTCCCTTGATTCGACGGATGAAAACCTTGATTAAGATTCACAGGAAATCCTTGGGGACCTTGATTAAAAATGGAAGCCCAGATTTGGAAAACCTTGGTTTTGGTAATGGGGGCCTTGGTTGTTTGGCAAGTTATGTGGGCCTCCCTCATTTCTCCAACTAAAATTAAAGTGCTTACCCCATCCATGATTATATGTTTCAGAATATGGAGAATTGAAAGGCTTCCTTTGGTAGTTAAGGGCATTTGCTTGCTCTATTTGAATTATACATGGCAGGGAAGGTTTGAAGCGGAGTTAATAGTTGAGTGTGTAGGGTCATCGCATATTATGCATGGCTCCTCCACTCTGGGTCAATAGTCAGAAAGTGCTTGAGACTTTTCTTCCTCGTTCACCTTTTTTTTCATCTCTATGGCCTCCAACTTCTTTGTTAAATTGGCGATTTTTTCTTGCAATTCATCATTCTCTTTTAAGTGATGGATTCCTCCCCCTATAGGTGTATTATGCAATTTAAGCGGTGTCTCACGGTGTTAGTCTCCATGTTAGGTGCATTTTACCGCTATGGTGTCAAGGTTGAATTGCTTCCCTAGCACTCTTTTCATAAAATTCTCCGGCACACATCATTTGGATGTACTGTTTATTATTCAGGATAACCCTTGATGAAAATACACAATCGTCGACACCAGGCCGCGATGAAGGGATGGCATGGAGGGAGATCTTGTATCTCTCCCGTGCTGCGACAGCCCTTTCGGCTTTTGAGGAAAAATTACGAATTGCTCGCATAAGGAGCATTGAGTGCGTGCGGGAGGAAGGATTGTTAGGGAATTCGATACGCATATCTTCCCCATGTAAAGATTGAATTAGGTGCAAGAGAATGAAACAAATTTTGGCCTTCTCCTTTAAAGCAAATGATAGAACCAAGCGAGATTATGGAGGGTGAGCCGATGAGAGAAATGCTGCGTAACATCCTCAAAGTCTCTCATGAATGAGTAAGGGTTCTGATTCGACCGTGATATCTACAATTAAAAAGACGGATCATTTCGACTTCATGAGGTGATTAGCCCTATTGATAGCGAATACATGAGTTGGTTGTAGTTCTTTGGGGTTGCAAAATCTCTCGGAGGATTCTTTCCCACGATAGGTAAAGGCGGGGGACCCCTATATTGATTTCATTGAAGTTAACTTTTCCCCCTCCTATTCTTTGGTCTTCTTGGGAGTGTAACACCATCTCCATGTTATGGAGGTTCATGGAGTCCTTGTGGGTTAACAAGAATCCCATGAGCATGTTCATTAAACAGAGGTTGCTGATTCCCAGGATGGTCCATTTGAGGTGTAAAGTTATCTTGAAACAATTGACTTATTATGGACTCTTCAGAATTTCTAGGAGGTGCAATTCTTACAAGTCGGCGTTGCTCGTTGCGAGCCCAAACCGACATGCACTAAACCTACTCCTTCCAAGAAAACACCAACCTAGATTTCTCACAAAAACAAATTAAAAAGAAAAATAGAGAACGTACCGGATTTGCAATGCAATTGCAAATTACCTCTAGCTCTCTTCAGATCAACTGGATTGATTGCCACTCCCCGGCAACGGCGCCAAAAATTCTTCGTTCTTATTCGTATGCTGAATTTTATTCCCAAGCGTAGGAATTAAGGTTGTCTAGCATTGTAATACTGTGGGAGTCCACAGGTCATCTCCACAGGGAGTGGTCTAAATTGTCGATCTGTAGGAGCTATTCTCCAAAAGGTGTGTAATTGAAAAGGAAATTATGGGGTTGTGATTGATTGATTTAAGGATTGATTGAATTGATTATTTTAAAATAGAAAGATGATTGCTGGAATTCTGAGGTTTCCACTCACTAATGATCACGTAATTCCCACACCTCTTAGTTTTACGGTCTCATCACAAGGCCATTGGTAAATGGTCTGATGGAAAGATTTTCTTTAAATGCTCTTTTGAAAAGAAAGATAATTGAAACGATGTTAAACACTTGTTGATTAATTCAGACTCTTAGCTTGCATTTGTAATCAAGCACAACGTGTCATAGGATCTCTCGTTCACACG
Source organism: Tetrastigma voinierianum (assembly GCA_016808115.1). NCBI lineage: Eukaryota > Viridiplantae > Streptophyta > Magnoliopsida > Vitales > Vitaceae > Tetrastigma > Tetrastigma voinierianum. The sequence continues at coordinate 982,011 of JAEQBH010000118.1, forward strand.
TTGTCAGAGGATCTTAACTAAGGTTTTACAAAGTTTCTACAAGTGATTAATATCACACTGATCCATTGGAGTATAAAGAGGAATTGAGGGAATATACCTTGATCGAGGTGGGTTACCCGTAGAATCGACATAGAAATTTAGAACTCCATGGAAATTATAGGTAAATCATAATTGGAAGGGAATTTATTCATAGAAAGGAACTTTGAAAGAGTGGAATTCAATTGAAATCTAGGAATGAAAAATATAAAATTCTGAGAATGAAAACGAGATGTATGTTTCCTATCTTGAAAAGATTACATGTGCTTGAATCAAAAATCTCCAAAGAAATAAAGTCTTCAACCCTAATCTATAAAACCTTCGCCAAAACTATGGAAAAGAACACTTCTCTATGAAAACCTAACCCTCGGAATCAAAAGCTGCCTTCTCCTTGTATCCTATGGCTTTTATACCCCTCTCCAATGTGATCCCGCATTAAAAGTTTATTGACAAGCGTGCCCTTGCGTTAGGATAGAATTCCTGCTCAATTCACTTGAGTTTTTACGGTGTACGATGCGGAGTTAGTGGTGTAGGTACATGTTGCTCTCTTGCCACTTTTCTTGTAGGTGTCTTAGGTACATGTTGAGGTGTACCGGTACATGTTGCTCTCTGCCACTTTTCTGCATAGGTGTACCGGTACATGTTGAAGGTGTACCGGTACATGTTGCTCTCTGGTGCTTTTCCAGCATTGTTGCACTTCCCGAAACTTCACCAACCAATTGTCATCATCCTCAATGATCCATATTTGCTTCCCAAACATAAATCCTTGTACAATCATGCCTTAGACCTGAAAAACCTGTACAAGTCCAGAAACCACGAGAGTTAAAAGGTACCTATTCTGTTTAAAGTAACAGGCAAAGTGTGACTTGAAGGTGCTAAGTTCTGCTGTAATTATTGCTCAATTGTGTATTCAACACTACACATGATCAAATGACTCTGAAACAAATTATGCTATGATTAGGAACATCTTTTGGGATCCATCACAATAATCTCTCCAATGTCCTAGAACTTGTTGGATTATTAGTCAAGGCGAAATCCTAGGCAATACCACTAACAGGAAATGATTTAAGCCATCCTTCCTTGGAAGTTTGAGCCTTTCAAACCTACCCTATGATATGCATAGGCATATACACTAGTTCCCTATTTGAGCCTATAGCCAATCTCATCATCAACCAGCAAATGAGAAGCCAATTTCCTTCCCTTAAGCTTACTTAATCCTCTGATGAGAACCCTTGTTGCTCAGATTATCATAAAAAATACATAAATGATAGAAAGGGACAAGTTTGGGGGAATATTATTTCAAGTTGTAGAAAATGATGAAAAGGGTTGAGAAAGACAATGCAAAGAGATAAGAAGAGATGAAGAGAATTATGAAAGAAGCTGTGAAAAGAAAACATCAAGGAGGAATGAGTTTGGTCTTGTAGCCTTCCTTCCTTGAACAGTTAAGTTCTTAGAGGTGTTCAACACCTAGTACCCTAAGCCATCTGCTATGGGAGTTACTAACCCAAAGTTCGTTAAGGGTGGTAGAAAGCTTAAAAAGACCAACATTGCACCATTCCATAAAACTTAGTGAGAGATAAAGAGTGAAAAAGCTTCTAAAATAAGGAAGAGAAGCTATCTTCTGTGTGTGGAAAAGGAAAGAGAAAAAGATACCACAATGAAGAATATGCAGAAAGATTCACAAACCTTATGGGAAGGTTAGAAACTTACAACCAAGAGAAATCAAGGATGTATCAAGAAGGCAAGAGTGTAAGTTGTTAGTGAAATCTAGGTAAAATTGAGCCTAAATTATCCATTTATCTACCTAATTACCTAAGCCACACATTACAAGCCTAAAAGACCTAGTTGATCTTGAAGGTGGTATTATGCCTACATTAGTGGAGAGATATGATGAACAAGTATATGGGACTTTAAAAATGAAAGAGAGTATGCCAACTGAGTATTATCCCAGAAGAGTAACTAATGCAGGAAAGGAAAGACCCTTTACCACACACAAAAATCAGGATTTAATGATTAAATTGTTTACACCATATGAATTAATTGTTGGATCAGTGAACTTAATTGAAAATTTTCTTGATTCTATGATTGGAAACATATTTACAAGTGATTTTACAACTAACTTATGTTAACTGCCCAATTGAGCTTAAAACAGAAAAATGTCCTTAAAAATCAAAGCTAAATTGTTTGAGGACAAACAAAATTTTCTTTTCTTTGCTTAGGGACAAGCAAAACATTAAGTTTGGGGGAATTTGATGAGTCTTAAACTCATATATTTCTAATCCATTTTTCTAGCATGTTTTTAACAGTTTCAGACCTATTTTTATGCCAAATTATGGAATATTCACCAACTTTGTGTTTTGCAAGTGTTAATTGAAGAATTAGAGAAAACAAGCATAAAAGAAGCAAAAAAGTGGAAAATACAACAATATTTGTCGCGACATAGTTTTGTATGTCGTGACACAAATTCAAGCAGGGCAAAGGAACTATGTTGCAGCCATCAACTAAATGTCGCAACAAAGCTCAGGCAAGTTGAAAGAGCAGTTTTGTTGTGACAAAGAGTTTTTTTGTCGCGACATTATTGAAGAAGATTGTAGAAGAAAACTGTCACGACAGTCCATAACTCTGTCGCAACAATGATCCAAGGCCCGAGCAAAGGAGTGTGTCGCGATAATATTCTCTACTCACGCAACATAAAAGCTGAAGACTAACAATGAACTCTTTTATGTGACAAAAGACAGTGCATGCACATGAGGAAAATGCTAAGACTACAACATAAGTCAACTGAGACAAGTGTTTTTATGTTGCGACAAAGTCTTCAGAACCTAGCCAGCTAAAGGAGGAATTTCTGTCGTAACAAAGAAAATCCTGTCAGGACATAACATTCAGAATTCACAACTAAGAGAAACAAAATCTTAGTCGTGACAAAGATTTTTTCGATCGCGACAAACAAAACATGAAGGAGGTGAATTCTCTATCACGACAAGGAGTTGAAGAGAAACACAAAAAGAATGGCGACAAAGAAACTCATGTTGCGACATAGTAAAAATAGCGAGAATCTGTCGTGATAGAGAAATTTTGCATGTGACGATAAAAGCTATGGAATGAGAAAAAATTACATCCGCGACATAATAAAATTAGGTCACGACAGAAATAGAAGGAGAACTAAGATTAGCCAAGTCAAGCATGTCGCAACAAGATTTCTATGTTATGACAAATAGATCATCAAGCGACAAGAATCAGAGAAGAAAAGTCTATCGCGACCAAGGAGTTTCTTGTCGTGCAGAAATTGCTAAGGACTCAAAGAAATCCTATTGCGACAGAGTTGATAGGCTGAAAAGGAAAATGTCTATCACGATAAGGAAAATTATGTCGCGACATACTTCAAAAGCAGAAGGACATGAGAAGCTGGTTGCAAACAGATTTGGTGTCGTGACACAATACATTCTGTTGCGCGAGAGCAAGGCGCTACACGAAAATTACATCGCGATATTATTATCCAAGTCATTGCGACGAGAATTTAAGAAGAGCTGGAAAGCAGTCAAATAACGGCGCATGATACAACGGAGAATAGCGACAAGAGACTAAAAAACTCTATCATGACAGAACTTTCTATGTCGCGACATAGTGACCAATTTGGGTTAAATTTTGAGGGATCCTGACCTGATTAATGAAGTGCGATGACGTTAGGAAGTCTATAAATAGACGCATCTAGGGCATTGTGCATAGCTTCCGCAACTCCAGGACATCTGGGTAGTTGAAGACTCTTGTATATTTTATTTTCTTTTATTTTCTTTTATTTTTATTTTATTTTCTTTTTAGTAGAGTTAGTTTGATGGGGATTTCAATGTAGATTTTTAGTTGGTATTCTTTTTAGATTTTTAGTTTGGGTATTGAGCGAAGTGCGACAGTGGAATTTATTATTAAAATCATCTTTCTCATTACTGTCTGATTTAAATGGAGGATGGAAAATTTTTGGAGTACATTTATTTCAGTTCGTTTATGATTTTATTGAATTTTCCTGATCAGTTAGTCACCGATACGAGTAAACAATTTTTGAAAAGTTAAGCTCTCTAGAAATGAGTCAATGATGATAGTCATTTTTATGCACAAGGAGGAAGAACGTCTTAATTAGAATTCTTGAATTCATTTGATTAGTATTGTTTTTTAATTTATTTGTTCCTAGTACTAGTCTTTGTGTACAACGGAGTCACATGTCTTACTCACGATTTCGAGGCCCTCTGCATTGGCACGAGAGATGGAGAATCACGAGTATAGAGAATTTATTCTTTATAGGTATGGTAGACTAATACTAAGGAACTAATGAACTCGATGGAGTTACTCAAATAGATCCTTAACACTTTCGTAGTGAGGATGGTTAGCGATGAAGTATTAGTTTAATCACTCAAAGGTCTCTTCTCTTTCTGTTGAATTGATTATGATCCCGTGTTAGCAAAGATCTAATCAAGGATATGGAAATTTTTATCATAAATGAAGGATGAGGTGTCAATCAAATTGGAGAAGGCTTGCAATATCCTGTCTATGGGGGTAAGAATTCTCTAGTCCTAAGATCTGGGTATGAAGTACTGGAAAGGAAAAATGCTAAAATCTTAGAAATAGGGTTACAAATTAAATGCTTGATTAGAATCATGTATCATAGAAGAATATGAACCTTTAATTAGTGAAGAAGTAGGGTTAAGGAGAAATCAAACTTTACTACCATGCATCTTTGACAAACTCGATTTTTTCCAATTTATACCATTTGAGCTATGAATCGATAAGATGCGAGAAATTGATTATTCCTCATTGATCTATATCAAGTTTCTCTCATCAGTGCAGTCTCAAACCCATTTTTATTTAAATTTATTTTCATATATATATATATATATATATATATATATATATATATATATATATATATATATATATATATATATGCTATATATATATATATATATATATATATTAAGGAATGGAATCTAGAGTCAGGTATTTTTAGTCATCTCATCATCATAGCAATTAGAGTTCCAAATGAAGTAATGATCTTGAGTAGTTGGGGTAGTTAGTCTTTTGATTTATCTTCATTCCTCGTGGGAACGATATCTGGACTTTAAATATCCACTTTTATTACTTGTACGACCTGTGTACTTGCAATAATCAAGACCAACTCAAATTTTAATGAATACATTTTAAAAAAAGAAGCAAATCAATCTTTCATCTACCTGACAAATAAACAACAAGTTTTTAAGCGGAGTTACTGGGATTTGAATAGTTCTTAAGTGACGGTACCATAAGTTTGGCATACGAGGTCACATCATACGGTTTAACTTTTAGCAACAAGTTTTGCAGTTCTTAGAAGTTAGCTAATAGTCCTTTGGTAATAGATTTATTAATTTGTATATATATATATATACTTTGCCTATATATAATCGTACGAACAAATACCGCAGTGCAGGCTTATCTGGCAGAAACCTTCAATTTCGAAATCTCCTCTTGGATCTTGTGAAATCCACTCTTCAGTACCCACGTGTACCCATCGTCGATGCGATGAACTTTCGTTCTTGGCCCGACGAAAACCCATCCAACGAAACTCTGTAAATCTTGGGAGGAAGCCTTGGCTCTCCTCTCCTCTCTCTCTTTCTCGATCAAAACTAGGAAAATTGGGCTGTTTTTTCCCTAATTCCTCTTTTGTCCCAACTTAAGTTTAAGTTGGATATGTGACCAGCGTCGTACCACGTGTACCTAGTTAGGTCCGATTAAGCTAGAAAGCTGATTATTCCATCTTTGTTGAGTTCAAATTATATCGAGAACTTGACTCAAGTCATTCCCAACTATTGAAGTTTTTCGTAAATATCGTACCTTAGAACCTTTGGACATCACCACAGGCATTGAAAATCAGGTGTCTGAAATTAAACCGAAATTGATAAGATGGCCCAGATTTTCATGAGGCAGATCAACCAGTAAGGTTTTGTTTCATCATCCAAGATCTATAAATTTTCCAGGTTTTCAACCTGTACTATTATGGGAATTTACCGTTTTGCCCTTTTTAAAAAAAATTTATTTCTCTCGGGTTTCACAATTTAACTGGTATTACTCATACATTGAATTGTTCTGAATATTAGTGTTTGGTACCCAGAAAGAGTTGTATCATTGCTCTGACTTCCATGAATCCCTCTTAGTGACACAGAGATGGACTACTTGAGAGCAAAGAACCGTCACTTGGGGATAAATTACACTAATATTATTTGAACTAATGCACTCTTTGGATCACTCTAGTACATCACTAGTGTAGATCTAACCTCTAACTTCAAGGTTCCCTCCTAGGTGATAGCAAGAGTGTGTTTCCGAGGCATATGATTCACCTATTGATCTAGTAGTTTAATTTTGAGAGGTTTTACCTCAATTAAGAGGAAGAATCTCAACCTGTGTTAGCAAATATTCTAATAAAAGGGAGAGGGAATTCTTGTCTAATTGATGGCTGAGGTACCATTCAATTTGGAGAGTGTTTTCATTACCCTATCTATGAGAGACGACAATTTCTAGTCTAAGAGATATTGTGAAATGCGAGAAGGAAAAACTTGATCGGATCTTAAGAGGATCAATATATAAAAGTAGCTCTTCAGACCCATTGTCTAGAGATAGAAGTGTGATAAGCTGGAGAGTGAAATGTGTGGTGTTAGGAGAAATCCATTGCTACAATAATTTTCCCTTAGACAATTCCAAGATTCATGTCCCATACTTTATATTTTATTTGGAACTTGCAAAGTGATGGTCATAACAACACTGTTTTTATTCCTAGTGTTATTTCAGTCCAGTGAACTCTCTAATAATGTATTTTAGAATTTCATTATTTCTTTGACTCGCTTTACTTTAGAAGTTAAATCTATCCTGAAATTTGGAAGTTCAAATAGTGAGGATCTTGAGTAGTGAGGGTAGTTAATCTTTAAATTTTCTAATCAATCCTCATGAGAATGATATCTGGACTTAAAAATCCACTTTATTACTTGTATGACTTGTGCGAATAATTTAGTACAAATTATTATAATATTGAAAACTATATTTTATATATATTCGATCGAACAAGTTTTTGGCATGGCGCTAGGAATTGAAAGTCTGCGGTAGTAGTCTTCCAAAAATGAGTTGGTCATCTTTTTGGTCTCATATAAACAACACATTAAGGAATGTCATTGTCCAATTGAACTAGGGCATAAAGCTTATTGGGCGGCAGAATGCGAATATGGATCGAAATGCGCTAGTGAAATGAGGCTACTCTCTGGTTTATAATGAGCTTGAAGAGTACAGCGAAATGCCTATGAAAGCTCGAGAATCTACAAGAAAACCAAGGCGTAGCATGACAAGCATATAGAGAGAAGAAAGAGTTCAACGGACGTGGTCCCTCTTGAATTGAGGGTGAAGTTGTTTTTAGGAAGCTCGAATCCGAATGTTTCGATACTTTATAATCTGAGCTTTCCCATATGGTAGTCTAGAATTGTCACATCCAGAAAAGGGCAATTTAAAAGTCAATGGGCAAAGATTGAAGCTTTACTATGGTGGTCAATTCGAGGCGAGAAAATCACACACAAATTTGAAGTAACCATAAGTACTAACATGGAGCAATGAGCAGATTGTGATTACGCCAATTAGTTTGTGAACCAACTTTGAGATGTAGTTTCGTCGAGCTAACGACATTAAACTTAGCGCTACTTGGGAGTCAACCCAAGCTTTATGAGAATCCCTCTTTTACCATTTCTTTTCTTTTATTTTATTTAATTTCGGTTCACTCTTTGTATTATTTCAAGATTCTTGGTATTTTTTATGTGTTTTGTTTTAAGTTTTTCAGGTCCATTAGCGAACCCAAAAGAATTTAAGGGTATGGAACTGAATTTTGGGAGCCTAAAAATTGAACAGGAGGCAATCTGGAGTTTAGATGTGGGAGATATGTATTACCTTTGGGAATAAGGGTTTGCACCTTAGATTGATAGGGGAAGTGTGATGAACTTAGTCTAGTTCTTCAGTTAAATCGCGATGAAGCACACACCTTTATCATAATCACGAGAGCATTTTTTACAGCCCCTCGGGTTCGTGCGCAGCGAACCACCTCTCACATTTAGCCTACCTTAGACGAACACCCCCTTTGATGACCTTTCAGATTCATGGCATTGTTGTGACAAAGGCTCCATTTCAAAACAAGTTTAAAAAGGGTGACTTTTGTCAGCGTCTCGCCACCAATTTCACTTTCCAGCACTTTTGGGTTCTCCCCACCTCCCATCTCCTCTCGGGATTCTGCGCAGCTGTGGCTCCCAGTAAGTTAGAAGAGTTCAAGACTACCCCGGGACCTAGCTCACTTGACCTCATGAAGATTTGGGCCAGTTCATCATCTGTGCGACGGAGGCGTCTCTATCCTGACTCGCCCACAAGCGCACATGCGGCGGATTCTCAGTACTATTTCTCGTGGGGTTCTTGAAAGGTGGGGAAAGATATGTGAGCATCCCCCCTAGGGCATTGCCTCGGTTGTCCGTGAGTTTTCTCCAATCTCCCCCACAAGGACGGCTTTTTGATTTATGTGTGATGAAAGTGGGTTCCTTTCGATATCGCCGCCATCAACAAGGCCTATAATTGGAAGTAGATGACATGGTGCCCTCTGGGCTCTTTTCCATTGCACAGTGTAACACTGAGTCACTACTAATGGTTTATTCTGAGTTTAGTGGTATAATAAAAGTTAAATTTGTATTTTTTAGGAATTGAAGTGCTAAGTGTGGAAAATGATATAACCGGAATTATTGAATAAGTAAAGGTGATAATGGTAAAATTGTCAAATTAAGGACACAAAGGACATAAAATAAGAAGATTATATATTATTGTGGAATATCGATAAGATGATTTGCAAAGGAAATAATGAAAAAGGACTAAAATGCGCCAAAGGCGAACTTTGGAGCCAGAATTCCTTTAAAATGAACATTGTCTTTCTAAGAAAGAGATTTCCCATTTTCTTAGCTTAGGTTAGGGCATTCCAGAAGAGGAGAGGAAGGAGACCGTTTGGCTTTTGTGTAATCCAATGTCCTTGGTTCTACTTGTTCATGTAAAGCAAATGAAAGGAAGAAAGGAAGAAGAGAAGAAAATGGAAGCTAGGTTGAAGTCCTCGAGAAGATAAGGTTAGGAAAAAAAAAACCCTAACTCTCATTATAAAGGTATTTTTGATTGATTTAAGTCAGGTTTGAGGTTTGTTTTGGTTTGGTTTTGTTTATGTTGGAAATCACCCGGTGAGAATGGCCAAAAATGCCATTTCTATACAATCAGCTGCCGCTAGGAGAGGCTTTGCCTTGTGAGTATTTAGGCGGGATTGCTCGCCTAATGAACAGAAGCCCCCCCGAAATTCCTAGTTTATTTCTGCCTCAGCAAGGGTGGCCGCTGGGCGAACACGAGTTACATTTTTGTTCTGTCTTGTTAATTCTAGAAACCATCGATTGGGTAATGTACGATCTAACAAGTGAATGAAATGATCGGTACACAATACCATGAGTTATGAAAAATGTTGAACCTGTACTTGGCGAAGCATCACTTTGTTTTCTTGCCCTTGTTTGCTTGTGTTATCCAAATAAGAATGTGATTAAGAACAAGTAACAAGCTCAAGTAACACATATAATTGTATGCTTGCCTAGGACCGAATAGTGAATGAATAGGCACCTCTGATCAGTGCTATGACACTCCTGCTAGTGATACGACACTTACATTGCACGTGGGTAGGAGCGTCTACATTTGGTCTTGACACTCTCTGTTGGTGCTACGGCAATCACATAGTGCTACAACACTTACATTCTGCGAGCGGGCACATCTCTGTTCAATGCCGGCACCTCATTGTCTTGTATTATACCTTGGGGTACCTATTGTGTTGTGTCCCTCTCATTCATTGTTACCGGTCTATGCATGCAAATACTTATATGTTGTGTATCTAAATAAGATGATATATGGAAATAATTATATGAAAACAAAAGTAATCAATTATGATGCTAAGGCATATCTCAGTTCTGTTCTATAGTGTACCTATGGGTACCTTATGTTACAAGATTTATGTTATAAACTCCAACGGGAGATGTGAATATTCTGATATATGAATTATGTTATATGTATACTGTAATTGAGGATCACTGCATGTGGTCATATATGTTATTTGCTTTCCCACTAAGCTATAAGCTTAGCACGAGTGTTTCATCCATGTAAGTACTGAAGAGGTCGTCAGAGACATCCCACATTCGCGGGACTGACGCCTGACGTTAGGAGTCTTTCTGATGTAGGTCCATGAATTTGTTTTTGAAATGTAAATGTAAAATTTATAATAGTGGAACTTGTGTAAGTACAAGTAAATGGGACTCCAATATATGTAAAGGGCAATTTAAACACTACTACAGTGGTAGTATAACAAGTTCATGTTAATTATGATATCGTATTTTTGAAATGGGCCATCCAATGTCAGAAAATCAGTTTAAGAAGTCCTAGTCCCATATGGCGTCCCCTCTCACCTTGGCTGGGGATGGGGCGTTGCTATTTGCTCCTCAGGACCTTGTTGGTGGGAGCCATGGAAGAACCCCCACTAAATGGTGAAGTCTGCACCTTCCAGCCCGGCGATGCTAAGCAAGATCCTAGGCACAGTTACACTTGGGTGCCGGTTGATGTCAAGCCTACACGTATCCACAGTCTAGCGGGACAAGGTCATTCTGCTTTATGCTATTGTTCAATACATCAAGTTTAACCTAGGTTTGTGATCTGAGCTCGACTGCAGAAATGAAGAATAGGTGCAGCGGCAGCCACACACCCTCACTCATCTGCTTATTGTGTGAAGCTGGCGGTGTGTCTACGTCGAGAATCGAGGAAAGCCCACCTAAGCTTTCGGTTACTTTAAATCCAAGGAGGGTTCTCCTCACAAGATCAACCGGATGGTGAAGATATGGATTAGGGTGAGGGACATCACGATACCGTGACAGGAGGAAAAGGCGGGACGAAGAGACAATGGTCGAGCTGCCACGAGGCCCGTGGGTCGCGGGTCAGCCAGGATGATCCTTGCTAGATAGGGAGTCTATCAGGCGTACGAGGCCTTAGCTCAAAGGAAACAGATGCAGGTCAATCGAGGAGAGTAGAATACGGTGTATCTAGCGAGTCTTATCGCTCACCACCTTGGTCCGGCATCAACTTCAGTTGTACCTCCTACACCTCCCCCACCGTTCGTGTTCCAGCCTTGGCCATCAGCTCCTCTAGTGTTGTTAGATGACACGGAGAGTGATGCTAAGCTGCCAGACACTTGAGGGAAGTTTCTCTACCTTTTCTCTTTTTGCGCATTGGGGATAGTGCTTATACTAAGTTTGGGGGTGTTTTGTTTATTGCTTGTTTGCTCAATTATTGACTATATTTGGTTATGGTTAGTTATGGTGCAACGTTTTGCACCCTAGACAATTTCTATTTTGGACATGTTTATTTTGCTACTCTGTTTTAGTTTAGTTTATGTCTGTCTGCACTTATAGAGTTGGTGACACACTTATTTGGTATGCTTGGTTGATTGCTATATATTCTGGTTGATCTATATTGGGTATGTTTATCTAACTCAAATGCTTGCAGTTTATTGAGGTGAAAATACATGTACCATTCAAATCCTACAGTGCTGCATAACTTTTAGTTTTAAGAAAAAAATTTCAAAAATACCCAAAAAAGATGTTGATTTTGTTTTTTGAACTTGTCGTTAAGACACAAGTGATGCCTATGATGATAATTTTTGTGTTTTCCCTCTTATATGAAGAATACCAAAGATAGTAGAACTTAAGGTATAATGGGTCAACCATGTAGTTGTGCACCTAGACCGTAGGTTGTTAGCTTTTTCAAGCGCAAGTCACAATAAACCCTTGTTGGCTAGTCATGCTTGGTTTGGAGAAGAATTAGGCAAATACCATAAGTTTTAGATCTCCAAAAACCTCTAGAACTTGATCAATTATCGTTTGAGGCGAAATACCATGTGTCACAACTTTTGGGAAATGATATAGGCCATTTTTAGAACCAATTGAGCCTTTCTAGCCCACCCGTAATCACATCAATCCATAGTCACCTAATTTGAGCTTTAAATGCCATAATTCATTCTTGATAACCAAGATTAATCACCCAAAAACCCTTGTTGTTATTACCTTTCAATCAATACCCTTGTTTACCCTTAACATGTCATTTGAAGAGAAACATCATAAGAGAACATGTGGTGAGTGAAAAGTCTGGAGGAAGTAGCAATGCTAAGGAGAAATATCAAGGAGTTAGGGTATAGAAGAAGCGAGAGAAAAGAAAAAATAAAATGAAGCCTTGAGAGGTGAGTTCGAGACTCGTAGCCTGTTGTAAGGCCACTAAGTCCATAGGGTGTCTAAACACCTGGTACCTAAGACCCGATTGGTGCAGAGTTCTTGACCTGAAGCTCATTTACAGTGAAGTGAAAGCTTAAGAAAATTTAGACATTGCACCATTTCTAGTCTTAACATTCGAAGAAGAAAATTTCTTGGTGCTCTTGGAAGAGGATGAAATCAAATAAGTTTAGGGGAGAAGCAATATGAATAGCATAATGATGTAAAAAGAGGACAAGTTTGAAAGGTTCAAGTGCACTTACAATCAAATATGAAAAGATGAAGGTGCTTTGTTAGGTGAAAAATGTAAATGTGTGTTTTGGGTAAACTCAAGCCTAAATGACCTAACCTTCTACCTTTCTACCCAGCCCATTCATTACAAGCTCATGATCCTAAGAGTTGTGAAACACCTACATTATAGGAAAATGGTATGCCAAGTAAGCCTATGGAGTCTTGATCACTCTACGCTTGGAAGATTCAGTGATCTGAAAGGAGACAATTGAGGAGTTTTTTATTTTTAGCTTTAAAACAATTTCTTCTTTGGTTTTTCTGTTTTACCTAAGTTTTATGATGTTCCCAATTGTCATTATGTTCTAAATTCATCAACTAGGGTTTTGGTTGTAGTTTAGACATGAAGCTTATATCTAATTGCTAGAATATCTTTTTCTATTGTTTCATGTGATTGAACCTCTATTGATTCATACTTGTTTATATTTACCTATTGATTTCTTGTCAACTTTAATGTGGTGAGTGATTCTCTACGAGATCTAAGAAGGGAGTAGAGAATTAGACACAGGTGAATTAACCTAATTAGCCTGGTGGTGTAGAAATCATCAACAATTAGGAGGTGTGTGAGATTCTTGGGACTTAAAGCACCTTTAGTGCTTAGGGTTGAGCTGAGAAGCAAGAAACCTAGTATTAGTTGGTAGGTTATTTGACCTCAAGAGAGGCTTGTAATTCAACGACGAGGGATGAAGAAAAATCGAACCTTGGAGCCACACTGACTACGGTCGGTGTTCGATCTTTGGATTTGCGGCAACGACGATCAAAGGGGTTCGACAGCAATAAAATCTAAACTTGTAATAGCAAAAGCGATGTCGGATATATCTTTGATGGCTTCGAGATCGAGATGAGAAGGAAGAGCGTGGCCTTCAGGATTGGCGTTGACAGTGGATTGACCTTGACGGGCCAAGCGTAAACGATAAGGCGATGGGCAGGGTGAAGCGTGGAAATAGTAAGAGCAATGGCTTGATGGGCGGCGACCTTGAATCGATTGAGCAAAAGGGCAATGTGGCTTGTGGGTGAAGGAGGAAAATAAGAGAAGGAAGAGGAAGGAAAAGAAGAGAAGGAAGAAGAAGGAAAAGAAGAATGGAAATGAGAGAAAATGGGTTCCTTGGAAATTTCATCGGTTTTTAGCACACAGGAAAATTTTTTAAAACCTTAGGAATGTGGTTTCACATCCCAGATAAGAGATGAAGTAATAGATAAGAACTCAATTGTGTTGTGTGGGAATGTTCAATGGAGGAGGAAGAACTGAAGGTCGAGAAAGGTTTAAAAACAAATATTGGTGAGACTTTCTTGAAGTGTCGTTGCTTTCTCATGTGCTCCAACCGGGTTCACTATTACCATTGGAATTCAAGATCATAGGCTGAAAATTGGACTTTGGGTCTCATGGTTGAAGGTTAGGTCCAAGAAAATATTTTGGGGGATTATATACATGCAAAATGGCCTATCCAGCCATATTGTATGTGGGGGGCAATTATTTACACTAAAAATAAATTTTTTGGGCTCAAATGGTATTTAAATAATTTTTTGACCCAAAAGGTAGTGGAATGAGTTGAATAGATATATCAAGCCCAACCCAATCCGAGAAAACCAATCCGAGAAAACCCAAGCCCATGAGAATCAACCCATAAAAAGGTCTATGGACATTTCTGGAATGTTTAAATAATTTGTCAAAGTTACTAGTAGAGAGTAGTGAGACTTTGTCTCAAAAGCAAAAGATGGAGGAGACTTTTTCTCCATGTCATGACATGGCAGAATACGTGAGCAATTATTGAAAGTGGGGAAAGTTTGTTAGAGAACAAGACTTTAGTGGAGAAGTTACTTGAAGAACAAGACTCTAGTGGAGACATGAGTAATTATTGGAGAAAGTTGGTTGGAGCAGTTATTCAGAAATGTCTATAAAAGGAAGACTCGACATCAGAGCAAAGGAGGATCATCAACCATCACTCAAAATAGAGCATTTTTTTTTCCTACTAGTTCAGCAGTCGTCTATTCCATATTTTTAGCTTAGTTTTAGATTTTCTTTCCAAGCATTTTGTTATTTCCAAGGTTTTTTGCTTCAGCAGTTGATTTCTAGTCCATGCAATCTAATTTCCAAAGCATTGTTTAAAACTTAGAATCATGGAGCTGTCGAGAGGCAAAGGAATTCATTTTCATTTGAGTAGAGATTGTTGGCACAATTTCAACTAAAAAACATAATTTACTGTACATATGGCATCCATCAATTCCCATGCTTTTATATATGTTCAGTGAATTCACTAAAGAATCCTGCTTAGAAACAACTAGTAAAGAAAGAGCAAGCTGGGAATAGATAGATGACAAATTATAAGAAGACACACCTTATGGAATTTTTCTTATTTTCTTCTGTTTTCATTTGTGGAATTTAATTTCCTTCCAGCACCTTGTGGACCAATCAACTAATTTCCATGTCCATGATATGATTGAGGATGGATCTATTTTCTTGAGATCCAACTATACAAGTGTGAGGAATTCATATATATGAGTTCTTTGACAATATATGAGTATCAACTCTCTTTTGTGGAAAACCCACAAACGGCGACCCATAGCGTGCAATTTTTCTTCCTTTCTTCTGTTTTCATTTGTGGAATTTTCAGACATTGTAACATCCCACATCATATAAAAGAAAAGTTCTTTGCCAATATATGAATATTTTTGAAAATAAAATGACTGCAATGCAAATACAAACTTTTCTCAACGACACTTAAAAATAGGGAGGTAAAAGACTATGAGAACTTATATCAAACAAGTCAGGGCGTATTAGAGAGGGAAAACTTAAGTAATAGGAGACTTTGGTTCAATGGTTTAGCTGGGTTTGAATCATCTTAGCTACAGAGAGAAATTTAAAAAAATAAATCAATGGGGGCATTTGTCCCCCAGCCTAAATAGAACCACAACCCACAAAGCTAGGACCTAACACAAGTGAAATTTGACTAAGTAAAAAACAATGACAAATGAACTCAAATAAAATAAATTCACTAATTTCAGCATTACTCTCTAACATATATGACCAAGTAGACATGCTTAGAAGTTATAAGACTCCCTGATCCAAGCAGAGAGAATATCCCAGGGTGGTTGTTCCCAAATTTTAGAGCCGAAAGAAAGTTTTAGTCTCTCTGTGATTCTAACCTAGTTTGCTATTTAAAGTGTAGGAAAACAAATGGATAAACCATACAGCTCTGTCTTGGAGAAACCAATTGAAAGGTGCTGATTGAACAATTTATTAATACCAAAGGAGCATACATCAGATTCACTAATTATAACAATCTGCATATCATGGTACATATGACTATAAAGATTATTTTCACTCTATTGACTCGGTTATGAGCCATTTCTAGTAGAAGGGGGTGAATGAGGCTCTCTCTGTTGAACATACGTTGAGGAGAAGAAAAGACAGGTTTAGCAGGTATTTCAAGGTCACTGATGTTCCCTTCTAACATTTCCACAACTTTGGTCATTGAAGGTCGATCTGATGGCTTCATTTGAATGCAACAGAGTCCAACTATACATAACTTTCTTGCTATTTCAACCTCAATTTCTGAAATATTCTAAGCTCTAAATCTCCTCCCTCACTAAGATGGTGCAACATGATGGAAGTAAACTTTGCTCGACCTGTTGCCTTCACTCAACGTTTTTCTCCTCATTATCTCTAGCAATAACATCCCAAAGCTATAAACATCTGATTTGTTGGAAATGGACATGATATCATATTCCTAGGGATAAAATTTTGCAAGGCCAAAGTCTGATATTTTGGGGACAAAATCATTGGTTTAATAGGATATTGTGAGGCTTGATGTCCAAAGTGAAGATAAATGTCACTTACCCCATGTAGATACTCAATCCCCCGGGCGGTTCCTAAAGCAATTTCAAGGAGTTTCTCCCAACTAAATGACTGAATTTCTCCTTGTTTCAAGAAGATATGCTTATCAAGTGATCAAATTAGGCATTGTTCATGGAGCAAGAGCTCGTTTAGACCCTTAGAGCAAAACCCCAGAAGCCTTACCACATTGACATGAGTGAATCAAGCTGAGTGTTGAGACTTCATTGATGAACTCCTCCTCATTAAACTTGCACTTCCCAAGCATTTTGACAGCAATCAAGCAACCACCAGGAAGCTTTCCTTTGTACATGGAACCAAAATCACCTTCCCCTAATTTATGTTGGAAGTGATTTGTTATTGCCATAATGTCAGCGTAAGAGTACTTTTTCGGCATTAAAGACTGTTGACTGCGTAGAAATTTCTCCACCGTGTCAACCCGCTTCCGAGCTGTTCCGAATTTGTGGATGATGAAAACCAGTATAATGATCGGTGCAAAGATAAATCGAGACTTAACAAACCACTCTAGACGTGAAAAGGTGGTGTAAATAAGCATAACAGCACTGCAGAGAGAAATAGAAATGAAGTACAAATCAAGCTACTGAGCAGAGGTGATATTCAGACTCATGAATTCCCAAGCAGAAAAAGAAGAAAAAGAGAGGGTCAATGACTGTTATACCTTTCTTAATCGTTTCCCATAACTAATTATTTCCTGCAAATGGATGCAAAAAGTGAGAATTAAGCAACTCAAACATCCAGAAAAATGTTTCTCAATTCTTAACATTTCCTACCATGTCAGGTTTTGCTTATGTATTTAATTATATCCCAAAAAATCTTTGTAACAACTTTTTTTTATAATTTGATAATAAATTATTATATTATAATTTAATAATAAAATTATTCTCAAATATCTTAATATTTAAAAATATATATATTGTAGTAATATTAATATCAATTAGATTTATATTTTCATTATTCGATTAGATTATTTTAAATTATTTGCTCAAAAGATTATTTTAGAATTATATTTATTAATAAATATACTATCTTTATCTTAATATTTAAATATTTTAAATATTTTAATGATATATCATTTATACTAATTAAAAGAATAAAATTAATTTATTATTTAATAATAAAATTTGTTATAGTTAAATTTTAATTAAAGATAGTATTTAAGAGATTATTTATTCATAATTTAAAGTAAAAAATAGGTATTTATTACATATATAAGTATTATATTAAAATCAAAATTGATAATAAATTTGTTTATGATTTTTTTAATAAATTTCACCTAACAAATTGATAATAATTGTTTCTTAATTCGTAAATAAAAAATAATAATGAGAGGTAACGATCAAAATATTCATATTTTTTTATATTAAAATCTCATTTGATAAATAATATTATTTTAATATAAAAATAAGTAACATATTTTTTTAAATATTATACTATTTATAAATACTATATCATAATTGATATAGGTATTTTATATAATAAATTATATAGAAATAAATTAATTTTATAATATATATATATATATATATACATATATATATATATTTATATATATATATATATATTATTAAAATAATATATATTTAAAATTATTATATCAGTGTATATATGTTATATACTATTTATTCTTTAATTAGTAATAAAATGATGTATCATTAAAATATTAAAGATGATATTGTAGCTTTTTCAAAGAAATGGTCTTTTGAAAAGATAATTTCTAAATTGAAAAATAAATTGAGAAGAAATCCAATTTCCAAAAGACGATATTGAAAAGATATGTAAATATTGAAGAAATCATTTTCAAAACATGAAGTTTTGCCATCTTTTCTAATCAATAAAAACTACAATAATATTTTTAATATATATAGAAACAAATTAATTTTATAATATATATATATATATATATATATATATATATATATATATATATTGAAATAATATATATTTAAAATTGTATATCAGTGTATATATATTTACTAATACTATTTATTCTTTAATTAGTAATAAAATGATGTATCATTAAAATATTAAAGATGATATTGTAGCTTTTTTTGAAGAAATCGTCTTTTGAAAAGATAATTTCTAAATTGAAAAATAAATTGAGAAGAAATCGAATTTTCAAAAGACGATTTTGAAAAGATATGTAAATATTGAAGAAATCATTTTTTCAAAACACAAGTTTTACTTATCTTTTTTCTAATCAATAAAAACTACCGTAATATTTTTTAAATAAGTCATACATATAACCAAAAAAAAAAAAAAAACACCAAAAGATTACCCTGTTTATTGAAGTGTACCAGCTAAACAGTATCCTTACTAAATGAAATTTTAGTTTTCTTTCCAAATTCAGAATAAATGTGGACCTTAGCAGGGATGCCCTTCTCATAATTTTATGATGGATGAATCCCTTCTCACCAATATTATTAGATGCTCCTTGGATATATTTGATGACCCGTGTTAAATGTGCACCCGACATTGGCCTTCTGTACAGGTTTACTGCTTACAAGCTTGGCTGTAGCATGAAGATCATATTGAAAGGTTGGGTTTGAAGCAACTTTTGCTAACCGCATCAGGAGAATTGAACGATGAACAGAAAAAAAAAAAAAAAAAAAAGATTGAAAGAAAATCGACAGGTAAATTTGGGAAAAACATAAATCTGATTTTCCTGCTATATGAGCTTCAACTTTCAAAATCTATAGAAGATGATTTAAATTTAGCCCCAAGAAGGGTGGAATTGTTGCCTTTTATTGCCTCTATACAAACCGATTCATTCTATCTTCAAGCAACAAGAGTACTGAAAAATGAAGTTGAATTGCTTTAGTACTACCACACAAGAGCAGAGAAATGGCCAATGACGATCTCAAGTGTTATAATGGTAAAAAAGAATCATATCCTTCCGGGTAAAATTTTGCAAGGCCAAATCTGAAATCTTTGGGATGAAATCATGATCTAGCAGGATGTTGTGAGGCTTAACATCCAAATGAAAAATGTGAATGTCGCACCCTCCATATACATATAATCAGTTTCCCATACCGTATCGAAAGTAGTTTCATGGAGTTTCTCCCAGCTAAATGACTCAACTACCCCCTTCTTTGTTAAAAGCTCAAACTTGTATGATTTGAGTTTAATATGAATATAATACCCGTGCACGTGGAGAGTTAGAGTACATTATGGACTTTCAAATAAACAGAACCTCATGTCAAATCAAGCTCTGATATCATGTTAAATAACCAATTTTCTTAAAAGTTTAAGCTTGTAAGATTTGGGTTTAATATGAATATCATATTTTAACAAGGATGTACATCATGCATATGAATATCATCCATATAATGTAGAATCACATGTTATTATTAGATACAATATGGATGATGATAGAAATTAGAAGCATATGAGGTTTTATTTGATACTTGAAGTTGTTTTTTTTTTTTTATATGTTATTAAGTTGTTACTTTATTATTTTAGTACTATTTATCTAATTAGTTTGATACCTTGGTTATAACAATGCTCTAATATTATTTATTTATTTAAGTTTGTTTATTATTATTATATTGTTTAGATTTAATCATTTTATATATTAATTATTATTATTATATATTTATATATTATTTATTTTTATTTCAAGAAGGATGAATTTATAAAATTATCTTTTGCAGCGTTCTTTAGGTTTTAGATACGTTTAGCACAGTAACTCGTATGGGTTGATTTGTGTTGTCAAAAAATGCTTAGAATATAAATGGTCAAGGTGCTTGGTCGTTTGTATGGCTAAATATAGAACTGCTCAATAGGTTGCTCGTTTACCAATTACAAACTCTGTGTACTATATTATATTTTTATTAAAAAATTATTTTAATATCATAAATAAACATATATATATATATATATATATATATATATATATATATATATATATATATATATATATATAACCTATATTTAAAAAATAAAAATAAACTTGGGCTGAACTTCAAAATTTTATTTTATTTAAAATAAAAATAAAAAAATAATATAAAGAAATATTAACTTACCTATAGGTTCAATGGTGTAAAATATATAAGAAAATCAAATATTATCAAAAAAAATTTAAAATTTTAGATATTTTTAAAAAAATTTAGTATAGAGATAAACAAATAAAATGATTTTGAATAAAATATATATAATTAATTTATTAAGTTTAAACTTATTTTTTATTTTCCTCCCATTAATTCTCTTCCTCCTTCCGCTTTTGGTTTTATTTTCCTCCACTATTTTTTAGCGCGTTAGTTTCACTCAACGGAATATAATATTCAATTAAATTATTGACATTTTAACTTAAGAGCTATGCAGAGCATTTAGTTAGATTAACATGCAATGATCAAAAAGTAATTTAGTATTAAATATAAAAAATAAAAATACTAAATAAAAGTAGATATATTAATTGATAACGGATAACCAACAAAATTTAAATTACGTAAACAATGACATCATTTCTTAAATAATATTATCTGATAGGGTTTGAAAAATGGGCTCAAAGGCCCACTCGCGAAACTAAAAGAAGTGGTGCATACGATACGATACTGTTACATTTTGCAGAAACACAAGCAGAAGCGTCAAGTAGGCCAACTGTCTTGGATAGTGGAAGGCGTATCACGCAAATGGGTGGGTTTACATACGATAAGGAAGACAAGACAATCCATGAGCATTATTAATGAATCTAACTAAATCATAATTAAATGCCATCGAGGAAAGCGGGATGATTTGCGGGATAAGTTACTTATCTCGAATTATCTGTGCCTTGATAGTGAGAACTGGTGGAGGCCAGCGGGATAATGGGTCGTAAGGGGATGACCGGCTCACTGTGGCGAAATGGCCTCGACTGCGAGATGGGCGCCCAGGCTCATCCCCGAGCCCGCTGCTTTGGGCAGCGGACTGGGCCACCGTTTTGAGCTGCGCTGAGGGCACAATGCCATTGGGCGCCTCACTGAGCATGGTAGTGGGCCTTAGTCATTTTCAAGCTCTATCGTTCCCTTACAAACCCTTGATATGAATCTTAGGCCCCGGAAATTTGTATCTCTCGTGTCGGTTTGCAATTTCCACATGTCGGTGTTGAGGTGGGTTAGTTGGGCTTGATACGTGCGTTATCGTCTTGCGATAATGATGACTCTTTGGTTTCGAGCAGCTTATTTCTCTCTCCTTTGGGTTCCTTTGTTTCTTTAGCAGGACCTCCTGCATCGCATTACCTACGATCCTGTGACCTCTTCTTTACTCTCAGCGATTTCGTACTTTATTTTCCCTTAGTTCTCCGTTTGACCCTTTTGTGTAGAGTCTTTTTCTGGCATTTTTCCTGAGATAGCTTCTTCCGTTTTATTCTTGGGACCGCTGCGCCTTTATCTCTTTGGTTTCTTTTCGATTGGTACGACGAGGCACTAGGGTTAAATTGACCCGGTTTCGTTTTTATTATTTTGCTTTCATCATGGAGTCGAGGTCGCTCTTCTTCTTTGCGTATTAGCGGTGACTCTTGGTGTCGCCGGTTAGGGGCGGACTAGGGCGCCTCCAGCCCTGGTTGGTTGCGGTTGAACCAAGGAAATGCCACAGGCGCTTCCTCTTCCCTTAGACGAGGGTGGGGAGAGTAAACGATTAAATATCACGAGGATCATGGCCACATAATCGTCGTCTAACATGCTTTTAACTATGGGGCCCTAGCAAAGGTCGGTCCCTCATGTGGAGGCTACCCGCTAGGCGTTCCGACCTCCTTTTGGTGTTCGGGTGTGGTCCCCTAACGTTTTGACCTTCTATGTAGTTTCCATTACCTAAGATGGTGTGCTTCTTTGAAGTGGCCTTGATAGTCTTAGTTTTCTTTGCATCCTTCATAAAGGGGTTTTGCAACATTTCAATGTACGTCCTTCTGTGCTTGATGGTTGGGGTATTTTTGGTTGGCTATTGGCGCTACTTTAAGGGACAGGGGCTCGGTATCCCGGTGTAGCTGCTCCTTTATCTTTTTGGCCGAAGGAGACCGTAGGGGGCTTCCTCTGCCCTCGGGCGTTGCAGCGCTCCTGCAGTGATTTCAGTCTTCCCTCTTCCCACAGGCTTTGGAAGGGACGTTACTTCTTTGTTAGCGGTCGCAATTCGGAATATGACCCCCTTGACAAGGACGACACCCTAGGCGTTCCGATTGCTTGGGGCACCCCCGAGAATCTACGTAAGTGTTCGCTTTGTTTTTGGTATAATCTTTATGGGGTCATTGGGTATTTTTGATTCTGCACTGTCTACTTGCCTTTCAGGCGCTGTGGATGATGTCGACTCCGAGGATGGCGTCATAGCCTTGGCGTGGTTGAATGCCTCCTCGTCCTTACGAGGTGTGATCAATTCGGATATTCAAGGCCCGCAGGCTGAGGTCCTACTCGCTCTCCTTGCTAGGGCCTGCTCGCCAGCGCGAGTCTCTCCCGGTTGGACCTTCGCGTGAGCCCACCAGGGAGAGCCGGCTCAATTGGAGCGACGTCTGGAAGCCCGAGTGTGAAGCGGGAAAGCCACAGGCTCAGTTGAAGATCGGCCGACTTTGTAAGGTTACGAGAATTGGGGCGTCTTTGTCTTCTTCGTCTATCCTAGTCCGAGAAGCCCGGAGCAATGTATCGCTAGCCGGTAGAGGTTCCCATAGTCTTGGTTCGCGGCCGGGTGCGGGTGCAGCTGCGAAGACAAGGTCCCTCCGGGTAAGGCCGTTGACGGCCGGATTGGCGATTATGCCCATCCTTTGTGCGGAATCCGCTGCGAAGAGTGTTAGGCCACTTTGTGTGAAGGTGAAGAGAAGGACTCACGGGCGGCGGGGATGGCGACTCTTTGCTTCTCGATGTCGAACTTGCGGGGTACGGTCTGTCGTTCTTAAGGATTCGACCTCGAGGTCAGCCTTCCTACAGCGTGTGCGTGTGTTGCAACATTCTGCTCCTTCATGTTATTTGTCTTCTCAGCGCAATGTGTTTGGCGGTGATGAGGCTTTGGCTCTATCCCTCTAGGGTCGCCTCTGTAAGTTCCCATATCTTGTCGTGTCTGATTTCATTCTGAGTTGAGTGTTGATCTTGTGTTGGGCGCGATTTTCTGCGCGTTGAATGTAGCGGGTGGCTACTCATTTGAAGGTTTGGCGAAGAAAAGCGAAAATATGCGCGAAGGTACGTTAAAGCGCGGGTTTATAAAGGCTGAAGTGGCTTCACTTATATCTGGCCCGAATTTGTAGTACTGAGATCGGGTCTGACGTATGACCCGGTAGAGAGGCTGAAAATCTGGTTGAAGCGCGCCGTGATCGACGTGCTCGGCGAGAAGGTAGAAACTGATAAAGTTGAAGCGACTTGGCGTGTAGGCGAAGCCGGGAGGTTCGGGATGGCTGAGTTGCGCGGGGAGAATGACAGCCGGAGAGACGAGGGCGAACTGGTCTACCGGTATAGGCCCGGATGGGGTTAGGGATGAGCCTCGCGGTGATTACATCAGGAGCGAGCTGCGGGAGTCTAAGAGGAGCTACTTGACTGATGATGAGTGCGATAAGATACAGCGCCTGCGGACGGGAGCTCGTCGTGAGGCTTCAGAGTAGTGAACTAGTGGAGCAGCTTGACTAAGGAATGCCATGAATTTGCGTAGGGACCTTCATGCAATAACTTTGTGGTTTGCTCGGCGGGACGAAGTTATATAGGAAGATTGAGGGACAGGCCGATTACTGATGGGCTTCTTGGTGGCTTCCCACCGTGGGGTTTGCTAACGTTTATCGGGTTTGGTTTCAGCCGAGCCTCCCTAAGCGACGAGGAGTGGGAATCTTCTCATGAGACCATTACGGGACCCGGATACCTATTGAGGCCAATCCTTCTTTTGTTGTATAATCTTCTGCATTATGAACATATATGGCCTTTTTCTTAATGAATATTCATTTTCTTATTTCATCACTTTACGTCTTTACTTGTGCACTCAGTATTTATTTCTTCATGATTTGCATCAATTTCTGGTATGGCACGAGTAGGATAGTTGATGTCGTGTGTTTCTTGGGCTCTAGTATTGAGGCCTTCTGTGGTGAATAGCTGGTGACCTGACTCTTAGGTTGCATGGCAGGTAGAATAGTTGAGTCCATCAAAAGCCATTTCTTGGGCTCAGTATTGAACTGTGAATTTGAATAACTGGTGACACGACTCTTAGGTTGCATGGCCTGAGTAGAATAGTCGAACTTGTCTTAAGTGACTGTTGGAACCGGTGGTGGCCTTGTTGGCGATCGGTACCGCTGATCACAGACGCCTCCTTGGGGCAACGTGGCTGTGCGGTGGTCAGGCTCGTCAAAGTGAGCTGCGGGCTCCGGCGGTATGCTGTTGCTTGTTGTGATCCGGCCCCCGGTGATCTAGCTCTATCTTTGCGTGGCTGTGTAGAGTGGTCAGACTGGTAGAAGTGAGCTATTGGGCTCAGGGCGGCGAGACCTTGTTGGCGATCCGGCTGGAACGTCGATACTTTGGGGCTGCGTGCTGTCTGAGTGGTCGAGCTCAGTGAAGTGAGCTAATGGGCTCGGTATTGAGGCCTTGTTGGTCGGCTGGCCGATCAACTTCTTAGAATTTGCGTGGCACATGCGGAGTGAGCCGAGGCTTGTCAAAGTAAACTGCGGGCTCAGACTGCGAGGCGCTGTTAGCCCCTCGACTGAGGCGATCGGCTCCTTGAAATTTAAATGGCTGTCTGATGGTCGAACTCGTCAAAGTGAGCTACTAGGCTCAGGCCTTTGAGCCTTGTTGGCAATGCGACGAAGTGTCGACTCCTTAGGGTGTGGCACATCTTGAGGAGTAGTCGAGCTATTTCGTCAGTGAGCCTCACGGGCTTGAGGGCGTTGAGGCATGTTGGTGATCGACTGAGGCGTCCGAATCCTGAGGCTGCGTGGCACGTAGTAGTCAGGAACTTCGTCAAAGTGAAATCATTGCATCGCGACCATTCAACCGATTTTCTTGGAAGGTGCGGCGTCTTTAATCTTTGATTGATGGAATTTTTGAAGCGTTCGCGTTCGAGTGCTTTGGCCTTCTTATAAATGGCGGCTTCATTGCTATGGAGTTTATACTTTGGATATTCTGCCTCTTTTGGTGCGTGACTGAGATATGTGCGAGATGAAGCGTCAAAGCTTGATCGTCTTCGCCGGGGATCCACCTGAAGATTCTGGTTCAGTTTTGTTGGACTTCTACTTGTGGGAGTTGTGTTTTTCCCTAGTCTCCCCTTTATGGGAGTCATGTTATTCCCTAACCGTCTTCAGGGAATGTCGGAGGCGGTACATTTCTTGATGCCGTTTCTCTATTTCTGTCTTCTTTCTCTTCTCTCCTTTCTTCTCTTTCTCCTTTTCCTTCGTTTCTCTCTTCCTTCCTTTCTTCCTTTTTCTTAACTTTCCTTTCGCCTGAGCTCTTTTCATCCCTTTTTCTTCTTCTCCCCTTCCACTTATTTTCCATCTGGTTTTCCTTTCCTCTTTTCTTCTGAGTTTTTTTTTTGAGAGGCCTTATGTTGTGTACTTCAGATGTAGTAACGGATGACAACATGATTGTAATTGAATGTAATCTCATTGGAATAAATAGAGACTTTTTCTTTTATGATTATGAACTATCTCATTCATTGCGTGTTTTGGAACAGGCAGTCTTAGAGCAGTTTGGGCGTCCAACAAAATAACCGATGCTTTCAGATAGATCCTACGAAAATTGATAAATCTTCATTTAGATTTTAATGAGAATCTTATTGATAAAAGCGTTTAAGGGTGTTCAGCATTCAAACATGATGTAGAATTTTCCCTCCCTCTGTTTGGGCTAGTAATTTGCCTAAATACACTGTGACTCGAGATATGATGCTGGAACCTTTGATTGGGATTGATTTCCATGTCTTTGGATTCTTCCTTCAGCGGCGAGAAGATTCTTCAAACAGGTCCCTGGCGTAGCTCCTAGGTTTGAACCTTTAATTTATAATACTGGCTACAATAACATAAGTAATCCTCTGTGCGCCTTAGAACCTGCTCACGTTTTTCATCTAGGAGATCCAAATTTAGGCGGGCCCCTGCGTCTCATTTATGTTCAGCATTTGCTAACTCGATCATGGGGACTTTAATCCGACCTCGGCAATGACGGTGCCCCGGTCTGAAAATTTGGGGCAGATAGGGATTCTGGTTTGTGACCGTGTTGTCTGTGGGCCCATAGCACCTCGGGGAGGTATTCTACCCATTTTCCTTTGAGATCTTCCAATTTGGTCTTCAAGCGGCCTTAAGGGTTCGATGGTGACTTAGTTTCTGCTCCATTAGGGCTGGATGTCTTTGGAGTAATTAATTCTTAATTAGAAACAATACAAATCCACGAACTTGGTGTTGTCAAATTTAACCCATTTAATACGATCTTAAGGGCTCTTGGGATACCAAACACACATATGATGGCTCGACACACCAAAGTTGCGTATCTTATAATTACTGTGATTGTGGCCAAGGTTCGGCTTGGCCCACTTGGTGATAATCTACCCTTGTGATAGTGAATTTGTGTGCTTCCAGTGAAGTCCCAGTATGTCAAACCCACTTGTTTAGGAAGGCCGAGAGCTGTAATTGATGTCAGAAGCGATGGGAGACCGCGAGGATCTTGGCATGCTTACGGCAAATCTTGCATTTCACGACTAGGTCGATTAAAATCTCTAAAGTATTATGGGCGATGGTATCTGTCTCAGAGACCCTACGCTAATGCAGAGCTCGATATGGTTTGAGGATATACCTTCGTGTACTTCCCTTAGCACGTATTCAGTATCTTTTCCCGCGATGCATTTAAGTATGGGTGTGAAAGACCTCTCGTTAGATCCATGGCCAACGGGGGCTATTGTTATCGTCAATGATCTTAGTTTAGACTCAAAAACCTTGAGCTACCTATCAGAGGCTGGTGAATAGGATGTTCGAGAAGCAGATAGGAATAATTATGGAGGTGTGCATAGATGACATGCTGGTAAAATCCACCACAGCCGAGCTCCACGTAGCTCATCTGTCCGAGGCATTCCAGATCCTAAGAAAGTACAACATGAAGCTGAATCCAGCTAAGTCAGATTGAGTTTCGCCAATAAGGAAAGTGGAATAATCCCCTATGACTTATTATCCTGTGAATCTAACTAAATCCTCAATTAAATCTCATCAAGGAAGACAGGATAATTTGAGATAAGTAACTTATCCTGCAAATCAAGCCTGATCTCACCAATAAGGAAGGAGGATACTTCTCAATAAATTACTCCTTCAATATCTCTTACTAAAATCCGATAAAGGCAATAAATATCCCATCCAATGGGAAAGAATCCTTACTACCCTCAAATTGGGAATAATATACACTATAAATACTAAGCCACCCCATCGGTGAGAGGTACACAAACATACGCAACACATTCGCCCTCTAAGCAGTCTATCTTTTCTCGAAAGCCGGCTTAGGCATCGGATGACTCTGGTGAAGCCCTACTTGATCCGCTTCTTTTCTTGTTCTTTGCGAGGAGGCGGCGCGAGAGCTGTGACTAGCCCAACAGCAGCCACAGCCCCATTCACGATTGTACGCTCCAGCCAGGTCGGTTGAAAAAAAGCATCATCATTATCATATTCATATATGATTTAATATAGCTTGATTATCAATATTTTAATATAATAACATTTTTTTATATGGTTTCTAATCTAAGGGAGGATGCAATCGGAAAAACCTAAGGAAGTGTTATTAACTCCATGTATGTTATTTGATTTGTGTTCCTCAAGCTCAGCTTTTGTTTAAAAGCATTGTGACATTGCACCACCATATATATATATATATATATATATATATATATATATATATAAATAAGCGAAGATAATGGGAAATAAATTTATAGAATTTATATATATATAAGCGAAGATAATAGGAAATAAATTTATAGAATTGAATGATCATGAGCTTTAAAAAGTTGGAAATATGACGCAATGCTAATTTTGATAACCTGGTCCATAAGTTTTTGAGCAAATAGGGGAAACTTCACATGACCTGCCAACATAAACACATATATGGTGTTTGAGCTTTAGAAAGTTGGGAATATCATGCAATGCTCATTTTGAGCACCTCGTCCACATGTTTTTGAGCAAACTGGGGAAACTTTGTGACGCCTCAATTTTCGGAGGTCCCGTTGACAACCCGTCAGCCCACGAAATTTTTATCTTAGGTCATTGCGCACCTAAGTATTGACATCGGACTGGCACCAACTACTCATAGACACTGAGATTACTCGGCACCACCTCGATACATCCCCTCATCGGGACCCATTCATTCATATTTAAAATCTAAAATATGAACATAAGACACTTAATTACAGTCCATGAGAGTCTAATCACGGCCCTCTTACCATATTTACATTGACTATTTCTGATAGTCCCGAAGAATTTAATTACAATTCTTTTATACAAAACACTTTACAAAAGTAATATGAGGCCACACATCGGCCTCTTTCATAGTACGGCCTCATCGGACGTCGTCTCCCTATATACCTCCTTGTACGAAAGGGGTCCCACAGTGGGGTGAACAAAACCCAACAAAGAATAATTCCCTACAGGGCTACTCAGCTAAGTGCACAGCTACAGTGCATATACACATTGGTGAAGCATACCTGTCCTACTCGAATGTCTAAATGTCATAGATGAGAATGTGACTCACTATCCCACATGTCACCGAGGTGCCTCACTGACTCCTCACATGCATCTCATGTGTGAAAGAAACCGTCATTATGTTTCATCAATGACTATTTTTCAAAACAAAATATTTTTGTTTTATAAATCAAATCCATTGGACGGTTCCCAATATCAACTTGCATTTCCCAAGTTGCGTGTGTTTATGCATTTGTGGGCCACGAATTTTCAAGTTTACACCGCAGGACGCCGCGCGCCTTTCCGACATTTTTGATGGGCTTTTACAACTGGTGATCATGTCTAACCTCAATAAATGGGTCTAGATCCCCCAACTTGCTATGCCCAACACACATATTCTCATTTTCAAATCGTGTGACTCATTTTGGACATTGTCCCATTTTTCAGAGCCCACCATAAAACACCAAACATAGTGTCGATTAACCATGTACTCACGATATCCCATCGAACACCAAACACAATGTCGATATCTACCATGCAATCACACCCATGTCATATGATGTCCTAGTGCATAAAGCAATGCAATCATGCCATTGCTCATTCATATATGATGAGTGCTATATGTGCATGCCTACTCATGCATAATTACCCATGCATCATTTGGACATTTATATCAAAAAGCATACAAATTCCAAGTATATCATACAATTTATGTCATCTTATCAATACACGCATACATTGACATCACAAGTCACTACTACTCGGTAAATGACATCCATCGACCTAGGCCAGTGTGACAAGACATGTCCACAACTAGCCTACAATAAGCCATGTAATGGCCTTATTCATACAAGCACATCACAAGCCAAACCATTATAACACAATTTGACTTCCACACAATTTCAAGAAAGTATATCACTCAATTAAAACAATGATATACTACAATCATATACCAATTGTGGCAAAAATCTAGACACAAATCATTAAACAGCCTAAGTTGTAGCAGTCCCAGAAAACGGACCATAACTTGAGTTATAGAGGTCCAATTTAGGTGATTAAAAAGCCTAATATCAAGTTCTCAGATAGAAATACAAGTTCCTTGAAGGATTCTAGTCTAAATTCTCACTTTTTCCCAGCCGAAAATCAGTCCCAAAAACCTGGATAGTAGGTTCGGCCAAAACAAGTCCACTTGGGGCAGTCCCAGTAAACGGACCATAACTTGAGTTATAGAGGTCCGATTTGGGTGATTCAAAATCCTAACATCAAGTTCTTAGATAGAACTACAAGTTCCTTGAAGGATACTAAAATTCTCCCTTTTTCTAATCAAAAATCAGCCCAAAAACTGGACATCATATAAGGTCAAAACAGGGCATTATTCCTATAATCCATTAATTTGCCAAACAGACCCTTAGGGGCAAAAATAATAAACAACTCAGTATTAAAACTCAACTAAACCAAACAGCCCTTTAGAATGGAAAACAAACGGGCACTAAGAATCTCGCTGAGGAATGAGTGTCACTGAGGAAGTCCGGCCAGACACTTCAACCTGTTTCTGGACTTTACGAACTCTCTACGAAACCTCACGAAACTTGTAATTTCCAGTGTCCATGCTGTATCTCTGCGTATACTCACTAAACCGACTACCCTTCTGGACCTAGGATCCTGTGGTGAGAAGATAGAACTTCTCTCCCCCTCTTCTCTCATTTCTCCCTGCTTCTCCCCACACCACATCAACATGCATAAGGCAACCGCACATAATCACATGCATACAAACTAGGGTCATTTCTGAATCACCTAATGGCTAAACCGCACCTTCCATCCTTACAAGAGCGGTAGCTGGTATGCATTGTGTCCTCGTTCCTGTCTCCAATCCTCAAAGGCTATAACACCTTCCACTATCTCTAATTGGCCTTTGTCTCAAATAAACTCGATCTCTCGCATCCATGATATGCACCAGCCCTCCTCGAAGGTCCGAATTTGCAATTAATACCAAGTCTACTTAATCCACTACATGGGCTTCCGCTTTTTTGAAATGTATTTTCGTGCATGGAACATAAATAATTTGGACACCGATAAACTCGGCGGCTGTCAACTTGAGATGCACTGGTGTCCACCCTCTCGAAAGCACCCCGGCACTTTCGACATCTAGGCAACATTTTCCCGCCACCGAACCCGACCACCTTCCTTAGGCATCACCTTCAAGAAAACATTTCCATCTCCCACCTCAAACTTCTGTGAGGTTGACGGCTTCACAACGAGCTTCTAATGAAGCTGAGCCGTGGAGAGAAGACGCTTCCGAGTAAAAAAAAACCACCTTCAGAGGTGTCTTCTAACCAACCAACTCGTGATAGATCTCTCTCACCTTGGCCTCAACAAATCGTGGAGATCAACATGGCTCCCATACAGCGCCTCAGGGTGCCATTTGTACGCCTTCATAACTATTGTTGTGTTTAACTCTACTAGCGCAAATGTCTTCCCGCCAATTCCTTAAGATTTGCGATTATGCCCGCAGATGTCCCCTAAAATTTATAGTCATCCTCCGACTGGGTCGCCTATCCGTGTCGCTTATCTCGTGTGGATGAAAAGCAAAGGCTCATCATCAACTATGTTCATGGTTCGAAACTTCTTCAAAGTGAGCTTCATAAACCAGGATCCCGGTCCGATACGTATAGGGACTAGCACCCATGTAACAAATACAATCTCAATGTACACCCCAAAATTCCTCCACAGAAGGTCATCCGCACGGCAGAAATGTCACTTAGTGAGCCTGGCCCACTATCACCCACATCTAAGATCATGCTTCCTAATAATCAGGGTAAGTGAGCCGCAAAACTATCGGGATATGTTCCCACCCCACTCTACTACCCCAATGGCGGAGGTGCCTCACGCCTCATGCCCAACCTTCATCACCCAAGACTCGATCGCGACCCAAATCCTACGGACACTTATCTTCAAGATCTTGTCCATGACTCAATCACTCGGGTTTAATATGGGCACGGGCCGCTAAACTCCCTAAGACACTCTCGAGTTTGATCAGATCAGAGCCCAAACTATCCTAGATAAACCTCGACATCCGCCACTCCTAGGAAGCTACACCAGCCAAGATCTCCCGTGACTCCGATTGAGCACGCTG
Organism: Tetrastigma voinierianum; assembly: GCA_016808115.1. Taxonomy (NCBI): domain Eukaryota; kingdom Viridiplantae; phylum Streptophyta; class Magnoliopsida; order Vitales; family Vitaceae; genus Tetrastigma; species Tetrastigma voinierianum. The sequence continues at coordinate 1,014,248 of JAEQBH010000118.1, forward strand.
CCCACTTGGCTCACGCACTATTGCAAAGTAAGCCATAACCTCTGATACCCATCCATCTACGCTGCCTCATGTCGAGGTCCAAATAAAGATATACTGACTTTGCGGTCCTAAAACACCTCGAATCGCCACTATATAGGTAGGGTAATCTAAATTCCTGCGCTAGACGGTGGTCGCTTAAATCGGCGCTGCGCTGGATAATTCGCCATGATTCTTTAATCGTAACGCCAAATTCCGGAGATAGTAGAAAATCTATAATCGTGGGGGGCGGCATATAATGGTTACCCAAGCGAGCCCAGCCATCAGGTATCTTGAGACAGAAATTGTGAATGTTGTATTAGAAATATAAGCAAAATCAAGAATTGATCAAAATGGGAAATATATGTATGCAGCAATCAAACAAGATAGCATGCCAAATTGAAATAAAACAAGTCGACGGTAACATTAAAGTGCTTATGACTTAATTTAATAAGAGAAAGATTGTATCATAAATATTATAGAGACAAAACCCAACATCACATTTTGTTCTCATTCATTAGCAACCAAAGAGGAGAGAAGAAGGAAGGGAGAAAAAGTAAAGAGGAAGCAAGAGGCAACAGGAGAAGACTGGGGAGTAAGACCAACCAAGGTAAGGCCTTTCATCTTGAAATCATGGCATTTTTGATTCCTAAGGCTTGGTCGGATTTGTTCCTTCTTTCTAGGCTCGGAGACCACCCAAACCCTAGAATTTCTTTGAGGCTATTATGTGGGCAAAACCCCACCAGAAAATTAAACATGGAACTTCCGATTATGGTTTTATGAAATCTGTGGACCTTGGGCTGAATTATTAGGATCAAATCTAGGGCTTTAGAGATGAGGTCCCAAACCACCAAATACAAGTGTTATGGAGTGGCTTTGGATGAATCATAAAGATTCTGTGAGGTATTATGGAACATAGTTAGGTGAAGAGAATGGTACCAAAAGAGGAAAGAAGCACCTGGGCAATCAGGCACCGTTATCAAACAGTATGACACCTGCACCCACCCATCGAATAACCCGGCACTCCAGACCGACACAGTTGGCACCCTGTGACCGCCAACAGAACTAATCGGCATTGGCACCCCGATCAAAGTGGCACCGGCAACTGGGAAAGGTCCAAATTCCGGCCTAAGATCTGTGTAGTTTTAAAATATATTTAAGCCTAAATTCACACGCCGATTGTATAGGAACCTTACTAAATGATTAAGAGGTTCAGAAGATTAGGAACCTGATGAAAACGAATGCATCAGCCGCCATGATATTTGCTGAGGAAGGCTAAGAAGTACATTAAGTTTACATTATACGAGGCTAATAATGTGTTCATTCATTCGTTGAGTGCAGTAGCTAAAGCAAAGGCTGAAAGTGGAGCCGTGGCTCAGCTTCAGTGCGTAGTATGTGAGGTTTCAAACCTATTTTTCTCAAATACTAGTGTATTATTATTATAAACTCCGTTTACATCAGTATTTAGCTATTTTGAGTTGTAAACCATAATCTAAAGAGCAAGAATGGTTTTGATTTAAACATATTTGAAAAGCAAGCAATGGTTTTGGAATATCAAACCATATTTAAAGTAAACAATGGCTTCGGAATTATTAAAACAATGTTTCAAGTAAGCATACAAATGGTCGGGAGTTGTAAACTATTTCAATATAAGCAAGCAAGCAAGCAAAGAGAATATTTAAACATGCCTAACCAAAATCCCTAGTTTAAGCAAGCATACCTGTCAGAGGTATTCCGCACGTGCACTAATGGTGTTAGACATCACAAGACATTTTAGATTTGGCCGGTCGGCAAACTTAGGCTGCGATCGCACACGAAGGAGACCGGTGGCAAGTACAGGAGATATAGGTTAACGTTAACTAAATTACGGTGGATGGCGCATCTGCGTCAATCTCCAATCACATTTACCCCAAAAGGTGGAGGAGGTGCCCAGGCCCTTCACCGAGCGAGTTGACCTAAGTCCACCACCCCAGACTACTGACAGCCTGTGCTCCTGGTTCACTTGTGGTACAACAAGCAGGAAAGGCCTAATATGATTTATATGGGATACAGTACAGCTTTTGAAAATCAACGACCGGTGTACTCTGGGCTTGAGCCTGTGCTCCCAAGTGTTTGTTTTGTTAAAACTGGGTTAAGCCTGCCCTGCTTTTATTTCAAAACGAACAATGAGCCCGTGCTTCCTGTAGGATTTAAAGAACGGCTATTTCCGTGCTCCTAAGTATTTTTAAAGTAAGCTATGAGGGCCTGTGTTCTACATGTTTATAAAAAGTTTGGAAACTTTTAAAGCAAGAGATTTATGGAAAAGTTTTAGAAACTTTTAAAGCAAGCAAGTAAGGGATTATGAAAGCTTTTAGAAACTTTGTGCCAAAGCAAAGCAAAGTAAGGCAAGGCTTCGGAAATATCTCAGAAAAGAGAGTTATACAGCTTTGAGATGTTTTTCAAAGCAAAGATTTGAGCAAAAGACAACCCACTGAGCCTGCGAGTCTATTTTCTATTTTAAAACTATTTTCCAGCACAGTAATCCAATGGAGCAGACAGATTCTCCTAATATTTGTACAAGGCAGAATTAATAAGACAGTATGAAACATTTTGGAATTTATACGGAAACATATGTAAGGTACATAGTGTATTTTGTGGAAATGTGTGAGCTCGAGGCTTTGTAAGAATATTGGCCAAGGTCATATTAGAAAACTGTGAATTATGTATACGTGATTCGGGATATGTCCCATTTCAAAGAAATCGACAATGCCGCTTCACTATCAAACTGTAAGTTGGAAAAAATAAAATTTGTTATACGAGGTTTACAAAAGCAACACGGCCATTTCACAGATTAGTAGCGCCGAAGCAACGGCCGATTTCTCTGTGGGGCGTGTCATTAATCGCCGAACTATGTTACTACCTCCTGACCGCATCAAAACACATCCCATCCGCCTTTTGAGGCATTACAACAGCATTCTTCCAACTACCTTCTGTGGCTATCAAAACATGAGCCGACCGAGCCTCTTTTCAATTTCTAGACGCTTTCCTACACAGGCTCTTCTCTCGACTGACCTCTTTCCTAATAAACAAAGCCGAGTGCCTCTCGGCCAAGTGCCTGGCCCATTGAAACCTCATTTAACAACCCCGTATCTCGACCTTATTCTGCAACTCAATCGGGACGCATCTTATGCGAGTCATAGAAATGGGCTAATGCATCTGTGTGCAAATCCCAAACATAGAAGTCTACATCACCTACGTAGGTAATCCCAGAGCCTATCCTAAACATCCCCACTCTCGCAACTACCCGAGGCGATCCAAACCTTAGTCTCACCCCGTCCAAGGTAAGGCTCATAGCCACCCTATCAATCGCCCGCTTACTGCCGTCAGATATGGCTCCTGGTGAAGCTACTATTCTATCCCCGAAACGTAAATAATAATCATACATCCAAAGTGGTGCCATAACCTCTCCTACGATCACACCAATGACGACTGGATGGGCCATCAAACCATTTCCATCCTAAGGATGAGACATCAAACTCTAAATATGTCCATGACTTTAGGTCCATAGTGAGTCAATCACTGAGATCTCAGCCACAATCCCTATTACATCGATCCACACTAATTTTAGTCTTGTGGGTAATTCACATACCTACGTCAAGATTTCAAACTCTAAGCCTAAAACTTTGCCATGATGTAAATAAATAAATATGGATATGATGTATCCGAATTAACAAAACTCACAAGACGTAGCGAATAGGAAACGCATCTGTGGCATCAAATCGATCCAATCAAAGCCGCGTACTGGTGGGCAAATGCTTCGCCCCCGCACACTGGAAGGTCCCGGCCACTCCCTGACCGGCGCTCCCGCCCATGTGCCCGCTTCCAAGTAGTGGTGCCGTGCGCGACCGTGGATCTACACTTGCTCCCCGCCTACGACGGGGGTAAGGAGGAACAAACTGCGTCCGTGCATGTCCCACTGGAGGATCGACCGTGTAATGGCAACTTGATCTCGCTTGAGGGTAATCCATCTAAAGTAAATCGCTTAGTGGCAATAAACATCGCCTCACTTCGATCGCTAGGAACCCAAAGTGTCTCCCCACCGATAATTAATTTCGCCCCTGGGCCTCGATGGTCACACCCCGTCAATCCGTAAAGCATAAGTCTTCCGTCTTCCTAGAGCCATAGAAGAAGGCCAGTTTCCTTCCTTATCACTAGCGCTTGTATCCTACTCGACTAGTTGGAAACAATTACCCGCCACCATTGGGTCTCCTCCTCCCTCGAGGGTCGAAGGATGATGTGCCTCGAACCTATAGAGGTTACTCGAACCTCTGGAGGTTACTTAACCCTCCTTGACCCCTAGTTGCACTAGCCTATGCAAAGCTAATAAACGCAGCGCCCCTAGCCTCCGTAAAGGCATACTGGTAAAAAACGGGTAGTGGTTGGCAATCGCCATGGATTTAATTTACGTCTCGTCTCATGATGCTACCCACATAAGGCCAACAGCAAATTGAGATTTATCAAATTTCTATCTCAACGAACTAGTAGTGCAAGTATGCCAAACTACTAATAGACTTAAACTCTGCGAACCACACCGCTTCATCTCTTCTTTTTCCTTAGCGATATAAGCTGCCAAACGCTAATACAATCTAATCTCTCAAACTATCGTCCACTTGTTCCTAACCAAGGCTGCTTTTTCTTTGATGAGTCCAAAACCCATGAGATTTTAAATAAATTTTCCGAGTTTATAATGAGAATAATGATGAATTAAAGTAAAACCGACACTGAATCAAATCTAATTCTAAGGAAAATATGTTAGTAAAATCAAATTTAGCAAAATCATAAGAAATCACTTCGCAGCACTTAAGCTAAAATGGAACTGCGGGCGGTTGGTAGTGCGTCGTGAATTCCCAAGTCACACTCAAACAAATTTACGAAGAAACTGGAAGAGGAATAAGTAAAGCCGGACCGCAGAATTTCCAGAGTCAAAATATGACTCGTCGAATAAAAGAAGCAAATTAAATGAAGAAGTTCAATCACGCGAAGACGATAAGTGACGCGACACTGTAAACGGACTAGCGACATTTGATACCAACAAGGAGGTCGCGACAAGGACAATTATTAAAGCCACAAGAACGTACCGCCTAAGTAAGGAAGTCGGAAGACAAACTCCAAATCGTGACGATCGTGAACGATGAAGAAGCGCATGTGACGTCGCGACACCACTTGAGGTTGCACAGAACTGGTGTTTAGCAAAGGGTTATGGATATCGGAGCACCGATTAGAAGTCATACAAAAGATTTTCAAGAGGTCAATATTATATGTCACGTAAACTTTGTACGCATCAATCGCAGTGGTCGCCACGCCTTTCGCAGTCATGGCACTGGGCCAGAGAATGGAGGTCGCGAGACCATTTAGCCACGCGAAGACTACACAAGAGGATGTCAAGACAGCCACGCATACAGTAATATCAATTTCAAAAGAGCTTACAAGGCGAAGGATATCGCGACGCCATTCAAATTCGCCAGCGATACGCTTATATGAAAGCACGTACGCTACGAAGGGTCGCGAGATCGTGATATAAGGGGTGGCAGTGCGCAACTGGCAAAAGCCGCGCATGTATTTAACAGAAACGGGTCGCTGACAGAGGATTGAGGCCGCGACTTCAAGAGACTGCACGCAGAAGATGGCCGCGACGTATGATTGAGGTCGGCACCATACACCCTGGGCCATGTACAGCAAGCCGACGGAAAAAGAGGTTTTCGCGAAGATTGGTCAAGGTCGCTACAAACAAATTGAGCGCATGAACAATGGGCCGCTTATTTTGAAATCCACAAGTAAGCGCATCTGCCGCAGCCCAACCTAAACCTTATAAATACGCACCGCTTATTGAAAGAAAGCGCCGCACGTAGATAGTCTCGGTAGCCAAGGCCTAGTTTAACCTCTCTCTCGCCTATCACATTTTAGATTAGATGAGTGTATTGTTATTTTCTCAATTTCGGATCTCGATGATATTACGTCGTCAATGCGTAATGTTAATTTCTTCAAATTATCGCCGTTTGTTTTGACGCATTCAAACAATTTTAAATTCAAACTTCCAAGCCATCTATAGTAGTTCTTTGATCAAGGAGCCATGCTTAGTGTAATGAAGTAATGAAACCCAAATTTTCCACAATTTAAGCCTGCGACAAGATCTTTCGCAATTTATCAAATCCACCGAACTTCGCACTTGGAATTCGCGAATCGGTTTGTTTATTGTTGTATCTGATCCAAAGATTAGTGTCCTATACCCGCAGTAGGACGGTTTTATGCCTCATTTCCAGGAGGCCCTAAGGGACACATAGAATAGTACTCTAGAGTTTTGCAGCCACATTCACGTATAACCTGGGGATCGAATGGCCTAAAACGAACGACAATCTTCACTGCAAACGAAGACGAGCTCAACACCGCAATCACTTAATGAACAGAGCAGAGAGTTCACCTCATTCAAGGTTCCACCGCGGCGTTAAGAAGGATCGACCAAGGAAAGCAAAGGAATCGTTCACCGGAGGATGAGGAACCGGTGATATGGCAAACCGATATTCAAACACAACCGAGTATAACTTCGATATTAATCGCCACTCAAAAGAAGCACTGAAAGAAAAATGTCTCATAAGTCTTTTACCCTTCCAGTATCAAGTAAACAATGATCTAATCCTCTTCCAATAGATCTAGGCAAGTCATGATATAAAGTTGCTCAAGATTTATTAAAACATACATTATGAGATCTATGGCATTATCTTCCCTTTGACTAATTCTAAATTCAAGTCTGGGTGAAGCAAAGTATTTAAAGTGGTCCGCAGTGAATCATATTTCAAGAACAAATGCATTTCTTTCAATGCTCCTTTAAAAACCAACTCCACAGATCCATTTTAATTTCTTTTATTTTAATTTTAAGTATTATTTCATTTGTCTTAGCTATATCGCATATTCTTTCTATTATTTTCAAGCCATAGGAAGAGCATTAATCTGCAAATCATAGTCCAAATAGTATAGAAATTGAGTAGGTCGTAGAAGCAGATCGTGGAATTCAGATCTCTCTCAGGATCGACATCTGACCTAAATCCACTTTATTAATGGTTCGATCTGCACTTAAGCGTAACTGGATCAAAACCAAGAAGAAATTTATCCAAATTTATGAAACCATTTTAATCAAAGATAATTGCAAAGAAATATAATTAACAAGTTTCCATGGGCATTATCGGGATTGTATAATAAATTTTGGGTAAGAAAATATACCCAGATATTCGGGTCCATCAAACAAGTTTACGCTGGCCGGGATCAAAAAATTTAGTAGACTAATATTCTGGAAACCAGCATGAAGACATTTACTGGAGATGAAAAGAAAAGAACAAAAATAGTTTTTCACGCGTTGATATTTTAGCTACTAATCCTTAAATAAAACCATAAAGATGGTCAGCTTGACTAAGCCTCCATTAATGTGAGTGTTTTGATTTCAGAAAACTTTAATGTACAGGGGAAACAGGAATTCCCCGATCCGACCTGAAGCAGAGACCGAACTAGAGAGAACACCTTTAGAAGCCTGAGAAAACGAAATGGTTGCAAACTCACGAGTATAAAGGAAGGCAAGACCAGATCTGACAAAGAACAAAGAATTTAAGGCCTCTAATCATCGATACAATGGAGGACTTTTGGAGACTTATTATCTGGTGATGATTACTCGCAATCGCATAAAAACTTACATGATGGTAAATAATTTTGAATTGCCGTGACTGACATAATTGTCAAAGAATAATGCTTTTTTATCATCCACAATACATCCAAAGAGCACCCAGAATGTTTTTATTTGGCAAACACAAGGAAATGAATGGGGTGAGACCAGAGGTCATAAAATTGCATTTATCTCCCATTTTCTAAGAGATATATGTTCACATGGCAAGGAATCTCTACCATGTTACGTCCCCGCTTTATCACCGGAGGTTTCAGAGAAGCCACTGGGTAGATTTTCCCTCTCATCACCTACCTCAGAGAAGGGGGAGGGAGATACTCAGTTCTGTTGTGGGGAAGACGAGAGCCTTTGGTGTAGTATGAGAGGGATTCAAAAAGGTTGCTGAAGAGGTGCCAATATGGAATAAATCTAAAGACTCAGAGTGGACATAAAGGGTATCATGCCTTGAATGATACATCTGGGCGGTGACAGATTATGCTTTGCTGGAGTATTCAAACGCAGAGCTCGGGGAATGAGTGCAAAGAGATAAGGATTGAGGACCTGAGAATGCAATATGAAACATCAGAGCTTTCAAGAGAATCGAGTACAAGAGGAGCCGTGAGCCGAGCAAGATGACAGCCATGGAGGCAAAGATGCCATCACATGTGGACGGACAAGCAAGAGAAGATATGCACACCGCCTGCAAACAGAGCAAATAGAGGGAAACTATTGAGAGGAAGGCTGATGCACCACCGAAGAACTCCGTATGATACGAGGAGGTACTTGGGGAGCAAGAAGCATTACCAAACCAAATCCTAACCCGCCAAAAAAAGACACTATCATCCAAGACCGAGGAACCAAGTGACAATTTTTTCTATATGGTGGAGGGGCCTCATAAGCCTAAGGTATGGATGTGAATCCCCAACAGGATATCAAGAACTACCAAGGTCTCCAGCAAAGAAAGGAGGTGAAAGAGAAACAGTACTGCAGTCGAGGAGGGCTCAACGACAAAGATCAAATAATGTAATTCATGGGGACAAATAAGAAGCCATAAACCTCCATGTGTTTAAGTTTGCAGAATTGGAAGCCTCAAAAACCACCTCAATTAAGACCACTACGTCTCTCTAAGAACCTGAGACACAAGACAGGGTAACCCGTCCCAAACCCGCAAAACTGATGAAAGATGCTTCTTCTCAGTGATATCAAGAAGAATCTAAAGACCGCATGGTCAGGCAAATGTATGGGAAAGACTTGGTGGGAAAGATAAAAAGATGAAAGTACATGAGATGAAGGCCTGTATGTCAAAACACTGAGAAGGGAAAGAAAGAAGGAAATAATTGTCAGGAGAAGAAGGAAGTAAGTAAGAAACCTGCACACCTCGTCGCAGCCCCATTTCCAGCGTAGGCTTAAATCAAAGATAGAGGAACAAATGGTAAGGTTTTAAAACCTTTCATGTCGAGATCAAAGATACCTTCATGTATGGTGACCAGAGGCCAATTTTATGCAAAATTTTTGAAAAAGACACCGGTATAAAAGATAAGATCACACATAAATTGAACTTAACCGTGAATTTGGTAGTACAGATCAAGAGACTCATCAAAGAAAAAGACATGAAGGATCCAGTGGAGTCACCCATTCCCCAGACCATCGAGAGCCGGAGTTTCCGTGAAGCCTCGTGACCCAGCCAGATCAATTTAATGCCCTATCTGCCAATAGTTTAAGCCTGGGAGCTTACTCCCACGCGTTACCCTCCAAATGGCAAGACAAAACCTGGCAAAACCCCGAAGGAACTACAGAAGACGTATTGCAAGGTGGGAAAGTTTATTTTTCCATTGACTTCATCTCACACTGGATATAAAGAAGATCTACAAGTCCCTCACATTGAATATTCTTAAACTGAGCAAATGACTGATATGCAGATGAATTTCTAATTCTCAGAGCTGGAGTAAAGAGGCAATAATTTCAATTTAACTTAAGTTTTGAGGAATTGTATAGAAAAGGAAGATATCAAGTTAATAGAAGATGTATATGTCAATAATTCCCGATGATATGATTGTACTCCTAAACTTTCAACCAATAAGAAGAGACATTTCAGATCTCAAGGTTTTGATTCGATTTTACATCAGCTTACATTCTACCTAAAAGATGAGGTCTGAAACAAAATGGGATGAAAAAAAGAGACAAAAATGAAGAAAAGGAATTTCATCAAGAAACCAGTAAGAAGGCTATTTAAAGGAGTCATGCCATTTGTGTTATGCTAATTGAGTCACAAACAGCAAACCAAAGAGACACTTCATAGACTTAAAGACGCGAGGGAACAGAGGTTACAAATTTTAAGGAATCACAAGGAGTCTATAGCTTCGGTCTATTGAAGAGTTAAAGGTAATGTTCACCAATATGCATGCACAAATATCATTGAAGAAAATGAAGCCAAATCGTAAGTGGAAATATCAGTTGAGACTGAATCCAGAATGGTGCAAGAATGTGGAAGGAGGTGCCTAAACATAGTCTGTTGGCTTTATTTATACTTGTGATAAATTTGCTAGTCTGCAATGTTGTGGTTCCAAAGAAGGGTGGATTGGTCGGGATTCGTGAATGAAAGAAATGAATTAATTCAACAAGAACAAAGACAGGATGGAGAGAGTATGTATTGATTATAGTAGTCGAATACAAAGAACCAGGAAAGATCATTTCCTCTCAGCCTTTCATTGATCGATGTTGGTCAGATTAAAGGTGACACCTTCATTTTTGTTTTCGACGGGTATTCAGGCTATGCTAAACTAGATTTGCAATTGCACCTGAGGACCCAGAAAAGATCTACATCTATGCCCTTATGGTACTTTTCGCCTGGCGATGCCACCAAAATGCGCAATTCTCCCGCCATTTTCCTGCGATGTATATGTCACGTTCTCAGACGGCTGAGTAAGTCATGGAAATTTTATGATGACTTGACAGCAGAGGTCTGGGCTAAATAAATGTCTAAACAACTGAAATAGTACTTTCAAAGATGCAAGAACAAACAATAGTACTAAATTGGGAAAAATGCTATTTCATGGTAAATGTATGAATTGTTCTTGGTCATAAATTTTCGTCATAGGCGAAGTGGACTAATCCAGTATCACAACAAAACCTGTAATTTCCCACAACAAGAAGGGGATAAGGAGTTTTCGGGTATGCCGGATTTATGAGATTCATCAAAGACTTCTAAAGATAGCCGTATCTACCTATGCAGATTATCGGAGATACAAAGTTTGACTTCTTTAAGGATTCCTCGCAAGGTCGCTTTTTTGAAGAAATCAAGACGATTGGTTCAAGCAATCTATCATGCATGCACCGTAATGGGACTGTGGACTGAAGAATGTGTGATGCCGTGATTTCAGAACAATGGGGCAAAGAAAAGAGAAAATATTCAGAGCCATACTATGCTTAACTTCTTAATGGTTAATGTTAAAACTATTCCACAACCGGTGCCGATGCAGTTTAGCAAGCCATGTGAGAATTCAGGCTATACATTCTGGATCCAGTGTTATATTTTACATGCACTATGCAGCCATCAAATATCTTAAGGCAAAAAGGAAGCTAAACTAAGACTGATAAGGTGGTGCTAAGTACTGTAAGAGTTTGATATGGAACAAAGATAAGGGTGGAGAAAATGATATCGATCACTTGTCTAGAGAAAGGAAAGAAACAAAAAGGAGGAGGCGTAATTAACAGAGAACTTCCTGTATGAATAAATTACATGTGTCATTCCAACCTATGGTATGTCGATATTAGGAATTATCTGCCTGTGGAGTAGTTCCTGAATTAAGCTACCAAATAAAAGAAAGCTCTATGACCGACAGCAGGTACTATATCCGATGGACCCACTCGCTATTGTGCTGAGGTGTCACATGATTATTGTAAGATAAAATGAGATGAATAGTCGTAAAATCTCAATGAAATGCCATGCATCACCATATGGGGCATTTTTCTCGAGAAAATGAAACAGCCTCACAAGATACCTAACTGGATTTATTGGCCCTACTATCTTCGTGATTGTGCCGAAGGGTCAAATTGTGTGGATAGATGCCAAAAGATTTCAAAGACAAGCAAAGAGAAATGAAATGCCCTAAAGGTATAATGGTGCAAATTCGATGTATGGGGAATCGATTTATGGGACTATTTCCTACCATCATTGGAAACTCATTCAGATGGCTGCGTGGATTATGTTTCTAAATGGGTAGAAGCAAGGGCTTGTCCAAGGAACGATGCTAATATAGCGTGAGTTTTCACAAAAGAATATTTTCTTGAAAGTGTATTCGGGAACACCCAGAATCTATCACATTGTAGCTATTTTATAAACAAAGACGGTAAACCTATGAGCAGTATGGATCAAGTATATGAGTCTAGCTTATCATCCCCAAACCATGACAGCACAGAGATTTCCCCCAAATAGAGATTAAAAGAACTGAAAAGATCAAGTTCTGGCGAGGGGAAGGATTAACACCTCCAAACTGATATACCTGGCCATGACTCCATTCAAACCTACTGAATGTCCCATACGAGTTTGTCTTTGGCAAACCAAGGCTATCCACTTGAACTGGAATACAAAGCTTATGTGTGGGCTTATCAAAAGCCGAACTTCGATGAAACCGCAAAGGAAGAGACCGCTTCCAAATCGAATGAACTGGAAGAACTGTGAAACAGTTTTCTACGATAATGCTTATAATATACAAGGACAAAACAAAGAAATGGTATGACTGTGATGGACTTTAGAAAGAGTTCGTACAGGAGAAACAAAGGTTCTCTTCTTTAATCTCAGACAGTTATTTTGCAGCTAAACCAAAACGGTTTAATCACACACAAGAGGTGTCAAGCACTATATCTGATAAGAATACTCAAAGACCAAGGCCAGAAGACTTAAAGTCAATGACAAAGACTAAAGCATTACTGAAGCAGGGAGGAAAAGAAAGGAAGAGCTCCACTGCCGATTGAGAGAGAAAGAATTGTGTACAGCAAGTCCAAATTTAAGGACCCAAATCGAGTAAAATTATGGGAGGCAAACCTACAAAGAATTTTAGCTTCGTTAGACTTTGATATATATATATATTTATAATTCATATTGATTCTGTTTCCGTACCAGAATGATTGTGTTGGCAATTTGATAGCTAGACTTTAGCTAATTGAATCCTTTCCGGAACATGCAGAGTGCGAGAAACGTGGCGGGTTGAGAGAAAGGACAACTCTGCGACATCTCCAAAGAACCCTAAGAAAACGACAGGAAAAGGGAGTACTTTTCTCCCTAAACAAATTCCCCAGAAAATTAAATAGAATACATTTGAATTGTCATGCAACATCAAACTGACGCCAAGAGTCCACAGAATTAATCAAGAGGAAAAGTCATTTCGTTCATTAAATTTGAGGAACAAAGACGAAAACAACAAAAAACCTGCGCCGACAGAAATCAAGTCGAAGGTGGTTGAGGCCGAAACTTAGTTTTAGCACTCAGCTGGATTAAGGGACAGGTCATTAACCAGTGTTGAGGCCGCAACATCAACCGAGGCCGCAAAGACAAATTGAGGTCGGAGTTAAAACCGGCAAGGTCGCGGAATAGAACCATTCTCAGCAGATGTAAGTACGGATAATTCAATTATTTCCATCAAATGCGTCTGGCGTCGCAGCACCGATGCAAAACATGTCGCACTTTAGGATGACTTGTCCCCACAGATGATTTGATGTCGCTGACAAAACAATATACGCCACATAAAGAAAAGTCGACAAACAAGAAGTGACTGCCCCAAATTAATTTGACAACACAACTAGTTTGGAAATCGTCGCTATGCTTCTAAACAAAACGCAGCCAAACAAAATATTCAACAACAATAATTTGAATCAGAATCATCATTTGAGAACTCCCTCCACCATCACTTCTCAAGCAACATAACTCTTTTCAGCTTATATATTCTTCCGGTTCTCACTTGCAACCCTAACCCGAACTCTTCCCCAAACCTCTCGATTTCACCATACTGCAACAACCTTCAACCTCATCCCAAACCCGAGCTAAAAACTCATGGAGGAGTGAGCATCGATCAAGGAAGTTCATCTGAACTCGTAAAGTGTATAAATTGTAGCCATAACAAACTGGAAGTTCAAACAAGGACAAAGCAACAGAGGTATAAAGGAAAAGAAACAAACAAAAGAAGGTTAGCCAGCACCTAAAAGTCTGCCCGCATGCAAGCCTCCTCCGTCGAAAAAGCAGTACTTGCGCTGGGAGGGTGATCGTAGAGGTGAGGTTTTAACTTAATCGTCTCACCGCCCAAGGAATTGATAGGAGCAACGAGGGTGGGGGAGAATTCTCAAACATCAAAGGTCCAAGAGCATGTCTGTCCTGAAAGACTTCTGCATCTAATCCATCAGATGACATAATCGTCATGCCCCGAGGAATCTAGGTGCCTTATGGAGAAAAGACTATTAATGAGATGTGGTGATGTAGCCAGACGAAAAATGGATCAAAATTCGTTAGTTGATGAGCAACCCTAATCAGAGAAGTTTACAGAAAATTAACGCAGCAGGCAATGGAAACAAGGAAAAGGAGAGCAAAGACCCCGAGCAGGGAGATCCCAATGAGGAGGCAGAAGGTGGCTTTATTTCTTTATCCTATCTCCCGGTCCCTACCAAGCACGCTTGCAGGCCAAAGAAGAGAATAAGAGGCAATCCTTTCTATGCCTATAACAAAGGATACAAGATTGATGTGGGACAGCTATTGCAAATTCTATAATGAGGCATCACATGGTAATAACTGGTTTAATCCTCATCCAAAGAACCATCACAAGGTTATGACAGGCCGTGAAGGAAATATGGAAGAAGAAGAAGAATGCCCTAAATGTCACCCACTCACTGGCAGGAGGCTATGGGCCAGTGAATCAAAAGTGGTGGCAATGTAGTAGAAACAGATTCCAAAAGATGAAATGAAATGCAACACAGAAGAAGACACTTTTCCTCGATGGCAGAGCAGGAGAAGAAAATCTAGAAGCACATCAAGAAGGGATACTTTTATGTTTCCGAGTGATAGAGAGCAAGAAGATAGGTTTCATAGATTTCTTAAACTCCGACCGCCAGCCTTTCCCCAAGAAGGAACAAAGACTCGAGAACCCGGAGAAAGCCCAAGGGAGCCTAAGGCAATAACTCACAGCCGAAATGCCTGCCTAATCTAAGAGCATGGAAGAAAGAGAAGAGAAATGGAACCTCCTAAAGAAAAGTTCAAAGAAGAGGCTTATGGGAAAAAGAATTGTAAGAGAAGATCAAATTGGGGCAGCAGATGAAATGTAAAGAAGAAATATGCCTAGTTCGAGAGATTTAAAAGAAGATCAAATAGAAATGTAAGAGGTAGCTGAGTAAGAGGAACGATGAAGGAAATTTGCCAAGAGGAGAAGTTCAAGAAAGAAATGGAGACGTGGACTAAGATCTACCGGTGCTTAAATCGAGCTATGAGTCATTTTACAACAACCAAAGAGGACTGATTCCCAACCTCTCAAAACCATAAAAAGAAGAGATCTAAATAAGAGGCCAGATCAGACAGATATGTCTAATTCATACAAGCTACCGCTGCTGACTTTGAGAAGAAAATATGGAAGAAAGAGATAAAAGTCGGAGGAAATGAAAATACAGAGAAAATCTGGTTAGAAAATTTAAACTTTGACACAAAAATCTTCCCACTTTAAGTCATGAACAGACGAGAAATAATGAACACATCGTGGGACAAGGTAAGATGACCTAATAAGAAAGTTTAACCTACCAAATGGTTAAACCTCAAGATCCCGACGGAGAAAGAGAGACAAGAAGAAGAGGAGAATGGAAATGAAATTCAAATTCTCTAAATTGCCATTTCTGATTTGACCCCCAACATTTTGATGCCCTTCCAAAAGAAAATAAACCTACCATGAATCGATCTTTCTCTCCTCTCTTCCCTAATGCTGTTCTCAACACTTGCAATGACTAACAATAAAACAAGAAAATCAGGAAAAAGAAATGTTTGTCACAGAAGAATGTGCTTTTACTTTTTCGCTGGGATTTGTCGTGGAAAACAACATCGGGACTAGTCTAAGAAAATGAAACAAGAAACAATATAATCCGAACTAGTTAGTGAAGCGAACTAGAGATAAATTTGGAATACAAATAAGTACTAAAATCGTAAGGAATAAAGAAACCGGAATTGGGAGTATTTACTGATCTTTCAAGATTCCATGAAGGTAAAATTGGAAAATTAGTTGTTGGCGAACAAAATATTTATTTAAAGAATGTAAGTATACAGTGGGAATGAGTACAAGCTCAAAGAAATAATACATTGGCCAACAAAACTTATGAAAATTTTGAGAGGAATAGAAACATCTTTCCGGGGAATCTGGATTTAAATCTAGCACCCTAGAAACTTGTTTGATTATTCATTGGAGGCGAAATCAGGAAACAACTAAATGTGAAATGATAAGAGGCCATCCTGGAGCTTGAGCCTTTAGTTTTACCTCAAAATATTATGCTTAAGTATTCTAGCCTCCCATTTCGACAACAAGCCTTAGTTCTTCAAACAAACAAAGAATTGAAAACCTAAATTCCTTCTGAAATAAACTCACAGAAAGAACCCAAATTATCCAAAGCTAGTTCAGAAAAGTGTAGTATTATGAAGAAATAAGTTTGGGGGAATAATATTCCTGCATTTTGACATAAGAAGGGCTGGTGAAGAAAGAAGTCAATAGTAAAGGAATAAATTTTATTCAGGCCTATTTCCTGAATAATTAAGCTCAGAGGGGTTTTTAAACACCTAGCACCCTAATGCCAACTGCAGGAGCTATAGCCCAAAGTTCTAAGATAATAGAAAGTCAAGAAGACAAAAACATTGCACTATTCCAAATCATAGAGAAGTAAAAAGAGAGTTAAAGAACAAAGGATCTGCTAAACTGCTAAGATGGTGCGAGATTCCATAAAAAGAATTCAAAAGATAATCAGCTGAGATTAAGGAGAATCGTAAAGAAACAAAGAAGAAAAAGGAAGAAAGTCGAGCAAATAATGTAGAGACAAGATGAAATCAAGTAATTTACAAACCTAAAATTTTTCCATTATCTACCAATTACCGGCCCAACATTACAAGCCTGAAATCTCATTGATTTGGGAAGGCTGAATTTAATTTACATTAGTGGAGATCAACAGGAAAACAAGCAGGGACTTGATAAAACAATCTAAGAAAAAATTCCAAGATCAACTAAGTTCAACATGAAGTTGAAAGGATCACAACCCGCATACACACAGTAATTAAGACTTATAAATAAACCGTTTAAATACAAGAGTTTATTAAGAAATTTTGTGATAGAAGTACACTAGACCTTATTCGCATAAAACCGAAATTTGTACATTGATATCACTTAATCCCGATCATGGTGGAAATGAGAAAGAATGTGGAACAAACTAAAACGTCCAAAAAACTTTAAGCTTTATCGGTTTGAGGACAAATTTTTTTTTCTTTGCTTCGGGGACAAGCAAAATTTTAAGTTTAGAACTTGATGAGTCCTAAACCCAAGATTTTTAATACATTTTTCCTCCGAGTTTGAGAACAGAATAATGATAGAATCGTCATGAAACTGATAATTGGAATCAAATTCCACTCTATAAGGAAATACAGCAGAAAATCAAATTTAGGCAAAATCATAAGAAATCAGCTCACAGAGAATTAAGTCAAATGGAACTATGGCAACAAAGAAGTAAGCTCCACAATCAAGTCACGACTTAAAACAATTCGCCAAGAAGAAACCAGAGGAAGTAAGTCAGACGTGTAAAAGGAATTTAGACAAAGGACTTAATGAAATAAAACAAGCAAATAAATGAAGAAGTTCAAATTGCCATGACATCATTGCACGCCACGACACCAAACGAAGACTACCGACGCCAGGATACCACCATGAGGTCGCACTAAGGAGTCACTTGCTAAAGCCATAAGAAATGCCTTTCTGGTAAAGGCCGAACATAAACTCCAAATCGCATAATCAGAATTAATAAGAAGGTACAGATAGTCGCGACAATTCACTTTGCAGAGGTCGCGAATAAGAATCGAAGCTAAAGAAAGTGGCTATGGAGGCCGGACATACCGATTATAAGTCATGGCAAAAGATTTTCAAGAGGCTGAATATAGGTCGCACGCCCTTTTAAAAAGGGTCGCGATGATCAACAGCTTAGCGCAGTCGCGCGACGCTTTTCGTGAGTCGCGCGCGCATCAACAGAAGAACGGAGGTCGCGACTATTTACTTCGTCGCGGACTATACCCAAGAGTACCGGCGACAAGTCGATAATAGTAAATCGTAATGACCCGTGAGCCGGCGCGAAGGATATGAACGCCATTCACCGCCGCGGCACGCGGCGCGAAGCGGAAAGAACGCGACGCCATTTAGTACGCGACGATATAAGGGGCAGCGCAAGTGCACCGAGCAGGTTTGCGCCGCTGCATTTCCAAATAAAACGTCGTGGACGAGGATTGAGGTCGCAATCAAGAGAGATCATAATGGCAGCATTTAAGTCGATGATGTGACCGGTATTCCGCGGCATCGAACGTACTAATAAGCATAACGCTGAAGTCGCGACGCGAAAGAGGCTGCGAGATTTATTGGTTGGCCGCTGGCAAAGAAATGGAGTCACGACATGAAACAACAACCGTACGCTATCTCGAAACCAACGCAGGCGCACGTCGCGAAACAACTTCGAACCCTATGAATACGCCGCCGCGGTATCAGCAGCGTTTCGGAGGCCTAGGTGATAAGTCTGCAGCCGGGCGTCGTAGCGAATTTTTCTTTTCTTTTTCTTTGTTTTGGCCGTTATTTTTAGATTAGATTGTATAGGACGGTTATTTCTTGAATCTTCGATCTCGATGATAGTTGTTGAAGTTGAAGTCAACGCGTAATGTTAATTTCTTCAAATTATCGCCTCTGTGGTTTCGTTTGACAGCCCAAACAAATTTTCGGAATTCAAACTTCCGCCTCGATTCCATGAGTTCTTTTGATCAAGGAGCCACGTTAGCGTGGTAATGGCACTAGAAACCCACTTCCATGAATTTAAGCCGCATAGAAGTTATCTTTTCGCAAATTTATCAAACTAATCAACTTAATTTGAACTGGCGAACTGCTTTATATGGCATTGCGCAGACCGATCCAAATATTAGTGTCCTAAGTACCGTAGTGGGTGATCGTTTCATGCTTGATTTCAAAGAGCCTCCTAAGTGACATGAGAAGGCATTCCCGAGTTTTGGAAACAATATCCGAAGGGTATGGGAACTTAATATCGGGATCTACCGGCTCGTAAATTTAATCGAGCAAATCTCTTCTCACCGGTACCAGAATGAGCTCTTGAGAATGACTTATCAATTAAAATGAGCAGAGTTCACCTCGATTCGAATAAATAGTTCAATCCCGTGGTTAGCAATGATCTAACTAAGGAAAGAATGAACTGCCCTAATTCTTGAAGACATTTATGAACCAGATATGAAACTAAAGCGAAATCAGGTCTTAGGAATCGAAGGCTCACGTCCATGTCTGCAAGGAAGAGAGTATTGAAAAAGCAAAATAATTTACATTGCGGCAATTCCGATTAGTAGTCATCCAATCCTCCGCATTCGAGGGAAACAGAGAAGATTGGGAGGATGAAATATGGCCATTAAGGAGAGATCCACATGGCATTATTTCCCTTCACTAATTCGTAAATCAAGTCTATGGGCAAAGCTTAATGAGTGGTCTCGCAGTGAATTGATGTTTACAACAGCTGTATTTTTCTAAATGCCCTTTAAAATCAACCACTGCATCTACCGCCAATTTTTATTCACCTAAAGCAATACTACCTGTCTTATTTATCAAGTATTCTTTTCATTATTTCTAAGGCTAAGTAGGGAAATATATCAATTGCAAATCATAGTCCAAACAGCACAGAATTATAGTCAAAGACACCCAAATTCAGATCCGTGACCACATCTTAACTTTAATCCACTTATTATTTGCTCGACCAGACACTGCGGTATCCGCGGATCAAAACCAAGAAGAATTATCCGGCCTAAGGAAACCATTTTTAATCGATAAATTCAAAAGAAATATAATTTAATAAGTTTCGCGGCATTGGCTGATTTTCAGACAAAGAACCTTTGGGTAATAGGTCATAAATCTCCATATTTTCGTCCAAAGAAACAAATTTTTCTGAACCCTAGTGTCTAACTCTTTTCCATATACATCAAACCATGTACATTTTTTCAATGCAATCGGTAAATATTACAATCACACAATCACAACTATTTAGCACACAACATGAAAATGTACAATGGCGTTATTCAAACCCAATGCCCACCATTTTCAGTAACCATACACCATTTCCCCCCTGACACTGGGCTATGACGCTAACATCGCATAATCGGCAGCCCCAGCCTCTGCCAACCTAAGCTCTATACTTATAATCGATGTCCTAGACTCCATGCCCTTCCATCCCTCAAGACTTATGTGTATCTAGGCTCATGATACCAGCTTCAGACTCCAGCCAGTATCGTGGACCCACATCGTGATTACCCAATAACTTCGAGCCCCCAGGCAATTGTTTACCCAAGCTCCTGATACTAAGCTATACCACTTTTGGGGTCTCGACAACCATCAACCGTAATTTCTATTTTAGGTCATTGCCTACCCAAGTACTGTACCCTGACCGACACTAACTACTCGGGACACCCAAGACTACTCTGTACCACTTTGATAAGGCCCGTCATCGGGACCCATTCATTCATTTAAAATTCAAAAGGAAACATAAGAACTTAATTACAGTCCCGTGAGGAGTCCAATCACGGCCCTTAATTATTTATACACCGACTATTCAGCAATAGTCTAAAAAGAATTTAATTACACTTCGACATACAAAGACTTTTTACAAAAGTAAGATCAAGGCTTAAGAACAATCCAACTCCTCCACAACCCGCGCCCAAAGCAGCTCCATACCCCTATAATTTCCGAAAGGGATATCCATGACGATATGAGGCAAGTTCTCAAAGATAGTATCAATCTCTACAAGGCCATCTCCACCTAAGGGAGAATGACACACCACACATTCAAGTGAAACATACGCCCTACCAAATGCTCCACATGTCATGGATGAATGTGACTCACCTTATCCGTCTCAGTCCTACCAGAACTTCTCTACACATATATGCCGAGGAATGAAACCACACATGGTGTTCTAATTGTCGACTATTTTTCAAAACAAAAGCTTTTGTTTTATAAATCAAATCCATCGGATCTGCTCCCAACATCAACCTCGCAATTTCCAAGTCAGGTGTGGTTGCGACGGTGGGCCATGATTTTCGGGCTTATTAATTCGCAAAGACGCCAAAGACGCCTCCAAGATGACGCTCACCACGACCGCGTCTAACTCTCACAAACGTCTTTCACCTGGGATCGACCAACTTGGTCTACCGAACACACATTCTCATTTTAAACCGTATGATCAGATCGTGAGACGTTGTCTACTTTTTTTTTTTTTAGAGCCCACCATCAAACACCAAACACAATGTCGATGAACTATACTAATGGCATCCCATCGAACACTCAAACATAGTATCGATCTACCATGCACTAACTCATGTCATGTGATGTCCTAGTATATGCACAACTGCATTATCGTTTATTCATTGGCTACGCCAAGGGCGAGACTGACCGTGACCTTTACTTTCTTTTGGGACATTGTAATCAAGTCTTATAGCTGTATCAAAATATCGGATACAAAAATACAAAATAAAACTACCATCGCAGGGGTTATTGCACACACACAAATTCCCGAGTCTCATTTATATATACAAAACTATACATTTACATTATAACCGTGAGCACTGAATCCCATCGTGGATGGACCTCTACTAGCCCATCGCCCAAATTAGATGTGTAAGATCACTGACGTCCTCCTCAGACCTACACTGATTGAAACCCGTATTAAGCTTTACGCTATGGGGAAATGATATGTCTCGGCGTATTATAAACATTTAGCGACAATGCAGAATATATATAAATAATTTTCATGAAAACACACAACAAACCAATCACACCAAAAATTAGCAATTAATGGCGTTTATTCAGACCCAAGGTAGAGTTAAGGTAGTTTATTCCATACTTATACTTTAGCAAAATTACTTGCATTGCATACCCGAGGTACTGCAGAACTTACACTTATACAAAGGCACCCGGGAGGTACATCGTGATCCTAAACGATATATATTTTTACCTTTATCGGTCATTCGGGATTTCTTATCATATAACCGCGATTAATGACCAAGAATACTAAATGAGCAGGACACAACATAATAAGCAATCAAGGTATCAGATAGCATCGAGCACCGTGAGTATGCCAGAGGCCGGCACTGACTTAACATGTCCAAATGCACGTAGAATGTGTTTGTCGAGCACTCCAGCGTGAGGCCGTGAAAGACCGACTAACGTACTCGCCACGTAATGTGGCGGTCAAGATCGATAAGACGTGGTCGCCACGTCAGAACATGGCGGTCAATAGCGAATATCCGGTCTTAGGCATCCCTACAATTATATGTATTCGTGAACTTATCATAGGGCATTAAATTTGCCTACTTCAATAAGTTACAAGGCGGCGAGGTATGGCATTTATTTAGTTTCATTCTTATTTGATCCCCCGTTAATCATTATTAGGTTCCACACTTGTTCAAACGGGAGCTTAATAGCAAGCACCTTAAATTCAAGGTCACAGGAAGCAGGTAAATTCCTGCATCTACCTTCGATCGGCATTGGTACCAAAAGTAAAGAGGTGAGTGGAAAATTTAATTAATTTTTGCCTTGGTACTGTACCATTTGGCCTTGTAAGGTGGTGATGGTACGACCTATTTTGGTAACTGCAGACTACTCATGAATCGCTTAGAAATGGCGAGATTTAATGGTCTTTTAATCCCAACTTTTCTTCTTTAAACCTCTTCTTTTCATCCTACATCAAAACCCATCATGGAATCCCTCCAAAACCACTCTACAAACACTTAGATGGTGGTTTGGAATTTCTTAAACTAAACTTTATCCATGGGAATCTGCTGATCTATACTAGTTCAAAATCTCACAAAACCACAGAAATAGGAAGGATTCCATATCCATTTGATACAAACTAGGTTTTCAACTCAACTTCCAATAAAATCACAAAATAGGATCAATTCCTAACTAAACCTCAGGGCTTGGAAACCATAAAAACTCCCTACCAAAGTTCCAAAAGAGTTACACTTCATAAAACTATAATTTACATAAAGATCTCACTCTTTCGCCTTCCTTCTTCCTCTCTTCTTCCTTCTCTTCCTTCCTCTTACGTGATGATTTCTTGACACCAAAAATGAGATATTTAGTCTCATTCTCTTTTATAGCCAAACTCTCATCTGCTTCAGTCCCTCCACTTCATTAGCCATATCACGCCATGCCATTCACTCAGCCTCAATCTTATTAATCCATTTAATTTCTTTATATCCCTTTTTCGACAAATTACAATTTTGTCTTTGTCTGCAAAATTTCTCCTGTGTTTCACTCTTGTTTTAAAATAATAATTCTACAAAATTTTCTAAATGCACTTGCTAACATACCCTAATTATATTTAAAAATAACCAGGTGTATTTGGGGTGTTATCCATACCCATCCTACATATATAAAGAGGCGTATGTACGCCTACCTGCGATAATTACCCATGCAATTATCGGGACATTTATATCAAAAAGCTTACAAATTCCAAGCGATATCATACAACGGCGCCATCATCAATACACGATACATTTACATCATGTCACTACCTTGAGCAGTGACATCCATCAAACCTCTAGGCCTAATTTGTGATAAGACATGTTCAATAACCAGCCTAAGAATAAGCCATATAATGGACTTATTCATACAAGATCAAGCCAAACCCATTAGAACACAATTTGGATCTCACACACTTAATCCAAGTAGATCACCTAATTCAAGCAATGATATAAATGCAACTACATACCACCTGTGGTGTAATCCGACACAAATCATTAAACAACCTGTCAGAAAGGGGCCCTGGTAAAATGGACCATAAACCCGAGCTATAGAGGTCCGATTTAAGATTCAAAAGCCTAACATCAGTTATTAGATAGAGATACAAGTTCCAAGGATTCTAGTCTAAATTTCACTTTTTTCCAACCGAATCAGTCCAAAACTGACAAAGAGGTCTGCCAAAACAGAGTAGCTTAGGGTAGTCCTGGAAAATGGACCATAACTTTAGTTATAGAGGTTCAATTTGGGTTATTCAAAAGCCTAACATCAAGTTCTCAGATAGAGCTACAAGTTCCTTGAAGGATACTAGTCCAAATTCTCCCTTTTTCTAACCGAAAATCAGCTCCAAAATGGACACTATATAGGGTCAAAACAGACATCATTCCTATAACCACACTTGCCAAACAAAATTCTCAGTATACTAAAATTCAACCAAATTAAGTCCACAGCAGAACGAAAAACAACTCAAAGTATAAGACCCTACCTTTGAACAAAGAACATCCATGTTGTTCTGTTACTCCTGGACCGGTTACTTCATTTAACCTCCATGAACCCCTGCCAAACTCGAATTTATGGTATCCAAGCTATCTCAAATGGTAATTCTGGCCTTAAGCTCTGCCCGTTGAAACCCACCAACTGATTTAATAGATCTACACAAGGTGCGAAGTTCTCTCTCCTCCTCTCTCTCCTCCATTCTCCTCTATCCATTTCCTCCCTTTTTCTTCCCCTTCTTTCTTTTTGTTCAATCCACTAAGTTAAGTTGACAAATGGCCTTTGGTGGTGTCACGGTCGCGTGATCCTCGCCTTGATCCGTCTACCTCAAACAATTTATTTTCGCCCGCCAAGTTTCAATTTATTTTAAATGAACTAACTGAGTTACGCTTCAACCCCAAGATTCCCTTGGAAAATCTTCAGCCCCTGGCCACTGAATAACCAAAACTCAAAAGAACTTACGAAACTGGCGCCTTAAATTCGGCAAAATGTTTCTAGGTAACTAGATTTCTCACAGATTTAATTCAACGAAGGAAATCTGCTGGCTATCCCAATATCTAGATAATTTTCCGGGCTTCCTTGAACCATTATGACAAATTTATTATTTTTGCTATTTTTCAGAAAAATTAAATTTTT
Source organism: Tetrastigma voinierianum (assembly GCA_016808115.1). Taxonomy (NCBI): domain Eukaryota; kingdom Viridiplantae; phylum Streptophyta; class Magnoliopsida; order Vitales; family Vitaceae; genus Tetrastigma; species Tetrastigma voinierianum. The sequence continues at coordinate 1,039,121 of JAEQBH010000118.1, forward strand.
CCCAGGTTTTATAAACTTCACATGAATTGCCAACTAAAACACATATATGGGTGTTTGCCAAGGTTGCTGCTCCTTTATTCCCACGACAAGATTGAAAGACGAAAGCTAACAAACAAGGAAATGGGAATAGCTGTGATTCTAAAGGTCTTACTTTTGAAACCTAAAGTACTTAGGAAAGAAAAAAATATTAAAAAATCAATTAAATATGAGGTTTCAGTTGGTTTTTAAAAAAAGAAACTAGTACAAGTTTTTTATATTAATTTTTTTTTCAAGGAGAAAAATATAGGTAATCGCTTTATGAGATCCAAAAACCCAAAAATGTCATAAAAAATTTTGAAGAACCACAGAATTTTTCTATATAATTATTTCAATCACAATAAAATATTGTTTTTAAAGTTTAATAAATTTAAAATAAAAATTCCCCAAATCCCTAATAAGAATTTGAATCATAAACACTTATACATTTAATAATCGCTAAGGTTGGAGTTAGGGTCATTTTAGCAAAGGCTTCTTAAAAGTGTTTTTGTTCAGTATGCTTTTCAAAAAAAACAATTGGAGCATTTTTTTTTTTGAACTTTGGAGTGTGCTTTTTTTTGAAAAACACTTTAAATTTTTTTAGATATCTCAAAATAATCTATTTGTTTGTCCTTATATATATATATATATATATATATATATATATATATATATATATATATATATATATATATATATATATATATATATATATATATATATATATATATATATAATAGGGATTATAAGATATACATTTAAAAGTTCTAATAATTCAACTTCTTTAAAATATTTTTTAAATAATTATTTTAAGTTTTTAATAATGCAATTTTTTGCTTATGTTTATTAATTAATCTTAATTTTTTTGTAAATTTTTTACAACTGATAATGAATTGTCAATTTCATTTCAGGCTTTACTAATAATGTAATAATAAATATTTATATATGTTTATTCTATTAATCTACTTATTTTTGTAAATATTAACTTTTATAACTACAAAAATAGTTGATTTAGGTTTTATTAATATAAATTTTTATATGTATTTATAGACTTTTATAATAAATTTTTATTTATTATGATATCCTATTTTTGCAATTAAATATTAAACGTCCTTTCTTGTAATATTAACGATATAAAAGCATTTTTATATATATACGACATGTTACAAAAACTAGTAGAATCACTTTTTCAGATCCCTATAAAAACGTGTTGTTACAAGAAATAGTACCAAATTGACCCTTAAGGTCAATTTGGTAGTACTTCTTAAAAGTGGCCTAAAAATACTTTAAAATGTTTTTTTAGGATTAGTTTGACACTAATTCTTGTAACAATGCTTCTTGCCAAAACCCTTTCCTTGACAACACTTCTATCAAAAATGTTTTAATAGGAATTTGAAAAAATGATTCTACAAAAGTTTTTTGTAACATGTCTCATACATATAAAAATGCTTTTATATCATTAAAATTACCAAAAAGGATATTTAATATTTAATTATAAAAATAGGATATCATAATAAATTAAAAAATTTATTACAAAAGTATATAAATACATATAAAAATTTATATTAATAAAACCTTAATCAACTATTTTTATGATTATCAAAAATTTAAAAATATTTATAGAAACAAATGAATTAGTGAATAAACATATAAATATTTTTATTAATAAAAACCTAAAATATCAATATTTTTAAAATCCTAAAATAATTATTTGAGGTTTTTATTAATACCAATATTTATATAGGTTTATTCATTCATTCAAATTTTTGTAAATATTTTTAAAAAATTTATAATAAAAAAATAGTTATTTTAGGCTTTTATTAAGATAAATGTTTATATCTATTTCTTTATATATATATATATATATATATATATATATATATATATATATATATATATATATATATATATATTAAGATATTTATTTTTATAATAAATATTAAATATCATTTTTGATAATTTTAATGATATAAAAATGTTTTTATATCTATGCGATATGTTACAAAAAACACTTGTAGAATTACTTTTTTGGATTTCTTTAAAAACGTTTATGCCAAAAATAGGTTTTTGCTGGATTTAGTCCAAAGAAATATATAAAGCACGGAATCGTAAATGCGCCAATGTGACTAGAAAATTATGATTTGACTAATCGATGTCGACCAACTTTGCCATGTAATGATTTCCAGCTTCCCTTGACAAATTCCTCAGAATTTAAGGAAATGCTTGAAATCGAAAACGACAAAGCTCAGAGAAAATCAGATGAACAGTTTCAAAAGTAGTACTTATTTATAGAACTGATTGAATGAATTGCTAGCCAAGGAAAGCTTGGAAACAAATACTTGGAAATAAATAATAGAAATTCAGAAATATTGTTGATGAACCTGTAGCAGAAACTATGAGAAATGTTGAAACCCATCGAGCGCTATTGATGATTACCCATTTCGCCTTTGCTGGGCGAAGTCGCGTGATGCCCCAATCTCGGGTTCCATCGACCAATCATTAACCCGTTTGAACCCGTGTCTCATAACATGATACCCATACGAAGAAACGGGCCACATCGCTCACACAACATACTCACCAAAATATGTCCAACTATATTACAATAATCAAGAGTTAAGATCACTTTAATACAACATGTTTCTAATCAGAATATTCCGCACGTTTTACAAAAAACGAATCAGTAAGCCACATGTCGCTTTCCTGTACAAATTTTCATCGAGCCATTCTTCCTGTAATGACCCGACCAAAACAACTTCCACTACCTAAAACGCCCAGTGAACCTCCGCCAGTGGCATTCCCACCTAAATGCATATGGGGCTACACATCACAACATCCAATATCCCATACAATTTAATGATGCATAATTTGTGAAACCGACTTATCATGCATAAATAAGTTTCATGCCGCATACTTCGAGTCACCCACCGACTCCTCACACAAGCCTGTAAAACAGGAAAATCGCCACTGGTAATGCCAATGACACTAACCATCGGTTATTTTCCGCCACCAACAACAAGGCTATTTGTCAATGGCAACCTGAGTCAACTTTTAATTTACCACCAACTTAGGCCGGCGAATGAACATGACCGTGTGTTTTCCCTTAGGGAACATAACTTTTCGGATTACACCACAATCTCACACCTACAAAAGTAAACCCAGAAAATTCAAATTCTTCAAAACGATAAACCACTCGTAAAATCCGAATTTTTCTAGATCTCAGATGATGAAACGGACTTCACCGCTAGAATCGCTCCTGCCAATGAAGGCTACCATATCGATCATCAATCCACGCCTAATTTCACGCCGAGGCATCAGGTCAAAATGTGAAACATTGTGAGAGATACGATATGACAAAATCCACCTCTATCATGTACTCCGCGTGACATATGTTGTAAGGATTAGAGAGGATGAGATGAATGACTTAGATTGGGTCATGTGTCAAAATCCAAAACTTGTATTACACTGGGAATTTTTGAAATGTTAAATGAATAAGACAAGGGGGGGAATAGTTTTCTTCTTCAAATGAAGAAAACGTAAGTATCAGGAAGATTCCCTTTTATGAGAGGGTGTGACTTCTCTAGATTTCCGGCTCTGATCACGGTCTGCCAGCTGGTTATTAGTAAGTTGTTCTGACGCACTAGGCTAATGTGACAATCGACCTGGGTGGAGTCCCAAACAACCCAAGAGGTAGGATATTTTCCTACCTACGAGTCTCACAAGGGTCATTTTATGGATGGATTACGAGGCTTAGAAGGCCTGCTTTCGGTCCCAAAAGCTTTGAACTCCAGCAAAGAACCTTCAGGCTGAACAAAGGCTAACTGAGGCTCAATCGCTCACGTGATTTTGGTGATTTCTGTGTTACTGAAAGGATTTAAAATGAATTGCTCAGATTTAAGAATTGTTCATGTGAGCTAATTCTAGTTATTGATGGAATTTACAACATGAATTGTGTTAATTCAATTATGTTATATTACATGCTTTATATTAGCACAAGTTGTTGTGATTGGCATAATGCATTCCATGCAACTCAAGCAACTAGAACATAGGAGGAGTGCAAGGTTATGAAAGAAAATAAAGAGGAAAATGTTTAGAAAGGAATTTCATGGAAGATTGGAGAATTGTGTTGGATTGGTCCAAACAATTCACGCCAAGGGTCAAGAATTGTTTAGGAAGGTTATCCAAACAGATTCGCTGAGTGGGTAGTCCAATATGTTTACCGAATCTTTGGGAGGTGCCGAACAAAAAGCTGGTTTGGAAACTCAGACCTTACTCGCATTCGGGCTGAAAGTGGAGGGAGTTAGTGGGAGCACCTGAGACATGGATCGGGGCAGTAGACATTCAAGCAGGACTGCATTTCATCGAGTGATCAAGGCTACGACATGCGACGAAAGGAGCAAACCAAGATAGGAAATTATCACTACTAGTCTTTTGCCTACCCCATGAGGGATCACTATTTCAAGTACAGGGAGGTAGATATGATGACGGCTACTTACTAGAGGTCGATTAGATGTGGCTTTGGTAGAGACTTTTGTATAACATGTATTAGAAATTGTACATTTTATTATATGTTGAATTAAGAGTGATTTATTAACTCTTGAACTATGGTAATATAGTTGATGTATTTTGTAGTATTGATCACGGGGGCCCGAGTGGCCAATTATTTACTCGTATGTGTGGACCGGTGTGGTCATTGTAAAGCTGTTTGGGATAGGTTGTATTTGGGTGAGCTCCACATTACAAAGGAGACTTCTGTGATTACATGAGTAGTGTCGGGTTAGACATCCATGGATATTCCTTGAGTTGACGGAGTTGTGTGAGACACCCACGAGGATTGAGGCGTCACACATCCTGACATCACGTTCCATCTGATTCACGATGCATCTTTGTAATGGTTATATCATGCAAATGTTTCCATGCCCATTCCCGGAGTCACCTGAAGCTCCTCACACAAGCCTATGCCAAGTGAGACCGTCCCCTTTAGTAATGCAGTGACACTCCAACTACCGAGCCTTTGCCGGCTCACCAATACCAGGCAATTTTGCTAATGGGTAGCCGTCAGGAAGTCAATCTGCGACTCACATCGCGACCTTTCACAGAGCCTAAGTAATGAACATGACCGTGTGTTTTATCTTAGGCAACAAAACTTTTCGGATTACACGTGGTCCTCTAACACCAGTATCTGAACTCTTCGGATAGTACAGCGGGTCTCTCACACCGTGCAAAACCTTTTCCCCGGATGAATGCTATGAGGATCTATCTTTGATCGGTCTCTCACTTTCCATGCGGGACCTTTCGGATAATACCACGGGTCTCCCCACACCAGAAAGTTCGGGACGTAACACACGTGGTATTTCTCATTTTATAATTTGAACTATGAGTCTGTATTGGACTTAGTCCGAAAGACAAACTCAACTCACATTCACCAAGAGTGGTGAATAACCACATCATACACCCACACCCGACTCGACGCAATGTCACCATGCACATGAATGCAATGATGTCAATTCATATAATCAATTCCTATGGTTCATACACAATTATATTTCATATAATTCAACCACTCATGTTAACACATCAATTTAGCATGCATCAACATATCATTTTCCACACAATCCATGCCATCGAATTCAAGAAAATTCACATGGACATTTTCAGTCCAACAAGAAAATCGGGACTGTTTTTAACAGTCCCACATAAGTCTGTGGGTTGTCCATGGGCGGCCCCCATGCATTGGTTCCATGGGCAAAAATACGTAGCCCTTCCCGACCTCACAACACCCAAAATCATTGTCATGACTTTTAAACAAGAAATAACCAAGTAAGAGAAAACCCCTACCTCTCGGAGTTGTCGAAACTCCATAAAATCGGTGTCCACGTGGCCAGCTATGCGGCGGAGACCAACTATACATCTTGCTCAGAAGCTGAGACCGATGGTGGCTAGGAGATTTGAGAGAAGTTAGACTCTCTCTCTAAAAATCTGTTTCCTCCCTCACTCTTGGATACCGAACGAAAAGGATGCACTTTCTTCTTTTCATTTTATTCCGCTTCGCATCCTCATTGTTTGAAGCTTGCTGAGCCACTTTGACACATGGCTTAATATAGTCACTTATCTCTTATCTTCTCACTAATCATCACGACATGTGTCACATGGATACATGTAATGGATGAACCACTGTCACATCACCTGCCTCTCATATCATGTACTTCTCTAAGCTATCATATGGCACCAGGCAGGTACCTCGAAAAACATGAAATTGTATACTATCTCAGGTCGACGAAATTACGTGGCAAGTAGCTAGATTTCGCAAGACGGTTTAAAGGTGAGAAGTCCATTCATCATCAGGAATACAGTTCTCATTCTATGTTGAGGATAACATTTATCATTCTATTGGAGTGCAGACTTTCGGGGTTTCACAAATTGAGTCTTCCTTTTATAAACATTTGAATAAGCACTCAGATTGCCGTAGTCTTGTTCTCTAAGTCATTTATCCACTAGATTTTGTTCTCCAAATTCATTGATACTAACAATAACTATTCACGTGCATTATCATGGCTTGGAGGTTGGAGAAAAGTCTCCTCAACTTGCTTTGAGACAAAGTCTCGTAATTTTGAGTTGACCCTTTAATGAGTGAAAAGAATTGCCATGTCCTTGGACCAGCACATGGATTGATTGTATCATGGACTTGGGCTTTCTCGAATTTGAAATTTGGAACTTGGTTTAGGCTTGATTCGGCCTATTCCACTACTCTTCTGGAAGCGATATTATTCAATCATCATTTCAGAACATGTAAACTTCATTTTAGTGTAAATAGTATAATAGAGATAAACTCAAAGTTTCAATTCAAAAATGAATAAAGAAAAATTGGCAAAGATGAAACAATATGCAAATAACAATGATAACAACCATTAACCATTTCATTGCATCATTGTAAAAATTTTCTTTGATGATTCTGTATTACGGCTCATAGTGAAGATTGTTAAATCTAACCAAATTGAATGAGGTGATTAACATATGACATGAAAAAAATATGGTTAGGTTTCTTGCCTTACAAGTGGTTATGGGATAAGTTTTTCATCAAAAGCAAGGAATGTAAAGGAGCTGATGGATAGCCCAATGGTTGAATATCAGTGTAATCTTCAATTGGATGTAGCTTTTGTACTCGGATCAGCGAGAGTATTGTTTGCCTTGGTTTAAAGGCTATAAAGTAAGACCCGATGATCTGAAAGTTAGCAAGCTTGAACTGATTTTGATGTTATGGATATTGGAACACCCTTTGTAATATATTGATGTGAAGATGAGGTTGCGGTTGTAAAACCCGAGAAAATTCAAATTTTCTGAAAAAGGGTAAAATGGTAATTTCTGTCAAAATGCGGGGACTGAATCTCGGATGATTGGATGGAACTTCACCATTGGAATAATCTGAAGAATCTAACTGTCCACGTCGAATTTCGTTGGTTCAAGTGATTAACATCTGAGAATTTCCGGTGTTTTTGAAGGCCTTAGTGTGGATGTGATGTGGCAGCAATGAGAACCATGTATTCAGCCCAGAAAAAAGAAGTCACACTATGTACCCATGTGACACATGTTGCATGATTAGGTAAATGATGTAAGTGTGTGAATTAAGTAAGTGTCAAAAAAGGAAGCTGTTTAATTAAATAGTTAAATGAAGGACAAAATGAAAATTAGAAAGAATAAAGTAAAGCATTCTCATGTCTCCATTTTTTTTTCTATTGGAGGCAGGATAGGAGAAAAAGATAGCTAGAAATGGTGAGTTTCTCTCCGGCCTCGACATTCGAGGCCAGTCGATTCTCGTCGAGCAGAAGCAAAGTTGTTATCTCTTTGTAGCGAGAAGTGGATGGAGTTACGTAGAGTTAGACAACTCAGAGGTGGGATATTTTCCTACTTGGTTTATTCTTTGGCGACCATTTTAATGGATAGAGGATTTGGTGGGGCTGGATTAATTACGTGGTGCAGTCAAAATCTTTGAGCCCAGGGAGTGTGAAATCCCTATTGTGTGGCCGTGAGCGGTCAACGGAAGACCCTAAGGGTTGTAGCGACCCAGAGGCACGGTGTTTAGAATGGCGAGTTCGAGCAGGAACTCGGGACGCCCCGTTTAATTCTTTTGTTCCTGGTGTGTTGCCGTTTTCTTTCTCAAAAAAAGTGTCGCGACTGGATAACAGCTCTGCTTGTGAGCGGATCAGAAGCCGGAGCCAGTTTATGAACGTTGCTGTTATATTATCTTATTAAAACAGATGTATCTTTATTATTTCTCTTTAGGTTTTTCGATTGGCGAAGCATTTTCAAAATAGTAGGCCACAAACATTCACATTTCACAAAATACAATTACAATGAAAGGCATTCTATGCCTTTCAAATGATATACAAACAAAACATTTCTTTAATTCAAATATTTGTTCACAAAATTTTCCATATTCAAAGAAATGATATGCATGTGAGGAATGTGATATCAACCATAAGCATGATGACTCTACGACAATCTTGTCTTCCTTCCTATCTACTCGAAGAGCTTTGCGCATAGATAAAAACTATCCCTTCATGTTCGCGTGAATGGATTCTATAGTTCTATTTCAATATCCAGTAACTAACTTCATTGCATCATTTAACATTAAACCACATACCTAATATATCAACATATACTCATATATCTTTATTTTATATATACATTCAAATCATACTATATCACAACATGTATTTCTTAAGTGTAAAAATTCATTTCACAATTCAATTTGAATTTAAGCGAATATCCTTAAAATCTGAAGAACTACACTTTCGTCGGCGTTAGTTTATTTCACCTTGACTATTCAGTTCACATTCCTTAATTAGTTGATGAATCCATGCTGTAATATCTCATTGTTAATGTGCTTTAACACATTTAACAATTGGTCTCCCATCATGACGGATGCCATTGGTGCACCCGACATGTGGTATCATTAAATGCCATACGCCCATCGCAGCGGATGCGTTGTCGTCCTGCGGATCAGACGTTCTGAATATATACGTCATCGCGGCGGATGCCGATTGAATGCGTCCGCCAAGTCGGACGATGGACACAATTCGGATGCGCCGTGATGGATGCGTTGTGCATCAAGTGGGGTATTCATTGGCGCTGGACTAAGTTCAGATAATAGAGATTAATGGATCGTTTACAATTAGCTGTATATCACTCATTATTGGTTTCAAATATCATTTCAATTTCCATATTCACTTTCGTATTATCTTTTCAAAAAGATATCTCAATCTATGTACTCATTTCATATACTCATTCATGTACTCATTTATTATCTCATTCATGTACTCATTTCATATTTACTTGGTAAACTACCAAAATGTTAGAAACGGAACAGGGTCAGAGAACAAACCCAGGACTGTGGATCAGCTTTGTCTCTTGATCGGTCCTAAGTTGGCGATTATCACCCCGTCCTAGTCAATAACAATCACGCCACTCTGTGGATGACAGTAATATGTTACAGTGGTGTGAAGATTGTTCTTTAACGGTCTTGGGTTAAGACACTAAAAATTCACTAGACCCGATGACTTACGCCTGGCGTGATCAAGTGCATTCATAGTTCTGTGTGTACATTATTTGGGGACCATTAATCATTTAGTGGGATGCTCTGTTTGTTCAGGGAGTACCCGAATCACGGGACTCATGGTGATATGTTAGCAGGCTGCTGGAGTAGTGGTGAATTACCACCCCCAGTGATCTTAGGTGCCAATCATCCTTTGCTTGATGGAGTGCAGGTACCCGAGTTTAGTGAATGGGGTACATTTCTCTCAAATGCATCATGGTATCGGTGCCACTCTTTGGTACGGTGCCACCTCTGAGTTTACTGAAGTGCGGGATTTTGGCATTTTCACATTTTCCTTCCCTGAGCCTTCTCCAATTAGGTAATATCAAAATCCACCATGGAATCTTTGAAGCAACTCGAATGTGGTTTTAGAATCAATAAAGTCATTTTATTTGCATCTCAAGTTAGGACTTTTCACGAAATCGAATCAAGAAGTTAGGTTGATTTTTAACACCTTAGCCCCTTCAAATCTTCCTTCCACCATGTTTAGTGCTCTTAGAAGCAAAATTGGGAGAAGGATATCTAGTTTAAATCATGCAAACCTGGCTTTCTTCTCCCTTTCTCCTCACTTCTTTACAAAACGTGATTTGCTCTTACAGGCATCCAAAGACTATGGTTGGTCCTTTAAATCCCCCTTTAGTGTAAGGCCATGTTTGGCTACACACCCATTCTCATTTTCAACTTCTCCCTTTTTAGTCTTTAATTCTTCTTTTTCATAGGCCTTGTTTGGCTTTAACTCATTCCTCATTTAAGTCTCCTATTGTTTCCACTTTGGCCATTCTTTCATATAAATTCAATTAGACATTTATTCTTTATAACAATGACCCTTAGGTCCTCATTTCAATTTTTCTTTGTTGTATATACTCTTGGGACTCATTCAAGGTTCAACCACTCATTATATATGTTCAATCCCAATGCTCACACTTTATTTACATTTTCACAATTTATCCAATTTATCAAATTTCTGGAAAAACCAGTTTTGATATATTCATACCCAGAATATAAATAAAATTATTATGTAAAAATTCTATTGGTATTTTGAGATACAGAAGGTTATTCATGTCAGATAGTATGTTGTGTGATTTTTTGTGTTGTTAGGTGATTAAAATGAATTGCTTGGATTGTTATTAGCCCATGTGAATATGGACATGATAATGAGGATGTGTTGAATTGAATAATATATGTAAGACCGAATATTGGATATTGGAATAGGGTAAGATCGTAATTTTGGTGAATTTTTATTTAGGTTAAAAATCCATAATTTATTCTCCTAGTCTCCCCTGGATAATGGCTTGGTTAATACCGTTGGAATGGAGTCTCCCCAGGGAAATCTAGCTAACATATAGTCAAGGTGTCGAATTCGAGATAGTCGGGACAGGCACATTTACGAGGCGTACGTTTGGGGAGATAACTTCGATGGTGAAAATCCCATAATGTATATTGCTGAACAGTAGTAAGTGGTATGAGTAGAGAAATGATGAAAATGGATGGCAGAGATAGTGCAGAATATCAAATGTAGGAAAAGAAGTGACATAAGGTCATTTTGGAAAAGTTAAGTCTGACAGATCGACAGAACTGTGGCTCATCTTCTCCCGAATAATAAAAAAAGGATGACGTGAAAATGGGAGGATGGACAGTTCTTCGGTTGGAGAATTTTGGGAGAGAGAACGCTCTCTCTCAGAAATGCACAATCAGGCCGTGGATCTTCGGGGACCAAGAAGGAGGACGTCTCTGCAGCGGAGGGGCTTAGCGTGGGTACCGGATTTGGGTTTCTGGACTCCTTGAGGTGGGGTTTCTCCTACTTGGTTTTATTCCTCTTTTAAGCTTGCTTTGCTTGAATGTTTGGTTAGATGGACGTGAGACGGTTGGATCAATTCCCTCTTGGAGCCGGGTGTTAGATAGCAGACCATGGAGTGGATCTGGACTTGTTATCCACAGAGCAGTCTGGACATTTGTATGGAATCATGTGTTAATGTATGCCTTGGTTTGGAAAAGGCCGGGGATGGCCGTGAAATGCGGGTTCTGGATCGTGGATGGACATTAATGATGTGAACAGTAAAACCTAGGTTTTGCATTGTAGGAATAGTGACACAAAAATATCTTTGTGTGAAAATGTGTTTAGTCCAGTGTTCAGTGGACATGATGTGTTTGATCATTATGAAGTGATCTGTAATTTCGATGTATGAGTTGTATAATTACATAACATAATTGTGCTGATTTAGATTATCGAGTATATTCACGTTTATATATTTGCATGTGATTGGTATGTTGGAGCGCATACATGCATTCCATATGCGCTGGAACTTACCCTAAGGATTATAGGGTGAGTGCATGAGATGAAGTCACAAGAAAATGGTTTGAGGGACGTCTAAAAATGTCAGTTCTGTGGACAATCTTGAGTAAATATCAATGGTGGATGACCCGGTGTATTCATCGGTAGTCTACAAACAAATAATATCAATCGTCGGGGCGGTTCCGATATATACATCCGGAGAGGTTGTCCGCGAATGACAAATTAGCGGAATTCTCATACGAGGCTTGGCGAGTGTGAGGGAGGTCGATGAGGACTCGGGATGCGAGTTGGTCATGTAGACATTCAAGTAGGATCTTGTTTGACCAGATGTGTGTTGGTGGATGTTCTGGCTTGGGTGGTGAGTAGCTACTTAGGGCGATTCTCCTGCGAGCATTAGCTCGGCCCCGTCGTGGGACCCAGCACTACGGGATCTGAGGGCCGGATGGGGACAGTAATCCTAGAGGCTGAGTTAAGAAGAAAGCCGGAATGTGGGCACTGGTGGTTTACGTGCTATTAGAATTCGAGTATTTTTAATATATGTTGTATAAGAGTAAATATTTGAACTCTTAGAACTGTGGATATAGTTGGATTCATAGTTGGTATGTTTCTATGGATATTAATAGTATCAGACTGAGGGCCGTTTTTATTCATATTTGTATCATTGTGACTATGTTAATTTTTGCTTAGGACCGGGTTTCATACGGGTGATTCATTGGGTAGAGCTCCCGGTGAAAGAGGGCGCCTGCGGGTTTTACAGTGAAGTCGGATGTGGGCGATCTCCGCCTTGTATTCCTTGAGTTAATAGCGGGTAGTCAACGGACCCCCGGGTTTCGGGGCGTCACAACATGAATTATGTGAATTAATTATGTTAATATATGCATGCAAAATATATTAGCATCAATTGTTTGGAAATGGCATAATGCATTCCATATGCCTTAAGGAGTACTAGACGATAAGTGTAGGTGCCAACACGAAAATGAAAAGAAAAGTAGAAATGGTTATGAAAATTTGAGAGATTACTGAAGAATTTACGCAGAAGTGGTCAAAGTTCATCTCGGACGGACATGATTTGTTCGGAGGAAAAATGGTCGACAATTCGCCTCGGAGGTAGTGTAATATATTCTTGAAATTCGGTAGTAAGTTTCGAGGACAAAGTTTTTGTTTTGAAGCGTATTTTCTTTCGCATTTGGCTTAAGGCATGTGTGAGAGTGGTGAGACTCGAGACGGGATTAGGCGTATGAAGCGTTGAGTAGGATCATGTTGCTTGAGTGTGATTATTTGCCATGACATGTGCACCAGGTGGGGAGTAACCTATGTAGGAAATTGCCAGTCTTTTGGCGTTCTTCCGGCATGGGGATGGGTGGCTCGAGTCTGAGAGTGTGCGGGGACGTGACCCTGCCCAGAAGTACGTTTTAGAAAGAAAGCCAGGATTGTGGTTGAGTATTCATTTTGGGTAACATGTAGCCCAAAACTCTAAATTTTGATATATGTTTTGGTTAAAGTAATGTAATAACTCTTGGAAGCTAGCTGTTATATAGTTGATGTATTCTTGATGAGTGATGTATGGCGAGTAGCGTTTTGCCTCATGTAACATGTCTCCATGATATAGAGCGCTTGGATGTCCATGAGTTGAAGGGTGTATGAGACACACAGGGATCGAGGAGTCAGCGAGTTGTTAAGTGTGAACCTTCAACATAAGGTGGGGCATATCCAACGTCTATTCTCTGTTATTCTAGGATTCTTTGTTATGCAGTTTCAAAGTCGCTAAATCTGTTGATCATATACCTGCTCATATGCCTTCATAACCAAAGAACGTTAGTAATGAGCAATAAGAAAGAGAGAAGTTCTGATGAAGAAGGAGAGGAAATAAAAATGAATCAAGTGAAATACTTTTCAAATGAGGCATTTTCTCACTTGATGTAGCAGTTTCGCAGTCACTAGATCTACTGATCATATACCTGCTCATTTACCGTTGGAAATACGTTAATAATGAAGAGAAGGAAAGAGAGAAGATCTGCTGCTGAAGACGGAGATGAAATAAAAAGGCATTGGGGGAAATGATGCAATTTCTCACTTGATGCATCGTATACCTGCTCATATGCTGCCAAAACAGAAAAAATGTTAGTAATGAAGAGAATGAAAGAGAGAAGATTTGATGAAGAAGAAAGGAAATAAAAAGGAATTAACGCAAATTAATTTTCTTTAACAGTTTAAGTATAATTATTGGGAATATTGACAATCAATTAGGAAAGACATATAATTGCTTTTAACATTTAGATACAATTAATAAGGTAATGTTTACATATAATTAATTAGGAAAGAAGATAATCAATTACATATATAAATATATTAACAAGGGTAATTTTGGAAGTGAAAAGTGTAAACTCTTCACACTTTTATAAGTAGTATAGATTAAAGAACGTATTTTTATTTTCTTTTTCTCATATTTTTTTACTATTTTTTAAATTATATTTATTTTAAAATTAAAATTAAAATTAAAATTTATTTTTAAAAGTATAATTCATTTATTTACTAGAGCTGACAATATGGGTTGAACCTGATGAGTTGGCCACCCCGAATTTTTGGAAGGTTGAGTCGTAAAATTTAAGGCATGAATAAAACCGGACCAACTTGGCCCGACCCATTTTGGACTGTGGCCCATGTGGATTTGGCTTGGGTTAGCCCGATTAACTCGATTGATCCAAAATCTTTATTTAATTTTTTTTAAGTAACTAGCTTATTAATTGAGATTTTCAATAATTTATTTATAAAATTCGATATTTTGACTATCTTCTTTTATAGCATAGTGGTTTTAAAAATAATTATTATTATAATATATGATTAATATATTAAACTTTGTTGTTTTAATTATTTTATTTCCAATTTTTAAATGTATATTTTTAATATAATTTATATGATAATTTAATATTTAAAAAATCTTGTATGAAAAATTAGAGAATGCATTTGAATTAAACAAATTACAATTTTAATATTGAATACATTTTTATTTATCTCATTAATCATATTTTAAATATTTATCAAAAATGAAGTTGTATTGGTTTATAAATTAAATTAAATTTAATAACTAAATTATAAATATATTTTAAATAATTTTATTACTTAAACTAAAGTTAATAATAAAAATATTGGCTATTTTAAAATAATTAACAAAAATTAGACACTTATTTCTTTCCTAATATGATTGTATCTTCTAGCAAGATGAATTTTCAAAACAAATAGGATATTTCATTATTATATAGTTGAGATGTATTTTAAAAAAAATATTTTTTTATTCCAAATATAAATGAAGTTTATATTATTAACATTATAAAAATTTAATTAATAGAAGATAATAACTCAATCACCATCGAGGATGTACATCGTTCTAATGTAGAATCACATGTTATTATTGAATATAATGTGGATGATGATGGAAATTAGAAACATATGAGATTTCATTTGATACTTGAAGTTGTTTTTTTTTTTTAATATGTTATTAAATTGTTATTTTATTATTTTAGTACTATTTTTCAAGTTAGTTTGGTACCTTGGTTATAACAATGCTCTAACATTATTTATTTATTTAAGTTTGTTTATTATTATTATATTATTTAGACTCAATCATTTTATATATAAATTATTATTATTATATATATATATATATATATATATATTTTGAAGAATGATTAATTTGTAAAATTATTTTTTTAGCTATTCATAGGTTTGAGCATTTTGCCTATAACATGAGTTAGGTTGGGTTGATAAAGCTGATACGAATATAAATGGATCAAGATTACGCCCAGCTACGTTTTAGCTCGTAACAGAATGGTGACAGAAATTAAACACAGTTACTAGCTCTATTTACTATTATATTTTTATTAAAATTATTTTACAATATCATAAAATAAACCTATATATATATATATATATATATATATCTATATATATATATATATATATATTTATTTATATATTTAAAATATATATATCAACTTGGGCTGAAATTTAGATATTTTTAAAAAAATTTAGTATAGAGATAAACAAATAAAATGATTTTGAATAAAACATATATAATTAATTTATTAAGTTTAAACTTATTTTTTATTTTCCTCCCATTAATTCTCTTTCCTTCCACTTTTGCTCTTTATTTTCTCTGTTTTTGGTACATTAATTCAAATTAAACAGACATAACATTCCAATTAAAAATTATTAGAGGCATTTTTAATAGAGCATTTAGTTAGATTAACATGCAATGATCAAAAAGTAATTTAGTATTAAATATAAAAAATAAAAATATTAAATAAAAGTATATATATTAATTGATAACGGATAACCAACAAAATTTAAATTACGTAAACAATGACATTCATTTCTTAAATAATATTATCATATTCATATATGATTTAATATAGCCTTATTTTCAATATTTTAATGTAATAACATTTTTTTTATATGGTTTCTAATCTAAGGGAAGTTGTCAAAAAACACCTAAGGGAAGTTAATTATTAACTCCATGTATGTTATTTGATTTGTGTTCCTCAAGCTCAGCTTTTGTTTTAAAAGCATTGTGACATTTGCCACAAAAAAAGTCATAAACTTTATAACTTTATGCACGATTGTGTTGTGTTTTTTGATTCCTTTCTCACTGGAGAATTCATCTTTGCATGCCAAACACATGAAACGATTTCTTTTGGTTCACAAATGCTCCATCATATTAGGTATAAAGTGAGAAAATGATACAGACAGTAAGTCTAAATATATATATATATATATATATATATATATATATATATATATAAGCGAATCATGAGCATTAAAAAGTTGGGAATATGATGCAATGCTAATTTTGATAACCTGGTCCAGAAGTTTTTGAGCAAATAGGGGAAACTTCACATGACCTGCCAACAGAAACACATATATGGTGTTTGAGCTTTAAAAAGTTGGGAATATCATGCAATGCTCATTTTGAGCACCTCGTCCACATGTTTTTGAGCAAACAGGGGAAACTTCACATGAACTGCCAACAAAAACACATATATGGGTGTTTGCCAAGGCTGCTGCTCCTTTGTTCCCACGACAAGATATAAAGACAAAAGCTAACAAACAGTTATCAGGAGTATAAAAGCTGGAAAAATTGATTTTGCTTAATAAGAAGTCAAAAGCAGTAATTTTGGTTGAAAGCAGAAATTTCAGATTCGGATGATGAAGCAGGAATTTCTGTAGTTGAATTCGTATCGTAATCTGATTCACACTTGTCGAATTCGTTGGATTAGAAATATGGAATTCCCGCGTTTTAAGAACGGATGTTGATCAATATGGCGTAGTCATTATGGATCTGGCATGTGTACTGAATAGCAATGACACTGGCCAGTGTAGTGTAACTGGATGACAACTCCAGCGTTAGTAGTAATCATTTAATAATAATAAAGCGAAAAGAAAATAAAGAAAATAAAGGAAAAACATAAAAGATGACATGTAGCATATGAGAGGAAAGTGGGGAGAAAGTTTCCCTACTTTGATCCAATTCAGTATGAAATAAAAAAGGATAAAGAGAGGATGAAAGAAAATGAAGGAAAAGAGAGGAGAAAATGAAGGAAGAGAGAAAATGAGAGAAATAAGAAAAAAATGAGAAATGAGAAAATGAGTTGGGAGCAAACAAATGAAGGGGGTTCAGTGAATAATAGAAGCAAACAAGAGAGAAAAAAAAGGAGATTTTCGGTTCCAAACGATTCAGTTCCGCAGTCCGAGAAGAAAAGTTGATGCAGTGCGAAGTGCAGCGTGGTACCAAAAATCTTGGGTTCGTGTTGAGTTAATTGCGAGTAGAAATTTTCCCTGCCCGAATATTACAACACAAAGTCGGTATAATGACATAAGTTGTCTTCGAGACCATTATAGGACATGTGATTTAGTCCCAAAATTTTGGGATTGCATATTGGAAACTTTTAGAGGGTGGTTCAAGGCAGTGTGGGTGCATGTTAGGTTTGGTTTTGATCACGGGACTTGCCTCTTTGGGTTTGTTGTGTGTTTGGTATCGCGTAATTCGGTGGCGAATAGAGCCAAAACGGGTTCGCGCCGTGAAGGGACCAAGAGGTGCCTTGTTTTATATGGGTCCGAGATTTAGGTCATTTGTGTGTATTGTTGGAAAAATAAATAATATATTTGTTGTGTGTAAAATCATGTTAACATGTGTTTTGCGTGATGTATTAAACCATAGGTATTCTTTGGAATGGAATTATATGTAGGAAATGTTATCCGGGAGATTTATAAATGTTTATAGCATGACATAGTGTAGTGGCGTAGTTGTATTTTATATGCATGGTCCTGTCGCGTCAGAGTCGAGTGTGGGTGCATGGTACTGTGTCGCCGTGCTTGGTGGATGTGCGGTGAACTGGAAATTGGACCGCGTCAAAGTCGGGGACTCACGGTTGTAAAAGCAGATAAATAGAAATATAAATCAAATATGTTTGCAGGGTTAAGCAAGATGGGTAGATCAGGGGTGAAAGACCCAAATTTATATGCGGGTTCTTAGACATGATCCATAAGCGAGTGAAGCACAGCAAAAATGTATCGGAAGGCGTCATAAACGATCTGCGTGTGACCCGAAAAAGATGTGGCCCATGAATAACACATGGGATTTGATAAAAAAAAAAAAAAAACTCAAGTGAATATTGAAGGGTTGTCCAATAGTTTAAGTCATTTGGTGAAACACCAATGACTGGTTTCTAGCTGCGTGCGAGGTGTGAGGAGTCGATCGGAATTTCGGGTTGTGTGCGTAAAGTGCATATCGTCGCTGACACATAATATTCCATATAGAATTGCATTGTTATGTGGAATGTGATTGGATGTTTTAAGTGGTTGCCATTGCATGTGCATTTTAAGGGTGAGAATGGCGCACATGAGATTTTTCTCTTGGCGTGCTCGCGCCGTCGTGGGGCTATTTCGGGTATAGAGAGTGTCTGAGGGAGACGGTGCTCTGCGAAATTTGTGATTGCGAAGGAGGTCGACATGTGGCCTTGAATAATATTTTTGTAAAAGTGTTTTAATATAAAATTTTATAAAAATTCTTTAGACTTATTGTATAAATAGTCGGGTAATATGAGTATGGTAAGAGGTCGTGATCGAGCCGCCCATGGACTGTAATTATTCATTTGCCTGCATATAATTTTAGATTTAAATATGAATGAATGGATTCTGGTGAAGGGACGTATGGAAGTGGTGCCGATAACTACGGTGTCCATGGAGTAGTTAGTACCGGTTCGAATTACCAGACTTAGGTGCAAGGCTTGACCTAAGGCGAAGTCTGAGTTGACCAGGTTGTCAATAGGACCCTGTCTCGAAATTAATTTTAAGAGGAACAACTATGGTAACTCGAAAGTACTAGGGAAAGAAAAAAAATATTAAAAAAAAAATCCAATTAATATGAGAAGTTTCTAAGTTATTTTTGGAAAGAAAATCCATGTACAAGTTTTTTATATTAATTTTATTCGAAGGAGAAAAATATTTTAGGTAATCGCTTTTAAGGAGATCCAAAACTTCCAAAATGTTTATTTTGTGAAAAAAAAAAAAAATTCTCGAAGAACTAATAGGAATTTTTTCTATATAATTATTTCCTAATTCACAATTAAAATATTGTTTTTGAAGTTTAATAAATTTAAAATAAATAAAAAATCTCAAATCCTATTTGAATTTGAATCATAAACGCGTATGTCACGACATCGCCATACATTGGAGAGTTAGAGTCAGTTTAGCAGTGCTTCTTAAAAGTGTTTTTATGTCTAAAAACGCTTTCCAAAAAAACACTTGGAGTATTTTTTTTGAGAAGCTTGGTAGGTGTTTTTTTTTTGAAAAAACACTTTAAATTTTTTTAGATATTCCTAAAATACCTATTTGTTTGTCCTTATATATAAATACTTTTAAAAGTTCTAATAATTCAAATCTATTTATAAATATTTTTAAAAAACTTTATATAATCATAAAATAATTATTTTAAGTTTTTATTAATACAAATTTTGCATAAATTTATTAATTAGACAATTTCTTTTGTAAATTTTTTATAAATCCACTCCTGAATAATTATTTTAGGTTTTATTAATACAAATGTTATATATGTTTATTCATTAATTTATTTATTTTTCATAAATATTTTAAATTTTATAATCAAATAAAACTAGTTGATTTAGTTTATTAATATAAATTCTTATATGTATTTATAGACTTTTTATAATAAATTTTTTATTTATTATGATATCCTATTTTTGCAATTAAATATTAAATGTCATTTTTTGTAATATTAACGATATAAAAACGTTTTTATACATAAATGACATGTTACAAAAACTAGTAGAATCACTTTTTCAGATCCCTATAAAAACGTGTTGTTACAAGAAGCAGTACAAAATTGACCCTTAAGGTCAATTTGGCAGTGTTTTTTAAAAGCGTTTATAAAGCTCATGCTTTAAATGTTTTTTTTTAGGATCAATTTGACATACTTCTTTAACAAATGTGCTTCTATCCAATCCTTTCTTCAATGCTTCTTCTAAAAAACGTTTTTATAAGAATCCAAAAAAATGATTCTACAAAAGTTTTTTGTAATATGTCTCATATGTATAAAAATGCTTTTATATCATTAAAATTACCAAAAAAGATATTTAATATTTAATTATAAAAATAGGATATCTTGATAAAATTTATTACAAAAGTATATAAATACATATAAAATTATATTAATAAAATATATCAAACTATTTTATGTTATCTAAATTAATAATATATATAGCAACAAATGAATTAGTGAATAAACATATAAATATTTGTATTAATAAAAACCTAAAATACCAATATTTTTAAAATCCTAAAATAATCATTTGAGATTTTATATCTGAAATATTTATATAATATTTATTATTTATTTCAATTTACATAAATATTTTTAAATTTTTTTATAATCATAAAATAGTTATTTTAGGTTTTATTAATATAAAATGTTTATATCTATTTATATATATATAATTTTATTTATTTATTAAGATATATAGTTTTATAATTAAATATTAAATATCATTTTTGGTAATTTTAATGATATAAAAACGTTTTTATATCTATGCGATGTGTTACAAAAAACGCTTGTAGAATGACTTTTTTGGATTCCTTTAAAAACGTTTATGACAAAAGCGTTTTCAAGAGAAAACGTTTTGGCTAGAAGCGTTATTATAAGAAGAAATGTCGAATTGGCCCTTCATATTTCTATACAAATAATTACAGTTGTGATGTTTGTTTTTTACTTTATACTGAATAAAACTTTTATTTTGAATAGTGTTTAATGGAATCACCGATTGACTTACCCATTGGTTTTTTATTTTTTGAAAAAAAAAAATTTATTATTATTATTTTTGACAACAAAAATACATTATTACTGGAAACATGCTTACGGGGGAACATATATTATTATTGAAGTATTATGATTAATAAGTTGAAAACGTTGAATAATACATTATTTTTTAAATAAGGCAGCTTCATAAGTTACGGGCAAGGGAGAAAAGAATAAAATCAACCTCCCACCCACTAGAAAGAATGTCTTGATTAGAATGTTATGAATTCCGAAATCCGGACATTTGAGAAGGAAATTGAAACTTTTGTAATCTGTTTCAAACAAACTATTGCTGGATGCGGTAGCCGCAAGTTAAGCAAACTGCCATCAATTTTTTCTGCAGCTCTCCGACTCCTTCATTCAGAAGAAGGGAGAACAGAGAAAGAAAGCTCTTTCAAAGCATACCAATCCCAAGTTTCCTTTTCCCCAACCTAACTGGATTTTTGCAATCCGATCGTTAGCTTGGTTGGATGTAGGCCAAGCAACTATAAGCAGACCCCACAGTTTTTTTTTGGTTTTTCTTCTTTGTAATAGCGTTGAATCCTCGTCTAGGAGATCTTACCAACTAAAGAAAAGGCCTAATATCTTACCAATCTTTGTACCTTCTCATCCCAAAATCCGGAAAATCCAAAGTTTTATATCACTACTAGTTGATGGTCCACCTTAAAAGATTGGGTGTAATCCATTATCCGGAAGCATCAAAACTTATGAATGGGGAAATAACACCTCATTTCTACTTTTGAGTATGTGTAATTCAGATACAATTTTTTATTTTTTATTTTAAATATATTGTGGGGGAGGGGCAGTGGGGGTCAGATGAAGACAGATTTTGTCACATTGTCAATAAATGAAAGGCCTTCCATGTCGTGTTTGCATTTGAAAATGCGCTCTGATCAGCCATGAGTGGAGGAATGGGCATGGAAGGTGGAGAAATTACAGATCTTCAATCTGATTTGATGGAATATGAAGGGGACAGTAGTGATGAATTTGATGGAGGAACATCTGGGGAAGGTTGTTGGAGAACAGAGGTTATTGAAGAAGGAAAGAAACAGTTGTTGCTGGCAGGGCCTCTTGTAGCAGTCAGCATGCTGTTTAGTATTAGGTGGTGTTAGTTTTATTTAATCTTGAGATATAATTTTTTGAGAACGCGCAGGTAACATGCCATTAAATATTAAGTTATTTGTTTTTAACGTTAAGGTAGTGAGTAGGAATAATGATAGAGACGGATTATTTCGAGTTAAAGCTCGCCGGCAATGGGACCAGTTGGTTTAATTGTAATGCAGTTTAGTAGGTTTGAGTTTATTTACCGAATGATATGGGTTAGAATTGGGTTAGGGTGTTATTTACTCTCGTCCGCCCACCCAGCCCTATTATATTTTTAAAATAAATTTTTATTATTTTATTTTATAATATAAATAATAATATTATAATGTTTTAATAAATAATTTATAAAAATTCATAATATTTTAATTTTGTAAATATATTAATTTTAATATAATAAAATAAAAAGCAAATATAAAAAAAATTAAAAAAATTAAAAAATAGAAGCAATCGAATGTAAATGGGGCGGGTTTAGAATTTCCCATCCGTCAGATCCGGAATTTGTTTAATTTTTAAATGAAGACAGAGTTTAAGAGTGAAAAAAATGAAATTTGGGTCGAGGATGAGTGCCGATCCAAGAATCTAAAGTTCTTATCGTAGTAGTGAATCTTGCCTTTTCTTATTGAAGCGAATGATGAGGGTTTTCTAACATTTTTGGTGGAAAATGAGAAACACTACAGATAGAAAAAATAAAATATTGTGACACTATATTCAATTTTTTAAAATTTCATAAATAAATCATGAAAATTTTAAAATAAGCAAATTTAACAACAGCTACATAATCTCACATCTTGTTTGAGATTCATCTTGAGAGTTACCACTCCTGGTGCTTCCATAGCCCCACTTCATTTGCTTCGGTCACTGGTTTCGACTTATTGGTAAGTGGGTTTATCTTGTTATTACCAAAAAAAAAAATAAAAATAAAAATAAAAATAACTTTTTCAAAACATGGGACTTAGGTGCACAAATTTTTGTCTCACTTTACCCCTGAAATTTTTTTTTTTCCCAATTCCAAAATATACATTTGCTTTTGTAACTCGATCATGCTTTTGCCGTAAGAAAAGGAAATCCCTGTTAAACACCCGACACATTCTAGGTTAACCACTCCATACATGTTAGAGTCAAAGTTTTCATTATAGTTGTGACTTTTTTTTTTTTTGTAATGGGTGGGCATGGGTGACTATGAAAGTTAACAGAAAAAAAGTTTTATGAGCAAAGTGGGATATACACGTAAAACTCTGGGGATTTGGGCACCTTATCCCTTGAAACATGCTATTAGAGTTTATTATGATAAGAGGTCAATTACAATTTGTATGTTTATTCCCTTTGCGTGTTTGGAAGTGTAAAGACTTGGATATAATCATTGGGGGGATATTGTAGTACTTTATTCTTTTTGATGACAATGATGCTTTCGTAAGAAGGTTAAAGCTATCTTTTAATGATTTATCGTTGAAGTAACATGAGAATTTCTACTTAATTCTGGAGAGATCGCACATGTAAGAGTGAAATGGGGCCTTCAAGGGAATTGAATAGGTTTCAATTCTATTAAACTCTTTGCGAATCAAAGCGCATGTAAAATGGTAGAAAATGGACCCGTAAAAGTGGCCAAAAATGTATTGGAAAGATTCTGTGTGGAATATGTCACTCGTCTAAACCAATGGCGAAACGAGTTCAAAGGACATCGTGTCTATTGTTTGAATTAGTAGAGTAAACATATTTCTACGAGGAAGGTTCAAAGAATTTAACACCTCTCTCACTAATACAGTTCCAGTGATGAATCATCGCTGATCTTTGGGAACTTTGGTCGTGAATATCATTCATGTGGGAATTGTTAGGTGAATGACATTCATTGCGAGATATGAATGCACCATTTACTCTGTGAGGACTCAAGGTTGGCAAGACTGAGCGTTTGGTTTGCCAAATGTTTGGCTTGCTAAAGGTTGAGGGTCTCACCTTTATTCCTATAAAGGTGAGGCTTCTCTTGTTCAACAAAAATGATAATTTTCCCTTTTGAGTTTGTTGTGTGAAAAAGGAAGAGGAAGAGTGAGTTCGGTTAGGTACTGTCTGAGAGTGTTGATGGGTGATAGTTTCAATCATAGTTTAAGTTCGCTAGAGTAGTATTAAGGTGATGAGGTGTTGCTCATATGCCGTTTTATCCTGGGAGACAGATGTCGACGTGTTTTTCTCCGAGCACCGAAGGAGGCGGCGAATCTGTTTTAAGGAGATCATGACTCCTCACGAGACTCGACTTCACCGTCTCTGATTAACACTATTTCTCTTGTAATTGTTTTCTTAGTTGCTTTATAAAAATTTCTCCTCCCTTCTTTTGTTTTCTTGTAAGGAGAGAAAGTTACTAGCATTCTTAAAACAGATTAATGGGAAAAAAAGAAAAAAAAAAAGTGTTGAACTAGTAAGGTTGGTTCATTGGAAAATTGATGGAGGAAGATTTGGGAAAAAAAGACATAAAGGAAATTATGAGTTTTTGTTTTTGGAAAAATAAATTGATTTGGTTAGTTTTTTTTTTTTTCGAGACCTTTTTTTTACTGGTATCTGGTTTTTGTTTTGGGAAAATAAAATTTAGTATTTGATTGATTGAGTTTTCTGGGAAAATAAAAATTCAGTTTTCTGGAAAAAAAAAAACAAAAAACTGAATTCGGTTGACTCTGTTTTTCTAGGAAAAAAAATTTGGAATGTGTTTTTTTAAGGAAGAAGATAAGTTCAAGGAGATAGTTGGATTTCCTTTTTGAATTCGGTTGTTTAAAAAAAAAAAAAAACTTTGGAATGTTTTTTTTTTAAGGAAGAAGATAAGTTCAAAGAGATAGTTGGATTTCCTCTTTGAATTCGGTTGTTAAAAAGGAAGGAGATAAAGGAAGGGTTTTGAACCCAAGACCAAGCGTTCAAATGGTAAATGCTCTACCACTAGGCTACATGCTTAGTTATGATATACCCTACAAGGAATATATGATAATGAGAGAAGCCTTTTAGGTTAAAACTCTACACTCACTTTATAAGTTTGAGCCAATTTCTTTGTGGTCTTAAGAAATTGAAAATTACAATACAGAGACGTTTGTCTAAGGAATTTGGATTTTAAGTGGGACTGTTTGTGACCCCTCTAGTCTTTCTTGGGAATACTTTGTTATTTGTTATTTTTAATTATTCTGAGAATTGGTTTTGGGGAATAGAAAAATTGACAGACGTTCTACAATTTTGTAGATAAATGGACTCTGGTTTGACATATTATTTCCCCCTTTGCATCTACATGGGAGCCTTCTTATGGCGCAAACACCAGGTGTTGCCTACCATTGTGCCTATCTCTGTCTCACTTGGAGAAAAACCAGAGAAATTCAATGGACTTAATTTCAAAAGGTGGTAGTAAAAGATTTTGTTCTACCTGACAACCTTGAATCTTGCGAGATTCTTGGCGGAAAGAATCTCGAAGAACAAAGAAGATGAGTGGTGATATCAGTCGTGCTTGCGTGGATGTGCTTGGAAACATTCGACTTCCTGCAGGAACTACACATCATGAATCACGTTGACTGATTAACTTTCTCTGATGTGTATAGATAAGAAAACAACCAAGGAGCTATGGGAATCACTAGACCAAAAATATAAAACCGAGGATGCTAGGGCCAAAAAGTTTGTCGTAGGCTAATTCCTTGATTATAAAATGGTAGATTCCAAGACCGTGGTCAATCAAGTCCAAGAACTTCAAGTAATACTCCATGAGATTTATGTTGAGGGAATGATGTTGAGTGAAACTTTTCAAGTAAACGACTATTGGCACCTCCTTGGAAAGAGACTTCAAGAACTCGCCAGCGTAAGAGAAATGAGATGAGCATCAAAGATAAAGTTATTAGACCCGCATCGAAGAAGACAATAGAGGATCTAAGAAGAAAATGGCACACAATCCCATTAAGGCTAAGGCTAACTTTGTGGAACATGGTCAAAGTTCCAAGTTTAAGAAAGGTAATAACAAAGGGAAAGACACTAAGTTGGGACCTAAAGGGGGAGTCTCTAAGAAGCAAAAGTTCCAAGGGAAATGCTTCAATTATGGGAAACAAGGTCACAAGTCTTATGATTGTAGACTGCCAAAGAGGAACAAACCCAGGAAACTAGTAGTTGTTCTTGTCACCAAAGATATATTTGACATCGACCTCTTGTGACAATCTGGGGTGAATTTGGTGGGGTCTAACCCAGGAATGGTGGATTGACAACGGTGCTGCCCCTTACGCGTGTTTTGACAAGAAGATATTCTCCACCTTTGAACCAATTGAGACTGGAGAAAAGGTGTTCATAGGGAACTCTACCACATTGGATATCAAAGGGCAAGGCAAGTTGGTCTTGAAGACGACTTCTGGGAAAGAGCTGACTTTGACAAATGTCTTATATGTACCTGAAATCCGCAAGAACTTAGTGCCTGGTTCTTTGCTGAATAGTCATGGATTTTAGTTGGTGTTTGAGTCAGATAAATTTGTTTTATCAAAGAGCGGAATGTATGTTGGAAAAGGGTATATGAGTGGCGGTATGTGGAAGATTAATGTAATGACTATCATTAAGTCAGAAATGAATAAAGTTAGTTCTTATGCTTATATTCTTGAGTCATCTAATCTATGGCACGGTAGATTAGGACATGTTAATTATGATACATTGCGTAAATTAATTAACTTAAATCATGTCTCTTTCCAAATTGATGCAAAGCATAGAGTGTGAAACTTGTGTTGAGCTAAGCGACCGAGGTCATCTTTACAAAGTGTTAGAAAGATACACTAAACCTCTTGAAAAAAGCAATCCATAGTGATATATGGATTTGAAGCTTGTACAAACAAGAAGTGGTAATAAATATTTTATTACCTTTGTGGATGAAATAGCACCAGTCTTTATTATGTGTACTTACTCAAAAGTAAGGATGAGACGATAGAGAAATTGTTCACTACAAAAACGAAGATGAGAATCAACTCAACAAGAAAATTAAAATGCTGAGAAGTGATCGTGGTGGTGAATATGAATCGCCATTTGTTGACTTTTGTGCTCAACATGGGATTATATATGAAACCACAGCACCTTATTCGCCTCAATCTAATGGAGTGGTTGAGCGTAAGAATCACACTCTAAAGGAAATTATGAATGCAATGCTAATTAGTTTGATCTACCACAAAACATGTGGGGAGAAGCCATTTTAACTGCTAATTACCTTTTGAATAAGGCACCTAAAAAGAAAGCAGAAAAGACTCCATATGAGTTATGGAAGGAATAAAAGCCATCCTCTGAATACTAGCGAGTGGGGATGTATCGGCTAAAGTAAACAGTACCTCCACCAAAAAAAAGGTGAAAATAAGACCTAAAACAATTGACTGCATCTTTATTGGTTATGCACATAATAGTGCTGCTTATCGATTTCTTGTTCATGAGTCGAATATCCCGAATATTCACAAGAACACGATAATGGAATCGAGGAATGCATCTTTATTTGAAGATGTATTTCCGTGTAAATCCAAAGTAGAGCCAAATTCATCAAAACGAGCTTTTGAGACTAATATCAGAAAATGATCAAGATGGAAATAATCTTTGGTGAGGTTTGACCTAGACGCATTAAGAGGAAACGAGGTGAAAAATATTTTGGTCAGTTTTCTGTTTCCATGCTCGAAAGGAAACCTGGGAACTTTATAAAGAGGCAGTGAATTCTATAAAGGGTCTCATGTGGAAAGAGGCCATTAATAGTGAAATTGAATCCATACTACATAACCTTACTTGGGAACTTATGGATCTTCCACCTGGTTGTAAACCTTTGAGTTCCAAATGAGTTTTCAAGAGAAAGAAAAATGAAATGAGATCCAATTGACAAGTATAAAACAAGACATATGAACCAGAAGGCTAAACAAGCGAGGGCCTAGATTATTTTGACATATTCTCACATGCTTGAGAATAAATTCTATAAGGATGGTGCTAACAATTGTTGCATTGAGAAACCTTGAAGTACATCAAATCGATGTGAAAACAGTCTTTCTTAATAGAGATTTAGAAGAAGAAATCTACATGGAGTAGCCTGAGGGTTTTTCCGCTCCGAGACAAGAAAAGAAAGTCTGTAAATCTTCTATGGATTAAAGCAAGCACCAAAACAATGGCATGAGAAATTTGACAATGTAATGATGTCGCATGGATTCGAAATCAATGAATGTGACAAGTGTGTGTATGTAAAAGATACGGAACTTGGATATGTCATTGTGTGCTTGTATGTAGATGACATGCTTATTATTGGTAGTGATGATAAGATGATTGCTTCTACCAAGAACATATTGAACTCAAGGTTTGACATGAAAGACATGGGACTTGCTGATGTAATTTTGGGAATAAAAATCAAAAGAATATCAGAAGGACTCGTCCCAAGAAGATGGAGTCCATGATTTGTTGACAATATTTTGGGGAGTTTGATAAGGATAACTCTGCAGTATAGCCAAAACATCGGTAGATAACTCTACTACTTGTCCAGAATAAAGGAAAGTGTTTCTCAAGTAGAATACTCTAAGGTGATAAGCAGTCCTAATGTAGTATGAGTTCTGGGTGGACATAGCTATGTAGTTAATAAACTTAGTAGATACCTGAGTAATCCTGGAAGGTATGTATTGACGAATAATGAGTATTAAAATACTTACAGATTCACTCGTGACTATGGAAATTGCACTACACAAGATATCTGTGTACTTGAAGAGGATACGTTAGCGCTAATTGGATATCTAATGTTAAAGACTCAAAATCCCAGAGTGATTATGTCTTTACATTGGGAGGTGTTGCAGTATTATGGAAGTCCTCAAAACAAACCATTATTTCCATATCCACAATGGAATTTGAGTTTATAGCATTAGACAAATGTGGGGAAGAGGCAGAATGGCTATGCCACTTCCTAAAGGACATTCCAAGGCGGCCAAAGCCGATGCCTCCAATATGCATACATTGTGACGGATCAATCGTATTGGTGAGCCTGAAACAGTATGTACAATGGTAAGTCTAGGCATATTCATCATAGACACAATACCATTAGACAACTACTCTCAACTAAAGTTATCTCTATAGATTATGTAAAATCTAAGGATAACATTGCATATTTGCTAACCAAAGGGTTAAACAGAGAGTTGGTTGAAAAGTCGTCGAAGGGAATGAGACCAAAGCCTGCAAAAGAACAAGTCGATACAATGGATACCTAACCTAGTTGATTGGAGATCCCAAGATCTAGGTTCAAAGGGACAACTAAATTGTAAATACTTAGATACAATCACTAGGGGGGATATTATCGTGCCGTTCTGTGATGAAACAGTGATCTTTCGTAAGAAGGTTAAGCTATGCTTTTAATGATCTTTATGCATTGGCGAAGAGTAACATGAGCTACTCTTGATTTACAAAGAAATCACCTATGTAAGAGTGAAGTGGGGCCGCTTCAAAGGGAATTGAATAGGGCACAATTCCTATTAAACTCTTGTAGAACCAAACACATGTCCATGGCCAAAATGGACATAAAAGTGAGAACTAAAATGTGTTAGGAAGATTCTTATGTGGAATATATCATCGTCTACACCAATGGAAAAACAGTTTAAGGATGTCGTGTCTACTGTTTAGTTAGTAGAGTAAACATATTTCTACAAGGGAGGTTCAAAGGGTCGCACCTACCTCTCCTATGTAGGTTTCAACTGATGAATCTATCACCCAGTCTTTGGGAACTTTGGTCATGAATGTCATTCATGTGGGGAATTGTTGGAGTGAATGACATTCATTGCGGTGTAGATACCATTTACTGTGAGACTTCAGAAGGTTGTAAGGGGCCCCGATGTTTTGGTTTGCCAAGCGTTTGGCTTGTTGAAAGTTGAGGTCTCACCTTTTATTCCTATAAAGGTGAGGAAGCCCTATAACTAATTGAGAAAAATTTTCCCTTTTGAGTTTGTTGTGTGAAAAGGAAGAGGGAAGAATTGAGTTGGTTGAGTCTTGTATAAGAGTGTTGATTGGAATTTGTCAGTTTGTTCATAGTTTCAGTTCGCACGAGTAGTATCCAGGAGTCTTGAGTCTTTGTTCATATACCGTTTATCCTAGGCGATAGACAGAGCGTGTT
The DNA here is from genome assembly GCA_016808115.1 of Tetrastigma voinierianum. Lineage (NCBI taxonomy): Eukaryota > Viridiplantae > Streptophyta > Magnoliopsida > Vitales > Vitaceae > Tetrastigma > Tetrastigma voinierianum. Next base: position 1,069,581 of record JAEQBH010000118.1, read on the forward strand.
TTTCTCAGACCATTGAAAGGGTGAGTGAATGTTTACCGTGGTCTATTGACTCCTCACGAGACTCGGCTCAAGTGTCGGTGCCACTATTTCTCTTGTAATTGTTTTCTTATTTTCTTTGTAAAATTTTCTTCTCCCTTTTTTTGTTTCCCTATAAGGAGAGAAAGTTACTAACAGGAAGTCCAGAAAGGATTATTTACATTTATTTGCGCGTTAAGAAGTAAGATATGCATATTGAATCCAAATTTTGCTTAAAGTTTTGGAAAAATTGGTAGTTCAACAAATCAATATTTCAAGCTTTGGCCTACTTGCTTAGATTTCTTATGTATTTTCAAGCCTGTTTGACCTTTTATTTTGTAGTTTTAAGTTACATTAATTCTCAGGCATTTATAAAATTGTCAAAATATGTAATAGTTAGGAATAGGAAGTACATTGGAGACATTGTGTGGGCAAGCCTATGGAACCAAAGAATACCATATGGTGGGTGTTCACCACAAAGAGCAATGCTAACCTTTCTTTCCTTGAGCATTCCCATGGCATTTATATGGTTCTTCACAGAACCATTCTCATATTACAGACGAATCTGACATATATATAGAAAGCAGAGGGTGTTCGACAAATGGGATGATCAACCCTCTTTGTTTGTAAGTACTCTTTAATCTCTAAACATATTTACTGCGAGACACAAACATTGTCTTTCCAATAATGATAATACCAGGATCTAAGCTGCTTCCCATCTTTTTGTTGGCTGTGTCATTGATGTCTCCTTTGGGAAGCAAAGGACGGCCCAACAGACGTATCATCGAATTGGGTTAATGTGTTTTTGTTGTGAGTTTATGAAGTTTTCTCTGTTTGCTTTCCTTGGATGAGGTTATCAAAACAAGCATTCGAGATATTTTCCAATTTTTTAAAACTTGCGGTACCTTTCTGCGTGATGCGTGGGTTCCTCTCTTGCCGTGTCACGAGCCATGTAGGCATGACCAGAGCCTCTAGCTAGCAGGCCCGTTTCGACTAGATGCCATGGTTGGGCCAATCCATCCTATCCGACTGTAAAGCTGGCAGGAGCCCCGAATGGGATACCCTCCTATGGCAGAGAAGAGGTCGGCACTCTCCGGATGCCGTTTGGGAGGGCTTTATCTAACGAGGGTTGTTGAGCCCTCGGAAGGAGAAATGCATCATCCATGCCTTGCCATGAATTCAAGATGGATAAAACCTTTCGGGGTGCTGGTGGAATCACGCCTCACTTTTCTCTCTTTCTCGATGCAAAAGGAAGAGTGGTCTCCATTAGTGAGATATGTACACCTTCTTTTTAGATTTGAAGGAAATCATCCACTTACCACAGAATTGGATTCCTTCCTCACAGATAAAGAGGCACGACATGGAATAAAGATGCAGATAGAAAGGTTCAAAACTCTAAATCTTTGAAAGAAGACGACAGGGATTTAACTCGAGCGTCGGAGAGGTGACGGAGGAGACCCTCCCCCGCCGCTTTCTTAGTTTTTTGTTTTGCAGGTTGACATAGACCGATGCATGTTAAACGGTCAGTGACTTAGAATTCAGGAGACTACAATTAGCGTGCAGCAGAATAAGCTAGAAATATTAAGAGCGATCTGAGCACAGGTTCACCCGCTCCACTAGTGATCCTCCTGGGTTACACGAGGTTTTGGTAGTTCAGCTCGTCCTTTGGACCGTCGAGTACGTCACCATGTCTAGCAACTTGATAAATCCAGCCCATCGAAGACCCACGTTTCTCCTCCCATCAGAAATGGAGGCTAAGTAGGAAGAAGCAGGAGCTAGACCGGATGGTCGGGTGCGTGAACATGCAAAGCCGTTTAACGGGAGAACGGCTCTACGGGCTGCTTGGAGACAATGGTCGAAAACCCACAAGCGACATGACCTATACCACAACTTGACGGATAAGGGTAAAGGGCCCACCCTACCTGACCACAGTGATTATTCGGCAGATGACAAACTCTCCTCGGACTGACTCAGCACGTAGTTCACTACCTCGAACAATCACGGAGTGAATCCGAGGGGAGAGACCTCATTGCCCGATCCGGCCCGAGTGTTTGATGAGTGTTGAACATACTTGAGCGATGGGAGAGCCAATGAGATAGGCCCGGTCGTAGTGGCCCACGAATACATATCTGCCCCGGGTTGGGGCATGGCCCCGATTTACTTCGAAGTAATACCCGTTCGGGAGCCGCTCCCGCCTTACGTGTAACATTTTTATACCTCGTCAGGGGCATTATGACCTCTTGTCTTCCCCCTTAGGCCGGCATGTTTTAGACATGAGCCTCCTCGTAGTTTGTCATTCCATCGTTTGCTGTACGGCCGGCTCCTTTGATCCGTATATGATCATATGTTGCACTTTAACGACGAAGGAAGTGATCCTTATGTAGGAAAGCGATCAACTCTGTGCAGTATTGACTAGCCTGAGGTCCGCCTTGGCTTGGTTCCATAAACTCGAGAGGGTCTCCTAAGCTCGTGACGAATTATGGGCGCGTCGTCACTCGGTATTTGTGCTCCGTTCGGTAGAAGGGAAACATCAGCTCACTCCAATCCATCTTCAAGTGGGATGACGAGTCCATCCAGGACTTCACTCGAAGATTCGGGTAAGCCGTTCAGCAAATTAATACCTATATTATGGATGTAGTGTTACAGAACTTCCGAAGGAGCTTTGAATTTTCTACTCCTTACTTCGATCCCTTTCCCTCGACCACACCACCATGGAAGAAGCTGTATCGTGAGCGGAGACAAATACTCAACTCTAGAGGATAATATTCGCATTTGCCTGCATAAGCGGTATTATTGATTACAAGCGAGCAAACCCAGCTACAAAGAGTCGACGGACGAAGCGAGCCAGGAGGCAAGGCCAAAGCTTCCCCGAAGTCGAAAGAAGAGATCCTCCCGATTCACCCCTTAACATCTCTTATGGCCAGTACTTCCCTCATCGAGATCACCCAGGAGTTCAAGTGGCCTCACCCATGCGGGCCCGAGCACCGGACCCCGACTCCCAGCTTGGGTCGCTGGGTGTGACTACCACCGGGGGACCCACGACCATGAAGCAGATGATGCCATGGCTTAAAGTTCATGATTAAGGGTGTCAGGCGAGGGCACCTTAGAAGGTTTGTTGGGAGCCCGACCCACCTGACCCAGCTTTGCCTACTTGATAGAGTAGTTGTTCTTTGCCCGAACATTCGTCGAGCCAGTTCTACCATCAACTTTATACTAGGAGGCCCGATCGATGATCAATACCAGTCCAAGAGGCAGAGATAAAAATGCTCAGCGACCACCAATTAAGTCGAATAACGCCTCATCAATAAAAATTGTGGCCATTGTCGATCGATGGCCTTGTATCCTTTCCTCCTATAGATCCAACCCAAATCATCACTCCCCATTATGATGCACTTGTACTCACCTTATGTATTAACAATTTTGATGTGCATAGGGTTCTCGTCGGTCCCGATGCGCGTAGAATTATTGCACCTCTTAGCCACACACGGATAGAAAGCCAGCTCGATCATCTTGCTTCGACCCGGTAGGGATTTTATCCGGTTCAATGGAATTTCACGCTAACGGTGGGGTGATATTGCCCTCTGTCAAGGCGGGACCATTAACTTCGGCAAGTGTTGTTTTGCCAGGTGGATTTGAGGCTTGGGCCGTACAATGCTATGGAAGAACCTAGCTGTACCATAGAAAGCAATTCCCTCACCTCTACCAAACTATCCATCTATTGCTGCATCCGGGCAAGTTCGACCTTGAAAGTACTTCAGGTGGTAAACCGTCGATTGTTATCAGCGTCGTTCACGGGTGCGAAAAGATAAAGAACCCGATGCTTCGTCAGCAAAGCTCACCCATCTTCACTGTAATTAAGGCACACTATAGGGCGGCAGGCTGGGGAATAATTGGCTATAGACCCCCTACAGCCCATATTCGTTGGCGAACCGGATAGGTGTACCTATGCCAGTTTCCTCCTGACCAAGGAAGAAAGGCCCGAGTTACAACAGCGTGATGGAAGCGCCGCGTATTCACGGAACCATGCGAGACATAGCGGTAACCAGTGAACACCTCCTGAAGTTGGAACATCCATCCCGTCAGCACCGACCCACATTCGGCAGAAATCTGACATAAGTGGGACATACGGATCATCCGGGCAGTAAACAATCTTTTAAAGGCTGGATTTATCAGAGAAGTAAAATACCCGGAATGGAATTAAAGGCTGGATTTATCAGAGAAGTAAAATACCCGGAATGGCTTGCTAATGTGGTAGTAGTTCCTAAAAAAGGAGGCAAATGGTGGGTGTGTGTCGACTACACGGATCTTAACAACGCATGTCCTAAGGATAGCTTCCCTCTGCCCCACATTGATTAAATTGTTGACGCATCGGCTGGGCACGACATGCTGTCATTCTTAGATGCATTCTCCGGCTATCATCAGATCCCTATGTACCCACCGGATGCGGAGAAAACATCTTTCATCACCCCTCACAGGCTCTTCTACTACAATGTAATGCCCTTCGGGTAAAAAAATGTCGGAGCCACCTACCAGCGATTGGTAACCAAGATGTTTCGACCGTTGCTTGGGAAAACTATGGAAGTGTATATAGATGATATGTTGATAAAGTCCAAGGAAAACCCGGATCATGCTAACCATTTGCAACAGGCATTTGACCTCCTCAGAACTTATGGTATAAGCTAAGCCTATGAGTACACATTAGAGGTCGGTGCGGGGGAGACCGGTTCCTAGGCTTCATGATGACCTGAAAGGGGATAGAGGCCAATACGCTGACTTAAAGCCGTGCAGGGTCTCGACCCGAGCTGAGAAAGGAAGTATGGCTGTGACAGGCTGATTAGGCTTTGCCCTGGGACGATTATTTCCCGAGTTCTGAGCGCCAAACCCTTTTCACCACCACAGAGGAGCTAATCGGGCCGGATGGAACGAAGATTGTGAAAGGGCCTTTACTCAGATCAAGTAGTACTTAGCTGAACCCCCAATCCTCGCAAGTCTTGACACCGGCGAAACTCTGTTCGTCTAGGCTATGATGATGTAGAGGTGGATGCTCAGCTAAGAGAACCAATGACAATACTGATAGACCAAAGAGAAGGAAATGTTGAGTATGTCAAAATTGAGACTGAGCAATAACCAATAAGAGTAGATCAAAGTAAAGAAGCTACAGATATTGGAAGTGAACAACTTTTCCTTGACTTGACAATACCACAAGCAGACCAATCTCTTGAGAATATTCCCGAGCTATAAATTCTAAACTCTCCTCAAAATATTTATGTTGGTTATAAACTACCTTTCAAGTGTGTGTGAAGCGACCACGAGCGGTATTCACTTGATCATGGAGCAGCTTGATAAAAAGTACCCAGTGTAACCATATCTCAACTCAAAAATTGTCTAGACCTCTGAAGGCATGGGTTCATAAATTATTTGTAGATGTTGTTCCTAATACAGTGAGTGAAGCCATGAATAATCCCAAATGGATTCAAGCGATAGAGGAAGAGATGATAGCATTACAGAAAAATGATACTTGGGTGTTTGTGCCATTGCCCGAGGGAAAGAAAACTATGGGATGTAGATGTGTGTTCTCTGTCAAACACAAAGCAGATGGAACAGTTGAAAGATTTAAAGCAAGGCTCATTGCAAAGGGATATACTCAAACATATGGCATAGATTATCAAGAGACTTTCTCACCTATTACGAAATTAAGTCTGATGAGAGTCAATCTACTTCTTTACCAAGCTTAAACGCGCTACAATTTGGCGTCCACAAATGCCTTTCTCCATGGAGATCTTGAGGAGGAGGTGTATATGGACATTCCTGGTTTTGTTTCTTCAATGAGAAGGTAGTTTCTGAGATTCTGCAGGCATTATACGGATTGAAGCAGTCCCCTAGAGCATGGTTTGGACGATTTAGCCTTGCCATGAGAAAATATGGGTTCAAATAAAACAATTTGGATCATACTTTCTTCTTGAAGCACCAATGAGGGAAGGTAACAACTCTAATAATCTATGTTGACGATATGATAATTACAGGGGATGACGAGGAAGAAATCACTAGATTACAAGAGCATTTAGCAACTGAATTTGAGATGAAAAATCTTGGGGGATTGAAGTATTTTCTAGGAATTGAAGTAGCTCGATCAAAACGAGGCATATTTATTTCCCAAAGGAAGTATGTTCTCGACTTGTTAGCTGAAATAGGAATGCTTGAGAGTGCAAACCAATTGATACACCACTTGTTCAAAACCACAGTTTGGGAGAATTTCCTAATCAAATCCCTACCAATAAAGAAAGGTATCAACACCTGGTGGGAAAACTAATTTATCTTACACATAAGCAACGGCTTATATACAGTAAGCTTTGTGAGTCAATTCATGCATTGTCCTAGCAAAGACCATATGGGCACTGTGATTCATATTCTACAATACTTGAAGTCTTCTCTAGGAAGAGGACTAATGTTAAAAAAAACCAACATTTGCGTATTGACGCCTTTACAGGTGCAGACTGGGCGGGGAACGTTACTGGCAGAAAATCTACATCAGGATACTTCACATTTGTGGGAGGCAATCTGGTCACTTAGAGAGTAAAAAATAGAAGGTCGTGGCTTTATCTAGTGTAGAAGCTGAGTTTATTGGCATGACTAAAGGATTGTGTGAGTTACTTTGGTTAAAAAGGTTATTAGAAGAAATTTGGTGTTCATCTCAAGATACAATGAACCTGTTTTGTGATAATAAGGCAGTAATAGCAATTGCTCATAACCTAGTTCAACATGATTGCACCAAACATGTTGAAGTAGATCGGCATATCATCAAGCAGAAACTTGAAGACAAAGTAATTCAGTTTCCTTTTGTGAAGTCAGAAGACCAGCTAGTAGATATTCTTAAAAAGGCTGTCTTTAGCAAAATATTTCACAACTCGATTGACAAGCTGGGCATTGAAGATATCTATGCAACAACTTAAGGGGGAGTGTTGACGTGAGTTGGTGAAGAGAAATTATAGGAATCAAATATTCTAGTTACCAAGTTAGTTTATTCATTTGTAATACCCCCAAGATTGTAACCAAGATTAATGGAATTAGTTTTCTTCCTAATTAGCTTTATGTACAGGTTATATATATTCCTCGTGTGTTGTATCTTTATAATATGGAATATTAGTTTTTCCTTCTCCATAACAGGTGTAGGGGCATCTCTCAGTGCTTGAATTTCGTATCCAAGTTCCTGTGATAATTCAATGCGAAGAGATGAAGAAAATTAACAAGTAATTGTCCTAGAATAACATGTGTACATTCACAATGTTTTCAAGCATATATCGAAGCAAATTTTAGTAGCTGCTAGCTATAATCCTATTAGTTTCTAGCATATATATATTTCTTTATGATTCTACCAAGGCTTTAAGCATTCTTTTATGATTCGAGTTTCTATTGTAGTACCATGTGAATTCTGGAAAATTACTTTTCATAATCTATAGGTTATTGCCTTCATACTGCTATTCAAAAATACAATACAATTGGAGATGGCACATCTATGAATGCACGGTCATTAAAAGTGTTTAGCTTGTAAGGATGAATTCAATAACAAAAAGATAATTAAGGAGCATAACATAAAAAAGCATAGTGATCATGATTATGTTTATGGTAAATGTTATAATGCTTTTAAAACAAAAGCTGAAGTACTTGAGTTAGGACACTTGAATATCAAAATATGAAGTTTTTATTTTTATTTTTTATAATTAAGTACTTTGTTACAATGTAGTAATCTGTCATCACTAGGACTCGAACCTAGAACCCTCCCCCCTTCCTAGATGTCATGCATTTTTAAACTTTGAATGTTTTATTAACTGAACTAGGCATATGGACTCAAATATAAAGTTAATAATCTATTTTACTTAGATATAAGTATTAAAAATATTATAAAGATTAAAATATCAAGTAATTTTATTATGGCTCGATTGCTATTTGTAGCTTTGAATATTGGACGTTCAAGATGATTGTTCTCCTATCCGGTCTACTCCCGAATCCCAAACTTGAGACATCTGTGCTATCCATAAGGTTTTTATTCTACTTCATTTACATTTTGACAAAAAGAAAAAGGAAAAACAATGAATTTTTCAGCATACTGTCAATTACTTAATAATTGAGCAATGGTTGTGTACTTTTAACCTCTGCTAATGATATAAACATGCATATGCTAGTATGGTATCTAATCTTCAGAAGCAATTCTTGTTAATTTATTTCACAGCCTTAACATATGTTGGATGGTCTACACAATCTCTGTTGGTCTTGCTGGAGCTGTAAGGTCAGTCTTGCAATACATAATGACATTCCATTTATGCAAACTATCCTTAAAAAATAAAAAACAAAAATCCTAAAAGAATTATGTTTTCCTTGTTGTTTTTGGGTTTATATTTGTTGTTTTTTTGTAAAATATGCAAATCCACATCCCACATTGGTTGTGGAGTGGATTTGCTTCCCCTTTTCTTGTTATAAAAGGGGCTCCCCCCTCTTCTCTAAATCCTTTTTCTTAAAAGTAAGCCAAGGCTGTTGTGAGTGTATGATTGTTTTTAATTTACTTTTGCCTCCAATTTTCTGATGATTTGTGGTCTTAAGTTTGTAATTCTTTATTAGTGACAGAGTTGTTCGTGGCGCCTGTCGAGGACGTAGGTTATTCTTGAGTATCGTAAATTTTATAGTGTTCTTATTTGTTATTATTTTTACGCTATTACTATTTTGGGCAGTCATTATTTTTGTGCTCGATTTCTTATTTACATTGAATAGTAACATTTATGTGTTGGAAAACTGTCATATTTTCCAAACAAATTAGTATCGAAGCGGAGTTCCATTGAAGTATGCTGTGGTTGCGGTGTTATCGATCTTCCACATCAGAGAAAAGGTTCCTTTGGAGCTTTAGCATTTTGCTTCTATAGTTTAAAGTATGCTCTATGGTTGCGACTTTGTGATCTTCCACATCGAAAGATTCTATTGAAGATATTGACATTCCGCGGTGGTATTTGTTGTAGAAATGTCGAAATTTGAATCCAGTGCACCATCATTCTCACACAGAAAGTTCTCATCGAATCAATGGTGACTAATACCAAATTTGATGTGGAAAGTTGATGGCACCAATAACTTTGGCATGTGGTAGTGTGAGGTGCGGGGATGTTCTTTTCAACGAGGAGCTTGATGTTGCACTAAGAAAGAAACGAGACGGAAAGATGTTGATGAAAGATTGGACGAGAATCAATCGTTTAGCATGTGAAGTGCGATTCGATTGTGTCTCTCGAAAGGAAGTGAAATAGTTTATGAGAGAGACGTTTGCAAGCAAGTTGTGGAAGGAGTTGGAAGACAAGTTCATGAAGAAGAGCCACGAAGGCCATTTCATCACGAGAGCGAGTTGTACAGCTAGTATAAACCAGGTACCACCTGAATGATCACATCACAGTTGATTCATTAGTAAGCGATTTATTGAATTTAGATGAAAGTAAGTGATGTTGATAAGGCTTTGATATTGTTAGCTTCCCTTCACGATGAATATGAACATCTTATTGTTAGTATGTTGATGGGGAAGAAATAATAACCTTTAAAGAAGTAGCTCTTTCTGTATTCTATTGAGATGGGAAAAAAGATAAATTAGAACAAGAACTCAGTGGTAAACCCTAACATTCGGGGTGGAAATCAGTAGAAAGCCCAGGAGAGGAGATCTCAGTCAGGCAAACTTGCAAAGATGAATGTTGCAGCTTTTGTCACGAAAAAGAGCATTGGAAGAAAGGTAATCAAGTGAAAAAGAAAGGAAAATTCATTACTGCCTTCCTATCTTGAGCATGTGTGGTGAGATGATCAGTCAGATTTTTCAGCGGCTTGTGTGTCATTGGTGACTAGTGCGATGAATGGTTGTGTGATTCAGCACCGCTCATTTCATATGTACCCGAGAGAAAGTGGTTCTTCAGCTTCTGAACTTGATGGTGGTATTGTCCATCGCGGACAATCAACCTTACAAAATTAAGTAGGATCGAGTTCATCGAGTTTGAAGAATCATGATGGGTGATTAAGTCTTGAAACGGATGTTAAATTTTGTTCGAGGAAGCTTGAAAGAATCTCATTTCTTTGGGAACATAGAGTCAGGTTTCACTATCATTATGCAAAATGGGATTACGAAAGTTGTTTCGAAGGAGCACTTGTGGTGATGAAGGTATCGGGAGAAAAAGCGACTTTGTACCTTTATCGAGGCGGCCTGGCCGGTCGGGACAGCCAGTCGATATTGGGAGCGAGACAAGTAGCTGAGATGTCGAGTTATAGCCTATGAGACTTGGACATGTTGGAAAATCTTTGTAAACGTTGGCTATCACGAGGATTATTGAAGGGTGCAAGACTTGCAAAATTTTGAGATTTTTCTGAGTAATATGTTCACGGGAAAGCGAAAGGGATTGACATAAGCGATCCATATCTTGAAGGTATATTGGATTATATTCACCTGAATGTGTGGACCAGCGAGGCTATTCCCTTAGAGGTAAACATTATTTTTGTTACATTTGTTGATGGCTTTCCCGGAAAGTTTGGGTGTATGCAGTGAAATCCAAAGATGAGGTGTTGAAACATTTCTTGTATGGAAGAAAATGGTGGAGAGCAGACGGAAGGAAGATTAAAGTATTCAGATCGACAGTAGTGCAAGAATGTCGAAATGATCAATTTTCTTATTTACCTTAAGAAGGAAAACATCTCGGCACTACGATTAGAGATACGGCGCGAATCGGTGGCAGAATGCATGAATCGAACCTTGCTGGAGAAAGTTTGATGTATGTTGTCCAATGCTAGTTTGGGCAAACAGTTATGGGCTGAGGCTGTTATAAATGCAAGTCATCTCATTAACCGTCTACCATCAGCTGCACTAAATGGAAAAACACCCTTGGAGGTATGGTTTGGAAAACCTGCAAATGATTATGATACTTTATGTGTGTTTGGTTACTTGCTTATTCCATCATGTAAAGGAATGTAGTTGGATCGAGGCTAAAAAGGCATTGTTTATGGGAGTTACCCTCGGTGTCAAGGGATACCGACTAAGTGTCTATCTTCGAAGAAAATTATTTCTAGCGGGGATGTTACTTGCGATGAATATACCATGCTTTGAAGAAAGTGGCTCAACGAGATGGAAAGTGTCGAAGAACACCCCAGTGAGAAGAAGCTGTGTCGTAGGAGGAGGGTACTCGAAAGCGAGGTGGAGTTCGGACGACTTCCAGTTAAACGATTTGAAGGCAATGAGCGAGGGCATAAATGGATGTTGGAGAAAGTTTGGAAATGAAGAACCTCGGCGGCAACATGATTTGCAATTATATCGGAGGCGAGAAGAGACTAGGAAACTTGCTCGGTTTGAAGATATAGTGTATGCATTTCTGATGGTGAAGAGGAACTACCTCAGACTTTTCTTGACAAATAATGATGGGATAAAGAAAAGTGGAAGAAAACCATGGATGAAGAAATGGAGTCCCTTGTGAAGAATCACACTTGGAAGCTAGCTAGACTACCAAAGGGAAAGAAGGAAATTGGCTACATAAATGGGTTTATGCTTTCGAGAAGGATTTCCAAGCAAGAATGGCGTTAACTAAGTAGTTGGTAGCTAAAGGCTATCTTTCGGAAGGAGAATTGACTACAATGAGGTATTTTCTCCTGTTGTAGAAACATTCCTCCATACGTATTTTGTTAGCCTTGGTAGTACAGTTTAATATAGAACTAGTTCAAATGGACGTGAAGACAACATTCTTACATGGTGATTTGGAGGAGGAAATATATATATAACTTCGGCCGGAATGGTTTCAAAGTTCTTGGAAAGAAAATTGGGTTTGTAAATTGAACAAATCGTTATATGGTTTGAAGCAATCGCCAAGGCAGTAGTATAAGTGATTTGATCAGTTCATGATAGGCCTGCTTCACCAAAGCAATTTTGATCAGCACATGCCATTTCCCTGTGAAATACAGGATGGATCTTTCATATACCTTCTCTTGTATGTTGATGACATGTTGATAGCATCAAGAAATCAAGGGGAGATATGCAGATTGAAGGCTCAACTGAGCAAGGAGTTCGAAATGAAAGATCTGGGTGAAGCCAAGAAGATTCTTGGCATGGAAATAGCGAGAGACGGACAAAGGGGCACACTTTGTTTAACTCAGAAGCAGTATTTAAAGAAGGTACTACAACGCTTTGGTATGTCTGAGAAGACCAAACACAGCAAAGTACCCGCCTCCTCATTTCAAGCTTAGTGCTTAGCGATGTGAAACGAGGAAGAGAGCGGGGAATATATGTCAAAGGTTCCTTATTGAATCACGATTAGGTAACGATGTATGCTATAAGATTATTAATACAAGGCGACATTTCACATGCGGTTAGGATTGTGGCAGTACATATAATCTGGAAAGAACACATTGGCAAGCGGTGAAATGGATTCTAAGGTACATTGAAAAGCCTTAGATGTTGGTTTAATATTTAAGAAGGATAATATGGTTAATTAATGTAGTTGGATCTTTGCGATTCAGTTATCTTGGTGATCTTGATAAGCATTAGATCAACCTCTTTTGGTTATGTGTTTACTCTTGCAAAGCACCAATTGGTTGAAGTCTACTTTACAGTCATTGTTAAAGCTTTATCTCGACGGAGGCGGTATATGGGCGATCATTGAAGCGATTAAAGGAAGCAATATGAAGTACAAGGGTTGCTTGATGATTTGGGTGTTAGTGAAATAGGTTACAGTGTTTGTGACGGTCGAGCTGTCATTTAGCGAAGAACCAAGTTTATCATGCACGGGCGAAGCATATTGATGTGAGAGTATCATTTTGTCTTGAGAAATCATTGAAGGCAGAAGTTGGAATCTTAGTTCGGAAAGATCCAAGGCCCGTGAGTAATCACATGGATATGTTGACTAAAGGTGGTGACAACGATCAAGTTCAATCACATTTATTGAACTTTATCCAACATTGCAAGAAGTTTGATTACGTCGTTAAACGCATTTAAACGTTGCAATTTTATTTAAGAAGAGAAGTTTCGAGATGGGATTCGCATATTTTTCAAGGTGGAGATTTGTTGTTTTTTTGTAAAATATGCAAATCCACATCCCACATCGGTTGTGGAGTGGATTTGCTTCCCACTTTCTTTGTTATAAAGGGCTCCCCTCTTTCTCTAAATCACACCTCTTCTCATACTTAAGGCTATTTGTAGTATTGCCTAATTGTTTTGGTATTTACTTTTTTGCCTCGATTTCTGAAATTGATTTGTAGTCTTAAGTTTGCTTAATTCTTTTTATTAATTGGGAGTTATTTGGCGCCCCGGGGGCGTAGGTTATTCTTGAACCTCGTAAGTTACCCTAGTGTTCTTATTTGTTATTATTTTCTGCTATTACTATTTTAGCTGTCATTATTTTGTATTAGCGATTTGCAGGGTATTTCCGCTTAATAGTAACATTTGTGTATTTGGGGAAAACTAACCCGAGTTTTCCCAATAATATTGTTGATCAGTAACCATGTTTTCATATTATGTTGTGTTGTAGTACAAGAGTTTCAAATGAATTAGGTGCCAAGCACCCACAACATGCACGTTTGGCTGTATGGGTAGTGATTATAATTTCCATATCAGAAGGTCTCATAATTGGAACTGCTTCTATTTTGCTTCGCAATGTATGGGGACAACTATATAGCAATGAAGTGGAAGTTATCAAATATCTGGCGAAAATTATTCCACTTCTTGCATTTTCTATTCTTAGATGGATTTAATACGTGCTTTCAGGTTTTGATTTCATATCATATCCATATATAACGTCTGTGATACTTATTAAAATTTATACTCAACAAAGCCAAAGTTGATTCATTCTTTGCATTTCTATACATTTACAAGGGCTGCTAGAGGGATATGGATGGAAAAATGTTTGTACAATAATCAACCTTGGAGCTTATTATGTTGTGGCAATTCCTTGCTGTGTTTTCTTTCATCTGCAAATTTGGAGGCAGAAGTGAGCTTCTTTCTGTTTATATATATCTCTTCACTATTTTAAACAGGTGAATTTTTATGGTTCAGGGGCTTTGAATGGGAATCATATGTGGCCTTGGCACACAAGTGATTGCACTTGTTACCATGATTCTTCGCACTAACTGGGATGAAGATGTAGGGGCATCTCTCAGTGCTTGAATTTCATATCCAAGTTCCTGTGATAATTCAATGGGAAGAGATGAAGAAAATTAACAGTGGTGTCTAAATAACATGTGTACATTCACAATGTTTTCAAGCATATATCGAAGCAAATTTTAGTAGCTGCTAGCTATAATCCTATTAGTTTCTAGTTTCTACCATATATATATATATATATATATATATATATATATATATATATATATATATTTCTTTATATTCTACCAGCACTTTAAGCATTCTTTTATGATTCAGAGTTTCTATTGTAGTACCATGTGAATTCTGGAAAGTACTTTTCTATATGAATGCACATTATTAAAGTGTTTAGCTTTGGGGATGAGATTCAATAACAAAAAGATAATTGAGGAGCATAACATAAAAAAGCATAGGGATCATGATTATGTTTATGGTAAATGCTATAATGCTTTTAAAACAAAAGCTGAAGTACTTGAGTTAGGACACTTGAATATTAAATATGATTTTTATAATTAAGCACTTTGTTACAATATAGTAATCATGAGTTATCACTGAAGCTTGAACCTGAGACTTTTCCCCTTCCTAGACGTCATGCATTTTTAAACTTTAAACACTTTATCAACTTAGCTAGGTATGTGGACTCAAATATAAAGTTAACAATCTACTTTACTTAGATTTAAGTATTAAAAATGTTGTAAAGATTAAAATATTGAGTAATTTTATTATTCAATTATATGATATATGATAATAATTAGTTAAGAAATGAATGTGATCATTAACAGAATTTGTACTTTGTTTATTTTATCCTTTTTTTTAAAGGACTTTATTTAGTTGAATATTGTGAATTAATACATCTATGTTTACTGTTAGTTTTATATTTTGAAATTGAAGATACGTTTATGCTTTTGAAATTTAAGATAGTTTTAGTCCAATCCATGCAAATGACAAAAACTGACAAGATCGGATCTTATGATTCTCAGCATTCCTATTGCTTTAAAGGTACCCTCTTAATATATGGCGTGTGTCACACCCTGATTATCACAAGGAAATTTTCTCTTTCTGGATGTGCGGTGCTAACTCTTTTAGCCAATCCTTCCTCACAATGTCTCTCAAAAGCAGCGTATTAGAGACTCAGAGTATACAGGAAATTATCCCAACTTGTATTGCACAAAATTGTCAAGTGCAATGCACTTCTCAAAATACAAGAGATTTACAAATTACAGAAGAATAGCACACTCTCTAACCCCCTCTAAGTTAGAGCCACCATCCCACATAGACTTTGGTGTCTGTGCCAGCATTAGTGACTCTTCCCAACAAGTGCACCACTTCCCACCATGTGTTTAATTTGAATCTTGCCTCCATTATTCAAAATGGCTCCCACATGGTAGTGTTTGAATTTGAAATCGCTCTCATTTTCCATTCAAACTCACACCGTTTGCCATAGGTGCATGTCCACCATATCTTTCTTTGGTCAAATGTGCGTACCATGCACCACCATGGTTTGCCTTATTTTATTAGGTGCCCTTGTAGATTACAAGGCATACCTATGAAATTGTGCATCCGACCAATGGCTTAGGCATCGAGGGTAACAAACCCTCCCTCTCCCGGTGAAGTCGAAGCCCACGTCGACTTAGCCTTTAGATAGTCTTGCACTGCCCCTTCCAAAGGCGCCACAATGTCATCCAGCATATAGCCTGCGATTCAGCGCCTTTCCAGAACAAGATAGTAAGTCCGCCGATTCTTTCCTACTTGCCCCCATGATTATGTGATTCAAGTCTTCTCACCCTTTATCAAAGCTGCGTCATGACGAGGAGGCGTGTTTTACTTGTTATACACCGGTTCTTGCATCTTCAGCATGGAGCTTAAAGCCGGCATGGAATGTCGGATGCAACTTCAGTCTTTCGGGCAACTTCAGCATATAAGCGACTTCTCCCACTTTCTTGATCACCTCGAAAGGCCCCTCAAACTTGGGGATCAACCCTCTTTGCCGAGTCTTACTGCTCACTTTTTTCAGGATCTGAGGAGTAAGTTTTAACAACACCTTATCCCCGATCTGAAATTCCAGCGCCCGTCTATGTTGATCAGCATACTTCTTCATTCTTCTAGCCGCCTTCTCAAGGCTTTCCCGTGCCTCATCAAACATCTCCACATTGGGAAATGTAAAGCTGTCGATGTCTTTATTTGTTGTCTCCCAAACATTGTTTTACCATCTAATAAGTTCTTAGCTCTGCCAACCCTGCAACTCAAGAATACATCCTTGTTGTTGAGCTTCTCTGCAGTTATATGAGGCGAGTAGTGTCAAACCGTCCACCCGGTTTTACGTAGCCAACCGTCACATAATGCCTCAAGTACTCTTCCAGCAGTCCATTAATTCTCTCGGTCTGGCCATCTGTTTGGGGATGATTTGCCATGGAGAACCCGACTCAGACCCGAAACTTGAAAAGTTCCATTTAAAAATGAATCTGTGAATCAAGCATCTCGTCGCGATTATGTCCTTAAGCGACCAAAATGTTTCACCACATGGTAAAGCAGTTGGCGCCTCTTACTGGCTGGACATGCCTGCGGTGCCATGAATGCAGTACTTGGAGAGCCAGGTCAGCCACGACGAAGATGGTTTGCGCTCCGCGGGCCTTAGGAAATCCTGAGATGAAATCCATGGAGATACTCTGCCATGGCTTTTCTAGTATGGGGAGAGGCTGCAGCAACCCCGCCATCTTTTTCTTTTCAGTCTTGTCACAACTAGCATGCGGACAAGACTTCACATTCCCCATGCGTCCTCACCCATCTTTGGCCCGATAATAGGACACGGGCAGCGATACCATGGTCCGCTCCTCCCTGGATATTTTTGTAGCATCATGGGTCTCTTTCAGCGACTCTCTCATGATCCGCCCCGTAGTCAGACATAGAGCCTTCCTCCTTTGAACACAGAGATTATTTTCCAACTGATGCTACGGTTTCCCCATTCCTGACTTGTTGTCTCAGTTTCTCATAGCTGGCATCAAGTCCTGCAGCCTTCTTGATCCGGTCATTGAAATTTGAGATGACTTCTGACAAAGTCATGATATAAGCCACCACCTCTTCCCGGCCCGAGTCGTCGCTACAATGTTGTGCATACGGCGATCACGACCCGCAAAATTGAACTCGGCTAAAATCACCTGTGAGCTTACCCCTTGCACTCAACTAGCCCGTGTCCTTGAAGAAGGTGTTTTGCCCACATTATCGTCACTACGTAAAATCCCATACTGGGGTATTACCTCCATTGCTGAATGGTGCTATACTAGCACATCATTTCTTTCTCATCTCGTTGAAAGGTAGCATTTCCTGACTACCTTCATTTGGTTTCCGACTCTCAAATACCATGGGGTGTCCTTCTGCACCAAGGCTCTAGGCCTTGTCAAATATGATCCCGAACTTAGTCAGTTGACATTTACCATGGTTCTTTAGATGCTTGTTTTGAGGCTTTCAAAGCCATTCGACACTCTTTGTCCCGATCCATGCTCGGTCTTTCTTTAGCAAATCATCAATGGAGAGACAATCTTTGGAAGTAGCCCTTTATAGATCTGTAGTAGTTTGCTAATCAGGAATGGCCTTGACTACGTCACTTTGGTAGGGTGACGATCGTTATGACTTGCACCTTTGCTTTCCATCCATAGAATCTAGCCTTCACTAATTTTGTGACCCGGGAATGTGATCACTCCTTACCAAACTACGCACTTCTGCGAAAGCTACATATAGTTGTAATTCCCCTAAGCCGTTTGGAACACCTTTCTCAAATTCATCTAGGTGGCATCATTTAGAGTGCGGATGTTCTTACAATGTCATCTAAATGACGACTACAAAAGCGAGATAGTCCAAGCGGTACATCATTCATTGATGTGGGGTATTCTTAGAGCATTGTGAGCTAAGCGGCATTACAAAGAAATTCATATGAACCATAATGAGTTACACATGTGGTTTTGCCTCATACCTTCCCATGACTGGACTTGCAGTATCCGTCATGTCGGTTTGGTGAAATCTTAGAGCCTTTACCCAATCCCGTAAACAATTCGATACCAAAGAGGAATCGGGTACTTGTTTTTATGGTTACCTTGTTTGGAAACACGGTAATCTGCACATGCGCAATGATCCATCATGTTTCTTGGAACAGCAGTGCGCCAAATAGAGGCCCTCGAAATTTGGATCGTCTGTCGTGACTCTTTCTTGTTCCTCAGTTCGACAATTCTGCGGGACCGTCCCAGTGAGGACTTGGGCGGGGTTTTACTCTGGCAGCAATTGTCTTGTGATCGTGGGTCTTCGAGGGGAGGCAGCTCTTTAGGCAACTCGAAAGGGCATGATGTCTCTAAATTCCTTTAGCATCGGCCGTAGTGTCGGGAACGACATCGTGTCCTTCATGGATTCCCCCTGCAATGCGAGGCCATGTCTCTTGCCCCGCTGACCCTTTTCTTAAGTTGAAGGGTCGACACCATCTCGGCCTTGCCATGCTTCTCTACCTTTCCTTTCACTGCAAGCACAAAGCAGGGCTGTTTCTCCTCTAAGATCATAAGTCCACCCAGATGAGGAATCAGAGCAGCCTTAGACTTGAGGAAGAAATCAATCCCAAGGATTAGATTGAAATCATCCAATGGAACACAAAGTAAATTAATTTTACCCTTCCATTCACCAACTTGCAGTAGGACATCCTTGGCAATGCCCTGTATCTTTTGTGCCTTACTGTTCACTGCTTTGATCCGGCTATCATCATCTACCAGTTTCAGATCGAGTCTCGAGCTTCAACGGTTACCTTGAAATTGTCATTAACTGCTTGTCTCTCTCGCCTTTACCGGATCCATTGAAGCGGCACACAGACATGCATCAAGGTTTCTGCGGTTGGTTCTATATGATTGCATTGAGCAATTACCGGGATTCACTCGGGAGATGCGTGAATCGGTCTTGGCCTTGTCGCCGGCGATGGCCAGCTCGGTTTTCCCTCTTAGAGCCGGTCTTTGTACGATGAGGGGCCATTGCATATGAAGCATCCCGCGCGGTGCAGTTTGTTTCTTTTCAAATTTGTGGTTGTCTCCACAAGTTTCGTCTCTATAGCCCCTTTCTTTGTTCCCTTCCAACCAGCCTTCTTATTGAATGAAGGTTTGCCCTCTGCCTTGCCCTTCTTGCCCCCATCTGTCTTGGACTTGCATGTGGTGTTGATGGCCATTTGCCCGTCTTAATAGTCCACCGACGATCCTTCACGACTCATTCTGACCGGCCCAGTCCTGAACTCTGTCTCTGAGTTCGAGTCTGTGTCGACGAAATCTGAAATAAAATTGAACAATTTGTCCTCATCGAGACATTCTGATATCGACATGATAGAACTAAATTCTTCACATATTCCCTCATTGTTCAGAGTAATGCTTCAATCGCTTCAGGATTCTCTTATGACCGGGCTGGTGTGAGTAGGAAGGGTAGGAATTGTTCCTTAGTTCCCTTCGCAGTCTCCCATCAACTGGGCCTTCTAGACTCTGATCATTCCCATCCGAAAGTGCCACCATACTCTTTGCATCACCGTACAGGTATATGTCAAGTTATGGACACCATTTCACTATCGGGCACACAGCGTTTTGAAGAACTCGCTCCATGTCCCATAGAAATTTTCCAACTCCTCTTAGCATTTCTAGCACCCCCCAGCTGGGTTCTGCACACGTACCTTAAGGTGGGGGACCCGACACCGTAGGGACTTCGCCACAAATTTTCAGGATTGGATCTCGCCCATGGATCGCACTACATCCTCGGCATCCGCCATCAATGCTCGTGACATCGCTTTGAGGGCATCGATATGTTCCCCCGCATATTTATCACCGCCTCCATCGACAGGCGCCGCACTTCAAACTCAGTTTACCGAAACCGCAAATGTAGTCATAGTGTCTTCATCTTCAGGCCAATCTCCCAACAACGTTTCCAACCGGGCCATCCGTTCCTTCAAGCGTTCCCCAGCCATTTTTGATGCTCTGATACCACTTGTCACACCCCTGATTATCACAAGGAAATTTTTCCTTCCGGATGCAGGTTAACTTTAGCCAACCCTTCCTCATAATGTTCTCAAAAGTAACAGATAGAGACTCCCTGTGAGCATACAAAGAAATGATCCCAACTTGTATTGCACAAAATTGTCAAGTGCAATGCACTTCTCAAAATACAAGAGATTTACAAATTACAGAAGAATAGCACACTCTCTAACCCCCTCTAAGTTAGAGCCTACATCCCTTTTATAGACTTCAGTGTCTGACACAACATCGCCGACTCTTCCCAACAAAGCCACTTCCCACCATGTAGTTCGACTTGAATCGCTCCATTATTCAAAACGTTCACATGAGCGATGTTTGAATTTGAAATCCGCTCTCGCCAAATTCAAACTCACACCATTTTGCCATAGGTGCATGTCCACCATATGCTACCACGCACCTGCTGCTGGTCCACCGTATCTTACCATGCACCACCATGGTTTGCCTTATTTTATTAGGTGCCCTCATAGGTCTAAGGCATACCTATGAGGCCCTTGCATCCGACCAACAAGCTTAGGCATCCAAGGGGGTAACAGCGTGCATGTAACCATTAATCTCCATATCTTTAAGAAATTTGTCCCTTTTCCACATGATAATCATCTTTTTTTTTTCTTCTAAGGTAATTCACCTTTGGTCTTCATGTTTAAGAAATGTTAGTTTTTCAATTCCGCTTACATCTAGAGATGGTAACGAGACGGGTTTTTCGGGTTCCCGCCTCACTATGTCCCTAATGGGATGGCTATGAGATTGATGTTATCAAGGTTGGGATTAATATTATCGAGTTTGAGATTATTGTTATTAGGTTGAATTTTAATAAAAATGTGTTTGGGTATTGTTTAGTTTTGTCTCGCCTGATTATATTAAAAATGATTTTAAACTATATTTTAATTTAATTTAATTTTACATTTATTATATAATAATAATAATATTTTTTTAATAAAATAAATTTATCAAAAGATATTTTTTTTTTATTTTTTATAATATATTAATTTTACTATAGAATTAAATTGGGGCCAAGTATGTATAGAATTTCATTCCTGCTAAACTCGGGCTCATCCTGACTGCTTATTTTTTCAAACTTACGGTATTGGGACGCGCCAACCCACCCTATTATTTATTCCTGTACTTATAACAAGCATTATAAGGGGGGTGACCCACATACCCATAGGGTTAGGGGAGGTTCGTTTCAAATTTTGGGAAAATGATTTATATCAGATTTGAAGTCATGTTTTAATTCAAAGTATGTTAAAACCATTACAAATTTGTGCTTTGATTTGCCCCCTTGAAATTAATCTAAGCTATGTCTGGTTTCCAAAAAAAGGCTAAGAAAAATATAAGGGAAAGAAAATATGGAGGAAAAAATTAAGGAAAAGAAAAATAGTGTTAAATCTCACAAATTATTTTTATTTACTAATTCAAACAAAATTTATTATTTTAACTCATTAATATTAAGATTAAATAATTTAAGAATTGGTAAGTTTATAAGTAATTTTATTTATATTTGATTTTCTTTTTAAGGCTATATTTGGTTCCTAGAAAATTTAAGGGTAAAATAAAAGAAAAGAAAATAGGAAGAAAAAGAAAAATGAAGGAACATAAAAATATAATTAAATTCAATATAATATTTTTATTTGTTGTCTCAAATCAATTTTATTTATTTAAACTCATCAATATAATGATTAGATAATTTTAAAATACTTAAATTTTTAAGTAATTTTATTTATATTTGATTTTCTTTAAAAACTTTTAATAGACAATTAAACACAAGAAAAATATTTTCTTTAGTATTTTTTTTTTCTTAATATTTTCTGAGAACCAAACACAACCTAATTTTATTGCATACCAAATACGGTAAAATCATTTCCTAAGATATTTTTTCTGGGTGATTTTTCAAAACCAAACACAATCCCATTGTTTGGTCCTCTCAACTTATTTTTTAGTTCCGCTGATTACTATGTCTAGTCAAGCATCAAAATTCTATTAATTGTCTACTTTTTTGGGATTGGGTATATATGTTTATAGATCCAAAAGTAGAATCCATTATAGATCTTATTGATTGGATAGGGGTTCCTTGATGAAATGTAAAATTGTGTGTTTCCTTTTAAAAGTAGTTGGCACCCTTTCTATACTCCCTAGCTATATACTTTTGGGCGCTTTTTGCGTCTCTCTTTTAATACAATTGCCTTTACCTATCAAAAAATTAATTGTCTACTTATTTCCCATATGGTCGTTGCAATCAGCACACTGCTGGATGACAAAAGGGTAACTTTCAAGGAGCCATGACTGACTCTTCTATGGTCTCAAAGTTGACCAATTGCTTTCCGAAACAATACTTCTACGGAGACTACTCTCTATGGTCTCAAACTTGTAACGACTACTTTGATATGATCACAGCAACCCAACCTCTTCACTTCTTCACACACATCTTAAACCCTCCACGAAATCTTTCTAATATTAAATATAGTAATTTAAAGACAGGTGTCACAGACTTATTTGTATGCTGCTGTCAGCGACCGCAATCGCCACCTTATCAAGATAAAGCATGCTAATGGGTTTGGCGGAAATTATGAGAGGTTTCAAAAGTGCGCGCAAGGACGCGTGGTCGGGGCCTTCTTCTGAGTCAAAGATCGACGCCGTTAAGTTTGAGGTTTGTCTCTAGTCCGGACTCACTATGAAGGCGGTGTTAGCCTACCCCGCACAAACGACTCCATGAGCTCGAAACACTTTGATGAGCCCGAGGCAAGGCAAAAAACCTATCAACATAGAGGCATGAAATGTGGCATGATAGGCTGGGTCTCATGAACGTGTATATGTGAGACCATCACATGGACCTCGCCAAGAGCTGGAAATTTGAGCCTGGCCCGTTGAGCTAGTCCGACCAACCCGAAATTAGCATTGGGTTGGGCTTTACCTGGCCCACCAAAAATCTGTAAGAATTTGGCCAGATCTGGTCGAATCTGCTGAGTAATCGACATCGAGCCAATGCTCGGTGGCTTTGTAGTCGTGTCAAAATGAAAAAATTGCCCCCCTTAGCCTTTATTTGTTCTTCTATTTCACTACATATTCCTCTCTCTCTCTCTCAAATCACTACCATAAAACCCTAGCCCTACTCTATCTACTTCTCTCTTCACCATCCCCTATTCCCCACCCATTTCTACCTACCCAGTACCCTAGGCACCTACCCATCTCCCTCTTCTTCACTTTGAACTCCCCTTACCCGAGATCTTCCCCTCCTCCCTTTCTTCCCTTCTTCCTTCCTCTCCTCTCTATTCTTCTTCTTCCATCTTAATTTCCTCCATTTTTCATTCATAGTTTAAGGAAAGGAAAAAAACTCACGCAGTTTCTTCCTAATGCAAGTGCAATAATTAAGAAGGGAAAAGAGAATTAGAGGGATAAACAAAGGAGTTTCATGAATAAACCCTAATTACACTATAAAACCCGAGAAAAATCGAATTTTTCTGAAAAATGGCAAAACGATAAATTATAGAATAGTATAGGTTGAAAACTTGAAATTTTTATAGATCTTGGATGACGAAACGGAACTCAACATTAGATTCGTATCACGAAATATAGTTACCTAGACGAATTTCGTCGAATTTCGAGGCAATATGATTTTCACGCTCGGTGACTGGGATGTCCAAAGGATTCGGCACGAGATTGCTTTCTACAAAAATCTCGAAAGTTGAGAAATGACTTGAGTTAAGTTCATGGGATATAAATTAAACTTGATATGAGACGGAATGAGTAGCTTCGAGCTAAAATACTCGAATGAGGGTGAACACGTGGCACGACTTGGGCCACACATCCAACTTAAACTTAAGTTAGGACAAAAGAGGAATTAGGGCAAAAAAAGCCCATTTTTCTTGGTTTGACCGAGAGTGAGGGGAGAAGAGAGAAAGAGGAGAACCAAGGCTTCCTCCCAGGATCTACGGAGTTCCGTTGGTCGGTTTTTGTCGATAGAACGAAAATTCATCACATCGACGAGAGGTACGTGTAGGTACCTGAAAAGAGGGATTTCACCGAAGATCCAAGAGGGGAGATTTCGAAAAATCAAAGTTATCGGGTTTAGGAGGCTTCCTACCCATGTATTATGCTCCTAGAGGTAAAGGATTCTTCCTACCTTGGCTTACTTTCCATCTTTGGGCCGAGAAAAGAGGGTTTTTCGGTTAAAGGCCTGTTTGGCGAAGAAAAACTGGATTTTCGGGTTTTGAACAGTGTTTCTTTGCCTAGGCGAAGGTGTAAATCTTCCCATGGAAGATTGCTACTATGCCTAGGCAAAGGGAAGGCTCGCCTAGGCGTAGGGGTCCGCCTAGGCGTGGCATGCTCGCCTAAGCGAACCCGGGGACAACGGAGGAGGACTTTCTAGTCCGCCTAGGCGAGTTGTTGCTCGCCTAGGCAAACCACTCCGCCTGTGCAGTAGCCTAGGTGTAACAGGACTACTATGGCCTGCGGTTTCCAGGGCCTGCTTTAGGTCGCCAGAGCGCTGCTTGTGTAAAACCCGAGAAAATTCAAATTTTCAAAAAATGGTAAAATGGTAATTTCGCCGCAATCCGTAATTTTTCAAGATCTCGATGATGAAACAGACTCCACCGCTGGAATTGTTCACAAATCTAGCTACTACGCCGAATTTTGTCGAATTTCTCGAGATAGTCGAATTTCATGTTTTTCGAGGCACCAAGAGCGGTGCGGGGCACTTGGCACATTTTGAGTGGCTCAAGATGACACGTAAGGTCAGGGCGGAGAGAGCTACCAAACAATGATCTCAAGTGGGCCATGTGGAGACAATGAAGACCTATGAAAGCGATGGAACCGCTTTGCATTTTCGATACAGGATAGCGGAAATCCAGAATCAATAATGTGACATGTGGCAAGTGAGAGGACAATCCTCTTAACCCAACTTGACCCAACCGATTGGATGGGGGAAAAGAGAGGGAAAATAGAGAGAGACAAGAAAGAGGAAAGGGAGAGGAGAAATTCTAGAGAGAGAGGCTCTACCTTCTCTCTAGATTTCCTGGTGATCGGCCCGTCAAATTCCGACGAGACAAGAGGTAAAGTTGATCCCCAATGCAAGAGCTACGTATGGTACTCGAAGCGCGGAGTTTCATAAACCCGGAGCAGGGTTTTCTCCTACTTGATTTATTCTCGACTAAGAGCCATTTTAATGGATGGGGATATCTCGAGGCCTGATGATCGTGTTTTCGCCCAAAGATCGGGACCGAGCATGAAACCCAGAGTGGCTACTGACGCTTTGAGACTAAGGTTGGACGGTTCATGACTTCAGGTGTTGTTTGTGTGATGCTTCGGGGCGCTTCTAAGATAGACGCTGTTTGTTTATTAGCCCATGTGAGCTAGTTTTGTGTTATTGCTATGGAATGAATAAGATGTTGCTTTGTGCTTTAATTTCCTGTTAATACGCACGTTATATATTAACATGAATCATTGTGAAATGGCATATTGTATTTTTATAGGCACTGCAACCTAGAACAAAGAGGTACGAGTGCATGACATAAAACACACAAAATGCGAATTTCATGGGAAGATTTTTCGAAGAATTTCCTGTAGAGTCATTCAAAAGTTCATATCTGAGGATGACCCGTGACTTTTTTCGGAGAGTTATCCAATAAATTCACCTCGGAGGGCTGTCCAATAAGAATTTTATCGTAATAATTGGTATTATGTTTTCAATGAACAAAAACCTTTGTTAAACAAATAAGCCACACTCGTTTAGGCATTGCGTGAGGGAGTCGTTGAGGGCTCAAGTGGGAAAAGGGTGAGTCACATTCATCCATAACACGTAGACATTCGAGCAGTGAATCATGAATTCACTTGAATGTGTGTGTTTTCATTGCATGAGCACTTAGGTAGGAGTAACCCAATGGGGAAATTCAACCATCGGGCATTGCTCACCCCGTAGTGGGATCCCCTTTCGTGCACCGAGTATTTAGGAAGACGACGTCACTAGAGGCCACTTTTTGAAGAAAGCGATACGTGGCTTTGATTATATATTTTGTGTATGTATGAAACATTTAATTGACACATGTTTGTATGCGTATGTAGTTAACTCTTGAAACTATTGTAATATAGTTGGTTAGATTTTGGTGAGTATGGTATGGCCCACGTGGCTATTTACTTATGTTTGAGTCTCTGCAGAGAGACACTCATTTTGTGGCATCGAGGCACCACGGCTACATATTCACGAGTCGACGGATTGTCAACGGACTTCGGTCAAGTGTCATATTCAGATTATTTATGGCTTGCTTTGCGGCTACAGGACTTGTTTGAGTATGTCACAATAGTTGACTATTAAGAGCGACATGTCTGGGATGTCAATATGCGTGTTCTAATATGTTGACATGTGATGAATTGTTGTCTGCAATGGCCATTACATGGTTTGCTTATGTGTGTCATTGCTTGATCATAGAATGACATGTTGAATGTGAATATTGATATATGCTTGCATGATATATTGACATGAATGAAATGAGGTATGGAAATCATATGCAGGTGATGTGATTGTCCATGGCACCCAGTAAGTGGTGTGGATTGTGTTGTCCATATAGAATTCATTATGCATGTGGCATAATATAACATGCAATGGCATATTGCATTACATATGCATAGGGACATCACATGAATGGGTGTGAGTGCATGGTTGATAAATCGACACTGCGTTTGGTGTTTGATTGGGTGGACCCGGTTAAATGGGAACATCCAACAGAGTCACACGGTTAATGAAAATGATAAAGAAAATATGTGTCGGCTATCATGAAAAATGGATAGATCCCCCCTCGAGTGAAAGACCCTCCAATTATGGTTAGACATAGTCCCAAGCGGTGAAAGGCCGTAAAAGTGTCTAGGTTTATGAGCCCACTTCAAGAGACACCAAAATCCGCTTACCCACAATAAAGGCACATGATTTTTAAATATAAAATTATCATCGTGATGTATCATCCAAAAGCGTTTATAATAAATGAAATTTGTTTTGAAAATGATCATCGATATCTAGAATGACGGTTTTTCACATGGGTTTAGAAGGTGTGAGGGAATCGCGAGGACGCGCATGGTACATGATAAGCTCCCATCTCATTTCATGGCACTGTATTTAGGATTCCATATAGAACTTGGATATGTTCTGTTAATGTGAATGTGAAATGTTGAGGACATTGTATGTGCGCTTAGCGGGAGTAGCCCTTTGTAGGGATGTATTCTCATCAAGTGTGGCTCACCCTTCATGGGACAACCCTTTTAGGTACAAGGTCGACACCAGTGGACGACGCTTAGACGAGGCCATGATTGTGAAGAAGGCAGACGTGTGGCCTTGAAAAATCTTTTGTAAAAATTATTTTGTATAAAATAATTGTAATTAAATTCTTTTGGACTATTGCCAATACAATCTAGTATGTAATTATGGTAAGAGGGTTTATCAAACTCTTTATAAACAGTATTTGGGTCAGATATTATTCCTTATATTTTATATTTAAATATGAATGAACGGGTCCCGGGCGCAGGACGTATCGAGGATGTCAGGAACTTTGGCAGGTCTATTTGAGTAGTTGGTACCGGTCCGTACCAAGACTAGGGTGAGTAATGACCTACAGGAATTCCAGCAACGCCAGTGAATTCGTAGTTGGATTCGCTAGTCAACGGACCCCCAAGTTTTCTGGGGTGTCAGCATACACCGAGATAGAAGATGGTTTCTCGGTTACTAATTTTGTATACCCCGCTTGACCCTTGATTCACAAACAGCTCTCTCAAAAGGAATTGCCAAACTTCCCCCTTCCGCAACAAAAAAAAAAAAAAAAAAAAAAAGAATAACAAGAAGAGAAATAAAAAAGGAAATGAAATATCTTCTAACAACTAATGCTAAAATGGACCCTAGTCTTCAAACGCTCCGTTCCACTTATTGGATTTAAAACCACACGACACCGTTTTAAACAATCTGCATCAATTCCCTCTCCTTAAACCTTCCTTGCCTTAAGGAAGAATGATGGAAAACGAAGTCTTAACTCATCTGCAAATTCCCACGAAGCATTAGCAGGTGATTGATCCTTCCGATGTATCAGTAGTTGAACCGTTGGAGCATTGTGCCTTTTGACCATCCTATGATCCAAAATAGCTTGAGGGAGGAAGAGCGCCGTGTTTGAAATCGCAGAGTTGGTATGGCTTGAATTGGATGGTAAGTGTGTTTATGAAGTGAAACATGAAACACATTATGAATATACATCAGAGGCGCTTCACTGAGTTAAGCTACTACCAGCCGCACGGGCTATGGGAAAAGGCACGAGTAGCGTGGTTGTAGTTTTGATTACCAACATGAGCACTCTCGTTTATATGCTTGCACTCAAATAAAATTATCTCAATCCGAAATTTCGATCTATTTTTCTATCAATCAGGCCTTCATATCTGCCTCAGCCTTAGCCAAATGTTGTTTGAGAAGTGTCAACCACCCTTCACGCTCTGTTAAGAGACACCCATCATGGCCAATATTAGAGTCTTTAGGAAATAGGGATGTGAACTCGGGAGCAGGTAATCAACATGCTTCAAAAGGTGTAACCTTGATAAAGGGAATGGTATGTAGTGTTATATCAAAATTTAGCCAAGGAGAGCCAAGTGGAGACCATGGAAAGGGTCGATCACTAGCCATACATCTTAACAGTTTTCACGCATCGGTTAACAACTTTTGTTTGCCCATCCATTTGGGGGTGATAGGCTGTAGAGAATTGCAGCGCCACACCTTGGAGTTTGAAAAATTCTTTCCAAAAAGAACTGGTGAAAACATAATCTCTGTCACTTGTAATCGTATTAGGGAGCCCATGAAGTTTATAAACATGATCAAGGAAAAGTTATGCCATCATCTTGGCTGAATAAGGGTGGGGTAACAACATAAAATGCCCATACTTAGTCAAACGATCAACTACTACCATAATGGCGGACCTTCCACTTGATTTTGGAAGACCCTCAATGAAGTCCATGGTAATATCAGTGAAAACTCCCGCAGGAATGGGGAAGAGGTTGCATGTACTCCAGAGTAGCTGATTCTTAGGTTTGTACTGCAAGTAGAAAGCAAGTTCGAACAAATTCATGGATCGCTCTTCCACATTCCTTCCAATACACTACTGCAATAGCCTCTTAACAAAGGTTTCAGAGACTTATAATGACCTCGTAGAGAAGAATGAAAGTGCAAAGAAGAGTTCTTGTTTCATAGAGTTGTCTTGGCCCACCGTCAGCTTCCTTTTCGTAATCCCGCCATCGACCAACCATTTTGTCATAGTCGAATCATTCTCTTTGCTTAAATCACTTGTCGGAGACGCAACTGGTGTCATGTTTCTTTGATCTTTTTGTACAACTGATTAGACATGATTGAAGATGTTAAAGCCATTAATTCAGGAGAATAAACACAAGAGAATGCATCTGCAATCACGTTTTCTTTCCCTTGCTTGTAACGGATCTTGTAGTCAAATTGCATTAACTTTGCCATCCAAGCCCGAAAGTAGAAGTAGTAAGCACTGTCTAACAAATATTTAAGGCTTTCGTGATCTGCTTAACAATAAAGTGACGACCATCAAATAAGATTCCCATTTCTTCACCGCCATCGTACATAGTATCTCTTTCATAAACAAAGAGTTTGATATTTTTCAGGGAGTGCCTTACTAATAAATGCTATAGGATGTCCTTCTTGCATGAGACCTGCTCCTATTCCCTATCCCGACGCATCAGTCTCTACCATAAATTACTTAGAAAAATTTGGGATATCTAAAACTGGAGCTGCAATCATAGCCTGTTTCAAGTCAGAGAAAGCTTGAATACTTGCACTGGTCCATTGGAAGGTATATTTTTTGAGCATATTCGTTATTGGTTTTGCTATCCTTCCATAATTTCCAACAAAGCGTCTGTAATAGCCTGTAAGTCCCAAGAAACCACACAACTGTTTCAAGGTTGTTAGTTGTGGCCAATTCATCACCGCCGTAATTTTCTCTAGATCAGTGACCACTCCATTACTGGAAATGACATGTCCCAAATATTCAACACTTGTATGGCCAAAAAAAACATTTACTCTACTCTGCATATAACCCGTTATCATGCAACACTTGCAAAGCAATGGTTAAATGGCGCAAATGATCTTCCATGTTGCGACTATATACTAGAATATCGTCAAAGAAAACCAATATAAATTTCCTCAAATAAGGCCTGTAAATATTGTTCATGAGGCTTTGAAAAGTGGATGGAGCATTAGTTAAGCCAAAAGGCATCACTAAAAACTCAAAAGGGCCCTCATGTGTCTTGAAGGTAGTTTTGTGAATGTCAGGGGTATGCATTCGAATTTGCCAATACCCTAATTTGAGATCAATTTTGGAGAACACGGTGGACCCACCAAGTTCTTCCAAGAGCTCTTCAATGACTGGTATAGGAAATTTATCTCCTCGAGGTACCCGATTCTAATGCTCTATAATCCACACAAAGACGCCATGTGCCATCTTTTTTCTTGACTAAAACAACCGGGCTGGCGTAAGGATTCTCACTACGCTTGATGATGCTTGTATCCAACATTTCATTTATTAATTTTTCAATGGCATCCTTCTGTGTAGAAGCATATCTGTAAGGTCTGCGGCTGATTAGATTAGTGCCTTCCTTCAATTCAATCTTATAGTCATGTTCCCACTCTGGAGGTAATCCATTTGGTTCCTCAAAAACATCAGCAAAATTCAACAATAACTCTTGTAGGTCAGAGTTATGTTGGAATGGGTCAGTTGACTCCAATCGCTCACAAGCAGTCCCTTGAATGGCCCACAACTCTGCAATAGAAATTAATTGCATTGAAGTAAGCTGATTTGGTTTTGCTAGCAACCTACTCATCTCTTCCCAATCTGAAAGATTCAAACTCCCTTCCATCTTCCCTTGTAGCTTATACGATTGTCCCTACATTGAAAAACTCATTACCAACTCATTGAAATTCCATATGATGTCCCCCAATGTAGCTAACCCAAAATTAGGTCATAATTATCTAATGGCAAAAGATATACATCTGTAGAAAACTCATGGCCTTGCATCTTCCAAGTAAAATTAGGACAGACCATGGTACAACCCAAATCTTGGCCATTAGCAACAATCACTTTAATATTGCTCACTAGTTTCAATGGACATTTCACCCTTTTTGCCACTTTAGTACTCAAAAAATTATGTGTGCTACCATAATCAATTAGGACAAATAGAGGTCTACCTTGATAAGTACCTGTTAGTGTCATGCTTTGGTAGTCATCTCCACCCAATAACGCATTCAGTGAGAGTTGAATGTTGTCTTGCTCCTCATTTTCCAATGCATCTAGTTCTCGAGTCTGTTAGATGCATCACCAGTTCTCCACACACCAGTGCATTACATAAAGTTGTTTTTTCTTACATCGATGTCTCGAGGTAAACTTTTCATCACACCAAAAACACAATCCTCTAGCCCTTCTTTCATCTAAATCCTTGTTGGATATAGTTTTAGTGTTTCATTAGGGGTGGTGGGTTTGAGGTAACATAATTAGGGAGGGAGTGCGGAATTAAACTCACCCATGAAGTTGGCTTTGAGGAACATTGGTAGAAAGCCAATTATGTGTATTTTGGGTAGTTGTTGGAGTGATGGTGCTTGAATGATGGGAGTGTTTGGATTGGAACAAGGTAGCGGGTGTATGATGTCACGAGGATTTTGTTGCGAGAAGCTATTTTGAAGAACTCTTGCAATTTCTTACAAGCTGAGCAGTGAATAGGCATCATTGGCTAAAGCTTTAGAATCCCGAATTTTTATCGATAGGCATTTGTAATTCATCCACAAGGCCATAGCGGAAAAAACTTAGGGCCTAAGACTCCTTCACTTATGCTCGAGGATACAACTCATCAAACTCCTCCATGTAAAACTGCAATGACCCTGTTTGCCGAAGGTTTCGCAAATCTGTGAGTGGATCATCATAAGTGTGTTGCGCCCCGAATCTTTTCGAGGCGACCGCCTCAGGCCAATCTTCATAAGTAGTCCGTTCCTCTTTATTTTTAATTAACCTTGATGTCGCTCGTCTTCACCTTCTAGGTGTAAAGCGGCCATTCTCACCTTAAACTCCGGAGCAGTACGATCCACTTCAAAGAAATACTTAGCACATAACAACCAGTCCCATCAAACTTGGGAAATTCATCCTTAGTTAAATGTCCAATGTAATCATCAACTCGTCGATCATAAATTTTACCTGTGGTTGCTGCTGAAGGAGTGCTTCCATCGTGACCTCGATTGACCAACACCTCTTGGTTTTGCAAACTAGTCTCTGTCTGTAAGTTTGATTTATCGAAGGATTTGGAATTGTGCTCCTTTACTTCCCTTCTACTTCTTGTTTTATTTGAAATCCTTCATGTCATCTCAAGTAGCTCCTGACATAACATTTATGTGTTTTAGTACCATGGTGAGTATCACAGGTAGAGAATCGAAAGTATCTGATACCAATTGATGCAGGTGCAAGAATTAAGAAGGGAAAAGAGAATTAGAGGGAGAAACAAAGGAGTTTTATGAATAAACCTTAATTACATTGATAGAGAGAAGATGAAGATGAAGTTTCTTTGGTTACCAGTTTTGCATACCCCTAGCTGGACCCCTTTTGGATTCACAAATAGCCTCTCCCAAAACAAAATTGCTAACAAACTCCCCCCTTTTCTGCTAACAAAAAAAAATAATAATAATAAAAAGAATAACAAGAAGAGAAATAAAAGTAAGAAATATCTTCTAACGACTAGTGCTAAAATGGACCCTAATCTTCAAACGCTCCGTTCCACTTATTGGAATTAAAAACCACACAACATCGTTTTGAACAATCCGCATCACTTCCTCTCTCCATTTTTTCTTTTTTATTTTCTTACATTTTCATTTATTTCCTTCCCTCACTATCGTTGGAATACCAAAATTCATATTGTTATCGGACACAGATCAACTGATGAATGCTTTTTAGGCGCCGCCTGGAGGAGTCTCGGCCATAGCTTGTGCGATTGCAGCATTGGGCGAGGCAGCCTCGACGTTGAGTGCCAGGCTTTGTGACAACGAAATTTCCTAGAAGGAGAGGTTGGTTTCTTCAATGGCGTGTAGATTTGTCAAAGTCGTGAGAGGAAAGCAGAGGGAAAGGGGTGGAGATCACGGAGAAGACACATATTCTAGAGAGAGAGATGGAGTGACGTGGAGTGCGGAGAGAAGAGGGAGTAATGAGAGAGTGGGAGAGACCAGTTTAATTTATGTGGGCTGGAGAGGCTTCTAGAAGGCCAATGCGCGCTAGATCCAATTCATCTTGTTCTTTTGGAGTTTCCTTTTGGATGCTAAGTGAAAGCGAAAAGAAGGCTCACATGACTAACCCTTACTTCCCTCCGCCATGTGTCCCCCCGTATTGTTTCAACTTTCATTACGTGTGTGCGTTTAATAGCTCGACGACTTCACAAAAATTATTCAACAGTTCTTAAAATTTCAGAATCGGTTTCATAAAACAAAACCTATTTAAGAAATTATAATGATCTTTGAATTTATGCAAATAAAGAATTTATTTTCTTATTAACTAGAATATATCTATCATTAATAGCATATAGAGAATCAGGTAAAACAAAATAGCGACAGTGTAAATTAGTCTCGGCAGTCTAGCGAGATTTTGCCCTTAGCTTGATATGTTCGCCATTTAACCGACTGCCAGTGCCAGCTCTGGTCACACCACTACGTGAGCGGTAGGCGCGACAAATGGTATCGGAGCGGGACTGACTGAATGAGTATGTGGTGTTGCTTTGTCGTCTCGGGCCAGAGTTTATCTCTCAAGATGCACAATAACTTATGAAATCATGGTGGTTAAAGTTGCAATGATGAGGACCCATGTATGGATGGACGTTCCTCCATATCGCATGAGGTGTCGTTTGCTGTCTAGTAGTGCTTAACGAGTGCTCATCTACTAGGGGTGAAAGTCGAACAAGGTGCAGCTTTCGGGGTGGAAGTTGAGTTGGGGCTTCTTCCATGGTTGGTGATACCGCGCCCAAGTGATGGACTTCCTTTTTGGCCCAGGGGTATTAGAGCGGACCTTAGTGGATGAAGCTGCGAGGGTAGCAATATTTCAAGGGGCGGAGGTCTCGGTGAAAGGTGCCTTACTGCGAGGGCGTGTGGGAGGTGGGTGAGGAGAATATCCGCAGACTTATTATGTGTGCGTCCATGGCCATAGTTGAAGACCTTGTGAAGATCCAAGTATCTTGGCCCAGTTCAGCGGAACGGTGGTGCCTCGAGTGCGTGCAATGTCGTTAGCCAGGCTTCTTCGGAGTTCGGGCATCTGAACTCTATTAAGTTTGGGAGCTTGTAAACAGTTTGGGACTTGGCTATAAGAAGGGTGTTGGTGTCTGCTCATTGAGTCGAGAACTTGAGCCCCGGCTCTGCCCAATTAACTTAAAGGGCAAAACAAAACCAATAAGCATAGAGACATGAAATGTGATGTTCTTGAAGTGGAGTCTCATGAATGTCACATATGAGACCGTCATTACTTGAACTATGCACTTTGCATGAACAAATGGGCCAAGTGAAACTAGTCTAACTTTATCCTAAAAGGAACCATTTTTTTTTAAAATAAAGTTTTGTCCAACTTTATTCTGCAACAAAAAGTTAACTGGTGGAGGACACTATTTCTCGAGTAAAATGTTAAAATCAGCGGTTTATTCTTAATTCCACCTGTTTCCATTTAAGTCTAATCTGTTTGCTAATTTGGTGCATCACCTTTTATGTAAACGAGATATACGTAGAGGAGATATTGTTAAACCCTTTTTTTTTTTTTGGTTTCTTATAATCTAAATTCTCTTACTTAATTTAGTATGAAAATGAAGAAAAAAAAATCAAATATAACATAGAAAAAACATTAAAGATTTTGTCAAATAGTACTTCCATTTTCCTATGCAATTAGGAATAAGATCATAGACAGTTAGTTGCCCTTGCTGCTTTCGGCAAATTTACACCCTCATAAACATATTAAAGTCGAACATTTGACGCATGAAGTGCCCTCATAAAAAGTTTTTGCCAAAATAAAAAACGGAATCTTATTGCCTGATCTGGGAATATGACCGCTAATTGTTCACATAAGTCTATCTTCGACAGTAGATCTTTCGTGGAATAATCGCTGCCTTGCTTTAGTTGCCTACAAAACAACAATAGTTAGTTAGTTTGTTTTCTACTTTTTAAAATTGTTCTTATTATTTGAATTTAGTGTTTTTTGTGTTTTTCAAAAAAAAAAAAAAAAAAAACTGGAAAACAAATGTGAAAATTGTGTTTTTCTTATTCTCTTTGTTTTTCAAAACGAAAAAACAGTTTTCAAAAACTGTGAACGAACAAACCCTATATATTTTAATGCCTCGTTTAATTTGGTTGCCAAGAAAGAGGAAAATGAAAGAATTTTGCATCATCCAGTAAAATTGATTGGTCATTTTATATCTGGGTGTAGTAAAATTGGTTGGCAAAATGGATATCATTATCATATACATAGCACCACAATTTGTACAACTAGTTACAACACCGAGCAGGGTTATTTGTAGAAGAGCACCAGCTTGGAGTCCAATCCAGAGGCCTCTCCCTCTCAACCTTAACCAGAACGCCAATGTGGCAGCTATTGGGATCCCAAACAGATAAAATGCTCCAAGGTTGATGAAAGCCCCTATGTGCTGCCACCCACATCCTCTAGCAACCCCTGATTTTAAAGATATATAAACAATTTGTCTCATGAATCATGATAAAATGGTTAATTTGACTGGTAGAAGGAAATACATTACCAGAAAGAACCCCTTGCATGCTGTCCATTACCAACCGACAGACAAACCAGGGGAGACATGCTTGTGACATAATCCACTACCTCCTTCTCGTTGCTGAACAAGTAACCAAAAACATGACGACTCACTTGAAAAGGGTTGAGCTCACTATAGTTGTCTCTATGACTGCAATGATCATGACTGCATAGACAGCTATTCTTGCCTTTGGGTTCCCACTCCCAGTTCGTTTGACTCTTGTGCTGGACCAAACAAGAAATATATTCCTGCAGTATTACCATTGTATAGAGAGAGAGAGAGAGAGATCTGCATCAATTGACATATTAATGAATGTGATTTCAAGCAAACCTTCCAGCAGCACCTATTCCATATGGTATGCTATAGAGTATTTACGATAGTGTTGAGACTGTCCAGAAAATTGACAAAGAGAACAAAGTTATACCCTTTTTGACAAATAATTCCTATCCAATTCAGATGATATTTTCAAACTACTATACACAGAGATCCAAATATGAAAAGTTAATGCAGAGCATACCAGACAGAGAGAACAGATGTTTCAAGCTGAGGGTTGGGTAAAAGCCCAGACAGCAAGATCAGCAGTTCAAATGACCACCATTCAGACCTGATCAATAGAATTAGAACCCATCAAAGAATGAAAGGAAAGCTGTAACTCCTATAGAAGTTGAGCAAAAAATAATAGGGATATTACCAAACCATTATAGCAGAAGGGATAGCAAAGCGGAAAAACTCTCCCATTCCTTGAAACACCTCCATAGAAACCGGAACACGGGTTTTCTCACAAGAAGAAGAGTACTTCATGTACAATCCCAGGAAAATTGCATTCAACCAATATGCAATGCTAATTGACAATGCTGCTCCAAGGTTACCTAGTCCAGTCTTGAATACTAAAACCCAACATAGAGGTATATGGAAACACAGAGCAGCACAAGAACTTAGGAGCATCGGCATGACCAAACTTTGTGTTTGAAAGTACCGAATAAGTGGTTGAAGAGTTGCATAAGCGAATAGCGCAGGAACAAGCCACATTGTGAATTTGCCAGCTTCAAGTGAAATCAAAGCGTCTTGGCCTATGAAAGTGAGCACTTTTCCCATGTAGATCCATATAAAGGAGATTGGAAGACAAACCAAGAAAAGCGAGAACATGGCAGTGTAAGTCTGAGTTCCTAGCTTGCTATATTGTTTTGCTCCATAAGCTTGCCCACAGAGAGTCTCTAATGCACTAGCCATTCCTAGCTGTGACCAATTATGAAATTGAAATCCAGTCAATGATTACTTGTCAAAAACAAGATGTCTAGTGTATTCAATCAACAGTGATTCAGTAACCAAACAAGTCAAAATTACAGAGGGCAGAAAACAGAAATTGTATCAAATTAAGATCATGTGATGAACAAATTGGTTAACCCACCAATATATCATATATGGAAGGAATTGAGAATTTAGCAGTGAATGTAACAGTATAGTTTGGGCATGGAGTATAATTATTTGTGCAACTACTATGCATTGCTAAACACCATGAAAACACTTTCCAGATTCATGCTGTCAGAAAAAAATATTTTGTCACCTAGACAGTTAATGATGAAAGTTTCTTTGGTTCTGAATAGACAGAATCCAAGCCCATATGCATTTTTGTCATTTACAATGGCTCATCACCATATTACGAAAAGTCAAAACTAGAGGCGCAGACAATGACACATGAGTTGAGAGAGCCAAGCACTTAAAGACTATTTAATTGACCTCTCATGGATAGGATAGCTCTTTTTCATTTTCAGTTTTTTTTAGTAATAGACTACAGGTGACTTTCAGAGAGCCGTGACCAATTAGCTTACTATATTTTTTCGCCATTGAAGATTGCTAGGTTATTATTTCATTAAAAGGTACAGAAAAACCTAATTTCATCAAGTCCATCCTGAGTAAAATCTGGAAAATCCTTGATTATCAGTCCACCGCCATGAACTACTTCCAATTTCCCAAATCTGTGTGGAGATAATACTAGCATGGAAATTCCGAACAGACTGTAATGAGGATAGCAGTAAATCTCAACCACCCCCCCCACCACATGGATGCAAAAATGAAAAAGTGAAAGAACAGAGAATAGAGAAGAGGCATCAAGGAGAGACTTACAAGAAGACTAAAGACGGTGACGCTGGAGAGAGAGATGGCTACGGCGGTGCTGGAGAGAGCAAGCTCACCCAGGTGGCCAACCATCATTACAGAAACAACTTGTATAAAGAACTGCGACAGAACCACCACCACCATGGGCGCAGCCAAACAACCCAGCTTCTTCATTTCTTCACAAGCCAAAACCCATCTTAATCCTCCTCCTCCTCCTCCCTCTTCTCTCCACCTTTACCTCTCACTAACATACTCTCTTCCATATCCCTCTACTGGGATTCACGCCCCCACAACCCACGACCTTTATTGTAGAGAAGAGAGGAGATGAGAAGCGAAGAGGAAGGATTGACTTCAAGTCATCGGATCATTTATATACAAGATATATAAGGTGGGAGATCCAACATTTAACCGAAAAAGATACCGATTCATGATTTGTTGGTGGAGCGGGTTACATAATAAATATATATTTTATATTTTAAATTTTTTGGAAATTTACAACTGAGGATGATGATGACAAAAAGATATGGGTAGCTACTTGGAGAACAAGCCTTCCTAACGGTGACGTGTGTAGTTACATGAGAAAGTTGGAGAGTAGAGAAAATACATGACTTGAGCATCTATTCAAGGACTTTTATAAAAGGAGGAAATCTCTCATGGAAAAAGGACCGACCAATCATCAATCAATCAACTTAATAAGCAGCAATGACATTCCTTGAAACACCTCCATAGAAACCGGAACACGGGTTTTCTCACAAGAAGAAGAGTACTTCATGTACAATCCCAGGAAAATTGCATTCAACCAATATGCAATGCTAATTGCCAATGCTGCTCCAAGGTTACCTAGTCCAGTCTTGAATACTAAAACCCAACATAGAGGTATATGGAAACAAAGAGCAGCACAAGAACTTAGGAGCATCGGCATGACCAAACTTTGTGTTTGAAAGTACCGAATAAGTGGTTGAAGAGTTGCATAAGCGAATAGCGCAGGAACAAGCCACATTGTGAATTTACCGGCTTCAAGTGAAATCAAAGCGTCTTGGCCTATGAAAGTGAGCACTTTTCCCATGTAGATCCATATAAATGAGATTGGAAGACAAACCAAGAAAAGCGAGAACATGGCAGTCTAAGTCTGAGTTCCTGTCTTGCTATATTGTTTTGCTCCATAAGCTTGCCCACAGAGAGTCTCCAATGCACTAGCCATTCCTAGCTGTGACCAATTATGAAGTGAAATCCAGTCAATGATTACTTGTCAAAAACAAGATGTCTAGTGTATTCAATCCAACAATTGATTCAGTAACCAAACAAGCCAAAATTACAGAGGCAGAAAACGAAATTATATCAAATTAAGATCATATGATGAACAGGTGGTTAACCACCAATGTATCATATATGGAAAGGAATTGAGAATTTAAGCAGTGAATTCTTAACGGAGAAATTACAGTTTAATGGCCATGGGTATAATTATTTTATTGCAACTATTATGCATTGCTAAACATCAAGAAAACATTTTCAGATTCATTCACTGTCAGAAAAAAATATTTTGTCACCTAGACAGTTAATGATGAGAGTTTCATTGGTTCTGAATGGACGGAATCCAAGCCCATATGCATTTTTGTCATTTACAATGAAACTCCATCACCATGTGCAGAAAAGTCAAAACTAGAGGCGCAGACAATGACACATGAGTTGGAGAGCCAAGCACTAAAAGACTATTTAATTGACCTCTCATGGATAGGATAGTTCTTTTTCATTTTCAGTTTTTTTTAGTAATAGACTACAGGTGACTCTCAGAGAGCCGTGACCAATTAGCTACTATATTTTTTCTCTATTGAAGATTACTAGGTTATTATTTGATTAAAAGGTACAGAAAAACCTAATTTCATCAAGTCCATCCTGAGTAAAATCTGGAAAATCCTTGATTATCAGTCCACCGCCATGAACTACTTCCAATTTCCCAAATCTGTGTGGAGATAGTACTAGCATGGAAATTCCGAACAGACTGTAATGAGGATAGCAGTAAATCTCAACCACCCCCCCCACCACATGGATGCAAAAATGAAAAAGTGAAAGAACAGAGAATAGAGAAGAGGCATCAAGGAGAGACTTACAAGAAGACTAAAGCCGGTGACGCTGGAGAGAGAGATGGCTACGGCGGTGCTGGAGAGAGCAAGCTCACCCAGGTGGCCAACCATCATTACAGAAACAACTTGTATAAAGAACTGCGACAGAACCACCACCACCATGGGCGCAGCCAAACAGCTAGCTTCTTCATTTCTTCTAAGCCAAAACCCATCTTAAACCTCCTCCTCCTCCTCCTCCTCCCTCTTCTCTCCACAGCACCTCTCACTAACATACTCTCTTCATATCCCTCTACTGGGATTCCACGCCCCCCCACAACCCGACCTTTATTTGTAGAGAGGAGATGAGAAGCGAAGAGGAAGAGTTGACTCAAGTCATCGGATCATTTATATCTGAGATATATAAGTGGGAGATCAAACATTTAATAAGAAAAAAAGAATCTCAAATTCGCTGATTTGTTAGTGAAGCGGGTTACATAATAAATATTGATAGGGTTGAAAAGTAAGGATTGAGCGCATTCAGTCGGCCGAGCGGGCGCATCATGATGCCACCAGGTCCTCGATGCGTGTGAAGGCCACGCCTACAGGCCTAAAATACGATCTTGAATGATTAGAGAGGTCCGTCTAGAAGCAAGTTAGATTAAGTTTCTTACGTCACGAGAAATAGATAACACTGTGAGACGTCATCCTACTTAGATCCGTCGAATCTTGCTCCGATAAGGAAAGGAAAATAATAAAGATCATCGTAGGTTGGATGCACGCGATAAGAAAGGAAGATTATCAGAGATAATTTGTTGTTATTTTACAAATCCATTACCCAATCTGGAGTATAGGTAACGAAATCGGCCGATGGGATGATGCAATCCGCAATCCATTGGTTGAAGCGTAACATAATCACATGGCCAGCGCGTCGGTGAAAGTCTGCGCTCTTAAGGCGCGGCGTCCTGTGATCTTAGCGGTTTCTCTTCTCTCGGAAAGCGAAGGCTTAGCGTCGGAGGCGACCACGGGCCTGGCCTCGCAGGCCCCATGCTTCCTTGTTTTTGCGGAGGAGTGCTCGACCCGGGTTGCAGATCGGTATTCACGTGATCATATTTATTGAGACGATCCTAGCGCTGCATCCAGCCCTGAGCAATCGGTCCGGCCCAGCGGCCCCCACACGCTCCGGCCCGATTCAGGTTGAAAAAGCGTGTCGATTGGCGCCCGTGCGCCAGGAACGATAGTTCCTTTATAAATATAAGCGATTTCGATTCGCATTGGTATCTGACCTAGGAACCTGGCGAGGCTTGGCGGCATCCTCGAGGATCGCGGGATCCACCGACGCGGACCGTGAGCCTCCTGGGGCGGTGAAGCATTATCACGGTGTCTGAGCGAAGTGAAGCACTCGCCTCGTCGACCAGCGATAGAAGAGTTAGAAACGTACTTACGGGCGAATCACGGCGTCCACGGGAGACGCTAGCGAGACCAGGAAGGTCATAACATTCCCCCCCACGATGGACGACATAGTCACGGCATTCCCAGGGTAGCGAAGCGAAGCGGTCGGTCGGCGAGGGCATGGACCACGATTAGCCCGCGGAGGAAGAAAGCGAAGCAATGCGAAGGACATGTCGGGAATGAAGAACCATCATCCCCACTGAGGAGCGGAAGAGCAATCATGGGAGGCGGAGGTTGGAGTCTTCAACGGGAGGCTCGGTGTGAAGGAAGTGAAAGTTAGGAGCGCGCCGGGATACTTATGGATACCTTGATGCAACAAAGCAGATCACCCTTCACGATTCGAGGGGTGTTACATTTATCCATTAAGTGAAATTCGGGGAATCTGCAGTGGAAACTTTGATGGAACGAGATCCGTCGACCATCTCAATACTTGAGAATCAAATGGGTGCATAGGTATCAAGACCACTGTACGGTGCGGGAGCTTTCGCCCCTTTACACTAAAGGCCCTGACCCATGGCTGGTTTAATAAGATAAACCGTGTCTCTTCCATTAGGAGAACTATCCATTGCGTTCGTCTCCCACTTCATCAGAGCCGGGACGTGAGGTGGAGTTACCATCTATTGGCCCGATCGACGGGGCTCGCGGGAAAGCTGAAGTCATACGTCGCGAAGATTCAATCACCCAGGAGTCCGAAGATAGGCGTGCCGATGAAAAATTCGCCATCCACCGGCCATTCATTCACGGGGTTAAGTGCGATCAAAGGATCGTGTTTTCCATCTCGAAGAACCCCAAGCAGCATGGCTAGAGTACTCATGACGGAGAAGATATATAAGCAGCGGGGAAGCCCTACATGTCAAAGAGAGCTCTTCACCATAAAAGAGGAAGTCTGATAGACAAAGCGCGAGGCGAAGCCACAAAGACAAAACTGACCGGGAGAAATCGAAGATCGAAACTGATCCTAAGGGGAATCTTAGGAGCCGTGCAGGCCCGCTCACAATCCCGAAGGCGACCGGCGTTACTCGCCTCGGTAGCCGGCTCCTATGACCTCGGTGTCGCGGAGTCACATGAAGTACGAAAGCAGGAGTTCTGAGATGGCGACTCGGATGAAATCAAATCCCGCCATAAGGACAGCACGAATATTGGAACCATGGGACTACGGGCAT
The DNA here is from genome assembly GCA_016808115.1 of Tetrastigma voinierianum. Lineage (NCBI taxonomy): Eukaryota > Viridiplantae > Streptophyta > Magnoliopsida > Vitales > Vitaceae > Tetrastigma > Tetrastigma voinierianum. The sequence continues at coordinate 1,112,344 of JAEQBH010000118.1, forward strand.
CCCGCCACGAACAATTATCTGGCTGAGGAGAGAAATGATATGGCCGCGTGGGATACCTGAAGTGTTTCATATCTCAGAACCAAGCCCCGAATCGGGCCCAAAGTCGGACGAGGAATCGGGACCGGGCCCAGGCTCCACAACGGCGCCTCGAAACGGCGACTCGACCGCAGAGCCCCTTGGAAATCCACGTAATCTCAGGGGGATTCGCTGGAGGAGGAGAATCCAAGTTGGCTCGAAAGGCTCCTCACGTGGCATCGGATCGACGAATGGGAAATACAAGCGGTATCTAGAGCTGCTTGTGAGCTCGACACTACCATCCAAGTTCTCCATTTCTGGACACGGAGGGATGCCGGCACCAGTGTGACCATTGGTAGTTCGCGCGGTGTGGTAACCCATGACCCGAGTTCATCGGGTTTTAATTGATCTTGGAAGTTCGGCTGACATCATTTGGCGTCGAAGCCTTTGACAAAATGGGCGTGGGAGAAAAAGCTAGAACCGTCAACACATATCTAGCAGGGGTTTCGGAGAAAAGGTATTACCATTGGGCTCGATTCAGCGGGTGCTCACCTGGCGAGCCCCTTGCTGGCAGCGACAACGTAAAGGTTCCTTCCTTGTCGTAGGCGCCCAGTCGACTTATAACATGTTGCTGAGTAGACCCTCTCTCCGATGCAATAAAAGCCATCCCTCGTATCACATGATAATCAAATTCGACCATACATGGAGTAGGGGATGGTCAGGAAGTCGGCGGGTGGCGAGGAATGCTACCGACCTCCATGAAACAAGACCGGTCGACAATGTGAATGTAGGCGAGCTTGACATGCGTGACGGAGTGCTCACCAGGCCAGAGGCCCTCGGAACTAGAGCCCAGGTATCATTTGGGTGACGACCGGGAACATCTACTTCCCATCCCGGCTCAAGTGGCGGGACCTCAAGAAACCTCCTCGCTCGGTTTAAGACGAATAGGAGGCGTTTCGCATGGAGACGGCGGAACATGGGAGGGAATCGACCCTCGATGTCACTCGTAGATTGAACACCGACCCATCCTTCCAAGCCCAGGTCAAGCAAAGCGAGAACCGCACGGAAAGGGAAAAAAGCCATCAACGAGGAGATCCAATGACTCCTCCAATGGGAAGCGTGGAGAGGTAGAATATCAGTGGATTTAGCTAATGTTGTACTTTCGTCAAAGCAAATGGCAAATTAAGCATTTCATATCGACTTCTTGACTTAAACAAAATACTGAAGGACGACTTCCCTTTGCCAAGAATCGACCTCATCGTGGGCGCCCACCAAGCGGGCCACTCTTCTCGATTTATGGATGCATTTTCGGTTACAAGCAGGATCGCGTGGACCTAGATGGCCAAGACCTCGTTCGTCACAACACGGGAACTATTGTTATCAGGGTAATCTTAGTTTGGACTCAGACGCGGGGTGACTACCCGGAGATTGAAGTAAATCGGATGTTCCAGAAACAGATAGGCTCAACTATGGAGGTATACGTAGACGACATGATGGTAAAATCCACCACGGCCGATCTCCGCGTCGCTCTCGTCTCTCGAGAGGCGTTCAGATCCTAGAAATTACAATATATGAAGCTAAACCCGGTAAATGTGCATGGCGTGTCAATGTAGGAGGAAAATTCTGGGTTTCATAGTCAACCACAGGGGAATTGAGGCAAACCCAGACAAAATAAAGGCAGTGCTCGACATGCCATCACCATCAGGAGTAAAGGAGGTCCAACGACTAACAAGAAGGATCGTAGCTTTAAGTCGGTTCGTATCCAGGGCAAGTGATAAATGCGGCCTTTCGCTGAAGTTACGAAGAGGCGCTCAATGGGACTCGAAGTGCGAAGAAGCATTCTCGGCATTGAAGACATACTTGAGTTCCCTCTATTCCCTAATCATTTTGTCGAAGGGAGCTCCCTCCTCTATACTTGTGTATGGACTTCAACTTGATCTTTGTCCTTTTCGAGATAAAGAGCGAGTTCGGCATCAGGTTTGTCACGGCCAGAGCTCACAAGAGGGACGGAGGAGAGGAATACCAAGAATAGGAAATATTAATTATGGCTCACGGTGACCCTGGCCTCGGAAGCTCACTTTGTCGTTCCAGGCTCTGCAGAAATGAGGAACGTAGGGCCAGGTGTGCATGGCGGGACCTCAGTGGGGTGTGAGTGGGCCGTAGAGGCTGGCCCGGAGTTCGATATCGAATCGGGCCAAAAGCCTTAATAAAAGGGCAAAGTCTTGGCCGAATTCGTCATGGAATTTACATCAGCGGAACCTACTAGGGATGCCCAAGCGGCTCTGACCTCTCGGCCCGAGCCTCTACGTAGATGGAGCCTCGAATGTCTGAAGTGGAAACGGTCTTATCCTAACCTCCCGAGAAGGGAATAGATATTAGTATGCACTGGATTTAGTTCCATACATCTCTAACGACAAGCGGAAGTATGAAGTAGTCATAGCGGGCCCTCGACCTGGCCCATTCATTCAGAGGTCGATCAGCTAGGGTCTGATGACTCCCAAGGCGGTGGTCGGACAAAATAGAAGACACCTCTGAGGCCAAAAGTGAAAGGACAGTCTTATAACTCCAAAAGGTCAGGGTTTATTCGAAATTTGTGTTGGTCGGGTCAGACATGTCCCCGGGCTGGAGGAATTCAGACGGGACGCCTTGGCAAGGGTGCCACATCCTCACAAGAAGACCTCGAATGGTCTCGCTGTTAGTACTTAAGAGCGGAACCCTCTATCGATCCTTATAGCATGGTGGTATTCGCCGGTAGAGTTCGTGCCAGCTGGATGGACCCCATTTGGAATTATATAATAGACGGAAGCTGCCCGGACAGCAGAAAGGCGACGAAATAAGAGATGAGGTCAATCAGTTCTTTAATCTAAAGGAAGCCTCTGGCGAGGATTTTCACACCCTTCCTTAAATGCATCGCGGAGAGGACACCAAGTACGTCTTGAGGAGGAGGTGCACGAGGGTATATCTTGGAATCATGTCGGACTCGGGCGTTAGCGGGAAAGTCTTAAGGCGGGGATACTGCGTGACCATGCTGAGGATGCAGCAGGCCTGGTCGAAATGCGGGATGCCGGGACACGCGAGATCTCACGCCTCGTCGAGGCCCATAACATCGATCCACGAGTCCACGGCCTTTCCAACAATGGGGTTTGGACACTATTGGGGACCCACCTTGCATTGGTAGGAGTCGTGTAAATTCATATCGTAGAAGTGGATTACTTCACCAAGTGGGCGAAGCCGAGCCTTGCCTGATTACGGAAGCGAAGTCTGTAATTTCATGTGCGAGCCATCATATGCGGGTTTGGCATCCCAGAGGCCACAGTATCGAGACAAACGGAAAACGATTCGACAACGCTAAATTCGAGATTTTATCTTAGAGCACGGAATTAAAAATTATTACTCGTCCTGGCCTTTTCCGTGATGAATGGACGGTAGAAGTCGGCTATGAGTACTTAAGGCGCATGAAGACCAAGTTGGAAGGCCTTAAGGGAAACAGGTCAAATACCTCCAGTACTATGGGCCCTGGGGCAACCACGAAGTCGGCCAACTTCGGGAAACCCCGGTTTGCCACAGCCTTTAACTTGTGATAACCCACAATGGAGGTCGGAATAAAGTCTCGAGGATCGAGTTAGCATCGGAGGAGCATAATGAGGCCCGCCGTCCTAAACTTAGAAACCACAGATGAGCGAGCGGGTTTCAAGGCGTGCGGAGGGTATCAAAGGAAAACAACGAATTATAATAAAAATTGAGCCGGGAGCTGTCGCGGGCGACTTAGTCATAAAAACTCCTTGGCGAGGAAGAATCCGGTAGCGTATGAAAACTAGATTTGTGGGAAGGATCATACATCATATCAAGTCGTCGGACAGACAATTATGAACTGAAGCGGAAGAGGGAAAAATCTTGCAGCATACATGGAATGCGGAACACCTTAAGCGTTTTTACCAATAAGTGTCGATTTGTAATATAGCCTTGTTAATTATTAGATGGCGAGTTGAGTATTTGTTGATTACGTTGTCAGACATCTCATACGGAGTCAAATATACGAAAATCGAAAAAGCATAATAGAAGGTTCATAGACATAAAAGAAATGCTTCTCTTTATTTCGATTGAACTACGTTCGATTCTGATAGAGTGAATGTCATCGATTACATCTTGAAAGCATTCAGTACAAGCAGTTCCCACAAAAAAAATAAAAATAAAGGAGGAGCAAAGGAGAAAGACAGAATGAAAAGAAGGAGAAGGAAAGGAAAGAAGTGGAAAAGAGAAGAAGAAGAAAAGGGATGGAAGGAGTTTATGCAGAAGAAACAAAAAAGGGGAGAATGAGATGTGGAAGAAAAGATAGAAAGAAGGAGAGGGAGAAGGAAAGAAGAGGGAGAGAAAGAAAAGAGGAAGAAGAAGGAATAAACGGAAGCGTATGAGATACCACCCTCTGGGACGCGTTCCACAGCACGAAGCTGGGAATAACATGACTCCCATAAAGGGGATACTAGGGAAAAACCATGACTCCGTGAGAAAGCGACGGGACCCTCAAGGAATCTCCATGTGGATGCCCGGTGAAGACGACCCCGGACCGATCTCCATCTCACCGCAGGACTCAGATTCGTACCACAAAAGCCAAAGTATTCAAAGAAACGTAAACTCATTAGCAGCCCAGGCTACCATTTATAAGAAGGCCAAAGCACTTTCAAGGTCAGTAGGCGTTCGAATTCTCATCGATCGACATTAAGAGCGTTCGCACCTTTCGAATCGAGTCAAATTGCATGCCTTGGCCAGTGCGACCCAAGCGGGGCGTGCGGCCCGAGGCCAAGCAGCTCACGGATTGGCGAGCTCATGCACTGCGCATAGTACAGCTGCCTCGAGTTAGACCGGCTCGGACTACATTGCCACTTTCGGTACTACGTACGCCACTCTGTTTGGAACGCCACCATTGACGAGCTCATCTACTCTGCATAGGCCACGCTGCCTCAGGAGTTAGACCGGCTCAGGCTACATTGCCACTCGGCTACATCGCCACTCGGCTGGAACGCCACCATTGACGAGCTCATCTACTGCGCGCAGGGCCAGCGGCGCCTCGAAGTTAGGCCGGTGCGGGTGCATTGCCACTTTCGGCTACATCGCCACTTTCAGTGCGGAACGCCATCATTGGCGAGCTCATCTGCTGCCGCAGACCCGCAGCCGCTGCAGGTCGGATCGAGCTCGAGGCACATCGCCACCAAGGCCACGGCGCCGGAGCCACGGCTGCTTTCGGTTTGATGGGGTGATCCACCGGCCTGTTGCCATTACCTAAGCGAGTCGGATCCAGGCTCGAGTATCGCACGAGGCCCGCGACTCCGAGACCCTTGTTGCTCAATTTGGCGAGGGTGATCCACTTTCGGCCACGAGGCCCGCAGCTTGCCTAGCGAGTCGGTCGACTCGGTACACATCGCCACGAGGCCACGGCGCCGGAGCCACGGCGCTGCTTGAGTGTTCGGTCGGTTCGGTTCGCGCGGCGAGCTCTTTCTAGCGATTCCGCATGGATGGGCTCTGAAGCTATTCACCGATGAGCTCTTCCCATCGGTTTGGGCTGAGCTCTGCTCGACTATTCCTGATAGCGAGCTCTTCAGGTCGGTTTACTTGGGCCGAGCTCTACCCGACTATTCACATTGTGAGCTCTTCCATCAGTTTTCTTGGGCCAGGCTCTACTCGACCTATTCACATTGAGCTCTTCCCATCGGGTTTGCGGGCCAGAGCTACACTTTCAGTATTCACTCGGCGAGCTCTTCTGGCGGTTCACATGGGCGAGCTCCTGCCCGCTATTCCACGTTGGCGAGCTCTTCCCATCGGTTTGCTTGGGCTGACTCTACTCGGTATTCACTCTGGCCGAGCTCTTCACAATGGTTCACATGGACGAGCTCCTGCCGTATTCGCGTTGACGAGCTCTTTCCCATCGGTTTTACTTGGGCGAGCTCTACTGCTTATTCCACTCGACAAGCTCTTCCTAGCGGTTCACATGGGACGAGCTCACTTGACCTATTCACGTTGTGAGCTCTTCCCATCGGTTCTTGGGCCGAGCTCTACTGGTATATTCACGTGTGAGCTCTTCCCATCGGTTTACTTGGACAAGCTACACTCGACTATTCGCTCGGCCGAGCTCTTCCTCGGTTCACATGTACGAAACTGCCCGACCATTCGCATCGGCAGAGCTCTACCCACCTACTCGCGTGTGACCTCGGCGGCGGAGGTCGCAACTAGGAAATCGGTTCGACTCACACAAGTTAGATGGAAGTCGGTACTGCGTGGCGACCTCGGTAGATGCCGGTCGCGCGACACAGGAAATCGATTCGGCTCACCGCAGTTAGCGATGGAAGTCGACCTTCGCGTGTGACCTGGCCACAAACGGGGCGTCGCGACCTAAGGAACCAAGTCAACTCATAGGGTGCCTCAGCGAAGCGAAGGCTAGAGGCACCGATTTGACGAGCTCCGTCTAGGCCGTCTGACCTAGGAATGGCGGGCCGGCCGACGGAAATATCAAGCGAAGGCCTCAGTAACTCAGTTTGGCGTTTGATTACCAGACACAATTCGAGTTATATAGTTAAGGAGAAAAGTAAAAATATCCCGGTGAAACGAATCTTTAAAAATGAGTATTTATTAGAAGGAGAGCACATAGGTCCTCAAGCTGAGCCGACAAGAAAACGAGGTGGATAGAAAAAAATAAATAAGCTAAAAATAAATAAATAAATAAATAAATAAATATATATATATATATATATATATATATATATATATATATATATATATATATATATATATATATATATATATATATATAAGTATTTATCAAGCAAACGAGAGATGAGCGTAGGAGTTCGGGCATCGCGGGAGGAGCGGGCGGCGAAGATGGGGAATGGGCCTCGGCGAGGTACGGGATCTTGAGAATGGTTCGTGAAAGATTCCTCTGCGCCTCTTCGGTAAACGAGAGGTGCGAGAAGTTGAAGTCGGATCACGAGTGCACGTGCGAGCGACTTTTACGTTGAAAGCGAAGCCACCCAGAGGCCCGCGAGCGCGACTTGGTCCCTCAGTTGTCTAATAACCTCATCTCTCTGAGCAACCAAACTAACCAGATGAAGATACACGCGCAATCCGCGACACTCCTCATTCAGCCGTTCCGCCAAGTTTGCGGCTTCAGAGGACTCATGACAAGCAGTCTCTAGCAGCATCTTGACCTCAGAAGCTTCGTGACGGGCTGCTTCGAGTTGTGTTTCCTTATCGTTGGTCGCCCATTGGTAGCGCGTAGCTCCCTTGACGATCCATGGCTCGCCCAGGGATGTGATGAGCTCCTCTAACTATTTGGAAGCTCACCTTTGGGAAGACTTTAGCCCTCGGGTCTCGATCAAATCATTTTGCGCGGCACGGAACGCATCCGAATCTCGGCTTCGCCTTCGGTGCCGGCTGAGCTGCCCGGACCTCATCTTCTCTACTTTACGCCGGCGCGGTGACGTGGTATGTTTTAGATCCAGATTTAAGTGCTCCCTTCTTCATTCATGTCTGCCTTCGCCTGCGACTCGGATTCGCTCGAGGAGACGTGAGAGCGTCGCCTCGCCTTATAAATCAGAGACCGTCTACGTGCTTTTCATTTAGTTTGGCCTTTCGACCCGGGCCAGCCAAATGAGTGGCTACACGCATAGTAAACATGAAGTTAATGCTCAGCAGGAATCGACATGGGGTAAACGCGATCGGAAGCTTACCGATGCAACTCCACGAAGGGATAAAGCCCGAGCCTCGTCAGCGGCGACGCTTTTGACCTCCCAGGTCAGAATCAGCGGGGATGGTGAGACGGCACCTGCCGCGAGCTCGGCATTAGATAGCAAAGAGTCCATGTTCTCGTCAACTTTTGGTTTCGATTTCTTTCTCTTTAGCTCTGCCGCCCTTCGAGGAGGTGACTTGGCATTCTCCGAGGGTGGATTCCAGACGGTTATAGGCATAGCCATGCTTGGTACCTTTCGGCAACCCTTTAAAGACTTTGCCTCTCGACGGAGGCTTAGAAGGAGGCGGGGGGCTCAAAACCACGGGAGCTTCGGCTAAAGGGCGCCGACGCCCGGCGCTCTGTGGTTCTCGAGCGGGGAGAGTCGGGAGCGCTGACTTCCAAAACCTTGAGGTCGAGCCCAGAGACCGGTCCTTATCGACGGAACTTGATTTTTTCCTTTTTACTCAGGGGCTTCGAGACATCGCCCCAAGAATGAACGAGAAATCTCTGGTAAGAGTGGCGACGGTAAGCCCGATGGAAGAAACTCCCGGGGGTGGAAGGCAAAAGCCTCGAAGCGGGAGACGTGCGGACCTCAGGAATTAGATGGGCCGGGGAATGTCCGACTTTATCGACTCGTGGGACGAAGCGGGACACTCATGGCAGCTAGAGCTATGACAGTATCTTCGGCGCTAAAGTCAAGACGAGCACCTGGGAAATATGAAGATAATATAAAATCAGAAACATTCAGTCACCTTTAGACAATTCATGCCGAAAATAGTGCAAATACTCACAAGGTGTCGAGGAGCTCTCAAGCGTCGAACACCAGTGTCGTCCTGTCAGAAGGATTGTATTCAGTTGAAAGCGTGACAAAAGAAATAGCGTCCGCCATGACCTATGCGAAGGAAGATCGAGAGATCACCGGAAGACTCCGGAACGTGCGGAAGATAAAGGAAGCCCTCGGTGGTCTCCTTTAATTTGAAAAAGATAGAGGCGAGAGCCACACTAGGGACTCAGACCCCTTGTCCCTAAAAAGTCGATAAGGCCCCTGAAATGCCCCCGACCGTTGGGAGCGAGTTGGGAAGGACAAACGTTGAAATCTTTGCGGAACTCTGTAAAGGGATGCGAGTGGAGCTTGAACCATTGTCAACAGCCTAAAAGAAACATACCATCCTAGGCGGGAGGCTACGTAAAAGTCGGGACGTCGGTCCATGCTCGGACGCGGAGTCGATAACGTTCGTGGTAGCCCGTATGAAGGACCGACCTTGCTAGGTCCCATTCCTGATATATTGAAGGCGGTTGAAGTGTCATTTGGGGATATTTAATTGGGTTTATTTTCCTTTATCCTATTGAAGGAAGAGGAGGCGCCTGGGGAGTGCAGGGTTGAGGCCAGGTGGCGAACGGCCGAGGCACCTCCACCCCAACCGTCAGAGCAGAGCAGCAGTTGAAGAGTCATCGTGATACACAAGAAGAAGAGCGACTAGGACCCATGAGTGGCGAACAGCAAAAACGAAATCGGACAAGCGAGACCCTAGCGCCTCGTCGATCTTGCGTCGAAGAACCTGAAGAGACGAGAGGCATGGGTGGACCCGGGGAATAAGACGGAAGGGTCGGCCAGGCTTGCCAAAACAGACCCTACACAAAAGAGGCAGACGAAAAGCCAGGAGAAAACAAGATCACTAAAAATAAAAAGAGGATACAGGACCAGAGAAAAGCATAGGACGGAGGAGGTCTACGAAAGAAACTGAAAGAAACTAAGGGGAACTGAGGGAAATATGAAAATAAGCGCAAAAACCGAAGAGTCATCATTATCATAAGACATATGACGGCGACCAAGCCTCAACTAACTCAGCCTCGTGCGTACACGTGGGAAACCGCACCGACGTAAGAACGATATGCCCCTCGCCCATGTACACCGCACATAAGGGTCGGGGGCAAATCGAGGGTTGAAAATAAGGATTCAAAGGCCCACTGGCCAAGCCCAAAGAAGCAACAAGATTCAATGCAATGCCCTGAAATTTCAGACCAACCCAAAGTGAAGGCCCCGCCTCTAGCCTAAAATACGAGATCTCGACAAGTTAGAAGGTCCATACCAAGCAAGTCAGATTGAGTTTTGCCAATGCAGAAAATAGAATAACCCCTAACAAGACGTCATCCTACCGATCCAATCAAATCTTATCAATAAGGAAAGGAAAATAATAAAAGATCATCGCCGCTGGATCTCGCCCCAATAAGGAAGGAAGATTATCCCGCATAAACCGTTCTTCTAAATCCATTACCAAACTGATATGGTAACAAGAAAATCCTAATCCAATGGGAGCGAGTCCTAATCACAAATCCAACCGGTCGAAAGATCTACTATAAATACACGACTCACCCCATCGGTGAAAGGTACGCACTCTTAGACGCCGATACTAAGCAATCTAAGCAGTTTTTCTCTTCTCTAAAGAAACCATTTAAGACGAGCGCCACGGCATGCCCTCGTCGACCCCTTCTTCCTTTGTTTTCGCAGAGGAGTGCTACCGACCAAGGCTCTGCGACGTATCAGAAGGGGCCTATATTCAGCCCGTGACGATCCGTGACGCCTCGCATCCCCGCCCACAAACAACCCGGGTCCAGCCCAACGACCCCCACACGCTCCAGCCCAGTTCCGGTTGAAAAAAAGCATCATCAAATATATATTTTATATTTTAAATTTTTTGGAAATTTACAAACGGAGGATGATGATGACAAAAAGATATGGGTAGCTACTTGGAGAACAAGCCTTCCTAACGGTGACGTGTGTAGTTACGTGAGAAAGTTGGAGAGTAGAGAAAATACATGACTTGAGCATTTATTCAAGGACTCTTATAAAAGGAGGAAATCTCTCATGGAAAAAGGACCGACCAATCATCAATCAATCAACTTAATAAGCAGCAATGATAATCTACTTAAGCATTTCTTAGCTTTTCAATTAGCTTCTCAAGCAACTTTCATTAACAAGAGTTGCTTTTACTTGGTATGCAATATTGCCAAGAAATTCTATTATGAGTTAGCAGGAAACGGAGAGGCAATTCCACACACAATTATTCAAAGATGAACATGAGATTTGCATAGCAGAACTATCAATGGTAACCTAAAGGGATGGAGAACCAACATATTCATTCATTGCTCATTTCAAAAGAATGAGGGATAGATATAAAATGTAAAACCCGGGAAAAATTCAATTTTTTTGAAAAATGGTAAAACGGTAATTTTGGTTGAGAACCGGAAATTTTCTAAATCTTAGATGATTTAAACGACTTTGTTATCAATTCGCCTTGCGAAATCGAAGTTATCGTGTAGAATTTCGCCGATTCGAGATGGTCTAATTTCACAAGCCGAGATACCCGGTGTCAGACATATGGCACCCTAAGGGAGTGACACATGGCATGAGCCATGTAGTGCACTTGTGTGAATGGCTCACTTTGAGCCATATGTCAAATGAAGGAAAGAAATTCAAATGAAATAATAAAGAAAAAGAAAAATTAAAATTAAAAAACAATTAGAGTGGATCAAACAAAAGATAATTTGGTGGGATAAGACCAAGGAAAAAAAAAAGGAAGAAAGAAGACCAATGAGAAGAAAGAAAAGAAAAGAAAAGAAATTAAGGAAAAAATGTAAATGAGACATGTGTGAGGTGGTGAGAGAAGGGACGAAAGTGGGGGGGAATTTCCCCACTTTTGGGACCAATCCGATGTCGTGAAAGGGAGGAGAAAAAGGAAGAAAGCAAAAAGAGAAAGGAGAAAGAAAAATCGGATAGAAAAAATAGAGAAAGAAAAACGGTGAGAGAGAGGAAGAAAAAGAGAGATTTTCTTGGCGTTCTGACGGTCGGAGTTCGACGGTCCGAGAAGAAAAGTCGATTCAAGCATCGCGAGCTACACGTGGATACCAAAATCTTGGAGTTTTTTCAAACTTCACAAGGTAGGAAATTTTCCTACTCATATTATTTTTAGCCTAAAAGCCATTTAATGACATAGGTTTTCTTCGGGCCGTGACTGGCCTTGTGATTTAGTCACAATATTTTGGGACACAATTTTTGAGATCGCTGCACAAATACAACTAAATTTTCGAGGCCTCTGGCAAGCCATGACAGACTTTTCCGACTATTTTCTGACAGTTTCGCGTAATTCGGATTGTTTCTTCAACGCTCTACTAAATTTTCGACTATTTTCATAGCCTCGAGATTGATTTTGACTATAAAAAGCCGCTTTCTTTATGTGCTATTGAAAATTTCAATAAGATGTCGGGTTGTGTGAAAATCATGTTAACGCATGTTTATGGATGTATCGGGACATGTAATTTATGATGAATGTAAATTATATGTAAAATATATATATATATATATATATATATATATATATATATATATATATATATATATATATATATATCCATGTGTTGAAAATGTTGCATGTAGTTCTCATTTGCATGTAACATGTTATAGTATGAAATGACAGAATTGCATTTCATATGCACAAGGACATCATGTCAAGTCGGGTGTGTGTGCATGGTATTGGTTATTCACCATTCTTGGTGAATGTGTAGTGAGCTTGAAAATTCGGACAACGTCCAAAATTGAGACTCGTGGGTGCATAAAATAATAATAATAAATTTTGTGTATTCAAAGGAAGATTGGCAAATCTCCCTAAAAGTGAAAGACCCAAAATTTATTCTCGGTTAGACATATGCGTCTGGCGATGTAAAGCCTACGGTGAGACCCCGAAAATTCGCCACCCATAGAAACACACGAGATTTGGTAAACTTGAATAAACATCGAGGCGGTTCCAATTGGGTCAGTCATCGGGTGAAACACCACCATCGGTTTTCACACTTGAACTGGGTGATGTATGAGGGAGTCGGCCAGGACTCGGGTTATGGGCATGAGAAGTCTCATCTCATGCATGACATGAAGAAATTCTATATAGGATTGCATTTTTTGAATGGAATGTGGTTTGATGTATGTATGCCATTGCATGTGCATTTAAAGTGAGCAGCCCTCAGAGAGAATTTTCTACTGGGATATCAAGCCACCCTGTCGTAGACTTTCGTACATGGAGTGTAATAGGAGACGACACTCCTACGAGGCCATGATTACATGAGGCCGACATTCGCCTTGAGTAACATTTTCAAAGTGTTTTTTTATAAACGAATTGTAATAAATTCTTTTGACTATCGAAATAGTCTAGTATGTAATAATGGAAGAAGGTCACGCGATTGACACCCACGACCGGTAATTATTCATTTTCTTTTCATATTTTAGATTTAAATATGAATGAATGGGTCCCGATTAAGGGATGTATGGAAGTGGTGCCGAGTAACTCGGTGTTCATAGGTAGTTGGTATCGATCCAGTACTAAGACTTAGGTGCAAGACAACCTAAGACAGAAATTCCACGTTGATCTAAGTCAACCCAGGACCCCAAAATCAGCCACAAATTGGTATCAAAGCCAGGTGTTATAAACATCTAAGACTCACCCAGCACTCCAGTTTGGATCATGCATTGTTGTGTGTTGCATGTTTTATGCTTAATATGCGTTATTGTGTAATTGTGTGTTATAAACTGCTTGAATTATATACACGGGAAGAATGGCAGAAAAGACACTAGAGTTAGAAAACATAACCTTAGGGAGTTCAAGAACAAATGAAAGTGATAGTTCGGGATGTGGGGTCTATTAGTAGTGGCACATACACTATTAGTTAGACAAGAAAATAAATCTCATTTTCTATTTGACTTGTGTAGATGGAAAATCGAGGAAGAGGATGTAGAGGTCATCCTTAGACAATACCTGTTACCACTGTGTTCTCACCCATAAGCCTTATAGAAATGGAAGCAGGGGCTTGCTATCATTGTGCAGGCAAGCGCTGTGGTTGCTACCACTGCACGGACTAGTGCAAAGGTGGACCACGGAGGGACGAGCAACCTCCAGGGGTTTCAAGCACATCATTCTTCGACATACATGGGAGGAGGGGACTCGATGGTCAGGACAACCTTGGCCATTGAAAGAGAAGTAGAAGGAGATTCAGCCTTCTTCTAGCTCAGGGAAGAAGCCCCGAGGATTTCAGGGATGAGGTCGCGGCTATCAGGCCAAGTGTCACATCAGTGGTTTAAGCCATTCAAGACCGATGATATGCTTCCATCACACACCCGAACATGTGAGGTATGATTGTCCTCATGTGCAAGGATCTCGGTATTTGGGACGACAGAACCCCGGGCCATTAGTGGGACAGCGTAATGAGTTTGTTCTTCTCAACTCAATGCAGCCAGAGGACCAATATCGCCCCAAGGTGCTGCACATGCACCTCTGGCTACACAGATAAATGTAGAGACCGTGAGTATGGGTCGAGGTCTAGGACAAGGTTCACTGCCAAGACATCAGGACTCAGGGCATATCTACGATCACACCACAACCTGAGCGCCTGATCAACCCGCAGGATGCCATGTGGTACTTTTACTCTCACACTTCTTGACAAGAGTGTTTCTTAATTCGAATGCATCATATTCATATTTATTGTTGCATCATATGTGAAAGGTTGGGGCTTAGAGGTTGAGACCTTGGAAGAGCCGTTACATGTGAGTTCTCCCCCTAGGACCAGGTGGAGGATTGATCGGGGATATGTCGGATTGTGAGTTAGAGATCTTAGGGGGATTCTTCCTCACGCTGACCTTCGTGATGGACATATCGACCTTTGATTTCATTCTGGCATAGATTGGCTGATTCAAGACAATCAGTTGTCATCGATCGTGGATAAGAGGATTACCTACACACGGGATGGTATTTGTGTGATTTTTCAGGGGGAGAAGCATGATGCTTTACCCTAGACCGTGCACGACTCCGGGTGGAGTGGATAGTTAATAGGTTGGCTAGAAAGCCTTACCCTAGAGGATAAGGTGAGACAGGATTTGAGTCTACATCAGGTGGTTTACGAATATGAGGATGTCTTTCCGGATGAGCTACCAGGATTACCTCCGCGCAGGGATGTAGACTTTGTGTCATGGAGTTACATCCTGGTGCGTCGCTCATTTCTATGATTCTTCATAGGATGGCACCGCTTGAGTTGTATGAACTCAAGGTCCAACTGCCGAATTTTTTTGACAAGGGTTTTATTAGACCGAGCACTTCACCATGGGGTGCTTCGGTTTTGTTTGCTAAAAAGAAAGACAAGACCCTTCTACTGTGCATTGATTATCGACAATTGAACAGGGTTACGATCAAGAAACGGTATCCATTACTGAGGATTGATGATTTGTTTGATCAATTGAAACGGGTGCGAGTCTACTCCAAGATAGATCTTCGCACCGGTTATCAGCAGTTGAGAGTTAGGTAGGCTAATATCCCTAAGACAATGTTTAGGACGTAGTATGGGCATTTTAAGTTTATAGTGATGCCTTTCGGATTGACGAATGCTCCAGCGGCATTCATGGATCTCATGCATAGGGTATTCTAACCCTACTTGGATTAGTTTGTTGTGGTCATTATTGACAACATTTTGATCCACTCCTAGTCTGAGGAGGAGCATGAGGATCATTTGAGGATTGTTCTCCAAGCACTCAGGGACCATCAATCATGCCAGTTCAAGAAATGCGAAGCCTGCCATCGAGGTGAAATTCCCTTGGACATGTCGCCTGGGCTTTTGCGGTGTTAGCACCCCGATAGTGGTAGAGGTCGCTATGAGTCAGGAGAGGCCGAAGTCACTCGAGATACGAGTTGCTCGGGATTGACAAGGTATTACAGAGGTTTATTTGAGGGATTTCTCCCAAATTAGCAGCACCTATGACAGACCCTTTCTATCGACAGGAATCATTTCAAGAACTCCACAAGAACCTCCCAAATTTAAGCTCGTCGACTAACAAATTACCATGAAGCTAAGTTGTTAAAACTATTGAAACTGTCTTTGGAAAACGTGGGTTATAAAATTTTGTACTTGAAAAGCACACCTTTAGATTTAACGAAAATTTGGCAGCATAACGGCTGCACGGTGGTCAAGTCTGAAATACAAAATCACCTGTATAAAACATACACTCCCAATATTTTTCAAAAATCCAACTACAACCATAAAGGACCTCTGGTCCTCATCAAAATATAAGGAAAGGATCAATCCAACATAATTTCATCGCAACATGTTTTTCTCAAAACCATGCATGCATATTTCACAAAAGATATTTACATATACAAAATGTTACATTTTAACTTTTACTACTTTTACTTTACACCTTATCTTATATATAATTACAACACAACCTCTATGACTAAGGATCCTAGAAAGGTCTTTCGACTTCAAAAGACTGGTGACTTCTTGAAAAATTATTTCAAAACAAAATTGTGAGCCAAACGGCTCGCTGAGTACTATAAGTTCTAAATGTTGTCGTCACGTATGTACCTCTTAATATGAAAATCTACAGCGTAAATGGTCAAAACTCGTTTATGAGAAACCGAGTTTTTGCTATGAAACCATTTCAAAAACTACGCCGAAAACTATTTCGCCGCGTAAAACCCAAGGCTCTCAAAACTATTTATGCCGCTGAAAACCGCTTTTGGTGGTTAATATATGAAAGTGCTATACCTGGAAATCAAGTACCAACCACTATGGCCCATTTCAAATACCCTGCACGTGATGCCACCTAACCCCAACCTGCACGGTGAAGGAACCTCTAACATTACCCGCCTAATGCGGTTCGTGAACACCTGGCGGATCTCTATAAATATAATGGAACCTCGGAACCAACACCTCATCGCCATGTACTAAGTCAGCGCGCTAACTATCTATATACCTCGAAGGGTGCAGAGGGTGACTCACTATATAAATATATACTATATCTAACCCCCACCGCCAACAGCAATATAGTTAGTCGAATATTCCACAACCTCGCGGCGCACAACTAAGATACATCCGACCTAAACCGAGTTGTGCCATCTAGTGGGCTCTTGCTAAACCAGCAAAACTGTTTCTTAAGTAGTTTCTACTGAGTATAACAAGTGGGAGGAAAAAAAAATGCTTTATAAATTATATTATATTTTCAAAGCACTTTACAAACTTGTAATTTAAACACTTTCGTTTTAGAAAAGGATTTTGAGTACTCACATTTTTCTCGACTAATTTCTTTAAATTCTTGTTAAGCACTCATTATCGCTGATGCTCCACCGCCTACACAATCCATACAAGTACGAACAATTTCATCAACTGCTTTAACCATAAAACATACACAGGGCTTTCAAAGCGACTATATCGAATGAACTTCGATTCTAACAAAACTTTACGTGCTAGTCCCATTCGATAAGGACATCGATAATATGATGTGAAATTGATCAAAATGTCCCTACACATTAAATGCCCCATAAAAACTATATATTTTAGCAAACTTTTGACTAAAGGGACTTTCCATAGAGTCTAAAACACCGAAAACATTTATGAAAATTATGCCCAACCCGTCTGACATAATCCCAAATTTCAACCCGAATCGACCAAAATAGTCCCGAATTCAAATTCTCGAACTCAACTTTAACACAAGCCTCAAAAATTCCTAAAATTCAAGTAAACTCGCCTAAAATTTCAGATTGAAGTTACTTAATCTTTCACTTAATTTCTAAAATTTCAAGCCATTACATAACATTTAGGCTAAAAATAACTCAAGTAAGAAAATTCCCTACCTTTTAGAGTTGGCCGAAATGCTAAGCTTTTGGTACCTACGCGTAGCTCTAGTCGCGTAGACCAACTTTGCCTCTCGGCTTCCGATGAAAATCTACTTGCTTGATTTCCTCGTAACCGAGAGAAACAAAACAAAGAGAAAAATATAAAATAAAATCTGTCTCTCTCTCGTGGACGCTCCTCTCCCGGGCCTCGTCCTCCACTTTGACGTTTTATTGCTTTTTGATTTTTTTTCTTTAATTATTATTATTATTTGGATAAACGATTTCTATTGCCCCATTCGGTTCCATTTCTGCCCCAAAATTTTTTATTTCTTTTCAGTTCACTTTATTGTAAATAAACTTAGATAAAGTCATTTCTTGATTTCCGAGATTTTTGTAAAAATATCATCCCTGAAGTCCCTGACGACTTATCATCCAGAAAATCGTAAAATATTATGATTGTCTCAGAATTCAGTGAAATTTTTCTAGGTCACTAGATTTCGCGAGACAAATTTAACGGCGTAGTCGTTTCATCATCCGAGATCTAGATAATTTTCTAGGCTTCCCTGAACCCTTATGGTAATTTATTATTATTATTATCCTTTTAAAATTCCATAATTTGAATTTCACCCCTCCACTTTCCTTAATTGCAAAGTGCCAATTCCTTTGGAAAACTTTATAATTCTCACCCTTTAAAAACTTTTCAAAATTCTATTATGGCACTAAAATAATTAAAGAAGCCCTTTGGTTCATACTGCTACACATACCGTACACCCTCTCGTGGACGCATAACCCATGACTAGATTTGATCCTAAATGGGTCAGTCAAGCTGATGACCTGTGTGAGAAGGTATTCCAAGAGCTTGAAAATGAGGCTTACTACAGCCCTATTCCTATAGTTTCAACCCGGACAAAGGTACACGGTAATCGTGGATGCCTCTAGGGACGGACCGGGTTGTGTCTTGATGCAGTCCGGGAAGGTTGTAGCTTATGGTTCCGCATACCAAAGAATCATGAGTGTAATTACCCTACACATGATCCGGAGTTGGTGGCCATTTGTCTCGCTTTTAAAGATTCGCCACTATTTGTACGTGAGTAATTCGGCGGTTTTCTGCACCACAAGAGTTTGAAGTATATTTTCATTACTGGACCTCTCAACATGAGGCAAACACAGATGGATGGAGAGCAAGGAAGGATTATGAGTTCACTTTGTATTACCATCGTGGTAAGGCAAATGTAAGTACCGATGCGCCTTAGTCTAAGTCACGGCATACCTTAGCCAGCAGCTTTTCGGGAGTAACAGATGCTCGAGATCGTGAGATGCTTAGGATCAGATATGTTGATCAGCTCAGGAAGCGCGTAGGGAGCTTAGGGGCTGCGCCATCCTTACGGAAAGGTGGTGGGATTGAGTCCTAGGGTACGACGCAAAGATATCGCCCATCGTGGACCGGTACAATAGTAATGAGCGACGAAGGCTAGACCATCCACACATATGGTAGTCTTCGGTATAGGGGACGGGTTGTGGTTCCCCACCTGACCGATATGAGAGAGGAGATCCTTTGGGAGTTCCACTACCCCGCTTTGGTCGCGGCATCCGTGTGGCATGGAGGATGTACCGATCTTGTCGCCAGATTAATGAGCGAAACGAAGCAACAAGTCGAGATCTTTGCCTCAACGATGTCTCACGTGTCGCAGTCAAGGCTAAGTGCATTAAAAAGCCGCAGGGCTACTCTTCGGGCCATTGGGATGTAGCTGAGCGGAAGCGAGCACGTCGCGATGGACTTCAAGGGACCCACTGGCTACCCGACAATCGTGGAGGCATGATGCCGTTTGCGATAGTGGACCGACTCACTAAGTCGCAGATACTTTCGCAAGGCGGATGACCTTCACACTGAGGGAATTCTACCGCCAGATATTCGACTCGGACACTTGGCTACATGGAGGCTACCTCTATAGTATCGGACAAGGATCCTAAGTTTACGACACACTTTTGAAGAGTTTCCAAAGGCCACATGGGGACATGGGGCTGACGATGAGCATCAAGGTTTCATCCGCAAACAGATGGTCACTGAGAAACCATACGTGTTTTAAAGGACATGTCATGAAAGATGTGTCCCGGATCTTAAGGGTAGCCGGAAGAGCACTTACCCTTAGTGGATTTCCCGCCTTACAACAAGCACGCGAGTATACATGGCACCCTACGAGGCTTTGTACGGGAGGCCATTCCGATCCCCGATCGGCCGACGTATAGGAGAGCCGCTCCACCGGTATGGATTTGATTAGAGACACCTCTAAGAAGGTGGATTATATACGTACGTCTTTCACGACTTAATACTTAAGAGCTTACGCCGACGCATCTGGCCAACTCCCAGAATTTGAGGTGGGGGTGATCACGCTTCGGCGTGACGCCTAAGAGCAGGAGGCCGATTCAAGCGGTGGGAAGCTTTCGGCACCGAGGTATATCAGCCCTCGAGGTACCGAGAGGGTGGGCACAGCTTGCATATAGATCGCGCTACCAATCGAGTTTATCAGTGTCTATGAGGTGTCTCCAGCCGCTCCATGCTCCTAAGTATACTCTGTGAACCAAATATGTGAATGATCGGAATAGATTGCTGAGCATCACTTTGATCTTCGAGGGACCAAGACAGATCTTGGAGAGCCAGATCAAGTTTTCGACGCAAGACCGTGGCAAAATTAGTGAAAGTGTCAGGCTGCACCAGAGGAGTGGAAGAGGTAACTTAAAAACCGAGGATCGACGCGCCACCTATCCTTCCCTATTCCGAGGATGGTATGCGTGTGGTCTAATATTTGGAACTAGAATGACTATTGCATGCTTAATGTGGTCAGGTGTGCTAAGATGTGTGAATTTCGGATCTACATTCCGTTGGCGGGGAAGAATGTAAAACCCTAAAAATTCAATTTTTCCTAAAACGGTAAAACGGTAATTTCTATTATTAACCCTGAATTTTCAGATTCTGATGACGAACAGACTTCAATCGCTGAATCTGGTCGAAGAAATCTAGTTACCCCACAACGCCGCATGCTTAATTTCACGCCGAGACACCAAGTTTGGTGACACACGGTACGAGCCATGTGGCACTTCAGGAAAGGCTCACATTGAGCCATGTGTCAAATGGAGAAATGAAGGAAAGAAAGTCAAATGGAATAATAAAGAAAAGAAAAATTAAAATTAAAAAGCAATTAGAGTGGGTCAAACAAAGGATAATTCGGTGGGATTAGACCAAGGAAAAAAAAAAGGGAAGAAAGAAGACCAATAAGAAGAAAGAAAAGAAAAGAAAAGAAATTAAGGAAAAAATGCAAATGAGACAAGTGTGAGGTGGTGAGAGAAGGGAGGAAAGTAGGGAGAAACTTCCCCACTTTTGCAATTCGGTGGATTGAAAGGGAGGAGAAAGGGAGGGAAGCAAAACGATAAAGGAGAAAGAAAAATTGGATAGAGAAAGTAGAGAAAGATAAACGGTGAGAGAGAGCAAGAAAAGGGGAGGAAAGAAAAAGGGAGATTTTCCCAGCATTCCGACGGTCGGAGATCGACGGTCTGAGAAGAAAATTCAATCCACGCATCACGAGCTACGCATGGGTATCAAAATCTTGGAGTTTCATCAAGCTCCACAAGGTATGGAATTTTCCCACTATGATTATTTTTAGCCTAAAAGCCATTTAATGACATAGGTTTTCTTCGGGCCGTGACTGGCCATGTGATTTAGTCCCAAGATTTTGGGACTTAATTTTCGGGATTGTTTTCGGACAGTCCGGACATAATTTTTGGGACTGTTTTCGGACAATCCGAACTAAATTTTTATTTGAAAGTACACAGTCCTAATTAAAATTTTCGATAAGACGGTAGAATTCTGGGCTATTTTCCGACAATCCCATTACAATTTTCTGGACTATTTTCTGATTAACCGACTAAATTTTCGAGACTATTGTCAGGTAGTCCGGGACTGATTTTCGGACTGTGTGTGCTATTTTCTTTATGTGTTATTGCAAAAATTTGAATAATATGTTGGTTGTGTGAAAATCATGTTAATGCATGCTCTTATGGATGTATTGACATGAAATTTATGATGGATGTAAATTATATAATATATATATATATATATATATATATATATATATATATATATATATATATATATAATTATCCATGTGTTGAAAATGTTGCATGTAGTCTTATTTGCATGTAATATGTTATAATATGAAATGACATAATTGCATTTCATATGCACGAGGACATCGCTGGCCAAGTCGAAAGTGTGTGTTCATGGTATCAAGTTATTCACCATTCTTTGTGGAATGTATAGTGAGCTCGGAAATCGCATTAAAGGTCCAAAATTGAGACTCACTGATGCATAAAATACACAATAAGTTTCGTGTGTTCGGGCGGCAGATAAATCCCACCCCTCCCAAAGGGTGAAAAACCCAAATTTTATTCTTGTTTAGATATATGCGTCTGGCGATGTAGGTTCACGAAGGTGTTGGAAGGCATGCGAAGCCACCAAAGGAGGTCCTTAAATTCGCCACCCACTAAATGTGACACGGATTTGGTAAACTTTGAATAAACATTGTGAGGGTCACTCACGTGGGTTAAGTCACCGGGTGAAACACCAATGACTCCGGTTTCTCACACTCGCATCCGCATGTGTGAGGAGTCTACGTGACTCTAAGCTATGGGCATGAGGAGTCTGTCTCATGCATGACATGAAGAAATTCCATATAGGATCAGATTTTCCGAATGGAATGTGGTTTGATGTATGTATGCCATTGCATGTGCATTTAGGAGGGGAGTAGCCCTTTTAGGAGAAGTTTTCTATTGGGCATTTCTCACCCCGTCGTGGGACCCCTTTTTAGGTATAGGGAGTGTATAGGGAGATGGCTCTCCTACGAGGCTGTGATTGTGAAGGAGGCAGAATGTGGCCTTGAGTAACATTTTTGTAAAAGTGTTTCTGTATAAAAGAATTGTAATAAAATTCTTTTGGACTATTGTATAAATAGTTGGGTATGTAATTATGGTAAGAGGGTCGTGATTGGACCCCTACAGACTGTAATTATTCATTTTCTTTTCATGTGTTAGATTTAAGTATGAATGAAAGGGTCCCGGTGAAGGAACATATGGAAGTGGTGCCGAGTAACTCGGTGTCCATGGGTAGTTGGTATCGGTCCGATACCAAGACTTAGGTGCAAGACGACCTAAGACAGAAATTTCACGGGTTGACGGGTTGTCAACGGGACCCTCGAAAATTGGGGCGTCACATAAAATTCATCTCCCAGAAACAAAGTACATGAAGATGGCCCAAATGGGACTCAATATAGAGTTGAGAAAGAAATTTCAAATTGGCTAATTCATCCATATCATCTTCAAGGTTTGGTTCCTCTTATAGAGGTTAGTTTATCTCATCCATGAAATGAGCTAGAGATGTTGCCAATTCAGTTTGAACTCTTCTCCATTCATCCATGGTTGCTTCTCTGTTTGCCATTCTCTCTTGTGGAGGATGGAGAGTATTATGGCTTTCTTCCTATGAGAGGCTAGGGCAATGTTGCCAACCTGAATTATACATGTTTAAGTATGGGGTACCTCCATACTGAAAATAATCTATATGCATGTACGTGTTATTCTTCACTTGATTTCACTCCCTTTGATTTGCTTTTCCACTAGTTGTTGAGTGAGTAGAGCTATTGAAGTTTTCAATTCCATAAAAGGATCCATTGTGATTTAAATCTTATAAAAAAAGATAAAATAATTATAAAGTAAAAGAAACTAAAAAGAAGAAAGATATATACAAATAAAATGCAAACAAAAGAAATATCCAAAGTAAAGAAGGACCACTTGGTATCGATATTAGTGAGAACACCTATCCTTGGCAACAATGCCAAAAACTTGTTAGGTGCGAGCGTGTTATATGAAATCATACATCTATGTGTGCAAGTGCACGCATCGCCTCAAGTAATAAAATGGAAGTATGAGTATCATCCCACAAGTATTAGGTTACTAATTACCGAAATTAGAATAGTCCTATCTTTATTTAGATTAACACAAAGGTGAAGTTCAAATGGAAAACAAACTAAACTAAAGAAATCCTAAACTAAAGTCTCTAACATGCAAAGAGAAAATGTAATTACAAAAAAGCCTAAGAATTTGATTTCATCTAAGAAATTCCTATTGTGAGGCTCTACTTGTTCCCAATGATGCCTAAATCATATATTAATGGCAAATTTCACCTAAGCACATGCCATTCTTTCTCAAGCAATAACAATCTACCCTCGGAAAAGGTTATACTATTTCTCTACCTCAAACCATCATAACCAATGATGCATTAAGTAATTGAAATCCAACAAACCACATGTACCCACAAATATCTCTATTCTATGGTGAAACACGACATTCCATTCATGGTTTAACCTAATTATTGTTTCTTAACCTCAAATTAGGTCACAAATCATGTTAATGGTGATCAATCATCAACAAGCCTGAGAAATTGAATAGAACATTCAATATATAAGAAAATCAAAACATCAAAGATTACAAATCAAAGTTAAACACCATAGTTCATTGTCTATATTACATCTAAACCCTAGAAAAAGAGATTAGCTCATGGAGGGGAGAAATACAACCATAGAAAATGAGGAAAAGCAATAAAAGAGGAGAAGAATGTAGATGAAACCCATTTCTTCTCTTCAAATCTTCTTTTTCTTCTTCTTCAAGGCCAAGAACCGATTTCCTCCAAGAGACCCTTAGGTGTTTCCACCCAAAGGGTCTTCTCTTTTGCAGCCAAGACGCCCCCCTCAAAAGCCTTAATTTTGTTATATTTGAAGGCCAAACTAAGAGAGAGCAACGAACGGGCTTCATCAAAAGATGGACCCCAACATCCACGCTGCAGTATGGTAGATCTGAGCTGCGGTGTGGAGAAAATGCGGAGTTTATGGTGCAATCAAAGCCATTTCACGTTGTAGCATGAGGCACATCACGCTACTGCATGAGTAACTCACGCTTAAGATAGAACTTCTTCTTCACTTCCCGATGTCTATTTTGCTCATTCGAACTCTGAATTACGAGATCTAGGTGTCTACGAAAAGCCCTTAGAGTTTAGAATGTGAACATGCCAATGATGGAGCCATGGAAGGACATCACGTAGACAAAAGGATCACATGTTTGTTGTGGCTGCATGATGACTTTGTCGATTTTTCTTCGATTTCACTCATTTTTGCTCAATGGTTGGCCTAATCACAAAATTGGGAAAATAGAGAGAGCATTAGGACTTATATCAGAAAACAACTAAAAAAAAAAAAAACAGAGAGATAAAATGAGTAAATACGATACTTATCATATTCCCAAACTTAAATCCTTGCTTATCTCAAGCAAAAGAGAGACACAAAACACAACAAACTAAACAAACTAAACACAAATGACATTATGAGATGAAAAATGTGCTATCTAACAATTCAAAAGGACACAATGAATGAGTTCTATAGTAACAAAGTAACCAAAATGGGAATCCCAAAAGCATTTTCTATCTTTGAATGACAAGGCATAGAATATCATGGTGAACATAGTGAACTACCCTCAAAATTCTCAATTATCTTTCCTAAGGGAGCTTAGTGAAATTTTTTAGCTTAGATCTCAAGTATAGAACAAGGTTTCAACACTCCTAAATTCAAACTCAATTCACTCTTTTGAAAGAAGTTAACTAGAAAATGATAAGAACACACCTTTTTATTCAAACACAGCCTAAAGTAGGATTCAATGCTAAGGAGTTCTAGGAAAGTGTCCCCATAGCGAGGATCCATTGGTGACTCCCCACCAATTGGTTGAGGGCACTTGGCATTAAGTTCCCCTTGAACTTCACCCCAAACACACAACTAGAAAACCAAAACACCTATGTGTGAGTATGACCCATCTTCTGTCCCATGTAGTGGGCAGTGAAGTCAAATACTCCTAGCCAGTTGGCTTTGGGAAATAGGCTTTGAAAGGCCCTTAGGACTATGCTCGGGATTCCAATTAGATCCACTCACTTATTCAAAGTTTTTCTTTCTTTTTCTTTTTCAACTTTTTTTGCTTTTCTCTTTTTTTTTTCTTTTTTACTTTTTCTTTTGGTTTTGTAATTTTTGTGGCACATAGGCCCACTATAAAGGTGTCCCATCACTTAAAGAGTTAAGGCATCTCAAGGAAAATTCAATTTCAGAAAGGGAGGTTGGAAACAAGGTATATTAAAGAGATCTAGTGTGTTTGTGCATATAAGTTCCCATAAGAAATAAATTCTTGAAAAATAAGGGGGGAGACAAACTAAATCACCCATAACTAATCATGCACATTGTCCTCAATCAAGAAAATACCTAAGTATTCCAATTGATGGCTCCCAAATTTCGAGTTCAAAAAATTCAAGCGTCCTTCAAATAGCAAGCATGGCCGTAAATTAAACTCGTATGAGACATAAAACACACAAAATAAAGAAAAGAAAAACACCTGTAAATACGGATTTAACAAACTAACCAAACTAAACTAAACACAAACACAAACATGTATAACATAAGACACTAAGGAAATCCAAAGTTGATTCTACCACATCTTGAACAAAAAATTTCCCTCAATGAAATTCAGAATGAAAAACAAGGAGGAAGAGAGGACTCCCCTAAAGATGATCAAGTTAGATCATCTAATTTCTTTAGCCTTAGAACCAACTTTAGGACTTCCAAAAACCTAAAAATCAAGAATAAACACCAAACAAGATCAAACTAGAAAAATTAACCAAAAACAAACTCAACGGTAACTAAAAAAAAAATAAAAGGGAAAAGGAAACTTATTAAACTTGGGTTGACTCCAAAGAAACTGCTCCGTTTTTCTAGAGTCCAAGTTGACTCATCGAACTACGGCAAGAATGGTGATTCCATCCTCCATCCATCCATAAGAACCAGTAGTTGTGCTCAATCAATAACTTTGGCACATAGTCTTCCATACTCTTTTTTTTTTGACATTTTTTTCTTGTTGCTTCACAATGTTTTCTTTCAATTCCTTATTCAACTGAAAGATGAACTCACCCACCTCGGTGATAGCGGTCATTTTCTCATTTTCTAACTCCTTATGCACTTGTCCCATGAAGTCATCTCCATAATAGTCTCTACAACTTCTTCTCTTATCTCATTTGGTTCCGGAGAAGTTGACTCCTCTTCTTTTACAGCTAACTCTTTCAACCTATTGGCATCATCATCCTCTCTTTTAGGCTCCTCAAATGTAGGCAAATTCCTTTCTTGTTTTTTTGAAATTATTTTTTCCATTTGTCCCATTTTTACCTCCAAGCTCTTGAGCTATTCCAATTGGATTTGGAGAATTTCCCTTGTCTCATCCACGAATTTAACTTGAGACTTAACCAATTCAGCTTGGGACTTATAGCTAATTCAACCATCAAATTGGCTAATTCATTCATATCATCTTCAAGGTTTGGTTCCTCTTGTAGATGTTGGTTTATGTCATCCATGAAATGAGCTTGAGATGTTGTCAATTCACCTTGAACTCTTCTCCATTCAACCATGGTTGCTTCTAGGTTTTCCATTCTCTCTTGTGGAGGATGGAAAGTGTTATGGCTTTCTTCCCATGAGAGGCTAGGGAAATATTGCCAACCTGAATTATACATGTTTAAGTATGGGGTACCTCAATATTGAAAATAATCCATATGCATGTACGGGTTCCTCACTTAATTTCTCTCCCTTTGATGTTGCCTAGTTTTTGAGTGAGTAGAGCCATTTCAGTTGTCAATTCTATGAAAGGATCCATTGTGATTTAAGTCTTATAAAACAAATATAAAAAAATTCTAAAGTAAAATAGATTAAAAGGAAGAAAGATATATACAACTAAATTCAAAACAAAAAGAAATATTCAAAGTAGTTAGCTGACTACTTGCATCAATAATATTAGTAAGAACATCTATCCCTATAACGACGCCAAAACTCGTTAGTGCGACAGAATATATGAAATAGCATGCCTATGTCGCAAGTGCACGCGTCGCCTCAAATAATAAAAATGAAGTATGAGCATCGTTCCATTAGGATTAGAATAGTCCTAGCTTTATTTGGACTAACATAAAGGTGAAGTTGAAATGGAAAACAAACTAAACTAAAGAAATCCTAAACAAAAGTCTCTAACACGCAAAGAGAAAATGTAATTTCAAGAAAGCCTAAGGTTTTGATTTTATCTAACAAATTCCTTTGGTGAGGGTCTACTTGTTCCCAGTGATGCCTAAATCACATATTAATGGCGAATTTCACCTAAGCACATGCTATTCTTCCTTAAGCAATAACTATCTACTCTTGGAAAAGGTTATACGGTATCTCTACCTCAAACCATCATAACCAAGGATACATTAAGTAATTGAAATCCAACAAGCCACATGTAACCTACAAATATCTCTATTCGATGGTGAAACACGACATTCCATTCATGGTATAACCTAATTATTGTCTCTCAACCTCAAGTTAGGTCACAAATCATGTTAATGGTGATCAATCATCAACAAGCATGGGAAATTGAATAGAACATTCAATATATAAGAAAATTCAAACATTAAAGATTACAAATCAAAGCTAAACACCATACTTCATTGTTTAGACTACATCAAAACCTTAGAAAATGAGATTAGCTCATGGAGGGGAGAAATACAACCATAGAAAATGAAGAAAAGAAAGAAAATGGGAGAAAAGTGTAGATAAACCCATTTCTTCTGTTCAAATATCCTTAATCTTCTTCTTCTTCTTCTTCTTCAAGGCCAAGAACTGATTCCCCCAATTGAGGCTTGCCCTTGGGTGTTTCCACCCAAAGTGTCTTCTCTTTTACAACCAAGACCGCCCCCCCGCCCCCCTAAAAAGCCTTAATTTTGTTACATTTGCAGGCTAAGAAAGAGAGAGCAGCAAATAGGCTTCATCAAAAGATGGGCCTCGACATCCACGTCGCAACGTGGTAGATCTATGGTGTCAAAGAATTTCCTTGTGCTGCTCTCGCCTTCCCTGGTTTGCTCTTTTCCGTTGTTAGCTCCCGCATGGTTGGTGATTCATGTTTTGCAATCATCCTTAAGGCAAAGGTGAGTTTCAATCATTTTAAAAAGCGTCTCCGAATCATTGTTAAATCCAATGAAAAATTAAGAGATAAAAGTATCGTCTACTATGGGTGTCTGGAGACAAACCAGTTGATGATTTATGAATCTAGGTTTCTTTTTCCTTTTTCTTTTCCTCTTATCTTTTTTTTTTTTTTTTTTACTTGGCGTTACCTCCATTGTGGCTAGATGAGTGAGCCTGGTGGTTCTTTCAAGTTTCGTGTTGGTGATGAAGGCACTTACAAGAAGACTGGAGAAGAGGTCGATCTTGGAAGCTATGCCGATGAGGAAATATCTTCATTCTCTTTCGAGGACGTCCCCTCTCGTGTTGACATTGTTGGAGTTATAATGTGGTTCAGACCGATCAGAGAGGCTTGAGTTGAATCATTTTGGAAAAGGTATTCCTTTCTTCCTAATGTCCGAGTTTCGTTTCCTTCCTTTGGGCCTCATTTTGTGGCTTATACGAAGGAAGATCGAGAGGGGATGAACTCCATGTATTGGTCAGAGGTTCATATAAGAGAGGGGTTGAGGTTCCCCCTACCACCATTGGTGCACCAATTTTTCTATTTTACTCGTCTTCATCCTATCCATACCCACAACACATGCGAATATAAAGATGGACATGCATTGAATCACAGCACAAAAGCACTGAATGAGAGGTCCGCCAGTGTCAGTTTATAAACTGCAAGACACTGAAATACTGGGCCTCCGGTTGTTGTGAATTGGTGGATGAATCTAGCTTGAGCATTTAGCAAGAACAAGCCTCGCTTGAAATGTATAGTTATTCACGCTGCTTGTGCGAAGGATCCATGCCCGAGATTCTGCAAACACAGATTCCGACTTATGTCCGTGTGGGCGGAAATGCCTCATTCCCATCATTGTCTTAGTGGTTTGTTTATAGGGAAACTATCTACTCTATTTTTCTGTATATATGTCTATAGGGAAATTACTTACCCTGTTTTTCTGTATATATGTTTGTGTAGGTAGGTAGCCAAAGTCGAGGAAAACTAGTCGATGATCTCAGTCCAGCTCAGTTTGACTTGCTGGTACGGGTGCTTAGCCACCTGAGCATTGAGAGGGAATTTTTTTTTTATCTCTTTTAACGTCGTCGAACCTTCAGGGGATCTTTAACCAATTGGACGAATTTATCCTTCCGAAGGCGCCGAGGTTGAACTTTAGGGGGTCAGGGGATGCTTGAGCAAGAGTGCAGGTACAAAATCATCATCTTGATCATATTAAATAAGTGTTTCATTAAGACATGGCTAAGATAATCAAGGACAGAAATTCCTCTCACCGCCCTCCATCTCGACCTCTTTTATCGCAGTCAAAAAGATCAAGGGAAGCAAGAGCCGAGTCCGTGGCGCAGTCGGGACAACGCTGCACACTCCTCAATGAACACACAGTCGGAGCCAACCTTTGCCCTGACAAGGAAGGGGTCTGAACACCGCGCCTCCCTGCTCGCGGACTCTCACGATCTCGGGGCAGGATAAAGATCACTAAAGAACATGAGACTCGACATCCTTTGAGTGATATAACTGGATTGAAAGGGAAAGGAAAAGTTTGCGGGTGTTCCCGAGGGGCCCCTTCATCATGAGGATGACATCCCCTCTTCCCTTTAGCGCTCATGTTCAATTGCTTCGTCGAGGAGCAACCTCGAAGGCCAAACAAGAAGTGGTTTCTGCTAGCGTGGAGGCGGAATTGAGGCAATAAAGGGGTGTAGGACCTTCTGAAGGATGCTACTCCCTTCAAGATAGCCTCCGTAAGTGTATCTCTTATTCCTTATTTTCCCAGTATTCTTTGCACTTGAATTAACTAGTTGTCCATGTAGATGAGTATGTTTGGTGCCAATATGGAAAAGTATTGTGATAGACGGAAGCACCGGTTAAGTCGTCTATCTCATCTACGGGAGGGTGCTCGGGAGCTATACAAAAAAATGTAAGCAGAGTCCCATGTGCCCCAATTGGAGAAAGAGCTAGAGGAGGCTCGGTTAAAATGGGCCGATTTGGCCAAAGAGCTTGTTGTCTAGATTGCCAAAGTGAAGAAGGTGTGAAAGCTGGATGTCGATGTGGCTAAACTTGAGAAGAGCATCTCCTAGCTGTGCAGTATGTACTAGGCAGAGATAGAAAGGAATGATGGTTTTTATGAAACGAAGAGGACAAGGGTTACAACGGAGCTACATGCCTCTTATAACGCTAAGTTGTCGGGTCTCTATGCGCAACAGTACGAGTATGGATATTAGGATGGCTACGCGGAAGCTGAGTGGTTCATAGGTGGTGACTGTGAATCGCCCACAAAGGATGTTGCCGAGCCAACTCACGATGCGGAGAAGGACCATGCCGAGCCAAGTTGCGTAGAGGAGGCACGGCTCAAAAGATTTATGGCAGAGGAATGTCCGAACTCGATGAATGGGGAAGCAAGATAACCAAACATTATCCTAGTTCAGATTCCGTTATGCGTTCCGCCATGCCTCCCTCCTAAAAAATGTAATTTTAATTGGGCCAGGGTTTCAGTCAGTGAATTTTGTCATTTTTAATGAAAAATTGTCTTAAAATTTTGCGTTATGAATAGTTCTAGTTATTGTCAACTGAGGCTCTATCAAGTATTAAATGGGCTCTGTTAGGGCTCATGCTGCCCCAGCTTGGGTCGCTGGCGAGCCGCCTATAGTCACAAAGGGGTCAGCTAGGATCTATACGCCCTGTGAGGCCTAAGGTCGTCGAAGGAGCCACCATAGGTGAAAAGGGGCATATTAGGACTTATGCTGCTTGAGGTTTAGGGTCGTCGAAGGCAAGCCGCCATAGGTGAAGTGGCATGTTAGACTTATACCGCCGAGGCCTGGGTCAGTCAAGGCGGTCACCAAGCAAAGTACAAAGGGTCTATTGTGACTTATGCTACTTGAGGCCTAAGGGCGTCAAAGGCGAGCCGCCATAGGCGAGGAGGCTGACTTCACTTCTCTCCGAGGCCTGTGGACTATCGAGTCATAGGCAAAAGGGGTCTATTAGATTAAGCAAATTTAGGATAATCAAGTGAAATAATGCAATCGTTATTCGCTTACCATGGATAGGTAAATAATCGCTCTATGACAAACGGAGGATCACCAGTACTTTCAAATAAACTCGAAAGCATAGGGCTAGATTCCATCTTTCTGGGGATTATATCAGAGCTTACCCTTTGACCCATCATCAATGATTTACAGCTTAATTTCCATAAGCATGAATTTTATAGTTAATTTTCATCCATTTTTGCATTATTTTTTATGTTGACTACTTGTTTTAAATGCAAATTATGGATACCTCACCATATTTAGCGTTTTGTAGGAATATAATGAAAAATAAATAACACAGCAAGAAAAGAAGCAAAAAGTTGTCAAAAGTCCAAAGTCGCGACATTAGCTGAAGAATGTCATGACATCATATTAGAGTTGCGACATCGGGTGAAGAATGTCGCGACATCACATCAGAGTCGCTACATGAGCTGAAGAATTTCGCGACATCATATCAAAGTCACTAGCATCGATGCAGGGAGGCACTATAATATATTTCCGCAGTCGCTAATTTTAATGAGCAATTTAGCAGAGTTTACGATATTTGATAACAACACAACACCAAAACAATGCAATAATGAAAGAGATAATTGAGTCTTGACTCAACAACCATATCAGATAAAGCAGAGTCGACAATGAGCACTTAAGGTCGCCATACATCCATAGGCAAAACGCGGAGTCGTGATACGGTGCGAGTTTAATACTGTGCAGATATAAAATGAGTCAATAATACTTAGAAAGCAGGAGTCACACACCAAAAGAATGTGGCATCTTGAAGCCAAGTCCCCGCATTATCCACTGCTTAAATAACACAGGTCATAAATAAATTTTGTAGAGGCGTTTTCGGGGAATAACCTCGAAATAAAAAGAGATGGTATACAAAGCTAAAAAGCAATATAAGGCTACTCTTATTTTATTTTTCATTTTTACGCTCATTTTGGTTTTTTCATCTTTGAGATCAAAGAGGACTGGGCCTAACATCGGTCTGATCGCACAAACCCAAGCCTTGCATTTCATGTAAAGAACCTTAATGAACATGGTTACTGAACCTGGTTTCATCCATTGGACACTTCTACACCTGGTCTCACTGTCCAGCCGTCACGCCTCGTGAACCAAATCACACGTCCCTCCAGATGAACCCAAAAAGCCCGTTACCTCAAAGATTTGAAACAACGCCGTGGCTGAAGTACTGAGACTGACGAGCTGATCGTCCATTTAAGAACTGTCAAGTATCACGGCATCATACCCAAAAAGCTTATCTTTGTGACCGATTTCCGTGGATCCCTCCGAATGACAAAACGGGCAATTCGAGGAGCAAATAATAGTGAACTTGTGGGTATATTAGGCTGATACCTTAGAACTAATGCACTCTAAATATCACTATGATGAATCATGGGGTGATGTTCTAACCTTTGACTTTAAGGTTTCTTTCTCGGTGACAACAGAAATGTGTTCTCGAGGCATAAGGACCATTTGGTGATTAATCATTTTAATATTCAGGGAGTTCATCTTAGTTTGAGAGAATGCTTGTGCTCTTGTAATATGAGAGTGATTATTCTAACCAAACTATAAATTGAGATGTCCATTAAATTGAAGGAGGCTTGTGTTATCCTGTCTATAGGGGCAAGTAGACTTTAGTCCTGAGAAATGGTTGTGAAGTACTGGTTTAGGAAAAATAGCCAGATCTTAGAAAGATGATCAAATCCTAAAGTAATGTATTTGCACTCCATCACCCTGGCTTAGTATTATGTGTTCTAAAGAGTGAAATGTATAGTGTCATGAGGTATTCCAAGGCTATACTACTCTGCTCTTGGACAAATCCAAAATTTAAGTCCATGACTATATTGTTTTTTATCCTCATGCAATTTGATGATCATAACACTAATCCCATTCCCATTGTTATTTCCAATGAAACCTCTAATCAATTTAGTTTAAATTATCTTTTGCATTAAAGAAAAATATACAAAAATAATTTCATTCCATTTAGGCTAGTTAACCAAATCTTCAAGTTAGAGATTTAAATAGTGATAATCTTGAGTACTAGGGGTACTTGATCTTTGAATTTTCTCATTAATCCTTGTGGGAATGATATCTGGACTTATAATCCACTTTATTACTTATATGACATGTGCACTTACAGTGATTTAGACCAAATTGAATTTTAAGTATATTATCAAAAGCAAACAGTAGAGAAACAATATTATTAGTTAATCAAGTTGTTGGTATTGCTATTAGGGATTTTAAACAAATTTCTAGTAGCAATGATTCAACAATCTTAACAACAATTTGGTCTATACAAAAATGTCATCAACAAGCCATGCGCTGTGGACTCGACTAGTCCTGGTAAGTGTTGTTAGAAATGAGGTGAGTAGTAGTTTTCGACAATCACTGCTTGGGGGTTTTGTCGAGACTCATGCAGAAGTCATGGTAGTGATTTAAATTTGAGTAGTCACAGCTTACGCTATTTCCGGGATTGAAGTGGTTTTAAGATCAATATTCAAATTAAAAGAAAACATTAATTTGGAGATTTACTTTTATAAAAATTTTAGAAAAAATTAAAGAAAAAAAAAAGTTATAACTAAAGGAAGTGGATTCAGTGCATGTATTTCTATTGAGCTAACCATGTTATAATCACGTCTATCTAGTGGACTTACTTTGATTTTAGCGTGCTATAATTTCATGTGATTCTTACATGCATAGAAGATCATAAGCTGATTTATTGCCACTAGACACTAAACTAGAGAAGACAATTAGAAATATGAAGAAAGAAAGAGCAACTAGAGAAACAGCAATGGCAAAAAATCGAGAAGGTAACCAGAATGCTCTTATAGTAGTCCTTGACAGACCTCAGCAAAGGCAAAGAACAATGGAAGATTTATGGAGACCAGTGATAAGGGAATAGTACTCATCATTGAGGCAACCAACCATAGAGGCAAACGACTTTGAACTGAAGCTTGCCTTGATTACTATGGTGCAGTAAAACCAGTTTCTTGGGCACCCAAGTGAAGATCCAAATGAACTTATGGGCAGATTTTTAAGGATGGTCAACACTGTGAAGCTGAATGGAGTTAATCCTGATGTAATTAAGTTACAGCTGTTTCCCTTTTCCTTAAGGGATATAGCAACAAGCTGGTTTGAGTCCTTACCCTGTGGCTCAGTGAATAACTGGGAGGAGTTGGTAGAGGCATATTTAAGCATATTTTTCCCTCCTGCTCTCACTTTTGAGAGGAAAGGAAAAATAATTGTTTTTGCCAGGGGGCATTATGAATCATTGCAGGCAATGCCCGAGAGATACAAGGAAATGCTAAGAAGATGTCCAAAGATGGTATCACAGGATAATCTAAATGGATATATTCTACCATGCCATGAATTACACTTCAAAAGGAACTGTGGATACAGCCTTTGGAGGTGCATTTAGAACGAAAAGTGCTGAGAAAGCTACCTAGCTTATTGAGGAACTAGCTAAGAGCAACTATAGAGCTCTATCTGAAGCTTCAGGGAGCAATAGCAAGCTAAGAGGAGGTGGAGTAATTGAGTTGAACAAAATGTCAGCCATTGAAGCTAAGCTAGATGCAATCATGAACAGTATGAATAACCAAGAAAGAAAAGGTCATTCCTGTACTGAAGTGTGAACTGTGGAAGAAGCTGAGTAGAAAAGTATAGTTGAACAAGGACTTTCTCGTGAAGGTCCATACAATGTTGAGGAAGCTTAGTATATAAATGGAAATATAAGCTCTAACTTCAAGCCAAACAACAACCTTCCAACCCACTACACACCAGCCTTGAGGAACCATGAGAACTTTTCTTATGGAGGTTGAATGCAGCAAGGTCTAAGACTAGCTCATAATTTCCAGCAGAACTATGCTCCACCTAGTTTCCAAGGACAACAACAAGGTGTTTAAAGAGCAGACAATCAAGGACAAAGGAGATCCCAGTCCTTTGAAGATCATATGCTGACTTATATGTCTGAGAATAAAAGGATATTGAACCTGCATTAGCAGAAGTTTGCTGAACTTGCAATGTTCTAGGCAAACACTACTGTGTTTCAGGCCAATACAAATGCCTCCCTGAAGAATTTGGAAACTCAAGTAGGGCAACTGGCCCTAGGTATGCAGAATCAATCTAAGGACTCTTTCTCTAGCGATATAAAGAAAAATCTAAAGGACTGCATATCTATTACACTAAGGGGTGGCAAAGAGTTGAAAGGCTGTAAAGAAGCTAAGAAGGAACAGACTAAGGTTGAAACTAAGAAAGCATATCAGAATTCAACAAGAAGTGAGAAAAAGTAAGGCAGAAATGGGTTATCAGATGAGGCTCAATAATTGAAGGAGCAAGGTGAAGTGGCCAAAGAAGAGACAATGCAGAAGGAGGAAGTGAAAGCTTATTAACCTCCTATCCTATTTCCACAGAGACCAGAGCAATCCAAGTTGGATGGTTAATTTTCCAAATTCCTAAATGTTTTCAAGAAGCTTGAAATCAACATCCTTTTTGCTGAAGCATTAGCTTAGATGCCACACCACGCAAAATTTATGAAAGACATTATCAGCAAAAAAGGGAAGTTGGATGAAAGGGGAGTGGTGAGCTTATCTCCTAATTGCAGTGCTATAATTCAGAAGAATATACCTTAGAAAATGCAAGATCCAAGGAGCTTCATAATACCATGCAAAATTGGGAACTATGAGTTCGTAAAGCCTCATGTGCCTAGCAAGCATTAACTCGATGCCTCTATCAATGGTAAGAAGATTAAGCTCGAGAAGTTAACTTACCATAATGTCCTTGGCTGTGATGTCTAGACAAATCAATGGCCCAACCTGAAGGCATCCTGGAAGATGTGCTGGTCAAGGTGGGGAAGTTCATTTTCCCAGTTGACTTTATTATGATTAACATGAAGGAAGACAAGCATATTCCAATTCTTCTTGGCAGACCATTCCTAGCTAAAGGAGCAGCTTTGATAGATGTGAAAAAGGGGGAGCTTACCCTGACAGTTGGGACATAAGAAGTCCACTTCAACCTTAATCAATGTTTGAAGCAACATGATATAGAATAAGAAAAATGTATGAGAATTGACAATGTAACTCCTGGTTGTAAAGAGCAATATGATGATTATATGAATGAGAACTCATTTGATGACTATATCTTGTCTTCATTCTATAATGATGAATTTAAGAAGAAAGAGCTGATGACAGAAACTGTTATGAGCTTAAATGAAAGAAGTACAGATAATCTAAGTAGTGAAGAAAAAGTCCAAGAGGAAGAAAATAGCTCTGAAGGTCTAGTCCTAAACTAGTTGCCAAAGCATCTGAAGTATGCATTCCTTAGTGAAGAAAGGTCCAAACCTATGATAATAGCAACAAATTTGAATGCAGAAAAAGAGCAGAAGGTTGTGGAGATTCTCATAAAGCATAAGGAGGCTATTGCTTGGTCAGTAGAAGATCTGAAGGGGATCAACCCATCAATCTGTATGCACAAAATCCTCATGGAGGATAATGCAAAGCCTTCTATAGAACATCAATGGAGGCTGAATCCAATTATGAAAGAAGTAGTGAAGAAAGAGGTCCTTAAATGGTTGAATGTAGGCTTTATATATGTAATATTAGGACAACCTCAAGTGAGCCCAGCATGTGGTTCCCAAGAGCGAGGATCTGGCTGTAAGCCATCGTAGAAAGGAATGAGCTGATTCCTACAAGAACTGTGACTGGATGGAGAGTATGCATAGATTATAGAAAGTTAAATATTGCTACCATAAAGGATCACTATCCTTTGCCATTCATTGATCAAATGCTGGATAGATTGGCAGGGCATTCTCACTAATGTTTCTTGGATGGCTATTCAGGATACAATAAAATAGTTATAGCTCCAAAGGACCAAGAAAAGACCACATTCATATTCCCATATGACACTTTTGATTTTAGAAGGATGCCATTTGGGCCGTGTAATGCTCTTGCAACTTTTCAAAGATTTATGATGTCCATCTTCTCAGATTTAGTAGAAGAGGTTATGGAAATTTTTATGGATGATTTCACTATATATGGGTCAAGCTTTGAGAGTTGTTTGGAAAATTTGGGAACTGTACTTCAAAGGTGCAAGGAAAAGAACCTAGCTCTAAACTAAGAGAAGTGCCACTTTATGGTAACTGAAGGTATTGTCCTAGGTCATAAAATTTATGCAGCAGACTTGGAAGTAGACCAGGCTAAGATTTCTCTTATGAAAACTCTGATGTCACCAACTACAGTGAAAGGTAATGTGAGTTTTCTGTAATGCAGATCACAATGTCCATCCGTGAATCTCTAAATCACACACTGGTAGACCGCTTATAGCTGACAAAAGTGAAAGTTTATTAGCCAACCAACTTTACATCATGAGATTCAGTTGAATTGTCATAGCCCCAGATCAGTTGGTTACAACTAATAGATGCAAGAACTGAAACTATGTGATAAAGGACCATGAAACAGATTACATCAGGACAGAAAAAGAAATATTAATGGTTTCATCTATTGAGCTAGCAGAATCTCTCATCGAAGCTCCAAGAAATGATCAACAACGAAAGAATGCCAGTAATGGGCTTTTCTGTGAGGAACATATATACATACTGATCTTTGAACATTATACACTACAGATCATGTAATAATCATAATTTAATGGCAAAGAAAGATGTTAAAACCTGGTTATGAACTAAATAATTTATTGCCAAAGAACTATCAGTAGATTAGAATAAAAGTAAATGATAATGATGAGAACATCTGTTATGAGAAGCTCCACTGTGATTAAAAGCGAAATAAAAACAAGAAAACGGAAGAGCAAATACCCAACTCGATGAAGTTCATAATCGTATGCTGATCCAGAATCATTAAATTATGAATCGCCATCAACTCACTTTACCGCAAAAAATAGTTTATGAAAAGACGCCAGATCATATATGGAATGATCTGCACCACTGTTAGAAAATGATATTGATTTAATAGATGCATCAAGGACTTCAAACAAGCTCATATATTAGACAAACGTCAAAAATTTCACTATTATAGAGTATTAATTTAGATGGTAGATAACTCATAAAATTTCCAATCAGATTCTTATCGCCATCTGATTAAAGACGCGCAGCCTTAATGGTCAAGAACCAGATAGATGCCCAGAATGGCAATATAAACAAAGAAACATATGCCTCGCTAAGGGATCCAAGTGATGCAAATATTTGATTTGTGGGGCATAGAATTCATGGGACCCTTCCCACCTTCATCTAGAAATCTATACATTCTCCTAGTTGTGGATTATGTATCCAAGTGTGTACAACAGCTTGTCCAGAAACATGCAAAACACGCCAAGGGCTTATTCAGTTATGTCGGTATTGAGGAGGCGGAGCAACCATGAGCGCCCAAACACCCAGTATTATACCCCGCCGGCGCTCTTTCGGCGCTACTTTTAGCACCCTTACATTTCGGCACGTAACTCAACAGTGCCCGGTCAACGGCACGCACTGATGCAAAGGCAAACGCAAAGCACTTCCGAGCAATGGCGTGCCAGAAATTTGTTGTTACTGCCGCTGACGCGTTCCAACGCCGCGACGCTCCCATCGCCGCGGATGGTCCCAACGCCGTACCGGGCCAGTCAACAATGCGTAAGTCAACAATCGCAAAGTCGCGGATCGCCCAACGCCGCTGACGCTGCAACGCCGCTGAGCCGCCACCCGAGATCCTGCACCCTCACTGTATTTAAAGTACGAAAGGCTCGTAAATCAGGGTATCTGGAGGCGAATAACGAAGGTACCTAATTCCAGAGCGCGAGTGGACAATGCATCAAAGTGCCTTGATTTGTACTGCTTCTCATTTTTGGATTTGAGAATGATATTTTATTACTAAACATTTTCATTCTATTTATTCATTATGTTCTGTATCTATATCTAAGGTGTTGAACCGCATATGTTGATGGATTAAAGTTTGATCTTTATATTATTCAGCTTATTTATCAATTTGTCTACATCTCGCTTCTGTATATCTATGGTTTAATTATATGGTGATGTCTCCTCACAATATCAAGATAATCACACCGAGAGCCGAGCGAGAGATGAGGTTGTATCCAGTGGACTGGCAGCACTCCCTTCAGCTTGATTCGGTAAATAGAGATATTCCATCCTGGCTATGGCAATCGGGGGTTAGAATATTTAAGCATCTCAATACTGAGTTGAGATAGAGATATAAGTCCAACCCTACCATGAGATAAAGTGGATATACCTCGAGAGGATATCTCAGAAGTAAGATCACCTCGCCATTGACAAATTGTAAATACATTGAATATCTTGAAGAAATAACCCATTAAAAGTGACAGGGGAGATATAAACCTAGTCTTCACAATACCGTGAATCAATTAGAATCAAGGGGCTTAGTCGAATTTCACATACTTTCTTTCCTAAAATCATATCTTCGATATTATCTAAAAAGCGTAACCTTCAGAGTCAATATTACACTGGCCCCTCGTGGATCGATATCCGTACTTAAGGAGTACACGAGACATTTGGGCGACGCACTTCACGCACATAGGCGCATTTTACACACCGCTTTCGGCCTCGTCAAGTTTTTGCGCCGCCGCGACAGCTTAGATTGATATGTAGAATTAAGCAATTAGATATTATTCCGAATTTTCTTTACTGCGGTTTATTTTTACAAGTGTCAATTTATACTCTTTGTCAGGTTCGTGTTATTGCAAAGGTAGGTTTTGGGCATGCGACATCGAGATCAAATCCAACTAACACCTCAAGGCTTGATCCTCGAGCGACTCGCATTGTGATTGCGCCGAGAACAGAGAATGTACTGCATTAGAAATCCAATAATCGTGGAAACACCTAAGAACAAAATCTTGGCATTGAAATGTGATCGAACCACAGAGAGGTCGAAATGGGAATCACGTAAGGAATCAAGCACCCAGACCGTTTATACAGCCAGATGATCCTTTCATGCTACTAGATGAGTTCGTTTACCACCAACTGTTCAGACAAACATTCCACTTACCACCCATTCAAGCAAACAATTTAATTGAAGTCACCATAAAGATGTATGTTTCAATATCTTGTTCCAATGGACTACCCCATGAGAACCCGAACATGCATTTGACTAACTTCCTTGAAGTTTGCAATACTATCAAATACAACCTGGGTTACCGAAGAAGCCTCAGTCATGGCTATTCCCACTTCACTGAGATAGAGCCAAGCACTCGGTTAACCAAACACCACCGATTCAATCCTACTACATGGAATGATTTAGTGCAAAATTTCCACTTCAAGTTCTTCCCACTTTCGGTAAATTGTACAACTCTGTAAGAGATCAATACTTTTATCAAATAGAGGGAGAACCTCGGCGTAACTTACCGGGATGATTTACGAATTATCAGGCGCCTTACACCATCGATCGACTGGGATGGATGCAAGTCCACACCTTCTATAATGGTCCGAGAAATGCAACTAGGAACAATGATCGATGGCTTCAAATTCGGAGGAAAACACCATGAAGAAACCACACTCAAGCTACTTAAATCTTAGAAGATGCCGCGACCAACACTAATCAGTGGCCTAGAGAGAAGGTCAAGCACCCGGTGAACACTTGCAGGCACAAGATAATGAGGTCCTCAACAACTGCGAATCATGTGGCATACCGACCAAATGAAGCAATAATAGGACAAAGAAGGAACCGCGAACGCCATCCGTGACCAACCTACTGGAGTTATGAATTCTGTAGCGGACCGCACAACAAAGACGGAATGTCGGGCCAGAAATCCCACAGAGAGCAAGCCCAAGACGGTCCAAGAAGCGACCGACCACCACAACTGCAAGGACCAGCATTGGGAAACAAAGACACTGACCGGGCCAAGGGTGGCGAATAATCAACTGCACAGTCGAACAATCAAGGATACGGGGGCGGCGGAATAATCGTAACAATACGCTATCGAACCTAGACTAGTGAACCACCCTCCGAGAAAAAGTCGGGATTTAGAACAAGCTCTCGCACGCATGTTAACTTCCCACTGGGCCATGAATGAGACTAAAGCAAAATATGCAAAGCAGTTAGCAACCCAGTTGAACAATCAAGCAGCACAGCTGAGAAGTTTGGAGGCACAAATGGGCCAAATGGCAAACTTACTGACAGAAAGACAACCGGGGTCCTTACCAAGCAATTCAGAGGTAAACCCAAGAAGAGATGGGAATGAACATGTTAAAGCAGTTATGCTGAGAAGTGGGAAAGAACTGAAATACGCCATAACCCTCATCAGAGAACAAGATGATCGAGAAGGTCATTCAACTGTACAAAGATGATTTAAAAGAATAAATTTCAAGAGAAACAAATGCCATCGTAGAACTCTAATCAAACAAAGGCTAGCATATCGCTTCCTTACCCACGCTGGCTCAAGAAGCATAAATCGGATAAGCACCACTAAATTCATGGAGGTGTTCAAAAGTTACACATAAATATCCTGCTTCGAGGACGCCCTAGAGCAGATGCCCAAATTTATGTAAAATTTATGAAAGACATTTTGTCCCGAAGAGAAGATTAGTCGATTTTGAAACAAAGGAACTTTAATCGAGGAATGCAAAGGCTACATTGCAGGAAGCCGCAAAGCTCAAGGACCCAAAAGGGCTACTATCCCTGCACCATTGGAAATGCTATCTTGAGAGAGCTCCTATGTGATCTGGGGTGCCGTGATTAATCTTATGCCCCTATCCATTTTCAAACGTTTGGGATTAGGTGAAGCCCGCCTGACTACAGTCACACTTCAACTTGCAGACAGATCTTTGAAGCATCCAAGAGGATAATAGAAGATGTCTTAGTAAAGGTCGACAAAATTTTATTTTCCCCAAAGAGATTTTATTGTTTTAGATATGGAGGAAGACAAAGAAATACCGATAATCTGGGTAGACTGCTTTCTCGCAAATCAAGTGTGGCAAATGATTGATGTCTCAGAGGGAGAACTCAAACCGAGAGCAAGAAGACGGCAAGGTTCAATGTGTTTAGCTGAGACACCCAAACAGAAGTGATACTTGCTTCAATGGCCGAAATAGTGAGGCTATAAAGTGTCTGTACCGGCCGGTCTCACCGACCCTTCGAGACTAGTACCTGAGCGGAGAATGAGTCCGAGAACCCGAGCGAAGAGGTAAGAATATGTTAAACGGACGGACTCTTTCTGACACAATGTATGGAAATACTAACCCGCGAAGGAGTTAAACGCCTATCCCATCGATCGAAAGCAACCGCTCAAGATGGGGAACAAAACCACCCAACCCATTCAAGTATGCATACCTGGGGGGTAGAACTCCACGCCACCCGTGATTATCCTCAGATCTTGACTCCGCACTGTGAGGAAGAGAAGTTATCGGTGGTCCTTCGATCACAAACATGCACTCCTGATGGTCTCTAGCCGCATCTAAAAGGGATTCGTCCTTCTATGTGCATGCATCGTATTTTATTAGAAGATGGACATAAACCTTCAGTGGAAGCGCAGAGGAGGTTAAATCCGACAATGAAGGAGGTAGTCCGGAAAGAGTATCTAAAATGGCTAGATACTCGGTGATTTATCCATTTTACGCTGCATGGGTAAGCCCATCAGAAAAGCTTAAAAGTGGAGGAACAATCGCTACCGTGGATCGAAACAACATTCTATCATTGCCTAGAATAAAGTGACGGGTGAGGATTTGTATTGATTATCGAATCGAATAAGGCCACCCGAAGATTCATTTCCCATTGCCGCTTGACGATGCCTCGATCGATTAGCTTCAAGGCTATGAATACTATTGCTTTTGATGGATATTCCGCTTATAATCAGTCTGCTATAGCTCCCGAAGATCGTGGAGAAGACAACATTCACTGGCCCCCATGGTACATTCGCATTTCGCGACGCCTTCGACTGCGGCAATGCACCGTACTTTCAATCATGTATGATGGCCATATTTCGCATGGTGAAAAGACAATTGAGATCTTTGGTGGACGCATTTTTCAAAAGAATGGGAAATTCATTTGATAACCGTTTAGAGAACTCGAGAGTCAGACTGCAAGATGTGAAGAGACAAACTTAGTACTCAATTGGGAAAAGTGCCATTTTATGGTACAAGAGGGTATTGTCCTTAGACATCGGATTTCAGCAAGAGGGATTGAGGTAGATAGGGCGAAGATTGAAGCAATTGAAAGCTGCTTCCACCTCGCGCAGAAAGGGATTCAAGTTTCCTCTTTAGGCCACGCTGGATTCTATAAAGGTTCATCATGATTTTTCACAGATTGCGAAACCATTTCCAACCTCCTATCCAAGGGATCCCATTTGACTTGATTCG
The DNA here is from genome assembly GCA_016808115.1 of Tetrastigma voinierianum. Taxonomy (NCBI): domain Eukaryota; kingdom Viridiplantae; phylum Streptophyta; class Magnoliopsida; order Vitales; family Vitaceae; genus Tetrastigma; species Tetrastigma voinierianum. The sequence goes on from JAEQBH010000118.1 coordinate 1,156,159, forward strand.
CAATGTTTGTATGCATTCTCAAGTGTTGAAGGATAAGTTGGTTTCAGCTCATTGTTGTGGTACCAGACACTATTCCATTCAACTCATGCGACAATGATTTCGCGATTGGGGCGCCTGGGCGTAAACGAGTAAAATCTTCGTAATCTATTATGCTAGTAACTCAATGATGCTCTAAATCGAATTATGCCACTACGTAGAAAGAATCGTTGGCCATTGTGTTTGCTTACAAGTGTCTGCAGCGCCATATTTGATTGGCAATAAGGTCATGGTGCACACTGATCATTCTGCCATTAAGTACTTGATGACCAAGAAAGATGTAAAACCCCGATTAATCGTGGGTCCTTTTGTTGTAAGAATTCGATGTAGAAATTAAAGACAAGAAAGGCACTGAAAACCTAGTAGCAGACCATCTTTCACGACTGGAAGGGGCCAGAGATGATGTTCCAGTGAATGACGAATTTCCAGACGAGAAACTCTTAGCTATTGAGGAAAAGAGGGCAGTTCCATGGTTCGCAGATTATGTGAATTATTTGGTGGCTAAAGTAGTCCCTCCGGAATTTAACTATCAGCAGAAAAAGAGGTTTTTCGCACACTTGAAACACTATTATTGGGAGGAGCCAATTTTCACAGACACTGGCCGACAAAGACAAGGAGATGTGTGCCCGAAGATGAAATGCACAGCATTCTAAACCATCATCACACTCTACCGTGTGGTGGCTACTGGTGGCAGAGGAATAATGCAAAACACTTAACTGTTTTTACCCGTCATCTTTATTAAAGATGCCATCACCTTGTTTCCACCGTGATTAATGTTTAATAATAGAATATCTCGTAAAGGATCATCAACATGCATCCCACTGAGGAACTGTTGATTTGGTAGATGATTTACCGACCATTTCCACTAAGACAGCACCTGAAGATCACTGGCAGCTGATGTCCTGTACAAGTGGAGGAAGGCATCCCTACACCAATTAATGATGCCAGTTAGCCCTCAATACAATGGCTATGTTTTCACTTTGAACCTCTGAGTTACGATCACGATACGGCACACGATCGCAACAAGGCACGATGCTGGTTTGCAAAAGCATGGGGCATCACTATCAGACATCCTCATAATTAACCACACTTCCGACCATACGTGAGGCGAAACTAGAAAACTGGGTTACCCCCAGACGCTAATAAAACGTGAAGATCGGTTCAAAGATGATTACACCGTGGCGCCCACAGCGATTTTCAAAACCCCTCGCACAACATTCAGAACGCCGCGCGCGGTGCCGCAATCCGTGAGAATTGGGAACGACTGTTCGGGTCGGGCCACCTCGGACAATTTAAACATGGATAATACATCGGGTCGGCCGAAACGACCGCCCAACTCAGTCAACTGATTAAATTCAAACGGTTTATGAGAACGCCCGTGATTTATAAGGGAAATAAAGCCCCGCACATAAACATCACTCGTAAAGGAGTTCACAACCGACAACAAGTTCTTTCTATTCAATTCCTCTGCCTAAAGTCGTTTCAGGAAATTAAAGTCTCACGGTCCGGCCTTTCACAAAGGACTGGGTCTTTCACATGGTGGGGCGTGGTTACACATCCCGAGAAAGGCATATTTACAAATACCACCAACCATTGAAGCCGTATTATGGTGGCGAAAGTTTCTCGCAGACAAGCAACTATCTTCGATACCAGAGACGGGGTTTAGCAGTTTCATCATTCGAAGTTCGGTTCCCGAAAGACATCGAGATTCACCGTCGCCGAGCTAATCACATTAAACATAGCGCTTCGGGAGGTAACCAAGTTTTTACACTTTTCTCTTTCCTGCGACAATTTCTTTCGCTTTTTTTAAAGGATTGTTTTGCAATATTAGTTTGCCGGCCCCGTCAGAATTCCAAGCTATCTCGACTGTCGAGTATTTTTAGACCCGAACGCGTAGGTACTGGGGAGGATCAAGTATTGCAGATCATTACAGGTCCAGAGTATCACATTTACAAGTGGGGAAGTTCTCGCGAACCAGGGCTGCTTAATGTGTAGATTTTTTGGGAACCTTCTCTCAGAATCGCCAGCGATTGCTGGTTGCCACGCCGCTGACGTGCTTCTCTCCAACATCGCGACGCTCAAATCGCCGCGCACGCTTAATTTGACTTTTCTCGAACGCCGCGACGTGAGATCCAACGCCGCACGTGGGATTTTGCACTGAACGTCAGCGACGCGGGATTTCCAACGCCGCGGACGCGGAATTTAACGGGCCTCCGGAACGCCGCGACGCTGACACTAACGCCGCACGTTAATCACGCTTGAGTGTCACGCCGCCACGCGATTTTCCCAACGCCGCTGACGCGGAATTTTGATGAGTCTCTATCACGTCGCGACGTCGATATCCAACGCCGCTGACGCCATTTAGTGCACTTCTTCGCACGCCGCGACGCTACATCAACGCCGCAACGCTGGCTTCAAAGATCGTAACGCCGCGACGCTGTTCCAACGTCGCGGGACGCTGGGTCTCGCTTTTAAGGCCAAGAACGGTTCATTTTGCTCTTCAATTTACACACCACCACCCGAAACCCTAGTCCTTCACAAGACTCGCCCTCGCTAGCCCACGGAGCTCCTCACACGCCGGCTCCGAGTAGTCTTACATTGCCCTCCGTCGCCTCTGCGGCTCCCCAGAGCTTTCCTCACACACTAGGTCCTGGCCATTGTGGCATTCCCACCACACTGTGCTCGGTTCCTAGCTCTAGTATCGTCTTCTAGGTACCACGACATTCACTACTGGGTTCAGTGGATCTCTGTGAGTTCACGTTAGGGTGTTGTTAGGTTTATTTTAGGTCTTGGAAGTCATTGTTAGGCTTTTAGCACACTTTAGTAGTTTTGGTTTGTTTTGCGGCACACTCAGTGTTCATTGTTTCTTGTCTAAGCTTCAAGAGGTCCACTTCGTGTCACTACCACGTGTCTCTGTGTCAATATGTCAGTAAAAGGCAAAATTTCCACTAAGCGAGTCGGTCCGCGAGGGACCGACTCCCACTTACGGCGTCACGGGTTTGTGAATGCGAGGCCGGACGGCTCGGGGCACCATTTGCAAAACCGATCGCTCATCAAGGAGAGTGGCTCTATCACCCCGATGACTTTTTCCGCAAGACCATAGCGGCTAAGGGATGGCGTGCCTTGTGCCAACCACCCCATCCAAAGAAATGATGAGTGTAGTGCGAGTTCTACGCCAATCCTCGCTCCTATGTCCTGAAGAAAGTCGGTGCGGGGCGCATTGGCCGACTTCAAGCAGTCGATCAATAGTTATTACGCTTTAGAGATGTCCCTTCGAGCCGTCGACTCCGGGCCCCATCGGCGCACCACTACCCCGAGATTATACGCCAGACACCAAATGGTCGGGCGAGTGGAAAAATCACTAAAGGCGGGCCATGCCGCTCCACTTCGCGCCAAAGACTGGGCCTTCATTCCTGTTGTCCGCATTTCATCACGCTGTCCATTCCGGTTTACCGAACGTGTGTGAAGTGATCGCTGCGGTCGCGGCTCAACTATGCCATCTTACGTGATATACCCTTCGGATGTCGGGCGTAAGCATCGAGATGCCATCCTCCATAACCGGATGCAAAGATGAACTCAGCATCCCCTTCCATTCAGCTACAGAAACAAGCCGGTGCCTCGACGACACGAGGCCTGGCTCCACCATATAAAGATTTTCGGGCCAAGTAACACACCCGGTGTCCCGCAACCCGAGGTGGTTTATGATTCCAATTACGAGCCCTGACGAGGATGAGCCGTATTGATTATCAGCCTCACATGGCTTCCCGGCGATCCCTAGGAGATGATCGCGCCCTCGTCCCACCCACCTCCACCACCACCCCTACAAATTTCAGGAGGCGTACCCCCACCCAAATCCCTCACCCGATCCCGAGGACCCTGGCTCTCACTTCTACGTGAGCTTCGATGCATTCCGGGACGGTAATTCCAGGAGCACCGAGTCCTTTGTCTCGCAGATCTGGAGGCCCTCCGTGGCCGATATATGCGCACCGCCCCGGCCAATCAGCCATCATTCTTCAGCCAGGAGTCCTTGCAGCCCCAGATCGCCCAAATCTCCTTGCTCTTCACTCGCCACTCACCACCGCCACCGCAGTTGATCACTGTGGAGTCCCTCTCCTCTACTTTGTTTATCGCTATCAGGACACCGGCTATTTTTGTTCGTGGAGTGGGTGGATGTGTTTTGGTTTTATGTTTTGTTTTTAGTATTTGCGGTAGTGTTTTTTGTTTCGCTCAAGATATTAGTCAGACGTCTGCCAGAGTTTCAGCTTACTTTGCCATTTATTTTGGCTTAATCATGTGTTAGTTTGTTCATGATGTGTTAGGGTCATTCTGTGATATGTAGTAATTATGTTAGTATGTGTGCCATGTTGAAAGTCGAGGATCATTTTTCGATCGAATGCGCTTTTGACATGGATGATCGGATGCATACACCGGGCTGATGCCTTGTGAATTAGTTGAATAGGTGGAAAGGTTTAGTGAACCAACCCAGAAGTCAAGAAACTATTTCGATGATCCTATCACATTCACACACCACTCGACCTCTTGCATGCATAGTGTCTAGACTAACTACGAAAGTGCAACTAACCTCGGGGGATTCTAACTATCTAAGCGATTGACACCCAATCAAAAGAGGATTGCCATTGAGTCCCAACTAAAAAGAAAAATGAAAAAACAATAGAAAAGTGGAAAGAAAAAAAAAGAAAAGAAAAGAAAAAGTCAAAAAAGAGTCAAGTGAGTTAGAATAAGTGGATCACCCAATCAGAATCCTGGGTACAGTCCGAGAGGCCTTTCAAAGCCTAATGTCCTGAGCCAACTGGCTGGGAGTCATTGACTCACCGCCCGCCACGATTAAGATGGAGTTTTCCACAACCTAGTGGCCTTTGATGCCCATTGAAACAATGCACAAGCTCACTTAACGACGGCCTGCGCCTCAACCAAATCAAAGGGGAGTCACCAATGGATCCTTCGCACAGAAATGCCCAATAAAACTTCGCACTAGGTCTTTTCATTTCTTTAGGTAATTTAGGAAGTTTTAGGTATTTCCTGACAAGAATAAAACGGTGCCTTATCCTTTCTAGTTAGTTTCTTCCAAATAGTGTTCGAACTTAAGTTCGGGGGTGTCGGAGCCTAGGCATACACTGGAGGTCATTCATTATACGACATAGGTCATTGGTGTTATCAAGACTATGGAATTTGAGACACTAGTCACTTCCACTTAGTCTAACCGAGCCCCGAAAGCCAACATCTCGTGGGATGCATCCTTGCAACTTCGAGCAAAATAAAGAGCGCAGGAGCCGCCCAAACCGATCCTCCATTTTTCAAAGATGTGTACATTGTCTTAAAGGTTAGTTTCAAAGATAGTCGAGTGTGTGTGTTCTCACTAGAGCGCTTCGCTGGGGACAAGAAACTAAGCTCAGGTGTGATGAGTGTCTAAAACACTCATATTATACCCGCGTCGGTTTTTCCTTTTCATGTTTATTTTATAGTAATTTGCTATTTTCGTGGCTAGACTCTCAATTATGTTTGGTTTGAATGCGTATACTGGAGCAAAAGGCAAATGCTGAAGCACTGAGCAATGGGAGCAAAACGAAATTGGTTGCTACGCCGCGGACGTGCTCTAACGCCGCAGCACGCCTCACGTTGTGACGCCCAACGCCGCGACGCCGGGTCAATGCGGTCAATATCAAGAACGCCGCGACGCTCAACGCCGCGACAGAATCGCCTCGACGGCTACCAGATCTGTGACTCATCATTTAAAGTAATGAAGGCCTGTAAATCGTGGTATCGGGAGCGTATTTAACGGCGTAACAATTCCGCAGTGTATGATTACGCATTCTCAAGAAGTGCCAGGATTTGTAATCGTTTTTATTTTTGGATTTGAGAATGATATTTTTAATACTAAACATTTCATTCGTCATCCATTATGTTCTAGGATCTATCTGTGGTTATGCCTGAACTCCGTCATGTTAATTTTTAATAAAGTTCGATCTCTTTATATTATTCATTATATCAATCTGTTCCACATCCGTCTATATCTATGGTTTAATTATATGCAGATGTCCGCCAACATCGGGCATAATCACACCGGAGAGCCGAGGAGTCGAGAGATGAGGTTGCATCCAGTGATCTCAGAGCAATACCTTCGCTGATCTCTATGAACAGAGATATTCCGATCCTCAAGGTGGCAATCGGGGTTAGAATATTTAAGCATCTCTCTCGACACTGAAATAGATAGAGATATACTCAACTCTAGTCTATGATAGGCGGATATACCTCAGAGGATATCTCGTGGCAGATCACCGCTTAATACAAATTGTAATATATCAATACTAATATCTTGAAGAAATAACCCATTAGTAAGTACAGTGGGGAGATATAACCCTAGTCTTCAATACCAAAAGAATCAATTAATCACAGCTTAGTCGACTTTCACATACTTCTTTCCCAAAATCATCTCTTCGATATTATCTGGGTGCGTAACCTTTGTAGTCACTACACCCGTCCCCGTGGATCGATATTCGTACTTCTACGAGTACACTATATTACTGGGGCGACACACGTGACTCACAAGCACATACAGCGTACATTTTACACACCGCTTACTGGCCAAGTACCAAGGACCATCATCGTTGATGAGGGAGCGTTTTGCAAATAACCGTTTGAAACTCCTGCGTAATATGGATTAAGACATGTTATGGGATTGGCTTATCACCCTTAATCAAATGGGCAAGCAGAGACATTCAATGGAAATGAGTATTTGGCCCAAATATTATGTACTAGCATAATATCTAGTATATTAGACGAGCTTTGTTGACTGATTTTCGATAGACCAAAAATTGTGTCAGACCAATAATCTTAGCAAAACTACCAAAGACTAAGTTCAATCTCTAGTAGTACTACCACAAACTCAGAAAGGCACCGAATGTGAAAAGTCGGGCTTCACTATCAGATATCATGTTCAGAATTAAAATTTGTTTTCGGGTCTAAATTACTAAGGCGCAATATGTCATACAAGTCGTAAAATGGATTTTTAAGTCCAGATATCATTCCCACAAGGATTGATTAGAAAATCTAAAGATCAACTATCCCTACTACTCAAGATCATCACTATTTGAACCTCTAAAAGGAATTTTTGAATAATCAACATTTAATTGAATGAAAGAATTCTTGTCAATGTTAAATCTAAGTCCATTAGAATTAGAGGTTTCACCAAGTAGAACTAGCACCGGGAATGGACTAGTATTCTAACTATCAATTTTCAAAGTTCCCAAAGATAATACTGTTAAGGACATGAATTCTTGATTTGTCCAAGAGCAGAGTAGTGTAGCCTTGGAATGCCTCATGACACTACATTTTAGTATTTAGGTTCCCATATTCATAAAGCAAGTCAATGGTTCTAAATAGTTACTTTTAGGATTTGATCCTCTTCAAGATTTGGCTATTTTTCTTAAGCCAGTACTTCATAGCCATCTCTTGGGACTGAAGATTACTTACCCCCATAGACAGGGTAACATAAGCCTTCTTCAATTTAATTGGTATCTCAACCATCAATTCAATTCTCTTTCTCCTTGATTAGAATCTCAGCTAACACATGATTAAGATTATTCTATTGGATTGAGATGAAATTCACATTAAACTGCTATCCCCATTAAGTGATCCTTATTCCTGTAGAACACATCACACCCAGAAGGAAACCTTGTGCCTGAGGTTGAACATCACTTATGATGTATCATAGTGGATACTTAGAGTACACAATTCTAAAATATCAATGCAATTTATCCTAAGTCATTTCTTCGTCATATCATCTCAGGTTACCCAGAGGGCTTTTGGAAATCGAGCATAGATAGTTAAACACTTCTCGGGTATGTGAGCATCATATATAGAACAACCTAATACAAGAGCAATACCTAATTAGATCAGAATCTCGCCATACCCAAAACATACAATTCAAAATTTTACTACAAAATAACAATCAAACACCAAATCCTTTCCAGTAGAGAGTTAAGCCTTTCATGTCTAAACTCACAAGTATTAAATGACTATCGAACGTAAATCAATGAAATCAGACAAACTGAATAAAAAAGAATTCTAGAACATTTTCAAATTTCACTCAAGTTCAAACATAAATGACGCTTGATTTACAAATGATCTAGCTCAAAAATTCATCTTAGATCTACCTCTGCTCCTAAGAGAAATAAAAAGAAAAAGAATAGACACAACAAGACTTCAGCCCTTCCAAGAAGCTAAAAGTTGGTTGAAAGCTGCTCAAAAGCTCTTGATCCAAAGGATATCATTTGCTACCCTAGCTCTTTATATTTATAGGGCTCATAATTGTTTGGTCGGAATTCTAGGCTAGAATTGTGGATTTCAATGCAGGCCTAGTTGATGGATTTGTCATGACAATGTTGGTCTATGTCGCGACATTGCCACTTACTTGTGTGTCTTCAGGTTCTATCATGGTCTAGTTGATCGGAGTGAATCAGGCATACATTACAGTACAATTTCTATGTGTTTTTATAGCTCAACTTCACGATTCACATTCATATTCACTGATATTGCACTAATCCCCTATACTATAATGTTTCATAGAACATGGCGATATTGGAATAAAAAAGGAAGCTAACAATAGAAGAAAGGACCAAAGCAGAGAACGTGAAAGAAGCCGCAAAGAGATGGTCCCTTGGGCGATGCAAAGAAATGTATGGAGCCGCGAAAGGAGGCTCGCACCAGCTGGAAGGAGCTTCACTGCGCTTAGTGCTTCGCAGAGCGAAGGAGTCTTGTCGAGCGAACCCGAAGGCGCACAATGGTCACCTCTAGTACATCAGCAGTCAAGCCCCTCGTCTAGCAGAGAAGTAGGTCTCCCATTCCAAAACGGAGCTCGTGCTCGATTTTCTGGGCCATTGATACAGCCCACAAGATATAAAAAGGAGCGATTTGAGGTGCAAGGGGGATTGGAACCGTGACAGTGAGGGAGAGACTGGATAGAGAGAGATTCATGAAGATGGATTCCGGAGATCGCGGCATCTTACTTTCTCGCATTTCTTCCTCATTCGCTTTGATGCCAAAACCTTTCAGCCTTGTAACAGTAACCACTATGAATTGACTTTTCCCCTAGTTTTGTCAACCCTAACCACCATTATGATTAATATTTTAATTGTGGCTTATTTAATATCGATATGAATTTCTATGGCTGCTTTACCTCGAATTTAATCACATGTCATTCTTTCGCCAATCGGGGGCATGCTGAATGCCAGGAGTCCTGTATCGTGAGATGACGACTCATGTGACTTAAAGCAACACCGGTCAAGGTGGAATAGAGATATCCTCAGATTCCAGTGTAAAATTAGTTTCGATTCATGCATCTCTGAAACAGGCTCAAGCAAAGATGCAATACACCCTAATTAGCGATAGAAGTTATATCTCGAGAGAGAATATCTTGTAGACACGATTAACCCGCTAACAAGAATCATATGGTATATTAAATAAATGCACTACTTAGGTTAAAATCCATTAGGTGTGGTAGGCGAAGGCGAAACCCTAGGTTTCTCATCATCAACTTAAATCGAAATTAACACAGTTTTCTTTTAATTCACTAATTTCATGCACATCGGTTAAAGACTGATCCAAATATTGTCTAGGTTATTAAATCAAGACAAGAATACGCCTTCGTGGGGAACGGTATAATTTGATCGCTACTACATCATGGAACTCGACGTGGTATACGCGCGACTTCCGGGTTTGCGTTTTTACCAACTACTACACACTCACGATAAGCCCGCTAAGTTTTCGCGCCATGTCGGGAGAAGCTTCTAGTGCTGATATTGACAACCCGTGCCATAGATAGTACTTTGGATCAACTTTATTTTCTTTAGTTCTTCGCACTTATTGATCATTTTTTATTATTATTATTTTTATTCCTTGTTTAAATACTCTCCTTTATTTCATCCATGCTGTGAATTAGTCTCGACTTCATACTTGCGCTTTTAGGAAAGCAATTAGAGTGTATGCAAAGGAAAGATCGTAGGGAATTACTTCCATTCAATCCTGAACCACAACGGACACTACATCAATTACGCAAAGAAGCACACACAACCTAGTTTGAAATCATGCAGCACCAAGTAGATGAAGGACAAATCATGATGTAGACAACCATAAGTGGAAATGTGAACGGGCAGACCATAGAACTTGTGCCACCATACCTGCTCAGACATGTACTCGATAATCCGCATATTCTACTTGAGGAGTTTGCCTTGCCACCTATAGTTGTTCAGTCAGCCATACCGTGACCACCCATACAAGCGAACAACTTTAAGCTAAAAGGAGTAACTTCGCAAATGCTCAACAACATACGCCTCTAGCCGGGTCAGCCGAAGAGAACCGAATGCCCATCTGATGAGTTTTATTGAAGTCTACGATACAATCAAGTATGATGAGCAAATGTACAGCTCTTTAGATTACGCCTATTCCCACCGTCACTAGGGGGCGATCGGGGGCTGGCACCGATCGCCATCCAACCTCCAGATTCCATTACCTCATGGAACGACTTGGTGCAAAAATTTCTAACCAAATTTTTTCCACCCTCGAAGATAACTCAATTAGTGCAGGAAATTAACACATTCAGACAGTTTGAGGGGGAGAATCTAGCTAAGGCTTGGGAGAGATTTCATGAGCTACTGAGGAGATGCCAACATCACAACTGATGAAGTGAATTGTGTACATACGTCACAAATCTACTACGATCTAACTAGATAAATCCATCGACGTCAATAGGAGGTGCTTGATGAAGAAAACTATGATGAAGCTTATGAGATTCGGAAGATACAACCACCAATACTAACTGGCCCTTTAGATAGATCAAGACCTAGAAACCCTTGGGCTAAGGTTATACACAGAGGTTCTCAATAACCTGGTAAATCATGTCACACAATTAACTAAACAACTATAAAAGCAACAAGGTACATTGAATGCTATTCAGAATAATCTATGGGAAATCTGCGAATCTTGTGGGGACAAATACCTGATTCATGGATTCATTCAGTAATGATGCAAGAGGAGTGTGCTCAGATGTGAACTTCAAATAGAATCAACAAATAATATGACAAGATGAGGTAACATGACGTAATGTGCACCGTGACCTAATCAATTAGTACAGGTTGGAGGGGAAACCAAAATAATCAGAGCAATCAAAACTATGGCTGGAGGAATAATCAGAATAATATGCCATCATTTCAAGCAAACAAACCACCACCAGAAAAGAAGGTAGATTTGGATGAAGCCCTGGCTTATATGATGACTTCTCACACCACATTTATGAATGAGACGAAGGCCACATTCCAAAACCAAGCTCAACAGCTGCAAAACCAATCCACACAGTTACAAAACCAAGGAGCCCAACTCTTAAACTCGAAGTACAACAGCCAAATGGGCCACATCATAATCTGAGAGGTACATGAGCATTACCTAGTAACTCTCGAGTGAACCTAGACGAAGGTAATGAACATGTAAAAGCTGTCACATTAAGGAGTGGCAAAGAATTAGTAGTACCAGGGTAGCCACCAAAGGATAGAGGTAGAAACGGTGAAGGAACCTGACTACCTAGAAATGACAGAGTAGGAAAAGGAAATAAGCTCTATTTAGAAAAGTAGGTAGTTAAGAAACAAAGGCAGACCACCACTCGTGACTGAACTCACTATCCCAATTCCATACCCTCGTCGCCTGAAGAAGAGTAAATTGGACAAGCAATTCACGAAGTTTATGGAAGTATCCAAGAAACTGCATATAAACATTCCATTTGTTGATGTATTAGAACAGATGCCCAATTATGTGAAATTCATGAAGGATATACTTTCAAAGAAAAGAAGACTATCGGATTTTGAAATAGTGAATCTCACCGAGGAGTGTAGTGCCATCCTTCAGAGAAAACTACCACAAAAGCTGAAAGACCACGGCAGTTTTACTATTATGTGTACCATCGAAAGCTTTGTCTTTGAGAGGGCCTTGTGTGACCTGGGATCGAGTATCAACCTTATGCCGCTATCCATATTTAAACGACTGGGATTAGGTGAAGCTCGCCAACTACAAGCAATATAATTTTCGCAAGATAACATCAAACACCCTGTGGTAATAAGACGCCTGCCGGGCGGTAGACAAGTTCATCTTTCGGATGATTTCATTGTTCTAGATATGGAAGAAGATAAAGAAATACCTATAATATTGGGCAGGCCATTTCTCGCAACTGGCAGGGCAATGATTGATGTATAGAAGGGAGAGTTGAAATTGAGAGTGCAGAATGATGAGATCAAGTTCAATGTATTCAAAGCCATGAGACACCTAGCAGAGAGTGATACATGCTTCACAGTAAAGACCGTAGAGGCTAGGTTCACCAAAGTGTCCACCGACCTGGAGGCTACCGCGCAGGATCTGCAGAAACCGTGGAGAAGAGACAGTATGAGTATGTGAAAAATGGATGGACCTCTGAACCTAATGGGAGAAACACCATGAACCTCTGTGAAAATACTCAAACGCCTAATACCTTTTTCAAAACCACCCAAGATAGAGCAAAAGCCATTACCTAGTCATTTAAGGTATGCTTATCTGGATGCTCCATTCTACGCTGATCATTTCCCAAAGGCTCTGATAAAGATCAAAAGAAGATAAGCTATCGAGAGTACCTCAAGATCACAAGAATGGGTCACTGTCTCTAACATTTTAGTAAAGTGGATCCGCCCCTCTATGTAAGGCGACCACCCCAAGAGGGCCATAAGAAGTCAATGGAGGCACAAAGGAGACTGAATCCAACCATGAAAGAGGTTGTCCATAAGGAAGTATTAAAGTGGCTGGATGCCGGGGTTATTTATCCTATTATTGATAGTGCATGGGTAAGTCCAGTATAGGTAGTGCCTAAGAAAGGAGGAACAATAGTGATAAAGACATAAAATAATACATTGCTGCCTTCTAGAATAGCCAGTCACAGTCAATGGACGGTATCGACTACCTGAATTGAATAAGGTTACTCGAAGACCACTTTCCATTGTCGCTTTCTCGGACCGGATGCTGATAGGCTAGTGGCATGAATATTAATGCTTTCTTAGATGGGTATTCCGTACAATCAGATCGCTATAAATTTCTCAAGACCAAGAGAAGACAACATTCACTACTTCAAGGTGTATTCGCATTTCTAGCGAATGTCGCTCTCGTGATGTGCAATGCACTGCACATTTCATAAATGGCCATATGATGGCCATATTCTCATATATGGTTGAAAAGACAATGAGGTGTTCATGGGCGACTTTTTAGTATTGGAGAGTTCCTTCGACAATTGTCTGGAAAACTTGAGGTCGGTGCTTGTTAGGTGTGAAAACTAACTGCGGCTAGTCGACCGGGGAAAATGCCACTTTATGGTACAAAGAGGGCATCGCATTTAGCCAATCGATTTCACAAGAGGAATAGAGGCTCGACCGAGCTAAGAACAAGGCATGAGAAACTACCTCCACCATCATCATGAAGGGCATAAAGGTTTCTCAGACACCTGTGGTCTCTATAGGCGGTTCATAAAAGATTTTCTCTTGACATCATTGTCCGGCTTACTAGTTTAGGGGGGACAACATTTATCTTAATGAGTAGTGCCAAAGCCTCTCACCTCGAAAGATAAACTGGTATCAGCCCCCATAGTTATAGAACTAGATTGGGACCTCCTCCTGGCCGAGCTAACGTGGTGACGCCAAGAATTGAAAGACGGAGTAAAAGGCTTGTGGTAGAAAAGAGAAAGGATATTTCAGGTTATCTACTATGCTAGCCGAACTTTGAATGATGCTCAACTGAACTATGCCACCACTAAAAAAGAGCTATTGGCCATTATTTTCACCTTTGATAAATTTAGGCCCTAATTGATTGGCAATAAGGTGATAATGCACACTGACCACTCAGCCATTAAGTACCTAATGACTAAAAAAGATGCAAAACCGAGACTAATACGATGGGTACTTCTAATGCAAGAGTTTGACCTAGAGATAAAAGATAAGAAGTGAATAGAGAACTTAGTCATGACCATCGGTCGCGGCTTGGAAGGGCCAAGAGATCTAGGTACATAGCACGATAATTTCGCATGAGCAACTCTCGAAATTGAAGAAGTATAAAGGCTCCATGGTTTGCTGACTATGTAAATTACTTAGTGGCCAAGGTGATCCCTCAAGAACTTACCTACCAATAAAAAAGGAGGTTCTTTGTACAGTTAAAGCACTACTATTAGGAAGAACCTATTTTATACAAACATCGTGCCGATCAAGTAATAAGGCAATGTGTACCGAAAGATGAAATGGCGAGTATTCTGAATCATTTCCATACCTTATCATGTGGGGGACATTTTGGAGGCCAAAGAACAACGACAAAGGTACTCCAATCAGGTTTCTAGTAGCCTAGCTTGTTCAAGGATTCTCACCAGTTCGTATCCATCTGTGATAAGTACCAAAGGAAGGGCATCATTTCCAAACGGGATGAACCACCGATGTGCCCAATTCTAGAGGTCGAGTTATTTGACTTATGGGGGTTGGACTTCATGGGTCCATTCCCCTCTTCATTCAGTCACCTGTATATTCTCCTTACTATAGACTAAGTCTCCAAATGGGTAGAAGCAATACCGACACGCACCAATGATGCTAGTGTGGTAGTCAAGTTCCTTTTGGTGTACCACATATTTATACTGCCTTGACTTCGCCAAAGATTGGATCACGTATGGTGGTACTCACTTCTAAAACAAGCTGGTTGATAAGGTCTTGCAAAAATATGGTGTGTGCCATCGAACTTCACTTGCTTACGACCCGCAAGCTAATGGATAGGCCGAGGTGTCAAATCGTGAGATTAAGTCCATTTTAGAGAAAACGATCAACAGTTCAAGAAAAGATTGGTCAAAGAAGATTGATGATGCACTTTGGGCATATAGGATAACCTTTAAAACCCCATTAGGTATGTCAAATTAATTCACTAGTAGATTCGGAAAGCATGCCAATTTTGCCTGGAATTAGAACATAGAGCATATTGGGCAACTAGGCGTTTGAACAAGTATAGCAAAGTCACTGGAGAAAAGCGGCTGCTACAACTTAGTGAATTGGACGAATTCCGCAATGAGGCTTATGAAAATGCTCGAATCTATAAGGAAAAGATGAAAGTGTGGCATGACAAACATATTATGAGGAAAGAGCCGCCCGGTCACAAGTCTTGTTTGCTCAACTATAAATAAACTCTTCCCTAGTAAGCTAAAATCAAAATGGTCAAGTCCGTTCACAGTGGTTCAAGTATTTCCATATGGAGCAGTTGAGATAATGCACCCCGAAAAAGGATAGTTCAAAGTTAATGCTCCGAGGTTGAAACTGTATTTTGGGGGAGAATTCCATAATGGGAGGCAGGACACCATTCTAGGCACACCCGAGAGAGACAATAAATAGAGCAAATCTTGGTCAGCCAGTTTTTTTTTTTCTTTGTTTTCCGTCTTGCTCAGAGACAGTGTGAATGTTTGAGCTAACGACGCTAAATATAAAGGCTTCGAGGCAACCTAAGTGTGGTGAGATCTTCTTTTCCCCTAAACTTGCATGATTTCCAAATGCTTTAATCGTTGTCTAAGTTTCGCTTTTAGGTTTCCTACCTCGTTTCTATTTTTCATGTATTAGCCAATTTTAAAAGAAAAAGGAAGCAAAAAGCTGTCCATACTCTTGCACGCCACCAAGCGCCTCCCAAAGGCCGCTACGAGGGACGCTTTTTATCCATCCCTTCCGGTAATGCAAAGAATAGAAGACTACGCCGCTGCGTGGCTTTGGCCAAATCTTCTAATACATCACACAGAAATTTCACGCCGCTGTGGTGTGTGGAGGCCTCGTGCCACACTGGTAGGTCCTTCGCTGAAGCGACGCACAGTTCGAGCCCCATAAAAACCCCACCACTGCTCATTTTCCTCCACCCAGCTAGCCATCTTTTCGTCTACTCAGGTTTTTGGTAAATCTATAGCCAACATCGACCACCATGGCCCCCAGGAATAGGTCCCATCTAAACGACAGCGCTCCGGTTCCACCTCGAACGCAACACCTCCCCCTCCAGACGATCCGTGCCGATTCATCTCTCGAGAGGCCGAGCGAGTCTATCACGAGTCTTTGTTCAACCGTTCATTGATTCCAAAATGAGGCTCTCTCCCACCTCCAACGCGGCTCTTCAACTTTCCATACGTGAACCGCGGCCAAGACACTTCAGGCCCCCGATCCCTGAGTAGCCCCTGGCCGTGCGTGGGAGTTCCACCCAACCCGCCCCCTTCAAGGCTGGCACCACTATCTTCTGCCCGAGGCAAGGTCGATTTCCAAATTTCCCAAAGCATCAACCGATTTGATCACCGCAAAGATGACGACAGTATGGAGTACCGAGCACTATTTACAAACACAGACTATGAGAGCTTGATGTAGGAGCTCACTCAGGGCCAAGGCCAGTGGAGGTGCTATCCATCGATCGGTGAGTTCACTACCTTTCAGATGCAGTCCCTCATGCCCATGGCTAAGTTTTGGTACAATTTTCTATGTGTTAAAATTAAGCCTTACCTCAGATCTCAAGATAGCATTTAAGGACAAGCACGATCCTCAGATGCCATGACTAAGGGTTTTTAGCCACATTCGCACCGGAGCACCGATCCACCCTCCCTCGATCACTCACTATGTCAACCGCCAGGTCCCAATGTCAACTCCAAGGAGTAGTGTAGCAACGCTTCTTCCGATATCACGCCTGGGCAAGTCTGGAGCCCGAACGAGTGGGATGATGATGTCCCAACAGCCACACCTAAGCAAGTGAAGCGAATTCGTGGATCTGGGCCGACATTGAGGCCCCCTACACCCGGCCACCCGAAGACCGTATCTACGCGCTCACCACTTGTTTTGATGCCTATTGGGACGAGTCTCAAGAGCACCGTGTTGCCCTTAGTCGTGATACGGGATTTATCGAGCCGAGATGGCCACCATCCGCGCTACCAGACCTTATCATTAATGTGCAGACTGCCTCAAATTTCCTCTCTCTACACACACCGCCTACTCACTACCACCACCGTAGTGATCCTTCGGGACGCCATCTCCAAATTTCTGGCTTTCTTTCATGTCAAACAGAGGAACGCCCACCAGCTTGGGGTATATGTGGGTATATGGGTAGGCTCAAAGTTCTTTTGTTTATTTTGATTGTTTTATTTTTTTATTTTTTATTTTTTTTTATTTTCATCTTTGCATGTTATAAGTTTTCAACTGTTTTAGTTTGTTTTGGTTGTTTTAGTGTGTTCTATTATGTTTAAAGACCGAGCCTTGTCCCTATGTACTAACATATTTGCACTTGGCAATATTATGATATAGTGACATTCAGATTTGGTTTTAATTGTCCTCAACTCTAGTTGACCATGATTACAAAAAAAAAAAAAAAAGGAGTCATAGTAACCGCAGAGAGCCTGTGTCTCAATGAAATAGGGAACTCCAAAGTTGTTTGATAATGGGGACTACATTGTATAACGTCGAGAATAACAAATGTTCGCGGTCCCTTTAGATCTCAAAAATCAATTTTAAGTAGGCTATCAGTACACACATGTGATCTCCGGTATGCTTTGACTCAGACTACCCATGCAAGAGTTCTACAACCTTATGAAGTTAAACACCCAAGGAAGTGACACCTAGAAAAGAGATCGCCTGAGCCCTAAAAAAAAAAAGGAAACAAAGAATAAGTGGATCATCCAATCGAATCTTCAAGGCTACCGAGGGGTTTTTCAAAGCCTAATGTCCTCGAGCCACCAGGCCGGAGCCATTAATTTCACTCGCCCGCTACATGGGACAGAGGATGGGTAATTCCCCACAAACCTAGACCTCGAGGCTTGCTGAGTACTGGGGTGAAGTTCTAAGGGAACTGAATGCCCAATGCCCTTAACCAACTAGTGGGGAGTCACCAATGGATCCCCGCTACAAGAACCCTCACCTAAAACCTCTTGGTACTAGTACTCTTCCAAGTTTGTCTTAGAGTTAATCCTTGTGAGAGTCAAGTGAATAAATCTGGTGCTGCCTCATCCTTCCGTGTTGCTATTCCACAAAGAGTTAGACCCCAAGTCTGGGGGTACTACAAATAACTACACACTGAAGAACACACCTCAACCCACTTAGACTCCATGGAAAAAATTATTGAGCACTAAAAATGGGCTGACCTACCGTTAACCGAGACTAGCCCCAGTATTCTTGAAAGCTGAACAAACTACACAGTAGTCCCTGATCTTGAATTGGCTCATTGACCCTTTGTATTGGTATCATGTGTTCTGCACTCCATATCGCCGTGTTAGTCATACTTTTACCTCATGCCTTAGTTAGAGTCTATTCTACTCGAGACAAAACAAGAAGCTAAGTCTCGGGGGTGTTGACTTGAGTGAATCGTATACATTACAAGATAATTTCGTGTTTTTATAGCTCAACTTCATACAATTTATTATCTATATTCACTGATATCAAGGCTTAATCCTATACTATAACGTTTAACATGGCGATATCAGAATAAAAAAGGAAGCTAATAATAGAAGAAACGACCAAAGCGTAGGAATGCGCAAAGTAAATAAGAGTTAGGGATGGGTCCCTGGCTAATTAAAAGGGAGTCTGAACCTGAAGGCAAGACAATAGTCGCCTCAGGTATGCCGCAGTGAAGCTCCCTTCGCTCGTGGCGTAGCAAGGTCTCCCATTCCAAAACGGGAGCTCGAAAAGTTTTGATTTTCTGGGCCATTGATGGGCCCAAGTTCTGAGATATAAAAAGGGAGCGATTTTGAGGTAAAAATGGGGGATTGGAACCAGAATGAAGAGAGGGAGAGACGGATAGAGAGAGATCAGTGAAGACGGATTCCGGTAGATCGCAAAGATGACTTCTTTTGTATTTCTTTCTCTCATTCGTTTGATGTCGGAACCGATTAGCACCTCAAAGTATTTTTGCATCCTATTTAAGATAGGCTTGAGTGCTTTGCGTGATCTAATCAGTTAATTAAGCCGATTGACATGTGCAGTCCGACAGTACCACGATTTTGTTTCTCGAGGTTGCTTTGCAGTTTGGCAAGCTCTCGTGAACCTCTGCCATCATATCAAGCTGCATCGTACTGGCGATGTTTTATGTCGAGTTCGTATGAATTCCTGAGATTTCATCAAGCCGCTGAAGAAATGTCAAGCCGAAAGGAAACTTCAATACAAGAAATCTCGGTGCGTAAGGCAATGCAAGAGTACAGAATTTCGCCATGGCATAGTAGCTTATGATCGCTAAAAATTTCGCAATGGTAGCTAAAAGTTCGCAATCCTACGAAGATGCCGCTATGCACGCTTTTCGCTATGATAGCGTGGCCCTTCTTTCACATCATAGCTTAGTTCGCCATCATACGGTAATGTCGTGCATACGAAAATTTGAATTTTCGCTATGCCTCAGATTTTCGCTATGATAGCGAAATTTCGCTATCATAGCTAAATTTTCGCTATGATGGTGAAATTCACTGTGCATAGCGAAAATGCTGCCCCTCTGTTTTTGATCCAAACGACCCCGTTTTGTGTAATTCCCATTTTTCCCTCAATGTAATCATATTATTTTGGTTATTTTGGTATTTCACATCTCTTGTAAGGCTATATAAGCCACTTGATAACATTTTGTAACCCTAACTTTTCATTCACGGTAAATCCACGCAGCTTCTCATTTTAGGTTACGCTTTTCTTCTCTCTTTCTTTTCTCTCATTTTTCCAAACACCCCTTTGCAGGATGACAACTCAAAGGATGTTTCGCTGCTTCCTCAAAACCTTGAAGAAAGAGGGCTGCTAGGTTGGTTAATGGTGGTTGGCGTGCTCCGCTTCAAATGAAACAGTACTCTGATTTATGTGTTCCAAACTTTCCAAACTAGGTTTAATGCTGGCTTAATGTATTTCCTTTGGTCAATACTACTGTATGCTTCAGGGTTAGTGTATTCTTACGGTAGATACACGATTATCCACAGATGTCATTAACAGCCACCGAAAGTAGGTTAAATGCTTGGTTTTTTCAAATCGCTGAACATTAAATGCTTCGCAGGGTGTTTTGCCTCAAATAGAGTGTTCTTAAGGGTTGGTTTTTAAAGTGCCAAATCAAAGATCCGACATTTTGGCAATGACTATATGTCATAGTTCTAATGTGAGGAAATAACCGAGGACACCTTGATAACCTCATTTTACCAAGCTAGTGACCCAAGCCTTCAAGGTCTCCATTCCACACTTTAGTTTAAACTGTTTCAGTTAACCTAGTGACAACAACTCCCACACTTTTCAATGCAAATCCAAAAATCCAAATGAAAGCCTCACCATTTTGAATCATGATACAAATCATTTGTAGGATGAAAACCCATCCCCGTGTTCAAATCCCTAGATCGCCACCGCAAAGAGCTTGACTACCAAGCAGTGAGGAGTGGTAATAGGAACAAATTTTGTTGATTCCTGATCGCCCCAATACTAAGTGGGCACGAATCAAAACCTTTCGCTTGTAATGAAAATCACTATGAACCTGACTTTTCTCTTAGGCTTTTGTCAACCCTAACCGCATCATTATGGATTAATACTTTAATTGTGGCTGGTTTAATATCGACATATGAATTTCTATGGTTGTTTACTCCCGAATTTAACTTCATCATTCTTTGGCCAATCACATGCCAATGCTGTGAGTCCGAGTGATCGAGATGACAACTCATAGGATTCTGGGTAAAGCAACACTTGGTCAGGCTGTGAATAGAGATATCCCGCGCTCTGTGAAAATTAGGGTTTTCATTCATGCATCTCTGAAGGTCGTAGGGTCAAGCAGAGATGCAATACATTCTACCAATGTAGATAAAGTGGGCTATATCTCGAGAGAAAATATCTCAGAGACACGATCAACCCGCTAACAAGAACTATATGGTATATTAAATAAATGCACTACTTAGGTTAAAATCCATTAGGGTGTGGTGAGAAGAAGGCTTAAACCCTAGGTTTTCTCATCATCAACTTAAATCGAAATTTCAATATTAGGTTTTCTTTAATTCAGTTAATTTATGCATAATTCGCTACAAGACTGGATCCAAATATTGTCTAGGTCATTAAATCAGTACTCAACACACTTCTCTTCGTGGGAACAACACTTGACTAGCCACTACACTACGTGAACTCGACGCGTATACTTGGGTGCATGGGTCTGTGTTTTTACCAACTATTACACACTCACGATAAGCCCGTCACTAGTCGCGACATTGGCTTTGTCTATGCAGATTTTGGCCTTTGAAACTTTATTGTTGTGAAATGTCGACATTTCAAGTAGCTTTTATGTTTCAGCCTGGTTGTGAGCTGTCAATATTAAGACCAAAGATCCTTCTTGAGTGATTGTCGAAAAAAACGTTTCTAATTTCACAACAAAGTTTCAGTATATGTCTCAAGTATCTTCTCTATAATTGTCATAATAATGAAAGGAATATCGGACCGTTTCATTCTCTCCTCAAATTATGTTGCAAGACACTTGTAAAATGTCGCCAATAAAGTTCAACTAACTTCATCTTGTAATCGCTTAACATAAGCTCGATGTCACGACATAATTTCCATGCCCCTCTCGCACAGCAGTCTTAGATGGTTGGTCATGACATTGAAAAATTTGAATGCAACAATTGTTCTTGAACTTGCCGTTTTACGACTAAAGGCAGAACGCGACATATTTCCAAAGATTCTTCGCTTTTGTATGACAATCATTTTTTATGTCACAACATTCTTTCCAATACTTCATTGCATTCTTTGTCGCGATATAATTTTGGATGTCATGATAATGTTCTATTGCCATTTGCCTTGTCCTTTGTCTCAACAAAGTTTCAAAAATTCTCAACATTATTTTTGCTCATCTGTCTTAACTGGGTCGCGACATAGCTTTAGAATGTCACGACAACCTTCTTTTCCTTCTTCACATTTTATGTCACGATATAGTTGTGAATTGTCGAGACATTTTGCAACTGTGCTTTTGTGCAATCAACATGCTCTTTGTTGTGACATAGATCTTATTATTGCAACAAACTTCTCTTGGTTGTCTTGAACTTTTTTCACGACATTCTTCAGAAATGTTGCAACATTTTGCATTTTCTACCTTAGCCATTTTTATTGCTTTTCTTGCTGGTTCTTGGTTCTTTTGCATTACAACCCTACAAGACATAAATCTGGGTGAAGATTCCATAATTCTTCATTAAATAGGACCTTAAACTCTCAAAAATTCAAGAAAAATGGACTTAAAAATAGATGAGTTTTGGACTCATCAAACTTCCCCAAACTTAAAGTTTTGCTTGTCCCCAAGCAAAGAAATGATATTTTTGCTTGTCCTCAAGCAATTCAGCTTTTTAAGGCCATTTTTGTTCTACAACAGACATCTTTTTCCTTTAAATCCACAAATTAATTTAAAAATAGGATAGTTGTACAATCATTTTTTTTAACAAGTTTTAAATCCATAATGAAGAGGATTTTCAATTCAGTTCACTAAACAAACAAATAATTCATATAGTGTAAAAAATTCAATTATTTACCCTAATTAGTGAGTGTGTGATGGTCTTCCCTCTTTTTCAATCTAGTAAATTAGTTAATCTTCTGAGATACTATTCAGATAATAAACTACTCCTTGGTTTTTCTTAGGTCTCATAGGCTTGTTGGTTATATTAATCTCCATTAATGTAGGCAAACACCACCTTCAAGATCAAATAAGTGTTTTAGGCTTGTAATGTTTGGCTTGAGCTTTGGGTAGTTAACTGGTTATTTTAAGCTCAAGTTTGCCCAAGTTGCATATACTTTCTCAACATTTTTCCTTCATACTATTCATCATTTCCTTTCTATTCAACTCACTTTTTCAAAAGCATCCCCAAACTCAATTGGGTGCATCTTTTTGCATACTCTCCATTTTGGCTTTTTCTTGCTCCACTTTTAGAATTCACATTCAGTTCATCATATTAGAAGCTTTTTAGTTTTCATTTCTTATCAAGCTTTCTGGAATAGTGCAATGTTTTGCCTTCTTAAGCTTTCTACCACCCATAGAGAGCTGGGGTTGCAACTCCCACACCGGGGCCAAGTATTAGGGTACTAAAAATACACCCCTAAGAACTTAATTGCTCAAGGGAGGAAGGCTACAAGAAAAAACTCATTCCACCTGAATACTTGTTTTTCAGCTTCTCAATCTTCTGTTGTGGACCTTCTTTGATACATCTTCAATCAATTGACCCACTTTTCACATCCTTAATTCTCATCCTTCTTTTCTCTCTACAAAAAATTACTCCCCCAAACTTGTCCTCTTAAATCATTTTTCTGCACCCATTCTACAATTTGGGCAAACTTAGGGTTATTTGCTGAAGGATTAGCTTTAAGGAAAGGTTAAGGTTCTATTATATGGCTTTGATGATGAAATTGGCAATTAGGCTCAAATAAGGAACTAGGGTATATGCATATGCATATTTATACGGGTGTTTTGGAAAGGTTCAAACTTCCAAGGATGGCTCAGATTACTTCGTTAGTTGTGCTGGTATAGATTTGCCTTATCACACCCAACAAGTTCTAGAACCCTAGGGAGACTAAAACTGTGATAGATCTCATAAAATGTCCCTAATTCAGCACAATTAATTGCAGAGGTACTTTTAACCATGTGCATATTTTCAAGGTTCACAAGAACTAAACTGTTTGCAAAAATAGAATTATGATTCTTATTTGTTCCATCATTTGTTTAAATCTTCATGAGTCTTGAAATCCAACTTATCCATTAATAACATCATAACTTTCAATTTTCAGTTAAGCTCATCCTACCCCAATTTCATCTACTAATTTCTTGTTTGGTTTCTAAACAATGTTGTTGTGTTATTGTACAATTTGAAAGTTCATTTGATTGATTAATTTGTTTCAACAAAATCACATGCAACTCAACAATTTGAATCCTAATTCAATTAAACATTCAAACTCACAATACTCATTATTCATAGTACTCAAATTTTCACACAAAATACAGTTGCACATAATTGCCAAAGAGACTTGCAGTGTATTCATGAAATAATTACAAGAGGTATTCAGGTAAAACAATCATATGCAAAAAGGACTCCTTTTTTCTTTGTTTCTTTTGGAGATTTTTCTGGAGACTTTGCCTCAGGCTTTGCTCCCTTTATATTTTTCAATTTCCTCAAGGGCTCTTCGATATCTTAGTGCACCATAAGTCCTCATCTCGAGATAATAATAAAAGGGACAAAAGGTATTTCTCCATGTTCCTCAGGGTCGGTAAATGGTATGGAAGGGTTTGTCACATCCTTAGGCACTATGGTATAGGGTACATAATCAGAAATTCGGATGTTTGGTAGTAGCACTTTCTTCTTGCCTAATACTGTCTTCATGGCCCAATCCAAAATTTCAACATTCCCTTTTACAAGCTCACGCTGCCTTTTGCCTAATGATTCTACTGCACACCTGTTGTTGATCAATTCTTGAGTTATGAGCCTCAAGCTATCTCTGCAATGTTGAAGACTGTTTAGACATTCTCTGTCTCTTGACTCCAGAGCTGCTTTCATGCTACAATCTCTAGCTTCCAGCATTTTGCATAGATTGAATTCTTGCTTCCCTGACTCTTCCCATAAAGCCACATCTCTAACTCTCCACATTTCATCCCTTTCTTCTGTCTCATTTTTCCATTCCAAGTCTCTTTGTCTAATTACCTCTTCCAGGTACTGGTCTCTCTTTCTTAGTTCTGCATCCATATATTCATCTTTGAGTTGCAGTTGGAGTTTCAGTTGGTTGTCTCTTTCTCTTATAGCTTACTCCATTCTAACTGTCGTGCCCCTAGACTCCAATCTGGCCGGATCAGACTGAGAATGTGGACCACTAAATCCATTGATTCAGAAACACATTTCATATACTATTTTCGATGGGATATATAACATCCTGATTTAAATCATATTTGATGTATGTATGAAAATATGATCTCATCACTAATACGCATTATGTATATAAAAATATACATCAATAATGGTAGAGAGTCCATCATTTGCACAATTCCCACATTCATACAAGATGACATTTCTTGCCCTTTTTAAATCATTTATAAAATATTGTAGTTCATGTCTAAACGTAGGTCAAAATATATCTTCCCATGAAGATTTATACATCTTTGTTTGCAATGCAAAACAATTACATGATTTTTTCTTTGAAATGAAATGTATGCATGAGACGGAGCATTTACTTATACTCTGCACAATTCGATGATGACTCTAGGCTCTACGGTCCTTGATCTTGCCCCTATTAACTCGGTACCTGCGCGTGATAAAACAATGTGCTAAGCATTTTCATGCTTAGAGGTTCTATGCATTTCTATCCTCATTTCAATCAAACACAAAATATGTATCTTTTCAAAAACAATATTGTGGCACATTTTCAATGGTCAATGCAATAAACAATATATATGTTAATTTTTCATTCAAAACTCAATTATACATTTCCACGTACTTATAAGTTTGCCCTTAAACGAATTTAACCATGACTCGTCATGAATCGCGGAATCAGGCACGATCCCCTTTGGACTGCGGTTGGTTATTTACAAATTCATTTTGTGTATACTACCAATACTGTCCCGCTGGGCTACAAATCGGTATGCCACTATAAATCATTTTGTTTGCAGTACTGCTACATTGACCCTTATCGGTATACCAATATATCCTTAACTCGAATATGATAGATAGCATTCTCTTAAGGGCATTAATACTCAGTCATAGTAAATTACAATATTATATATATATATATATATATATATACCCCAATAAATACATTTTGACGCTCATACAATTTTCATAGCAAATCCATTTGCAATCAATTTCCCAATCACTTCGTAGAATTTTTATGGTTAAAAACAAAGCACACATGCAGTTTTCCCATGTAAATCATTTCAGTTTTTAACAAATCCAATACAAAGCTGCAATAAGAAAAGAAATGAGAAGAATAAACCAAAACGTTATCGCTCCTTGACTCCTATCCTTAGAATCACGATCTTACTTAGGTTTCCTCATCACCAACCCCTAGTCCATCACAAACAGAGAAAAATATCAGTCGTCCATGCTAGTGTTTTTGGTTATGGTTGATTTCTA
This sequence comes from Tetrastigma voinierianum, assembly GCA_016808115.1. Taxonomy (NCBI): domain Eukaryota; kingdom Viridiplantae; phylum Streptophyta; class Magnoliopsida; order Vitales; family Vitaceae; genus Tetrastigma; species Tetrastigma voinierianum. The sequence continues at coordinate 1,182,332 of JAEQBH010000118.1, forward strand.
CCCAATACACCTTCACTTGTAAACTTTTCTGGGAACAAATGAACCATATTTTACCCAAATTCCGTCAAGTTCATTGTTCCTCCATAAATCTATTTTATTCAGAAATTGAAATCATCCAATTCAGAGCACCGAAACTAAAGATATGTTCTCAACAACCGGGACTACTCTATTTTCAAACAAGAACCAGAATTTGCCCGAAAACAGAGCTTCACTTTGACGAATTTTTGGTTCCAATAGGGTCCAAATTTGAATATACTTATTTCAAGAAGAGTTGTTCTCCTATAAGTCTAATTTAACTAGAAATTTGAATCACTCAATTTGGATGAGTGAAACTCAACTTATTGCCTAAATACCAAAACTGTCCCAAAACACCAAAAATGTACCAAACCAGAACCAGAATATGCTTGAAAATAGAGCCTCACTTTGACGAATTTATGGGTCTAATGGGGTCCAAATTTGAATACACTTATTTCAAGGCAATGTTTTCTCCTAGAATTCTAGTTTACCCACAAATTTGAATCACTCAATTTGGATGAGAAATGACCAAGTTATGGCTAAAACAAAAGCATGGGTTTTGGAAAAATTTGACAGCATCTTCCCTAAAACTCCAACATTTCCTTTATACAAAAATTCCTCAAAACTCATCCTAATCAAAGAAAAAGGCTGGCAGACTCCTAACTCAAACATATATATATACAAAAGTAGGGTTTCCTGAAACCCAGAAACACCAATCCAAGAGAGGAAGTCGGGGGCCTTGGTTTCCGCACGCAAATGTGAAGCTCGAGCCTAGCTTTCTCCTTCACTTAGCTTGAATAAAAACCTTGGAGAGCACAAAAGCCAACTAATCTTCTCTTCTTCTCCACCGGACATCCCTATCTCTCCTCTTTGCCAAATGAAAGCTCCTCATTCTAAGATTGGTATTGTCTTAACCCTTTTGTCAAGGCACGTTTGGCTCCCAAATTTTAACTTAAGTTTCCCACGTTTTCATTTTAATCCTTAAACTCCCCTCTCTATTTGACATTCAACTTATTACATTTTATGCTTTGTATCTCTTCTTGATTTTATGACGCTGGGTCCTCATTTTGACATTTTACCAATTTAACCTTGACTCTTGTATTGATTTCGAGTTTTATCATTTTTTTTTTTTTGTTCTTAGCAATATAATTTCTGAAAAAAAAAATACAAATTTAACTTATTTTGTACTCTAAACATGTTATAAAACTGCTAGGTATATTTTAGGATGTTACAGCTCTCCCCCCCTTAAAAGGATTTCGTCCTCGAAATTACCTTTATTGAATAGTTGTGAATATTGTTGACACATAGTTTCTTCACTTTCCCACGTGGTTCCTCAGTCTTGTGGTTTCTCCACAATACTTTGACTAATGGAATTTGTTTGTTCCTTAATTCTTTGACTTCTCGAGCCAAGATTTCTACAGGTTCCTCTTCATAAGTCAAGTCGAGGTGAAGCTCAATAATCTTCGAAGATACCACATGTGAGGGGTCTGACCTATACCTCCTTAACATTGAAACGTGAAAAACGTTATGGATCTTTTCCAACTCTGGAGGTAAGGCTAACCTATATGCCACTGGACCCACTTTCTCGATCACTTCATACGACCCAATGAACCTAGGGCTCAACTCGCTCTCCAGAATCTCATGACTTTCTTCCAAGGAGAAACTTTCAAGAACACTTTCCCACTGATCTCATATTGAATGCCTTTTTTCTTCAAGCCAGTGTAAGACTTTTGTCTATCCGCAACTAACTTTAATCTTTCTATGATCATTTTCACCTTTTCCTCAGTCTCTTGGATCAAATCAGGGCTGATTACCTTCTTCTCACTTAACTACATCCAGCACGGTGGGAGTTCACTCGCCCAGTAAGAGCCTCGTAGGCGTCATTCCAATCACTCATTGGAAGCTATTGTTATACACAAATTCAACTAGAGGAATATGTTTATCCCAACTACCCTCATAGTCAATCACACAACTTCTAAGCATATCCTCTAAAACTTGAATAACTATCTCCGATTGTCCATCCGTCTACGGGTGGAAAGCTATGCTAAAATTTAGTAAAGTGCCTAAAGCCTCTTGTAATTTTCCCCAAAATCTCGAGGTGAACATCGGATCTCTATCTAAAATGATAGACACTAGAATCCCATGTAACCGAACTATTTCCTCTATGTAAAGCTCTCCCAACTTATCAAGTGAATAGTCGGCTCTTACTGGTAGGAAGTGGTGACTTAGTCGTCAGTCTACCACGACCAGGCGGAATCATGCTTTCTCCTGTATTAGTAGCTTGAGCCATAAAATCCATTATGATTCGGTCCCAATTCCACTCGGGTATTCTAATAGGCTGCAACAAACCGAAAGGAACTTAATGTTCTGCTTTCACCCTCTGGCACACCATACATTTGGTCACAAAATCCAAAACATCTCTCTTCATTCCAAACCACCAGTATGAAGTCTTTAAATCCTGATACATTTTGGTTCTACCAGGATGCATAGCAAAGGATCCACTGTGTGCCTCTTCAAGAATGGATTTCTTCAACTCATCATCATTAGGTACACAAACTTGGTCTCTATAATACAAGAATCCATCCCCATTCACTGAAAACTCAGTTTCTTTCCCCTCTCTATTTTGACTTACAATTGCAAAAAATTTCTCATCACTCTTTTGTGCCTCTTACACTTGATTTAATAGCTTTGGTTTTGCCATTAATTCCACCACTATTGCACCGTCATCTAATAATGACAAATGAGCATTCAATGCTCGTAATGTTTGTACTGACTTTCTACTTAGCGTCTGCCACAACATTAGTTTTCCCGAGATGGTAGTTGATCACACATAATCCTTGATCAATTCCATCCATCTACATTGTCTCAAGTTAAGCTCTCATTGCGAGGGCAAATACTTAAGACTTTTGTGATCGGTGTAGATGAAACACTTTTCTCCGTAAAGGTAGTGTCTCCATATTTTCAATGCAAACACAATGGCGGCCAATTCCAATTCATACATAGTGTAATTCTTTTCATGCGACTTCAACTGCCTTGAAGCATAAGCTACCACTTTACCCTCTTGCATAAGGACACATCCAAGTCCATTTAACGAAGCATCATTAAAGATCACATATTCTTTACCGTAAGTCGGCTAAGTAAGAACCCGTGCCTCGATTAAGAACGCTTTCAACTTTTCAAAACTAGCTTGACACTTTCCACTCCACTCAAATTTCACATTCTTTTGGAGCAATCTCGTCATAGGGGCCTCAATCATCGAAAACCCCTTAACAAACCTTCTGTAGTAACTTGCCAATCCTAGGAAACTACGAACTTCCGTGCCATTTTTCGGTGGTTTCCATTCAAGAATCACCTCTATCTTCTTTGGATCCACCCTAATTCCTTCTTCCGATATAATGTGTCTAAGAAAGGACACTTCCCTCAAACAAAATTCACACTTACTCATTTTTGCATACAACTACTCCTTTCTCAAGGTTTCTAACACTACCTGAAGGTGTGTATCATGATCTTCCCGATCCTTTGAATACACAAGGATGTCATCTATAAACACCACGACAAATCGATCTAAAAATGGTCAGAAAACACGGTTCATTAAGTCCATGAAAGCTGCTAGTGCATTTGTCAACCCAAACGGCATTACAAGGAACTCATAATGTCCATGTGACACCCCGAAATATACCTTAGTAGTTTTCGGACTTGTTTAGGGTATTTTGTAAGTATAATTTGATTGTTTCGTGAGTTAAATGCGAACCACTTTAAAACGAAGACCCGGAAGTTACAAAACTTAAGGACAAAATTGTATTTGTCCAAAAGGGGCCAAAAAGACATGGATTAAGAAGAGATTCGAGGCCAAATGAAATAAAGGAAAATTTATATAAATAGAAGGAGTGGCTTAAAAAGCAATAAAGAAAGTTAACCTAAAAAATGGGTTTTATTTGAGGCCAACATGGCCTTAGCAAACATATTTTAAAAAGCACAAAGTTGGTCTCATCTGCTGGAGGAGAAAAATCGGAAGGAGGAGTGAGAAGAGCAGTTATGAAGAGGAACAGCATGGAGGAGCCAAGATCAAGCCAACAAGGTATGGAACTACTAACCTGAAAGTATGGAACTTTGGATTTGTGTATGGATCTTTGGTTTTGTATGTTATTATCTTGTCCAAAACCTAGGTTTGTTGTGATGTGAAATCCTAACCAAAGATGTATTGAAATTCAGGCTGTTAAACTCTAAATGGTAATAAGATAGTCAGTAGTAATCCTCTTAAGTCGATTCATGGTTAATTTAGTAATATAGGGCTTAGAGCAAACCCTAATTATTCATGTTTTTGTTGAGGATGGGTCATAAACTCCATATATTAGAAGGGTTTGGAAGAAATTCATGAAATAATTTTGAAGAAAGATATCTAATTTGGAAGATGAATTGTAGAAAAAGAGTTTAAGGCGGAATTTTGAAATGGTTTCGAGGTGTATATGAGAAGCAGAGTTGATCAAGTTGAACATATGGAAAAAATGTGAGAAAACACACATTTTAGGGCATTTCGTGACTTGCACGCAGACACTTTAAAGTGTACCTATTAATTTCGTTTCTCGGTCATTTTTGGCCAAAGTGTACCTAAGACACTTTGGGAGGTGTACCGTGCACCGCGTCTGCTCGCCGACCGCTGTATTTGGCCATAACTTGCTCATTTCTTATCTGATTTGAGTGATTCAAGTGGCTAAGTAAAATAGACTTCAAGGAGAACAAAGCATAAAGAATAGGCATTGCCAAATTCTTATCCTATGGTCAAAATTCACTCAAAGTGGGGCCAGCGCAAGCCAATTCTGGTTCCAGCTTTGAACATAGAGTGGGTCCGGGGTTGTTTCGACGTGACTTGGTGCTCTTGTGTTCAATCAAGTGATTCCAATTGAACAGGTCCCCAGCACCTTAGATTTAAATGAGTACAAAGACCCGTGTCAAATATGAAGTTAGAACCCGGAAAAATTAGGCAATACAAACTGTTCTAGTGTAATCCGCAAACTGACTAGTTTGGCATGAAAATGCCACACTTTAGTTCGATGATCCGACTGGATTATTCCACCTTGGCAAAGTAGATTCATAGAGGAATAAGAATATATGAATGAAGTGTGATTTCATAGACACTATACTTCACAAGAATATGAAGTTCCATGTGTAATAGGCTTTGAAAACAAGGAAAATGTAGAAAATGAAAAATGTATAGATGTGTTCATGAAACATGAAAATGATATGGAAAATGAAAATGAAAATGAATTGAAACATGAATGGAAATATGTCATGAACACATAATGTGGTTAAGTGATATATGATTATTATCACATATAACCAAAAAATGAATTTATGAATGAGTATACATGAATGAATATGTGAATGAGTGTATGAATGAGTATACGTGAATAAGTATACGTAAATGAATTTATGAATGAGTATACATGAATGAGTATACATAAATGAATTTATGAATGAGTGTATGAATGAGTATACGTAAATGAATTTATGAATGAGCATATGAAATAAGTACATAGATTGAGTATATCTTTGAAAAGATAATACGAAAGTGAAATTGGAACTGAAATGTGATTTTTGAAAATCGAATGAATATGAATGATGATAAAGACGGGATTCATTAAACGGAATCCGCCATAGATGGAATTAATTGATATATCATCGAACCACCGACGGATGTACAACCTAAGATCCGCTACGGCGCACCCCGGAATTTTCCAATGTCCCACTTCAAGTGATGCAACCAATCGCATCCGTCATGATGGTGTATGGTATTGAAGAAATGTCCCACTTGGCGGGATGCATTAATCGCATCCGCCTTGATGGCTTATGACATTTAAGTGATACCACGTGGTTTCCGGGATGCGTACCAAACGCATCCGCCGCGATGGGAGTAACCGAATAAGTGATACCATGCTTCCGGGATGCACCAAACGGCATCCGCCGCGACGGGAGAACCGTAAGTGATACCACGTGTCGGGATGCACCAAACGGCATTCCTCGCTATGACGGGAGAATCAATAAGTGATACCACGGTTTCCAGATGCACCAAATCCGATCCTGCGACGGGAGAACCGGTCAAGTGATACCACGCCACGTGTCGGGATGCACCCAAACAAAGATCCGTCATGATGGGAGACCGACCAAATGTGTATGCACATTACCGAATGATAATAAGGCGGATTCATTAAACGGAACTTTAAATGTGAATTAAATAGTCAAAGTGAAATAACCAACAATGACGAGCAATGGAATTTTTATGTGTATGCTTAATCCCATAAAATTGAATTGTGAATTGAATTATTGCATTGAAAATGCATGTTGTGATATGATAAATGATGTGTAAAATGAAAGCATGCGAAATGAATAGCATGAGTTTATGTGATAAAAGGCATTATTTTGTAAATGCATGTTGCGGGTCTGTTGAATTTCCAGTAAATGTCATGGGATTGCCCTAAAAGAAGTGCTTTCGTTTAATTAAAAGGTCTAAATGGAAGAACATAAACAACATGAATGAAGATAATTGAAAATGTCGGAGTAAACCGGGCTCCAGCTTGGATCCGCCAACCGGGTCAAGTCGGAGATTCGGGTCGCGACACTTTTGAAAATAAAAATTTAATAAAATGAAACAAATGCTTTGATTGAAAACGTCGGAGTAAACCGGGCTCTAGCTTGGATCCGCCAACCGGGTCAAGTCGGGGATTCGGGTCGCAACACTTTTGAAAATGAAAATTTAATAAAACGATAACTAAAGGAATTAAACGGGCATCCCAGAACATGAAATGTAATTGCAACAAGGGATTTAATTATTAAGGGCTTCGTCAGGATAGTAAATGAGTCTAATATGTATTGGTATTCGTCTCGATTTCTTTGACTGTATGTATCTAATATGACTCTGATATGGTTCGACGGCTATTGTATATGTATAAGTTTGTTTGAATATTATATGATATGCCATACATGTAGAAGATAGGAATTGAAACTATAAAAGACATGACACAAGGAGATAGTGATATGGAATCAAAAAAGGATAAAATCTACATGTATAATATGATACGTAGTTAGAAGTCACATAAGAATAGACTTTATATGCATAAGTAATAGCAAATGTAAAAATATAGTGACGGCGACATTGTTATTGGTCGTTACTGGTTTCATATGTTCCCACTAAGCTGCAGTTTAGCACCTAGTGTTCAATCCGTGTAGGTAATCGAAGAGGAGATAAAGAGGATGTGACATTCCACACACCAACAGACGCGCCATCTCTGTAGACAGTGCTCACCTAAAGACTATTCCGCGATCTCCGATGTCAGATTAGATATGTATATGTATGTGTATTTGTATGAATGGACTTAGTATATGTGTATAAATTTTAATATATACCCCGGCAGTAGTTCATTTGTAAATGTAAATGATTGTTGGTTATTACAAAAATTGTTTATATACCACAGATATAAGTTCAGCTCCTAAAAAAAAAATAAAAATAAAAAAATAAGGAGTCCCAGTATATGGTTTCGCACCCCGAAACCGGTTCGGATTCGCCAATCGGGTCGGACCGGGATCGAGGGCGTGACAGTCCATACCGCGTTCTAAATGTCGTCTTATGCACATCCGCATCCTTAATCCTTAATTAATGATACCTAGATCGTAGGTCAATCTTCGAAAAGACACCCGCACCTTTCAATTGGTCGAACTAGTCATTAATTCTAGGTAATGGATACTTGTTCTTCACTGTCATCTTGTTCAATTGCCTATAATCAACACACAACCAAAGTGTACCATCTTTCTTCTTAACAAAGAGCACTAGAGCTCCCTATGGTGATACACTCAAACGAATAAATCCCTTCTTTAATAATTCTTGCAACTGGAGCTTCAACTCTTTTAACTCCACCAGAGCCATTCTATACGGTGTAATGGATGCCGGAGTGGCAGCCTGAACAACGTCGATTACGAACTCAATATCTCTCTATGGAGGCAATCTTGGAAACTCCTCCGAAACACGTTCGGATAATCACAAACTGTAGGGATGTCTGATAAACTAGGCTCCGCCTTTTCATATCAATCTCATATGCCAAGCAGGCTTCACACCCTTTCCGAACCATCGTTCTAGCAGTGGCGACGGATATCACATTAGAGGGGTGGTTCAGCCTCTCACCGATGAAAGTCACTTCTTCGCCACTCGGTGTCCTTAAGGTCACTTGTTTCATTCGACAATCAACTACCACTTGGTGTCGGGACAACCAATCCATCCCCAATATCACATTGGACTCTCTGAATGATAACTCAATTAAGTTCCTAAACCATACTGTGATTTTGATGGAACACCCTATAAATCCTATTCACAATGACATTATGCCCTAACGGATTTGTCACCAAGATATCATATCAGGTTTCACTCTTTTCGTAATCCACCCAACCCTAATGGAAGTACGTAATATAGGAATGGGTTGATCCTGGATTTATCAATGCATGTACAATAGTCTTAAATATATGGAAATTACCAACTATCACATCTAGGGCATTTTTATCTTCAACTACCTTCATCAGATACACCTCGGGCCGAGCACCAAAGAGACTTGTCCGCCCATGGTCCGTGGTTGTTTGACCTCAAGCGCCTGATGCAAACTCTCTTTTGTTGTCCTTACTTCCTTTCCAGGTCAAGCAAAGCTATACTTCACCAGGTGGCCGAAAGAACGGGCTCTAGGACAATATTTTACTTTGTGCTCATTGGATCCACAAACCAAACAAGCACCTGTTAGTCTCCAACAATCTCCTTTATGTCTCATCCCACAATGTGTGCAATAAGGAAGAGTGAGTCCTCTTGAAGAAACTCCTGGGGCACTAGCTACTGACGGTGCTAGTAGAATAGTCTTACTACCGATAATCTGAGCTGGTCCCTGTAGTGTAGGCTAACTAGAACCTTGTGAACCTCTAAACTTCTTATCTGGTGCTGATACGAACTTCATTGACCAAGGTTTTTCTTACCATGTCTTATTTCTTTTCTATCATACTCTTCTTTCTTTACCCTTTCAACATTTAAAGCACATGTCACAATCTTAGAGAAATCACTATGATGAACTTGTGACATAGGCTCAATGCCATAGTCATTTAGGCCATCCTCAACTTACTGCGAATTTTCTTCCTCTCAGAATCTTCAGTATCTCCGGGAGCATACTACTTGCTCAACCGAGAATTTCGATACTGGGTCATACCTATCCATTTTACTTCAAATTATGGAATTCTCTTCTCATATTGCTAAGGTAGATACAACCCACGTATTGTTTCTTGAATCCTACTATGAAAAACTCCCACGTAGAACTTTCCGGTGGTGCAGTTATAGTCATGGACACCCACCACTGGTAAGCGTCATCATGAAGTAGTGAGATTGCACACTCTAAATTTTCCTCTGGTGTGCAATGCATTTGTCAAAGCATTTCTTCTCGTTTTTCGAGCCAATTCTTCTCGCTACTTTAAGGCTCATCATCTTTCTTTCTAAGAAAATCTATAGGTCAATATCGTACCATTCTTTCAACCACTATTCCTCCGAGGGACAATCATTAGTCATACGTTTTCACAGCTATTTGAGCTATCTACGAGGATATCCAGCAACTCCCGCGGGCTTATCCTTGCTCATGTATCGGCTGGAGCATGGAACTGCTCATCATCCACACCATGGATTTATTTGGGTGACTTCCGAGTCGCCTTGGACCTCCACAGGCCTAAACTTTCCATGCTTAATCTATTAAGACCGATAAGATCCATATCATAGTCACGTCATCCTTTTATATGCAAATACAATGCATGTCACACACAATTTCAAAGATCAATTTATAGAATCGCCTAAACTTAAGCTCTAATACCAAATTAAATGTCGCGCCCCCAAACCCGACTTGACCCAACCCAACGGCTGGACCGGATCCGGGAACACGGACCACTAAATCCATTTATCTGTAAAACACATCTCATATACTTATTTTCGATGGGATATTTAATATCCATTTAAATCATATTTATGTATGTATGAAAATATGATCTCATTACTAATACGCATTATATATATAAAAATATACATCAATGATGGTAAAGAGCCTATAATTTGCTCAATTCCCACATTTATATAAGACGACATTTCTTGCCCTTTTTAAATCATTTACAAAACATTGTAGTTCATGTCTAAACGTAAGTCAAAATATACTCTTCCCATGAAGATTTATACATCTTGTTTGCAAATGCAAAAACAATTACATGATTTTTCTTTTGAAATGAAATGTATGCATGAGACGGAGACTTATTTATACTCCGCATGATTCACGATGACTCCTGGTCATGGGTCCTTGATCTTGCCCTTATTCACTCGGTACCTGCGCGTGATAAAAGAACGCGCTAAGCATTTTTTATGCTTAGTGGTTTTATGCATTTCTATCCTCATTTCAATCAAACACAAAATATGTATCTTTTTGAAAACAACATTTTGGCACATTTTCAATGGTCAATGCACAAACAATATATATGTTACTTTCATTCAAAACTAAAATTATGCATTTCACATTATTTACTTATAATTTTCCCTTAAACGAATTCAACCATGACTTTTGGTGCATAGGAAAATGGAATCACTGGCACGATCCCGCTGGGTTGCATGTTGGTATAAAAACATTTAATAATACAGTACAGTCGTGCTGGGCTACTAACTAGTTATTTACAAATTCATTTTATGTACACTACCAATACTGTCCCGCTGGGCTACAGATCCGTATGCCATTATAAATCATTTCATTCGCAATATTGCTAATTGACCCTTATTGGTATATTTTCAATTCCATCCTTAACTCGAATATAACGGGTAACATTCTCTTAAGGGCATTAATACTTAGTCATAGTAAATTACAATATTGTATATACATATATACCCCAATAAACACATTTTGACGCTCATGCAGTTTTAATGGCAATCCATTTGCGATAAATTTCCCAATCACTTAAGATAAATTTGGTTATGGTTAAAAACAAAGCGCACATGCAGTTTTCCCATGTAAATCATTTCGGTTTTTGAAAAATCCAATACAAAGTTGCAATAAGAAAAGAAATGAGAAGAACAAATCGAAAAGGTTATCGCTCCTTGACTCCTATCCTTGGAATCTCGATCTTACTCAAGGTTCCTTGTCACCAACCCCTAGTCCATCACAAACAAAGAAAAATATTAGTCATGCATGCTAGTGTTTTTGGTTAGGGTTGATTTCTACCAAATACACCTTCATTTATAAAATTTTCTGGGAACAAATGAGTCATATTTTACCCAACTTTCTTCAAGTCCATTGTTCCTCTATAAATCTAATTTATTCAAAAATTGGAATCATTCAATTCGGAGCACCAAAACTCAAGATATGTTCTAAACAATTGGGACTCCTTTATTTTCAAACCATAACCAAAATTTGCCCGAAAATAGAGCTTCACTTTGATGAATTTCTCGGTCCAATGGGTCCAAATTTGAATACACTTATTTCAAGGAAATTTTTTTTCCTAAAAGTATATTTTACCTAAAAATTTGAATCACTCAATTTGGATGAGAAATTTCCAAGTTATGGCCAAAACAAAAACATAGGTTTTGGAAAAATTTGACAGCATCTTCCCTAAAACCCTAACATTTCATTTATACAAAAATTCCTCAAAACCCATCCTAATCAAAGCAAAAAGGCTGCTTGAACTCTAACTCAAACATATATATACAAAAGTAGGGTTTCACCAAACCCAAACACAATTAAAGAGGAAGTTAGGGCTAGTTTCCATACCTTAAATCTCTTGAAGCTTCAAACCTTAGCTTTCTCCTTTACTTAGCTTGAATAAAAACCTTGGAGAACACAAAAGCCAACTAATCTCCTCTTCTCCCCACCGAACATGCCCGAGCTCTCCTCTTCGCCAAATGAGAAAACTCCCTCATTCTAAGACCAAATGTGGTCTTAACCCCTTTTTTTGTCTAAGTCCACGTTTGGCTCCCATTTTTGCTTAAGTTTCCCCATTTTTTCATTTTAATCCTTAAACTCCCTCTCTATTTGACATTCAACATTTTTCATTTATACTTTGGCATATACTCTTTTTCATTTATGACCTTTGGGTACTCATTTTGACATTTTACCAATTTAACCTTGACTCTTGTATTGATTCCGGGTTTTATCATTTTCTTTTTTTGTTCTTAGCAATATAATTTACGAACAAAAAAAATACAAATTTAACTAATTTTATACCCTAAACATGTTATAAAACTGCTAGGTATATTTTAGGGTGTTACACTAACCAACATATCCATGATATCTGCATTGTTGCTTTGCTACCTAGAGCTTCTAGCTGGCTCTTTGTGATATTCTCTAGCATTTGGAGATAGATTCCAGATTAGGCTCATGCTCCTCTGCTTCTCTTCTCTTTCTTTCATAGAGCTCACCATAATAGCTTGCTCATTCTCTCTTTCATTTCTATATTTTTCTTCAATTTCTTGCACCTTCTCCCTGCCTTTGCTGATTGGAGGTCTGGTTATACCAGTGAGTATCAGAGGAGAAGTCCTGGGACACCTTTCTTCTTTTTCCCAGGTCCCTTTCACCCCTCCTAGTATGCCTAGTCTAGTGATGGTTGTTTGGTGTGGAATTAGGCCTCTATAGTTGTTGTTGTAGTAGTTCATAATCGACTTCTCGATGATCTTTCCCACATTCAGTTTATATCCCTTTAGAATGGCATACAAAAGTATTGCCTCTTCCTTTCTCACCACACTGAGGTGCTTTGAAGGTAGTAAGACTGAGCTAAGGAAGTAAAACCATACTTTTGCTTCCTCAATTAGTGATCCTCTTGCAATGGATTCATAGGGATTTTTCTTTGTTGAATTCCACTCACCTTTTCCATCCTTGAGCAACTTAACAATCTTCTGGTGGTCTGGATCCTTCAGCAACTTCTTGAACTTAGATCCATCCTTCTACTATTTCAGATTGTATGTTTTGTTGATCTCCTTCATGTCGAAGGAGATCCATTTTCCTCTAACGTAGCACATTTTCTCTTTCTTCCCTACCAAGTTTGCAAAAATTCTCTCACTACTGTAGCAAACCCAGTTGGTTTGTGCTCGCACAGTAAACTCCAACATCTCTTCTCAATCACCTCTCTAAATGGTGATATGAGCTTATTAAAACATCTTTTCTCAATGAAATCCTTCTGCAACAATGTCTGTTCTATGACAACGAGTGCTCTCGCAGAAATAAAATCATCTTACTCCCACTTCTCTTCCTCACTCAAGCCTCGCTCCTCCGTATTTCCCCTCTTCCTTCTCGCTTTCTCTTATGGTCAGCTTGTTTCGTTCTTGATTTAGCCCTTTCCTCTTGAATAGCTACAGTCTTTAGCTTAAGAGTTGCTTCTTCCCTACTAACTTCAACATACTCTTCCATTATTTCATTCATATTTGAGATCAGATTTTGTTGCTCAGACATTTTCGCTGGTCAGACTAGTTTCTAGAGTTTGGGAAAAGGTTGAGGAAGGTTTCTAAGGCTCAAAGGCTTGAGAGATGGAAAGAAAAATTCAAATTTGTGTAAGGGTCCCCAAAACAGTTGATGTTCTCTTTTAGTGGTTTGGTAATATGTTGCGACAATTATTTTGTCGCGACTACAAAATTCCATGTCGCAACACAACAGTTGCCTTGAATCCCAAAAATGAGGTCGCGACCTTTGAAATTTATGTCGCGACATTCAAATTATAAGTCGTATGACAAAATTGTCGCGACAAATTTTTCAAAGTCGCAACACAAATATTATTTTACAAGCCAGAATAATGTCGTAACAAAGATCTTTTCAGGCAAACTAATGTCACGAAAAAATTTTAAGACTCTTAAATGATTGTTTGTCATGACAAAGATTTCAAATGTCGTGACAATAATACAAATTGTCATAACAATTTGGCATTAAGCTTATGAGGGCTAGGTAGGTATTTTTCGCGACAAAGGAAAATTGTGTCGCGACAAAACATACACTTTCATCTCAATCTTATTTTACTGCGTATTTGTGCCATTTTAACCATGCTAATATTCAAGGCAGTAAACAATGCATTTCAATTACTCAAATCATGTTTGTGAAAACAAATTTAATAACACAAAGCATCTCAATTCAAACATGAACAGTTAAATATAGATTCTCTAACCAAACAAGGTATGGAATTATACATAAAATATAGGAACTGAATAAGGCAGCTAATTGGAAACTTCTCACAATTTTAGAGCATGATCTTTCTCTTCAAATTGTATAAGTTGGTTCATGGAATCTCAAAATTGCTCTTTGTCATTAACTTCAGTTCCATAATCCGTTCCTTTATCCTGAAATTAAGCAAAAAAAAATTTAAGTAACATAAATTTAAAACAAAACTTAAATGAAACTACTCTATTAGTTAAACTTAATCAAAACACACTAAATTAAACAAAATCAAACTGTAAAGTAAAAATAAAAATTGCTTGGGTTGCCTCCTAAAAAAGCTGCTCAATTTTATGTCTTTAGCTAGACATTTGCTATAATTTGATCTCTTTTTAGCAATTTCTTTTAATCTCTTAAAATCTGAGATTGTTCCTCATTCAAACTGCCTCCCAAATAATGCTTCAGTCTTTGACCATTCACTTTAAACTCATTTCTTGAATTTGATTTCAGTGTAACTACTCCAAAAGGTGTAACCACATCACTGCAAGGACCACTCCACTTGATTGAGCTTTCCAGAAATAATCTAAGCCTTGAGTTGCGCTGTGTGATTGATTCTCCTATTTTGAATCCTTTCCTCAGTATCCTTTGATCATGTCATTTCTTGGTCTTATCTTTGTAAATCCTTGCATTGTCATAGGCTTCATTTCTCAATTCTTCTAATTCACTCAATTGCAGGAATCTTTTCTCCTTAGCAGCTTGGAGTTCATAGTTCAACTTCTTAACTACCCACATAGCTTTATATTCAAGCTCAAGGGGGAGATGACAAGGCTTTCCAAATACAATCTTGTGTGGGGACATTCTAAGAGGAGACTTGTAAGCAGTCCTATAAGCCCACAATGCATCATCTAGATTTACTGACCAGTCTTTTTTGCTTGTGCTTACTGTCTTCTCCAATTTATGCTTGCCCATTTGACTGAGGGTGATAAGTCAATCTCATAACATGTCTGACTCTATATCTACTCATGAGTTTTGAAAATAATTTGTTTTCAAAATGGCTTCCCTCATCACTAATGATTGTCCTTGGGGCTCCATATCTGTTCAAGATGTTTCTTTGAATAAACCCCACCACTGTGTTGGCATCATTTTTAGGACAAGCTATGACTTCCACCCATTTGGATACATAATCCACGGCAAGGAGAATATACAGATTTCCAAAGGAGAATGTACAGATTTCCAAAGGAGGGTGGGAAAGGTCCCATGAAGTCTATTCCCCATACATAAAAAATCTGCACCACTGGGATTCCTTGTAGAGGCATCTCATTTCTTCTATTTATGTTGCCCATTCTCTAGAATCTATCACAATATTTAACCCATTCAGAACAGTCTCTAAATAAAGTAAGCCAGTAAAAACCTGACTGGAGAATTTTCTGGGTTGTTCTATCTCTTGCAAAGTATCCTCCATATGGTAATGCATGACATTTATCCAAAATTCCACCTTGTTCAGCTTCTGATACACATCTTCTGATGATCTGATCAGCCCCTCTTTTGAATAATAGTGGGTCATCCCATATATAGACTCTAGAATCAATCCTCAACTTTCTTTTTTGCTAGTGGTTGAATTCTAGTGGCATATTTCCACAAGCTAAATAGTTCACAATATCAGCATACCAAGGCACTTAAACTGATACCTGAAAAAGTTGTTCATCAGGGAAATTTTCTTCTATTTTAGTCCCTCTTTCATCTTTAGTAAGATTTTCTAGTCTTAATAAGTGATCAGCTATCACATTATCACTGCCCTTCTTGTCCTTAATCTCCAAATCAAATTCCTATACCAATAAGACCCATCTGATTAGTCTTGGTTTTTCATCTTTCTTTGCCATCAGGTATTTGATTGTTGCATGATCAGTGTGAACTATGACATGAGACCCTAATATAAATGGTCTAAAGTTCTCACAAGCAAAGGCCGTTGCTAGCATTTCTTTTTCAGTGATTGAGTAATTCTCTTGTGCTTCATTGAAAGTCTTGCTAGTATAATATATAGCTCTGAAGGTCTTGTCAGTTCTTTGTCACAACACTGCTCCCATTGCATAGTCATTAGCATCACACATGATTTCAAACTCTTTGTTCTAGTTTGTTGTTTCCATGATAGGAGTTATAACCAATCTAGATTTTATTTCTTCAAATGCAGACCTGTATGAGTCATCAAATTCAAATTTGGCATCTACATAATGGTTTGGAAATTTTTGAGAAATCCTTTATAGATCTTCTATAGAATCCAGCATGTCCCAAAAAACTTCTAATCCCTTTGACTGTAGTAGGTGGAATTAGAGTTTCAATCATAGAAACCTTTTCTCAGTCTACTTCTAGTCCAACTACAAAAATTGTATGCCCCAAGACAATGCCTTCTGTTACCATGAACTGACATTTTCCCAATCCGTAGAGCTGCCTATTCTCGCATCTCAAGCATAGTTTCTAAAATTTTCAAGAGCCTCAAATCTGATCCATAAACTGAGAAGTCATCCATAAATATTTCCATAGCCTCCTCCACCAACCCGAGAACATGACATCATACACCTTAAAAGGTGTATGTACATTACACAATCCAAATGGCATCCTTCTAAAAGCAAAGGTGTCATAAGGACATGTAAAGGTGACTTCTCCTGGTCCTCAAGGGTTATGGTTATCTGATTATATCCAAAATATCCATCAAGAAAACATAAAAGAGAGTGTCCTGCCAACCTGTCCAGCATTTGATCAATAAAAGGCAAAGGATAGTGATCATTTCTGGTGGTAGTGTTCAATTTCCTATAGTTAATGCATACCCTCCATCATGTTGCAGCTATTGTTGGAATTAGCTCATTCTTCTCATTTATGATGACTTTGAATCCACCCTTCTTAGGAACCACATGAATTGGGCTCACCCAAGGGCTGTCTAAGATTGGATAAATAAATCTTGTATTCAGCCATTTAAGCACTTCTTTTTCTGACAACTTCTTTCATAACTGGATTCAGTCTTCTCTAATGTTCAATTGATGTTTTTGGATTCTCCTCCAAGAGGATTTTATGCATGCAAATTGATGGACTGATCCCTTTCAAGTTTTCCACTTACCAAGCTATTGCTTCTTTATACTTTATGAGAATTCCAATCAACTTCTACTCTTTTTCTTCAGTCAAGTCAGCTGCTATGATTACTAGTTTTGGTCTTTCAGCTCCTAAGAAGGCATATTTCAGGTGTTTGGGTAATTCCTTCATAACTTTTTCTAATTCTTGCACCTTCTCTTCACTACTGCTTAATATTTCTACATTGTCTTTATTCAGACTTAATACAGTTTCTTTTAATTAAAAAATGACATTTAGATATTCAACATCAAGATCCTCAATATACTGGAAATTCATCATATTTTCATTCATTGAATTTTGAATCTTACAATCATCAATCAGTTCAGAACTGATGGGAGCTACATTTTCACAACTCTTACAATCAGCTTGTTCAAAATCAGGCTACTTTAAGCTCTGATTCAGGTTGAAGTGTACTTCTTCATCTCCCACCTTGAGAGTGAGTTCTCTTTTCTTCACATCAATCAAGGCTGCTCCAATGGCAAGAAAGGGTTTGCCCAACAATAGTGGAACTTGTTTGTCTTCCTTAATATCTATCACTACAAAGTCCACAAGGAAAATAAATTTTCTCATCTTGATCAGTACATCTTCTAGTATACCCTCTAGCTAAGCCATTGTTCTGTCTGCCATCTGTAGAGTCATAGTTGTAGGAGTGAGCTTCCCTAAACTAAGTCTTTTCACCATAAACAATGACATCAAATTGATGCTTGCTCCTTAATCACATAAAGCTCTTCCAAATTTGTAGTTTCCTATGGTGCAGGGAATGGTGAAGCTGCTTGGATCTTGCATTTTCAGAGATAAGTTCTTCTGAATTACTGCACTGCAAGTTGCTAACAGGCTTACCACTCCTTTAGCAAACTTCCTTTTCTTGCTCAGAATGTCCTTTATGAACTTGGCATAATGAGGCATTCTCAGCAAAGTGAATGTTGATCTCAATTTTGTTGAACATGTTCAAGAATTTAGCAAACTGGTCATCCATCCTTGACTTTTGTATTCTCTAAGGGAATGGAACAGGAATGTGATAGGTCTTCACTTCCTTCTTCTTTTTCAGTTTTCCCTCTTCAATTTGCTATTCTTTCTACACCTCTGATTTCTCACTTTCATCAATCATTTATGAACTATTCATCTTGTTTTCTCTGCCAGTTTCTGCTTGCTCTTCTTTCTCAATCAATTTTCTCTTTTTTTTTCTTTTTTCTTCAATTCTCTGCCAATTTTGAGTGTTATAGCCATGCAGTCCTTGGAATTCTTCTTGGTATCACTAGGGAAAGAATCCCTAGACTGGTTTTGCATAGATATGGCCAGCTGCCCTACTTGAGTCTCTAGATTCTTCAGAGAAGCATTAGTGTTAGCCTGAAACACTATTGTGCTTGCCTGGAATGATGCTAGCTCAGCAAACTTCTACTCATGTATGTTCAACTGTCTTTTGTTTTCTCTCATGAAGCTAAGCATCTGATCCTCAAAAGAGTGGGACCTTCTTTGGCCCTAGATTTTAGCTCTTTGGTTGCCTTACTGATGTTATCCTTGGAAACCTTGTGGAGCATACTGCTACTAAAAGTTCTACACTGGTCTTAGACCTTACTTCACTCCACTTCCATAGGAAAAGTTCTCATGGTTTCTCAAGGTAAGTGTATAATGGGTTTGAAGGTTGTTGTTTGGCTTGAAATTGTAGCTCCTGTTGCCATTGACATACCGAGCCTCTTCCACTTGATTAGGACCTTCATGAGCAAGTCTCTTTTCTAATACAATCTTCTGCTCATGTCCTTCCACAGTTCCCACTTCATATGCTGAATGAACTCTTCTTTCCTGATGACTTATCTTGCTTATTAGCGCATCCAACTTTGCTTCAATAACTGACATCTTGTTCAGCTCAATCACCTATTTTCTTAGTTTCGGTTGGCCGCTCCCGGTCTCGATGGAGCTTTATACTCTTTCTACCGATCTTCACGAGCTTATCGACCTCTTCAAAGACTCTTCCTCTCAATGCACCACAAGAGGTCAAGCACGATACTCGATGTGTAATTCATGGCATGATAGAAGATGACCATATGTGTCATCTGCTCTATGCCATGTATTAGGCATCTTCTCAGTAGCTGCTTGTATCTCTCCCAAGCATTGAAGAGATATTCATCTTTTTTTCTGCTTGAAGGATATAATTTCTCCCCTCCTCTCTGAAGTGAGAGCGAGAGGGAAGAATCTACTCAGGTAAACTTCAACCAACTCCTCCCATGTTGTCACTGACCCATAAGGTAGAGACTCAAACCAAGTAGTTGCAACATCCCTCAATGAGAATGGGAATAACCGTAGCTTAATAACATCTGGGTTGACCCCATTTAGCTTCATAGTATTTTCCATTCTCAAGAACCTCCTCAAGTGTTCATTGGGATCCTCACTTAGATGCCTAGTGTACTGGTGCTGCTGAACCATGATGATGAGTGCAGGCTTCAGCTCAAAGTTATTTGCTTCTATTGTAGGCTGCCTGACTGTAGAATACTCATCTTTAATGATAGGTCTCCAAAAATCTTCCATAGCTCTCTGTCTCTGAGGTCTGTCAATTGCAAAAACTGGGATGTTCTGATGTGTTTCCCTCTACTGTGCCATGACTAGTGCTTTAGCAATTCTCACTTTCTATAAGTTTCTTAGTGTTCTTTCCAACTTAGTATCCAATGGTAGCAATTTTGCTTCTAATCTTCTGTGCATGTAAGAACTGCTTGAAATGAAGATACACTGAGATCAAAGTGAGATCAGTAGACAAATGAAATATATTATGATTTGCTCAAATAAGATATCGGTAGCTAATTCAGCTACTGCAGTTAAAACTATTTTTGAAAAATTTTATGAAATTTTTGATAAAAGAAAAATGTCCAAACTAGCAATTTTCCTTTTGGTTGGAATATTGCACCATAAATTTTACTTCAATCCTAGGCAACGACGCCAAAAACTTGTTGACTGATTTTCAATAGGCCAAAAACTATGTCAGACCAAAAATCTTAGCAAAACTACCAAAGACTAAGTTCAATCTCCAGCAGTACTGCCAAAAACTTGTAAAGGCACTGAATGTGTGAAAAGTTGTTTCATACTATTGTATATCATGTTATGTAATTAAAATTTCTTTTTGGGTTAAATCACTGCAAGTGCACATGTCATACAAGTAAGGATTTTTAAATCCAGATATCATTCCCACAGGGATTGATTAGAAAATCTAAAGAACAACTACCCTTACTACTCAAGATCTTCACTATATGAACCTCTAAAAGGAATTTTTGAATTATCAACATTAAATTGAATGAAAGAATTCTTGTCAATGTTAAATCTAAGTCAATTAGAATTAGAGGTTTTACTAAGTAGAACTAGCACTAGGAATGGACCAGTATTCTAACTATTGATTTGCAAAGTTCTTAAAGATAATACTGTTAAAGACATGAATTTTGGATTTGTCCAAGAGTAGAGTAGTGTAGCCTTGGAATGTCTCTTGACACTACACACTTCACTATTTAGCTTCCCATATTCCTAAGCCAAGTCAATGGTTCTAAATAGTTACTTTTAGGATTTGATCCTCAAGATTCGCTATTTTAAGCGCATTCATAGCTATCTTCTTAGGACTGAAGACTACTTGCCCCCATAGACAGGGTAACACAAGCCTTCTTCAATTTAATTGGTATTCAATACAATTCTCTTTCTCCTTGATTAGAATCTTAGCTAACACGGGATTAAGATAATTCTATTGGATTGAGATGAAACCTCTAAGGATTAAACTGATATCTCATTAAGTGATCCTTATTCCTTGGGAACACACTTCTACTATCACTTAGAAGGGAACCTTGAAGTTAGAGGTTAGAACATCACCTATGATGTATCAGAGTGATACTTATAGTACATTAGTTCCCAAAATATCTATGCAATTTACTCCTTGTCAACTGCTTGCTCGAGTAGTCCATCTCCTGTCACTTAGAGGATCTCGAAATCGAGCATAGGGATAGCTTGTTTTCAGAGCATAGAGTATCAGATATATAGAACAACTCATTACAAGAGCAATACCAATTAGATCAATCCGGTTTTCATACCCAAAACATACAATTGAAGTATTGCAAAATAACAATCAAACACCACCCAGAGAGCTAAGCCTTCCATGTCTAAATCACAAGTGACAATGACTAGTTGATCAAAAAAATTCATTGAAACTATGATTAAAACTGAATAAAAATGAATTCCATAAAATTTCTAGATTTCACTCAAGTTCAAACATAAATGAAGCTTGATTTACAAATTATCCAACTCAAAATTTCATCTTGGATCTACCTCTACTCCTAAGAGAAAAAAAAAAAAGAAAAAGAATATATACAAAGAGACTTCAACTCTTCCAAGAAGCTAAAAACTGGTTGAAAGCTATTGAAAATCTCTTGATTCAAAGGATATCATTTGCTGCCCTAACTCTTTCTATTTATAGGGCTCATAATTACTCGGCCAAAATTATAGGCTGGAATTGTGGATTTCAATGCAGGTGCAGCTAATGGCTTTGTCGCGACAATGTTGGTCTATGTCGCTACATTGCTACTTACTTGTGTGTCTTTAGGTTCTGTCGTGGCCTTGTCACAACATTGGCTTATTTTATGTAGCTTTCTGGGCTCGTTTATTGTTGCGACACAAAGTTGCGAATGTCACGACATTCTCGGTCAGAAACCCAGAAAAATTCAATTTTTCTCGAAAAGGGTAAAACTAATTATGGTTGAAACCTAAATTTCCTAGATCTCGATGACAAATGGACTTCACCGCACCTGCCTCACGAAATCTAAGCACCCTCGCTTAAATTCTCGGTCTCGATTTCCTCGAGACATCAATTTCCATGCTGAGTACAGGTAAGGCCTAAGACACATGGTACGACTACAGGATGCCACATGCGACCTTAGGGAGATGGACACATGGCATGATGACCATGTAGTGTAGCAAGTGACACATGTCATTTGGATAAATGGC
Source organism: Tetrastigma voinierianum (assembly GCA_016808115.1). Lineage (NCBI taxonomy): Eukaryota > Viridiplantae > Streptophyta > Magnoliopsida > Vitales > Vitaceae > Tetrastigma > Tetrastigma voinierianum. Next base: position 1,204,606 of record JAEQBH010000118.1, read on the forward strand.
CCATATTCAGCCATGTGTCAAAAGAAAAAAGAATGGAAAAGAAAAAAATCAAGAAAATAATGAGATATTGGAGAAATATCTCAGGATTGGACCAAACAAAGAAATGAGAGAGAGGAGAAAAATTCGGTGGATGAGAAGAAAAGAAATGAGAAAAAGAAAGAAAAGAAAGAAAAGAAAGAAAAGAGAAAAATAAAGAGAATTAAGGAGAAATAAAGGAAACAAAGTCAAATCGAATAATAAAAAAATGAAAATTAAAAAGAAATGGGAAGGGAGCAAACAAAAAGAGTTCGGTGGGATAAGTATCCGGATAAGAAAGGAAAAAAAAAAAGACGAGGAGAGGAGAAAGAGAGAGAAAAAAAAAAGGAAAAAGGGGTTTTTCGCTTCTCTCTAAGATCTGTGGAGATCGGACCATCGGTTTTCGTCGGAGTAAGAGACAAAGTTCATCTATGCGACGAGAGCTACGTGTGGGTACCAAAATCTGGGAGTTTCGTCAAAATCCAAGAGGTAGGGAATTTTCCTACTTGGATTATTCTAGCCTAAAAGCAATTTAATGGCATGTTTTTCTGGGCCAGTGGATCAAGCCTTGTGATTTAGGTCCCAAGATTTGTGGGCTGAATATTGAAAATTGGGACTAGTTCTCGGGACAAATTCCGGATCAGGTTGAGATTTGGTTTTGATCCTCGGATCGATGTCTTCTGCTCGTTTGTGTGTTTTGGTATCACATTGACTGTTGACAAAATGGAACCAAAATGGGTTCATAGCCGTGAAGGACTTCCAGAGGTGCCCTATTTACGGGTCCGAGATCGAGCCATTTTGTGTGTTATTAATCGTGTTTGAATAACGTGTTGTCATGTGTGAAAAGTTCATGTTAATATATAGCTTATTTCATGTAATGACATGATGGAAATTATATGAATATATATATATATATATATATATATATATATATATAATTATCAATGTTTTGGTAATGTTGCATGTAGCTCTCATTATGCATGTAACATGATATAACATGAAATGACATATTTGCATTTCATATGCACTGGACATCGTTATTGCCTGGGTGTGTGTGTGCATGGTAATGGTTATTCACCATTCTCGTGAATATGTGGTGAGCCTAAATGGGATGACGTCCAAAATTGAGACTCACGATTGCATAACATTAAAATAAATAAATATACGTGTGTTGAGCTTAAGCAAGACGTGGGTGAAATACTCCCCCTCCTTAGTGGTGAAAGCACCAAATTTTATTCTCGTTAGACATATGGTCCAATGATGAAAGTTCGCGAAAGTGCCTGGCGCAAAGTTTGCGTGAGACCTAAATTGCCACCCACAAAAACACACTCCGATTTGATAAATTAAAATGAATATTAGAAGGTTGTCCAATGAGTTGCTCACTGGATGAAACACCAATGACCGGTTTTCACACTCGGGCGCGTGCATGGGAAGGAGCTCTACAAGACTCGTGTTATGTGGGCATAAAGAGTCTCATCTCTTTCATGACACTAAACATTCCATGTAGGATTGCATTTTCTATATGGAATGTGGTATGATGTGTGTGTGCCATTGCATGTGCATTTAGGTGGGGAGTAGCCCTTTTGTAGGAGAAAGATTCTACTAAGCATCGTCACCCCGTCGTAGGACCCCTTTCGTGCATAAAGGGAGGCATAGGAGACGACGCTTTGACGAGGTTGTGATTATGAAGGAGGCTAGATGCGCCGCTCGATATTACATTTGTAAAAGTATTTGTATAAAAGAATTGTAATTGGGTTCCGGGACTATTATCTAAATAATGGTATGTAATTATGATAAGAGGGTCGTGATCGAACTCTACTGGATCAGAATATGTTTTATTTTTCATATTTTAGAATTAAATGTGAATGAATGGGTCCCTGTAAAGGGATGTATATTGGGGATATGGATGATGGACCCTGTGGTCATTACTACTTCGTTTGAGACCCTGACGGGTTATGGTTATACAGTTGTATGTCGATAGAGCCTCGAACAAAGGAGACTCTGCCCGATTTTTGTGAAATTCTGGATCCCGATAAATGGGATACAACAGGAGACACACCCGAACTACTAGCACTTTCGCTGCCGACGCGTTGTCAACTGACTTCAGTTTGGGGCATCACACTTGCAGTTTTTATGTTTCCATTCTTTGTTGTGAGTTTGTCACAATAATATTGACTAGCATCCTTCTTGAGTGATTATCGCGACAAACTTTTCTAATGTCGCAACAAAGTTTCAATATATGTCTCAAATCTCTTCTCCATAATTGTCACGACAATGAAAGGAATATTACTTATTAATCGTTTCTTCGCCTCTCTCCTCAAATCGCGGTTACACATATTTGAAATGTCACGACAAAGTTCAACTGACTTCATCTTGTATTTTTCGTAACATAAGTTTCTGATGTCACGACATAATTTCCATGCTCTGCATTGTTAGTCTCAGGATGGTTGGTCGCGACATTGCAAACTTTGTCGCATAAATTGTTCTCAACTCTGCTAGCTTTTTCATGACTAAGGTATAATCACGCGACATACTCAGCCTCTTTCCTTCTCGCTTTCGTCGCTGAATCATTTTGTATATCCCGACATTCTTTCCAATACTTCATTGCATTCTTTGTCGCGATATAATTTTGGATGTCGCGATAATGTTCTGTTGCCATTTGCCTTGTCCTTTGTCTTGACAAAGTTTCGAAAAGTCACGACATTCTTTTTTCTCTTCTGTCTTAACTGGGTCGCGACATAGCTTTAGAATGTCACGACAACCTTCTCTTCCTTCTTCATATTTTATGTCGCGATATAGTTGTGAATTGTCAAGACATTTTGCAACTATGTTTTTGGGCAATTTGCATGCTCTTTGTTGTGACGAAGATCTGATTATTGCGACAAACTTCTCTTAGCTGTCTTGAACTTTTGTCGCAACATTCTTCATTAATGTTGTGACATTCTTCATTTTCTCCCTTAGCCATTTTTGTTGCTTGTCTTGTTGGTTCTTGGTTCTTTTGCATTAAACCCCGCAAACACAAACTGCAAAGATTACAATTCTTTACAATAGACCTAAACTCTAAAATGCAAGAAAAAATGATCTCTAAAAATATAAGTGAGTTTTCGTGACTCCATCAAACTCCCCTCTCTCAAAAACTCAAAGTTTTGCTTATCCCTAAGCAAAGAAAAGATATTTTTGCCCAAGTCATTTATTTTCTCCACTCTCCCACTTCCTCAAGTAACTACACATGTCTTCATTAGGAAGACTTGTTCCTCAAGTAGCTACCCATATCTTCTTGCCATATTCTGACTTTAAGCAAAAGGTCTCATAATCCTCCGTTTGTAAATTTCCAAAAATTTTAAAATTTTAAGAAATACCCATGTGCCTTGTACATGGACTTTCTCCAATGGGTTTGGGCTTATTTATTTGGATTTTTTAACCATGGGCTTGGGCTCAGGCCTAAATCCACATTGGGTTAGGCCAAATTTATTTTAGGTACAAACAGTACCATACTTTACCCCACTAAAATGTCAAAATATTAAACCATTCTTATTGAAGCTCGTGTTTAAAAATTTGGTAATCTTGTGTTTGTCTACATCAATTTGAAAATATTAGGAAAATTGAAACCAAGAATGGGTTTTACATTATTCAGGCTACTGTCAGAAAAAATAATTATAAATCTAGTAAAAAAGTAATAATGGCAAAACATAACCTCAAAATACCCCTATTGTAAAACCTACCCCCTCTTATCCTCCATTGAAGCAAAAAAAAAAAAAGCATGAACATCATCTTTTTCTTCCTCCTTGATCGTTCAAGACGCTTTTGTTGGATGAGTGTGGCTAGGCAAGGTTCTTCCCTCTTGTCCCATTGACCCCTTTGAACCATCTGCAGGAAAGCTAATCCCAAAACCCTAACATCTTATAAAACACTTCTTCTTCTTCTTCCTTAGATCACGACGCCATTACAAGTGAGCGTTCCTCCCTCCTATCCCGTCATCCCCTTTGAAGCATCTGCAAGTAAGGTAATCCCAAAACCTTAAAATCTTCTTTTTCTTCACTGGAACACCTCTTCTTAATTGGAACACTCATCACGAGATTTCTAGAAAGGAAGAAAGCTTCCTCACGAGATTTCTATGGGAAGGAAGATAGCTTCCTCACGAGATTTCTGTTGTAGATCGTTATGGAAATGAGTATTTTGCCCCAAATATTATGTACAAGCATAATATCTAGTATATTGGACGATCTCTATTGTTTTCTCAATTAGTACTGTCATAACATATTTGAGGGTTGTGCCACAAAAATGAAGGCTCAAATAAGACCCGAGCCATTTGGCTCAGCCCGAATAGGCCCACAGGCCAATCGGGTTCAGGTTGGGCTAGCCTGTTTTGATTTCTTTGTTCAAATTCTTAAGCCGAAGATCAATCAATGTCTTTTCCAATTTGCTTTAGGATTAATATTTTATTTATAAAAGCACAATTGATTGAAAGAGTAACCATGCATGTCAAGTAAGAATAAAATATTAAAATTAACATTTTTCTTTTTGATTTGTTCAAATCCTTAAGCCAAAGATCACGTTTTTTTTTCTAATTTACTTTAGGATAAATATTTTATTTATAACAGTACCATTGATTGAAAGAGTACTCATGGGACATGTTAAGTGAGAATAAAATAAACAAAAGAAATTGTGTAGTGGAAGAATAATAATACATTGGACAGTGAGAAATGATGGAAATTATATATTTTAATATTTTTAAATATTTTAGCTCGTTTTATCCATTTTTGCACGCTTAGAGCCGGGTTGAGCCAGCCAAAAGCTGCCTTGAATAAAAACATATCATATTGGCTTGACCCATTTTAACATGTGGTTCGCTCAAACCGAGCTAAAACATGTCAAATCAGACCAGACCGTTTCCCAACTCTATTAATTCTTCTTATTAGCCTCGATACAATCCATCTTTACATTCCCCACAATTTTTTCTCCCAACTTATTTTTCACTAATTTGGAAATTTTAAGTGGTTGATGAAAGATTACCATGAGGTGTCAATTAGAAGAAACCCCTTGTGACACTTGGATATCGAGCCATAGAAGATACTAAAGAACTTATTTTGAATGATGCCATGAACGGTGTTTTAAAAGTAGGATCGGATTGATTCACCATTAATCGACCGTCACTCCGATCCAGTTCTCCTTTCTAAATCGGTTGGCTATCGAATTGGGATTGAATCGCCTAAACCAACAATCCAATTGGTAAACCATATAAAACCGAGCGGTTTGCACCAATCAATAAACCATTCAAACCGAGCGGTTTATTGCAAACCGAACCGTTTAATTGAAAGCTAAATTTTTGGGCAAAATTGACATTGACACGTGGTTGGAAGCAACCGAACAATTCCTTAACCAAGGTCATCACCATGCAAGAAGCTGGGACCCACTTGCCATCATATTAATTTACAGTAAATGTGTTTCTCCTCTTTTAGGCAAAATTTCGACAAAATAGAATATTTTACGAATAAATATATTATAATGCACATATATATTACAAATAAATATATTATATGCATGGTTTCTCTTCCAATTTTAATATTTACGCTTTTTTAAATAAAATTTAAAACTAATAGGGTTTGAAAATGGGTCAGAGGGGCTTACTCTCCAAGCCTAAAGTCTATACATCCACCGAAACACTTTCGCATTCTGCTTCCAAATTTCAAAACAAGCAATGTACCACTCACCCCAAAGGCCGATAACATGAGCAATTGGGAAAGCTCATATCCTGCAAATCAAACTAAATCTCATCGATAAGGGAAATAGGATAATCCCCAATAGCATCTTATCCTGCAAATCCAATTAAATTTCACCAGTAAGGAAAATAAGATAATTCATCATATAATCCAGCCATCCTCGTTGTGATCGCTTCCTGATCCCACCAATAAGGGAGAAGGATAATCCTAAATAAACTGCTCTTTCAATATCCTTTATTGAATCCGATTTCAATAAAGGCAGGAAATATCCCGTCCAATGGGAAAGAATCCTAATCACTATCCAACTGGGAAAAAATATACTATAAATACCAGGCCACCCCATCGGTGAAAGGTACGCAACACATTTGCCTTCTAAGCATTCCTGTCTTTCTCTGCAAAGAAATCGACTTAGACGTTGAAGGCCACCCGCGGCTTCTCCCGCTGGTCCTTTTCTTTTTCCCCGTCTTTACGAAAGCCACATCCAGAGATCGGCAAGCCGCAAGCTACCCGAGGCCCGCAGACTCAAATTTAGAAATAAGACAATCTCCACCCCAATCCACCCCAATACGCTTCATCTCACCGGCTTGAAAATAAGATCATCAGCAGCGCTGCCTGTGGGAACAATGGGCCTTTTACAAATAAAAGACTAATCTCTCGCCATCATGGTATCAACCTTAACACGAGCAGAGCAACGCCTAATCCACCAAGGATGCGTGGATCCGCCAGCGATGCACAGCAGACTTCTGGGCTGCTAGGAAACGACAAGCCAACACGGAGGAGCTCGGGAGGCGCTCCGCCTCACCAATCAACGCCCGATGTGAGAGTTAGGAGCAACTCACTGTGCATGCAACGCCCACTGAGGCGCGACACTGCAGTGAAGGTCACAACATTCCCCCTCATGAAGGGCAACACAATCTCGGCACTCCCCGAGGTGCTGAAACAAAAGCAGAGTCCAACCGAGCCAGAGGGCACGGACCACACTTAGCCCCAAGAGAGGAGGGCAACGAAGCAACACCCGGGGGGCAGGTCTTGAACGAGGAACTACGCCATCCTCAAAGAAGCGGGACTGAGAACGCATCACGTGGGAGCAAGAGGTTCAAGAGCCTCCAGCCAGGAACTCGCCCGCATAAAGGAAGTCAAGAGGACGCGCCCCCGAGACTATGGACACCTTGGTGCAACAGAAACCGACCTCACCGCTTCATGCCCGAGGTGCTTCACTTCCCTCTTCCAGCAAAATTTAGAATGCCACAAGTGGAAGCATTCGATGGTGTTAGAGTTCCCGTCGACCATCTCAACCCTTAGAAAAACCAAATGGAGCTGCATGGGTATCAGGACCCTGTGCAATGCAGAGCTTTCACTATCATATTAAAAGGCCCAGCCTTGGCTTGGTTTAACATGCTTCCACCTTCATCAATCTCCTTATTCAGAGAGTTATCCATTGCCTTCGTCTCCCATTTCATTGGAGCCAGAACGTATAGAAAGCCAAGTTACCATCTATTGACCATCAAGCAGAGAGCTCGTAGGAGAGCCTGAGGTCCTATGTTCAGAGGTTCAACACCGAGTCTCTGAAGGTAGACATACCTGACGAAAAATTCGTGATCACCACATTCATTGTTGGGTTAGGGGTGCAGTCGAAAGATTTGATGTTTTCCATCTCAAAAAACCCTCAAGCAAGAATGGCTGAGGTGCTCGCTAAAGCAGAGAAGTACATCAATGGCGAAGAAGCCCTCATATCCAAGAAAGGAAGCTCCTCAACCCATAAAGAAAAAAGCGAGACTGATAAGCGACGAGGACGGAGCCCAAAAAGACAAAACGACCAGGAGGGGTCCCCAAAGAAAGATGGAGAATGGTTCCCAAAAAAGCATGGAAGCCTCAGAGATCGATCGGGCCAAGATCAACTGAAGACGATTGAACGCTTATTCACCTTCATGGCTCACCCCTTTAACAGCCATAGATAGCTGTAAGTCTTCATGCTGGCAAACGCACTACCGAGGTGGCCATCTCGTATGAAGTCGACCCGCCACAAGAGACAACTCCGTGTATCATGAAAGTTCCATAGGGATTACTTCGGCACCGCACGCATGATCAGATACGCCAGAAGGAAATAACACTTAATACGGCGTGGGTATCTCCGACACTTCATAGCACCTGAAAAATCGCCTCGTAATCGTTAGAGCTGTGCTCAGCTCAGCCCACCGCCACCACCTCAAAGCGCATAACAACTCAGCACCAACAACCTTTAGGGGAAATCCATGTGATCTCGGGAGGATTTGCAAGAGGAGGGAATCCACTGGCTTAGGGAAGGCCCATCTGCGCAAGACGTCGAGAGGTAGTGAAGTACAGTTTATGGGTCCAACCGCCTGGCCGACACGCCCATAACATTCTCTCGACTTCGATTCGAGGGATGCCAGACTCTACGACGCACCCTTTGGTAATTCGAGCAAGCCATACAACAAACGGTCCATCGGGTCCTAGTTGACAACAGAAGTTCGACCGACATCATCTTCGCTTCGGCCTTCGAGCAAGATGGGCATCTAAGGGAGAAATCGAACCCGTTAGCACCCATCATGCAGGTTTCTCCTCGAGAAAAATACCTGGGCTCGACATAACTAGTACTCACCTTGGGAGACCCCCATGCCGTGCAACGACGACAAAGAAGATTCCCTCGCTGCATGCCTCATCCGCCATAATATGTTGTTAGTGCATCTTCTCTCAATGCAATCAAGGCTATTCCTCCGCTACTACATGATTTGTCAAGTTTCCTACCGTAAGCAGAGTAGGAATGGTTCGAGGAGACCAACGTGTGGCCAGAGAATGCTACTCAGCATCCATGAAGCAAAAAAAGGTCGACAACATATACCTGGACGAGCTCGAAATGCGCGACGAGGTGCACACCCGACCTGAGCCATCGGAAGAGCTTCGAGCCTCAGATTACCGATGACGCACTTCGAACACTCCCGCTACACGGTGCGCTTCCAAGCTACGGAGACCTCAGAAGCCCCCTTACCCGTTTTTTAAGACAGAACAAAGACGTCTTCGCATGGAAGCAGGCGGACATGGGAGGAATTAACCCCACAGTAATCACTCATAGGCTGAACGTCAGCCCATCCTTCAAGCCAATCAAGCAAAAGAGGAGGAGCTGCGACCGTAAAGGCGTAAAGCTATCAACGAGGAGGTTCGGCAAACTCCTTCCGTGCAGAGCAATCAGAGAGTTGAACACCGAGGGTCGCCAACGCCGCATCGGTCGTGTTTAACTATGGCGACTCAGATCGACTTCAATCGACGCCAACAGAGCATGCCCAAAGACGCTTCACGCTGAATCGACCATCGGGGTAGATGCCACAAACAACCATGAACCTCGCCGATGGATGCCTTCGCTATAACCAGACGCCGTCCGTGCACGACCAAGAAAAGACCTCGGCTCGTCACTGCGGCGTGGAACCCATTGCCATCGTAGATGCCTTTTGGGCTCAAGAACGCATGAGCTACTTATCAGAGGCTAGTGAACAAGATGTTCCAAAAGCATATAGGAACGACCATGGAGGTGTATATAGATGACATGTTGGTAAAGTTTACCACTGCCGAACTCCACATACTATCCGTCTCATGCCCAGATCCCGAGAATATAACATGAAGCTCGAATCCACCCAAGTGCGCTTCTGAGTGTCAAATTTAAAAATTCCTAGGTTTCATAAATAACAACCGAGGAATCGAGGCAAATCCAGATAAAATAAAGGTCAGGTTCGACATGCCGCCATCAAGCATAAAGGAAGTCCAAATGTCTCGACGTGAAGGATCACGCTTTTAAGCCGCATCTCGTATCCGTGCATAGTGATAAACGTCAACCTTCCAAGTTTTAAAAAGGCCTTTCAACGATAATGGCGCTACATTTCGCATTGAAACATATTCATTCTCCCCCATTCCCGTAAGCCCCACCTAGCTCCCTCACTCTATACTTAGCGCTTCGCATTCTTTCGACCAACACTGCCCTCAAGCCGTGGACAAAGACCACAAAGACTCGGGCCACTATTAGTAAATTTAGCTGAGAGAAGCCGAGAGAGGTAACCAAGGATGGAGAAATTAATTCAAGCGCAGTAACCGCACTCCCTAAGCTCCGCCCTTACTTTCAGCCCATACCACAGTTCCAAATCGTAATATCCCAATGAAGCAAGTGTTACATAAAACCGTGAGACCTCAGAAGGTCGATGAAGTGGGCCATGAGTCGAAAGCAAGTTCGACACCGATATGTCGAAAACTGCAATGCGCAGGTCTTAATGGACTCGTCATGGAATTCACCTCAGCAGAGCCCGCTGAGAACGCTCAAACGCCGATTGACCTCCCCATCCGAGACTCCTGTGATCTGGCCACAAACGCATAAGGAAGCCGAGCCTAGCCTAATCCTCGACCTCCGTAAGGAATGGGAGCAACAGTACGCCGCCGCATTCGATTCAAGCCCAACAACGAGGCCGAGTATGAGGTCATCATACTCGGCCTCAACCCGCCCATTCACGGAAGCTGACCAAATTTTGAGGCCTGCGCCGACCCTACCAGTAGTAAGACAATAGAAGATACCTACGCAGGCCAAAGGAAGAACGATCCTATACCTCAAAAAGGTACGGATTTATCAAAATGTTTCAGGCCGGTCCAAAGCTGGGACATCCTTGGGAGCGTAGAACTCCCCAGCCAATGCCTTGGCAAACTAGCGACAAATTTCACAAGAAGACCCCGCAGGTCAACGCGCCGGTCGAATACCTCGCAGAACCCTATAGAACTCTGATGGCGGAAAGCCGCCTCAATCAAGTCCGAGCCAATCCTGTGATGGACCCCACTGGGATTACATAATGTACGTATCGCCCACCCGACGACCCAAAAGAGGCAGCTAAGACTAAGACGAGGTCGACCAGATTCACTAATCACAAGGGAAGCCTCTACAAGCAAGGTTTTTTCACACCCATCCTTAAGTGCATCGCGGGAAAAGACGCTGGCTATGTGCTAAGGGAAGTGCATGAAGGTGTATGCTGAATCACACTGAGCTCCTGCATTAGCGTGGAAGGTTCTGGGCGCGTGGGTACTATCGGGCCCACAATGCTCGTGAGACGCCGGATCGACCTAGTCGAGATAAGATTTGCCAGGAGCACGCCAAAATCTCTCGCCTCCCATCCGAGCCCCTGACATCAATCACAAGCCCCTGGCCTTTCCAACAATGGGGTTTGGACATACCGGGACCTCTCGCTCACTCAGGAAGGCCAATGCAAATTCATCATCGCCAGCGGGAGATTACTTCACCAAGTGGGCGAGGCGGTGAATCTCGCCACAATCACGTAACAAAAAGATACGCGCACTTTCAGGTGGCGTGCCATAATACGTAGGTTCGTATCCCAAGAGCCTGTGTCGACAATGGAAAGCAATTGACAACGCCAAGTTCGTGGATTTGTACCGAGCTCTAATCAAGAATTATTACTATCCCCAACACATCGGCGAATCCAATGGTCGCATAGTCACCATCGAACCCTTAAGGCAAAGATTTAAGACCGTCAAAGACCTTAAAGGCAATGGGTAGAATACCTCCCCGAGGTTTTATGGGCCTACAAGACTACGCGCAAGTCAACAACCCAGGAAACCCCATTCGCCCTAGCCTTTTGGCAATCAAGCGATACTCGGCCAAGGCTCTGATTAAGTCCCCAAGAATCGGGCGAAGTGTGGAACACAATGACGAGGCTCTCCGCCCCAAATTCCGACCCCAGATGAAAAATGTGAGCAGGTCCTAAGGCACACAGAAGATTACCAAAGGAAGACGGCGAGGTATTACAACCAAAAAGTCAAACCCAGGAGTTACAGGCCAGGTGACCTAGTCTTGAAAAAGCTCTTGCCAGCAAGGAAGAATCCAACACATGGAAAACTAGGCCCCAACTGGGAAGGCCCCTACATCATATCTTGCGTCGTTAGACCGAGCAATTACGAGCTCCAAACTGAGGAGGGAAAATTTACATCATGCTTGGAATGCGAACACCTTAACGCTTTTATCAAGAGACCTCGCTTGTAATCCGAACAAATAAAGAATATCAATTTTCTGATGACGACCGAGCGCTATTGGTTATTTTGTTAGACGCCTCAAACAAATTTCACCCATGAACGCGTTGTAAAATTATACAATTTAATGTGAAAGTTCATGATCCAAAAAGGAAAAGTCTCTCTTTATTCCAATCAAATTACATTCAATTACAATCAGTAGTGTCATCCATTACACCTCAGAAGTACATAGTACAAGCAGTTCCCTCAAAAAAAAAAAAACCCCTTAAGAGAGAAAGAGGAAAGGAAAAGGAGATGGAAAAAAGGAGAAGAAGAGAAAAGAGATGGAAAAGAGGAGAAGAAGAGAAAAGGGATGGAAAGAGTTTGTGCGAAAGGAAAGGAAAAAGGAGAATGAGATGGGAAGAAAAGAAGAAATACAAGAGAGAAACGAAGAGAAGCAGCAATATACAAAGGAGATAAGAGAGCAGAATAGAAAATGAGAAAGCGCACAAGAAATGCACTCCGTCTTCTTCGATCAAAGATTCCCTAAAGACGGTTAGGAATAACATAACTCCCATAAAAGGAGACTAGTGGAAAACACAACTCCCACAAGGCAGGGGTCCAGATCTGAACTGCATCCTCGGGCGATCCCCATTAAGACACAATCAAGCTCGACGCTTCATTTCACGCAGACGGAGTTACACACCGCAGCGCGTAACTTCCAAAGTACGGGCTCCATAGCAATGGAGCCGCCATTTATAAAAAGGCCAAAACACTGAAAACTCGCAAATCGCTTCCACTTCCATGAAACTGATAAAAAGACACACACTCGTGATCTTTCCAAGAGATTAGAAGTCGAACGGCTGCATGCAACGGCTCAGTTTGAGGAGCTCAACTACTCTGGTCAGGCCATGCAGCCTAAGAGTCAGCTCAAATTTCAGCAGCTTCGCCCACACGGCCCCTCGGCCCGGAGCCCGCAAATTCGCTGACGAGCCTAACTACTCCCGGCCGTGCCTTACGCAGCCCTGGGCAGCCTCAATCCGCCCAGTAATCAGCCCACACGGCCCGCGCCGGAGCTCCGTGAGTTCGGCCACGTGCTTAACTACTCGCATAAAGCATGTAGCCTAAGAGTCACTACCAGTTATTCACCATAAGGCCTCGCCGCTAAAGTCTAACATCCCATTGACGAAATTAACTACTCCGTCAAGCCATGCAAATTTAAGAGTCGGCTTCAAACAGTTATTCAAACATATATTCAAATACCAAGCCCAAGAAATTTATGCTTGATTAAGCTCAACTACTCGGGTCAGCCATGCAACCTATAGTCGGTCAGTTCGCTATTCAGCCCACAAGGCTCGCCCGGTTCTCAAGAAATCATTGGACGAGCTCAACTACTCTACATAGGCCATGCAACCTAAGAGCTGGTCACCAGTTATTCAAATTTCCACAAGGCCTCAAGGTTCTGAGCTCCAAGAAATACTGACGAAATTCAACTACTCCGGGTCGCTATAAAGCCCAAGAGTCACTCAACCAAAGACTAAATCCCACAAGGCCCGCGTCTCGGAGTCCAAATAGCTACTGACGAGCTCAACTATTCGCACAAAGCCATGCAAATTTAAGAGTCAATTCACCAAGCTATTCACCCCATAAGGTCTCAATACCCGGAAAACTCAATAGGCTAGCTGACGAGCTCAACTACTTACACGTGCCACGCAACCAAGCAGCTGGGTCACCAGTTATTCGTAAATTTCCATAAGACCTCGCCCGAGTCTAATAGCCTGACAAGAGCTCAACTACTTGGGTCAGCCATGCAATTTAAGAGTCGGGCCAAATTAAGCTATTCACCCATAAGGCTCGCCTTGTCCCAACACCGCTGACGAGCTCAACCACTCGCACAGCCATGCACCAGAGCCGCTCAAACAAAGTTATTCACCCCACAAGGCCTTAGTGCCCCATTCGCAAATTTCGCTGACGAGCTCAACTACTTTGGTTAGGCAATGCCCAAGAGTTATTCAATGCAAGACCCAGCCCACAAGGCTCAACGCCCGGAGCCCGAAGAGCCTCATTCGACGGCAGCTCAACTACTCCGCACGCCATGCACCAAGAGTCAGCTCGCCAGTTATTCAGCCCCATAAGGCCCGCCCGAGCCCAAGAAATGCTGGGCCAAGAGCTCAACTACTCTACACGTAATGCACTTAAGAGTCGGCCACTGTGCTATTCACCCCATATGCTCTATGCCTGAGCTCCAAGACTGGGCTGACGAGCTCAACTACTCACAGACAGCCATGCAACCTAAGAGTTAGTTTAGTCAGCTATTCAAATCTTACAAGGCCTCGCCGGCCGTGAGCTCCAAGAATTGACAAGAGCCTTAACTACTCCGGGTCAGCCATGCCTTAAGAGTCAGTCACCAGTTATTTAGCCCATAAGGCCTCGGGCCGGAGCCCAACCGATGAGTGCCTAAACACTGCAAAGTTATACCCGCCTGGCCTTAATGCTTTTTAAATTTTTATTTACATTTAAATACGTATTTTTATAGCTCGACATCCGACAGTTCAATCGCGTGAATGCAAAGTAAATTGGTGTGAAAAGGCGCTTTGGAAGCATTCTGGAGCAGAGGATGAAAGTGCATAAAGATGGCTGGAACGTCGCGACGTTCCAACATCGCGACATCCCCACATCGTGACTCCCCAACGTCGCGACATTGGGTCAACTAATATAAAAGTCAACAAGCGGAAACGTCGTGACGCCTCAACGTCGCTACGCCTCACCGCCGGACTGCAACGTCACACGTCAAAATACGAAGTTATTCCTCTCAATCATTAAAAGCAAAAAGGGGGACCGTGACCATCTGGGATTCGAGATCGAGGAACGCATAAACTAGTGGCATGGAAGTCACACTAGCTAGGACTTCGACTTCGAGAAGAGTCAAGATTTTGTATCTTCTTCTTTCTGACGTAAAGACCGATGTTTTATAGATTAACTATTTGTGTTTTCTCGTCAAGATGTTTCTAGATTTATCCCTAGGGTGTTGTTAAACCCTGTCACATTTTCATGGATTAAAGATTAGTATTTTATATTATTCAGTTGTTTATAATTTGTTAGCATCTGCTTTATATCTGTGAATCATTTACATGGTGATGTCTGGCCAACATTAGCGTGATTATACTGGAGATTCGAGATTCGAGAGATGAGGATACCCAGGGATCTGAGTAGAGCAACCTTCGGTTGATTCGGTAAATAGAGATATTCCGATCCCGAAGGTGGCAATTAAGGTTAGAACATTTAAGTTGCTGAAAGTATCGAGTCAGTAGAGATACACTAACCTCACTAGCGCAGATAAAGGATACACCTCGAGAGAGGGTATTTCGTAAGCAAGATCACCTAGCCATCAACAAATCATAAATAAACTGAATAATATCATCTTTAAGAAATAATCCATCGAAAGTGGCAAGGGGAGACATAGCCCTAGTCTCTATTACACAGTAATTAATTCAGATCAGTTAGTTTAGTTTACATTCAGACACAAGTACTCTTTCACACAACACTTATATCCGTGATAATATCCACAAGCCAATCTCTCAGATTCAACACATCTATCCCCGTGGATCGACACCGTACTCATAGTACACTATATTACTCAAGGACAAGGCAATTCACGCACACAGCGCATGGGGCTATACACACCACGCTTCACTATCACCAGCTAGCCGCTTTGACGAGCTCAACTACTCGCACAGCTATGCAAATTCCTAAGAGTCAGGCTTCGCCAAAGCATATCCCATAAGGCTCGCCTCGGAGCCCACCAAATTTCGCCCTCGAAGAGCCCAGACAACTCAGCATTCAAATTTCACCTGAGTCTAACAACTGGGCCAAGAGCTCCATAACTCAGTATTCAAATGACGGAGTCTAATACCATTTAAGAGCTCAGTAACTTAGACTTTCACCCATGAGCCCAAGAATTCTGGCTTGAAGAGCTCACTAATCTACTCAGCCATATGTACTTAGAGTCGCTTCAACCCAGACGCTCAATTCAGGCCAGCCATGAGTTTGATGCGATTCATGCAGAAAAGCGCGAAATGCACAAGTAGAGACAAAGGTGGTAAAAAATGAATATTTATTAAGGAAAAGGCTATATACGTCCTAGGTCCCGAGCCCAACAAAAAAAAATTATATATATATATATATAAGTAAACTGACTCGGCAAGCTGAAGATATGTGGGAGATCGTGACATCGAGTGTGAGGAGAAGAGTGGGAGCGGGCCTCAGCAGGGTATCCTGGGCCCCGACACCCGAGAGCAACTCCTCTGCCTCCTCGTCGCTAGGGATGTCGAAGTTGAAGTCCAAGCCTGGATAGACATTAGCAACCTTCCTCTGAAAAGCAAGCCACCTAGAAGCCCATCGAAAGTACATGTGCCTCGCCTCAATCTCCTATAATTTCGTCCTCCGAGCGACCAAAATTACTGCTGATGAAGGTCCCCACGCACTCTGGCAACACTTGGCCAGCGTCTACCGAGCTTATGGCTCCTAAGCTTCACGACGAGCCCGTCTGAAGAACGCTGCCTGGCCCGTGCGCTCATCTGGGCCGCAGCGCTCTTCTTGCACCCCCAGCCGCCCCTGATGTAAGAAGCTCATCCCTGACCATCTGAAGCTCATACTGGGCAGACTGAAGCCCATCCCTGGAATCCAGCAAGTCATTTTGTACCGCTCGTAACTCATCCCGACCCGCTCGCTCGTCGCCTCGTCGCTTCGGCCCATCTTCTACCCCCGCCTCTGCACGTGCCGACGCCAGATGCTTCAAATCGACTTAAGCTTCACTACCCTCCTCGTTCAAGGCCAGACCCGGGTCCCCAAGAACTCACCCTCTGCAGGAAGCAACCCGCTCAGAACTCGGAAAGCGCCAGAAGGAGCCCGCTTTTACGGTCTCACAAACTCTTCAAATGAGTAGCCACCTACCCACATCCAACGCAAGATCAGTATCCAACGCAAGATCAACACCCAATCCGTGCTGAAATCGTGACACGATGTTATGGGAACTTATTGCAGGCGACCGAGGATGTGAGCCAAAGCTTCATCAATCCGGGTAAAGACGCCGACCTTCGAGGTCGTAATCTTTAAGGATGGACGATCGCTACCGCCGCAGCTTCCTCAAGACGAGGAGCAAGTGAGTCGCCATCTCCGCACTCTGAGCCCTTCTTCAACTCTTCCGCCCTCGAGGAAGGTGGCTTAACACTCCGCGTAGGAGGATTCCAGACAGTGATGGGCATGACCTCCAACGGCTGCTCAACAGCCCTACCCAAGGAGCTTTTTGCCTTCACAAACAGAAGTCAGAATCCGGCTGCGAACTCAAACTTGGGGCCTTGGCCCGAGGCGACAACACCTGCCCCCGTATCTCGAACGCAGAAGGGGAAGAGGAAGACGCCCCCACTCGTAACCTCGCCTAAGCCGGGATGATCTTTCAACGGAGTCCGAAGTTTTCGTTTTCACGTCCGGATCTCCGAGACAAAGACCTCCACCAGCTAGAAGCTCTCCTCGCGGGCTTTAGTAGCTAAGGTCTGACGGGAGAGACTTTCATAGTGAAAGGAGGTGAAGACCTCAAAGCAGTAGAGCGAGTGAACCTCGAGCTCGAGGGGCCAGGAGTATCCGACTTGATCAGCTCCGCGTAGGGGCAAGGGGGACACTTAGCCAACTCCTGCACTCTGACGTTATCTTCGGGGCTGATATCGGGCCGAGCACCTGAGAGGCACGCGAACAATGCAGAATCAGAGATACCCAATGACCTTTGTCAAGCAAGGTGTCATCTTTGTCAAGAGGATTATACTCCCAATTGCGGCCACTGACAAAGAAGTAACGCTCCTTCCAAAGCCTGTGGGAGGAGGGAAGGTTAGAAATCACCGGGAGGAGCGCCACAGCCTAGAAAAATGTGAGGAAGCCCCCACGGCTTCCTTCAAGGCTAAAAGATAAAGGAACAGAGCTATACTGGGAACACCGAGGCCCCTGTCCCTAAAGAAAACAAATAGCCCAACAAAAATACCCCAGCCATTGGGTGAAATTTAAGAAGGACAGACATTGAAGTGCTGCAAAACCCCTTTTATAAAGGGGTGCAGAGGGAAGTGAAGACCATTATCGAAGGCCACTTCAAAGAAGCATACCATCTAGTACCTAAACCATATGAGGTCAAAACGCTCAGGACCGCACTGCACGCCAAAAGGAGGCTCCAGAACGCCCGCTAAAAGTGTACTCCACATAAGGGTCCGACCTTGATGGGCCCCATAGCCATTTAAACTGGGCGGATTTTAGATATTCGACCAGATAGGGCGACCCGTATATTATCCCCTTACCCTTGTCCAAGGGGAAAAGGGGAGCCCTTGGGACATCTCGAAGATCAACCCCGGACGAACGGTTGGAGCCGCCACCAGTCCGCCCAAAACCGGCAACAGCCGAAGAGTCACCTCTAATATGCAGAGAAGAAGAGCGACCCGGACCCATGGTGGTAGCAAGTAATGAGAACAAAACTTGGCCAACCTAACCCCAGCGCCTCGTCGTATCGCTCGAAATGACACCAAAGAGAAAAAGACGCAACGGTCCTAGGAATAAAACGGAAAAAGCTATCTCAAGAAAGACGCCAAAAAAGGACTCTGCACAAAAGATTCAAACGCTAAGGAAAAGGGAAGTCCGAACTCGCTAGAGAGCAAAGGAAAAGCTTCAAGGTCGTGGGCAATACAAGTGCGAACAATCGAGGGAACCGCAGGCAGCTAAAATGAAACTAAAAGAAGTGGGAGAAATGAGCGCGAAAACCGAAGAGTCATCATTATCACAAGACGTATGACGACGACAAAGCCCTAACTAACCCAACCCCGAGCAGACACGTGGAAGTCACACCCGATACGAGAAACGCATGCCCTCGTTTCCACACACAATCGTATTAACAAGGGTCGGGGGCAATCGATGGTTTGAAAATCTGCCCGCACGCCCACTCGCCAAGCCCAAAGTCGAGGCGCGTCTAATGAAACACCCAGGCCCCTGGCTCCAGCCCAAAACGAGGGCCCAGTCCGCTCACCCCAAAGGCCGATAACATGGGCAATTGGGAAAGCCCATATCCTGCAAATCAAACTAAATCCCATCGATAAGGGAAATAGGATAATCCCCAATAACATCTTATCCTGCAAATCCAATTAAATCTCATCAGTAAGGAAAATAAGATAATTCACGATATAACGGCTCATCCCCGCAGATCGTCGATCCCACCAATGCGGAGAAGGATAATCCTAAATAAACTGCTCTTTCAATATCCCTTATTGAATCCGATTTCAATAAAGGCAGGAAATATCCCGTCCAATGGGAAAGATTCCTAATCACTATCCAAATGGGAAAAAATATACTATATCACGTTACCCATCTGAAAGGCACGCGAACATTCGCCTTTCTAAGCATTCTCGTCTTTTCAAAGAAAGAAACTGACGAGGCATCGCGAGCTACGACCCGCGGCCCGCCGATCCTTTTTCCCCGTTTTACGTAGTGCGCGCCACATCCAGACCGCAGAAGCCGCCAGCGCGCATATCCGGAGTCGGCAGACCAAATTTCGCAATAGCACAATCTCTGGCCCAACGACCCCAATACGCTCCAGCTCAGTCTGGTTGAAAAAAGGCATCATTAAAAACATTAATTTATTTATATAAAATGGAATAACTAATATTTTAAATATTTTATTAATTATAATACAAAATTTTAACAAAATAAAATATATTGATATTAAAATAAATATATTTAATTATTTATATAGACTAATTTTCGTCCATTTTTAATATTTTATATATAAATATTATACATATCTTTCTTAATAAAATTTAAAATATTAATTTATTTATATAAAATGATGAAATATTTACTAATGATATATTTTTATTTTAAATAAAATATAAAATATATATTTATTACGTAACCAGCTCCACCAACAAATCATGAATCGGTATCTTTTTTGGTTAAATGTCGGATCTCCCACCTTATATATCTTGTATATAAATGACCTGATGACTTGAAGTCAATCCTTCCTCTTCGCTTCTCTTCTCCTCTCTTTTCTACAATAAAGGTCTTGGGTTGTGGGGGCGTGGATCCCAGTAGAGGGATATGGAAGAGAGAGGCAAGGAGAGGCAAAGGTGGAGAGAAGAGGGGAGGAGGAGTGAGGTTTAAGATGGTTTCGTTTGTGAATGTAGTCTTCGTAATCTTCGAATCACTGGGATCGTCTGAACATACACCCGCTCTCGGCAACCCCGCAAAACAAACAACCAAGAAAGCCGCGAGGGAGGAAGCTCGCCGCCGCCTCCGATGCCCGCTGGGGAATTCTCATCTTTTCAAAATTGATTCCTTCGTTTCGAGTCCTTCCCTTATTTCATGTCATGACCTCTTTATCAAAGAGGAAGGATCCACTTTTCGTGAAAGCGTGATAATTCCTCCCGGGTCCGAAGGGGAAGGTGGCATATCCGCATGTGAGACTAGTTCTTCCTTTTAAATTGTGAGATCTGAGGGGGAAGGTGGCGTGTATCTCGCATATGGAGACCTAGCTTTTTCCTTTTAAATGGACATATTCCTAACGCAGACCCCGAGAGCGTTTGTCCACCTTGAATTCATGGCAAGGCATGGAAGGGCGCATACGCTCCTCGGGAGAATCTATCCGACAGTACTTGTCAAATAATCCTCTCTAAGATATGGCATCCAGGGAATCCTCTCCAGGAGATGGTATAAGGGGAAATGTCTATCCCTTCCCGGCTAGGGGAGGATATCTGGATTTGGGCTCCTAAGTCAAGCATTAGTCGGGTTGGGCCTACCCTTTACCGTATTGGCCCGCTGTTAAAGGGCCCGTCGAAAACTATGGCACCCACAATGCCCCCTTTTCCTACTGGGAGGGCGATCATTCCCTGTGAGAAAAAAAAGAACATGTTCGAACGCCATATCCCGGGGAATAGTAGGCCATCATGCCGGTATTTTCCAATTTTGAATTTTCTAACTTTGTCAATGTGCATTAGATGCCATACGGCCGCCAGTCGACCCGAGACCGGAGGTTGCCATAAAAAGGCTAGGATGGTGACGAGGTTCATGTTCCACCTAAGCATCCACGCTTCCAAGAGAGAAGATAATTCAACGCCGTTAAGAATCGACCAAGTGATTAAATGAAGGATGATTGTGATCGATTATTTGAGTGTGCTTTCCAAGCATGAATCGGACTGAGATTGCATGGTTTGAGCAGAGTCGGAATTGTTCTGGGTGGCCTTTCGGTGGTTCTAAAACTCAAATGGAATCCTCTGTATCCAAAGACACCCCCCATCTAAATCAACGGGGCTTTTACTCTTCTTGAGCCTCCTTTCCATTTTTTTTCTTTTCGTAGCGATGTCACATCGCTTCTTGTTCTTCTTCTTCGACTCCTCGCTATTGCTTCTTCGCCTCTACTCGCATCCGATTCGTGCCAACTATAGTCGCTTTAATATCTAAGAAATTGGTTGTCACTTGTAATGACATGCATGTAATGATAAATTCTGTTTGGCGTAGTCAATAAAATCGTACTTTTTGACATTTATGTACTTGGATCTACCTCTATATATCCGTACTTTACTTTCTATCTCGAGGCGTGCACCAACCCATCACATCTATTGGGATTATCCAAGGATCCCTCAAGCATCGGAATCCAAGGCCAGCTGGGCCCAACAACTTAGGACAACAAAAGGGCCCACCAATCCGGCCCATATTCTCTCGATGAGTTAGCATCGCATTTAATGCGCTCGTAGGTCCTAGGCGGTTGGTATGTAGGGAGTCATCATTGGGCTTTTCTTTTTCCATTCTTATTGTCCTTGAGCTTACATTTCTTTCGCTAGTTCGAGATCTTCTACGCATATTGATGCGACTTCGTGGCTCGGTTTCGAATCATTCTTCCGGGAATGCTTGTCCATTCCTCGCCCACAGTAATCCTTATCTCGCTGGAAGTGTGTCGAATCTTTACCACCGGGCCTTCTCCGCCACGGGGCAGGTCCGTGGTGAGGGCTCGGCTTCATGCCTTGGCTTAGCCCTAGTGGGCTTGGTGCCTCTTAGCTTTGATTCTCGCCTCTTTTTTTTTTTGTTCGTGTACGGCTTAGTATCGATACTCGCTCTCTCCCCTCCCTCTGATATGTTTATAGAATGACGAGAGGTGAGAAAGAAACTTCCACTGTCAGCCGTCATAGACGAGGGCCCACAGGGCGCTATGAAGCCATATCATCCGTCCCCGACAATGGAGGAATTGAGAATTCATCATGAGATCCCCGATAACATTGACTACATTTGACAAGCCTGACAGTCCAAGCTGGGGGAGAACACAATGTTGTGTTTTTTACTCGAGAGGAACTTGCGACCGGACTGCTTCCCGTTGCTTCGCCCCTTGTTAAACAAGCAGATTTTACCAGTGGCACCACCTACCCTTTGCCTCATCCTAACATAACTGATTCTAACCCGATGCAAGAGCTAACATCTTATACCGCCGACCTTCACCCGGTCGAGATTTGCTTACCATACTCTGACAAAGAAGGCGCAGGTGGCCTGATGTCTATGTCGATCCCCGATTCCCACAAGAAGTCAGGAACGAACTCCCCGATTCTCCTAAAACAAAGGCAAAGGGAGTTATTTTAGTGAGGGAGCCTCGATGAGACCTGTGCTCTCCTACTTACTGCTTAATATCAACCGATCGCCTTCCCAGTGTGTGTAGGGACTAGGGGGTGGGTCGAAGTAGATGTACACCTGATCATCACATGTCTTTACGTGCGACTAATCAGGATCATCAAAAGTGTGAAAACCGAGAGGTGTTAGTGCAAGGTGGAGAAGAAGCCTCGAGAAGATTCAGATTCCAACAAGAGCTACTATCATGGTGTTCTTCTCACATTAAAAACCCATCGACGCGGAGATTGCAGCCCACTCCTACGCCTTTCATTATTCCTCTAAGCCATGTCGCAGAGATTCAGGAGGGGGAACACTTCGTTACTTCTGATATGCTAAGTTTACTCGCGGGTCGTGCGCCGTCCACAAGGGATCCAAAGCCGGGCGACAGACCGGAATGAGCATCACGCGGCTTCGCTCAGATCGCTGGACCCCCTCGCCAGCTGGGATTCCACCACCCTCTCCAAGGCCTGTGGGGACGCAGCGGCATCCGTCTACGAGGCTGCCCCTACCAAGAGTGGGACCTGCTCGCCTCCCCGAGTACCGTAAATCAGAAAGAAGGGGACAGGCAGGGTGAAGAGTACTCCCGGGGCCCAAGTGGAAGATTTTATACCTTGTGTTCATCCTGAACCTAGCCGGTCTTCTGCTTCGGAAGAGGAAGAGGAAGAGGAAGAAGAGGAGATGACGGGGCTAGTCGATCGTTATGCCGCCAGAGTTTAAAATGCAGAAAGGATGCCAAGAGGGAGGTCGATAAAGTCCGGCGATCCAACCGCTCCCACGGATGGGGGTTCTGAGATGCAGTAATCGTGGATTCCTACTATCCTAAACGAGCTCTAATGACCACCAGCCCGAGGACACGCCCGTGGGGGAGCCAAGGGAGAGTACCCGATTACCAGACATGTGGTCCTCCTCCTAGTCGCAACAAAGTTACCCGGCAATGTTAAGTTTACGCCGCCGGCGCGAAGATGTCGCTACACCGATCAGATAATACCGCTAAACTCTTATTCTCCTTGTAGCCTGGCCCTACCGACGAGGAGGCGTCAAACACGCGCGCCTTGTTTACGCCACTGGGCCTAATGACATCAAGCTCATCTCATCAGTTAGGCCTTTTAACGGTGAATATGCGCCTAATCGCTTAGACGACTTGTACCGAGAATGCTACGATGCTCGTAAATCACCCCGGAAGTTTGACAGAGTATTGCGGGCTGCCCCCGCTGTACTATAAAAGAGGACATCCAACAAATAGTCCAAGACGGGATGCAGATTCGCAACCGCAACTACGTCTAGTAGGTAGAGCTGGTAAAGTGATAATTCTTACAAAAACTTCTAGAATTGTAGTTTTTCCGTTTTACTAAATATGCTTCTTTGCAGGCCATCAACGCCGTCGAACATGTCCCTCGGTGCTTGTGAATTCGTTAATCGGCTAAGGGATGCTGAGAGGCTTCAGCTGTATGTTCAGTCGAGGCTTTCTACCTAGGAGAGCTTAGATACCTCTTTAAAAGAGGTTCAAATGACCGCCTAATGCTTAGAGCTAAAGGTGAAAGAGGCCGCAGATAAGGCAGCTCGGGCGGAAGCGGAAAGGGATCTGCTTCGTCATGAACAGCTGATAAGGCGCGGTTAGAAGCGAGACGGTGGGTAATGCAGCGTGGAATTGGAGTCGGGCTTTATCCGGTCAATGCGCCCTGACTACATCAGAAGAGGGCCAGTTGAAGGTTGGGTCTGAACTTGATTCCGTTCGACAAGCCCTAGCTGCTGCGAAGGAGGCCTACCGAAAGAGAATGGTCGCCTAGCGGATGAACGACTGTCTTTGGCTATGGAGCTAGGGGCCACCAAAGAGGACTTCGCGGCTTTCCGGGAGGAGAGTTCCGCGGAGAAGTTGGCACTGGAGGCAGAGTTTGATGCTAGTGGTGATGAGATTTTCAACTATGGCTACGGCTATTGTGCTTTTGGGCACGATATACGTGGAAGCAAGCCCATGATCCCAACCAGGATGCCAGACGCATCGACTGCTTTGACTCCAAATTTTTTTGTGAATCCTCGATGCCCCTTGGGCTCTCCATCTGTCTTGCTGCTGGCGATCTTCTTAGAGATTTACGGAGAAGATTTGCCCGGTAAGGATCTCCCGGTTGTTGAGGGGCGTAGATGTTCGTCGGGGCCACATTTGGACCGGATAAGGAGCCTGAGGTTGTTCTTAAGGCTAGGGTTTGAAATAGATCAGCCGCTCGTAGGCGTACTCTTTATGTGGGACATTTTATTATTATTTTTTTTTTTTGGGAAGTACTTTCATTTCGTTAGCTTATGTGGGATATCTCATTCACGCATGCACGCGAGATTTATCTTGAAAGTTGAGTGCTATCATTGAGTGTATTGGCGAATTAGATAACACTTGCCTTTGCTCGAGCGGGATAGGTCTTGTTATGCGTGCCATCAGGACTCATAGACCCGACCAAGATGACCCAACTATGTTGGTAGAATAGGTCTTTCTATACCATCGGACTTTAGATTGACCCGGTTTAAGCGTTTATCTGCACGGAAGTGGGATAGGTCGTTTTGCGCCATCGAGCTTTTAGTTGACTAGTTGGATATTATCTAACTGGGCCAGACATGTCATTTTACTGCGTCATCCGGGCTTTTTAGTTTGACCTATTAGGTGTTACCTAATCGGGCCGGATAGGTCATTTTTTGTGCCATCCGGGCTTTTTAGTTGACCAGCTGGATATTATCTAAGCGTGCAGGACAGTCAATTTACATTGCCATCGAGCTTTTAGTTGACGGTTGGATATTATCTAGCCCAAGTAGGAACGAGGTCATTTTACGCACCATCGAGCTTTTAGTTGACCAATTGGATATTATCTAAGCGGGATTTGGACGGGTCATTTTCTGCATGCATCAGAGCTTTAGTTGACCCGGTTGGATATTATCTAACTGGGTCGGACAAGTCATTTTCTATGCCATCCGGGCTTTTTAGTTGACTAGTTGGATATTATCTAACTGGTCCGGACAGGTCATTTTCTATGCCATTCGGGCTTTTTAGTTTACTAGTTGGATATTATCTAATTGGGTCGGATAGGTAATTTTCTGTGCCATCCAGGCTTTTCAGTTTGACTGGTTAGGTGTTACCTAATCGGGTTAGATAGGTCATTTTCTGCGCCATCCGGGCTTTTTAGTTTGACCGGTTAGGTGTTACCTAATCAGGCCAGATAGGTCATTTTCTGTGCCATCCGGGCTTTAGCTTGATCCTGTAAGCACACTACAAGAAAAAAGGTTATCGTTGACATATATTTTATTGACTTAAGGTAGTATATGTTAATGTTGTCTAATTTGAATGAACAATTATGACATATAAAACTTATTTACACCAATAATAACATATATAAAATTCATTGAATTATTCTATGATTTATATGATAGAACCTTGATAGATAATTTGTGTCAACATATATATATATATATATATATATATATATATATATATATATATATATATATATATATATATATATATATATATATATATATATATATATATATATATATATAATTATATTAACTAACATAAATGAACTTCACAATTTTTTTGAAAGCTAAACACTTTAGTTAATAAATTAATTTTCTACATTAAGGTTTTTGTATTTAGCTAGAACTAAATATATTAGTTATAATAAACAATCTTCTTATTCATTCATATTAATGAAGTTATTTTTTTAAGTTTGTATTAATAAAGTCCATTTTCATTATTATTAAAATAGAAATTAAATTGCATTTGATTTGAAAATAATTAATTAATGTGCATTAGCTTGAAAATTAAGATATAAAAAATTAATTCATAAATTAAGGTGCATAATATATGGTTTTAGAGCTTACTTTCTTACTTTTAAAATTAACTTATATAAATTCACATATTAGGAAAAAAGATTTGCTCTTCAAAAAAAAAAAAAAAAAGTAAAAAATATTTTATTCTATAAATTAATTATGTTAAAATTTCTTAAACAATTGACTCTAATGGAAAATAATAATCTAATATTTAGCGTCACTATATTAATATTGGCGAAATCTAAACCGTTGATTTGAAGAAACCCTAAGACTATATATTTCAAAGTAACCCTAAGAGACTCTCGCTTCACTGTCGTCGTCCCACCCACTCCTCTTTCTCTCTGCTTCTTTCTTTCTTTATTCTCTAACGATCTCTAGCCCTTCGATGATCTCTCACAATCCATGCCCTTTGCCGATCTCTAGAAATATGGTCGTAGTAACAAAGTCCGTATTCATAACCCACGATGTCGGTACGCTCTCTTTCTATCCGCCCTTTGTCTTTTTTCACCTTCAAATTATTGCCGTCTCTAATGCATTGAGGAAAATGTGGGGTCATTCACTTTCAAGCATCCTTTTGGAATTGTGCAGCAAAAACGATGATCTCGAACCCACTTCTTCTATCTTATCTTTGTACCCCAAATTGGGTTTTAAGTCACCACGGGTTTAGACACAAATTAGTGGCTTTGGATTCTGATGCAATCAGATCAATAAATGGCTATACCTTTAGATTCATCGCTCTTTTCCTTATTATGGGTAACTTTTATTGAAATGGGTATGTGTGAATGTTGTTATTGCTTTATTCAATTAATGTTTAATGTTAGAATGTTGGTTTGCACAATTGGTTGTATGGGTGTTGTGGTGATATATTAACTGCGCATTAAACGTCAAAAACATTTATCTAATGATCATGGTTAATGTATGAAACATTTATGCAAAATATTTACTTCACTTTTACGGAATGAGTTTTATATTAGATGAAAGCTTTGTGGATTCTGTATTTTACATTGTTGCTCATGATCATGGTATTAAATCTTCTTACCCTCTTTGCTGTTTTTTTTTGGCATATTATCACCATTCTTATTTTCAATGTCGTTTTTGTATGTGATGAAATTTTTTTTGTAATGTTGTGTTCAATCCATTCTATTTATTAAAATTCTAGTGCATTCTTTTTATGTTGAATAGGAAAGTCGACCCTCTGGTATTTAGTGGTACAACTATACTTGTTGATGTATGGATGGCGGATACGCGAGGATAAGAATTTGGATGAGAAGTTTTTAAAAATTGAACTTCTGTGGCTTTCGAAGAGGCGTCAAGAGCAAGTGCTTGGCTAGGGACTTCTTTAAATAGTGTTGATGATCTTAGCCACGATACATTCACAGTGACTATGGGTGTTTTAGGCGAGATGTATTCCATTATGTTTTTATATTCAAATGTTTATATAATGTTGCTTTTACCTTGATAAATTTGTTTTTTACATTACTTAATTATTACCATAATTAAATAGATATTATAATTTTATTTGAAAACAGGTTTATTATGGTATTAGTTTTAATTTAAATTAAAAAAATAAAATTTATAGTAAAATAATATTAAATTTTTCAAAAGCAACATTAGCAAATGGTTAATACCCAACATTGACATTTATAGTAGCAACCATAACAGAAGAGCATAATAACATTGACGTAAGATCAATCAATCTTGATATATTGAATCCAACCTTGACAAAAATAAAAGAAATATTGACATAAGTCACACAAATAAAAATATCATTTTTGATAGAAATAGTAACAAATCTTGTCATATGTAAATGTTAAGATATTTTTTAACTTTTCTTGACACTGGCATAGATGACATATATGAACAATAACCTAGATTAGCCAGACATACCTTACGATAGCGGTGAAAAGCGTAGCGAAGGTTATTTTTCTTATGGTGGCAGCAGAGCGACATGTGTTTGATATTGAATCATTCTTTATTGATAATACCTCGCCGAATCTGCGTGGCGTTCCACGTTCTAGGTGCGGGGTCGTCGAGTTTGTCGATGCATAAGATCAGGATTCAGCGGCTGGAAGTGTTGCAAGATATATCGTCCCTCCCAGTTGGGTTGAAACTTTCCTGTATTCGGATCAGTTGTATTCTCAAATACTCTTCTTATGACCAAATTCCCTGGTTGGAACGTCCAAGGTTTGACCCGTTTATTATAAGAATTTGCTAACCGGTGTTGGTAGGATGCTATGCGGATTAACTGGCGACTCTCCTGATTAAGTCGAGTGTGTCTAGATCTTAGTATTAAATGTATTCCCAGTTCGGGGACTTAAATAGAATGGTAGGCATACCAGCCCCGTGAGGATTATAACTTATATCCCGTAAGTAATCGCAAACGGGGATATAACAGTGGGTTTGCGGGCAGTAGTTCTATAAGCCCATAGTACCCCGGGGAGTTCATTTACCCATTTTCCTTTAGCCGAATCTAACCGCTTCTTCAATGCTATCAACAGGGTTTTGTTTAAGGCTTCTGCCTGACCATTGCTCTGCGGATACCGTGGGGTAGAGTATAGATTTTTTATATTTAATTCATAACAAAAGTTTCGATAGACCCGGCTGTCGAATTGGGGCCATTGTGGGCATGTGGTTGATCGGGATGGGGCGCGCACGTCTTCTTCGGATAAACTAAGTGACTTCCTTATCTTTTGATCGAGGAGAATGCTTCGGCCTCAATCCATTTGTTGAAATAGTCAGTGGCCACCAATAATAACTTCTTTTAGGTGGGCGGTGGCGGTGGATTCGACTATATCAATCCAGATTCGCGAGACCCGGGGGCTCATAATAGAGATCAGATCTTGCACCGGTGATTTCAGGAAGGAGCAAGCCGTTGGCAGCGATCACACTTTTTAGTATAATTGGCAGCATCAGCTCTCATGGTTGGCCAAAAGTACCCTTGGGTATGGGCTCTATGAGCCAAAGTTCTGGCGCTAGGATGATTCCCACATATTCCTTCATGCGGCTCTACTAACACATGCAGCTCTGTTGGGGGTCGAGCACGTTTCGAGATATGGGCCGCCCAAGGATCACTTGAATAGTTGCCCATCGAACAAGGAAAATCTAGCTGATTGGACTTGAAGTTTGTAGGTCTTGTCCCTCTCACTTGGGAGTTGTCATGTGCTTAGATATAGTGTAATGGGGTCCATCCATGAAGGGAGGTCCTTGTCCACCTGATTTATTTGTGGGGATGCGATTGACGAAGCTGGCTGATAGTAGATAGGCAGAAGTATATGTTCAGTGATTGGTAGAGAGGCGACCCTGAAGCGAGGCGT
The DNA here is from genome assembly GCA_016808115.1 of Tetrastigma voinierianum. Taxonomy (NCBI): domain Eukaryota; kingdom Viridiplantae; phylum Streptophyta; class Magnoliopsida; order Vitales; family Vitaceae; genus Tetrastigma; species Tetrastigma voinierianum. Next base: position 1,234,151 of record JAEQBH010000118.1, read on the forward strand.
CACTTGCTTTTCATTAGAGTTCTGGGAATGTGCTCACTTCCATGTCGGAGAGTACTCAAGCTCTGTTTCACACAGGGGCGTGTTACGTCAGTCTCGGGATTCAAATTCTTCGTTAACTGCGGAGCCATGATTGGGAATCACTTTTATTTAGGGCTTGCCGGATAAAATTGCTAGTTCGAGCCCGGCTAGGATGGCCTCGTATTCTGACTCATTGTTAGAAGCGTTGAACCCGAGCCAAATGGCCTGTTCAATCTTATCCTCGGATGGGGATTTTAATTGTAAACCAACGCTGGTTGTGCGGACACCCCGTCGATATTTAGTGTGCCGGTCAGCTATCGGGCCGGGTTTACGATTGGGGGTTACGCTGTAAAGTCAACCAGCACTTGCCCCTTTTTTGAAAGCCTTGGCTTGTATTGGATGTCATACTCACTTAGTTCAATTGCCCAGCGAGCCATTCTTCTCGATAAGGCAGGCTTATATATGGTGCTCCAGAGGGGGAGGTCAGTTAATACAACAATGGGGTGTGCCTGGAAGTAGGGGCGAAGTTTCTTGGCCGCTATCCAGAGGACTAAAGTGGTCTGCTTAACTAAGGATTTGCTGACAAAGAACATAGGCTTTTTTTTTCTGTCTTCATTCTCTTTTAACAATGCGGCACTTACTGTTATATATGAGACTGCCAAGTAGACGAAGAGAGTTTCGCCGGCTTCGGGGCTTGCGAGAATCGGGGGCTCGGCTAAATACTGCTTGATCTGGGTAAAAGCTCAATCACACTCTTCATCCCATCCGGTCCGATTAGCTCCTCTTAGGGTGGCGAAAAATGGTTTTAAGCGGTCCGTGAACCGAGAAATAAACCGTCCCAAAGCAGTTAATTGGACCGTGAGTTGTTGCACTTATTTTCTAAATCTCGGGGTTGTAGACTCCAGGATGGCTTTAAGTTGTGAAGGGTTGGCCTCAATGCCCCTCTGAGTCATCATGAATCCTAGGAACCGTCCTGCACTAACCCTAAATGCACATTTTGCGGGATTGAGCTTCATACCATAGGTCTGAAGAATTGAGCTTCTTTATGAATGAGTAGTATGATCCAGTAGCTCTTTGGACTTCATCGACATATCATCTATAGACTTCCATGTAGTTTTCTCATTAGTGGCGAACATCTTGGTTACCACGACCTCACGATAGGTGGCCCGAGCATTTTTAATCGAATGGCATTACGTTGTAGCAAAATAGCCCATAAGGGGTGATAAAATATGTTTCGGCATCGAGGTGGAGTCACGTGGGGATCGATGGTAATAGGAGAATGCACAGAATGATAACATGCCATGCCGTAGATGCGTCGACAATCGATCAATGCGGGGCAAAGGCTATCCTTAGGACATGCATCATTAAGATCCGTGTAGTCTACGCATACCCGCCATTTGCCTCCTTTCTTCGGAACTACCACCACATTTGCTAGCCATTCTGAGTATTTTACTTCTCTGATGAACCCAACCTCTAAAAGGTTATCTACCTCGGCCTAGATGATCTGTTGGCGGTTCGAGTGGAAGCCGCCAGGTACTACCCCAGTCGAGCAGTGCAGCGAGATGGGAGCGTTGACTTGTGGAAGGCATTCACGAGTACAATCCTTGTCATGTACGAGATGATGGCGAACACATCACGTTAGCCTTTAGTGCTTCTTGCAGTCGGGCCCTTTCTTCTTCAGTTAGGAGGAAACTAACATAAGTGCAACTGTCCGAGCCGCCTATGAGCATAGGTTGTAGGGGATCTACTGCCAATTGTTCCATGTCTTCTAAAGTGGCCCGGACAGCGGGCCTTAATTGCTATGATGATGGATGAGTCATAGTGGACGAGATATCGGGGCCCTTTCCCCTTTTGCGCTCGTGAACTGACAGTTAATAGCACTGACGAGCAGCTAATTGGCGACCACGAGTCTGACACTGCCCGAGTCTTAGTGAGATAATTGATAGTTTGGTGGTAGGTTGAGGGAATTGCTTTCATGGTATGAAGCCAAGTTCGGCCTACGATAGCATTATATGGGCCCAAATCTTCAATCACTGAAAAAAGTACTTGCTGAGTTACTGGTCCTGCCTTAATAGAGAGAGCAATATCACCCACCGTCAGCATGGTTGACCCATGCATCGGTGAGACTCTGGCAGGCCGGCGAAATTGGCGGCGAGACTTTCATCTGCGTAAAAATTTGGAAGGTGCAGTGACTCAGCCAGTGTTCTTGGATCAACGAGGACCTTGTGCACATCGAAATTGTTAATACACAAGGTGAGTATAAGTGCATCATAATGGGGGGTGATGACCCATGTTAGGTTTATAGGAGGAAAGGATATGGGGCCATCGATTGGATGAACCACTATACTACTCTCTAGGATACTGATGGTATTTACTGCGGCTGCTGGCAGGCGCGGAGACGTTTTCGTCTGCGGCACTGGCGGTGCGATCTCGATTGGGCCTCCCGGTCTGAAGTTTATGGCGGTCGAGGCTCGACGGATGCTTTCGTAACCTTGTGCTCTGCCCATTTGCATGGGCGATTTCGGTTCCACAGGTCGGCTCCCAGGAATAGAACCTTAAGTGCCACTGCCGGGATTAATCACTCTGCCTCGGGAACCCAGGGCTGCAGCGGTGATTTGTTTCATGATCGTGGTCCCTGTGATAGTCACACCTCAACGACCAGTTGCGTTGGTCGGGATTTTCCGCGTAGGTGGGGTAGGTTCGCTTCGGGGTGATCCGGATGAGGAACACCCAGATCGTAGGAAGATGTTAAGAGGGGTGAATTGGGGGGGATCTCTTTTCTTTTCTAATTGTTCTTAGGGGCGCTTTTGACCACTATTTTGACTCCCTTTACATTGGGCGCTCTTTGTAGCGGCTTTTACGCCTTCTCTGGCGGTTATCATTACGGTTGTGAGGCGGCGAATATTATCCTCCCGAGTGGAGTATTTGTACGCTTGCTTGATACAGTTCTTCCATGGTGTGAATGGGTTAAGGAAGGTGGAAGAAAGATGAGTCGGCCCAGCTTCTTGGATTCTGTAAGACTGCATCCATACTATAGATATCAATTTGTTGGACTGCTTGTCCGAATCTCCGGGTGAAGTCCCGGATGGATTCGTTGTCCCGCTTGAAGATGGATTGGAGCGAGCTGATGTTTCCTTTATGCCAAACGGAGCACAAATACTGAGAGACGAATGTGGCCCATAATTCGCTGAATGAGTTTAGAGATCTTCTTGGGAGTTTGTGGAACCAAGCCAGAGTAGGACCTTTCAAGCTAGCAGGGAATACCTTACATAGGAGTCGATCGTTCCCAGCGTTAAGGATCATTGCTTGGTTAAAGTGCAACATATGGTCATATGGATCAAAGGAGGCGATCGCCTGTAAGCAGCGGAATGACAAATCCGCGAGGCTTCGTAATCCAAAATATCTTTGTGAGGAAGACAACATGTCATACGGTCCTCGAAAATGAGGGTAAAACGTTGCATGCAAGGCGGGAGGTGCCCTGAACGGGTGTTGCTTAGGTAGAAATTGGGGGGTCATACCCCCAAACCGGGTAGATACATGTTTCGGGGCTAATTCCGAACGGGGCCTGTCCCTACTGGCCTCTCTTCGCATACGGCGACGTGCACCACTAATACTTGGGTTGGGTGGCGAGGAGGTCTCTTCTGGATTCGGCTTAAGCGTGCAGGGAGTGGTGAGCGATGGAAGTGGAGAAGGCTGATCGAAGGGAACTTCGTCATATGTCGGCTGATCACTATGGTTAGGTAGGGCGGGTCTTTTGCCCTTATATGCTCGGGTTAAGGGTACAGGTTGGGCAACGCCTTGTGGGTTTTCGACCCCGTTGGTTTCCAGGCGGGCTCGTAAGCGCTCGTTCTCGTGTCGTAAATGGTTTGCATGTTCACGCAATTCAGCCATCTGTCCGGTCTGCTCCTCTTGCCTTTCAAATCTCACGGCAATAAGCGAAGCGCAGACCTTTATTAGGTTGATTCGCTGGGTTGCTAGACATGGTGATAACCTCCGACGGTCCGGTGGGATGACCGGGAACTACCAAGCTTTCAGGCAAAGAGAGATCACTAGAGAGTGGATGAACCTAGGCCCTCACGTATCGCCTTTGAGATTTCTTGCTAGGCGTTTCCACGAAGACCGGTGCGGTGTAGTCTCAGAATCTTGAGTCTTCGGATCGTCGGAACATACATACGCACAGGAAACCTCTGAAACAAACAATTAAGAAAGCGACGGGGGAGGGTTTCTGTCGTCGCCTCTCCGATACTCAAGTTAGAATCTCTCATCTTTTTCAAAATTCGGAGTCTTTTTGGTTTCGCGAGTCCTTCCCTTGGCCATGTCTTGACTCTTTTCATCGGAGAGAGGAAGGGGGATCCTTTTCGGTGAAAGTGGATAATTACCTCTATCGGAAGGGAAGGTGGCGCGTATCTCGCGTGTAGGCCCCGGATTCTTCGCACCCAAATGGGAGATGTCGGAGAAGAGTGGCATGTATCTCGCATGTGGGAACCAGTTCTTAAGCTTTTAAATTGACATATTCCCACGAATCACGGGACCGAGAGCGTTTGTCCACCTTGAATTCATGTGAAAGCATGGAAGAGCACTCACGACTCCTCGGGAGAATCTATCCGGCAGTACTTGTGAAATAAATCCTCTCCAAGATATGGCATCCGAGGAATCCTCTCCAGGAGATGGTATCCGGGGAAATGTCTATCCCTTCCCGGCTAGGAGAGGATATCTGGATTTGGGCTCTTAAGTTGGACTACTCGGCCTGGCCCTTTAGCTATACTGGGCCTGCTAGTTAAAGGGCCTGGGCCGAAAACCATGACACCTACAGTGAAGAAATGAAGAAGCTAGGTTGTTTGGCTGCCCCCATGGTGGCGGTGGTTAATGCTGATTCTTTATACAAGTTGTTTATGTGTGATGGTTGGCCACGTTATTGCTCTCTCCAGCTTTGTAGTAGCCATCTCTCTCTCCAGCGTCACCGGCTTTAGTCTTCTTGTAAGTCTCTCCTTGATGCCTCTTCTCTATTCTCTGTTCTTTCACTTTTTCATTTTTGCATCCATGTGGGGGGTGAGATTTACTGCTATCATCATTACAGTCTGTTCGGAATTTCCATGCTAGTTCTATCTCCACACAGATTTGGGAAATTGGAAGTAGTTCATGGCGGTGGACTGATAATCAAGGATTTTCAGATTTCAGGATGGACTTGATGAAATTAGGTTTTTCTGTACCTTTTAATCAAATAATAACCTAGTAATCTTCAATGGAGAAAAAATATAGTAGCTAATTGGTCACGGCTCTCTGAGAGTCACCTGTAGTCTATTACTAAAAAAAACTGAAAATGAAAAAGAACTATCCTATCCATGAGAGGTCAATTAAATAGTCTTTTAGTGCTTTGCTCTCCAACTCATGTCATTGTCGCGCCTCTAGTTTTGACTTTTCTGCATATGGTGATGGAGTTTCATTGTAAATGACAAAAATGCATATGGGCTTGGATTCCGTCCATTCAGAACCAATGAAACTCTCATCATTAACTGTCTAGGTGACAAAATATTTTTTTCTGACAGCATGAATCTGGAAAATGTTTTCATGATGTTTAGCAATGCATAATAGTTGCACAAATAATTATACTCCATGGCCAAACTGTACTGTTACATTCACTGCTAAATTCTCAATTCCTTCCATATATGATACATTGGTGGGTTAACCAATTTGTTCATCACATGATCTTAATTTGATATAATTTCTGTTTTCTGCCCTCTGTAATTTTGGCTTGTTTGGTTACTGAATCACCAAGCTGATTGAATACACTAGACATCTTGTTTTTGACAAGTAATCATTGACTGGATTTCAATTTCATAATTGGTCACAGCTAGGAATGGCTAGTGCATTGGAGACTCTCTGTGGGCAAGCTTATGGAGCAAAACAATATAGCAAGACAGGAACTCAGACTTAGACTGCCATGTTCTCGCTTTTCTTGGTTTGTCTTCCAATCTCATTTATATGGATACATGGGAAAAAGTGCTCACTTTCACTTAAGAGGCCAAGACGCTGATTTCACTTGAAGCCGGTAAATTCACAGTAATGGCTTGTTCCTGCGCTATTCGTATGCAACTCTTCAACCACTTATTCGGTACTTTCAAACACAAAGTTTGGTCATGCCGATGCTCCTAAGTTCTTGTGCTGCTCTTTGTTTCCATATACCTCTATGTTGGGTTTTAGTATTCAAGACTGGACTAGGTAACCTTGGAGCAGCATTAGCAGTGCGTACATATTGGTTGAATGCAATTTTCCTGGGATTGTACATGAAGTACTCTTCTTCTTGTGAGAAAACCCGTGTTCCGGTTTCTATGGAGGTGTTTCAAGGAATGGGAGAGTTTTTCCGCTTTGCTATCCCTTCTGCTCTAATGATTTGGTAATATCCCTATTATTTTTTGCTCAATTTCTATAAGAGTTACAGCTTTCCTTTCATTCTTTGATGGGTTCTAATTCTATTGATCGTAGTCTGGAATGGTGGTCATTTGAACTGCTGATCTTGCTGTCTGGGCTTTTACCCAACCCTCAGCTTGAAACATCTGTTCTCTCTGTCTGGTATGCTCTGCATTAACTTTTCATATTTGGATCTCTGTGTATAGTAGTTTGAAAATATCATCTGAATTGATAGAATTCATTTGTCAAAAGGGTATAATCCTTATACTTTCTTTGTCAATTTTTCTGGACAGTCTCAACACCATCGCAACACTCTATAGCATACCATATGGAATAGGTGCTGCTGGAAGGTTTGCTTTGAAATCACATTCATTAATATGTCAATTGATGCAGATCTCTCTCTCTCTCTCTCTCTCTCTCTCTATACAATGTGGTAATACTGCAGAACATATTTCTTTGTTTGGTCCAGCACAAGAGTTTCAAACGAACTGGGAGCGGGGAACCCCCAAAAGGCAAGAATAGCTGTCTATGCAGTCATGATCATTGCAGTCATAGAGACAACTATAGTGAGCTCAACCCTTTTCGCGAGTCGTCATGTTTTTGGTTACTTGTTCAGCAACGAGAAGGAGGTAGTGGATTATGTTACAAGCATGTCTCCCCTGGTTTGTCTGTCGGTTATAATGGACAGCATGCAAGGGGTTCTTTCTGGTAATGTATTTCCTTCTACCAGTCAAATTAACCATTTTATCATGATTCATGAGACAAATTGTTAATATATCTTTAAAATCTGGGGTTGCTAGAGGATGTGGGTGGCAGCACATAGGGGCTTTCATCAACCTTGGAGCATTTTATCTGTTTGGGATCCCAATAGCTGCCACATTGGCGTTCTGGTTAAGGTTGAGAGGGAGAGGCCTCTGGATTGGACTCCAAGCTGGTGCTCTTCTACAAACAATCCTGCTCGGTGTTGTAACTAGTTGTACAAATTGGGAAAAGCAGGTATATGATAATGATATCCTCCCATCTTTGCCAACCAATTTTACTACACCCAGATATAAAATGAGCAACCAATTTTACTGGATGATGCAAATTCTTTCATTTTCCTCTTTCTTGACAACCAAATTAAACGAGGCATTAAAATAAATAAGGTCTGTTCGATCACAGTTTTTGAAAACTGTTTTTCGTTTAGGAAATCTAGCAATGGGTCGAATAACAAAACCGAGTTTTAAAAATAGGAAACAGAAACGAAACTCACTTGTTGTTGTTTTGTAGGCAACTAAAGCAAGACAGCGATTATTCCACGAAAGATCTACTATCGAAGATAGACTTATGTGAACAATTAGCGGTCATATTCCCAGACCAGGCAATAAGATTCCGTTTTTTATTTTGGCAAAACTTTTATGGGGAACACTTCATGCAAGTCAAATGTTCGACTTTAATATGTTTATGAAGTTATAAATTTGCGAAGCATAAGGGCAACTAACTGTCTATGATCTTATTCCTAATTGCATAGGAAAATGGAAGTACTATTTGACAAAATCTTTAATGTTTTTTCTATGTTATATTTGATTTTTTTTTTCTTCATTTTCATACTAAATTAAGTAAGAGAATTTAGATTATAAGAAACCAAAAAAAAAAAAATGGAACAATTTCTCCTCTACGTATATCTCGTTTACATAAAAGGTGATACACCAAATTAGCAAACAGATTAGACTTAAATGGAAACAGGTGGAATTAAGAATAAACCGCTGATTTTAACATTTTACTCGAGAAATAGTGTCCTCCACTAGTTAACTTTTTGTTGCAAAATAGAGTTGGACAAAACTTTATTTTAAAAAAAATGGTTCCTTTTAGGATAAAGTTAGACCAGTTTCACAGGTCTACTTGTTCATGCAAAGGCACAGCCTGTGTGACGGTCTCATATAGACACATTCATGAGACCTAGCCTGCCACATCACATTTCATGTCTCTATGCTTATTGGTTTTGTTCTGCCTTGGGTTAATCAAGAGAGCGGCTCAAGTTCTCGACCAGTTTGTGTAGGATAGGCCAACACTCTTCTTTATAGCCAAGTCCCAAACTAGTGACAAGCTCCCCAAACTTAATAGAGTCGGCATGCCTAAACTCCGAAGAAGCTTCGACCACGATTTACTTGCACGCACTTCTAGAGCACTCTCATCATTCCGCTCGAATCCGTCAGCATGCTTGATCTTCAATAAGGTCTTCAACTATGGCCATGGACACAAACATAATAAGTCTGTGACATTCTCCCCCACCCAGTCTCCTACACGCCCTCGTGCAAGGCACCTTTCACCGATCTCCACCTTCAAAGATTGCTACTCCCCTCAAGCCATTATCCACTAAGGTCCACTCTAATACCCCTAGGCCAAAAAGGACGTCCATCACTTGGGCGCGGCATCACCAACCATGGAAGGAGCCCCAACTCAACTTCCACCCTGAAAGCTGCACCTTGTTCGACTTTCACCCTTAGTAGATGAGCACCCGTTAAGCACTACTAGACAGCAAACAGTACCTCATGCAATATGGAGGAACGTCCATCCATATATGGGTCCTCATCATTGAAACTTTAACCACCACGATTTCATAAGTTATTGTGCATCTTTAGGAGAGATAAACTTTCGGCCTCCGAGATCGACAAAAAGCAACACCATACTATTCATAGCCACGTCCCACTCACGATACCATTTTCCAGGCCTACTCGTTCACATAAGCGGTCTGACTAAATTTGTGATTCGGGTAGATTTGGTTGGGTGGGCGGGCCAATGTCGGGCTAAGGGCAAAATGGAGCTAGGCCAGGGTCGAACTAATTTACATCAATTTGCGCTATTTCTTGGCCGGCCCAGCCACTATCTTAGAGACTGACAGGCTAGCAGGCCATCATTGATGTATAAGAAAAAAAAAATTAAATTCTTTTATTTGCATAAATTCAAAGATCATTATAATTTCCTAAATAGGTTTTGTTTTATGAAACCGATTCTGAAATTTTAAGAATTGTTGAATGATTTTTGTGAAGTCGTCGAGCTATTAAACGCACACACATAATGAAAGTTGAAACAATACGAGGGGACACATGGCGGAGGGAAGTGAGGGTTAGTCATGTGAGTCTTCTTTTCCGTTTTCCCTTAGCATCCAAGGAAACTCCAGTAAACAGTATGAATTGGATCTAAGGCTGATTGGGCCTTCTAGAAGCCTCTCCAACCCACATAAATCAAACTGGTCTCTCCCACTCTCTCATTACTCCCTCTTCTCTCCGCATTCCACGACACTCCATCTCTCTCTCTAGAATATGTGTCTTCTCTATATCTCACCCTTCCTGTTTCTCTCTCTACGGCTTTGACAAATCTACACGCCATTGAAGAAACCAACCTCTCCTTCTAGGAAATTTCGTTTGTCCTGGCGACACTCGTCGAAATTTGCCTCGCCCAATCTTTTGCCAAGCGCCTGAGCTATAGTAGAGACTCTTCGGCGGCGCACGAAAAAGCATTCATCGGTTGATGTGTGTCCGACAACGATATGAATTTTGGTATTCCAACGATAGTGAGGGAAGGAAATAAATGAAAATGTAAGAAAATAAAAAATAAAAAAATGGAGAGAGGAAGTGATGCGGATTGTTCAAAACAATGTTGTGTGGTTTTTAATTCCAATAAGTGGAACGGAGCGTTTGAAGATTAGGGTCCATTTTAGCACTAGTTGTTAGAAGATATTTCATTTCCTTTTTTATTTCTCTTCTTGTTATTCTTTTTTTTTTTATTATTATTTTTTTGTTAGCAGAAAAGAGGGGAGTTTTTTAGCAATTTTGTTTTGGGAGAAGCTATTTGTGAATCCAAAAGGGGTCCAGTCAGGGGTATGCAAAACTGGTAACCAAAGAAACTTCATCTTCTCTCTATCAATGTAATTCATGAAACTCCTTTGTTTCTCCCTCTAATTCTCTTTTCCCTTCTTAATTCTTACACACCATTGGTGGTATCGGATATTTTTCGGTTCTCGACTTTGTGATACTCACCATGGTGAAGTACACAGCAATAAAGAAGTTATTGAGAGCTACTTGAGATGATGAAGGATTTCAAACAGAAACAAGAAGTATGGCGATGGGAAGTAGAGGAGCGCAATTCCAAATCCTTTGATGAACTCAAAACCTTAATGGGAGGACTTAGTTTGCAAAACCAAGAGGTGTTGGTCAATCGAGGTTCTCATGATGGAAATAACTCCTTCGACGACCAGGGTAAAATTTATGATCGGCCGAGTTGATGATTCGTTTGGACACAACTAAGGTTGAATTTCCCAAGTTTGATGGGACTGGTTTAGATGGTTGGTTGTTGTGTGCTAAGTATTTCTTTAAAGTGGATCGTACTGCTCCGGAGTTTAAGGTGAGAATGGCCGCTTTACACCTAGAGGGTAAGGCGATTTAGTGACATCAAGGTTATGTTAAAACAAGAGGAACGACTACTTATGAAGATTGGCCTGAGTATGTGTTGGCCTTAAGTGCAAGATTTGGGCAACACACTTATGATGATCCACTCGCAGATTTGCGAAACCTTTGGCAAACAGGGTCATTCTAGTTTTACATGGAGGTTGTATCCTCGAGCATAAGTGAAGGAGTCTCAGGCCCTAAGTTTTTTCCGCTCTGGCCTTGTGGATGAATTACAAATGCCTATCAGGATGTTCAGACCTAAAGCTTTAGCTAATGCCTATTCACTTGCTCGTTTGCAATAAATTGTAATGCTTATGACTCTTCAAAATAAGCGAAAACCTACCCTTAAAAATCTGTGACATCATACGCCTCGCCACCTTGTTCAATCTAAACACTCCTCTTTGTCGAAGCACTATCGCAGCCAGGCTACCCCGAATTACACACATAATTAGTCTTCTGATGTTCCCTGAAAGCTGACTTAGTGGGTATTTTGCGCACCTCGATTATGCTAAGACCTCGAACCCTTAACCCGATGAAACAACTAAAACTATATCCAGCGAGGATTTAGATGAAAGAAGGGCTAGAGGATTGTGTTTTTAGTGTGATGAAAAGTTTACCCCAAGACATCGATGTAAGAAAAAACAACTTTATGTAATGCAATTGCAGGTGGAAACTGGTGATGCATCTGTTGTACTGGAGGAACTAGATGCATTGGAAAATGAGGAGCAAGACAACATTCAACTCTCACTGAATGCGTTACTAGGTGGAGATGACTACCAAACCATGACACTAACAGGTACTTATCGAGGTAGACCTCTATTTGTCCTAATTGATTATGGTAGCACACATAATTTTTTGAGTACTAAAGTGGCAAAAAGGGTGAAATGTCCATTACAACCAATGAGCAATATTAAAGTGATTGTTGCTAATGGCCAAGATTTGGGTTGTACCATGGTTTGTCCTGATTTTACTTGGAAGATGCAAGGCCATGAGTTTTCTACAAATGTATATCTTTTGCCATTGGATAATTATGACCTGATTTTGGGTTAGCTACATTGGGGGACATCATATGGAATTTCAATGAGTTGGTAATGAGTTTTTCAATGCAGGGACAATCGTATAAGCTACAAGGGAAGATGGAAGGGAGTTTGAATCTTTCATATTGGGAAGAGATGAGTAGGTTGCTAGCAAAACCAAATCGGCTGCTTGATGCGATTAATTTCTATTGTAGAGTTGTGGGCCATTCGAGAATTTGCTTGTGAGCGATTGGAGTCAACTGACCCATTCCAACATAACTCTGACTTACAAGAGTTATTGTTGAATTTTGCTAATGTTTTTGAGGAACCAAATGGATTACCTCCAGAGTGGGAACATGACTATAAGATTGAATTGAAGGAAGGCACTAATCCAATCAGCCGCAGACCTTACAGATATGCTTCTACGCAGAAGGGTGCCATTGAAAAATTGATAAATGAAATGTAGGATACAAGCGTCATCAAGCATAGTAAGAGTCCTTACGCCAGCCCGGTTGTTTTAGTCAAGAAAAAAGATGGCACATGGCGTCTTTGTGTGGATTATAGAGCCTTGAATCAAGCCACCATCAAAGATAAATTTCCTATACCAATCATTGAGCTCTTGGAAGAACTTGGTGGGTCCCTTGTGTTCTCCAAATTAATCACGAATCGGGGGTAGCAGAGTCGAATGCATACCCACAACATTCACAAAGCGCCTTGAAGGCATGAGGGCCCTTTTGAGCTTTTAGTGATGCCTTTTGGCTTAACTAATGCTCCATCCACTTTTCAAAGCCTCATGAACAATATTTACAGGCCTTATTTGAGGAAATTTATATTGGTTTTCTTTGACGATATTCTAGTATATAGTCGCAACATGGAAGATCATTTGCGCCATTAAACCATTACTTTGCAAGTGTTGCGTGATAACAGGTTATATGCAAAGTAGAGTAAATGTTTTTTTTGGCTATACAAGCATTTAATATTTGGGACATGTCATTTCCAGTAATGGAGCGCTCATTGATCCATAGAAAATTACGGCGGTGATGAATTGGCCACAACCAACAACCTTGAAACAGTTGTGTGGTTTCTTGGGACTTACAGGCTATTATAGACGCTTTGTTAGAAATTATGGAAGGATAGCAAAACCACTAACGGATATGCTCAAAAAATATACCTTCTAATGGACCAGTGCAGGTAGTCAAGCTTTCTCTGACTTGAAACAAGCTATGATTGCAGCTCCAGTTTTAGCTATCCCAGATTTTTCTAAGGAATTTGTGGTAGAGACTGATCCATCGGGATAGGGAATAAGAGCAGGTCTCATGCAAGAAGGACATCCTATAGCATTTATTAGTAAGGCACTCCTTGAAAAATATCAAACTCTTTTTGTTTATGAGAAAGAGATGCTAGCAATACTGATGGCAATGAAGAAATGGGAATCTTATTTGATGAATCATCACTTTATTGTTAAAACAGACCACCAAAGCCTTAAATATTTGTTGGAATAAAGTCTTACCACTTCTACTCAATAGGCTTGGATGGCAAAGTTAATGCAATTTGACAACAAGATCCGTTACAAGCAAGGGAAAGAAAACGTGGTTGCAGATGCACTCTCTTGTGTTTATTCTCCTGAATTAATGGCTTTAACATCTTCAATCATGTCTGATCAGGTGTACAAAAAAAATCAAAGAAACATGACTTTCAGATTTGCATCTCTAACAAGTGATTTAAGCAAAAGAGAATGATTCAGCTATATTTCCAAAATACAATTGAAGTCAATGGCGGGATTCACGAAGAAGAAAAGGGAAGCTGGTGGGCAGAACAACTCTGTAAGCAAGAACTCTTGCTGCACTTTCATTCTTCTTCCTTTGCAGGTCATTTATGGGGTCTACAACACTGTTAAGAGGCTAGCTGCAGTAGTGTATTGGAAGGGAATGTGGAAAGATGTCCGCAAATTTGTTTGAACTTGCTCTACTTACCAGCGTTACAAACCTAAGAATCGAGCTACTCCAGGTCTATTACAACCTCTTCCTATTCCTGCGGGAGTTTTCACTGATATTACCATGGACTTCATTGAGGGTCTTCCAAAATTGAGTGGAAGGTCCGCCATTATGGTAGTAGTTGATCGTTTGACTAAGTATGGGCATTTATCAACATTCCAGCATACTTATTTGCTTGAATGATGGCACGCTTTCCTTGATCATGTTTAGAAACTTCATAGGCTCCATAATACGATTACAAGTGACAGAGATTTTGTTTTCACTAGTTCTTTTTGGAAAGAATTTTTTAAACTCCAAGGTGTGGCGCTGCAATTCTCTATAGCCTATCACCCCTAAATGGATGGGCAAACAAAAGTTGTTAACCAATGCATTGAAAACTATTTGCGATGTATGGCTGGTGATCAACCCTTTCCATGGTCTCACTGGCTCTCAGCAAAATTTTGATATAAAACTACATACCATTCCACTATCAAGGTTACACCTTTTGAAGCATTATATGGTTACCCTCCTCCAGTTCACATCCCCTATTTCCCTAAAGACTCTAATATTGATGCAAGACTTAATCCCTAACGTAGCGTGAAGGGTGGTCGGGACACCCTCAAACAACATTTGGCTAAGGCTTAGAACCGTATGAAGGCATAAGCTGATAAGAAAAAAACAGATCGAGAATTTTAGATTGAGGATTAATTTTATTTGAAATTGCAAGCATATAAATAGGGAAGTGCTCATGTTGGTAATCAAAAACTACAACCACGCTACTACGGACCTTTTCCCATAACTGACCGCATTGGTAAAGTAGCTTATTAACTGAAGCTACCTCCTGATGCTCATATTCATAATGTGTTTCATGTTTCACTTCTTAAACCTGCTTACCATCCAATTCAAGCCATACCAACTCTGCCAATTTCAAACACCAGCACTCCTTTACTCCCTCAAGCTATTCTGGATCGTAGGATGGTCAAAAGGCACAATGCTCCAGCGATTCAACTACTGATACATCGGAAGGATCAATCACCTGCTAATGCATCATGGGAATTTGCAGATGAGTTAAGACTTTGTTTTTCATCATTCTTCCTTAAGGACAAGGAAGGTTTAAGGACAGGGAATTGATGCGGATTGTTTAAAACGGTGTCGTGTGGTTTTTAATTCCAATAAGTGGAATGGAGCGTTTGAAGACTAGGGTCCATTTTAGCACTAGTTGTTAGAAGATATTTCATTTCCTTTTTTATTTCTCTTCTTGTTATTCTGGTTTTTTTTTTGTTTTTTGTTTTTTTTTTTTTTTTTAGCGGAAAAGGGGGGGAGTTTGTTGGAAATTCTTTTTTAGGAGAGGCTATTTGTGAATCCAAAAGGGGTTCAGCTAGGGGTATACAAAATTGGTAACCAAAGAAACTTCATCTTCTCTCTATCAGAGTATGTGACGCCCCAAAACCTGGGGGTCTCGTTAACTAGCCGTCAACCTGCGAAATTCCTACCTTAGGGCTTGCCACACACCTAAGTCTGCATTCGACTGGTAAATTAACTACTGTGGACATAGAGTTACTCGGCATCACCTCGATATGTCCCCTAACCGGGACCCATTCATTCATATTTAAATCTAAAATATGAGAATAATACACTTAAATACAGTCCATAAGAGTTTGATCACGACCCTCTTACCATAATTACATACTCGACTATATTGGCAATGGTAAAAAAGAATTTAATTACAATTATTTTATACAAAATACTTTTTACAAAAGATTTTTCAAGGTCACATGTTGGCCTTCTTCACAATCACGGCCCGTTTGCCGGTCGGTCCCACTCAGCACCATCCTGCTCAAAAGGGTTGTCCCATGAATATGAGCCACGCCGGGCAGAGAATAAAATCCTACAAGGGCTACTCCCCACCTGTCGCATTACGCACGTTTCACTCAACATTTCACATTCACATTCCAACAAGAACATGCCAATTCTATATGGAATCCTACATGTCATGCCATGAAATGAGATGAGACTCATCATGTACCATGCGCCCGAGGCCTCATTGACTCCCTCACACAACGCCTAAACCCATGTGTGAAAAACCGTCATTCTAGATGATATCCAATAATCATTTTCAAAACAAATTTCATTTGTTTATAAATCAAAAGCTTTTTGGATGATACATCACAATGATCATTTTATATTCAAAATCATGTGCCTTTGTGTGGGTAGCTGATTTTTGGTGTTCAATCGCAGTTCGCAAACTTAGACACTTACGGCCTTCACCATTGGGACTATGTCTAACCATAATTACCGGTCTTTCACTTCGAGGGGGATTCTATCCATTTTTTCCCGATACCCGTGACATATTTTCTATCATTTTCATCAACCGCGGCGGCTGCTGGATGCTGTCCCGCCTTTAACGAGGCCCACCCAATCAAACACCAAACGCAGTGTCCATTTATCAACCATGCACTCACGCCCATTTCATGCGATGTCCCCATGCATATGCAATGCAATATATCATTGCATGTTATATCATGCCACATGCATAATGAATGCTACATGGACAACACGATCCACACCACTTACCGGGCGCCATGGACAATCACATCACCTGCATATGATTTCCATACCTTATTTCATTCATCTCAATATATCATGCAAGCATATATCAACATTCACATTCAACATGTCATTCTATGATCAAGCAATGACACACACAAGCAAACCATGTAATGGCCATTGCACACAACAATTCATCACATGGTGCCGAATTACGATATTAGAAATCATCACTGATATGGACATCTAAACATGTCACCTTAGTCACAATGACACACTCGTAAACAGAGTCACACAATGGCCCCTTACAAGCCAAAAATAATCGCAACCGTGACACCTCTGACCGGGGTCCGCTGACAATCCCGGCCAACTCTCGCTGAATACATGTAAAGTACCCGAGTGCCTCATCACCACAAAAATGAGTGTCTCTCTACCCGAGACTCAAACATAAGTAAAAATGGCCAATGCCGGGCCCATACATCCATACTCCCAAAAATCTAACCAACTATATTACAATAGTTTCAAGAGTTAAACTCTATACAAACATGTGTCAATCAAAATTGTCATACATGTTTTACAAATATAAAATTCAGCCACATGTCAGTTTTTCTTCAAAAGCGGCTCTCTAGTGAGGCTCGCCTTCCTAAATACTCCCCGCCAGAGCCTCTGAAAGGGGGATCCCACGACGGGGTGAGCAATGCCCAGTAGTTGAATTTTCCTACATTGGGTTACTCCCCACCTAAGTGCTCATGCAATGGAAAACACACGCATTCAAGTGAATTCATGATTCCTACTCAAATGTCTACATGCTATGGATGAGAATGTGACTCACCCTTTCCCACTTCTCGAGCTCCCTCACCGACTCCTCTCACGTGCCTGGGTTGCGGAGAAAACACAGCCAAACAAAGGTTTTTGTTCCTAAAAACATAATACCAAATTCCGATAAAATTCTATCGACAACCCTTCCGAGATGAATTATTTGATAGCCTTAAAACAACATATCATCCTTCGATATGAACTGTTGGACAACTCTCCAAGGTAATTCTTTGGAAAATCTTCCCATGAAATTCACTTGACAACCATGTTTTTCATGTCATGCACTCATACCTATTGTTTTAGGTTACCCCAGTGCATATGAAACGCAATATGCCATTTCACAATTATTCATGTTAATATATCAAACATGCATATATTAACGAAATTCACACAAAGCAACATGTTATTCATTTATAGCAATAACACCGAAAATTAGCTCACATGGGTTAATAAACAAATCGATAGTCTATCTTGGAACTGCCCAAAGCATCACACAAACAACACACAAAGTCATGTGAACTGGCCCAACCTAGTTCCAAAACCGCCCAACGACCACTCGGGATTTTCATCACTCAGCTTCCACTCTTGAATCCGAAAACACCCGCCATCCCGGCCTCAAAGATATCCCCATCCATTAAACGACTCTTAGTCGTTATCAAATCAAGTGTATAAAACCTCACCTCCCTGGTTTGTCGAAACTCCACACCTCACCCACGCCATGCCTCAGATTTGGGATCAACCTCTTACATCTTGTCTCGGTCAGCCTGACTAATCGATCACCGGGAAATCTAGAGGTGGAAGTAGAGCCTCTCTATCTGTGAATTTCTCCCATCTTCTTTCCTCTTTTCTTTCTCTCTCTCTCTATTTTCCTCTCTTTTTCCCCCCTCATCCAATCGGGTCGGGTCGGCTGGTTAAGAGAATCGGGCCCTCTCACTTCCACATGTCACATTCCCATTACCCTTGGATTTTCTTATCCTTCTTATCCATCTGGCCAAGGATTTCCATCCACTCACAAGGTGCCATTTTAATCTCCTAGTGTCCTCACGACTTGAGCTCATTTGTTCGACTAGCTCTCCACTCCTTATTAGTCGTGTCTCATCTGAAAGCCACTAAAGGTGCTATGTCCTGCGACTACTTCCCGTACACGTGTTCACCGTCGGGTCTCGATGCAAATGGGGTTACTCATTCCTGTTCTCATATCAAGTTCAATTTATATCCCATGAACTTAACTCAAATCATTTCTCAACTTCCGAGATTTTTGTAAACAATCTCGTACCCGGGAGTCACTGGACATCTGTCACCCCGAAAAACGTGAAAATCATATTGCCTCGATATTCGACGAAATTCGTCTAGGTAACTAGATTTCATGATACGAATCCAATGTTGAGTTTCGTTTCGTAATCCAAGATCTATAAAATTTTCAGGTTTTCAACTTGTACTATTCTATAATTTATCGTTTTGCCATTTTTCAAAAAAATTCGATTTTTCTCGGGTTTTATAGTGTAACTAGGGTTTATTCATAAAACTCATTTGTTTCTCCCTCTAATTCTCTTTTCCCTTCTTAATTATTGCACTTGCATTAGGAAGAAATTGTGTGAGTTTTTTCCTTTCCTCAAACTATGAATGAAAAATGGAGGAAATTAAGATTGAAGAAGAAGAATAGAGAGGAGAGGAAGGAAGTGAAGGGTAAAGTGGGTGAGGGTGATTCAAAAGGGAGATCAAAGTGAAGAAGAGGGAGATGGCAGGTGCCTAGGGTAATCGAAGTGGTGTAGGAAACGGTGGGGAATTGAGGGATTTGGTGAAGAGAGAAGTAGATAGAGTAGGACTAGGGTTTGATGGTAGTGATTTGAGAGAGAGAGAGAGAGAGAGAGAGAGGAATACGCGTAGGAACAAGAACAAATACATTAAGGGGAAAAATTTCATTTCGACACCACCCAGTAAACTCGGGTCCCACCCGAGCACGATTTACTAATGGGTCAATTGGTCTGGCGAACATCCCGATTTGGGCCAATAAATTGGGGAGTCTGTACCATCCATTTTGGAAGTTGGCTCTGACTAACTACGGTGGCCGTGCTCAAATTTCAAATTTTCTTGGCGCGATGTTCTCACATGTACGTTCATGAGACCCGGCTATCATGCGCGTTTAAATGCATACATGTTGATAGGTTTTTTGCCTTGCCTTGGGCTCATCAAGAGAGTGGCTCAAGCTCCCAATTAGTTTGTGCAGGGTAGGCTAGCACCCTTCTTCATAGTCAAGTCCCAGACTAGAGACAATCTCCTCAAACTTAACCGCGTCGGTATGATGAACTCCGAAGAAGCTTCAACCACGATCCACTTGCACGCACTTTTGAAGCACCCTCACCATTCTGCTTAAACCCATCAGCATGCTTGATCTTCAATAAGGTCTTCAATTACGGTCACGAACGCACACATAATAAGTCTGTGACACTTGTCTTTAAATTACTATATTTAATGTTAGAAAGATTTCCGTGGAGGGTTTAAGATGTGTGTGAAGAAGTGAAGAGGTTGGGTTGCTGTGATCATATCCAAAGTAGTCGTTACAAGTTTGAGACCATAGAGAGAGTAGTCTCCGTAGAAGTATTGTTTCGGAAAGCAATTGGTCAACTTGAGACCATAGAAGAGTCGATCATGGCTCATGAAAGTACCTTTTGTCATCCAGCGAAAGTGTGCACAGTTACCTTGACCATATGGGAAATAAGTAGACAATTAATTTTTTGATAGGCAAAGGCAATTGTATTAAAAGAGAGGCGCAAAAAGCGCCCAAAAGTATATTGCTAGGGAGTATAGAAAGGGTGCCGACAAGCACACCCAAAAAAGAAACCGCACAATTTTACATTTCATCAAGGAACCCCTATCCAATCAATAAGATCTATAATGGAGTCTACTTTTGGATCTATAAACATATATACACAATCTCAAAAAAGTAGACAATTAATAGAATTTTGATGCTAGACTAGACATAGTAATCAGCGGAACTAAAAAATAAGTTGAGGGAGGACAAAAAACAATAGGATTGTGTTTGGTTTTTGAAAATTACTAAAAAAAAATTTGCTTAGGAAAATGATTTTCTCATGTTTAATTGTCTAATAAAAAAAATAGGTTGTATTTGGTTCTCAAAAAATATTAAGAAAAAAAAAATGCTAAAGAAAATATTTTTCTTGTGTTTAATTGTCTATTAAATTTTTTTAAAGAAAATCAAATATAAATAAAGTACCTTAAAATTTTAAATATTTTTAAAATTATTTAATCATTATATTGATGAGTTTAAATAAATAAAATTGATTTGAGACTTGGCAAATAAAAATATTATATTGAATTTAATTATATTTTTATGTTCCTTCATTTTTCTTTTTCTTCCTATTTTCTTTTCTTTTATTTTACCCTTAAATTTTCTAGGAACCAAACATAGCCTTAAAAAAAATCAAATATAAATAAAATTACTTAAAAACTTACCAATTCTTAAATTATTTAATCTTTATATTAATGAGTTAAAATAATAAATTTTGTTTGAATTAGTAAATAAAAATAATTTGTGAGATTTAACACTATTTTTCTTTTCCTTGATTTTTTCCTCCATATTTTCTTTCCCTTATATTTTTCTTAGCATTTTTTTGGAAACCAGACATAGCTTAGATTAATTTCAAGGGGGCAAATCAAAGCACAAATTACTTAAATGGTTTAATAACACTTAGATTTTACTTTGAATTAAAACATATGACTTCAAATCCTGATATAAATAATTTTTTCCCAAAATTTGAGGCGAACATTCCCCTCCCCCCGAACCCTATAGTTATATTAGGTCCGCCCTCCTATAATAACTGTTGTGAGTAGGAATGATAATAGGGTGGAGTCGATGATCCGTCTTCAAATGAATTTGAAAGATAAGCGGTCGAGGCAGACGGGAGTTTAACAGGAATGAGAAATTCCCATACGTGCCCCATTTAATTTTAATTTTTATATTAAAATTAATATATTATAAAAAAATAAAAAAAATATATCTCTTGATAAATTTATTTTATTAAAAAATATTATTATTATTATATAATAAATGTAAAATTAAATTAAATTAAAATATAGTTTAAAATAATTTTTAATATAATCAGGTGAGACAAAACTAAACAATACCCAAACTTGACTTGTTTCGTCAAAAACCTGATAACAATAATCTCAAACTCGATAATATTAATCTCAACCTCGATAACATCAATCTTATATCCATCCCATTAGGGACATGACGAGGCGAAAACCCGAAATACCCGTCCCGTTACCATCTCTAGATGTAAGTGAAATTGAAAAACTAACATTTCTTAAACATGAAGACCAAAGGTGAATTACCTTAGAAGAAAAAAAAAAGATGATTATCATGCGGAAAAGGGACAAATTTCTTGAAGATATGGAGATTAATGGTTGCATGCACGCCATATATTAAGAGGGTACCTTTAATGCAATAGGAATGCTGAGAATCATAAGATCCGATCTTGTCAGTTTTTTGTCATTTGCATGGATTGGACTAAAACTATCTTAAATTTCAAAAGCATAAACGTATCTTCAATTTCAAAATATAAAACTAAAAGTAAACATAGATGTATTAATTCACAATATTCAACTAAATAAAGTCCTTTAAAAAAAAGGATAAAATAAACAAAGTACAAATTCTGTTAATGATCACATTCATTTCTTAACTAATTATTATCATATATCATATAATTGAATAATAAAATTACTCAATATTTTAATCTTTACAACATTTTTAATACTTAAATCTAAGTAAAGTAGATTATTAACTTTATATTTGAGTCCACATACCTAGCTAAGTTGATAAAGTGTTTAAAGTTTAAAAATGCATGGGGAAAAGTCTCAGGTTCAAGTTTCAGTGATAACTGATTGCTATATTGTAACAAAGTGCTTAATTATAAAAATCATAATTGATATTCAAGTGTCCTAACTCAAGCACTTCAGCTTTTGTTTTAAAAGCATTATAGCATTTACCATAAACATAATCATGATCCCTATGCTTTTTTATGTTATGCTCCTTAATTATCTTTTTTTATTGAATTCATCCTTAAAAGCAAAACACTTTTAAAAACCGTGCATTCATAGAAAAGTAATTTTCCAGAATTCACATGGTACTACAATAGAAACTCGAATCATAAAAGAATGCTTAAAGCGTTGGTAGAATCATAAAGATATATATATATATATATATATATATATATATATATACTTTCTCTATATATATGCTAGAAACTAGAAACTAATAGGATTATAGCTAGCAGCTACTAAAATTTGCTTGAAAACATTGTGAATGTACACATGTTATTCTAGGACAATTACTGGTTAATTTTCTTCATCTCTTCCCATTGAATTATCACAGGAACTTGGATATGAAATTCAAGCACCGAGAGATGCCCCTACACCTTCATCCCAATTAGTGCGAAGAATCATGGTAACAAGTGCAATCACTTGTGTGCCAAGGCCACATATGATTCCCATCCATAGCCCCTGAACCATAAAAAATTCAATTCGTTTAAAATAGTGAAGAGATATATATAAACAAAGAAACTCACCATGCCTCCAAATTTGCAGATGAAAGAAAACAACACAGCGCAAGGAATTGCCACAACATAATAAGCTCCAAGGTTGATTATTGTACAAATATTTTGCCATCCATATCCTCTAGCAGCCCCTGTAAATGTATATAGAAATGAAAAGAATGAATCAACTTTGCCTTAAGGGAGCATAAATTTTAATAAGCATCACAGACAAAGCCATATATATGATATGATATGAAATCAAAACCTGAAAGCACACATTGGAATCCATCTAAGAAGTTAGAAAATGCAAGAAGTGGAATAATTTTCGCCAGATATCTGATAACTTCCACTTCATTGCTATATAGTTGTCCCCATACATTGCGAAGCAAAATAGAAGCAGTTCCAACTATGAGACCTTCTGATATGGAAATTATAATCACTACCCATACAGCCAAACATGCATGTTGCGGGTGCTTGGCACCTAATTCATTTGAAACTCTTGTACTACAACACAACATAATATGAAAACATGGTTACTGATCAACAATATAAACCCAAAAACAACAAGGAAAACATAATTCTTTTAGGATTTTTGTTTCCTCTTTTCTTTTACTGATGAAGGTTTCTGTACAAATGGAATGTCATTATGTATTGCAAGACTGACCTTACAGCTCCAGCAAGACCAACAGAGATTGTGTAGACCATCCAACATATGTTAAGGCTGTGAAATAAATTAACAAGAATTGCTTCTGAAGATTAGATAGCATCCTAGCATATGCATGTTTATATCATTAGCAAAGGTTGAAAGTACACAACCATTGCTCAATTAATAAGTAATTGACAGTATGCTGAAATATTCATTGTTTTTCCTTTTTCTTTTTGTCTAAATGTAAATGAAGTAGAATAAAAACCTTATGGATAACACAGATGTCTCAAGTTTGGGATTCGGGAGTAGACCAGATAGGAGAACAATCATCTCGAACGTCCAATATTCAAAGCTACAAATAGGAACAAGCATTATGTTAGCAAAAACAGAGTACTTGAAGACATGTCGGGCTAATGAAAAAATTAACCACAAAAGAATTTGAACATTGTTGAAAATGGCAAAATTAATGCACCATTTATTCTTTTGCATATGCAAGGTTATTCTACATTTAAGTATAAGACTAACATTGTATAAATTTAAACTCAAGAAAGGCCATCCAAGAAATCAACTTAATACATATGTTATCCTTTAAAAATTTGTTGATTTTGTTCTCAGTATCCTTGTTCATGGCAGTAGAGGAACCTTACCAGATCATAGTAGCAGAAGGTACTGCAAGTTTTAAAAACTTGGAAATATCATGGAATGCTTGTTTTGATAACCCGGTCCAAGTTTTCGAGCAAACAGGAGAAAACTTCACATAAACTGCCAACAGAAACACATTAAGCCAATTCGATATGGCGTTTGCCAAGGCTGCTCCTTTGCTTCCCAGGCGATATTCAATGACAAGAAGCCAACAAAATAAGATGTGGGAAGCAGCTGTGATCCCTGAGGTTATCATTATTGGAAAGACAATGTTTTGTGTCTGCAGAAATCTGTTTAGAGATTGGAGGAGGCCATAAGCAAAGAGGGTTGGGACCATCCATTTGTTGAACACCCCTGCTTCTGTAGATATGCTGTGATCTTGGCCCAGAAATATGAGAATGGGTGCAGTGAAGAACCATATAAATGCCAGGGGAATGCTCAAGGCAAGAAGGGTTAGCATTGCTCTTTGTGTGTGAACACCCACCATATGGTATTCTCTGGCTCCATACGCTTGCCCACATAATGTCTCCAATGCACTTCCTATTCCTAACTATTACATATTTTGACAATTTTATAAATGCCTGAGAATTAATGTAACTTAAAACGACAAAATAAGTGGTCAAACAGGGTTGAAAATACATCAGAAATATAAGAAAGTAGGCCAAAGAAATAAATGCAAATAATCCTTTCTGGACTTCCAAACATGCAAAGGGAACAAACATAGAAATTGACCTCTTACCATAACAAACTCTTGATAGCATGTTTCAGAGGGATAAGGTGCACAAATCCCCAGAGTTTTTGGGTATACCCGACTTTGGCCATAAACTTTTTTTGGTCCTAAGATATCCAGCAGTAGTCACCATGCCCACCCATTGAAAAAAAGTCACAATCATATTGGGGTGTTTCACCTAGAATGTGTTGGATGTTTAACAAGACTGACCTATGAAAGTAAATGTGTATCTTAGGATTGGAAAAAAATTCAGGAGCAAAGTAGGATATATAGGCTAACTTGAGGGATTTGTGCAACTTATCCCATGTTTTGAAAAACTAACAAGATTTGGCTTTTTTTTCTTTTTCTTTTTTTGGTATTAACAAGATAAACCCACTTACCAATAAGTCGAAACCAGTAACCGATGCAAATGAAGTGGCCATGGAAGCACCAGAGAGTGGCAACTCCCCAAGATGACCTACAAACATGATGGAGATTAATCCTAAACATTGCTGCAACAAGCTGACTGCTACAAGAGGCCCTGCCAGCCACAACTGCTTCTTTCCTTCTTCAATAACCTCTGTTCTCCAACAACCTTCCCCAGATGTTCCTCCATCAAATTCATCACTACTGTCTCCTTCATATTCGATCAAAGCAGATTGAAGATCTGTAATTTCTCCACCTTCCATGCCCATTCCTCCACCCGTGGCAGATCAGAGCGCATCTTCAAATGCATACACGACAGGGAAGGCCTTTCATTTATTGACAATGTGACAAAATCTGTCTTCATCTGATCACCACCGCCCCTTCCCCACAATATATTTAAAATAAAAAATAAAAAATTGTATCCGATCCTAAGGGAGAGTTATGTTATGGAGGAGAAGAAAACTAAAGGCTGCAATTTTCATTTCTTCTGTATGCTATTAGAAAAAAAATGATTTGCAATTTATGGTACAAATAATATTAATAACTTATCTTTGGATAGATCAGTTTCAAACAGTCCCTTAATGTTTGCATTTCCAATGTACATTTATTTTCTTTTTCTTTTAAATTTGTATATGTTTAAAAGCAGTTAAAAGTATAAAGGATAGTCACCTTAATTTTCACAAATTTGCTAGGACTTGATCTAAACAGACAACAATAACATAAAGATATTAGGCTTATTTTTCCGGCCTCACTAACTGGCAATATAATTCTGTCTTGAAGAAACTTTTATAATTTTTATATGGTTTTTTTTGTTCAAATAAGACTACAGATAGGGAACTTTGTTGAATGAAGACTACCGATAGGGAACTCCTCTGCAAATAAGATTAAAAGAAAATCCATAATAATCTTTAAATGAAAATTTTCTAACATCTCTAAGAAAATTTGACCATTAAATATTTAAATTAATATTATAAATACCTTTAGCAATCTGTTATTCTATTTGCTTCCTTATAAATATAACAACAATAGTAAATATTTAAATTTTTAGCAAGCCTCTAAATATCATCAATTAATAGAATAATGGAACTAGGTAAACTATTTTTTTTTTGTTATAACCATCAAGAATTACTTTAGAATCAATCCCCTTCAATCTTCAAGTTTGAAAAACCATTATTTGTAGCTATAAAACCCCATCTCAAAACCCACATAATCTCTGATGATATAGTATTACTAAATGTTCTCTTCTTGCCATCATAATAACACATTGTTGGCATCTCTAATAGCAATTTGAAACACTTATATTGTTTTTTTGATAACTAATCACTAATTATTGTTAATCCTTGTTATCAAAATTTAATTTGAATCTTTCATTAATATGATGAAATCATCAAATCCAATTTTCAACTCTACGAGGAACATTTCATCCTTTGTTATCAAAGATAAAAATCACTCAAAAACTCATTAAGATTTTAAGAGAGATTAAAGTGACTTTCTCAATAATGAAAGAGGTTGGAGTTTACTTTTCTAAAACACAACCTAATTTCTATGTGTCCAAATATTCCAAAGGAGAATAACAATTTTTACTATAGGTTGTTTGAACAATTTATATTTGGTTTTATAATTTTTATAAACTGATTCAATCCAAGAAAGAAATTTACTTTCATAAAATAAAGGAGTAGAACAATTATATTTAATACAGTCCTAAATTTCTTAAACAAAAGAACACTGTTTGAAAATATGATCAATATTTTCATTACTCCCATTGCACAGATGAAAATTGTTTGTAATTTCTATAATTCTTATATGGTTAACGCATAATACAATTAAAAATTACTGTAAAAGTATTGTTTCAAGATATGCCTTCCACAATTCCACAACATAAAGTTTTTGTTTTTTCAAAGTGTTTCTTCAAGGCAGTAGTAAGAATAATATCTTTCATAAAAGCAGTTAAAGTAGAAAGAATAGTATCTTTCACCTTAACTGCAAATTTGCTATGACTTATCAAACTGAAAGCCCCATAAAGACATTAAGTAGAGCTGGTTATTCGAGCAAGTGGACCAGGCCCATATCGGGCCGGATTAAATTTGACTCGATTTTTTCAAGCAAATAAAATAGTAACCAAATCCGACCATAATTTTGGACAGGTTAGGTTCAAATTGTCTTATAAGCTAAAATTTTTGAAATTCGATCTAATTCATTTGGGCCAAGGTTTTTTGACCCAATAAAATAGCGATCTTATCCTAGTGGATGGGTAAGACTCAAATTACCAACTCCACTAACTTCAAATATATATATATATATATATATATATATATATATATATATATATATATATATATATATATATATATATAAATAGTTTAACACATAGTACAAATTAATTATATACGATTATTTAAGAATTCATTTTATTTGTTTTATACATTATCTGAGGACTAAGAAATTTTAAAATATATAAAATTTTGAGGAATTTTAATTATATTTTATCTTGCTTTTTATATTTTTCATGATGAATCGAAACGTAGAGAAAATGATTTTTTCTTAATCTTTTTTGTTCTTTTTCTAATACTTTCAGGGTTCCAAATGAAGCCTAAAAGTATCATTTGAAGAGATGCCTTCCATAATTCCATTACACTAAAAGTATCATTTCAAAGAGATGCCTTCCATAATTCCCACAACATAAAGTTTTGTTCCAAAAGTGTTTCTTCAAAAACACGTTCCACAATTTTTATATCAGCTATACATGTTTTATGTGCTAATTAAAGGATTCTCTTTGTATTAGCTAGA
This sequence comes from Tetrastigma voinierianum, assembly GCA_016808115.1. Lineage (NCBI taxonomy): Eukaryota > Viridiplantae > Streptophyta > Magnoliopsida > Vitales > Vitaceae > Tetrastigma > Tetrastigma voinierianum. The sequence continues at coordinate 1,262,121 of JAEQBH010000118.1, forward strand.
GATGTGTTCAAATGTTAAGAATATTTAATTTATACTTTCATAATTCTATAAAAATGAATTTGTATTAAATGAGTCATTAAGGTCCTCTCTTCCACAATTTTCATATTAACCACCTATAAAAAAATTGGTTTTTTCATTGTATAGTCACAGAAAAAAATATTGAATTTATACTTTCATAAAACTTGAATTATATAACAATATCTTTAAAAAAAACAGCTTTCGCAATTTCATATTAGCTACCTATACAAAAAAAAAAAAAAAAAAAAAAGTTTTTCGTACGTTGGTACGAAAATTATAGAAAATGTCTGTTGACACTAAAAATAAATTTTTGGGCCCAAATGGTATTTAAATAATTTTTTGGTCCAAAGGGTACTGGAATGAACTGAATAGATATATCAAGTCAAAATCGTACGAGTTCAACCAAATCCGAGAAAGCCCAAGCTCATGATAATCAACCCATGAAAAGGTTCAGGGACATTTCTAAAATTTTTAATTTATCTTAAGTACTTCTGGGAAAGAATTGTAAGCAGGGAAAATGAATTTTTTTCTAAAAGAAAGTGACAGTAATTTGTCGTTATAGTACACGTTGAAAACCTAAAAATCTTCTATATCTTAAATGACGAAACAGACCTTACCACTGGATTCGTCATGCGAAATCTAGTTACCCTCGCAAATTTCTTTGGATTCCGAGAGAGTTGGAATTTCATGTATTTCGAGGCGAAACGAATGAATGACATGGTGACACGTGGCATGATACCACATGCCACCACGTCCATGGCATGAAGGCCATGTGTACCACCACATGGCCTAATGCATGAGAGATAGAATGAGAGGGTGACACATGAGAGCTATGTGTCACCACCACTTGGTTGCACACCAACTTAAGTGGGAGGAAAACAATTTGGTGGAGGAAATAGAAAAGAATGAAAAAAAAAGGAAAGAAAGAAAAAAGGAAGGAGAGGGAGAAGAATGAAAGACCAACAAGCTTCTTCTCGTCGATGAATCTTCACGTGAGGACGCGAGGTCGCGGATCGAGAAGAAAAGTTTGTCTACACGACGCAAGCTATGCATGGGCACCAGAAGTAAGAGGTTTCAAAGAAGCTCCAAAGAGGTAGGGATTCTTCCTGCTGGTTTATTTTCCACCATAAGGGCTGTGGGGTTGTGTCCTTGCCCTAAGGGGCTCTTTGGCCGAATTTTGAAATATGGGAATGCTGCCATATTTTGATCCTACACACTGGCCGGATTTTAGGACCAATTTTTAGGTAGGAAACCGAGGGACTTCGGACTCTGGTCCTTCATGTAAATTGTAGCTGCATCCGTGAACATGGTGTAGGCTTTTGAATCACCTAAATCGGACCTCTACATCTCAAGTTATGGTCCATTTCTTGGGGTTGCCATAGTTGGGCTGTTTATTTGCTGTGTCTTAATTTTTGGACTGATTTCGATGCAGATTTCTTATTGATTTCGTGAATTATTTGGGTGAATGCGGTAAAAGGCGGATTTGGTAACTGAGCAAGGACTGGTTCCACGGTTGTTTAGGACTGATTGTGCCTTGTCTTAGTGGTCTGTTATGGCCGACTTATGAGGTCTGAAATTGTGGAGTGTTTTAAAGTGTTATTACTTGATTTTGTGCTAACGTAGCCAGTTGTTCTTGCTGATGTATATGTTTTAATATGTTGGCAATTGAATGAAATGTTTGGAAATTATCCATGATACATGATAAATTGTATATTGGAATTGTCCATAGGGCATTCATTACATATGAGATATGGAATTGATATGAAATGGCATAATGCATTGCATATGCATTGAGACATCACATTTCATGGGTGTAAGTATGGTGCGATCAAACACCATACTTGGTGATTTGATGAGTGGGATAGCATTGATGGTGAAGTTTCATGAGTCACCTTTATTAAGAAACATGAAAATATGTGTCAAGTAATAGCAAGTAGGGACAGATACCCCCTCAGGTGAAAGACTTGGTAGTTTTAGTTATACATATGTGTCCAACGGTGAAAGCCCATGAAAGTGTAGAAAGGCGTACGAAGCCTGCGGTGAAACCCTGAAAATTCGCTACCCATAAAAGACATATGATTTTGTAAAAGAAAGTAGTCATTAGAATATGACATCAAAAAGGTTTTGGTTTATAAACAAAATGAAATTTTGTTTCAAAATGACCATTGGATGTGATTCATCAATAACGGTTTTATCACGCATGGGCATTGTGGTGTGTGATAGGAGTCGGTAATGACTCAGAGCATGGTACATGATCGATTCTTATCTCATTTCATGGCATGACATATAGAATTCCATGATATAATTGCATATTATGTATGGAATGATTGATGTGAATGCGAGTGCTAGCATTGCATGTGCACTTAGGTGGGGAGGCTAGCCTGCAGCAAGGGAGGTTTCTCTATTGGGCGCAAACCACCCTATATGGGATAACATTTGATTATGTAGTGCGAGACATATGGAGTGGACTGACTCTCATTAGGAGCTGCAATTGTGAAAAAAGCCAGATTATGGTTTTGTAACCTTTTTGTAAAAGTATTGGACAAACAAGTTTTATAATATACTTTTTTGTATGATGTTGTGATTAAACTCATAGTAATATGTTTTGAAAATAACATAAAATGTTTATTGAATGTAAATAAACAGATCCCGGTAGATAGGATTGGATGAGTGTGTTATCTGAGCACACGACTATCCGCAATTATTCTGCATGTTGGACGGTTGGTTAACAAACCCCCAGATTTTGGGGCATCATAAGAATATTGAGACTTTGTCTCAAATGTGAAATATGGAGGAGACTTTTTCTCCAACTCAAGACATGACGGAGTACGTGGGCAATGGTGAAAAGTTACTTAGGGAACAAGACTTTAGTGGAAACATGGATAGTTATTGGAGAAAGTGGGTTGAAATAAATTGCTCAGAAATGTTTATTAAAGGGAATCAAAGCATCAGAAGAATGGAAGAGCATTTCAACATTTCTCTTATTCTTCTATAATTTCAGCAGAGCTTTTATGCAGATTCCTAACTTAGTTTTATATGTTCTTTCCAAGTACTTTATGTAACACCCCAAAATATACCCTAGTCGTTTTCGACATGTTTAGGGTATTTTGTAAGTGTAATTTGAATGTTTCGGTTGAAATGCAGAAACATGGAAGCAGAGACAGGAAGATTTTAAAACTTGGGACACAATTATAATTTGTCAAAAGGGACGAGAAATAATGGAATTGTTGTGTAATTCCTAGAAGATTAGAAGGCGAAATACAATAAAGAAATTGAGAAAGCCAAATAGTCAAGAGTTGAAGGACTAAGTGCGAAAGTAAACAACCCCGAAAATGGGTTTTTGGAGGAGCGAACATGGCCTTAATAAATCCATGATTTAAAGACCCCGAAAATTGGTCTCATTTGGGGGAGGGGAGCAAACCGAGAAGAGAGGAAAAGAGAAGAAGAAGAGGAAGGAAGAAAGAGAAAGGAAGAAGGAGGGAATCAAGCCAAGGTATGAACCTGCAGTATGGACTTGGATTTTTGGTAATAGATCCTTGGTTTTGTTTAGTTAATGGTTTGCCCCAAACCTAGGGGTTTAGAAAATAAAAGTTCATCCCAACATGAGTTTCTTGTTGGTAATTGATTCTTTCTAGGGTTTGATAGAGTTTTTATCCCTAACCCTGATGGATTAATGGGAGTAAGGTGGGTAAAACCCCAAATGTAAAAGGCAGCTGGAATCCTCCCTTTGAGGGTTGGATTTAATTTGATTAATTTGCAAAGGCCAAAGGTTGGGTTAGAGCAGGCCCTAACAAAATCCTTGTATTTTGGTTTATTATAGGGGTTATAACCCATATTAGGGTATTGGAGTAATTCATGGTAGATTTTTGAAGTAAAAGATAAGTATCGGAAGAGGAATTGAATAGAGAAAGAAGAGGTTACAAAATGATTATGAAATGGTTTGAGTGTATGAAGTATAGGGTGGGTGGGTATCAAAATAACTGGAAAAAGGAGAAAAGAGACATTCTAGGCATTTCCGAATTGATGTGTACCAGTACACTTTTGAAGGTGTAGTACACTTTGTGTTACAGTCGTTTTTGGCCGAGGTGTGCCGTGCGCTTTAGGGGGTGTACCGATGCGCCTGTTCTGCTTTCGATTTGACCAGTTTTCGTATTTTGTATAACTTGCTCCATTTTTATCGATTTGAGTGATTCAGTGGCTACGTAAAATAGACTTCAAGGAGAACCAAACTTAAAGAATAGGTATCTCCAAATTCTGATCCTAAATGGCCTAAGATTCACTCAAAGTGGGGCCATGTGCAAGCCAAATTCTGGTTCAAGCTTTGAACATAAGTAGTCAGGTTGTTCGGACATGGCGATTTCCGGTGCTCGAGGTGGGTGATTCAGTTGGAATAGAACCCTTAGCACCGCCTATTTAAAAGAGTACAATGACCTAGAGTCAAACATGAAGTTAATATCGGAAAAATTAACGTAATACGAACTGTTCTAGTGTAATCTGAGTGGCAGACTAGTTTGGCATGAAAATGCCATAACTTTAGTTTGGATGATCAGATTGGATTGATTCCACTTCCTAAGTAAAGTAGATTCATAGAGGAATAAGAATATATGAATGAGGTGTGATTCCACATACATCATACTTCACAAGAATATGAAGTGCCATATGTAATAGGCATGAAACAAGGAAAATGTAGAAAATGAAAAATGTAAAGATGTGTTCATGAAACATAAGAAAATGATTATAGAAAATGAAAATGAAAACGAATTGAAACATGATTATGAACATGAGAGGCAATATGTCATGAACACATAATGTGAATTTAAGTGATATATGATTATTATCACATATAACCGAAGAAAATGATAACGAATGATAGGAGTATACGTAAGATGAGTATCGTAAATGAATTTATGAATGAGTATACATGAATGAATAATAATGAGAGATAGTGTATGAATGGTATACATGAATGCATATGTGAATGAATGTATGAATGAGGTATCTGAGAATAAGTATAAGTAAATGAATTTATGAATGAGTATACATGAATGAATATGTGAATGAGTGTATGAATGAGTATACGTGAATAAGTATCGTAAATGAATTTATGAATGGTATACATGAATGAATAGTGTGGGTGATGTATGAATGAGTATACGTGAATAAGTATACATGAATGAGTATACATGAATGAGTATACGTGAATAAGTATAGGAATGAGTATACGTGAATGAGCATATAGGAATGATATATATAAATGATCACATGAATGAGTATGTGTGGTTGAGTATATCTTTGAAAGATAATACGAAGTGAATATGGAATTGAAATGTGATATTTGAAAATAGAATGAATGTGAATGATAACTGGGGGCCCGGGATTCATCAAACGGAATCCGTCATAAATGTAATCACAGTGAATATGAAATCGAAATGTGATATTCGGCGAGATGAGCGTGAATAATAATAAAGACGGGCTTCATTAAAGCGGAATCAGTCGTAAATGTGAATTAAAATGATGAAGAATGAGCGAAGCAGTAGGATGCGCAAAAAGCGGCATCCGTCCGCGAAGGCACACCACTAAATTATCGATGTCACCGCTTGGCGGGATACGCCATCGACATCCGTCATGATGGCGTATGGCATTGAAGAAATGTCCCACTGCGGGATTCACCATTTGGATCGAAATCATGATGGCGTGCTGACATTTAATTGATACGCTACGTGTCGGGGTGCACCAAGCGACATCGGCATGATGGGAGACGAATAAGTGATACCGTAATATTCGGGGTGCACTAAGCGACATCGGCATGATGGGAGACGAATAATTGATACCATGTCGGGGTGCACGAAAGCGGCATCGGCATGATGGGAGACGAATAAGTGATACCCGCATTATTAAAGGGATGCACTAAGCGATCCGTCATGATGGGAAGAGCGAGATAATTGATACCGCGTGTCGGGATGCACCAAGCGGCATCAGTATGATGGGAGAGCGAATAATTGATACCACGTGTGGGTGCGCAAAACGACATCGGCATGATGGGAGGCGAGATAGTGACACGCGTGTGGTGCGCAAAGCGATCGGCATGATGGGGAGACCCGAATAGTGATACCACGTGTCGGGGTGCACCCAAGCGACATCCGGCATTGATGGGAGAGCCGTAAGTGACTACCGCGTGTTGGGACCGCAACGACATCCGTCATGATGGGAGAAGCCGAGATAATTGATACCCGCGTGTCGGGATGCACCAAGCGACACCCGTCATGATGGAGAACCGAATAAGTATTACCACGTGTCGGGATGCACCAAGCGACATCGTCATGATGGGAGAGCCAAGATAATTTCGTTACCGCGTGTCGGGATGCGCAAGCGACACCCGTCGCGATGGGGAGAAGCCAGAATAAGTGATACCACGTGTCGGGATGCACCAAACAGCATCCGTCATGATGGGAGACCGAATTGTAAAATGTGTAGACACATTACCGAATGATAAAAAGGGGCGGGATTCATTAAACGGATTCGTCAGAAATGTGAATTGAATAGTCAAAGTGATATAACCAACATTGGCAGTGTAAATGGGGATTTTTATGTGAATGTAAATCTCATAAATTGAATTGTAAGATGAATTATTAGTGAAAATGCATGTTGTGATATGATAAATGATGTAATGTAAAATGGAAAGCATCACGAAAATGAATGGCAGATTTATGTGGATAAAAGGCATTATTTTGTAAATGCATGTTATTAAGTGTAGCCAGATATTATGGAATTCTTTTGAATTTGTAAGTGGTTATGGGATTGCGAAAGAAGTGTTTCGGGTAATTAAAAAGTTTAAAATGGAATAACATAAATAAAATTTTTGGGAAGATAATTATGAAAATGTCGGAATTAATAGGGCTCCCGGCTTGGATCATGTTCAGATTAGTCGGGGATTGGTCGCGAACACTTTTGAAAATAAAGGAATTTAATAAAGCGAAACAAAATGTTTTGATTGAAAATGTCGAGATGGCAGGAGCTCCGGCTTGGATCACTTGGCCAGTCAAGTCGAGGATTCGGTCGCGACACTTTGAAAATGAAAATTTATTATACTTGAAACAAAATGTTTTAAACGGGCATCGGATCATGAAGCGTAATTGCTAAAAGGAGTTGATTAATGAAGCTAGTAGTGATAGTGATAAAGAGTCTAATATGTATTGGTATTAGTTTGATTTGACCCTATATGAAATTGATATGACTTTGATATGTTCCGATTTTCCACTGTAGATGTATAAGTTATTTTGAATATGATCTGACATGTCATACATGTAGAAGATATGAATTGGAAACTTGTCAAAGACATGACATGGATGTGTCTGACCCCAGTGAAAATGATATGGAATCTAAAAGGATAAAATCTACATGTATAATATGATATGAGTTAAGAGTCACATAACAATGGGAAGCCGTCAATTGCATGAAAGGGAAAGTAAAAGTAAGATAGTAATGGCGATTATTGTGTTAATTAGTTCTTGTCTATATATTTCTAAGCGTAAAAAACAGCGCGGTCTGTTCAATCAGGTGTAAGGTACTGAAGAAGAGGAGATAAAGAGGGACAGGACATTCCACACCGGTATGCAGGCCATCAGGAGAGCAGTGCTCACCGGCCTTTATTCCGCGATCTCTGATGTTGTATTAGATATGTGTATGTATGTGTATTTGTATAAGAGAATGGGACTTAGTATATGTGTATAAATTTTTAATGGATACCACTCCGGTGGTAGTTCATTTGTAAATGTAAATGATTGTTGGTTATTACAAAAATTGTTTGTATACCACCGATATAAATTGACTCTGAAAAAATAAATAAAAAAAATAAAATAAAAATAAAGGTCGATATATGGTTTCGCACCCCAAAACGATTCGGATTCGTAATAGGAGTGGGGGTAGGGATCGGGGCGTGACCTTTATCATGGCTTTCTTGCGTGACATATGGTTTTAGTCCAATTGTATGAGAGCTGTCTAAGGGACCAGAGGTTCATTTTTCGTTTGAGAAGAAGTTAGATTTCGGCATAGTTTGGTTAGAATATTATATAATAAGATTTCTTGGCACGCCCGCGCATCCACCAATCCCTATGCTTTTTGTATGTTTCGATGAATTACACTAAAAATCCTGTGGCTATGTTTTTAGCATGGATGGGACTATCTTTGTGAAAATCCACACATCTCTTTTTGTGAAAATCCACTGCCTATTAAACTAAGTGGAATGAAGGGAATTGGGAGTATTGGATGTGTGCTATTCTTTTCTAATAATTTTAATGAATTTCATATTCTCATGCGAAATGAAATTTGGGAATGATCATGGCTTTGTACATATGGAAAAATGAAGCGGCAATCTCAATCCATCTGGAGGAACCTTAGAAGGCTGACGGTAGAAGTTGCTTCTAAGCCCCTAAAAGACTGGTGTTCACGCTCATCTATGCGAGTAAGGCTAGATACCTTCCTCCCCACAGGAGAGAGTATGGTACCCTGGAGAATGTGTAGGGGAAAGACCTAATGCAATTAAAGTCATAGTCCCTCAGAGGATTTTTGCTCAAAATAATCAAATTACACAACTTGGAGCATATGAAAGGGGGCTTTTCTTTCAATGGAGGCCTTGATTTCTCCTTGTTATCTAGAGAAGATGGTCAATCCACCCTGGAGCATGTTGTTAGATTCACTGTGTAATGTGGGGAATTGGCCCCAACTAAGGAATTTCTATCATTTCAAGCTTATTTGTTTCCTAACTCTTTGTGGGGCCTACATTCACTTGGTATACAATATTTCTAAGGAGGAACTTCTAGTTCGAAGTTCGTAGGAATGGAAAGAATGATTCACGCTCACTTTAGGAGCCCTAAGCCTAAAATGTGCGTTACTGGCTTGTCTGACTCGAAAAATGGGGAGACTGCTGATTTTTTTTATCTCTCAATTCAAGAAGATGAGAAATAGATGCAAGATCCATATTCTAAAGATGAAGTATGTGAAAATGGCCCAAAGAGGTTTGGACATTGAGTTGAGGAAAAAATTCCAAGGTATGAAATTTAGAGATTTTTTATGAACTTGTAGCTAAGGTGACATAATATGAGGAGTTGCTCAAGGAGGAAAGTTACTAGAGGAAAAAGTCCATGGGAACCTATTGTCAAGAAGTGGGTCAGGAAGTGTCAGTGGCATATCCATTTACTACAAGGACATTCACTTGTCATCTTTTGGTAGAAAAGGCACCTGATTTGTGGAAGAAGACACAAGTTGTTGGTACACAGGTTTAGTATACTTTTGAGATAGCGAAGACAAGGGAAATATTCGATTTCCTGGTGAAAGAAAAATTAATTAGCTTCCCTAAAGACCATCAGATTCTCAGCAAGGATCAACTAAGGGAAAGACTTACTGTAAGTACCACAATTCATGGAATCACATTACTAATGCATGTTGGGGTTTTAGAAATGTCATACAAGACAAGATCAACAAAGGGATACTCAAGTTCCTATGAAAGAAGGCTATGTCAATCGATGAAGATCCTTTCCCTGATGGCTCGATCAATACTTCTAGCTTTGACCTAAGAGCATTGATAGAATCCAAGAAGGCAGGAAAATTCTCTCCAAGGAAGGTATGGGTCCCTAAATATTGTTTGGTTCTTGTTGATAGGTTGAAAAATGAGTGGGTTGTAGTTTGTATAGATCCTCCATCAAGAAGAAATTTAATGAAGGGAATCTGACAGGAAGCAAAGCAATATAACCAATTCTCCAAGAAGAGAGATTTCACAAGGGATGGCCAATTCCCGGATGATTCATTCCTCCCAGAGAAAGGTTGTAGAAAGACCCACCCTCTATGGGGGTAGGTTCAATGCTCCAAGGGGAGGCCAGTACATGCGAGGTTCGAAGAATGTTCCTCGAAATATAGCCTTTTCCCAAAGGGTAAGTTCACTCCCTCTAAAGGGTAGGTTGCATCCCACTGGAAGATTGCAAACAGCTTCACTTCAACTGAGGAAAATGCGGGGAAGGACATGTTCCTCGGTCATACTGTTTTCCCGGGAGGTACGTGGACTAGTTCTCAAGGCACATAATGATATCTCCCAAGGACAAATTCTCTTTTCTAAAAGATATGGTGGGAAACCAACCTATTTTTTCCAGGAAGAAGGTTGCAGAGATGGAAAGGCCTGCAAGGTGTATCATTCCTCTTAAGGTTTCTCTTGGTCAAAGGTGGCATGTGGTACAACACAAAAAATTTCCCCAAAGGATGTCCAAGACTTAGAAGATGAGGATGAAAGCGAGAACTGATTTGATAAAGCGGCTTATTGATGTGCTTGATAAAGAAACACTCTTGGAAGTGGCTATGGAATTTAGAGAAGGGAGTGAAGGAAGGAATGGTTCCTAGCATGGAAAAATAAAGTTTGGGAGGCTACGGAGGATATGGAGTCGTCCCAGAGCGATTCACGAGGATGAAGTAATGAGCTGGGAGATAGCGTAATTAGTGGGAATCCTATTTCTTTAAATTGTTCAACGTTTCTTTAACATTTCGGCTATCTTGAGTTAAAAGGCAGAGAGGAAGACCTAGTAAAGATAGAAGGGAAGCACCCTACGATAGAGGAAGATGTGGGCAACAGTAGAGTTACCATAGAATCCTCTAAAGAATGTAGACCCTAGTAGGCGATACTTGAAACATTCTGTGAAACCAAACAAAGGCACTTAAAGCCTTTATGCGCCATCTCAGTACAGCAGCCCAGATATCAAGATGGTAGATAATGGATCAGCAGTCCAATGTAATGCATTAAGGATGGTAGAGCTAGGAAGGGAGCATTAGTGATTTGATAAAGCAGGGGTGGATGTGTTTGCCTTTTGGATAAGTATCAAAACCTTGGGGATGCTGTACTATAGATATCACCATTGGCGACAAAGCGCATTATGCGCCTTTTGTGCTAGACTCTGCTAAAATTTCAACATTTTTTTTTAAGGGAGAGGGACTAGTTCATGCCAACTAGGGTATGTTGTCACTCTTCACCAAATCTTACTATTTTAGAAGGGTAATGAGTGGAGTAGTGCGGGCGAGATGCGCGGCCCTTCATGACGACTACGAGGCTTTATGGAAGCCGAATTATTATGATTAGGAAATCGATCGATCAAGTTCACAAGTAAGTAAGATAGGGTCAAGGAAAGCATGCATGGACAAAAGGGGCTTTATCAAATCCAAGAGGCAGTCAAACTCTAAAGGTGACTATAATGTCGTGCCTTATAGGCGATGAGTAGTCAATGGCTGAAGATCAATGATGACGATTACTCGAGAGGAAAAAGACTTAATACTTCTAACTTCCATATTCAAACTGAAAATGCAATAGACTGTGGATTGAAGAAGAGCACCTCCAGGATACCTGTGGGGTTGAGATAATTTTTAAGGAGGATGCATATAAAGAAGATGAAGAAATACAGATGGAAGATTTGGAGCAAGCCCCTCCTAAGTTTGAAGATACACATCCTCAAATACACGACCCCATGTAGGAAGTGAACTCGACACTATAGAGGCTAAGGATTACTTATATTAGTTCCTTGCACCTTATGATATGAAAGAAGAAATTATTGCAATATTACAGAATTAGGCTTGCTTTGCTTGGAATTATGACTAGATGCCAGGGTTAGACAGAAGCTTGGTGGAACATCGCCTGCCTGTCAAGTCGGAGTTCTACCTCTTTGACGGCCCACCTACTCACTGGGAAATCATCGGGAGATAGAACTGAAGGTGAAATAGGAGATTGAGAAGCGTTTTGAGGCCAAATCTATCATACCTATAAGGTATGTGCAGTGATTAGCAAATATTGTCCCTGTGATGAAAAGAATGGGAAACTTAGAGTTTGTGTAGAGTTTAGGGATTTAAATGCTGCCACTCCTAAAGACATGTATGTAATGCCTATTGTTGATATGTTAGTTGACTCCACTGCACATAATGAGTTATTATCCTTCATGGACGGTTTTTCTGGGTATAACCAAATCCTAATAGTTGTTGATGATATATCTAAGACTGCCTTCAGATGTCTTGGTTCCTTAGAAACGTTTGAATGACTGGTCATGCCCTTTGGTTTAAAGAACATTGGTGCAACTTGCCAAGGGCTGAAGATACTATCTTTCATGACATTTTAGGCCACAACATGGAGATTTATATCGATGACATTGTGGTTAAATCTAAGAAGGTCGTCGAACATGTGAATCATTTAAGGAAAAGGTTTGAAAGGATGAGACTCCATAAACTAAACTCAATCCCACTCAAATGTGCTTTTGGGAGTTCGAGTTAGAAATTTTTGAGGTTTCTAGTTCACCAAGAGGAGTAAAAGTGGATCAAAACAAAGCCAGAGCCATCATTTCAACTAAGGCTCCTCAAAATAAGAAATTACTTCAAAAGTTCGTGGGTCGAGTAAACTACTTAAGAAGGTTCATCTCTAGTCTGGCAAGGAAGACTAAGATATTCTAGAGGCCTAATCCAAGCTAAAAGTGGAAGGATTTAAATGAGGAGAGACAGCACAGACATCTTTTGATGGAATCAAGGTCCATTCCTAAACCCCCTTATTTTAAGGCCACCTCTGAGGGCTCGACCACTCAAACTCTATCTATCAACTGCAAAAGAGTCTATAGAATGCCTTCTGGCACAAAATTATGCGAAAGGCCATGAGCAGGTTGTTTACTATTTGAGTAGGGTCCTCCTAAATTCAGCAGAAATAGGGTATACACCCATTGAGAAGTTGTGTTTAGCCCTATACTCTGCATGTACTAAATTGAGACATTACTTGATCAAGTCTCAAGTGTATGTGGTCTCCCAAACAAACTTGATGAAATACATGCTTAAGCCGACCCTTAATCATTGGATAAATCGAGAAATGGTCCATTGCTTTGTCAAAGTTCACCTTGGTCTATTTTCCACATAAATTAGTCAAGGGGCAAGCTTTAGCTAACTTTTTGGCTTATCATCCTTCATTAGAAATCAAACCATAAAAGGATGTGAAATTAGGGATATATGAAGTAGAAAGGTGGCCCTGGGTTCTTAAGTTTGATGGTTCTAGCACGGAGAAATCCGTTAGAATTTAGGATAATCATCTCACCAAAAGGGATAAAGACTACCCTATCGTTTAACTTGGCCTTCAAGTGCACCAACAATCAAGCTAAATATGATGCTTTAGTGATTGGTTTGGAGATTTTGTTGGAACTTAGAGCCCAAGAGGTACATATCATTAGGGACTCCTAATTAGTGCCTCGGAAAATAGTAGAATATAAATGCAACAACTTACTGCTAGCTCATTATACTGCTTCCACTCAATTGTTAGATTCTTTGCACATCGTGGATATTGATACGTGCTTAGGGAATCTAATTAGGAAGCGGATGAGCTAGCATAAGTAGCCTCAGGTGTGAAGATGAGCGAAGAATTGACTCATAAGCTCATTGTGATATGAAAGAAGAATCACCCCTCAATTTATGAAAGGGGAATCATAATAGAAGTCATCAATACATATGCGGAAATATTCTGAAGGCTGAAAATTAAAGATCGGAGAGTATTTAGAAGACCCTAACAGGTAGGTCCCCTATCGGGTGAAAGCTCAATCACATAACTTCGTCCTACTAGAAGGGGAATTGTACAGAAAAGGACTTGATGGGTTACTACTCATATGCCTATCCTTCCTAGATAACATGGAAGTGATGAAGCAAGTTCATAAAGAGTGCAATGGATCCCTCAGGTTAAGTTTCAAAAATGTGATGGTTGACTAGGAGACATGGCTATTTCTAGCCAACAATCCTAAGTGACTACATCAATTACTCCAAGGGCTACCAACAATGTAAAAAATATGGCAGCATACAAAAGATACCTGTTGTGGAACTCCACTCAATTGTGAAACCATGGCCTTTTAGAGGATGGGCCATGGACTTAATTAGGAAAATCTACCTGGCCTCATCAAAGGGGCACAACTTCATCTTATTTTCTACTGACTACTTCACTAAATGGCAGTACCCTTGAAGAAGGTAGAGTAGAAGGATGTGATCGATTCATCGAGAACATATTATTCGTAGATTTTGAATTCCTCAGTCCATTAAAACCTGACGAGGCACCATGTTCACTAGAGATGAGATGACTTATTTTACTTGAGACTATAGCATTCAATTCATTAGATCCACTCCCTTTTATGCCCAAGCAAATGGATAGGCAGAAGCTTCTAATAAGGTGTTGATAAGCATCCTAGAGAAGATGTCGGGGGATAATCTTAAAGATGAACACATAATTTGATTTGAGACCTTATGGGCTTATAGAACTTCTAAAATAGATTCTACAAGGGTAAGTCCTTACTCTCTAACCTATGGGCAGGATGCAGTGCTTCCAATGGAGGTTGTAGTTCCTTCTCTAAGGTTATCCAGGACATAATGACAGCAATCCTCGAGCACACGGTGAGGCAAAAAAATGATAATGGAACTTGAGGCGTGGAATGGGAAGAGATTACAAGAACTTGACCATCATGATCCTAGAGAAAAAAGGTGGCTCAAGCATACAATAAGTGGGTAAGAAGAAAGAGTTTTGAAGAAGGGGAGCTCGTTTGGAAGAGGTGATACTGGCCATTGGTTCTAAAGATAGAGTGGGGGGGGGAAATGGTCTTTAACTAGGAGGGACCATTCGAGTTCACAGAAGTACTCCTGGAAATGCCTACTGGCTATCAAGCCTTGAAGGGGAGCCATACAAAAGATTCATCAATGGGAAGTACCTCAAGAAATACTTTCCCACAATATGGGAAATGCTGGATACTACCAAGAAAAATTAAGATAGGGAATGGGGAAATAACAAGCAAGATAGGTCCCATCGACCATTTTTATATTGGGGAAGCTATTCTTACTAGTTACTTTGAGTGATAAAGTAGACTGTTTTGGTGACTTACTACTCAAACCTTTTGTATTCCTCACGAGTCATACTTGTTATATATTCTTTTTATGAATATTAAATAAAGTAGGTCCCCATGACCACTTTAAACACAGGGGAAGTAGATATTGATCTTTGATTGGAAGGTTAAAGTAGGCTTTGTGATCCTTATTGATCCTAAATAAAGGCTTTTCCCCAAGAATGGGCTTGTTATTATTGTCAGGGATTCTCCACAAGTAGGTTCGTGATAGCTAGAATTTGGAGTATGGGATGACCTAATGAAAAAGTGGCTTCTTGGCCATTGCATTCGTCAACACATTGATTTCTCTAAGAGTGTTCTTGTTCCCTCTCTGGATAGGTCCCAAGATTATTAAGGTCATTGGAGAAATATGTATGAGACCAGTTCCAACATGGGATTTGAGGGCAGTTGGCCTTTGGCCACTTCACCTAAAATACACAAGCTGCCCGATTCCTGTTTAATTCCCGGGGAAGACTTGATCACATCGAGATTGGGGAAATGGGAAATCCAGAGTGAATAAGGTAGGCCTCTAGGCCATTGGGTACACGACTTCCCCCGAAACTGAGCACTTGGACAGGATTCATGAGAAGTTATCACTTTAAGATTGAAGAATGGAATGATGAATGGAAAGATCATGAATCACTCACAAGATTGAGGAAATAAGCCCTCATTGGAGTAAAGGAAAGAAGTGGGCTTTGTAATACACTTACATTCAAATACAAGAGATTAGAAATAGAAAACAAGTTAAAAAATCAAGCAATTTGGATAAGGAATGAAGAAGTTATGCAAGTTACGGAGTCCTTAGTTTTGTGGCTAGCGTCTGCATTGTTTTCAGAGATTTTTGTAGTGTGGTGGAAGCCACGGAACCCAACTGTGGGAAAGGAATTTTCAGCGTAGTTGTGACTTAGGTCATGACTTCCGACCTTTGTTTTTCATAATTTTGTAGTGTGGTTTGCGACCACTTAGCACCGTGGAAAAGTTTTATAGTGTGGTCACATGACCCACGGCCTTCGTGAAATTTTACACTATGGTCGCGACCACGGTATTCTTTGGTCGCGACCATGAATCTCTTATGCAACCACTATTTTTAGCATTTCTCAGTGTAGTCACGACCCTGTGTGGAGAAATTTGCAGTTTGATCGCGACTACAGTATTCCATGGTTGCGACTATGACCCAAAGAGATGATTAAAGACTATGACTTAATGGAAGTGGATTTACAGAGTTTGAAGGGAGTCGGGCCCGAAGTAGTCCTTTGTACAGTTTAGGAAGAGGAGTTTTTGGTTTTATCAAGTCCGTCCCAATGATAATAAATAAATAAAAAGTATAGGCCTTATGGCCACCCAATTAAGGAATATAGCATCACGAAAATGTACTTGTCCACAGCGGCAACAATGGTCAAGAAATATTCAAGGTAAATGTTTAACAAATATCAAAGGTAGGCTGAGTGCCATTGGTCATGGTCGACCATGCATGAAGTGCTTTGTGCAAGTGTTTATCAAACACACACACATCCAAGGTAGGCTGTAATACCCCAAAATTATACCTAGTAGTTATTACATTTTAGAGGTATAATAAAAGTAAAATTTGTATTTTTCAAAAAATTTAAGTGCTAAATGTGAAAAAGAACATAACCGGGATTTTAAAGAAGTAAATTTGATAATGGTAAAATGTCAAATTAGGGACTTAAGAGTCATTAAGTTAAAAGATTATGTGTTATTATAGAATTTGAATAAGTTGACTTGCAAATTAATGGGAATTGGAGGACTAAAATGCAAGGGCCAAAATATGAGTTAAAAGAGGTAAAGCCAAACATGGCCTTATAACAAATGAGATAAGACCAAAATGTGTCTTTGAATGAGGGAGGATTTGATTTTCGACAAAGTGAGAGCTAAGGCATCCATTAGAGGAGAAGAAGACCATTTTTTTTTTTTTTTTTGGTGTGTTTGTTCTCCATTTCAAGGTTCAGCATTCGAGTAAAGTGAAGAAAGAAAGGAAGAAGAAGTAAAGAAGAAGAATCCAAGATTTAGAAAACTATCCTAACTCATCATTTGTCTATGTTGGTGTTAGGAAAAACCTAACTCTTCGCATATTTTATTTTGGTTGAGAACTTTGAGGTTGTTTGATGGTACTTTGGGTTGTTTTTGGAAGTGTTATGGTTAAAGACCCGAAGTGTAAAGAGATGCATAGGTTTTGAGGTTACTACGTCAAGTTTTCACAAAACCCCTGTTTTGTGTTTTGGCCATAACATGGCCTACAAATCACTAAATTGGATGATTCCAATTAGAGATGGTGCTTAAAACTCATGGCTAAAAATTTCACAGAAGAAACGAGGGACCCTAAATCGATCCGAGAAAAGAAGCGGTAATTTTGGTGTTTGAGAGACGGACCAAAATAAAGTCGAATCTGAAATTTCTAGGTTGTGTCGTGTTTTTTGTGTTTTGTATAACTTGGCCATTAAACCTCAAATTGAGTTATTCAATTTTTGTACTAATCTAGACTTCTTTTAGAATGAAGTCTCGAAGGAAGTATAATCAGAATTATTTATGGTGCCGTAAAATTTTGAAACTTGAATCTAAGCTTAAAGGTAAGCTTCTAGGTTTATCCTCTTATTTTGATATAGTCTTGGTGTTTGGGTCATAAGTTGAGTTTTACTCATCCAAATTGAGTGTTTCAAATTTCTGTGAAATCTAGACTTTTTAGGAGAAACTTAACTTTGCTAAGAACCATTTTGTATAAAAATGGATATGATAAATTATAGGAAGTCAGCATCAAAATTTCCCCATAACCTATTTTCTTGTACTAGCCATAACTTGGCCTCCTGACCTCAAAATTGGATGATTCTAGTTGGGGAAGAACCCTAAGAGGTAGACCTACAAAAATCTAGAAGGTAGCAAGAAGCAATTATGACCCTAAGTCCTCTATTTTTTAGACTGAAGTGAAGATATGGGGTTTTGATTTCTTAACATGGGTAGGTTTCGTATTTTGGCCATAAGTTACGTTATAATGATCCAAATGAGATGATTTCATTTTCTACTAAAAATAGACTCATAGAATTACAACTTTCATGAAAGAAGTTTGGGTAAAATATGTCTCCTTTTTTCCCAAAAAATTGTGCAATTGATGGTGAAAAATATGTTTGTGGGTGGTAAGAACATTTCCCATAATTGGACCTCTTTGGCAAAAATGCATTGTTAATGCATGATAGTTATGATTTGAACATGTTGATATGTATGAAGAAATTATGGTTATAAGAATTGACTTGGAAAATAATTTGAATGAGATTTGTAGACCTACATAAAATGTTTTAGATCACATATATAATTAACCATGCTTTACTTAAGAACCGGATAGTGAATAAATAGAGACTAATGCTATGACACTTTTGATTAGTGCTACAACACTTCTGTTTAGTGCTTCAGCACTCTTGATTAGTGCTATGACACTCTGTTCGATGCTTGACACTCACATCTTTGTATACTATACCTACGGGTACTAATACGATGTGCACATTATTCATTCTTACTAGTATATGCAGACAAACATTTATATGAAAAGTATATGAATAAGGACTAGTATGCTTATAAAAATAAGAATTTAAGATGCATCAGCATACTTCTGTGCCGTACTGTAGTGTACCCTCGGGTACCTTCTGTTTCGAATTATAGGATATGTACTCCTACGGGAGAGATGAATATGATGACCCACAAAGGATACGTACATGTGTGTGTGTGTGTGTGTGTGTGTGTGTATAGAAACCTGATAAGCATGAAAATGGTTAAATATAATTACCTAAAATAATATCGCATGCTTGTTTACTATATTTGATAATAGTTATAAGTGGTTTTGTTTTTATGTATTTTCCTCACTAAGTTATAAGCTTAACATGTGTGTTTAATCTATGTAGATGCTAAAGAAGTTGTCAGGGACACCCTCGTTCGATTTAAAAGGCCAACACGGCCTTAGGAATTCCCATCGTAGGACCATATTCTTTTGTAATAGAAGTGGTTGTGTAATTTTTTTATTTTTTTATTTTTTTGTTATTGTGAAACTTGTATTGGTACAGTAATTTTAGAACTTCGAACATATGTACGGGACTTTTAAACACCACTATATGGTGTAGTTTTACTTAGTTATATATATATTTTGCGAGTCTTGGTGCCTGGTCGGACTTTTGAAGTATGATTATGTCATTCTTAACTTTTTGCTTGAGTTGTTCTCAATAATTTGCCAAACGCAGGTTTACAGGTCTCAACTCTGTGTGGCGTCCCCTCACTTGCCATAGTTATGGGGGGAGAGGCGTTACAATTTAGTGGTATCAGAGCCTAGGTTCAGGCGTTTCTGGAATAGTTCATAAGTTAGAAGTGTATGTGTATAGTATTGTGTTGGCCTAATGCGGATGTTCTTATTTTTTGAATAAGATGGATCAACCCTAGAACCCTATTGAAGAGGTTGCTGAAAGTGTTAACCCAAGGGAACAAGGGTTATCGGCTTCTGATCCTTCTGAATCAATCAGAAGTGAAAGCAATGTCCCTAATGAGCCAACATAAAAGCTGTTAAGGAATATCTCGAATGTGACTAGGGTTTTGGAAAGGTTGACATCTCATAAAGCTCTAATAGATATGGTGAGAAGATATGGGGTGGAAGAATTTCATGGGACAAGTTTGGAAGAATCTGATAAAGCCGAGTATTGGCTTGAAATGGTTCAAAGGGTATTGGAGGGGGTGAGATGCCCTCCCTAGCAAAGTAGCATGTCTTTGAGTCTCGGCTTTTACAAGTGAGCTTATGATTAGTGGAAGCTTGTCTTGAAGCGTCAAGGTTTTCAAAACCACATGCCTTGAGATTTATTTGTCGAGTTAGGAGCCCAGAGTATGTCACCGATATGTACAAGGAGGCCAAATAGAAGTAATTTCTGAATTTGAAGCAAAGAAGCATATTAGTGGCTGAGTACGAAAAAGAATTCAGCCATGTTAACAAGTGTGCTCCAGAGTCAGTTCTCACTGAAGCATTTCAGTGTAGACAATTTGAGGATGGTTTGAATAAGTCTATTAAGAGATATTTGCTTTGTGACCTCTCCAGTGGGTGCATAGTTGTTACAAGTTGCTTTATAAAGGTGGAGGGTGCGTAGCAAGTAGCAAAGATAGGTTTCAGAAGAAGAAGTTTTCAAGAGGAGCTTCTTTCTCCTCAGGTAAAAGAGCTAGAGAATGTTAAGATAAATCAGTGTGTCGTTCTATTGGTAGGGGAAGAAGACAAGGGCTTACAGCGGCACCTAGTTCTGGCAGAGGCATGTCCTCAGGACAAGAAGAAAACCCAGAATGCCCTCATTGTTAGAGAAGTGCTATAAAGGCAATCGCCATTAGCACTTATTGTATGCACAACATATTATTTAATATGTAAGGCTTCTTCATTAATTCGGTATTCATACGTTCAATTGATATAGATCTTCAATCAAATTAATGAAGTCCATGATATATAAAATAGCATGAAGGGAAATCGCGGTAGGATGCATGATAATAAGATTACTATCATGTGCAATTATGTTGTATGAAAATTGCATCACACAGTAATAGGATCCATGAGACTAGACATTTATTTGATAGGAAACGGAATAACACATGTCTACATATATTAATTTAGATCAGCGATGAATCATATTTGTGATCAAAGTTCATCTGATTTGGCATGTGGATGTTTGCTAAAGTAACTAAGTACATCGGAGACCTATATTTGAGACAATCACATGGATCATCTATTTAAATGTAGATGATTGTCTCATCATAGCAATGGTGCAAGTATCCTTAGACTTGAGGTGCTCAAGGATATCTTGGATGTTAATCTTATCCTTTGACCTTAATCCACGCTGCCTCTTAGGGGTCCCTCATTGGATGAGGATTGGGTATAGTTTGAGGTGTTCGGAGGTAATTGAGTAGCCAACATAGGATTCGCCACTCCCGATAGGGAGAACACCTAAGGCTACTCTTATCGAATCTCATTACTCGAGATCTCTGCGCGGAGTGAGAATATGTGAGGGTGTACCAAAATTGCATAAAGGTTAAGTGATGAATGCAGGGACAAGATAAAATAATATCACTTGGGCTAGGTGTATAGCGGAGTCTGATGCAGGGACTACACAATTATCCATGCTCTGAGACCAAGTAGGGTATGGTTTGGTGAAAGGACAGAGTGCGGTATATTTATGCATGGGAAGGGGTATCTTTGATCGAGACCACTAACTCTCCGGTCAATTGGGGGTCATGATGTGTTGCTAGATACCAATCTTGACTTGCTTAATTCAATAGTTGAATCAAGTGGTCAACATAACCGAAACCTAATGGGTCACACACTTAGAAGAGTGTGGGGTACGTGTAAAGCAGTTTGGATGTGATCGAATGGGAGTTAATTCTCTCGTGTGAAATGTCACGGGATTAGTGGAATCTCAGGAGCGAAAGCCCTCACTTAGAGAGATAATAGGTTTGGGCTTGTGCCTCGGCTTTGAGCCGTGTGGGAACTCGCCATAACACATAGGGATGCGTGTAACCTATCATTACTTAGAGTGAGGGCATTTTAGTCTTTTCAAATGATGGGTTTCCTATAAATAGAATGTTGCAAACCACTAGATTTGGATGATGCTCGCTCGAGGAGAAAAGGGAGTTCATGAGAAAAGCTAAAGTTTGTGCTCTCGTACCAAGAAGGTGTTAAGAGATTGAGGCTTGGATTTCAAGCACCTGCCATCATTTGAGGACAGGACTTGGCTGGCACGGCTGGAACACCTAAGGACCAGCATTGCCTTGGGGTTATCGGCTTCACTCTTCGAGTGTGAATCTTTTTTAGAAACCAAACCTAGGACTTGGTTTGCCGGTCTGCGCGACCACCGGCTCCGGTTTTGGGCCAAACCTGAGGTAATCCTACACTTCTTTGTTATGATAGTTTGGCTGATCCTACTAGGGGTCTGGGATGGAGTTTTTGTTGGGATTTTTGTATTTACACTACTGCTGGCAAGTGTTGCCTACAGACATGGTGATATCGGAGCAACCTTGTGTGCATCAAGCGGTTTAATGTTGAAAGTTTTCGGTTTTGGTACACCCGTGTTTCCAAAATTTTAGAAAATGAATTTTGATATGAAAAGGTTTAAGACGTCCAAATTATTGTTCTTGAAGTATATGGTCGTAAAGAGATGATCTAAGGATGATTAATATGAAGGAATTAACAGAGTGTATAAAGTCCGAGGTCGATTTGCATGGCTTTCAGTGGCAGTGAAGCGACATTGGTATTTAGTGTCTGACGAAGAAATTATGACGTTGCTCCGCTCATTCTAAATAACATGGCGTTATTGTTGGCGCAACGTCGCCGGCGTTGTTCATCAGAGACCAAGAGAGTCGCGACGTTTAGGTATTTGCAAATGGGCGTGATGTGGCGTGACAGTATGATATAAACGCGTGTGACTAAATGACTTAACATGGCGTTTAGGTCAAACACCCGGCGTCCGACTTTTGGCGTCGCGGCGTTCGAAGAAGTAGCGGCGGCGACCGCGGCGTTCGGCGTCGCCGCGGCTGGTGACATCGTGGCGTGCTAGCGTGGGGCGTGCCAGCGTCGGCGGCGTCGGCGTTCGGCGTCGTGGCGTTCAATGTGCGCAGCGTCACGGCGTTAGAATTTGTTGGTGCCTTATTCATTATGTTTCTTGTGGTTTGCACAAGTTTGAACACACTATTCTTATGAGTTTGAAATAGAAATGTGTGATTAAAGAAGCTGAACAGTTCGAAGCTTTAAAATTTCTAGAATCATGGATTTCGAAAAACCATGTTGAAATTACCTAAGAGAGAATTTTGGGCAAATACGTCCTTTTGGAAAAATTATGGTTCAAGTGTTGAATCGGAATAATGGTTCAAGGAGTTGAACCAATTAGGGTTTTAAATAGGGTTTATGATTCAAGAAGTTGAATCAGGCTCATGATTCAAGATGTTGAATCAGATTTGTTCAAGTGTTGAATAAAAGGGTTATTTGTTCAAGTGTTGAATGAAAAAAGGATGCTGAGACAAATTTGATTCGAGTATTTGAATTGAGGTCATTGTTCAATTGTTGAACAAAACTAAATGGATCAATTTTTATTTCAAGTGTTGAAAAACCTTTAATGTGCTTTTGAAATCATCGGGTACCATTACCTTCAACTTTCGATGGATTGCGTTAGAGAATGCATGTTTAAGGGTGTATGTTAGCATGATGAATGATTATGGACTTTGCCTAATGGTGATTGAGCATGCGCATTTGATTATTATTTCTTTTGGATAAATAGGGCTGTGTCCACTTTGCCTCTCTCTAATGTCTCTATATGCTTTATCTTCTCATCTAAATCCCCTCAAATGTAACTTAAGGTTAACTGTATTAAATGTATGTAATTAGATTACACGAGGATTGGATAAATTTGTTGAAGATGAAAGGGAGAAAGAGGAGTGTGGAGAAGGATCGAAGACCTTGAAGATTATGAAATTTGATTTATTTTTAAGGGTTGTAAATAATCACATGTGCATATCACAGTTTCAGCCCTAGTCAATTCCATTATAGCTCATGAAATTAATTTTAAGGATGTCATAATCATGCCATATAGTGGAAATAACTATCCTTATAATTTCATGAGATGAATGGATAATGCATGCTAATGAAGAAGCCCAGTGAGACTTAAATAAAGAAAACCCTCCATTATAAATATTAAGGGTAACATCTTACTAATATGGTGTGAGCGAGGTGCTTTTGGAGATTTGAGGTTGTTAGGTAAGCCCCGAGCCTTCCTCCACAAGAGCATGTTCTATCCATGAATGGGTTGCTCTAATTGGTGGGGCGTAGCAATTAGACTCATTGTGGCTTGTTGGAGTAAGCCCAAGGTTAATGATGATGGATAGAGCCTTATTTGGGTAAGTATACATAAGATGTACACGTATCATTAGTTGATAACTGTAGTAGTAAGTGCACAAATCCACGGTTGATAATAGCTGGATTCGATAGTTGCGATACGATTTGCAAGTGGAATAATTATTTATCTCTCTAGATGACTTGTTGGGTAAACCCGAGGTCTTTCAGTGATATTAGTTCCTTGAATTGTAACGTACGAATCACGATTGGTATGAACAAGGATACCTACCTTTTTGACCCGAGAGATAGCTTGTTAAAATTGAAGCCCACGAGGGTGATTCTCTGTGATATAGGATATCGGCCCGCTAGGAGAACCTCCATATAGTTTCTCTTGGATCAATAAGCGAGGCTATGGATTCGCAATAAAATAATTGGGCTTCATAATGTGATTATCAAGCCGTAATAATTATGCATTTTAAGTACAGTCTAACATAATCTCTTTTACATCTAGGTTGTAAAGAATCAAACCATGTCAACAAATGTGAACGCACAAACAGAAATCGATGACAAAATATTGACCAGGCCTAACTTCTAGGACTGGCTAAAGAATTTGAGAATAGTTCTCAATGAAGAAGAATTAGCTTATGTCATTACTAAGCCAATCCTGGATCCCCAGCTAATGATGCACACAGAGTGTTGGAGGCATATCGGCTGCCCAGTTGATAGTGCAAGGCGGGATTATTGGTCACACCTCCATGTCACACAGAGTTTCACGGTATAGAATTGAGGTGCATATTCCATGGTAGCCTGCCATCCTAGAAAGAGCGTATAATGAGCAGCGGCTTTTGAATGGTTCAAAGTCATAAGCTTCTTTTAATTCCAAGATGGAGGTGGGGCGTCTCGGTGCGATATCTGTGTAGATGTATAATCACATTAAGAGGAATTTGGATCAATTGGAGTCGTGGATGCATCCTAAATTGAGTATAGGCTTGATTCTGGCAAGGTTACCCGATAGTTTTGCATAGTTTGTGCTTGACTATGAGATGGTTCATAAAGTACCTACCATACTCGAATTGATCAACGTGCTCCAAATAGCTGAGGGAAAGATGGCAAGGAAGAAAGGCAAAGAGACTACTGAGGACTGTAGGGTATTTGCTTCCATTGTGGTTAAGTTGACCATTGGAAGAGGAACTACAAGTCCTACTTGGAGTCGAAGAACAAGGTGGCATGTGATGCATAAATCTTCTTCGGTATTTATGTCATTGCGGTTATCGCATTTCTCATAACAGCATATGGGTATGCGATACCAGCTATGGCTCATACATATGGTTTGATATCACGGGGCCTTAGAGATAGCGGGAAGCTCGCGAGGGAGAATCGGAGCCCGACAAAGTGGTAATGGTGCAAGAGTTGCGGCTGTTGCCATTGGGACTTATGTTTTGAACCTCCCTTGTGTTTTTGTTTAAATTTGGAAGATTGCTATTATGTCCCAGCATTGATGAAAAACAATATTTTGGTTTCATGTTTTAAATAAAAAGGGGTTTTGTGTAATTTTGTGATAAAGGTTGTTACATTATGATGTCGATTATGTTGGTTGAGCATTAAAGCAATGGGACTTACATATTGGATATGTTCATTCCAAATTAAAAGTTAATGACAATAAAAGGACCAAAGAGAGATAATCTTAAATCATCTCACACATGGCATTGTCGCCTCGCCCCTTGAGTAAGGAAACACATGGCTTGCATTGCACGAGTTGTAGTAAGTGGCCAGTGTCATTTGATTGTGAATCATTTGACAACTGTGAATCTTACTTGTTAGGCAAAGATGATAGGATTACCCTTTAAGGGAAAGTGTGAATGATAAAACGGACTATTAGACCTAATACATACCGATGTGTGGTCCCATGTAAATGCATGCGGAGTGGTTTGTAACACCCCAGAAATATACCCAGTCGTTTTAGGCATGTTTAGGGTATATTAAAAGCTAAATAGAGATTTTAGAATAAAACAAGAGCTAGGAAGGAATATTAGAGACAAAGGGTAAAGTGGTCATTTACCATTGGAGGACATAAAAGACATAAAACAATAAGGTTATATGCAATTATGGAATTTGAGAAAAGATAGGATGCCAAAGTATAATATGTATAAGTTAGATTGAGAATAATAAAGAGAGAAATGACCTAAATGCAAAATGAAAGAATTAAAATGCAAAGGAGCTTGAACATGGCCTTAACTCAAAAAGTGGATAATATCAATTGGTCTCTCATTTTTTGAGAGACCCAGAAACCGTGAGAGAGAAGAGAAGGGGAGAGAGAAAGAAGAAGAAAGAGGAAGAGGAAAGAGAAAGAGAAAGAAGAAAGAAGAGAAGAGAAGAATAAAGGAAAGAGCAAAAGGTATGGATTATAGTATGGACTCTTTGGATTTTTGTATGGAACTTTGTATAGATTTGTATGACCATGTTTGTGGGTTATGGGTGTAGAGCCTAATAACCTGAAATAAAGTCTGTCAGGATCAGAGTATGGAATCCTCCCTTTGAGGTTGGATTCATGGTTAAATTGCAAGTAATTGAGTTAGGGTTTAGAAAAAACCCTAACAAATCCTTGTGTTTGGTATGTGTATGGATTATGACCCATATTAGAGTTGTTTGGGGGTAATTCATGAAAGGTTTTTGAAGAAACATATGTATTGAAAGATGATTTGAGTAAGAATAGGATTCTGAAGATGAATATGGAGTGGTTTTTGATGTGTATATAGAGTATTGAGGTTGATTTGGGTGAAACATATGGAAAAATGGGAGAAAAACCACCTTTACGGACAATTTTGAAGGTGAATGCGGTCTGCCCAAGCAGTGGTAAGCGGTACCACATTGTTTGTCGGCGAATGCGGTCTGCAGGGTACCATAACTATTTTGGACCAAGTGTTAGTATTTTAGCCTTAACTTTCTCATTTCTTATCCTATTTGAGTGATTGAGTTGCTGGTTAAACTAGACTTCCAAGTAGAACAAAAGCAGCTGCGAAATAGATGCGACCCAGTGCATTTCTATGTGGCGAGTGATCCAATGGGGTATATTGACGATTTGGTTCAATTTTGAACATAGAGTAGTCCCGGGTTGTTTAAGACATAGCAGGTTTCGGTGCTTCGATTTGGGTGATTCCGAGTTGGAGAAGAATCGCGCACTTCGCTAGCTTCAAGGAATACGAAGAACCGGTGTCAGATATGGAGTTAAGACCCTGAAAATGGAGTATTTCAAGCATTTCGCCTTGTGTATAATGGCGAGAAATGGCTAGTTTTGCATGGAATGTCATAACTTGAGTTTGGATGATTCAATTGGAATGATTCCAATTTTCAAGTGAAGTAGATTCATAGAGGAACAAGAATACATGAATGATGTGTGAATACATAGGTGTCATCTGTCTGAAGTATCTGAAATGTCGAGTATCTGACAAACATGTAAACGGGAAAAATATAGAAATGAAATATGTATAGATGTGTTCATGAAACATGAATATGATATGAATTATGAAAACCTTGGTAGCTTGTGAAGCATGAAAATGAAAACCGATATGTCATGAACACATAATGTGATTAGAATTTATATATGATTACTATCACATATAATCCGAAGAAGATAGCGAATGAAATACATGAATGAATGGGTACGCGTTACGATCGATTAGCTGGCACTCCTGCTGGTGCTACGGCATACATTTGTGTAGGCGGGCAACGTTACGATCTATTCCATGCAAAATCCCATTGCTCTTGAATGAAAAACAGAGCAGGATTCAACAAGCGAATATTATCATGAATATGGAAGCTTCTATAGTATGAGATTGCAATATTGAATGTGAGATCACATTGCTCTTGAATGACAAAGCGGAATGAGTTAACAAGCGAATGCATGTCGTGAATGTCGACTTCTATAGTATATGTGAGATTCTTGATATTGAATGTGAGATCCACATTGCTACTGAGCCGACAAACGAGGCTGATTCAACAAATGAATACATCGTAGATAATAAACCTATAATACTGTGTGAAATCACGAAATGAAAACAGTGAAAGAAAAAGAAAGAAAATGATTAGAGAAAAAGTATTTGAACAAGTATAAGATATGAAATACAGAATAGGATTACTGTAATACAAGAAGTATAAGATCCATAATACAGTATATAAGATGTAAATACAAGAATAAGCTCCGTAATACAAGTATAAGATCCAAATGCTATAAATATAAGATCGAGTATAAGAATGAGTACATTATAAGTATAAGTCAAGAATGCTATAAGTATGAAGTTCGAATAAGAATAAGTCTGCTATAAGTATAAGTTCGAATAAGAATAAGTTTCTTATAAGTATAAAGATCAAATAAGAATAAATGCATCATAAGTGTAAGATGCGAGTAAGTATAAACACTATAAGTATAAGTTCGATCACAGTATCACAGAGATGCGAACAAGCATAAGTTGTTACAAGGATAATTATGTATGTAAATGTGTTATATGAAGTCATGAAGATTCTGATATCTTTTACTGTTAGATGTTTATTATGATTCAGTATAAATGCATGTGTACCGGTATAGGGTTATAAGATCGTTTCCCACTAAGCGTAAAAAACAGCACGGGTTTGTCAGGTGTGGAGTACAAGCGGGACATGTGATCTTCGCATACGGGTTGGGCGATGCTCAGTAGGGGTTCATCACGATGGAGTTCTGCGCTCACGAGATATGCAATTGAAGTATAAAGTTGTTTTTGTATATGTAAATGGGACTCCGGTATATGTGTGTATAGATTTTGATGGACACCACTCGAGGTGGTAGTTCTTTTGTGTATGTAAATGATTTTGTTATTACGAAATTGTTTGTATACCACAGTCTGAGTTCGACTCTAAGAAGAAAAAAATAGTGCAAAGAGTCCTAGTTCAGTCTCATGCCCCGAACTCGGTTCGGATCCGCCAATCGGGTCGGACCGGGAATCAGGGTGTGACAGATTTTGTTTACTTCATAACCTTAATCGATGACTATTCACGATATGGGTACTTGTCTCTCATAAGGTATAAATTAAAGAGACCTTTGAAAGGTTCAAGAAAGATTCATAAATGAGGTAGAGAAACAACTTGGGGAAGTATAAAATCACTTAGATTATGTCGAGGTGGTCGTGCTTAAGCCGAGTGTTTTGGTTAATCTCGAGGACAATGGGATTTGTCCCGATGGACTCACCTTGCACGCCACAACACAATGGTGTGGGTGAGGAAGGCAGAACCTTGTAAGACATGGTAAGGTCTATGATGGGCAAGGTAGATCTACTCAAATCAATTTAAGGGTATGCACATGAGACTGTTGTTTAAGTGTTAAACAAGGTCCAATCAAAGTCGGTTGTGGTTACTTCATATGGGATATGGACTAATAAGGATCCCTGTTTTTCTCACCTGGATGTATGGGGACATCCTGCTTAGAAGAAGCAAACTCTGTCAGACAAAGCTAGAGGCTAAATTTGACAGGTGTCTATTTGTAGGATATCCTAAGGAAGTTTTGGATGTCGTTTCTACAAAACTTTGGAACAAAGGTTGTTTGTTTCAAAGCATGCTGACCTCTTAGGAAAAGGGAATTTCTCTGAGAGAGCGAGTGGGATGATGGAACTTGAGTGAAGTTAAGTGCTTAAATAGACATAGATCAAGCGACTTAATTTAAGGATGTTATTCATGGTAATGAAGTAACAGCAGATCCTTCTAAAAACACAAGCACATCGTAGTGTGTAGTAGGATGCTACTTGTTCCAAGAAATATAGATTTCTAAGTAATGAATAGTGGAGCATTATTGCTCATAAAGAATGATGAGCCTACTACCTGCAGATGAAACTCTACGAGGTAACTCGAGTTGGACACATGGCTTGAAACCACCATGAAGTCGAGGATGGATTCCATGTGGATCGACCAAAAGGGACTTTGGTTGATGCGAGAGGATAAATCCATAAAGGTCGCAGTGGATCTTGAGAAGAAGAGAGACATGGAAGGTAATGCGATTACCTATAAAGCTAGGCTTAGTAAGGGTTGTCGTAAAAAACAAGGAGTTGGTGTGTGAGACTTTCCGTCCGATAGCTATGCTTAAATCCATAGAATACTCCACAGCCATCATGTCATTATGAGTATGAGATATGGCGAATGGATGTGAAGAGCGACTTTCACTCGATGGAAACCCCTAGCAGGGAAAGTATGTATGGCACGGCACAGGCTTCACATGCGGAAGTAGCGATAAAGTATGCAAACTTCAAAGATCCATTTATGGAGTTGAGATTAACATCTAGGAGTTAGAACATCCAGATTTAAAGGTGGAAATCAAAGAGTTTGATTTTTCAAAAAAAATGCGGATGAGCCTTGTGTGTACAAGATGGATAGAGAAGTGTAGTCATATTCCTAATGTTGTATGTGGATGACATATTACTAAGTGGAAATGATGTCTCATTGGTAAAATTGGTCAATATGATATTATAGATACAATCTATAAATATAATGGTTATCCAAGAACTTTCTCTATGAAAGACTTAGGAGAACCGACCTACGTATTGGGGATATAGATCTATAAATATAGATCGGGAAGGTTGCTTGGTCTTTCAAAGTATACATACATAGCAAAGATGCTAAAAAAGTTTAGCATGGAATAGTACAAGAGAGGATATGCCCCCCATGGTAAGTGGGATTACCCTCTCAAAGTCTTTGTGTCCGAAGACACAAGATGAGAGGACACACATGAGTATGATACCATAAGTTTCGACTATAAGGTCAATCACATGTAATAACATGTTGTGTACCTGGGCACCGTGTGTCGAGATGCTATAAGGAGTCTAGCCAGGATACTAGATTGTTGATCGAGTGAGGGTCATCGGGTGGTATGAGAATATCCTTTATTACTTGAGAAGGACTAAGGAAATATTCTTGATTAAAGGAGATAGGCATCTTATAGTAAGATACCAAATGTTTATCTGATAGAGATGACTCCGAATCTCAATCAAGCTACGAGTTCACGTTGAATGATGACACAGTCAGTTGGAAGAGTTCCAATCAAGAGGTAGTGCGGATTATAAGCGAAATGGGTACATACGTTGCTTCGATGAGTAGCCTGAAAATGATTTGGACAAGTAAGTTCATTTATGAACTACAAGTGGTCTCCTACATTGTTGATCGACACTGAAGTATTGGGATAACAATGAAGCCATTGCTAAAACTAAAGGAACCACGGTCTCATCAAAGGTCTAAACTAGCACTCAAAGTGATGCCATTTGATTTGAGAAATCATTTGTGATCATGATGTAAAGATAGATATATGCCCACTAGTCAAAATCCATCTAAATCTCTTGTGAGAGCCACTTCCCCATAGGAAGTACCATTCTCATAAACTTATAAGTATGAGATACAAAAGGCAATTATTGAAACTTTAAACATGAAATTAAGGGAGTTTGTTGAAATTTACTCACAAAAGTGATCGCCATTAGCACTATTATCATGCATATTGTTAATATGTAAGGCTTCAGCTTCCATTAATTGGTATTCATGGGTTGAATTGATATAGATCTTCAATTAAGGATTAATGAGTCAGCGATGCATAACATAGCATAAGGAAATCATGATGGGATCTTGATAATAGATTCCTTTCATGGCGCAGTATGTTTGTGTCTAAATTAACTCCTAGTCATAGGATCGCCAGGCCCGGACATTGTTGATCGGACGGACCATTAACACATGTCATACTCCTTGATTAGATCCAAGCGTAGATCTTGTGCGATCAGAGTTTGTAGGTTGGCGTGTGAATGCTTGCTAAAGTAAGCTAGAAGTACATGGAGACACATATTGAGACAATCCATATGGATCATCTATTTAAATGTAGACGATTGTCGTCATAGCAATGATTACCAAGCTCCTCCCATGCAGACTTGAGGTGCTTTCGAAGGATATCTTGGATGCTGATCTGTCTTTGACCTTAATCCGAATTTGCATACAGGGGTTGCTCATTGGATAAGGATTGGGTATAGTTTAAGGTGTTAGGAGGTAATTGAGTAGCAGTAAAGGGTTCTCCTCCCGATAAAGGGAGAGTGACCCTTGCTAAGGCCTCTTGTCGAATCCTTGCTTGAGATCTGCGAGAAGTGAGAATGCCTTGAGGAGTGTCTTCAAGTGCATAAAGGTTAGAATTTGTGATGGATGCGGGGACAGATAAAATATCCTTAGGCTAGGTGTGGCATAGCGATCTGAGTGGGAGCTACACAGTTGTCCGTACTCTGAACCAGAGTAGGGTATGGTTTGGTGAAAAGGACAAGTGCAGCGATATTTTTGTCTGTGGGAAGGGTGTGCGGTCGGACCATGGGCTCCTCTGAGTCGATTGGGGTCGTGAGTGTTGCCCTGGGCCACCAATCTTGACTTGTAATTCAATAGTTGAATCAAGTGGCCAACATAGCAGGAACTAATGGGTCACACTTAGAAGAGTGTGGGGCTGATATAAAGCAGTTTGGATGTGATCGAATATGAGGGGATTAATTCTCATGAATGAAATGTCCACGGGATTAAGTGGAATCAGGATTGATAGCCCTCACTTAGAGATAATGGGTTTGGGCTTGTACCTCGGCTTTTTACAGTAGGTGTTTGGGACTCGCCGTGCTTGCATGGGGATGCGTGCTTGAAGCTGTCATCACTTAGAGTGAGGGAGCATTTCAGTCTTTTCAAAGGATGGGGTTTTCTGTAAATGGGAATGTTAATAAGAGCCCTAAGATTGATTGATGCTCCTTTTGAGGAAAAGAGGGAGTTCATGAGGAAAAGCTGAGGATTTGTGCTCTCATCTCGAGAGGTGTTGCAGAAGTTGAGGGCAGGAGTTTGGCTTCTTCTTTGGATCGGGACTTGGCTAGCATCGGGACCTTTTCCGAGACCGTTGCCTTGGAGGTTATCGGCTTCACTCTTTGTGTGGATACCGTTAGAGGCGAACCTAGGACTAGTTTCGCCGGTCCTAAGCTACCCCAGGCTAATGGCTGCAGTTTTCAGTTCAACACAGGTAATCTCACACCACTATATTTGTTATAGAACTAGTTTTGATGCTACTAGGGTCCTTGGATGGGTTTTTGTTGGGATTTTTTTTTTTTTTATTTCCGCTGCTACTGGCAAGTGTTGCCACCCATGAAACCCTTCACTCATTGCCACAGGTGGCATTCAGGTGTTTGTAGAAGGGTGAATGGAGGGTGCTTCAGATGTGGAAGTACAGATCATTTCTTGGCCAATTGTCCAAGAGAATCAAGAGATTCTAGGAATCCTCAAGGAGTGGCCGTGGAGGATCAATGGCACCTCCAATGACTTGTGATCGAGGCAGAGGTTGAGGTGTGTCACATTAGTATAGAGGACGTGGAGTATAGTGGCTCGAGACCGATTAGTTTATCTGTACTACATTGCTAGCCTGGTACATATGTGAAGGCTCGTGAAGATCAGGATGCTCTTGAAGTTATAACGGGTATTTTCTCTCTTTATGATATTGAAATGCATGCTTTGATAGACCACTATCTCACTCAATTCTTATATCTATCCCCAAGTGTTTTTGATAGAATGTAGTGGTAGAGCAACTACGAGTGTGATATCTGCGTGTGATAAGTCCCACTGGGGCATCAAAGTGGTAAATATTAGGTATATAAGAATTGTCAGATAGTGATTAATGATGGGTTTCCCGTGACATGGATTGGCACCTTTAGTGAGTTTGATTTGATATTAGGGATGGATTGGTTGTCTAAGCATAGAGGTCATAAGTTGATTGTGATAAGAGATCGAGTGGTGCCAAATGTTCGACCCGGACGGGAGTGTGAGTGTATGGTATTCCCGGCTAGGCCCATTGTCGATGTGATTTCGGCTATGCAAAGCTGACTGATTTGAGAAAGGATATAGACATGCCAGCACCCCAGTGTGACTCTAAAGGGTCAATAAATTTGGAAAATATTTGATAATTGAGAGAGATTTCCGGGATGTATTTCTGAAGAGCTACCTGGTATTTCCACTTGAAAGAGAGGTGGATTTATCCTATTGAGATTTTTATCGAGAACAACTCACCATTCGAGCTCCTCTGAGGATGAATATTGAGTTAAGGAAAGAGCTAAGTTTCAGCACCCAGAGCTTTGGATAAAGTGATGGGCCAGGTGTTTCTCCCTAGGGTGTGCTGTTTTTGTTATTAAAGAAAAGAAAGATGACACTCTCTGGATGTGCATTGATTATCGACATATCAATAAGGTGTGATGAAAATAGAAGTACCCATTGCCCGAGTGAAGATCTATTTGACCGGAGTTAAGAAGAAGGGTGACATCTTCTCTAAGATGAGACTATGGGTGAGGGTACTCATAGGTTCTTGAGAGTAAAGATGCGACGTCTGAAGACAACAGCACATTTAGGACAGATATAACCATTACGAGTTTTTTAGTAATGCCATTTGGAGTTAACTAATGCACGAGAAAACTTAGAGCATTCATGGATTTGATGAATAGGGTGTTTCAACCTAATTGGACTAGTTTATTAGTGGTATTTTATTGATGATATATTTGGTATATTATTCCGGAGATGAGCAAGAGCATGAGCAGCATCTACGAATGGTTCTGTAGACGTTGAGAGAGAAGAAGTTGTATGCCAAGCTTAGCAAGTGCGCTTTTTGGTTAAAAGAAGTTTCATTCCTAGGTCATATTGTGGTTGTAGAGGGTATAAGAGTTGATCTTGCTAAGATTGAAGTTGTTTGAACGAAACCGCCCCAGTAAGTGAGTGAGAAGTTTCTTAGGTCTAGTAGGATATTATAGAAAGATTTGTGGAAGGATTCTACATCATGGCACCTGCATCACCAGTGCACCGAAAAGTAAATTTTTGAGTGGATAGATAAATGTCAAGATAGTTTTAAGCAGTTGAAGGAAATGTTGAGGTTTGAAGCACTATTGTCACGGCTACAAGGGTAAAGTATACCTATATAGTGATGCTTCAAAATTGGTCTAGGTTATTGTGTTGTCTGAGAGGTAAAGTAGTGGCATATGTCAGACCAGGTTGAGCCCGCGTAGGCAGGTATCCTGCATGATTTTGGAGTGGATGTGGTGGCATTAAGCACGAAGATATGGTGACCACTGCTTATATGGTGAAAAATGGAATTTATCTGGTCATAAAAGTCTCGGTATTTGTTAACACAGAAGGAGCTTAATTTAGAAGATACTTTGTCGGTGGCTAGAATTGTTTTAAAGTTGTGATTATATCATAGATTACGAGGAAAAGCTAGACATTAGCGGTCACCTTGCAAGCGAGAAGAGCGATGTCGAAGCTTTAGCTTCAGTAGTTGATAGATGGAGAATAACATCGAGATGGAGTGTTATTGGCTCGAGTTAAAGGCTCGACTGTTTGAAGCAAATGATAGTTGATGCGCAAAAGGATGATGTTGAATTGCAGAAAAAGGTACAATTGGTCAGAGAGGGAGTTAAGACTGACTATTCAATAAAGGAAAATGGGGAAGTGTATTATAATAACAGATTATGTGTTCCAGATGATAAGGAAGTGAAAAATAAGTTGCTATATGAAGCCCATAATACAGTATTCACCATGCATCCTGGAGGTACCAAGATGTACTAGGATTTGAAACAGTATTATTGGTGGCGAGGAATGAAAAGAGATGTGACAGAGTATGTGTCCAAATGTTTGACATGTTAGCAAGTGACAGTTGAACATCAAGTACCGTTTGGGTTATTAAATCCCATTCCGGTTCCATAGTGGAAGTGGGACAATATTGCTATGGATTTTGTGTCTGGTCTTCCTCTCAGGCAAAAGAAGCAAGATTCAGTGTGGGTTATAGTTGATAGGCTCACGAAGTTGGCCCATTTATTATCAGTCAGGATTAACTATTCTATGGATCAACTAGCTGAGCTATATGTGGATGGGATTGTGCAATTGCATGGTGTGCCGTTGTCTATTGTGTCATATAGAGATTCCCGATTTACATCAAGGTTCTGGAAGGGATTATAGTTAGCCTTGGGAACTCAGCTTAATTTCAGTATAGCATTCCACCCGCAGACAGATGGACAGTCGAAGAGGTTGATTCAAATGCTCGAAGATATGCTTCGGGGATGTGTAATGGAATTTCCTAGAAGTTAGGATAGGTATATTCCATTGATGGAATTTGCCTAGATAGTTATTAGGCAAGTATTCTTTATGGCAAATGCAAAACCTTATATAGCCGAGAGATGTAGAACTCCGTATGTTAGACGGAGTTGAATGAGACATAAGTGAATTAGTCGGACATAGTAAAGATCTGACGGATAAAGTTCGAGTTATTCGATGAGTTAAAAGCAAATGGCGCGAGTCTTATGTTGATTTAGAAAGAAAAGATAATATTGTATATGAAGTCGGTGTGAAGTATTCTTGAAAGTATCCTTTACGTAGAAGATGCTCGGTTGGAAAGAGAGGGAAGCTAAGTCCAAGATTCATTGGCCCATATGAGATTTTAGAAATAATTGGACCAGTGGCCTATCGGTTGACACTCCCTCCAGAGTTAGTCAAGTTGCATGATGTGTTCCGTAATGTCTGTGCTTACGGAAATCTTATTCGGATGAATCGCGTATCACCTTGATCTGAAAGTACACGTAACGTCCTAAAAATACCTAACATTTTCATAACATATTTAGGGTATAATATAAAGTAAATGAAATTTTCTTGAAATTTAAATCCAAGAAACGAAAAAATATAAAACCGGAAAATTTATGGAAACGAATAAATTTAGTAAAAATGTCAAATGGGGACCCAAGGGTCCTAAATGAGAAGTGTAGTGTTAAAAATATGAATGGAATGAAATGAAATGAAAATGAATGTGAAATGAAGCTTTAAAATGAGAATTATGAGAAATGGGAATTAGTGTGTAGGCCAAACAAGGCCTTATGAAGGATTTTGACTTAAGACCAAATTTGGTCTTGTAAAAGGGCATAACTCTCATTTATGCATTTTGGGTTTGGAGAGAAAGAGAGAAACGGATTGAGTGAGAAGAAAGAGAATCCATTGTTGGTGATTTCTTCTCCATGTAAACAAGAGATGAAGTGATCAAGAAGGAGGAAGAAGAAAGAAAAGAGAAGAAGAGCTTAAAGGTAAGAAAAACTAAACCCTAACCTCTTTTTCTTGTGTTTGGATTTAGGGAAAAACCCTAACTTTATGTAAAAGTGATTTTGATTTGTTTGTAGATCAGTTTTAGGGTTGTGTTGGGTTGAGTTTTGAAGTGTATTGTTGATTGGTATTGGTTTGGATTGGTTTTGAGGAATGTTTGTAAAAAGGGAAATGTTGGGTTTTCAAAGGAGTTGCTGTCAAAAATTTGTCAAAACCCATGTTCTTGTTTTGGCTATAGTTTAAGCTATAATCATCCAAATGAAGTGATTCTAATTGGTAAAGAACCATAAGATCAAGAGATACAAATTTATAGAAGGGACCAGGAGCAAATTGTAGCACTAAGGCTCCCGAATATGAGCTTAAAGGTGAATTTTGGGTAGCTCACGGGTATGCCTTGTTTGGGTGTAGTTGTGTGGTGTTTTGGCATAAGTTGGAGTTCCTTCATCAAATTGAGTGATTCAAAATTATTGGTAAACAATCTTCTAGGGGAATAATTTTACTTGAAGGAAGTGTAGTGGGTATAACCCCAAAGTGCCCGAAAATCTGTCAAAGTGGAGCTATGTGCAGATTGTTTTGCAAATTAGAGTAGTCTAGATGTAAAAATGCAATAACGCAGGTTGGGTGATCCCAGGAGGTGGATGATTCAAATTGAAGAAAAACAGCAGAACAATAGCTGAAATGAGTGAAGTAACTTCATTACCAATTTATGGAGTTAAAGACCCCAAAATCGAAAAAGCGTTAGGTGATCCGGTGAATTTAGAGCATATCGACTAGTTTGGCATTAAAATGTCGTAACTTGAGTTTGGGTTATCCAAATTGGATGATTCCAATTGAAGAAGAAACCTTATAACCATAGCTTAAATTAGTGAAGGAAATATTACCAATTTATAGATTTAAGACTGAAATCAAAAAGAAAAATGAGTGGGTGATCAATGAAAATTTGGGCATGTCGACTAGTTTGGCATTAAAATCTTAGTAACTTGAGTTTGGAGTGATCAAATTGGATGGTCAAATAGGAGAAGAAAATTTAGAACCAAATATTCAAATTATTGAAGGAAAAAATACCAATTTATGGAGTTAAGACCCCATAAATTGAAAAAAAACCGTGGGTGATCCAGTGAGTTGGGCATATCGACTAGTTTGGCATTAAAATGTCATAACTTGAGTTTGGGTGATCCAAATTGGATGATTTCAATTGAAGAAAAAACCTTATAACCATAGATTCAAATAAGTGAAGGAACCATTACCAATTTATGGAGTTAAGACCCCAGAAATTGAAAAAACGATGGGTGATCGATGGTACAGGCATATGTCGACTAGTTTGGCATTAAAAATGTATAACTTGAGTTTGGGTGAATCAGGTGGATGATTCCAATTGGAGAAGAAACCTTAGAAACATAGCTTAGTGAAGGAACCATTACCAATTTATGGAGTTAAGACCCCAGAAATCGAAAAAAAACAGTGGGTGATCCAGTGAGCTAGGCATATCGACTAGTTTGGCATTGAAATGTTGTAACTTGAATTTGGGTTATCCAAATGAGATGATTCCAATTCCTACTGAAAATATAACTCCTAGAATAATCGACTAATATGTGATTGTCATTTTATTTGAATAGGGGCTAACGAGGAGGAAATCCGCATTGAAGTCGAGATTAGAAGGTGGAATCAAGCGCTTGATTTTGGTTTGTTCTCGAGCTCTGCCATTTCTAAAATATTTGAATAATTACGAAATGATTGACAGAGAAAGTGCATATTGTTGTATTTGAAATGATTTGTTTTTAAGTGATTTGAGACAATTGCTTATGGCTTGAATTTGCATAAGAAGAAATTGCATAAATGTGAAAATATTCTATTTGCATACAAATGTATATATATACTATTGTAAATTATCTTGAATGATTTTAATGTCGTAAAAAATGTTAAAGTTAGAATTCGAGTGAGATAAATTGGTATACCAATAAAGTCAGATCAAGCGATACTATTATAGCATACCGTCACGTGACCTTGGGGCAGTATCGTAGTGTATAGCGAGTACATATATATATATATATATATATATATATATATATATATATATATATATATATATATATATATATATATCGGCTTCTTGGCCTTGACGGGGGCATGTCTGTTGATTCATTTATCATGCAGAAAGCATAGGTTAAATTCGATAAGGGCAAAATGATAATGAGATTGAAAAGTGCACGATTTGTACTTTGAATGATTTTTTTCTTTTCTTTTACGCATATGAAATGCATAGCTTGAGATGACTGATGGTGTAATTGATTTATTGAATAAATATATGGAGAAATACGTATTGCTCTTGCATTGGTCATTGAAAATTATACAAAAAGCATTGTTTATAAATATTGCATGTTTGATTTAAAATGAAATGAAAGAGAGAATAGAAGCTGTATAGAACCACTAAGTATGAAAATGCTTAGCGTGTTGTTTATCAACGAGTGATGCAAGTGAATAGAGTACAAAAGAGTGAAAGCATAAGCATAGAGCCAACATCAAAGCCATTCGGAGGAGAAGTAAAACTCTATGCACGCATGCATATAAAATTGAATTGACTCTTTTTGTATCAAGTATCTTGTGAAAGTTAAACTCTGATTCTATTTTGTAAATGTTTTTTTGATATTGAAAACTCTGATAAATTTTATAAGAAATGATTGTACAAATGTGGAGTTATTTCAAAATGATGGGTCTTAGCAAAGAATGTTTAGTTTCCACAAAAATGTTTAATGTATATTTTTATGTATACCCAATGAGTATTTGAAATGCGGCAGTATTGAAAATGTATTCACATTTGTATTAGATTTTTTTATTATTTTTGTATTTGGATTGGCAGTAAGTGGGGAATGCGTTACGTATCTGGTTCGGATCCATGATCGGAGTCGGGTCGGGTGATCGGGCGGGTGCGGGCGGCGATCGGATCTTATGGTATAAGTGCTGTGGGATTTCTCGTATGATGAAGAGCCAAAGGCTGATACGGCTCGTGAAGTGAAGCGATTCAGAACAAAGCAAATAACGTTAGTGAGAAGTTCTCTACGGCACCATGGCATGGAGGAAGCTACTTGGGAGCCAGAAGCGACTATGAGGGCACAGTACCCACAACATTTTGATTCAAGTATGAATTTCGAGAACGAAATTCTTATAAGGGGAGAGAATTGTAACACCCTAAATTATACTAATGGTGAAGCCCCACGGTTTAGAGGTATAATAAAAATAAATTTTGTATTTTTCGAAAAATTTAAGTGCTAAATGTGAAAAATTACATAATAGGGATTTTTAAAGAAGTAAAGGTGATAATGTAAAATGTCAAATTAGGGACTTAAGAGTCATTAAGCTAAAGATTATGTGTTATTATAGATTTTTAGACCAGATTGACTTACCAATTAATAGAATTGGAGGACTAAAATGCAAGGGCCAAAATATATGAGTTAAAAGAGTAAAGCCCAGAACATGGCCTTATAACAAATGAGAGCAAGACCAAAACTTGTCTTTAACGTAAGGAGGATTTGATTTTGGGAAAAGTAAGAGTTAGGGCGTGCGTTGGGGAGAAGAGGCCATTTTTATTTTGGTGTGTTTGTTCGCCATTTCAAAGTTCCTCTTTTTCAAGTAAAGTAAAGAAGAAAGGAAGAAGCGAAGAAGAAGAATTAAGGTTAGGAAACTATCCTAACTCATTCTTTGTCTATGTTGGTGTTAGGAAAAACCCTAACTCTCCACAGATTTATTTTTGGTTGGTTTGAGGTTGTTTTGATGGTACTTTGGGTTTTTGGAAGTGTTGTGGTTAAAGACCAAGTGTAAAGAGATGCATAGGTTTAAAGGTTCTTTGTCAAAAGTTTTCTAAAACCCATGTTTTGTGTTTTGGCCATAACTTGGACTGAAAATCTCTAAATTGGATGATTCCAATAAGAGATGGTGCATAAGACTTATGGTTGAAAATGTCTAGAAGAAATAGAGACCTAAATTAGTCCAAAAAGAGCAGTAATTTTGGTGTTTCAGAGATGGACCAAAACAAAGTCGAAAACAGGAAATTTCTAGGTTGTGTCGTATTTTGTGTATTGGCCATAACTTGGCCATTAGAACTCCAAATTGAGCAATTCAAATTTTTGTGTAATCTAGACTTCTTTTAGAATAAGTCTTAAGAAGGAAGTGTAATCAAATTTGGCCCCTATGGTGCCCATAAAATTCTGAAACCCGAATTTAAGCTTAAAGGTAAGCTTCTAGGTTTATTCTCTTATTTTGATATAGTCTTGGTGTTTGGGTCATAAGTTGAGTTTTACTCATCCAAATTGAGTGTTTCAAATTTCTGTGTAATCTAGACTTTTGGGAGAGCAACTTTGCTAGGACCATTTGTGTAAAATGGAAATGATAAATTATAGGGAAGTGTTGTAAAATTTCTCCATAACCTATTTTCTGTCACGGCCATAGCAGCCTCCTGACCTCAAAATTTGATGATTATAGTTAGGGAAGAGAACCTAAAGAGGTAGACCTATAAAAATCTAGAAAATGCAGAAGCAATTGGGACCCTAAGTCCACATTTTTTTGAGGCGAAGTGAAGATATGGGAGTTTTAATTTCTTAACTTAGGTAGGTTACGTATTTTGTATAAGTTAAGAAGTTATAATGATCCAAATAAGATGATTCCAATTTCTACTGAAAATAGACTCATGAATTAAAACTTTCATGAAAAGTTTGGAGTAAAATATGTCATTTTTCCCAGAAAATTATGCAAGTGAAGGTGAAAAAATGTTTAAGGTGGTAGAACATTTCCCATAATTGGACCTCTTTGGCAAAAATGCATTGTTAATGCATGATAGTTAGGATTTGAACATGTTGATATGTATGAAGAAATTACGGTTATAAGAATTGACTTGGAAAATAATATGAATGAGGTTAGACCTTTATAAAATGTTCTGAATCACATATAATTGTATACTTGCTTAAGACCGGATGGTGAATAAATGGGAACTAGTGCTACGACACTCCTATTAAGTGCTTTGGCACTCCTAAATAGTCTTTACGACACTCTGATTTTAGTGCTTTGGCACTCCTAAGGTGAATGCTATGACACTCTATTTAGTGTTTCGACACTTGATTAGTGCGTGGCACTCTGACCGGTCTTGGCATCTATCTTGTATTGTACCTACGGGTACCTACTGTACTATGTACCTATTATTCATTCTTACTAGTCTATGAGGCAAACATTTATATGACAAGTATATGAATAAGGACAAGTATGATTATGAAAATAAGAACTAAGATGCATCGACATACTTATCTGTCTTGTAGTGTACCCTTAGGTACATACATTCGGGTGTATGATATGTACTCCTACGAGAGAGATGAATATGATGACCCGCAAAGGATACGTATATATATATATATATATATATATGAACGTGATAAGCATGAAAATGGTTAAATGTAATTACTTGAAACAATATTGCATGCTTGTTTATTGTATTTGAGAATAGTTATAAGTGGTTTTGTTTTTATGTATTTTCCTTACTAAAATATAAGTTTAGCATGAGTGTTTAATCCATGTAGGTGCTGAAGAAGTTGTTAGGGACACCCCGCATTCCTCAAGGCCAACACAACCTTAGGAGTCCCCCTTCGTAGGACCCTATTCTTTTTATAATAGAAGTGGTTGTGTAATTTTTTTTTTTGTTATAGTTAAACTTGTATTGATATAAGTAATTTTTTTGAGACTCAAGCATATGTACAAGACTTTTTAAACATGATTATGGTGGTAGTTTTACATGGTTATATATATTTTGTAGTCTTGAATTTTTATAATTCAAACTTTTGAAGTATGATTATGTCATTCTTGACTTTTTGCTTGAGTTGTTCTCAATTATTTGCCAAAAGTGAGTTTATAGGTCT
Source organism: Tetrastigma voinierianum (assembly GCA_016808115.1). Lineage (NCBI taxonomy): Eukaryota > Viridiplantae > Streptophyta > Magnoliopsida > Vitales > Vitaceae > Tetrastigma > Tetrastigma voinierianum. Next base: position 1,304,915 of record JAEQBH010000118.1, read on the forward strand.
CAACTCTGTGTGGCTTCCCCTCACTTGCCATAGTTATGGGGTAGAGACGTACTGGGGCCTAGTACCACAGCAGGTTACTAATGCAATGTCATGGTTGTGGTGCAT